>CM056813.1:43999681-45249681 GCA_029852735.1 Persea americana
GCCCCCACATTCTTAAGTCCAAAGCGCATTCTCTTATAGCAGAAGGTACCCTTTGGTGTTATGAATGCCATTTTTTCCTGGTCAGCCTCCTCCATTGCGATTTGGTGGTATCCCCAATACGCATCTAAAAAGCTCATCCGCTCATGTCCCTCCATGGAGTCCACAAGCTGATCAATTTTTTGAAGTGGGAAGCTGTCTTTAGGACAGGCTTTGTTCAAGTCTGTGAAGTCCACGCACACCCTCCACTTCTTATCCTTCTTTGGCACAACGACCGAGTTTGACGACCATTCGGGGATAGTGTACCTCTCGTATGGTGTCGGCTTCCAACAACTTATCGACCTCCTCACTTACAGCTGCTTGACGTTCCGCAGAGAGTTTCCTTTGTCTCTACATCACCGGTTTTGCTCTTGGGTCCAAGCCTAGCTTGTGGCTGATAACTCTGGGATTAACTCTTGGCATCTTGTGCGGGGTCCACGTAAAGACATCGGAGCTCTGATTGAGTAGCCAAACTAAACTGCTCTACTCTACTTTAGACACAGATGATCCAACCATCCAGTAGTGCTCCGGATCCTCTCTTTCAACTGAAATCTTTTCCAGTTCCTCTACGGCTTCGCCTCTCAGGTCGGTAATTTGATCTCTGGCCTCTGACCGGCTTAACTATAATTGCTATCTGCGCTCAGCCTTTTCCCCCGAGCATACTCCTTCCCGGTCCCCTTTCTTCACCTTCCCTTTAATCGCCGTAACCAAGCAGCTCCTCCAAGCTATTTGATCCCCTCTGATCTCCATGATTCCCTTTGATGTCGGGAAGCGGATCTGCTGGTGGTAAGTTGATAGTACCGCACTCATGTGATTAATCCAGGTGCGCCCCATGATGGTGTTGTAAAGAGAAGGTACATCAACCACCAAGAATTCCACATATAGGCGTACAGGACTAGCGCCGACCTGAACTATTACCAGGCCTTTTGGATGCACCGCCTGTCTACTAAACCCGAATAGGGGTATGGGAGTTGGCCTTAAGTCTGACTGCTTCAAGCCAAGCTTGTCAAACAGTTCGGCATACATGATTTCTGACATAGTCCCCGGGTCTATCAGCATCCTCCTTACGTCATACTCCTATACTCGTAAGGTTAGAACTAGAGCATCGTTGCGGGGCTGGACCACATCCCTCAAGCCCTCACTTGAGAATGAGAACTCTCCTTTTACTTCTTTTGATCTATTGATGAAGCTTGGCTCGAGTGGGCAGCCATCTTTCTCTAGGTTCTAACAAATTGTGTCGTCACTTCGGCCGAATTTCTTGCCCCATGTACCACATTAATCACCCCAATCGGGCTTCTGTCCTTGTCCAAATTCTTCTCTCCTTTCCGATCTAAGCCTCCCGGGCCCCTCTTTGCATGCTCGTTTCCTATATATTCCTTCTGGTGGCCCTCCTTTACCAGGTCTTCCAGATGTTGCTTAAGCATCTAGCAATTCTCCGTTAGATGGTTGTTCTCCCTGTGTTAAGAGCACCACAGGTTAGGATTCCGGCGTGTTGGGTCGCTCACTATCTTGGAAGGCCTTTTGAAATACGGCTTATCCTTGATTTGAGTCAGGATCCAGTAGATCGGGTCCTTTAAAGATTGTCAGCACACCCTCGTAAGCTACTCTTGTGGGTGTTGACACAAAAAATGCCACTTTGCCTCTTCAACATCAAAAGCTACATGGAGCCACATCCTACCACAAATAGGCAAATGCCACTTCAAGCCTCAGATCTTGTCAAAATCAAACAAAGACTGCAAGATCCTTCAAAACAGTCAAAAGAAGGGCACACATGAAGTTTCAGGCCATTTCAACATCATTTGGCCTGACTTCCCTTTTCCAGCAGCTGAACATGAGCTCCAGGCCGCGGTGAAGTTAGAGACCCTGACACACAAAACAGAGTACATAGTTGGCCTCAAAATGCCACTATGAGGCTCTACATCAAATTCCAGGCCATTCCGGTATTGTTTGGCCCAAAAAGAAACAGTAGCGGCAAAGTCAGCTCTCCTGACAGCGACAGTGTCGAAGACATTAAATCTTCGATTAGAGCCTATGGATGGTCTCAGAATACATCCAAAAGGCTCCATGTCAAGTTTCAAGTCAAACCGACAACATATGATCCTCCATCAACCCTCAAACAACAAAATCAAGTCTCTCAGCAGCGGGAACTACCGATGTCATCACTCATCAAACAAAGTACATGGGTGACTTCAACATGCTTCCAAAGGGATACATGTCAAATTTAGGTCATTTCGACGACATTTGACCAGACTTTGACTCATGGAAGCCAAATCAGGCCTCTCAGCAGCGAAGCTCCCCGGGACTATGACTTCCAAATTGGAGTTAATCAATCGTCTCAAAATAACTCTAATAAGCCCCCTATCAAATTTCAGGTCAATCGGACATCGGTTGACCGTACATCAAAGCACGACATCTTCATTGCGACAAAATCAAGTCTACTAGCAATGGGACCCCACACGGCTTCAAAACTCAAAAAAAAAGCCCATGGTTGGTCCTACCTACTGCTCAGGAGGCTTCACATCAAATTTCAGGTCATTCCGACATCGTTTGACCTAGTTTGGCTTCTGACGGAAAATCGGCAAACTCTGCACAACCAAGTCTTCGGCTTTTCCAGAAAATTAGAAACTTTGTGCTTTGACATGAAAGGATTCTCATCGAGTTTTCTCCAAGGAAATCAGGCCAGTACAAGTGTGAAAATGTTAGAAAAAATACCGAAGAGAAAAGAAATGAAAAAGATCGAAAAAAGGTAGAAAACCGGCGACCGAAAGGGAAAAATCCCCCATGGTCACAGTGACCTTGGCCCATGGTCACCAGCAACCATAGGTGCATGGTTACCAATGACCCTGGAAATCCAAGTCACGGGATTTTCGCCGAAAGGGTCTTTTTTCTATCCTTTTCGCATTTCAAGAATTCCGACCCTTGTGATTTTCCAAAAATCTGATTTTAAGGGTACGAAATCAACCGATCTTCATCAACATCTCAGATCCGCCATCTAAAGTATGGGGTCGTCATTTGACGCTTCAAAGTCGCCAATCGGCCGACAGATCAAGAAATCGACAGGACAGATGTTACTGGCCTATTGATAGCAGTTATTATTTGAAGTTGCATGATCATCCAACATCAAACAACATGAAGATCCATCGGCAATCATCGCAAGAAGAATTCCAAAAGACGCAGTATGGCCCACGACTCTTCAAGCGCCCTGGCAACCACTTAATGCAGTTAAATGACCTATTTTATGATAATTAATGTAGTTATTAACTCATTATTTTGGACAGCCCAATCAGAAGCGAGGAAAAATGAGTTATAAGCCAAAGTAATCATGGCATTAAATCATGTAACTCCTCTCATTATGGAGTTTAAAGGCCATTAAATGTCCATTATTCTCCATCGGCCAATCAAAAACCAAGAAAAAGGAGTTACAAAATCATGAATTAAAAACATGTAACTCCTTTCATCATGGAGCATTAATGCAATCAATGATTATAAACTCTCCTCAAGGCTATCAAAAGTCTATAAAAGGGGGGGTCAGAACCCAAAAATCAAGGTAAAAAAGAAAAAAAGAAAAATCGGAATCGTCCCGAAGAAAATCTAGAAAATACATAAGAAAAATCCTTCTGCAAATGTTGCTACAACAGCCCCTTCTTCGTCGAAGAGGCTCTGCAACAAACACCACAAGGTGACCAAAGTCCCTTGGGGGGGCATCCTCTCCCAAGGTCCTTTCCTTCTATCCACATAGCTTAGATGTGGTTTTTCAGCCCGTCTACTCAGTTTTTAATTGGATACAGGACCTGCCCTTGGTCTTTACCCTCTAAAAATATGAGATCCAAGCCAAGCCAAGCAAATCAAAGCATCCTTTGTTCTCATCTGAAGGATGACGGGGAAGTCCACACATGGCTTGCGTCCGTCAATCTGAACAAGTCCCCGCAATCGAGTGCGAAGTTAGATTTCCTTTTCTTCCTTTTCATTGTATTTTGTATTTTCTAAAGAGACAAAAAAAACACAACTCTTATCTTTCATTATTGATGAGAATTGTAAATCGTCTTTCATGGCAAAAATTGCATTTGGCAGCAAAATCACCTTTCATGGCAAAAATTGCCTTTTACAGCAAAAACATAATCTTTCACGGCAAACAAAGAAAAATCACCTTTCACGGCAAAAACATGTCTCTTTATATAAATATATGTGCAGTGAAAAACTAGAAAAAAAAATTGATTTCCTTTTCTACTTGTGAAAGTAGATCTCCAGATCACCACTTCTAAATTCCTAGTAGAATAGAAAATCTGGAATACCCGTACAAAAATGTTGATGCTCACTTTTATCTTCCCCCAAGACACGAAAGGGTTGGAACCCACAGACTCCCACGTCTGCCGACCCCGGTAGTCCCGGGAGCGAAGAAAAAGCCGGGTCTATCAAGTTGGCATATCCTGTGAGACTCGTTCATTTGAGAACATGATGCTTAAATTCCTTGGCTTCTTTCTAGTTGGTAGCCTATGTTGGATTTTGCATCTAAAAAACATGAGAAGGGACTTTTGGAAATTTCAAATTCTATCTTTGAGTTTATATCCACCCTTTCTTTCAAGAAAACAAAATTTTCAATTTTCTCTCTTTTGGATTCAAATTTGAGTAACTTTGGTTTTTTGTTTTTCAGACAATAGCTCGCGGAAATCATTTGTAGCTAACGTTTGGATCGGGAGGGGCTATTCGCTCTCTTTGATGGGTCCGTCAGAGATCTTTCAAAAATAATTTTTTTTTTTTATCAATTTTCTCTCTTTTGGATTCAAATTTGAGAAACTTTGGTTCTTTCCTTTTTGGACAATAGCTCATGGAAATCATTTATAGCTAACGTTCGGATCGGGAGGGGCCATTCGCTCTCCTTGATGGGTCCGTTAGAGATACTTTAAAATTTTTTTTTTTTTCAGTTTTCTCTCTTTTGGATTCAAATTTGAGAAGCTTTGGTTCTTTCCTTTTTGGACAATAGCTCATGGAAATCGTTTGTAGGTAATGTTTGGATCGGGAGTGGCCATTCTCTCTCTTTGATGGGTCTGTTAGAGATCTTTAAAAAAATACAAAAACATAAATTTCTTTTTTTTAGTTTTCTCTTTTTTGGATTCAAATTTGAGAAACTTTGGTTCTTTCCTTTCCAGACAAGAGCTCGCGGAAATCGTTTGTAGCTAACATTCGGATCGGGAGGGGCCATTCGCTCTCTTTGATGAGTCCATTAGTGATCTTTATAAAAAAAGAGGGGGCAGCGAAGAACACTAAGGTTACACCAATTGAGTTCTTTAACCAAAGTTAAACTAAGAAAAGCCTTGTCCAGAGTGTGGTGATAGCTAGACTGTTCTAGGCAAGGGTCCTCCAAATGGGTTTATTAAGTAATCTTACCCTTACCTGGGGACTGATCTATCAACTGAGGTTTCATAAGACCGGATCGGGAGACCTTGATATATTCTCCCACCTCTAGATAAATCTTCAGAAAAAACTCTCTTCAAAAAAAAAAAAAAAAACAAAAAACTTCCGTCACTTTTGAGTTCAGATTTAAGAAATTTTGGTTCCTTCCCTTGCGGACATTAGCTCGCGGAAATCGTTTGTAGCTTGCATTCGGATTGGAATACCATTTGCTCTCTTTTATTAATCCAATCCTGGCCTTTCAAAAAATCCCATCTCCTATCCATTCCAAGGATGCGATTAGCAACATTTGTGCCTAGCAGTGCTAGTATGCCCTTTCGGGTTTACTGTATTCGCGACCGACACATTTGTACCTCCAACCTTATATCATCTTACCTAGAGTGAGCCTTGCTTTTCGGTAATTTAAATTAAGGTTTACAATTGCTTCTAGCAGTCACTGGGATGCTCATTCTGGGCTTCCCATACTTGCGATTAGAAGAATTGTACCCTCTATGGCTTTTTGCCTTCTTCACCTCGCTTGGGCCAGGCCATGTCCCCTCGAGCGATTTGAAAAGACAAAACCATAGTTCTTTTTCCATTAATGATCATCATATTCTCGTGATTACTAATGGATGTGGTCTTGTTTCAAAAGTTTTTCCAAAACTAACAATGGTAGCTTCATTGACCATCACCTTCAATGAGAACAAGTACCAGCTCATGCTTTAGGAGAAGCAAAACGTGCGTACTCACAAGCGCCCTACCAGCTGCCGAAGTGTCATCTCCCTCGGCAACTTTCAGAACACCGGGTCGACCTCTACTCCCCCCGACCATTGTCTTTGGGTCATTCGGACCATTCCCACTCCCCGTTGAAGAAACTGCACCTGCCAAGAAGCAGAAAACTACCTCTGGACATGTCGCTGCCCTAACACCAAAGGCGTCCATCAAGAAACTCGAAGCCCGCAGCAATCCCGTGAAGCCTCAACTTGCAAAGAACTAGGTCTATCCTAAGACTTGGTCCCCAATACCTTCACCAAAACAAAGAAGATTCTAAACATCTACAAAGCCAGAATACCTGACTCCTCTCAAGGAGAACTGGTTCTATCCTCTTGCCTACATGAAAGAGGAGAGACTTACCCTCCGCCAAACAAATAAGTCAACCCAGTATGAACCGACTTGCTCCTATAAGCCCAAAATCAGATCGTGCATCACAAGGCCTCTGCAAAAACTTGCCAAGGTCTGCACTCTCGTAGTTCGACCATTCATCTCAACAGGGGCCAAACTCTCAAAATTCAAAGCCTCACTGCGACAGGCAAAGGACCAGTCCGGATCCTGTCCATGCCTAGCTTCAAAGAATATAGGCTCGGCTGCTGCGCGCAAGGGACTACATCCTTCGTTGCTAGAGCCCAATCAGAGCTAATTGAAGCTCAAATTGCTCGTCGCATACGTCGCTGCGCGACATATAGACAAAAGTGACTAGAGAAGCAAAAAATCCAACATTCTACACTTCAAGTCTCTAAAAAATGTGTCGAGAAAGAAAGACCCGACCAAGTTGCTACTGTCCATATGGTTGGCAAAACTAGAAGGCGGCAAAAGTCGGTAACTAAAATTCATGTTAGACGACCGGTGACTTGCAGGGTCGCTAGGACACGAAGACATCAGGAAGATTCTCCCGCTCCTTCAAGCCAAGGGCATCGGAGTAACCATTCCCCAGGCTCTTCATCCAAAAGAATGAGCTCTAGCTCAGTCACCAAGATGATATCCTCATTCGACTCTCAAAGGGTGAACGTCATTGTTACAAACTCTGAGCAACCTTCATCGCACGATGACGTGACCGCACGCATCCAGCAGTTGGAGCAAGGTCAGTAGAGAATAACTCTAATGGAAAACCTCCTCACTTTCCAACTACCCACCAAATAATGAAGTGCCTCTAAATGATGAGGCAAACGGTGGAGATGATGAGTGATGTGATCAATATCAATCATAAAATACCGCAAGTGCAAGGGAGTCTAGATACGACAAAGGCAAGAACGGGTCGAACCCAAACGAAGCTAATTAAAGAAACTTTTAGATTAAGAGAACTAATTAACTAACAATTAAAGAAAGTTTTGAGTATTTAGAAATAAAAGAAAGAAACTAATTTAGAAATATGAAATCTACTAATTAATGAAAGTGATTAGAGCATAGGAATCCAATAAGCATCCACCAATTATTTATCAAGTAACCCTAACTTGTTCCAATTTTTACTTCAAATCAAAGACAAACCAATGTTTTTAATTTGGAAAATTTAACTTTAAAAACCCTTTTAATCATAAAAATTTAAAACTCAAGACTTCCTTCATCTCATGAAAGAATAAAGATAATTTAGCAACTATCCATCAAAAGTAAGTATAAACCATCAAAAGATCTAAATCCTAAGCATGGCCTATCAAACCTAAGCATGAGTAGTCAAAAACTAATTTTTATTTTTAGAAATAAAAAATGGAGATTTGCCTAGGGCACGAAGACAAGCCTACTAATCATTAAGAACATAACATATGCAAACAAGCTAGAACCACTAGACAAATAAAAGGCAATCACTTATCTTCATCCATTGCTCTAATCAAAATTAGCCTGCCATTGCAAAGAAGACTTCTTGATTTTTCATTAAAGATTGCATCTTTACAACTTCTGCTTCACAAAAATTCTCCTTCAAAATATATCCTTGGACATGGCCCGAGGCTACCAAAATAAATAAATAAATAAATAAAAACACTAATGGAAAGCAAAAAAGGAGGAAAAGAAAGAAGGGAATTGGAGAAAGTGCTGGACGTGAGATGCGTCCATCCCCTTTTGGGTTGGTTTTATAATTGTTGATGCCTCCTTTTTAGCAAAGAATATCTCTCCTTTTGAACTTGTTTCCTTATTTGTAAAGATTTCTTGCTTATGACTCAAGCTAGGCTTCACACTTAGAAAGAGTTTGAATTGGAGAGGATTTGTTACTAAGTGTGGACTCTTGGGCTCCAAGTCTTGGAAAACTGAACTCCTCAAAGATCACTAATGTTGCCAATTTTGAAAACTTTTTACAATTCCCGCATAGAATTATAACAGGTAACTTCCCGAGGTCATATTTCCCTTAATACAGCTCCGATTTATGCAATCTTGGGCTCCACGGATATCTAGTCGAAAATAGCTTTCCAATGGTAAGTAGATTGCACCAATTCGACACTTAGATTGAAAGCTATGACCATTTCAATTTGCTGCCCCTGAAAAATTCGAGAATAATTATGCAATTAAAGGAACTTCGATGTTTAGCATGCAATGGGGTGTGTGGGACCCATGTTGGACTTTCAAGGCATGCATGAACTCTTTATTTGCTTTCTTATTTGATTCTCTTCCCATATTTGGCCCGCTTTCTCACTTGCAACTTTGACTAGTCAACTTCCCTTACAATGTTTCTAATTTGCCCTTTCTTTCTTGATTTTGGTTTCCAAATTTAGCAAGTCATGACCATCTTTTCAAATCTAAGTTTCTTCTTTCCTCTTTGAGAATTTTCAATCTTTCCAACTCCACCAGGATGTCAAGATATGTAGGCCCACCATGAAGGGTGTCCCGCCTTTGATCTCTCTCAAATCTCACCAATGCAGGTCCTACTGTTGATTTCTCCTACATAAATAAAATTAAATAACGTCAATAATAATCAAGTGTGAGGAATCTAGATGGACTATGCATGGGGCCCTACATGCCTACTTAATGCACCAAAAATACCCAACTCTCCAAAAATAACACATGGTGTCAAAATTAGTAGGTATGCATTAGTTGATGGACCCGTCTTTTTCTTTCTTGCCTTCCTCCGTCCCGGGTCCGCCTGGGTGCGGCGGGGCGAAGAGAAAAAAAGAGCAAGCATCAACATTTTTTTTGTACGGGTATGCCAGATTTTCTATTCTACTTGGAATTTGAAGTGGTGATCCGAAGATTCACCTTCACAAGTAGAAAAGGAAATCAACTTTTTTCTAACTTTCCATTGCGCATATATTTTAAAGAAAGAGACAAGATTTTAAAATGCCGTGAGAGGCGATTTTGTTTAATTTGCCGCGAAAGGCGGTTTTGTGCCGTAGAAGGCGATTTTGTGCCGTAAAAGCCAGTTTACACATCTCATCAAAATGTAAAGACAAGAAATGTGATTTTTATGTCTCTTTTAAAAAAATACACAATACAACAGAAAAGTAAGAAAAGGAATCTGACTTCTCAAGAGATCGTGGGGACTCGTTCAGATCGACGGTCGCGAGTCATGTATGGGCTCCGCCATCGTCCTTCAAATGAGAACACTTGATGCTTTGATTCACTTGGCTTGACTTGGACCTCAGATTTTTAGAGGACAAAGACCAAGGGAAGGTCTTATATCCAATAAAAAACTAAGTAGACGGGCTGAAAAGCCGCATCTAGGCCATGTTGGATAGAAGAAGAGAGGAGATCTTGGGGGAGTGGCCCCCCTAGGGACTTCGATCACCTTGTGGTGTTTTCTTGCAGCAGAGTTTCTTCAGAGTAGCTGAGCTTCTTTGCGCAGAGATTTCTCCGAGAGTTTTTAGCAATTTTTCGGGGATTTTTCAGGACCACTTCAGACAATTTTTCTGGACCACTTCAGACAATTTTTCTGGAACACTTCAGACAATTTTTCTGGACCCTTTCTCCTTGGAATGACCTCCTATTTATAGGCTTTTGGTGGCCATTAGGAGGGTTTTATGGGCATTAATGGTATTAATGCTCCAAGATGGGAGGAGTTACAAGATTTAATTCTTTATATTGTAACTCCTTTTTCTTGGATTTTGATTGGCCGATGGAGAATAATGGGCATTTAATCTCCATGATGATGGGAGTTTCATGATTAATTACCATGATTAATCTCCATAATGATAGGAGTTACATGGTTAATTGTCATGATTAATTGGACTTGTAACTCCCATTTCTTGGCTTTTGATTGGGCCGTTCAAAATAATGAGTTAATGACCCTAATAAATTGCCATAAAAGGGTCATTTAACTTCATTAATTGGCTGCCGAGTTGCTTGAAGAGTCGCGGGCCGCGCCGCGTCTTTTGGAATTCTTTTTGCGATGATCATTGATGGATCCGTACGTTGTTTGATGTCGGATGACGATGAAAATTCAAACATTAGTTGACACCAATGGGCCGGCAACATTTGTCCAGTCGATTTCTTGATCGGTCGGGTAGAAAGTGTGATTTCTTGGTCCGCCGGTTGGCAGTTTTGGAGTGTCCGATGATGATCAAATGATTTTGATGGCGGATCCATGATGTTGACGAAGATCGATGGATATCATGCCTCAAAAATCAGATTTTAAGAAAATCACAGGGGCCAAACATCGCGAAAATCGAAAAAGAACGGAAAAAACGGCGCTTTTGGCGGAAATCCGGCGACCCGGATTTCCAAGGTCGCCGGCGACCATGCACCCATGGTCGCCGGCGACCATGGGCCAAGGTCGCCGGCGACCTTGGACTTTGGTCCACTTTTCGGTCGCCTTCCGGTCGCCGTTTCTTGGTCGTTTCTCGGGCTTTTTCTCTTCTGTTTTCTCCTGTATTTTTCTTTGACATTTCTTCTCATTTATTGTCTTAATTCCTCTGAAGAAAACGTATTGAAAGGCTGTGCAAATCAGAGCACAAAGTTACCTATTTATTGGAAAAGCCCAAGACTCTGTAGCCGATTTTCCGCCAAGAGTTGAAACTGGGTCAAACGATGTCGGAATGACCTGAAACTTGAGGTGAAGCTTCTTGGGCATTAGATAAGACCAACCATGGGCTCTTATTTGAGTTTTGAAGCCGTTTGGGGTCCCGTCGATGCTTAACTTGATTTCACCCATTTTTTTTATTTTTATTTATTTATTTATTTATTTTTTGAAAAGAGATTTTCTCTTTTTTTTTGGATTCTGAGATGTGCATGCATGACAACTTTCCTTCTATGTATTTTTTTTTAGAAAATGGAATTGGAAGTATGATAGTGCACACCTGGAAATCTTTTCGCAAGTCTTAAGATTTGGAGCTCGCAGCAATGCTGAGCCCTTTCTTGGTCTTGCGGGGATTTTCTGAGGAGCTTTGCAAGTTTGGGATTCTGGAGCTCGCAGCAATGTTGAGCCCTTTTCCGATCTTGCGGATATTTGAGAAGCTTTGGCTTGATCTCGTAGCAATGTTTGAGTTCGAGCCTTCTTCGAGAATTTTCCATGATTATGGGCTTGCAGCGATGTTGAGCCCATCTTCAAGCTCCTATTTCTTTCGGGGTGTTTCCCTTTTCTTTGGAATTGCCCCAGAATCATGCCAAAATTTCGCTAGATTTTTTTAGCAAAATTCTGTCATTTTGATGATTGATTTTTTTTTTCTTTCCATCCTTTGCAGGTAGTTCCTCCAGAACGAACAAGGGTAAGGAGCCGGTCACTGATGCGCCTCACCGTTCTACCAGATCCTCTAATGCGGCCGTACAGCAGGCCTGGGAGGAGGTTCAGTATGTTGAAAGAAACTTGGAAGAGTGTGACTCGCTCAACCGAGATGAGATGAGGCAACGTTTGATTGCTCTCAAGGATGAAGAGTATTATAAAATTATGGTAAGCAACCATCCCTGGGTCACGGACAATCAGAGCATTGTGCCCAAGCCTACCTTCTTCTTTGGTGATGCCGTCCCCGACGATTCAACATACCAAAGGAGATGTTTTCAGTTCTCTTTCACAGTTGATGGTGAGAAGAGAACTGTTTCTACCCGGTCGTCCTTCGATCGGACAATCTCGATCATGAGCCTTTCCTCCACATGCTCGAAGAGGGAAGATCCTCCAAGTTGGGTGAAGAGGACAAATGTGATCAAGACCGGGGTTTTTGTTGGCGGCCCTTCTAGTTTTGCAAAGAAGTCGCCTGCCTGTATGGACATTTTGATGCCGGCCAGCGGCTACCAAGGTTCAGACCATTCTTCGGTCGATTTGAGACCGGTGGGCCTTGGCATTTTCAAGGGCGATGGCAGCAATTGGGTCAAGCCTTTTCGACTTCGTGGCCGTTTCAGTGCTGACTAGAGTTGGGAGTCGTGGACTGATCACATCCTGCAGGTTGGCGGTGCCGTTCTGAAGGAGGCCGAGATTTTTGATGTGGTTCGCGCTTTTCGGCAAACCATGGTTTTCTCCGATGAGGCCTTTATGGCCATGCTGGAGTCGTTCCTTCCACAAACCAACACCTTCGTTGTCACGAATGGTGAGATTGGTTTTTCTTTAAAGGAACTGAGTGCCATCACTGGGCTGCCTATCCTCGGCAATCTCTATAAGGAGTTTATGCCTATCGACAGCGTCCTTGAGGAGTAGTCTGAGGAGTTCAGGCTTTTGTACTTTTAGGTCGTCGCCTTCTATGATTTTTTGAAGGAGAAGGAGGGCTCGAAAGTCCGATGTAGCAGTTGGAGGAGTGGTAGCTTTTTGTCTTCCAACTTCTTTGACAGCAAGGAATCTTCTGAGAGTACGACCCAGGAAGCCAGGGCTAAGAACCCGGATTCGAAGAAGATCTCCGTCATGCGAGAGAATTTGAGGGTATTCTTCGCAAGCACAGACGCCATTCATTCTGACATTGTGCCGCGGAGAGATCTCGCTGTCTACCTCACTTATTGGCTGGGTGAGGCTGTTTTTGCTGGAGGAGATGGAACGCACATCAGGCCACATTGCATTTTTCCGGCTTGTCAGATGGCGTTTTTAGAGCGGCTTGCTTTGGTGCCTGCTCTTTACTCCTATTTGTGTACCGAAATGCAAGCTGCTGCTTTCCTGGTTCGGCTTAGGCTTCCCATGAACAGGGTATTTTCAGCCCACATTTTCTATTCGTGGTATGTATACCACTATCCCAGTTTCCACCGATTGGGTGCTGCTCAGGACGATGATCCGTTTATGACTCGGTTGGCAAGAGGGAAGCCTGTTTCCGAATCTCTTTTATCTATCTGCTTGAGGATCCGACGATTCTGGGACGTCGAGATGGGCAGTCTTCAGTGAAGCTTTCTCCGGGTTTGAGGAAGAAGGCTTTTGATTTTGGTGTCTCCCGTGATTCGACCAGGGCAGGGTCTGGGAGACACTATTCTTTGACAAATGCAGAGAGGAGTTGGCTTTTTAACATACGTGTCGGCACGATGGTGTACCGCAGACATCTTTTCGTCGACATCCAGCCATATGTTCCCTCGCGTTTTGCCATGCAGTTGGGCTTCTCTCAAGGCGTTGTTGGAGCGCCTTCGAGCAAGGTGAAGCGTTTTAGAGGTCTGCAGGACGAGAGAAATGCATGGGGCTTTTATAGCGCGGAAGACACTACTGCCCTGATTTCTTATTCTGAGTTGCCTACTTTCCGGACGGCTGGCTTCACAAAATGGTTTGTGGAGAGCTTTTCAGCATACCGGGGCTTTCCAAGAAAGAGCTTGATGTAAAGCAGTCTTTCGGGAAGGGCCTTGGGAAGTCAGACGGCGTCCGCCGAGAAGAAGTTCTGACTTTCCTTTTTGGAGAAAGGCACAGAACAGGTTTTCTCGAGGAACAGGACGTCATCAGACTGGGAGCTACACAAGAGATACCTGGTGAGGTCTTGGAACAGCTTGCTGAGGAGGAGGCTGAGGTTGCTGCTTGGATACAAGCCGAGCGAGCAAAGGCTTCCATGGAGTCTACAGGCAAGAGCAGACCGTCCAGTGAGGACTCTGGCGAGAGGCCCGATTTTGATAGTGGGGAGGGTGCTTCCAGCAGTTCGTCCCGTAGGAGCAAGAGGAGAAGGGGACACCGCCGAAGTCAGAGGCGGCACGAAAGTTCTCCTGATCTGGAAATTCCTTCCACCATTGTTGAGGAGGCATCAAGGGATGATGACGAGCCTCCAGAGAAGAGAAGCCGAGGGGAAGAGACCATTGATGATGGTATGTCTTTCCCTTTTCTCTTTCCGTTTCTTTTCTTTCATGAGAGCTTTTGTTTTGATCTACTGCTTTCTTTCTTTTGGCAGAAGATGATGGTTTGATGATGCCCGAGGTTCCGACCGATGAGGTGGTGACGGATCCTATCGTGGCATCTGAGGAAGAACCCAGAGATTCTAAAGTAGATCCAGAATCTCCTCCTGGTATGATTTTTTTCTTCTTTTTTTTTTTTTTACCGCCACTTGCTGACATATATATATATATTTTTCTGCCAGCTGACTTGCCAGAGGATTCCGACGACTTTGAGCCATCCATGGACACAACTTTTGATGATGTTTCGGATGAGCTCATGGAGGCAGAAAGCATTCCACCAGTCGTCGAAGAACGTACTTTGTAATGATAATCTTGATATTTTGATTTTTGACAAGATTATATTCATACCTTTTTCATTTTTTATTGGCAGGTTGTGAGGTGACAGAAGAAGTTCCTCTATCTTTTTCAGAACCAGAGCAGGGGGTACCTGTGACCGATCCAGGAGTATGGGCTTCTTCCACCAATTTTGATGAGGCAGAGGCGAGTCCGCCTACTAATATTCCTTCCCCAGCTGCTCCGATTGGAAAGAACTTCTTGATTACTCTTCCAGCGGTGCCTGACACGCGTAGTCGACCAACGGAGCATGGCGAGTCTTCATCTGAGCCATCCCGTCAGTTTGCGAGGAAGGTGTTGAAGAGAGTCTTGAGCTCATGGGTCGAAACTCTTTCTTCTGGCCATTTGGAGGCTGGTTTTGGCATGGTGAAGCATGTGCAGGACATTCTTGCCGATAGCGAAGAAGTCGGTCTGGACATTACAGATGCCAAGGCTTTTGTTGATGAAGTCATCGCTCTAGGCAACAAGTGGACTGAGACCAAGAGCTTTTCGAATGATGATTTCTTCAACCAGATGTTTTTGAAGCCTTCCAGCGAGGTCAAATCTGATTTGAAGGAGATCTCGCGGACTCGGAAGCAGCTCGTTCGGGAGAGGAACGTCACCGAGTTGGCTATTATTGAGCTGACACAGGACCAGCACCGCCTTGATAGGGAGGTCACCGAAGCCAGACAGCGCCTTGAGCTATTGGAAGAACAAGCCGCTGCCAAGTGGACTGCCACTTTGCAAGCTCGCGATAGAGAGAGGACTCTCATTCGCCAAGTTGAGGAGGTCGAAAGCAATCTCCGGAGGAAGACTCAAGAATATGAACAAATGGCAGATTCTCTGGGAAGAGCTTCCTCGTGCTGAGGATGGATCGCGACGGCCTACTGCTTTTTATGGGAAGATTCTGAAGAAACGCGGCCTGGAAGCTTTGGCGGCTAAGGCCAAGTGTTTGCTTGAGGAGTTAAGCCTATGGCTGAAGACCATGTCGGACTAGCCTCCTGATTTGTAACAAACTTTTTCTTCTTTTCTTTTGGTACCTCCATGTATAAACATTTTGGCACTTCTTTTTTTGTATCCCCTTATTTCACTTAAATTCACTTTTGATGAAAACATAAGCAAAAATTGAATGGGAATGGTTCGCTTGAAAATTTGATCAAAAGGTTGTCATTTTGTGAAAATCTTTTGTCAAATGGTTGTTTTTAGGCATGAAAGCCAGATTTTGTGGCAAAAAGCCTGGTTTTTTTATTGCTTGAAAGCCGAATTTTGGATGGCGTGAAAGCCAAAATTTTGTTTGGCATGAAAGCCGGTTTTTGGCATGAAAGCCGATTTTTGTGGCGTGAAAGCCAAGTTTTGGTTTTGTGGCATGGAAGCCGGTTTTTGGCATGAGAGCCGATTTTTGTGGCGTGAAAGCCAAGTTTTGGTTTTGTGGCATGGAAGCCAAAGATTTTGTGGCATGGGAGCCAAATTTTGTTTTGTGGCATGGAAGCCGATTTTTGTTTGTTTGGCGTGAAAGCCAGATTTTGTGGCATAGAAGCTAAGTTTTTTGAAAACCAAGTTCTGTTTTGTAGGCATGGGAGCCAGATTTTTTTGATTTTTGGCATGAAAGCCAGGTTTTTGTTTTGTTGGCATGGAAGCCAGTTTTTGGCATGGAAGCTAGTTTTTCGCATGAAAGCCAGGTTTTTAGCATAAAAGCCGGGTTTTGGCGTGAAAGCCAGGTTTTTGGTTTTCAAAAATGCAAGTATCGACTAAGAGTCGCCTCCCTGCTGAATGGTATTGCAAGTATCGATGGAATGTCGCTTCCTTGCTCATTCGGTTGCGAGTATCGATGGAATGTCGCTTCCTCGCGGATTTGGGTGCAAGTATCGACTGAATGTCGCCTCCTTGCTTTTTTTCTCAAAAATTTGGTTTTGTGGGTATCGATGGAATGTCGCCTCCCCACGATTTTTGACATTTGAGGTTTTTTCGAACCTTTGTTTTTTTGTTTTAAAATTTGGGTTGTGGATATCAACTGAAACGTTGTGTCTCCACGATTTTTTTGAGATTTTGCAAGTATCGACGAGGTGTCGCTTTCTTGCGATTTTGAGGTTTTGGAAGTATCGAATGGGATTCGCATCCTTCCGATTTTTGGGTTTTGTGTGAGTATCGACTAAATGTCGCTTCCCCACGGTTTTTTTGAAAAACCATTTTTTGTTTAAAGACACGAGGGATGTAAATTTTGACTCAAAACCATCTTTGGTGGTAAAAGTCAGGGTGGACTAGGGTGGAAATTCCTAAGTCCTGATTTTTGTTCAAACCATGAATTTTGGGCTCAAGGATTGAAAGTTTTGGTCAAGTTAGGGAAGAGGCTCCGAAACTTGGATTTTGGGTTTGATTTTTTTTTTTTTGAACAATGAAACATTGAAAGTAAGCATTGTTTTTTGGCTTTTTAGAAATTTCAGCATACATCAGTCACCTTCCATGTTTAGCAGAGCATATGCGCCATTGGAGAAGACTTTGTCGATGACGAAGGGTCCCTCCCATTTTGGTTCGAATCCGCCTTTGGATTTGTGGGCAAAAACCATTGGCCTTTTCACCGCAAGAACCAAGTCACCCTTTTTGTGGGCGCGTTGCCTGACCCTTTTGTCAAAAGATCCTGCCATGCGTGCTTGGTAAAGCTCAACGCTTTGTAGAGCTTCGAGTCGTCTTTCATCGAGATTATCCAGTTCTTGGAGTCTCAATTTGACGTTGCTTTCTTGCGTCATTTCATTTTGTAGAGATACCCTTAAAGAAGGAATTTGGACCTCTAGGGGGACAACTGCTTCACATCCATAGACCAAGGAGAATGGTGTGCTATGGGTTGGTCCTCGAACGGTAGTCCGGTAGGCCCATAAAGCTTCAGACAGTTTGTCGCTCCAGTCTCTTTTGTGAGTAGAGACCATTTTCTTGAGAATTTTGCAGAGTGTCTTGTTGAAGGCTTCGGCTAGTCCATTCGCTGCTGGGTTATACGGAGTCGAAGGACAACTTTGGATTTTGTATTTGTCGCAGAACCTGTAGAATCTGTGATCCCGGAATTGTGGTCCGTTATCATGGACGAATCTTTTAGGTATGCCGAAGCGACAAATGATGTTGGTTCGTAAGAATTGAAGGACTGACGAGGTCTTCATTTCACTGAACGCAAATGCTTCTGACCACTTGGAGAAAAAATCCGTAGCGGCGAAGATGAAGCGATGACCTTTGCTTGACGGGGGAGAGATAGGACCTATCATGTCCATACCCCAGGCTTCGAAGGGCCATGAGATCACTGTAGGATGTAGCCATTCTGGAGTCATGTGTACATAATCTCCATGAGCTTGGCATTGTTGGCAACGTTTAGCAAATTGTATTGCGTCAGCCACCATGGTAGGCCAATAATAACCTAACCTTTTTATCTGATCGTAGAGCTTGGGACTAGCCTGATGGGCTCCACAAAGACCAGCATGAACTTTTAGAGTTTCTTCCGCCTCTTGTTGTGACAAGCAGCGTAGAAGTACTCCATTGAAGGATTTTCTGTAAAGCATTTTGGAGGGAATATCCAAATGAAAGTTTGGGGCTCGTCTTTGGATACTTACCCGCTCTTTTGGATCTTCAGGTAGGATTCCGAACATAATATAATCAATGAACGGATCCCTCCAGTCGCCTATCGAAGGTTTAAGGATGGAAATCCGACCTCCGACCACTCGGTGGCATTCAGCAACTACTTGGTGTGTGTTGAGAGGGCGGAGAATCTTTCTTTGACACACTGTAATTTGCATGTTTTCCCGAAGGATTTACATAAGAAGAAGAAGAAGGTTGGTTATAGTTTTTGTGGTAATCCCGGCCAGAGTGGGTACCTTTCCCAACTTCAAAAGCTTCTAGAGGTGGTTCTTCTTTCGGAAGACCCCCTTCGGGCTCAAGGGGCTGATCTTCCTGATTTGCTGAAAACGCCTTTGCAGCAGCATTGTCGTCTTCAGTTATTGCGTTGCATGGAGCATTTTCCGGGAACAAGTCCTAAACAGGTTCCAACAACTTTTCTTCTTTGTCCAGTATTTCATCGGTCCAGACATCTCCTATGAGGTTGGGTACCTGGGACCAATTGACTGGGTTTTCTTTGAAGACTTCATCAGCTAGAGCTTCTTCATGGTGATCAGTCGGAAGAGGCTTGAATTCTGATGTCACCGTTTCAGGAGACGATGGCTGAGAAGGTGCTATTTCGGTGGAAGTCACCCGAGAATATGTAGCTCCAGAAGATATGCTACCGGATACATTTTGAGAGTCTGTGGCCTCAGCAGATGGAGCTTCAGAGGCACTATCATCCTGAACTATCACATTACAGGCAACTTTGATAGAAGATGTCTCCATAATGGACCGTTGGGAATCAGACTCATCTTCCGATGTAAGCGGATCATCAATCCAGCAACTTTCTTCATTTTCCGGAGTCACTGGAGGAGATGCTTGTGGATTTTCCGGGACTTCCGGTTCTGGATTTTGATGAAGTTGGTTGATGCGATCCTGCTCCTGCTCTATGGCTAGACGCTGCAAGATCCTAGCATATTCTTCAAGATCAGGCATAGGAGCCAAATCTTCTTCTTCATCTGCCCCTTGTGGTTCAACTTGGTTGGGATCCACTAGAGCATTTGTTTGTGCTGTGTTAACAGCAATTTGGGCAGCCTCTTGGTCTTCATCATCATCAGACCAGGATCCTTGTGGCTCGAAGGGGTTATACCAGATTACTGGCATAAGGTGGGATTCCGGGATCCATTCTTCGTCGGAGAGATATTCTCCGGTTTCAAGGGATTCCTCCCACTCATCGGTGTCACTGGCAGTGTCACTTGACTCGTATCCATTCATGGAGAATCCAACTACCGAGTTAAAAGAGTACGATGCCCCCTGCGTAGTCTCATCTCTGAGCCGTGGTGGCATGAAATCACTGAGAGTGAATTTTCCTATCACTCTTGGAACTTTGGGGGGAAACCCCTCTGTTGCCCCCAGTGAAGCGGTAGAGGAGGTTCCTGCTTTTTCAGCAACCTCTTGTTTTGTTTGAGCCTTCTCCTGCTGTTTGAGCTTGCGGAGTTGTCTCTTGGCTTGCCTTCGCTGTTGAGCGGTCGGCTTTGTTTTGACGATCTCCCAATTTTCATCTTCTAGGAGATCGGGATGTACCCATATGGGCTGTCCTTCTGGTGTTGGGTAAGGCACCGGCTCTTGGGACGTTTGGGTCATTCTTATCACCTTGAAGGAAGTAATGACTTTTTCCTTTGATGATTTGGATGTTTGTCCATATGACACCATGTTAACGGAGGCAGACCCATAGTTTTTGTCAAAGGTGATGACTCCGTTTTTCCACATCTCGTTGATCTTCTCTCTCACAAGGAAACATTGGTTGAGAGGATGCGAGACCATTTGGTGGTATGGACAATATCGGGGTCGTTGGTTTTGCCAACATCTCCCGGTCTTTTGGGGTCAGGCAAGGTGAGTTTGCCATTTGCCAGGAGAGCCCCAAATATTTCTTCGACATCTTCATCGAATGGGTATTTCTTTTCTACTCGTTCTTTGAAGGCATCAGAGAGTTCAGGTCTCTTACCTGCAGCTTTAATTTCAGCTTTCTTTGGTGGC
Source organism: Persea americana (assembly GCA_029852735.1). NCBI lineage: Eukaryota > Viridiplantae > Streptophyta > Magnoliopsida > Laurales > Lauraceae > Persea > Persea americana. Next base: position 44,019,998 of record CM056813.1, read on the forward strand.
TGAGGAGCTGACTTGGTTTGCACATTGAGAACCTCCTTTTTCTTTGGCTTGGAGGTCGGAATGACGGTCTGCTCCTTCTTTGATGACTTTTGACTGTTGAGGTCCTTGATCACCGTTTCAGCCTCCATAGACGCTTCTAGGAGTTCTCCCAAGTTTTTTGATTTGTTGCCGATGATCATGGAGCGGATCCTTGCTCTCATGTTGTTTCGGCAAATGTCGACTAGCGACGCTTGTGGCAGCACATCTGAGCATTTGTATGCCATTGCTTTCCACTTGTGAATGAAGTCGTATGTTGACTCATTCTCTCCCTGTTTAAGGCTGCAGAGCTGAGCTATAGTAACAGGATGATCCTCACCTTTGAAGTGGGTCAGGAAACGTGTCTCTAGCATGGTCCAATTTTGAATGGAGTCCTCTGGCAGAGTGGAATACCAATCAAAGGCCGTACCTTTTAGGGTACTTGCAAAGAGCCGAATCTTGAGTGCATCTTGATCCGTAATCGTTCCTGTCAGGATCTTGAAGTGGATGACATGCTGTCTGGCTGAACCTTTCCCTGTATATGTTTGGAGAAGAGGTTGTTTGAACTTTTGGGGAAACGGAACCGAGTCCATCCATAAGGGATATGGTGGCTTGATCCCATGCTCCTTCAATGTATCCTTTTCTTTTACTTTGGCGAGGATATTGTCCACGTCCTTTTTAGTAAGGGCGCGTGACTCATCTTCTCCACCGTTTGCCTCATCTTGTGGAGGAACTTCCTCATTGTTTGGTGGACGCTGGAGAGTGAGAAGGAGGTTTTCCATCAGAACCTCTATTCTCTGTTGTCCTTGCTCTAGCTGCTGAATGCGTAGACCCATGTCGTCATGTGGTGGAGGTTGCTCAGAGTTTGTGACCAAGACATTCATCCTTCGTGAGTCGAAAGAGGATACCGTCTTAGTGACTGAGCTGGAGCTCATTCTTTTAGATGAAGAGCCCGAGGAATGATCACTCCGATGTCCCTGGCTTGAAGGAGTGGGAGAGTCTTCTTGATGTTTTCTCGTCCGGGAGACGCTGCGAGTCACCGGTCGTCTGACATGTATTTTCGTCGCTGACTTCTGGCGTCTTTTGGTTTTGCCAACCATGTGTACAGCAGCAACTTGGTCCGGTCTTTCTTTTTCGACCCATTTTTGAGAGATTTGAAGCTCAGAATGCTGGGTTCTTTGCTTCTCTAATCTCTTTTGTCGATATGCCTCACGGCGACGTATGCGACGAGTAATTTGAGCTTCGGTTTGCTCGGGCTATGCTCTGGCAATGAAGGACGTGGTCCCTCGTGCGCAGGAACCGAGCTTGTCTTCCTTGAAGACTGGCATGGACAGGATTTGGACGTGGTCCTTAGCCTGTCGCAGCGAAGCTTTTAAATTTTGCAAGCTCGTCCCCTGTTGAGATGAAGGGTCGAGTTGCAGGAAAGCAGGCCCTGGCAAGTTCTTGTCGAGGCCTTGTGATGCACGACTTGATTTTGGGCTTGTATGAGCAAGCCGGCTTGTGCTGAGTAGTTTTTGTAGTTCGGTGGAGGGTAGGTTTCTCTCCTTTGATGTAAGCAAGAGGATAAAACCTATTCTCCTTGAGAGGAGTCAGGTATTCTGGCTTTGCAGATGTCCGGGACCTTCTTTGTTTTGGTGAAGATCGCGGGGACCAAGTCTTGGGACAGACTTGGTTTTTTGTAGGTTGAGGCCTCATGGGATTGCCACGAGCCTCAGGTTTCTTGGTGACCGCCTTTGGTGTCGGGGTAGTGACACGTTGGGGGGCGGTCTTCTGCTTCTTAGCAGGCACCGTCTCTTCTGCGGGTAGTGGGAATGGTCCCAGTGACCTGAAGACGATGGTCCGGGGAGTGGAGGTCGACCCGGTGTTTTGGGAGTTGCCGAGGGAGGTGATGCTTCGGCAGCTGACGGGGCGCTTGAAAGTGCCCTTGCTTTGCTTCTCTTGAAGCATGACTTGGTACTTGTTCTCATCGAAGGTAATGGTCAACGAAGCTGCCATTGTTAGTTTTGAAAAACTTTTCTGAAACAAGACCACATCCATTAGTAATCACAAGAATATGGTGATCATAAATGGGCTATACTATGGTTTTGTCTTTTCAAATCGCTCAGGGGCATGGCCCGTTCTGAGCGTAATGAAGAAGGCCAAAAGCCATAGATCGTACAATTGTTCTAAACGCAAGTATGGTCGGCTCGAAATGAGCGTTCCAGGGACCGCTAGAAGCAATTGTAAACCTTAATTCAAATTACCGAGAAGCGAAGCTCACTCGAGGTAAAATGATATAAGGTTAGAGATACAAATGTGTCAGTCGCGAATACAGTAGACCCGAAAGGGCGTACTAGCACCGCTAGACACAAATGTTGTAAATTGCATCCTTGAAGGACACGAGATGGGATTTTTTGAAATGTCAAGATTGGATTCGCAAAAGAGAGCAAATGGTATTCCAATCCGAATAAAGGTTCAAACATTTCTGCGAGCCTATATCCGAAAAGGAAAGAACCAGGATTTCTCATATTTGAATCCAATAGTGACGAGAGTTTTTTTTTTTTTTGAAAAGCCAAGATTGAATTCATAAAAGAGGGCAAATGGTATTCCAATCCGAATATAGGTTCAACCATTTCTGCGAGCCTAAATCCGAAAAGGAAAGAACCAAAATTCCTCCAATTTGAACACAATAGTGACAGAAGTTTTTTTATTTTATTTTATTTATTTATTTATTTATTTTTTGAGAGTGCACATAGGTCTTCCAATTCGGTCTTATGAAACCTTAGTGGATAGATTAGCCCCCAGGTAAGGGTAGGATTACTTAATGAACCCGTTTGAAGGACCCTTACCTCGAACAGTCTAGCTGCCTCCACACTCTGGACAAGGCTTTTCTTAGATCCACTTTGGTCAAAGAACGCAATTGGTGCAACCTTAATGCTCTCTCTGTTTTTTTTTTTGAAAGACCTCCAATGGACTCATCAAAGAGAGGAAAATGGCCCCTCCCAATCCGAACATTGGCTCAAACATTTCTGCGAGCCATTGCACGAAAAGGAAAAGAACCAAAGTTTTTCTAATTTGAATCCAAAAGAGAGAAATTTGAAAAGTTTTTTTTTTTGAACTTTTCTATTTTTTTTTTTTTTTGAAAGATCTCCAATGGACCCATCAAAGAGAGGGAAATGGCCCCTCGTAGTCCAAACGTTGGCTCAAACATTTCTGCGAGCCATTGCACGAAAAGGAAAGAACCAAAGTTTCTCTAATTTGAATCCAAAAGAGAGAAACTTGAAAGTTTTTTTTTTTGAAATTTTTTTTATTATTATTATTTTTTTTTTTTTAAAGATCTCCAATGGACCCATCAAAAAGAGGGAAATGGCCCCTCCCAATCCGAACGTTGGCTCAAACATTTCTGCGAGCAATTCTACGAAAAGGAAAGAACCAAAGTTTCTCTAGTTTGAATCCAAAAGAGAGAAACTTGAAAAGTTTTTTTTTTGAACTTTTCTTTTTTTTTTTCTTTGAAAGATTTCCAATGGACCCATCAAAGAGAGGGAAATGGCCCCTCCCAATCCGAAGGTTGGCTCAAACATTTCTGCGAGCCATTGCACGAAAAAGAAAGAACCAAAGTTTCTCTAATTTGAATCCAAAAGAGAGAAACTTGAAAGTTTTTTTTTTTTGAACTTTTCTTTTGTTGTTTTTTTTTTTTTTTTTTTTTTTTTTTTTTTGAAAGATCTCCAATGGACCCATCAAAAAGAGGGAAATGGCCCCTCCCAATCCGAACGTTGGCTCAAACATTTCTACGAGCAATTGTACGAGAAGGAAAGAACCAAAGTTTCTCTAGTTTGAATCCAAAAGAGAGAAACTTGAAAAGTTTTTTTTTTGAACTTTTCTTTTTTTTTTTTTCTTTGAAAGATTTCCAATGGACCCATCAAAGAGAGGGAAATGGCCCCTCCCAATCCGAACGTTGGCTCAAACATTTCTGCAAGCCATTGCACAAAAAGGAAAGAACCAAAGTTTCTCTAATTTGAATCCAAAAGAGAGAAATTTGAAAAGTTCTTTTTTTTAAAAAACTTTTTTTTTTTTTTGAAAGATCTCCGATGGACCCATCAAAGAGAGAGAAATGGCCCCTCCCAATCCGAACGTTGGCTCAAACATTTCTGCGAGCCATTGCACGAAAAGGAAAAGACCAAAGTTTCTCTAATTTGAATCCAAAAGAGAGAAATTTGAAAAGTTTTTTTTTTATTAACTTTTTTTTTTCAAAGATCTCCAATGGACCCATCAAAGAGAGGAAAATGGCCCCTCCCAATCCTAACGTTAGCTCAAACATTTCTGCGAGCCATTGTATGAAAAGGAAAAGACCAAAGTTTCTCTAATTTGAATCCAAAAGAGAGAAATTTGAAAAGTTTTTTTTTTTTGAAAAACTTTTTTTTTTGAAAGATCTCCAATGGACCCATCAAAGAGAGGAAAATGGCCCCTCCCAATCCGAACGTTGGCTCAAACATTTCTGCGAGCCATTGTACGAAAAGGAAAAGAACCAAAGTTTCTCTAATTTGAATCCAAAAGAGAGAAATTTGAAAAGTGTTTTTTTTTTAACTTTTCTTTTTTCTTTTTTGAAAGATCTCCAACGGACCCATCAAAGAGAGGGAAATGGCCCCTCCCTATCCGAACGTTGGCTCAAACATTTCTGCGAGCCATTGCACGAAAAGGAAAAAACCAAAGTTTTTCTAATTTGAATCCAAAAGAGAGAAAACCCTTTTTTTTTTTTTTTTGAGAAAAGAAAGAATGAAAACAAGTTCAAAGAAAGAAGTTTCCAAAGAATCCCGTCTCATGTTTTTTCTTTAGATACAAGATCCAACATAGGCCACCAACTAGAAGGGAGCCAAGGATTCTAAGCATCGTGTTCTCAATTGAATGGTCCCACCGGGTATGCCAACTTGATGAACCCGTCTTTTTCTTTCTTGCCTTCCTCCGTCCCAGGTCCGCCGGGGTACGGCGGGGCAAAGAGAAAAAAAGAGCAAGCATCAACATTTTTTTTGTACGGGTATACCAGATTTTCTATTCTACTTGGAATTTGAAGTGGTGATCCGAAGATTCACCTTCACAAGTAGAAAAGGAAATCAACTTTTTTCTAACTTTCCATTGCACATATATTTTAAAGAAAGAGACAAGATTTTAAAATGCCGTGAGAGGCGATTTTGTTTAATTTGCCGCGAAAGGCGGTTTTGTGCCGTTGAAGGCGATTTTGTGCCGTAAAAGGCAGTTTACAAATCTCATCAAAATGTAAAGACAAGAAATGTGATTTTTATGTCTCTTCTAAAAAAATACACAATACAACAGAAAAATAAGAAAAGGAATCTGACTTCTCAAGAGATCGTGGGGACTCGTTCAGATCGACGGTCGCGAGTCATGTATGGGCTCCGCCATCGTCCTTCAAATGAGAACACTTGATGCTTTGATTCACTTGGCTTGGCTTGGACCTCAGATTTTTAGAAGACAAAGACCAAGGGAAGGTCTTATATCCAATAAAAAACTAAGTAGACGGGCTGAAAAGCCGCATCTAGGCCATGTTGGATAGAAGAAGAGAGGAGATCTTGGAGGGTGGGCCCCCCAAGGGACTTCGATCACCTTGTGGTGTTTTCTTGTAGCAGAGTTTCTTCAGAGTAGCTGAGCTTCTTTGCGCAGAGATTTCTCCGAGAGTTTTTAGCAATTTTTCGGGGATTTTTCAGGACCACTTCAGACAATTTTTCTGGACCACTTCAAATAATTTTTCTGGACCCTTTCTCCTTGGAATGACCACCTATTTATAGGCTTTTGGTGGCCATTAGGAGGGTTTTATGGGCATTAATAGTATTAATGCTCCATGATGGGAGGAGTTACAAGATTTAATACTTTATATTGTAACTCCTTTTTCTTAGATTTTGATTGGCCGATGGAGAATAATGGGCATTTAATCTCCATGATGATGGGAGTTTCATGATTAATTACCATGATTAATCTCCATAATGATAGGAGTTACATGGTTAAATGTCATGATTAATTGGACTTGTAACTCCCATTTCTTGGCTTCTGATCGGGTCGTTCAAAATAATGAGTTAATGACCCTAATAAATTGCCATAAAAGGGTCATTTAACTTCATTAATTGGCTGCCGAGTCGCTTGAAGAGTCGCGGGCCGCGCCGCGTCTTTTGGAATTCTTCTTGCGATGATCATCGATGGATCCGTACCTTGTTTGATGTCAGATGACGATGAAAATTCAAACATTAGTTGACACCAATGGGCCGGCAACATCTGTCCAGTCGATTTCTTGATCGGTCGGGCAGAAAGTGTGCTTTCTTGGTCGGCCGGTTGGTAGTTTCGGAGTGTCCGATGATGATCAAATGATTTTGATGGCGGATCCGTGATGTTGACGAAGATCGACAGATATCATGCCTCAAAAATCAGATTTTAAGAAAATCACAGGGGCCAAACATCGCGAAAATCGAAAAAGAACGGAAAAACAACGCTTTTGGCGGAAATCCGGCGACCCGGATTTCCAGGGTCGCCGGCGACCATGGGGCTGGCGACCTTGGACATTGGTCCACTTTTCGGTCGGCTTCCGGTCGCCATTTCTTGGTCGTTTCTCGGGCTTTTTCGCTTTTGTTTTTTCCTGTACTTTTCTTTGACATTTCTTCTCATTTATTGGCTTAATTCCTCTGAAGAAAATCTGTTTAAAGGCTGTGCAAATCAGAGCACAAAGTTTCCTATTTTTTGGAAAAGCCGAAGACTCTATAGCTGATTTTCCGCCAAGAGTTGAAACTGGGTCAAACGATGTCGGAATGACCTGAAATTTGAGGTGAAGCTTCTTGGGCATTAGATAGGACAAACCATGGGCTTTTATTTGAGTTTTGAAGCCGTTTGGGGTCCCGTCGATGCTTGACTTGATTTCACCGTGCGGAAGATGTCGAGCTTTGATGTACGGTCATCCGATGTCCGATTGACCTGAAATTTGACGGGGAGCCTATTGGAGCCATTTTGAGATGATCCATTAGCTCTGATTTGGGTGCCATGGTCCCGGGGAGCTTCGCCGCCGGTAGGCTTGATTTTGCTTCGGAGCGACAAAACCGGGTCAAATGTTGTCGGAATGACCTGAAATTTGACGTGCAGCCCTTTGGAAGCATGCATAAGCTATTCATGTGTTTTGTTTGATGAGTGGCAGCATCAGAGGTTCTCGCAGCCGGGAGGCTTAATTTCGCCGTTCGAGAGTTGATGGAGGGTCAAACGGTGTCGGTTTCACTTGAAATTCGACATGGAGCCTTTTGGAGGTATTTTGAGACCATCCATAGACTCTGATCGAAGATTTGATGTATTTGACACTGTCGCCGTCGGGAGCTCCGGCTCAGCTGTTGGAGGATTGAAGTTAGGCCAAATAGTGTCGTAATGGCCCGAAACTTCATGTGTACTCTTCTTTTGGCTACTTTGAAAGATCTTGTAGTTTTTATTTGGTTTTGCCAAGATCTGATGCTTGAAGCAGCTTTGCCTGTTTGTAGTAGGATGCGGCTCCATATAGCTTTCGATGTTGATGAGGCAAAGTGATATTTTTTGTGTCAACATTAGTGAAGCCAAAAGAACTAATTTTTGGGTGATGAATGAGATGAAAATCCCTAATTTCACAAAAGTCATGCAATGTAATGAATTTTGACCAAATTTGACTAAGATTCCAACTTTGATGCTCAAATGCATGAAAACATGAAATTAAGTGTAATTCTATGCAATTAACCAAATTAAGTCCACAAATTCATATGAAATGATGAATGAAAGCTACAATTTTGTGGACTTATCACACCCCCAAACTAGCTTTTTGCTAGTCTGCGAGCAAAATAAGTGAAAAATGAGAAGTTTACTATCCTAACAATTGCAAAAAAAAACAAAAAGAAAATTGCCACTTTCGCTGGCCCTCTTGACCGCATTTAGCATATTTAGCAAGCCCTTAAACCCCTAGTAGACAAGTTGTGTCTCCTGAGGATTTGCAGTGAATTTACCCACAAATAATGATTAAAACCTAACAAAATCCAGGGAAACTTCTTCCAAGAGAAAATTTATAGACTCCGACTATTCTTAGTTTTTAGAATTTTCAAAGACAAATCTTAAATTCGGTTCACCAATCCCATCTTTTGGTCAGAAATTCTCGAAATCATGCTAAATTGATCGTACACGGTGATAAATGTATATACGTAATCGGCATCAAATGATCCACCAAGAATATCCTTGAAAATAATTTTTTTCTGGGCCGCCTAACTTTAGCAAAGAAAAACAATCTTCCTCTCAAGGCAATAATGACGCCTTTCGCGCTACTATTTTTTCAAAGGCCGCAATTTTTTTTTCAAACATACGCATATGGCTGTGCAATGCCTAGGTCCCTTAAGCTTTCTAATTAACCCATATAATGAGCATTAGGCCAATGACTCCCAAACCAAATAGCTTTAGGGCACTAGGTATGTAAATACCCTTACGGGCTTACTGGCTCGGGTTAAAAAGGCTACGAACCCAAACTAGTCACAAACTTTTTATTCTTTTTAAGACTTATAACTAATTTTTTTTTTTTTTTTTTTGCGATCTCCAACAATAGGCAGCCCTTTCCATGTACCCACTTGTCGAACCAGGAAGTACTGTAACACTAAGGGTTGGTTTTTCAATTTCTTTTTCAATTATGAAAGAAAAACGAAAATCATAGCTTCACATTCAAAACCTTGAAAACATATACAACCCGTGTAAAAGTGAGGGATCAAAATTCAGCACTTTTCCGAAAACCCTTTCCATAAATAAAATAGTGAACCATTGCTTTCTTTTGCCCAAAATAAATATCTTCAGTCAATAAAAATTCTCTCGAAAGTTTCCCTCTAACCTAACAATAGCAATTTTTTTTAGATCTCCTAAAAACCTAAAAAACAAAGTGAAAAAGAAAATTGTAGAATGAAAATTGAACAAATGGTCACATGTCAGGTTCTAACTCACACCCCCAAACCTAAATCCAACATTGTCCTCAATGTTATGAATGCATATGTAATGTGAAAATGAACAATAAGGAAAATTGGAACCTCTGAGCAGGTGGGGTGATTGCAAAAGAATGTGATAAACCAGCTCAATTACCTTCCAAAATTGGGTTGCCTCCCGGCCAAACAACGCTAACTTTAATGTCGTCAGCCCTACGTGACAAAAAATTATTAGTCCTGGTAAATTGGGTCTTCCAAAAGGATTTCCTCAATGTTTTTACCCTTCAATTCCAGAAAAGGTTTCTGCCTTTGACCATTAACCTTGAAAATTTCCCCGTTCTTGGGGTTCTCAATTTCCATTACTCCATGAGGATATACAGTATGCACAATGAATGGGCCAGACCATCGAGATCTCAGTTTCCCTAGAAACATGTGTAACCGGGAATTGTAGAGGGGAAATTTCATGCCAAGTTCGAATGAGTTCCTAAGGATTATTTTGTCATGGTTCAACATCATCTGTTCCTTGTAAATTTTGGCATTTTCATAAGCATCATTTCTCAATTTATCAAGCTCATTGAGTTGCAATTTACGCTGGTTACGTGCCAAGGGCAAATTAGAGTTGAAAGTTTTGATGGCCCAATAAGCTCTATGTTCTAACTCAACAGGCAGATGACAAGTCTTACCATAGACCAACCTATAAGAGGACATCCCAATAGGAGTTTTTTAAGGGGTTCGATAGGCCCATAATGCATCCAATAGTCGCAAAGACTAGTCTTTCCAATTTGGATTGACTGCCTTCTCCAAAGTTTGTTTCATCTGCCTATTTGAAACTTCTACTTGGCCACTGGTCTGAGGGTGGTAGGGCGTAGCAACCTTATGAGTAACAGAGTACTTTTTCATCAGTTGGGCAAATGTGCTATTGCAGAAATGGGTTCCACCATCACTGATAATTGCCCTGGGTGTACCAAACCTAGAAAATATGTATTCCTTTACAAATTTGATTACCACATGGTGATCATTCTTTTTGGTAGGTATTGCTTTCGCCCATTTTGAAACATAGTCTACTGCAAGTAAAATATACAAATTTATAAAGGAACTTGAAAATGGTCCCATAAAATCGATCCCCCACACATTAAAGATTTCCATTATTAAGATTGGATTCAAAGGCATCATATTCCTACGATTGATTTTTCCAAGCTCTTGACACCTATTGTAACTCAAACAAAACACATGAGAATCCTTAAAGATTGTGGGCCAATAGAAACCACACTGCAAAACTTTTGCAGTAATCTTTTTGGAGCTAAAATGGTCCCCGCATGCATGAACATGACAGAATGAAAGGACACTTTGATGGTCCTCATCAGGAATGCACCTCCTGATTATCTGGTCTGGACAGTAGTTAAAAAGATGTGGGTCATCCCCAAATAAGTACTTAACCGCGGCTAGAAATTTTGATCGATCCTGTTTGGACCAATGGTTGGGCATCTCCCTTGTAACAAGGTAATTGATTATATCTGCAAACCAGGGGATTTGAGAAATACTGAACAATTGTTCATTAGGAAAATTTTCATTCAGTGGGACCTCATCGGATGGCTTCAAGGGTAACCTCGAAAGATGGTCTGTTACAACATTCTCACATCCTTTTTTATCTCTTATTTCCAAATCAAACTCTTGTGGAAGAAGGATTCACTAGATCAATCGGGCTTTTGCATCCTTTTTTTATAGAATGTATCTCAGAGCTACATGGTCCGTATAGATGATGACTTTAGACCCTATCAAGTAGGACTAAAATTTCTCCAAGTCAAAAATCACAGCTAGCAATTCTTTTTTAGTGGTTATGTAATTTAGCTGTGCATCATTGAGGGTCCTACTTGCATAGTAAATCACATGAGGTAACATCCCAACCTGTTGACCCAAAACAACTCCAATAGCAGCATTGGATGCATCACACATTAGCTCAAATGGAGTGGTCCAGTCAGGTGGCTGAATTATAGGGGCTGAAGTTAGTTCCTTTTTCAGTCTCTCAAAAGCCTTTAGACACCTCTCATCGAATTTAAACGGGGCCTCTTTTGTCAGCAATTAGCACAAAGGTTTAGCATTTTTTCTAAAATCCTTGATGAATCTACGATAAAATCTAGCATGGCCCGAGAATGATCGAATCTGCTTAACTGATTTTGGTGGTGGCAGCTTGGAGATCAAATCAATTTTTGATTTATCCACCTCAATTCCATTATCAGAAATAATGTGTCCCAGAACTGTGCCCCTTTTAACCATAAAATGACATTTTTCCCAATTTAAGACTAGATTCTTTTCTTTGCATCTTTCAAGCACAAGGGACAAATGATGTAAGCACTCCTCAAGAGAATTGCCAAAGACCGAAAAATCATCCATGAAAACCTCAATGAATCTTTCTACCTTGTCAGAAAATATGCTCAATATGCACCTTTGAAAGGTGGCCGGTGCATTGCATAGCCCAAAGGGCATCCGTCTGTAAGGAAAAGTTCCAAAAGGACATGTGAAGGTGGTCTTTTCCAAGTGCTCCGGTGCAATTGGGATTTGATTGTAACCGAAATAACCATCAAGAAAACAATAATATGCATGATCGGCTAGCCTTTCGAGCATCTGATCCATGAATGGGAGGGGAAAATGATCTTTCCGAGTGATTGAGTTTAACTTCCTATAATCAATGTAAACCCTCCATCCAGTATGTATCCGAGTGGGCACTAATTTTGAACCACTGTTATCTCAGATTCTTTGGTACCACTTGAACTGGGCTCACCCAAGCACTATCATATATGGGGTAAAGCACCCCTGCATCAAGTAATTTCAAGACTTCCGACCTAATTACTTCCTTAATTACAGGGTTCAGTCGTCTCTGTGGTTCACGAGAAGGTTTTGTATTTTCTTCTAAATGGATTCTATGTTGGACCACAGATGGGTTAATTTCTTTGATATCTGCAATGGACCACCCTATAGCTTCCTTGTGTTCAACCAAAATTTTCATGAGTTTCCTCTTGGACAAGGTCCAAGTCTGAAGCTATAATCACTGGAAGAGTTTCTAATGGGCCTAAAAACACATATTTCAAGGTATCTAGTAACTGCTTGAGTTCTAACTTAGGAGGCTCTACAATCGATGGGACATGAGCAGAATCAGATGGAGTTAGAATCTCGTGCTTCGGTTGCCACCTGGAGCAGTCCATGGATGAGGTTGAGTCAAACAATGGATTGACTTCCTCAATATGTCCGTCTACATCAAAATCACTTCCAAAGTGGGCAAGACAAGCCTCTAGTGGATCTTTAAGTTTCAAATGGGGTAAGTGATTTTTCACCAATTCATGAATGTAACTAACTTAAAAGATCCCATCATCCTCAATAGGAGGTTGCTTACTGACATTAAAAATGTTCACTTGAACTGTCATGGTCCCAAAAAAGATTTGCATCACTCCATTCCTACAATTGATCAAGTCATTGGATATTGCTAGGAATGGTTGTCCTAAAATGCTTGGTATTTTAGCCATAGTTCTTGTTGGTTGATTCATGTCCAAGACAACAAAGTCTATAGGGAACACAAACTCTCCCACTTTGATCAGGACATCCTCCACTACCCCCTTCGGGTATCTAATTGAAGCATCAGCTAATTGGAGAGTCATCTGAGTTTTCTTTAACTCCCCCAAACCTAATTCTTCGTACATAGAATACGGAAGTAGGTTGACACTCGCACCCAAGTCAAGTAAAGCGTGCTCAATATGATGGTCCCCTATCCAGCATGAAATGGTAGGACAACCTAGGTCCTTGTATTCGATCGGGGTTGGACATGAAATGACAGAGCTGGCTTGCTGAGCTAGGAAGGCTTTCTTGGGAACATTGGTGGTTCTCTTGAAGGTGCAAAGGTCCTTAAGGAACTTGGCATAGGGTGGAATTTGTTGGATCGCATCTAAAAGTGGGATGTTAATCCTCACTTGTTTGAACACTTCAAGCATTTTGTCCAACTGGGCATTTGATTTTGTTAGGCCTAGCCGTTGAGGGTATGGAGCTTTAGGAGTGTTGGTTCTAGAAGGTGGGTCACTAGGTGTAGGGTCTCCTACGGTAGTGTTCATCTCCTTAATCGGCTCATGTTCCTTTTCTTCGTTTTCTACTAAAGGTTCATCTCTCCCCAAATCGTCAGTTATTTTTGGGACCTCTACTTTGTTGTCAACTTGTCGGCCTGACCTAAGTGTAGTTATGGCTTTAAGTTGTTCATGGCCCTTCCTTTTTATGTCTTGAATTTCAAATTGGCCCTTTTGAACTTGGCCTTTGGGGTTGGCTTTGGGTTGATTGGGAAAGGTTCCCTTGTCCTTGGCAATAAATGAATTAGCCAGCTAGCTCACTGTGTATTCCAATTTTGCAATTGATTGTGTGTTAGCATTCAACCTCTGAATAGTGCTTTGCTGGAACTGGCGGGTATTCTGAGCTAACAGTTTCATGGTTTCCTCAAGTGAATCTATCCGTTGATTTTGTGGATTGGGGGTGAAATTTTGCACAGGTGGCTTTAGGAACCCTAGAGGTGGAGTGGCCTGAGATGGGCCAGCCTGGTGTGGACCCTTAAACTAAGAGAAATTTGGGTTGTCCTTCCAACCCGGATTGTAGGTGTTTGAATAAGGGTCGCACCTTTGCCTATTCTCAAATCGGGTATTTTGATACAATGCAAACAATGCACTCACTTCCTCAATATTCTCTCCCTAACCCGAATTTGGTGACTCAACAATACCCCCACTGCTTGACTGCATTTTAGGGACTCCAATGTATTTGGAGTAGGCCTCTGAATTCCTTGATTAAGTTCTAGGGCTTCTAACCGTCTCATTACTATAGCCAACTTGGCCTCTGCCTCAAACTTGGGTTCAATTCTATGAATGCCCCCTCTTTCTACACTGGTTTGTCTTTTGGGCTCCTCTTTGATGGGTGTCCACTGCAATGTGTTTTCAGCGACTTCTTCCAAATATGTCCATGCTTGATTCGCTGTTTTCTGTGTGAATGCACCATTGCAATAAGATTCCACGATGGTTTTGGTAGGGTAATCCATCCCCTCATATAAAATTTGAACCAATCGAATTTTTTCAAAACCGTGGTGGGGACATTGGATTAACAAATCTTTGAATCGCTCCAAGTAATTGTACATGGTATCCCCTTCCAATTGATGGAAACTATTTAAGGCTTGTCTAATTAAGGCTGTTTTCTATTTGGAGTATAACTTTTTGAAAAAAAGCCTCAACTAACCTGGCCCACATGGTTATGGACCTAAAGCCATGCTTTAGTCTTTTCCTTTAAAGAGAATGGGAACAACCTAAGTTTAAGGGAGTCTTCGGTCATGTGATTGTATCTCATGGTCCCACATATGTCCTCGAATTCCCTAACTTGTTGGTATGGGTTCTCCTGGTCCATCCCACGAAATACCGGGAGCATCTGGATCAAACCAAATTTCAGCTCGAATGTAGCATTGGTAGCAGGTAGGGTGATGCATGATGGTTGGGTGGTTCGGGTGGGGTACATATATTCCTTCAGGGTAACAGCTTTGGGTTCTTCCGCCATTGTTTGAAAAATCTCCTCAAAAACGAAAGATGGTCCTACTATTGTCAAAGGTAGATCTGGCTCTAATTGGTTTAAACGCCCCTTGTCGCGTACCCAAAGCTTTTCTGATCGATTTTTCTTTGATCGCATACACTGGGTTCACCCTAATGCAACCCTAGCCTAAAATGATGCACAAGCAATTAAACAAAGATTAAGGCACTTAGAAAATCTAATGGGTTTCCCTAATCAACTAGACAGCTCCTAACAGGTTGAAGAGTACACCTTGGCCTCCAATCCGATCTTATGAAACCTTAGTTGATATATCAAGCCCCAGGTAAGGGTATGATTACTTAATGAACCCATTTGAAGGGCCTTTGCCTCGAACAGTCTAACTGTCTCCACACTCTGGACAACGCTTTCTTGAGATCAACTTCGGTCAAAGAACGAAATTGGTGCAACCTTTAGTGGTCTTCATCCTAATGAGCTCGAATTCCTAAGGCCTCTTTCTAATTGATTTTAATTATGATTTGGTGCCTATGGTGGGGTATGGTTAAACCTAGTGGCCAAGAATCCGGTGATGAAACATGGTTCTTATCTTTATGGGGTCGATTGCCTTTAACTAAGTGTGTGTCCAATTAGATGGTGTGTCAATCAAGCATTCATACTTTTAAAAATTAAATCATCCAAGTCCCACTTGTACGTAAAAGATTTGCGGGGTAAAGTTTAGAAACTCTTACAGCGGGTCCAAGTAAATCTTTAAACTGTGCAAGTTTAACCTATATTTTTTTTAGCAATTTTGCAATTTTGAGAGCAATTTTAGCAATTCTGGGAGCAACTTGTTTGCTTCAAAGCAATCCCCGCGATTTCCTTCCTTTTAGAGTCCTTCAAAACTCAGATTGTAACCTAAAAGAAAACAACTAAAATGTTAGATCTAAATAATCTACTAAAAATAGCTAACAATTTCAATAAAATTCCTAAATTGAAAAATAAACGTACTCTAAATTTCACAACCCTAAACTACTGCAATTTGAATGAAAGATGCACTCTAAAACTCCTAATGCAGTCCTAAATCAAATGAAAACCTTCCTGTCAAGTGCTGGAAAAATTTTCCAAGTGTTGGAACCTGTTGCACAGGCCCAAGTTTACAGATTTGTACGATCCACTCTTACTAATCAAAACCAGTAATCAAGGACTGGGATGTAATCTCCTAATATGCAAAAAAAAAAAAAACATAGACTAAAAAGGATAAAAAATGAAGAAGTTATGCTATCATGAAGTTGGCTACTTGAACATGTTTTTTTGCTAATTGCAGAATCTGCCTGACTAACTGGGCCTATTCGCGGCACTAAAAGTTCGACTTTCAAAATGTATTTCTTTCTGAAATTTTGATGGTTAATTCAAAGTCAATATACAAAAGTCCAATCCAAAAAAGTTTCTAGTCCAAAGGAGTCTGTTTGACTGGTTTAAATAGTGTGAACTTCTGAGGGAAAAAACAAGCCAAATCTGTCAAAAAATTAGTGCTGGAATTTTTCTTCTATGTGACCACTTGAAATCAGTATGAAAATTAACTAATAATCAGCAACAAAAACTTGAAAAACAATAACCACAAATATTAAGAAACACAAAAACTAAACCTAATGCAAGCTATGAATGCAACTAACTACAAAAATATGCCATGATATGCAAAAATTAATTTTAGAAATCCTAACTAAAAGATTCTTTTGAATTGTCTCCCCGGCAACGGCGCCAAAAACTTGATGTGATCAATATTAATCATAAAATACCGCAAGTGCACGGGTGTTTAGATAAGACAGTGGCAAAAACGGGTCAAACCCACATGGAGCTAATCAAAGAAACTTTTAGATTAAGAGAACTAATTAACTAACAATTAAAGAAAGTTTTGAGTATTTAGAAATAAAAGAAAGAAACTAATTTAGAAATATGAAATCTACCAATTAATGAAAGTGACTAGAGCATAGGAATCCAATAAGCATCCACCAATTATTTATCAAGTAACCCTAACTTGTTCCAATTTTTACTTCAAATCCAAGACAAATCAATGTTTTTAATTTGGAAAATCTAACTTAAAAAACCTTTTTTAATCATAAAAATTCAAAACTCAAGCTTTCCTTCATCTCATAAAAGAATAAAAATAATTTAGGAACGACGCATCAAAAGTAAGTATAAACCATCAAAAGATTTAAATCCTAAGCATGGCCTATCAAACCTAAGCAGTAGTAGTCAAAAACTAATTTTTATTTTTAGAAATAAAAAATGGAGATTTGCCTAGGACACAAAGAGAAGCCTATTAATCATTAAGAACATAACATATGCAAACAAGTTAGAACCACTAGACAAATAAAAGGCAATCACTTATCTTCATCCATCGCTCTAATCAAAATTAGCCTGCCATTATTGCACGGAAGGCTTCTTGATTTGTCATTAAAGATTGCATCTTTACAACTTCTCCTTCACAAAAATTAGCTTTCCATTATTCCACTTACTACCGATATGGAGAAAAGGTGCAAGGAAAAGCACTTTTCTCCAAATACAAGACACGACCTTCGGATTATGAATTTATGATGATACCAAATGGATCATCTCTTGATGTAGCGAAACTTAAGCCAAATCCCCTAGACAGAGTTGGACTGATGGGACCTCCAAGCTAGCTTCAAAGACAAGCATCATTGAGATCTAAGAGGTGACGTAGCCCCACGTAGGGGTGTAAATCTGAGTTGGCGGCCCAAGCCTAGCACGGGCCCGGCATGGAAAAAACTTGCCTGGGCCATGCTTGAGCCCGTTGACTTGGTCAACGAGCCGGCCTGGCCCAGCCAGGCAGTCCCCAGCGGGCCGTGTTGGGCCAGGGCTGCCAGGCCCGAGGCACGGCTTGGCTCAGCACGAGTAAAACTCATGCCGTGTTGGGCCAGGCCCCCCAAACGCGCGGATGGCCCGGCCCGGCCCAACGTGTCGCCCAACGGTCTTTTTTTAAACCACACCCCCCCCCCCCCCCCCCTCTCAAAAAAAGGTCAAAAAAGTAATTTTTTACATTTTAAAACACACCCCCCAGCTATAAATGGTCAAATGGGGGGGTCAAATGGAAAAAAAAAACTATTTGACGTATTTTTTCAAAACTTCATTTGTGTTATTCTACTTATTTGTTTCTCTTAATTTCTATATTTTAATGAAATTGGTCAAAGAATGTCCGTCCAAATAAAAAAAAAACTTAAAAAAGAATTTAAAAAAAAAAAAGGAAAGGGGGATCTGTGGGCCGCCCATGGGCTGCACGGCCTAGCACAGCACGATCAGGGTCGTGCTGGGCTGACCCCTAAGAGGCTGGGCCTGGCCCGGCACGGCCCGCATATCAGACACGGGCCGTGTTGGGCCAGATTTTCACCCCTAGCCCGAGGGCACCTCGGATTTAGGAAGGCTAACTAAATTTTATTAACCATATTTCTTTTAGAGTAGGATTCACAACCATACCAAAAAAAAATCCCGTCACTTTCAATTTCCTTGCAAATTCATTTTGGGACAAGAAGATCCATAGTTTGAATAGAGATGCTTGCCAAGGCATGCTTGATACGAATAAGCGGCCATCAAAAGAAGGGAGTTTACTTTCCCGTCTCGTAATACGAGATCCTGCAAAGGCCATTGAAGGAATGACTAAGAGAACGAATCATGTCAATATAAAGACCGATATGCATCAACTAATCTTGATATTGACCCCTCAATCTCTTGACGTAAATTCAAATTTTGATGGAAATAGAAAGTACACATTTCTTTGAATATTGTGGATTATATATGCCAACTTGCAATTTGCATTCAGATATATTTTCTTTTGTTTCCGGTCATTTTTCTACGTTCATAGTGGTGATCTTACAATAATGCTGACCATAGCCCTGGCTCTTTTGCTTCTGTCATAAGTTCACTGCCAATTTTTATCTCTCTTAAATAAATTCAAATTTATCCTCCGTACATACATTCATTCAGACCTTATGATCTCATTCTATTAAGAAGCTCCAGAGTCACATGATGAATGCTTTTAGAATAATGATAATGAATCTGGTCTACTGGGCCATTGACACTGACGGACTTAAAAAGACTCGGTTGCAAAAGTGATTGACTCTCTACAAACAGAAAATGATCACCACTTGATCAATTTGAACAAATACCTGCCATTTTTTCTAAAGAACAGAGTATTTGTTAATTTTTTAACAATTGCAAACCCATTAATAATGTTAGACCCCGACTCTGTCTAAGTTTGTTTTGCCCCTAATTAATTTTGATTAGGTGCCTAATATTTGTTTTGCATGATTTTGTGATGGATTTAGGTAGATTAGTGGGATTCTAACCGTGTCAGGAAGTACTTTGACCTTTTGAATAATTTAGGGTCGAACATATGTTTATAGTTTTCATAGGTTTTCATGTGCATTTCATAAAGCATGTCACTAACATTGATTTTCATGTTTGGACCCAACTTATTTGGACTCATATTGACCTATTTCTAGGCCCAACTCATCAAAAAAGGCCTTTTTCCATATTTCCTTAAAATGGATGGACTTGCATGCAAAAAATTCAGAAAACTTCTCTTTAATAAACCGGCCATTCCCATCAATCTTCATCCCTGTTCTTCGTTTCAGTTGAGAGAGGTTCTCCATCCCTCTACTTTATTCTCCTCTTTTCCCTTTCCCAAATTTCTTGCCTCTAGTTTCAAGAATGATGGTTACAGGTGGGTTCTCTAGGCTTCATCTTCATCATCAAGCCTTCTTCACCCTATACAACCAGCCACTCTCTCCAAGCATCTCTAATTTGACAGTATTGTCACCAATCACTCTCTATTGTCTGGAATTACAACCAAGGAGTCTTGCATGTGTAATCGGAAGCACTCATTCATTCTTCTTGAACAAGACTATCATCTCCTTCAAGACATTAGCCTCCCTATCCATTTTCACCTTCTCCATTGGTAAGCACCCATCTTCTTCTGAATGATTCCTTAAGCTTAGGATGGACTGTTGGGTTCATTTAAATTACATGCATGCTAATTCATTTTCATTCATTGCATCTACCATTGTAGGGATTGGAGGTGAATTTGTATAATTGGGGATTTGGCCCAAATTGAGTCAAGAAGAGGATTACAATGAAAAGCACCATTTGAGGCAAGTACGTGCAGTTTAGATTTAAGCATGCAAACTGATTTATTGATTGAGGAATGTTACTCTCTTGGAATGTAAATTCAGCCTTTCATTTGAATGGAATTTATAATGGAAAAGGGTTGATGTATATATGAGTGTTAATGGATAATGGATTGGATGGGGGTTGATAAAATAGCTTGTATATGGAGCTTTGGAGGTTTAAATCATGTCTAAAATGTCTAAAGATGATTGGTAATTGAAATGGGAGAATGAATGGCTAAAATTGGACATTTTTAGACTCAGAAGTTGCCCAGAATTGCGCCAGCCGGATTGGGCCCGCTCGAGCAAGTGGGCCCATTTGGCCGAATAATACCAACTTTGAATGACCATAACTTTTAATCCATACATCGGCTTTTGGAGTTCCACATATCGTCGAAAAGCTCTTGGAACGAAAAAACCAATAGTCCACACATCCTAATGATCAGATATTGGAATTGGAAGTTGATATGTGGACCATTGAACCAGGCCCTATCTCTTTTGGGAAAAGAGACTTTATACCTAGTTTGGACCCTAGATTGGAACTCATGGCTAAACTCTTCATAATCAATTCCTGAGGATGATTGTGATACAAATACTAAACCAAAAAGATTCTTAGGTTGTGAAAGGATTGACCTTATAGCTCCTTAGAAATGGAACCCTTAACCGATTAACTAAGTCAAATGGCAATTGTAACATATGAAAAATCTTGGGATGAGATTATCTCATGTGCTAATTCACGTGTCTAGCAATTTACCATGGGTGTTTGTTTAGGAATTTCGGTGCATCACGCACGCACACAAAGTGACACCAATAAAATGTAGAAGGTGCATTGATTTAGCTAAAACTACACCGAAATGGACAGTTAGAGATGACAGGTAATTATATTAGGATTGGTTATTAAACTTCCTTGATTCCATTAATCACATTGCATTTGCATATTGTTATTGACTTTACTATTGCCCTCAGATATCTCAAGGATTACTTTCATATAGTATTCGTGTTATTCTCTCGTAGTGTTGCTATTGTTTTACAATTGTATCGTGCATGGACTTAATAAACTGTAACGTCCCACGGACTCAAGATCCTACCCAGAGAAAGTGAGACCGAAGGTCAAGATCCTACCTCAAGGAGGTGAGACGAAGCGAAACTGAATAACCAACTGATGTCAAGGTCCTACCTAAAGGAGGTGAGACGGAAGTGGATGTACTTGATTGAATCGAATGAGTCGGCACTACTTAGCTTTGACCGGATGATACTCGACGGGGTTGAATCTTTGTTTAGAATTGAATGTTGCTGCATAGTAGACAGTCTTGAGTACCGGAACTCCAGAACCCGGGTAGACATGGGGACCTTTGGCCGGGCTCCTGGTGACATTCAAAAACACATGCTCTCTATTAAGGGAGGATTGAGCTAAAGTAGGAGCCAACTAGAATGTAAGTATTTGATTTGTGATTCCATAAAGCATGATTTATTCTTAATGCACAACGTGCCTAGTTTCCGACTATTTGACATCTTCTAATCTTCTATCAACAATTCAAATTTGATATTATATGTAATATATCTTGATTGCTCATACATTGTTGAATCGTCGTATTCATGGTGCTACACTCGGTGTCACATGGACCCAGATTACCAAAGAGGATAGCTGATAACCCTTTGGATTAGAGACTTGATCGGTAAAGTAAATGGTTAGCTCTGACAGCCGGAGTACGTACAAGTGCGGTAAGTATGACTTAAGACAGATAGTTAATCTTGCACTTAGTTCAAGTATGCATTGAAGGTTTAAATTATTAGTTTCTTAAAGACAATTGTAATATAATGGATTTGTAAAGTGACTGCTCATGACTTTGTTATTGATGGTATATATGCTTTCACAAATAAATGTACTTTGACATGTGTCAGTGAGTAAACCTCACACGTGAAAAGTGAAATTTTTTCCTTCGTGAATTTGGACTTGGTTCGAAACAGGTGTGAGTTCATGGGAGTACGCGTGTCGCACCTCGGGAACCATCCAAATCAGGGGAATCTCGAGTCCGGGATGAGACACATAAAAGGTCCAATTGATTGTGGGAGGGTGTTTGAGAGAGCTGGTTGAGTTTGGTTAGATCAACATATTATAATTATATTGTTAGATATTTTGAAGAACATTGTGTATAAATTAATAGGATTGTACTTTCTTGAATGCTATAATGATTATTATGGATATGTAGGATCTTTTAGAAATTTACAATTTCATATATTTTTTTCCCTTACAAATATATAGCTTTCTCCATAAAATATATGGCGAGACTAAAATGTCCACTAAAAGTGCGTTGTACTTTCAAATATATCCTTATCCAAACTGGTGGAATGAATGAAAGCATCCCATATATTTTATTCTTAGTTCTTATATATTGTAAAAGTACAAAATACTCATATCCATTTGCATTCAATTGTAGTGGGAAAGACTATGACACCCGAATATTTTGAAGTAGGTACAATGCATTATGATATTTATTTTTATATGTAAAACCCAAGTGCCTCACTGTCATACCCATTCCTCAAATGACACTTCCCATATCGATTACATTGCTATTAATTAGTATTGGTTTTACCACCAATGACGTAACTTGACCATCAATTTCAGAGGCTGGAGCACCGAATCCATCACCCTTGTGGTACACAGTTTCTGCTCTTCGTATGAGCCCTATGGCTGCATCTGCGAAATGTCGAGGGAATAGACAACCAGTAACGTATTCTTTGTTTATCTTCTTCCATGTTTCATCAGTCAGTCTTCTTATATGTTCTCGAGCAATTGCTTCAGAGACATTGGCTTCATGCATGTAGCATTGGATAGACTTCAAGACATCACCTCTCTCAAGCTCATGCTACATTATAGTCGAACATGGAGTGTTTAGACTTTTTACCAAAAAAATATGAAATGTTTAAATTAGAAATTTACCCCAACTAACCTTAATCAATTAAACTCATAGGAGCTTAGCCAAATAAATATGCTAACAAATACTCAGTTAGGTTTGCCTTAATTACACACTTGATAACCTTCTGGTTTTGTTATGTGATAAAAATCTGACTAGAATAACTTAATTAGCAAGGATAGGAGTCAAAAATGAATATATCAAAAGAGCGCATGGCAATTCTCTTATTCCATGAGAATATACTAGATACCATCACAGTTGTCATTTGGGAAAAGGGGAAAAAAAGAGATTGTATATATCTCATGTTATAAGTTCATATGTTTTTTCTTATATGGTCACCATGATCGTGATAGGAAAATGAAAAATGTGAATGGAGGATGGTTAAATAGTTTGGATGAACTCAGGTATTCCTTTGCGATTATAAGGTCCCTAACCAAATTTGCCAAGATGAAATTAATTTTGACCATAGGATCAATCTTGAGCATACTATATTCTTCATGAACGTGAAGAATGTGATGAATTGTACTTTTCCTCACTTGACACCTTAATTTATTGATTGAATATTCCTAAGGTAACTTATCAAATAAGGCCTTAAATTCTTGCCTTATTTAAAAAAAGTACACAAGTTTTAAACTTTTTTAAATCAGTCCCTAAGTTTTCCAGGAAGTTTTCAATTAAGGACATTTGTCTATTTAAAGATATTTTTCGGTAAATTTTTCCCTCAAAAATTTTAAATTACCTAAGTCACCCTTCATTGAAATAAAACCCACATTTATTTTTTCTATATTTTCTTCCTTTTCTTCACCGCATCCTCATAGTGATCAATGACAACTAGCATCTCTACGACGATCAGCTGAATGTAGTGGCTGCTAGATCTATGTTATGGAAGCTACTTTGGATATCTTAAAAGAATTCAGAGAGAAAGTCATCAAAAAATTCCACAAATTAGGAGGTCTTTATTTAAATTATATCATAGTAATGGTCACAGCCGCATATCCCTATATTATTTGCATTGGCCTAATTTTGATGTCAATTGGATAACTACTCAGCATTAAACAAAATTCTTCGAAGCTTTTAGAGACTTCAAATGATAGCCAACATCTTCAAACAATAATAGGCTAATTCACCAAATTTTATATACAAGAGACCTTCCCATCCCACCCACTCCTTAATTAGTAGTAGTCCCAAGTAGGCCTCTTCAGGAGGACAATACCTTGATGCATACATCTGACGCATAAAATTACAGTTGGCCTCATTAATTGCAAAGATCTTTAATCATAATACAACTCGTGTTTTATTAGTTGCACTACCAAAATTTTAACTTCAAATAATAATTAAATAACTTGCTAAAATGCTATAATAGTTCAGAATTAATATAAAGTAAAAGCGATAAATACACTTATGACAAGGGAAGAAAGTGAACGAAGTAGAAATATAGACATCGAATGACACATTCAAAAGAAAACACTATGTTATGAAGTGAAAAGCATAATAGCCCTAAATAGAGATGAGAATGGACTAAAAGCTTATATGGATCATACCGTTGAAGTTCCCATATCATCACAAAGTCGAAGGATCATAGATGAGAAACGTATGAGATCTGCATAATTCTCAATGCCTTGTAAGACTTCCTTGGTTACTTTCAATCTCATGGAAAAATAACCATGAACCAGCACAACAGGCCCAGATATTGAGATCCATGCATTACGCAAATACTCCTCAAGTGTTGGGGTATAGCCATTGTGGTACCACCTTGCCTCCACTAAGTATGCTTTACAAAGACCTGCCCACTAAATAAACTAGCTAATTGCCATGACGATCAATGTTTTTGTGCTTGCAAGCCATTAAAATAAAAAGGACTCGTTAGCTCCTTTAGGGAACATTTGTGCAATATCATTTCCGTGGATGCAGACGGTCATTTCTAGAATTTCATGAACAATATGCACCCAATGTCCTATTATTGTGGCATTTGTTTGAGCCTTGAAGCATCTAATCCTTGAAAAATTAAAAAACGATGGTAACCCGTAGTGACAATAGGATTCCATGCTAAAATCTCAAGGGATTTAGGTTTCCACTAATCCTAAGAGGCCCAAAAAAATTAAGATTGGGATTTAAAAGGAATGTAGATGTAATTGATGCTTACCATTTTTCTCAGGTATGGTATAATGTCATAACCTTGTTCTTTTAAAGTGTCGTAAGCTAGATCATTACCAAAGTTGAGTAGGGCTAGAAAACACATCTTCATGTACTCTGGAAGTTGTTGGATGGCACTGGTATCCCATCTGAAATGTTGTGCATGAGATTATGAATGGTGATCATTAGAGTGAAAATCATAGGGTTGAGTTGGGCTTGTGGTGGCCTGTCAGCCTAATGCAAACCGGCTTAACGTGACGGAATTTGATTGAACCCAAACCAACATGGGGTGAGAAGTTGGTTTGGTTGGGGATCTTCTATCATTATAAAATGGAGAAAAAGCCAAACAAAAAAAAAGTGGGGGAAAGCATGAAATGAAACGAACCTATCAACTGCATCTGTAAAGAGCTCAAGCTCTTCTACAGTACCATAGACATCATAGATATCATCAATGGTTGTGATCATCTGATTAACTTTGTTAAGAACTTCCCGACCATAACCATACTGAGGCTCAAATGTGATTGAAAGAGAGAATAAATAACACTCCAACCAGCGGTCCCTAGTAAATGGCAGCTTCTCTGTCAAACCCAGTTGCCTCCACCACCTATAATGCATAATAGACAAAAAACAATATTATGGGGTAATCTGCCATCTTAAAATGATTCTGTTTTTGTTTCTTAATCTTAACAGACTGTGTAAGACTGTCAGTTTCTCTCACACACATGGAGATATTTGCTTATCCTTTTTTTTCCCCTCTTTTGTTCTCTAGACTATTAGAGCTAAGGTACCATTTTGTAAGGGACATGCATTGTCTGCTGTCAGAGTTTGAGGCAAAGTAATGTCTCGCTATAGTGAGCGAGGCAGACAAACCCAGTCCAATCCGATCCGAACTCTTTTATAAAGTTGGAAAATATTTGATATTTTTAGTGGATTATGAATAGGAGACTTATGCACGGATTTGGGGCTATTTATTGGGTTTTTCTCTCAACCCAAAGACAGAAGACACTGAAGTTAATTATCTCTCTTGATCTGAGGTCAGAATACCCTAAGAGAGATTTCCGTGTTTCTCTAAAGCCATCGAGAGATTATTCTGAATGGCCGCTCTAGAAGGTTTTGTTGTTTCTACTCTCTTGTAGAAGATAGTTAATCTTCACTGACAATGTGCGAGGAGATCAAATAAGGAGAACGGTGCATGATAAAAGTCGTGGCAATGGAAGTTGTGCAAGAACAACTACAGTCCTTAGATCGAGGTACTGACTGAGGTAAAGGAGCTGTGAGTATATATTGTAACTGTTCGTGAGTTCTTGATTTTTGGATCGTGTTTTTTCTCCCTGGAAAGAGTTTTCACGTTAAATATTTTGTCTGCCTTCTTGTATTGTTTGCTTAATAGATTTATTTGCTGGTTATATCTTGTTTGGTTAGTTACATTCGCTGCATCGGTTTAACTAATTAGAAAAGCATTCATTCTAGTGGGTTCTGCGGAACTTTCAGTTGGTATCAGAACAGGTTGCACTAGCCATAGATTTGAGAGTTCAGAAATCTGCAATGAATGACTATTCCTTGCTCACTATTACTGGTGATGGAGTAACTGGTCCCAAGCCTAAAGATAAGTGGATTAAGGAAGATGAGTTGGCTGCGACTTGTAACTATTGGGCTTTGAATGCTATTTATATGGAGTTACTATGTCTGAGTTTCAAAGAATTGCTACATGCACTACTGCAAAAGAAGCTTGGGATAATATCCTACAGACTGTGCATGAAGGGATTGACACTGTCAAACAGTAAAAACTTTAGAAGTTGTATACAACCTGTGAAACCATAAAGATGGAAGAAGATGAGTCTTTCAATGAATTTAATGGTAGGCTGAATGCAATTGTCAATGATACATTTACCATGGGATAACCAATTGGTGAAAACAAAATTATTCAAAAGATTTTGAGGTCTTTTCCAGAAAGGCTTGATGGAAAGGTTGCGGCCAGAGAGGAAAATAAAAACTTGAATATGCTCAAAGTTGATGAGTTGGTTGGCAACCTACAAACTTTTGAAGCAAAACTTAGGTCTAACGGAAAGACACAATCTAAAGGCATTGATTTGAAAGCATCCAAGGAATCATACAAGAAATTAAGTAGCAACCGATTCAGATTCAAATCCTGAGGATATTGATCCCCAAGTTGCTATAGAATTCATGAAGCAGTTCAAGCTTTTTATGAAGGGGAAGAAAACCAACGTGACAATCCCTAAAAATTATGGAAATAAGAAATCTTTGAAAATGATTCAATGCTTTGAGGGTCAAGGCTATGAACACATTGCTAGTGACTGCGAAAACAAAAAATCTAGAAAGAAGGTTTTGAATACTACTTGGGAAGAAGATACTTCTGATGAAAATGATGTAGATTCGGAGTCAAAGAAGCCTGACACTAGCAAGGGGAAGTTTATTGCTTTTACGGCAACTTCTGGTTCTGCTACTTCTCATGTTTCTTCTGAAGCTGACACTGATCAAAATACCGCGTCAGAGGAAGAACCAGATTGGAAAGCTGAATATGAAATACTTTTTAAGAAAACCATGAAGATAGTTAAAGTGAATGAAAAGGTTGCTATCAACTGGAAAGTTTCTGAAGAGTAGAATGCCTCATTGAAAGCTGAACTTGCAGAAGCACTTGCTAAAATACAAAAAATGGAGGATGAAAATATTAAGTTGGCTAACAAATTGACAGCAGAATCACAAAAGTGTGACTTACTTTATTCTGGCATGAAGACTTTGAAAGTAGAGAATTCTAATCTGAATAGAAGACTCAAGATGGTTATATCTGAGTGAGATATTCCTAAAGCTTTATTGAATAGGATGAACACTGGATCGAGAAAATTAGATAACATCATGTGTAGTCAAAAGGCATACACTGACAAACATGGCATTGGCTACGCTGATGGAGCATCCACTTCGAATGCCGAAGGTATAAATTAATTTGTTAAAAATTCAATTATTACTAATCTTCTTGTTAGTGTTGCACACAAAGCTCCAAAGAAGAAGAATGTGTCACGTCCTGAACAAATTCCCACTTGTTGTCATTGTGGAATTAAAAGACACATTCAACCCCATTCCAATAAGCTGCGAAGTTTAATGAATCAAAAGTAATGGAAAATGCGGAAGGCTGAGCTGAGAAAGAATAATACCAAAGCTATTTGGGTCAAGAAAGAAGACCTACATTCTGTATTGGTACACACTTTGCTGAGGTGTTTAAATTCGCAACTGTGCGTGCCTAAGCTTCATCAGCTCTGATCTGCAAGATCCAGCCCCCACCCCATTGCTGATACAAAGATCATATTAAGGGGGAGCTGCTGGATTCAGATTGACAAAAGTTGCATCATGATATTTGTTTGTCTATTATGGACAAATACGGCGGGAGAAGAATAGAGCTAGGGGGAGCTTTATAAGCTAAGTCAATGCAAGATTTAGAAATTCAAGCAAAGGCAATACATAATCTACAGTGCTGAATTTCTTTTGTTTTTAAATTCACTAATTTTGAATTTCTTTTTTTGGATTTCTCTTTTGGGTAGATCATATTGTATTGTTTTAGGGAGTTTTGTCTAAGAATTGCCAAATTCGGAGATTGTAAAGGACAGCCGTTGTCTGCTGTTAGAGTCCAAGGTAGAGTAATATCTCGCTATAGCAAGATTCATGCTCGCTATATCGAGCAAGGCAGACAAGCCCAGTCTGATTCGATCCAAACTCTGTTATAGAGTTGGAAAAGGTTTGATATTCTTAGTGGATTAGGATTAGGAGTCTTATGCACATATTTAGGGCTATTTATTAGGCGTTTCTCTCAACCCAAAGACACAAGACAACAAGTTAATTCTCTAGCTTGATCTGAGGTTAGAATACCCTAAGCTTGTTTCTTTAGAGCCATTGAGAAATTTTTCTGAAATGCTGCTCTAAAAGGTTTTGTTGCTTCCACTCTCTTGTAGAAGATAGTTCATTTTGACTGACAAAGTGTGAGGAGATCAAGTAAGGAGAACAGTGCAAGGCGGAAGTCATGGCGTCATGGCAACGGAAGTTGTGCAAGAACAACTATAGTCCTTAGGTCGAGGTATTGATTAAGGCAAATGAGCTGTGAGTATATCTTGTAACTGTTCGTGAGTTCTTGATTTCTGGATCGTGGTTTTTCTCCCTGGAAAGGGTTTCCACGTTAAATATTGTGTATGCCTTCTTGTAGTGTGTGCTTAGTAGATTTGTTTGCTAATTTTATTTATGTTTGGTTGGTTACATCCGCTACATTGGTTTGATTAATTAGACCAGCATCCATTCTAGTGGGTTCTACAGAACTTTCACATTCTATTGGAGAGAAGATGGTTGTAGTTAGACCTTTTTCCTTGAGTTACATTCCATTCACCACTTATTGTGCTAAACAACCACTTGAATGCCTCCATTGACACGCTCCTGTTAATTTATTATAGTACTTAAGGCTATACATATGATTGTGTGGATTAAGTATTGATCTAATTAAGTCGTTTTAGTTAAATCATCTAGGTTATTGAGATTGCTTAGAATTTTATAAAAAAAAAAAAAAAAAAAACCAATAACATAAACTTATTAGCAAAAGCCAGAATATCTATCAAAATTTGTTCAAGAGACCAATCTTCCTCTATCCTAATAGCCTTTACCACCTCAAGTGCACCAGAACAAACTTAGACCTTAGAAAAACCTCACATCTTCAGCTTGATAAGACCTAGCAAGATGGCTCTCTCCTCTACTTTTTTAAGGGAAGAGACATTTGGGCCATCAACCAATCCTACAATAACCAACAAGCCATTAATCCAAGCTAGAAAGCCAAACTCAGATTTCCCGTCAACCGCTCTATTGGCTCAATCCGTACAAAGAATAACTAAATTCTAATTGTTCCTCCAATTATAGGATAGGGTTAAGGTTTTGCTATAAGGGCTATGGTCTTGAGGTAACAGTTTAAATCCCTCAATCACGCTTCTAACCATATATAAAGTTTAACACAGAATTCTTATTTATATCCCCAACATAGTTGGAATAAAGCTTTGATGATAGCGACAACTAGTCTGGGCCTAGTTAGTTGGTTCGGTATGGTCTACTACATACAAAAGTTTCACAAGTACATCATGTTTGATGTGTTTTCAAAAGAAATGAAACGGTGTTCAAGCTTTTGAATGAAATCGTAGAAGAATCTATAATAAAATATAATATAAAATATAGGGTTTTTTGAAACTTCACAAGCTTTCGAAATCCAGAATCGAAATCACTGGTCAGAGCAAGTGGAAAGTTTTGTTGAGGAATGATAGATAGGTCCTGCTTGGCACCATCTAATTTCCAAATATTATAATTAAAGTTACTTAATTAGATCATTATAATCATCAAATGACCCTGGCTATGTCAGTTATCTCTAAATTCCAGATAAGAAGTTCTTATTAAGCTACCCATCTCCAATTCTCAATATTAGACTTGAGGACTGATCAATAAATAATAAGTTCAATGGTCTTACCTATACCCATTTTGAACATCCTTCTGATATGAAGCCTGCAATATGTTGTAATCCAACTTAGCCAGTTCAAGTATAAGAGGATCCATGCTCTCTTCTTTCTCATACATGTCTATGTACCACCTTGCTTCTAACCTTAACATCCTATAATGTGTGGGAAGCTCCAAGGCATGAGCCACTTGTTCTTCAAGCCTAGGGTCTATCTTGCCCTTTAGATTCATGAGATGCCTTCTTGCAAAGGCCTTGGCCTCATCCATTATAGTTTCTCCAGGAAATGCTAGGTATGAAGCTTCGTATAAGCTCAATAGTCCTTTTGTGTCTTCACATAGGCAAGCTTTGAAGCTACCCATCTCATCAATGAAGCTATTGAACACATCTGGCAATCAAACAATATAACCATCTAAAAAAGTACTTGTAGTGAAAACGTTAAAAGATAATTGAATGATGTTAACCGGCACTATACCTTTAGATGCATAGTAACCATTTTGTCTAAGGATCCGAAATTGGAGTGCCATGGCGTTCAGATCTTTCTCAATGCCAAAGTCTTTGCCTTTCCAGATGGTATCCAACAGTATCCTAATCTCCTCCTCAAAAAGATACCCTATCCCAAGACGTTGGAGATGGTTGATCAACTCTACCCTAGCAAGTGGCGCACTAGAATCTAGAAGCAAACTTCGAACGTAATTCTTCAGTTCCTCAACCCGTCGAGTGTATGCTCCATCCTGAATGATAAACAAACATAAAATTTTGGTAAACACTGGTGGGTCAATCAGTAAAAAAGAGACAAGTATAAGAATCATATCTTGCATTTGAATTAGAGAAAGAGGGGAGGGAAGGGGAAAGAAGGAAACATGAAAAGATAGTATAAAACTAGAGAAGAATAGATGATATCTTGTATAAGAACAAAACCAAAGTTCTCTCTGGTAATGACCATCTTAACATTCATTGTGATTATGGTGTTAGTCTATGATGTACGCAACGTATCGTGCCATATTGTATCTGATACTTTACTTTTTATGTGTA
Organism: Persea americana; assembly: GCA_029852735.1. Lineage (NCBI taxonomy): Eukaryota > Viridiplantae > Streptophyta > Magnoliopsida > Laurales > Lauraceae > Persea > Persea americana. The sequence goes on from CM056813.1 coordinate 44,051,235, forward strand.
AAATCTTTGTAATTGTCACGTCCACGGCGTGCCCTTACTATATGCATGGCCTGTCTGAGCATCATAGGTTGCATCGAAGTATATGCTATTGTTGCAGTAGTCAGGGCTTGGCTGGAGCGTATTCTCGCAATTTCAGGCTCTGAATGTAAGCAGCTCAGGTCCAGACTAATCCGCCCATATGAGACCGAAACGTTAACCATTCTACACAGAATTTTGTAATGAGAGGTGAATTGAGATAATAACCTTGTAGGCACTCGTCAGTGACTGTATAAAATCAAAATCCCAAACGGTTGGGCTGTAATTTCCCGAACGCCGAGCAACATCCGTCTCCAAGGTTGACGCCCTGAGGGCACATTTTCTTGGTAAAGCTGCATTCCTCTTGCTCCTGGCTTTCGGATTTAGAGGTACATGTTCAATCTTGAGGTAAGAGAAACTTGGTGTGTGGTCGCTCACCCGGGGGAACAAGCGAACAAAAGAACTAGGGAAAGATGGCAAGACGAGGTTGAGAGACATCTTAGTCTTGCTTCGATAGTCAGTAGTTTGTGTATTTGCATCAATTGCATATAAATAAGCCAGGTGTAGCTGTCATATCCTGTCACATGCATAGAACGATCCTTGGTGCACATTTTTCATGCTTTGACATCTCATGTCTCCAGAAGATGGCAAGAACAGGGTGAGAGACATGTATTTTGTATTTGCATAAATTGCATCTATAAGGGACTTTTACAATACGGGATATAAAAGAATATCAATTTCTCAAAATGGTGTTGACCAAAACTATATCCCAAATGTAGTTATTATACATAGGGTTCCAAATTCTTTTTTCAGTTATACTCATATTGTGTGATAGCATACAAACTGAAGGTGATAGATTGTGCAATATCGCACAAAATGAGTAGAATTGGAACAAGAATTTGGGGTCTCATGTACAGTACACACATTTGGGATATAATTTTGGTTAACACTATTTTGAGAAATTCATAATTTTTTATATCATATATGATAAAAACCCCAATAAATAACCTATGTCACTTTGTTCACTCGTCGTTTTCCATCACGTAAAACATGTAGTGGGGTCTTGCGTGTGTCAGCTATTTTTTGAACGTCAAGTTATCTTACTTAAAGAGGATCCGGACTCCTTTGCCTACGGTCATGAAATGAGCGATACGAATTTGTCCCACATTGACATATTATATCTCCTTTGTAAAATGATGATACACATTTATCTTACAAAAGGTGTATATGGCTCCTTCGCTGAGAAAACAAATTGGCGACATTGAAGAGTACACTGTATACAAGGCGCTTGACAAACATGCCTAATCATAACAACCACGAACACCAATTTTCTTTTCACATTAAATTAATTACCATGAAAGTTAATGTCGAGAAATTTTGACTTATGATCTAGGGTAGAATTTTTCAATTTAAATCATAAAGAACAATTTGCATCTAACCAGCAGTTGAAAATTGAGAGCCTTCAAATTTATTAAAATAATCTCAAGTCAAAAGGACCTCCTGAGAATCTATTTAAATGTTAGGGGTCAAAAACAGTTTGATCGACAGAGGTTATGGCACCCCATGGCCCACAAGATCGATGATCAGGACCCCACATCTGGAAGTAGACGCAGGGGCGATCCCAATGTTGGTGGATCCATGAGGAGTGGGTCCCATCTGGCCCACCATCCAGTCTCCTACGTTTCATGGGAAGTTAAAACAAGATTCCGATGGACTGAATTGTGGTACCCATGGCCCCACCTGATCGAAAATCAGGCCACACATCTGAGTTTCGACCCCTGGGCGACCATGATGATCCATCCCTTTTGTGGATCATGGGACATGTGGGGTCTACCATCCATCTAAGGAGAAGAGGCATGAGTTGAAACATCTTTGGATGTTGGAAAAGACGATAGGAGTTAAAAGGGTTTTTCGTTCACCCTATTTTTTGTATTTATAAAAAAGACCCCCCGTTTTTCGTATTTTCACTTCAAAGAAGCAGCTGAGTTGTACATGATTGGCATGTGACTATTTATACGTGGAGCTTTCGGATAGGGCAGGAGATCCAGACTCCTTCTACCGCAAGGTACCAAGTACAACATGCCAGGTCATCGATTTCGAAATAGGCCAGTACCCCATTTCAGTCAAGTCAAGATCCAAATGTAATGGGTTTAGGCTAATATTTCAGTTTGCTTAACAATTTTTTTTTAAAAAAAATAAATAAAAGACCATACATTAAAATTTTATTAGGAATTTAAGGTATGATAGGTTAATGAAAAAAATGTTAAAGAGGTGATGGGTGAAAGATATAAGTCGAATGTGGATGAGATCATAGAATTTGACTTAATAGAGCAAAGGGTTGGTAACTATTTTCTTCCAAAGATGATCTTGTTTGTAAATTATACCCTTTGTTTTTTTTGTTTTTTTTTTTTTTGTGTCGTTGTTATATGCTTTCTTCATTCTTCTCTTATTTTGTCAACTTTTACCCTTCAAAGCTATCAACATTTACATGTGGAGAGGTTTTAAACGCACTCTACATTTTTCTTTGCATGCCCTCTTTCTCTCTACACTCTCTATTGAATTAATTTGAAATTTTTAAATTTTTCTTTGCACACCACCCATAATACCCAAACTAAGTGTGAGAGAGAGAGGGAGGGGGAGAGGGAGAGAGACAGGGAAGGGGAGTGAGAGGGAGTGGGAGAGGGAGAGGGAGAGAGATAAGGGATCAAGACGGGTAATGGTGATGGAGAATGAGGTGGAGAAGGGGAGGCGGCGGAGGGCACAGCGGTGGTGCTGCTGGGCAATGGAGATGAGATGGATAAGGACGTGGAGAGTGGGAAAGGGGCGAGAGGGGTAGTTTGGCGATTTACCACAAGGGTATATTTGTAGTAATCTTTAAAAAAAAAGTGTGTGTGCAAAGAAATACGGCGGGTGCATTTAGAAGCTCTCTATATTTTCAACTTTTGCTTATTATTTTCCTTCAAAGTTACCTATATTTACATCTTTATCCTCATATAATAAAATGCCCTTCAAAGATAATATAATTACAACATGGACCCAATATACTTTTAGAACCACGCCTGTTTGGTAGATTTTATTTTTAAAATCAAGTGAAATGAAGTGAAGTAAAGCATCTAATTAAGAGAGAATAAAATATAAGTGGTTTATGATGATATTTTTTTTAATTGTTTGGTATGAAATCTTTTTTACTTTTTTTTTTATAGAAAAATGGAGTTTTTTTTTTTTTTTTTGTCTTTTAGGGGATAAAGGAGGGATAAAGGTGGTTGATTTTTTACTTTTTTTTTTTTAAAGATGGAGAGAGTTTTGACTTAAAGTGTTTTTGATGTGACATCTTGTCTGAAAAATAAAGGCTTTACTTGATTTCTACTATTCTAAAAAAGTGCCAAATTGGAAAGGGTTTTTTAAACCTACATGCTAAAAGGGAGCCTTTTTTCAAATACTTCCCTTATTCTTGTCCCTTTTTTTTGCCAATTATTCATCCTCTACGGCTATCCATATTTACATATTTTTCCTCACCTAATAAATTCCCTTAAAAGCTAAGATAATTATCACATGGCCAGCAATAGATTTTCAAATTCTTAAGTTTTTTTTTATTAACATAGTGATCCCCTCCAGAAAGATTTTCTGGGTATGCCCGTATTAACAGTAGGAGATAAACAAGGCCTAACTGCCAACTCTCACACTGAAAGTGAGAGCAAGAACTTCCACCCAAGGGCCAGTCATATTTAGGGATACAGTCGACCGGTGGTGCATATAAATATATATATATATATATTTATATATATAAGCAAAGGGGGAATAATTCAAGTTAAATCATATAATCTGATTATTATGTTATGAATGGAACACCCCATAACCAAGGTGTTTCTCCCGATTCTCTCTTCGAATGTCCATATAGGATATATAGGATCCTGCAATACTTGAAGCTTTCTAAATGGTGGTGCCTTTCAGCACATGAATGGTTTTTCAATAGTTCAATTCATGTTTGGTCCAAAAAAATGTAGTTTTTTGAGCTCCGACAACTTAAAAGGATGAAAGGTCAATTTATTTTATTTTATTTTTTTTTTCAAATTCCAAGAGATGTTGTATATGATTAGACGCTATGTTGTTAAGACCAGATAAAAACCCTGGTGTTGAAATAAACATTCATTTCTTTTCTTTTTAACCCTCTAAATTATATCAACACATTCATTAGCCATCCTTGTTTAAGAATTAAGCTCTTTCCCTTTCTGATTAGATCAAAATCAAATGCAATTATACAAATTAGACCGCAATAATTCAAGTAGTTTTTTTTTTTTTTTTAAAGATGATTAAAAAGTCTAAATTTGAATATGAAGTAATATGTCATTTTCGCAGCAACTATGTGCAGCTCACGTACCATCACTAATGCTCTAGAAAATTAGTAGTTTAGAAAATATTGTGTTCCTGAAACTGTATGTGACTGTTGATCTCCCGAAAGTACGTGACTATTGGTGCTCCACTGCTACCTACTTTGTACTCTAATAATAATATGGTGTTGATTAGTTGGTTGGCAACCCCACATGTTACCTGACTGTCCACGGATCAATTCGTATGTGTGGGCTTCTCTTCCTCAAGTGTGTGGGGTATGCTATCCACAGTGTGGGCATCCTCTTCCCACTTACATGGGTTCTCTCGAGTCCTGGTCCCCTAGTCTGGGGTACCAAAAAATACTAGTTTGTTCTCAATACATATAAATGGGTGTAGTCAACACACTCATGGTTGAGTGGTGGCACCTTCGTTTCACATGCATGCCATGTGATCAATCCATCGTCCTCAAGTTTAAAGTATCCCTTGTACCAGTAGACCAAAAAACAAGGAGAAGAACAACAAGAAGAAATGGGTGTAAGCTATCTTGGCATCCAACACCTCCTTTTTCTATTATTTTATTTTGCTCCATTCTACCACTATGCTCCTCTAGGCCATAAAAAGTTTGTATAAAAAACCTATTCTATAACTCTTATAACCTACAATAGAGTATTTTCATGGCAACAAATTCCAACAACTCTATCATTGCTTAATCTCCAATCAAGTCTGTGTTTTTTATGAGGAACAATGTCACACCCTCAAACCATTTTAGGCATTAAACCACATCCCAGGGCACAAAATTCGGAGGCAATTCAATTTTTTCCAACATAAATTATTGAATTGCGTGGATCAAAGTCCGCTGTGACATTAGATAGGATCTTTTCATTCATATGAACATTTATTAAGGAAGCATCAATGCCAAATAATAACAGATGATCAAATAATAAATAATTTAAAAAATAGAGCACAAGTTCCATTACTATAATTAAAGTTAAGACAAAATATGCAAAAGTGTTTTTGTTACAAAAGCGATCCCAAAAACAGAGGCCTTGAACAAAAGATCTACAAAATGAAAATAGGGCGGTCCCCACAACGATATCGTGAAGCTCTCAGAGAAAATCCTAACAATCTCCCCCATTGGCAATTCATCAACAAAACTCCATGGCACAATACAATTTTGATCTACCCAAAATTACATTGAATTTTTAGCACAAAAAAATAACTGAAGAACTTGCAGATCCTGCACAGTCTTTGCTTGAATAACTCCCCACAGCTCCGTTCCTCTCCCCCATGTTGTCCATAATTAACAAACAATTATCATTATGCAACTTCGGTTAGTTTGGGTCCAGCAACTCTCCCTCAATATTGGCTCCCCCTAAATATTAGCTCCCCCAGATTTTGCATATCAGGGGTGATTAAGCTTAGTTACGCACACTTACAAATTTAAACATTTTAGCAAAGTGTGTACCAAAACAGAAGGCATGTCACCTTTCTTGACCCGATTGGTCTTGTATTGATTTCGGCTCATACCTCTACTGCTTCCATTGCATTTGTTTTGATGAACTTTGCAGGTTATTGCAATGGGGTTGAATGTGCCCTTTAATTCTACAATGATGGAAAGTGGGAATACGTGTAGCAGGAGACGCATTCTTCTTCTTAGCAGCTATGTGTGCAACATCAACAACATTATTAGTAATGATTGAACTTTATGCACCATCAATGTAGCAAATACTATGCTTGTCTGTTTTTTTTTCTTTTGATTGCTTAGAACGTCATCAAGCTTTTTCGATCCAGGGTTCATCCTGTCTAATGAAGTCTTGCAGTATCCAACTCAAACAAAACCATCTTAAGTCTACCATGCAAGTCAGCATTCTCAGCTTTCAAGGTCTTCATATCATGATCAAGAGAGTCATACTTCTGTGATTCTACAGTCAACTTGTCAACCATAGTATTATTCCCATCCTTCAATTGACGCACCTTCGTAAGAGCTTCAGCCAATTCAGCTTTCAGGGAGGAATTCTACTCTTCAGACTCTTTCTATTTATGGCCGCTTTCTCATTCATATTCATGGTCTTTTCAAACAGTGTCTGATATTCTATTTTTTTAGTCATGTTCCTCCTCCGACTCACTATCATCATTATCAATAGAAACTTGTGAACTAGCGAAAACTGAAGTTGCCATGAAAGCCATGAACTTTTCTTTAACAAGATTGGGCTTATCAGACTCAGTGTTTTTCTCTTCATCAGCAAAAGTATCATCGTCCCAAGTCAGATTAAAAGCCATTTTCTTTGGTTTCCTGTTACCACAATCACAAGTAATGTGTCTATATCCTTGACGCTCATAGCACTGAATACCTTTTGAAGATTTCTTCTTCCCAGCAGGTTTAGGAATTTTCAAATCACTTTTCTTCCCCTTCATAAATAATATGAATTGCTTCATGAACTGGACAGCCACTTGGGGATCAATTTCCTCATAATCACTTTCAATTCTTTTGATTGATTCCTTGGAAGCTTTCAAAGCAATACCTTTAGATTTTAATTTTTCAATAGATTTAAGGTTTGCTTCAAAAGTTTGTAGGTTTTCAACTAATTCTTTAACGTTTAGAGTATTCAGATTTTTGTTCTTTTTAATGGCCACTACCTATGAATCAAATCTTTTTGAAAGAGACCTCATAATTGATGGACCCGTCTTTTTCTCTCTCTACCTTCCTCCGTCCCGGGCCCGCCGGGGTGCGGCGGGGTGAAGAGAAAAAGAGGCGAGCATCAACATTTCTCTTTTTTTGTACGGGTATGCCAGATTTTCTATTCTACTCGGAATTTGAAGTGGTGATTCGGAGATTCACCTTCACAAGTAGAAAGGAAATCAAAATTTTTTTCTAACTTTCTATTGCATACATATTTAAAGAAAGAGACAAGATTTTAAAATGCCGTGAGGCGATTTTGTTTAGTTTGCTGTGAAAGGCAGTTTTATGCCGTAGAAGGCGATTTTGCCATGGAAGGCGATTTACAAATCTTATCAATGATGAAAGACAAGAATTGTGATTTTTGTCTCTTTTAAAAATATAAAATACAATAGAGAAGAAAGAAAAAGGGATCTGACTTCTCAAGCGATTGTGGGAACTCGTTCAGTTCGACGGTCGCGAGTCATGTATGGACTCCGCCATCGTCCTTCAGATGAGAACACTTGATGCTTTGATTCACTTGGCTTGGCTTGGACCTCAGATTTTTAGAGGACAAAGACCAAGGGAAGGTCTTATATCCAATAAAAAACCAAGTAGACAGGCTGAAAAGCCGCATCTAGGCCATGTTGGATAGAAGAAGAGAGGCGATCTTTGGGGGGGGGGGGGTGGCCCCCCCAAGGGACTTTGATCACCTTGTGGTGTATTCTTGCAGTAGAGTTTCTTTAGAGTAGCTGAGCTTCTTTGCGCAGAGATTTCTCCGAGAGTTTTTAGAGATTTTTCGGGGATTTTTCAGGACCCTTCAGATGATTTTTTATTCGGGCTTCCAACAACTTTTTTGGACCTTTTCTCCTTGGAATGACCGCCTATTTATAGGCTTTTGGTGGCCATTAGGAAGGTTTTATGGGCATTAATGACATTAATGCTCCATGATGGGAGGAGTTACAAGATTTAATTTCATAATTTTGTAACTCCTTTTTCTTGGATTTTGATTGGCCGATAGAGAATAATGGGCATTTAATCTCCATGATGATGGGAGTTTCATGATTAATTACCATGATTAATCTCCATAATGATAGGAGTTACATGATTAATTGTCATGATTAATTGGACTTGTAACTCTCATTTCTTGGCTTCTGATTGGGCCGTTCAAAATAATGAGTTAATGACCCTAATAAATTGCCATAAAAGGGTCATTTAACTTCATTAATTGGCTGCCGAGTCGCTTGAAGAGTCGCGGGCCGCGCCGCGTCTTTTGGAATTCTTCTTGCGATGATCATCGATGGATCCGTACGTTGCTTGATGTCGGATGACGATGAAAATTCAGACATTGGTTGCCACTAATGGGCCAGCAGCATCTGTCTAGTCGATTTATTGATCGGTCGGGCAGAAAGTGTGCTTTCTTGGTCGGCCAGTTGGCAGTTTCGGAGTGTCCGATGATGATCAAATGATTTCGATGGTGGATCCGTGATGTTGACGAAGATCGACGGATATCATGCCTCAAAAATCAGATTTTAAGAAAATCACAGGGGCCAAACATCGTGAAACGAGAAAAAGAATGAAAAAACGACGCTTTTGGCGGAAATCCGGCGACCCGGATTTCCAGGGTCGCCGGCGACCATGGGGCTGGCGACCTTGGGCCATGGTCTAAGGTGACTATGGGCCAAGGTCGCCGGCGACCTTGGACTTTGGTCCACTTTTCGGTCGCCTTTCGGTCGCCGTTTCTTGGTCATTTCTCGGGCTTTTTCGCTTCTGTTTTCTCCTGTATTTTTCTTTGAAATTTCTCCTCATTTATTGGCTTAATTCCTCTGAAGAAAAACTGTTGAAAGGATGTGCAAATCAGAGCACAAAGTTTCCTATTTATTGGAAAAGCCGAAGACTCTGTAGCCGATTTTCCGCCAAGAGTTGAAACTGGGTCAAACGATGTCGGAATGACCTGAAATTTGAGGTGAAGCTTCTTGGCCATTAGATAGGACCAACCATGGGCTTTTATTTGAGTTTTGAAGCCGTTTGGGGTCCCGTTGATGCTTGACTTGATTTCACCATGCGGAAGATGTCGAGCTTTGATGTACGGTCATCCAATGTCCGATTGACCTGAAATTTGACGGGGTGCCTATTGGAGTCATTTTGAGATGATCCATTAGCTCTGATTTGGGTGCCATGGTCCCGGGGAGCTTCGCCGCCGGTAGGCTTGATTTTGCTTCGGAGCATCAAAACCTGGTCAAACGTTGTCGGAATGACCTGAAATTTGACATGCAGCCCTTTGGAAGCATGCAGACGCTACTCATGTGTTTTGTTTGATGAGTGGCGGCATCAGAGGTTCTCGCCGCCGGGAGGCTTGATTTCGCCGTTTGAGAGCTGATGGAGGGTCAAACGGTATCGGTTTGACTTGAAATTCGACACGGAGCCTTTTGGAGGTATTTTGAGACCATCCATAGGCTTTGATCGAAGATTTGATGTTTTTGACACTGTCGCCGTCGGGAGCTCCGGCTCAGCTGTTGAAGGATTGAAGTTAGGCCAAATAGTGTCGTAATGGCCCGAAACTTCATGTGTACCCTTCTTTTGGCTACTTTGAAAGATCTTGTAGTTTTTGTTTGGTTTTGCCAAGATCTAATGCTTGAAGCAGCTTTGCCTATTTGTAGTAGGATGCGGCTCCATATAGCTTTTGATGTTGATGAGGCAAAATGACATTTTTGGTGTCAACAAATGCCCCCTCGAGGTACAGCGACGAATTGGATAGCCTTTGCAGTCGATGTGCCTCGAAGAAAACTTTGAAGGAGAACTTCTGACTTGACCAAGAGTCTCTGAGCATTTTTCTTGATAGTGTAGCCTTTTGAGTTTCCAAGGGAATTTTATGGCAGTGAGAGACATCACGTACCATCTCAAGGCAAAATTTTGAAAATGACATTTGGGTTGGGTTTTTGGGTTTTGGATTTTCTTTTTGACCTTGTGAACCTAAAGGCTTTGCGTTGCGCATCGGGCGGTCAAGAAGGTTTTTGGTTTTTGACCTTGTGACCTAACAAGCTGTATGTGGCAGGTTAGGGGGTCGGGTTTTGAATTTTGATTTTGGTCTTGTGACCTAACAAGCTGTATGTGGCAAGTTAGGGGACCGGGATTTGGTTTTGGCTTTGGCCTTGTGACCCAACAAGCTGTATGTGGCGAGTTAGGAGACCATGGTTTGGATTTTGGTCACTCTTTGGGACAACTTTGGGTCCGTTGGAGTGGTTTGGGTTTTTGTGGAATGTCAGTTTCAAGGTTTTGGCTTAATTTGGTTTATTTGGTGGGATGGTTTGGATTTTTGGAAACTCATGAGGCTTGAATTTTTTGTATGGTCCAATCAACTCAAAGGAGGCATGGAACCATTTTTGTATGCTCTTGGTAAGAGGAATTTTGACTAAAAGCCACTTTTAGTGCCTAGGTGGTCAAACCTGGCTCATGTGGGCTAACCCATGGGACCTTAAGCTTTAAAGATGGCTTAGATCTCATGTGGTGTCATTTTTGTTAAGAATATCTAAAAATATCTCTTTTTGGTAGAGAATATCTAAAAATATTCTTACTTGGAGAGAATCTCTCAAGTTTTTTTGATTTTGGGAGAGATTTTCTCGAAGTATCTTTCTTTGGGAGAAAGTTTATCATAATCCCTCTCTTTTTGGAGAGAATTTCTCAAAAGATTTCCTCATTGGGAAAGAATATCCCATAATTCCTTTCTTTTAGGAAGTTTGCTAATTTGTAGCACTTACCTCCTTTCTTTTTTCCTCCTTTCCTCTTTTGGTTTGTTCTCTTCTTATAAAAGCAAGGGGAGGTTGGATCTCTTGCTCCTATTGCCTTCTTTTTGCAAAAGTCTTCAAGAGTGCTCCAAGATCAAGAATTCTCCTTCTTCTTCAAAGATCTTCAAGCTTTTTCTTCTTATTCTCCATCAATGGCTTCAAGTAAGTTTCTTCTTTTTTTTTCTTAAGAAACCCCATGTAGGAATAGAAAAGGGTTTTCATTCTTTCCTTTTCTCTTCTTCTGTTTTTCTTTCTCTTCTTTTTTTTTTTTTCTTTTTCACGTGCATCTTTTTTTTTTATTTTATTTTTCTTGCACGGTTTTCTCTCTCTCTCTCTTTTTTTTTACCGTGGCTCTTTTTTTTTTCTCACGGTTTCTCTTTTTTTTTTTTTTACCGTGTGCTTTTTTTTTTATCTCTTTTCTTTTTTTTTTGTGTGGCCGTACGGTCATGGATTTTTTTTTTTTTTTTGAATTTTGAGATGTGCATGTATGACAACTTTCCTTCTATGCATTTTTTTTTTAGAAAATGGAATTGGAAGTATGATAGAGCACACATGGAAATCTTTTCGCAAGTCTTGGGATTTGGAGCTCGCAGCAATGTTGAGCCCCTTCTTGGTCTTGCGGGGATTTTCTGAGGAGCTTTGCAAGTTTTGGATTCTGGAGCTCGCAGCAATGTTGAGCCGATCTTGTGGATATTTGAGAAGCTTTGGCTTGATCTCGCAGCAATGTTTGAGTTCGATCCTTCTTCAGGAATTTTCCATGATTATGGGCTTGCAGCGATGTTGAGCCCATCTTCAAGCTCTTATTTCTTTCGGGGTGTTTCCCTTTTCTTCGGAATTGCCCCGGAACCATGCCAAAATTTCGCTAGAATTTTTGTTTTAGCAAAATTCTGTCATTTTGATGATTGATTTTTTTTTCTTTCCATCCTTTGCAGGTAGTTCCTCCAGAACGAACAAGGGTAAGGAGCCGGTCACTGATGCGCCTCGCCGTTCTACCAGATCCTCTAATACGGCCGTACAGCAGGCCTGGGAGGAGGTTCAATATGTTGAAAGGAACTTGGAAGAGTGTGACTCGCTCAACCGAGATGAGATGAGGCAACATTTGATTGCCCTCAAGGATGAGGAGTATTATAAGATTATGGTAAGCAACCGTCCCTGGGTCACGGACGATCAGAGCATTGTGCCCAAGCCTACCTTCTTCTTTGGTGATGCTGTCCCCGACGATTCAACATACCAAAGGAGATGTTTTCAGTTCTCTTTCACAGTTGATGGTGAGAAGAGAACTACCCGGTCGTCCTTCGATCGGACAATCTCGATCATGAGCCTTTCCTCCACATGCTCGAAGAGGGAAGATCCTCCAAGCTAGGTGAAGAGGACAAATGTGATCAAGACCAGGGTTTTTGTTGGCGGCCCTTCTGGTTTTGCAGAGAAGTCGCCTGCCCGTATGGACAGTTTGATGCCGGCCAGCGGCTACCAAGGTTAAGACCATTCTTCGGTCGATTTGAGACTGGTGGGCCTTGGCATTTTCAAGGGCGATGGCAGCAATTGGGTGAAGCCTTTTCGACTTCGTGGCCGTTTCAGTGCTGACTCGAGCTGGGAGTTGCGGACTGATCACATCCTGCAGTTTGGCGGTGCCATTCTGAACGAGGCCGAGATTTTTGATGCGGTTCGCGCTTTTCGGCAAACCGTGGTTTTCTCCGATGAGGCCTTTATGGCCATGCTGGAGTCGTTCCTTCCACAAACCAACACCTTCGTTGTCACGAATGGTGAGATTGGTTTTTCTTTAAAGGAACTGAGTGCCATCACTGGGCTACCTATCCTCAGCAATCTCTATGAGGAGTTTATGCCTATCGATAGTGTCCTTGAGGAGCAGTCTGAGGAGTTCAGGCTTTTGTACTTTCAGCTCGTCGCCTTCTATGATTTTTTGAAGGAGAAGGAGGGCTCGAAAGTCCGGTGTAGCAGTTGGAGGAGTGGTAGCTTTTTGTCTTCCAACTTCTTTGACAGCGGGGAGTCTCCTGAGAGTACGACCCAGGAAGCCAGGGCTAAGAACCCGGATTCGAAGAAGATCTCCGTCATGCGAGAGAATTTGAGGGTATTCTTCGCAAGCACAAACGCCATTCATCTTGACATTGCGCTGTGGAGAGATCTCGCTGTCTACCTCACTTATTGGCTGGGTGAGGTTGTTTTTGCTGGAGGAGATGGAACGCACATCAGGCCGCATTGCATTTTTCCGGCTTGTCAGATGGCTTTCGGAGAGCGGCTTGCTTTGGTGCCTGCTCTTTACTCCTATTTGTGTACCGAACTGCAGGCTGCTGCTTTCCTGGTTCGGCTTGGGCTTCCCATGAACAGGGTATTTTCTGCCCACATTTTTTTATTCGTGGTATGTATACCACTGTCCCAGTTTCCACCGATTGGGTGCTGCTCAGGACGATGACCCATTTATGATTCGGTTGGCTAGAGGGAAGCCTGTTTCCGAATCTCTTTTATCTGCCCGCTTGAGGATTCGACGATTCTGGGACGTCGAGATGGGGCAGTCTTCAGTGAAGCTTTCTCCGGGTTTGAGGAAGAAGGCTTTTGATTTTGGTGTCTCCCATGATTCGACCAGGGCAGGGTCTGGGAGACACTATTCTTTGACAAATGCAGAGAGGAGTTGGCTTTTTAACATATGTGTCGGCACGATGGTGTACCGCAGACATCTTTTCGTCGACATCCAGCCGTATGTTCCCTCGCGTTTTGCCATGCAGTTGGGCTTCTCTCAAGGCGTTGTTGGAGCGCCTTCGAGCAAGGTGAAGCATTTTGGAGGTCTGCAGGACGGGAGAAGTGCATGGGCCTTTTATAGCGCGGAAGACACTACTGCCCTGATTTCTTATCCTGAGTTGCCTACTTTCCGGACTGCTGGCTTCACAAAATGGTTTGTGGAGAGCTTTTCAGCGTACCGGGGGCTTTCCAAGAAAGAGCTTGATGTAAAGCAGTCTTCCGGGAAGGGCCTTGGGAAGTCAGACGGCGTCCGCCGAGAAGAAGTTCTGGCTTTCCTTTCTGGAGAAAGGCATAGAACAGGTTTTCTCGAGGAATAGGACGTCATCAGACTGGGAGGTGCACAAGAGATACCTGGTGAGGTCTTGGAACAGCTCGCCGAGGAGGAGGCTGAGGTTGCTACTTGGATACAAGCAGAACGAGCAAAGGCTTCCGTGGAGTCTACTGGTAAGAGCAGACCATCCAGGGAGGACTCTGGCGAGTGGCCTGATTTTGATGGTGGGGATGGTGTTTCCAGCAGTTCGTCCCGTAGGAGCAAGAGGAGAAGGGGACACCGCCGAAGTCAAAGGCGACACGAAAGTTCTCCTGATCTGGAAATTCCTTCCACCATTGTTAAGGAGGCGTCAGGGGATGATGACGAGCCTCCAGAGAAGAGGAGCCGAGGGGAAGAGACCATTGATGATGGTATGCTTTTCCCTTTTCTCTTTCCGTTTCTTTTCTTTCATGAGAGCTTTTGTTTTGATCTACTGCTTTCTTTCTTTTAGCAGAAGATGATGGTTTGATGATGCCCGAGGTTCCGACCGATGACCCGAGGTTTCAACCGATGAGGCGGTGATGGATCCTATCATGGCATCTGAGGAAGAACCCAGAGATTCTGAAGTAGATCCAGAATCCTAGTATTTTTTTTTTCTTCTCTTTTTTCTTTTTTTTTTTTTTATCGCCACTTGCTGACATATATATATATATTTTTGCCAGCTGACTTGCGAGAGGATTCCGACGACTTTGAGCCATCCATGGACACAACTTTTGATGATGCTTCGGATGAGCTCATGGAGGCAGAAAGCATTCCACCAGTCGTCGAAAACGGTACTTTGTAATGATAATCTTGATATTTTCATTGTTGACAAGATCATATTCATACCTTTTTCCTTTTTCATTTTTCATTGGCAGGTTGTGAGGTTACAGAAGAAGTTCCTCTATCTTTTTCAGAACCAGAGCAGGGGGTACCTGTGACCGATCCAGGAGTAGGGGCTTCTTCCACCAATTTTGATGAGCCAGAGGCGAGTCCGCCTACTGATATTTCTTCCCCAGCGGCTCCGATTGGTAAGAGCTTCTTGATTACTCTTTAACGGTGCCTAACACGGGTAGTCGACCAACAGAGCATGGCGAGTCTTCATCTGAGCCATCCCGTCAGTTTGCGAGGAAGGTGTTGAAGAGAGTCTTGAGATCATGGGTCAAGACTCTTTCTTCTGGCCATTTGGAGGCTGGTTTTGGCATGGTGAAGCATGTGCAGGACATTCTTGCCGATAGCGAAGAAGTTGGTCTGGACATTACAGATGCCAAGGCTTTTGTTGATGAAGTCATCGCTCTAGGTAACAAGTGGACTGAGACCAAGAGCTTTCCGAATGATGATTTCTTCAACGAGATGTTTTTGAAGCCTTCCAGCGAGGTCAAATCTGAACTGAATGAGATCTCGCGGACTCGAAAGCAGCTCGTTCGGGAGAGGAATGTCACCGAGTTGGCTTTTATTGAGCTGACACAGGACCAGCACCGCCTTGATAGGGAGGTCACCGAAGCCAGACAGCACCTTGAGCTATTGGAAGAACAAGCCGCTGCCAAGTGGACTGCCACTTTGAAAGCTCGTGATAGAGAAAGGGCTCTCATTCACCAAGTTGAGGAGGTCGAAAGCAATCTCTGGAGGAAGACTCAAGAATATGAATAATGGCAGATTCTCTGGGAAGAGCTTCCTCGTGCTTAGGATGGATCGCGACGGCCTACTGCTTTTTATGGGAAGATTCTGAAGAAACACGGCCTGGAAGCTTTGGAGGCTAAGGCCAAGTGTTTGCTTGAGGAGTTAAGCCTATGGCTGAAGACCATGTCGGACTAGCCTCCTGATTTGTAACAAACTTTTTCTTCTTTTCTATTGGTACCTCCATGTATAAACATTTTTGGCACTTCTTTTTTTTTTGTATCCCCTTATTTCACTTAAATCCACTTTTGATGAAAACATAAGCAAAAATTGAATGGGAATGGTTTGTTTGAAAATTTTATCAAAAGGTTGTCATTTTGTGAAAATCTTTTGTCAAATGCTGGTTTTTAGGTATGAAAGCCGGATTTTGTGGCAAAAAGCCTAGTTTTTGGCATGAGAGCCGATTTTTGTGGCGTGAAAGCCAAGTTTTGTTTGGCATGAAAGCCGGTTTTTGGCATGAGAGCCGATTTTTGTTTGTGGCATGGAAGCTGGTTTTTTGGCATGGGAGCCGATTTTTGTGGCGTGAAAGCCAAGTTTTTGTTTTGTGGCATGGAAGCCGGTTTTTGGCATGAGAGCCAGTTTTTGTTTTGTGGCATGGAAGCCGATTTTTGTTTGTTTGGCGTGAAAGCCAGATTTTGTGGCATAGAAGCCAATTTTTTGAAAACCAAGTTTTGTTTTGTTGGCATGGAAGCCAGATTTTTTTATTTTTGGCATGAAAGCCAGGTTTTTGTTTTGTTGGCATGGAAGCCAGATTTTGGTTTTTGGCATGAAAGCCAGGTTTTTGGCATAAAAGTCGGGTTTTGGCGTAAAAGCCAGGTTTTTGGTTTTCAAAAATGCAAGTATCGACTAAGAGTCGCCTCCCTGCTGAATGGTATTGCAAGTATCGATGGAATGTCGCTTCCTTGCTCATTCGGTTGCGAGTATCGATGGAATGTCGCTTCCTCGTGGATTTGGGTGCAAGTATCGACTGAATGTTGCCTCCTTGCTTTTTTCTCAAAAATTTGGTTTTGTGGGTATCGATGGAATGTCGCCTCCCCGCGATTTTTGAAATTTGGGTTGTGGATATCAACTGAAATGTTGTGTCTCCACGATTTTTTTGAAATTTTGCAAGTGTCGACGAAGAGTCGCTTTCTTGCGATTTTGAGGTTTTGGAAGTATCGAATGGGGTTCGCATCCTTCCGATTTTTGGGTTTTGTGTGAGTATCGACTAAATGTCGCTTTCCCACGGTTTTTTGAAAAACCATTTTTTGTTTAAAGACACGAGGGTCGTAAATTTTGACTCAAAACCATCTTTGGTAGTAAAAGTCAGGGTGGACTAGGGTGGAAATTCCTAAGTCCTGATTTTTGTTTCAAACCATGAATTTTGGGTCAAGGATTGAAAGTTTTGGTCAAGTTAGGGAAGAGGCTCCTAAACTTGGATTCCGGGTTTGATTTTTTTTTTTTTTTTTTTGAACAATGAAACATTGAAAGTAAGCATTGTTTTTGGCTTTTTAGAAATTTCAACATAGGGATGAAAACTCTAAAAGGGGTGGGTTTGACGAGCAAGTACCTAGGAATAGGCTTTGGCCATGCAGGCATCGCTCTGACCCGATGTAGGAAGTCTTCAAGGGTAGTACCACTTCAAGAACTTGCCATTGATGGGCAGCATACATCTGTCACCTTCCATGTTTAGAAGAGCATATGCGCCATTGGAGAAGACTTTGTCGATGACGAAGGGTCCCTCCCATTTTGGTTCGAATTTGCCTTTGGATTTGTGGGCAAAAACCATTGGCCTTTTCACCGCAAGAATCAAGTCTCCCTTTTTGTGGGCGCGTTGCCTGACCCTTTTGTCAGAAGATCCTGCCATGCGTGCTTGGTAAAGCTCAACGCTTTGTAGAGCTTCGAGTCGTCATTCATCGAGATTATCCAGTTCTTGGAGTCTCAATTTGACGTTGCTTTCTTGCGTCATTTCATTTTGTAGAGATACCCTTAAAGAAGAAATTTTTACCTCTAGGGGGACAACTGCTTCACATCCATAGACCAAGGAGAATGGTGTGCTATGGGTTGGTCCTCGAACGGTAGTCCGGTAGGCCCATAAAGCTTCAGGCAGTTTGTCGCTCCAATCTCTTTTGCGAGTAGAGACCATTTTCTTGAGAATTTTGCAGAGTGTCTTGTTGAAGGCTTCTGCTAGTCCATTCGCTGCCGGGTTATACGGAGTCGAAGGACAACTTTGGATTTTGTATTTGTCGCAGAACCTGTAGAATCTGTGATCCGGAATTGTAGTATGTTATCATGGACGAATCTTTTAGGTATGCCGAAGCGACAAATGATGTTGGTTCGTAAGAATTGAAGGACTGACGAGGTCTTCATTTCACTGGACGCAAATGCTTCTGACCACTTGGAGAAATAATCCGTAGCGGCGAAGATGAAGCAATGACCTTTGCTTGACGGGGGAGAGATAGGACCTATGATGTCCATACCCCAGGCTTCGAAAGGCCATGAAATCGCTGTAGGATGTAGCCATTCTGGAGGCATGTGTACATAATCTCCATGAACTTGGCATTGTTGGCCACGTTTAGCAAATTGTATTGCGTCAGCCACCATGGTAGGCCAATAATAACCTAACCTTTTTATCTGATCGTAGAGCTTGGGACCAGCCTGATGGGCTCCACAAAGACCAGCATGAACTTCTTTTAGAGTTTCTTCCGCCTCTTGTTGTGACAAGCAGCGTAGAAGTACTCCATTAAAGGATTTTCTGTAAAGCATTTTGGAGGGAATATCCAAATGAAAGTTTGGGGCTCGTCTTTGGATACTTACCCGCTCTTTTGGATCTTCAGGTAGGATTCCGAACATAATATAATCAATGAACGGATCCCTCCAGTCGCCTATCGGAGGTTTAAGGATGGAAATCCGACCTCCGACCACTCGGTGGCATTCAGCAACTGCTTGGTGTGTGTTGAGAGGAGGGAGAATCCTTCTTTGACACACTGTAATTTGCATGTTTTCCCCTTCTTGGGTTGCCATGGATGCAGCAAGTCCAGCCAGGGCATCTGCACGGATGTTTTCACCTCTGCGGATGTGGGTGATGTGACAGATGTCAAAGTTTTTACGAAGCGATTGCGCCTTGTTGTAGTAAGGCAACATATCAGACTTCCTGATTTCATATTCCTGATTCATCTGGTTGACGATCAGTTGAGAATCCCCAAATGCTTCCGGCATGGTGATGCCAGATTCGAGGGCGAGTTCCAATCCTATAATCAGAGCTTGGTACTCAGCTGCATTATTTGAACATGGTTCCAGTAGCGAAAATGCGTGTGGAATCATGTATTTATCGGGGCTAACAAAGAGAATGCCAATTCCCTATATCAGCTTTCCTTTTTCATTTGTCCTGGTTGCACCATCGAAGTACATGTTCCAGGAGGCATTTGGTGAGGAAGTCTCCACGCTGTAGACAGGTTCGTCTAGGAGATCATCCCTGAGCGGAGAATCCTTAGGCAGTGGATGCTCTGCGAGAAAGTCTGCCAAAGCTTGACCTTCGATTGCTTTCTGTGGTACATACCTAATATCAAATTGTGACAGAAGGATGGGCCATTTTGCTAGCCGGGCATTGAGAGAACCTGCTTTTGTGACAAGGACCTTTAAGAGATTGATCCTCGATATCAGGTATACTGTGTTTGACAGCAAATAGTGACGCAGCTTTTGTACGGCGAACATCACTGCCAAGCATTCCTTTTCGACTGGAGAGTAGCGATGCTCTGCACCTATCAACATGCGACTGAGGTAGTATAGAGCAGCTTCTTTTCCTCCATCATTTTCTTGTGCAAGTAGAGTGCCCAAAGAATAGTCGAGAGCTCTTGTGTACAAGATGAATGGTTTTCCGGTTGTGGGAACAGCCAACACCGGAGGCTTGGTCAGGTATGACTTGATGTCTTGAAATGCAGCTTCACATTCAGCATCCCAAACAAAGTCTACACCTTTCTTCATCAGGCGAGAAAATGGACGGCATTTTCCTGATAGATTGGAAATGAACCGTCGGATGTATGCCAATCTTCCTTGAAGCCCTTTTAGTTCTCTTAGGGTTCTTGGAGACGGCATTTCTAGAATTGCCTTGACTTTGATGGGGTCAAGTTCTATTCCAGCTTTCCGAACTATGAATCCGAGGAACTTACCCGATGAGACACCGAAGAAGCATTTGAGGGGACTCATTCGCAGTTTGTGTTTGCAAAGCCGTAGGAAGACTTCTCGAAGATCTTGGAGATGGCCTTCTTTCCTTTTGCTTTTGACGGGGAGGTCATCCACATAACATTCGACCGTCTTGTGCTGCATATCTTGGAATATCTTCATCATAGCCCTTTGATATGTTGCACCAGCATTTTTCAGACCAAATGGCATGACAGTGTAGCAATACACGCCAAATGGGGTCCGAAAGGATGTATGCCTTTCAGCTTCGGGATGCATCTTTATCTGGTTGTAGCCAGAGAAGCCGTCCATGAAAGTCATTCGCTCAAACCCGCAGGTGTTGTCAATCATTACCTCCAGTATGGGGAGCGGGAATTCATCTTTGGGGCATGCATTGTTCAGGTCTCTATAGTCAATACAGACTCTGATTTGCCCATTTTTCTTTGTCACAGGGACGATGTTGGCCAACCATTCAGGATGTTGTTCCTC
The DNA here is from genome assembly GCA_029852735.1 of Persea americana. Classification (NCBI taxonomy): domain Eukaryota; kingdom Viridiplantae; phylum Streptophyta; class Magnoliopsida; order Laurales; family Lauraceae; genus Persea; species Persea americana. Next base: position 44,071,387 of record CM056813.1, read on the forward strand.
GCGGATGAAGCCAACGTTTTTGAGTTTCTGAACTTCTTGTTCAATTTTGTCCATCACATCAGGACGGAATCTTCTTTGGCCTTGTTTTACAGGCCTGACATTTTCTTGCGGGTTGAGTTTGTGAACTGCTATTTTGGGATCTAAACCAGGCATTTCAGCGTAAGACCATGCAAAACAATCAACAAACTCACGAAGAAAAGAGACATACTCGGGTAACTCCTCATCCTTTATATTCTTGCTTATGAATACAGGACGTCGGTTATCAGGTGTTCCCAAGTCTATCTTTTGAACAGAATCTTCTGTCGGAAGGTTTGAAGGTGGTTCCTCCACAACATTTTCGGAGGGTTCCAAGTCAACAAGACCTTGCGGATTTCCAAGGGCGTTTTCAGACCATGGCTCTGCTTCTATCCATAAATCTTCTTGATCGGTATTCTTCTCAAGACTTGCTATGAGATGATCCCAATCACCAGCTGAAACTGGGTCGAAGTAAGGCACTTCTTTTGGAGACGACGGCTCTTCTGAATCAGAGAACCGTGCGTCTGTGTCATCGGACAATTCCTCTTCATCATCAGAGAAATCATACCAATTTGATGAGCTTCCTGGGTCCTTGTCGGGTAACTCTTCAAAGAGATATTCAGGGAGATCGATGTCTTCATTGACATGAGATGTTGAGGCTTGGTCTGCAAAACGACTCTGCAGCCTTTGTGTCAGCTGTCTCATCGGAGTATCAGGATCATATCCCAATCCGTATGAAGACTTGTCTATACGACGGTGGAGTTTCCAATCATCCAGCTGACTTTTGGTCAGGGTGGGATCTAATGGTGTGAGGATACCACGGCCACCTCCCAAACCAATTGGATTTTGACCATCATAGCCCATTTTCTTCATGATAGCTTATGCCATCGGACTATACAAGGATAGTTGAGGCATACCTTCATTTTGGAAAGGCTCAAGCAGGCAGTTTGATGAAGAAGCGTTTGATCTATGGAAGAAGATTGGTTTATCTTCTGCCGACGATTCCGGAACGACGAAAGTAGCAGACACAGGATCTTCTACGTCAGCAGGGGTCTCCAATGGAGTGAGAGCAGGCCGAACTTGCTGAATATCAACTTGGCTTGACGATGTATTGTCTTCAGTCTCTGAATCCGAATCCGTGTTTTGTATGATAGACACGAAGGAGACAGCAAACTTGCCCCCTGTCTTTTGCTTTGTCTTCTTTGCTTTAGTAGTGATTACCAAAGGTTTGGAAGATTTGAAGGAGATCACGAAGGGAGACTGATTGCTCTCTTTGAGTTTGTCGGAAGGTTTGTTTTCTTCCGATGATTGCTGAGGAGCCTTGCCTTTATCTTTTTGGAGATTGCCGGCAAAGGATGCTGTTTTCTCCTCCTTTTCTTCTTTTTCATCCTTGTACATCTGAGAGTCTGCAAAACGGACTTCATTGCCTTTGAAGGGCTTTTTGTCTACAAACACTCGATGTATCAAGCCGTCGTCGCCAACAAACTTGATGCACTGATGTAGAGTCGAAGGAACGACACCGTTCTTATGTATCCAAGGGCGTCCAAGAAGGATGTTGTAGCATGAAGGGGTTTTTATTGCATATACGGTGACCTCAGAGATAAGATCGTCGATTTGCAACCTGAACCGGATTTTTCCAATGGGCCTTTGAGCACTCCCATCGTATCCAAAGATGGACACAGATGTGTGGCTTAGTTTGCTAGGTGGGATACCCAGCTCTTCGAGTGCCGAAGTAGAGATGAGGTTGAGTGCAGAACTCGGGTCGATCTGGACTCTATGTATCGGCATCTCTTTGATGTACCCTGTGAAGTACAAGGGTCGGTTGTGCTTCGTCTCGCCTAGCAAGAGGTCTTCCTTATTGAAGGCGATGGTAGCACTTGCGGCTTTTTGGACCGAGAGGCATTCAGTGCAAGGTCCTCCAGCTTCTTTCTTTTCTCCCTTTGAGGAGGTTTTTTATTTTGTGACCCTATAGTCCATTTCAATTTGCAGGACTTGCGGGGCATGTTTGTCGAGATCCAGATTCAGCCTTTGCAGTTTTGAAATGAGACTATCACGAGTTTGTGGTGACATTCGTAATAAGTCTTGGATGTGCAGTCGTGCAGGTATGTGTTTGAAGTGCTCGATCAAGTCATACTTGAAAGCCTCCTTTAGGCCTGCATTTTCATTGTCACCGCCGCTTGGGGCATTTACAGCTTGTTTTCCCGAAGGATTAACATAAGAAGAAGAAGAAGGTTGGTTGTAGTTTTTGTGGTAATCCCGGCCAGAGCGGGTACCTTTCCCAACTTCAAAAGCTTCTAGAGGTGGTTCTTCTTTCGGAAGACCCCTTTCGGGCTCAAGGGGCTGATCTTCCTGATTTGCTGAAAACGCTTCTATAGCAGCATTGCCGTCTTCGGTTATTGCGTTGCATGGAGCATCTTCTGGGAACAAGTCCTGAACAGCTTCCAACAACTTTTCTTCTTTGTCCAGTATTTCATCGGTCCAGACATCTCCTATGAGGTTGGGTACCTGGGACCAATTGACTGGGTTTCCTTTGAAGACTTCATCAGCCAGAGCTTCTTCATGGTGATCAGTCGAAAGTGGCTTGAATTCTGATGTCACTGTTTCAGGAGACGATGGCTGAGAAGGTGCTATCTCAGTGGAAGTCACCCAAGAATATGTGGCTCAAGAAGATATGCTACTGGATACATTTTGAGAGTCCGTGGCCTCAGCAGATGGAGCTTCAGAGGCACTATCATCCTCAACTATCACATTACAAGCAATTTCGATAGAAGATGCCTCCATAATGGACCGTTGGGAATCAGACTCATCCTCCGATGTAAGCGGATCATCAATCCAGCAACTTTCTTCATTTTTCGGAGTCACTGGAGGAGATGCTTGTAGATTTTCCGGGACTTCTGGTTCTGGATTTTGATGAAGTTGGTTGATGCGATCCTGCTCCTGCTCTATGGCTAGACACTGCAAGATCCTCGCATATTCTTCAAGATCGGGCATAGGAGCCAAATCTTCTTCTTCATCTGCCCCTTGTGGTTCGACCTGGTTGGGATCCACTAGAGCATTTGTTTGTACTGTGTTAACAGCATTTTGGGCAGCCTCTTGGTCTTCATCATGATCAGAGCAGGATCCTTGTGGCTGGAAGGGGTTATACCAGATTACTGGCATAAGGTGGGATTCCGGGATCCATTCTTCGTCGGAGAGATATTCTCCGGTTTCAAGGAATTCCTCCCACTCATCGGTGTCACTGGCAGTGTCACTGGACTCGTATCCATTCATGGAGAATCCAACTATCGAGTTACAAGAGTATGATGCCCCCTGCGTAGTCTCATCTCTGAGCCGTGGTGGCATGAAATCACTGAGAGTGAATTTTCTTATCACTCTCGGAACTTTGGGGAGAGACCCCTTTGTTGCCCCCAGTGAAGCGGTAGAGGAGGTTTCTGCTTTTTCAGGGACCTCTTGTTTTGTTTGAGCCTTCTCCTGCTGTTTGAGCTTGCGGAGTTGTCTCTTGGCTTGCCTTCGCTGTTGAGCGGTCGGCTTTGTTTTGACGATCTCCCAATTTTCATCTTCTAGGAGATCGGGATGTACCCATATGGGCTGTCCTTCTGGTGTTGGGTAAGGCACCAGCTCTTGGGACGTTTGGGTCATTTTTATCACCTTGAAGGAAGTAGTGACTTTTTCCTTTGATGATTTGGATGTTTGTCCATATGACACCATGTTAACGGAGGCAGACCCATAGTTTTTGTCAAAGGTGATGACTCCGTTTTTCCACATCTCGTTAATCTTCTCTCTCACAACGAAACATTGGTTGAGAGGATGCGAGACCATTTGGTGGTATGGACAATATCGGGGATCGTTGGTTTTGCCAACATCTCCCGGTCTTTTGGGGTCAGGCAAGGTGAGTTTGCCATTTGCCAAGAGAGCCCCAAATATTCCTTCAACATCTTCATCGAACGGGTATTTCTTTTCTACTCGTTTTTTGAAGGCATCAGAGAGTTCAGGTCTCTTACCTGCAGCTTTATTTTCAGCTTTCTTTGGTGGCTGAGGAGCTGACTTGGTTTGCACATTGAGAACCTCCTTTTTCTTTGGCTTGGAGGTCGGAATGGCGGTCTGCTCCTTCTTTGATGACTTCTGACTGTTGAGGTCTTTGATCATCGTTTCAGCCTCCATACACGCTTCTAGGAGTTCTGACTGTTGATTTGTTGCATTTTGATTCAGATTCAGACACATACAATAGTCTGAACCAATTTGATTGGATAAACTTCCTTATAATTTAGAATGGACAAAGCAGAACCATTTGAATGCAAACTTTGCATTCTGAATGATAGAATATTAATAATATGAAGGTTTACTGTAGAATGTTCAGTCAGTTTATGCAATGCACAACACATGCAATTGCAAGATTTTTTGTATACAAGAGTGCATTACCCAACACTAATTGGATATTGAAAACAACATGCAGAAATTAAAAAAAAATCCCCATAGAAATAAAATTTCCAAAGTGTCCTGTACATTTACATTTAAGCACATCACCCTTTGATAGGATATCACACATCAAAGAAATGACAAATTTAATCCAACATTCTGATGTCTCTAATTGATACAGTCAATTTTATCAAGTTCTTCAAATTATCTCTTTCCCTTGACGCCGAAATCACTACAAAAAGATGCTCCATAAAGACTTCCTCTTTTTCCAAAATATTTGTCGCAGACTCTTTCTTCCTGCAAACTAAGTCCCAAAATAAAATAGCCTTCAAGTATGTAAATGTGTTTGGAAATAAAATATAAAATAAAAAACCCATTTTAATTCACACATGAGATTTGTCTTCCTGATGCATCCATACTGTCTCTAACAAAAAAAAAAAAAGAAAAAAAAAAAAAAGAAAAGAAAATCATTCCATTCATATTCTGACCTGCACAACTCATTCTAATGCAATCACAAAATATTTTACCCAAAAAAAATTCCTTCCATTCATATTCTCACCTCCATTTGTGCTTGTATGCAGAACAATTATCTAAAAAGAAAAGGAAAGTGGCCTTAGATCCCATACACATTCAGATGGCAACAAACCTTTAACGACCAGCAAGCTAGGGAAACCTTAAAAAGAAAACATCAATTTTGGAAGAATTTAATTCTGATCCTAAAACCCATCTCCTCTCTATCCTCATAAACTATTTCCACCTCAAAGGTTGCCATCCAAACCCCTCAGCATACTCCATTATTATTAGCAATCGTGTGAGACCAGGGATTGCCGCCTAAGCTTGTATGTAGGGTTGTGGACGATTCTCCCCTCCTCCTTTTCCTTCCCGTTCTTCCTTACTCTCTCGTTCTCCATTTTACCTAGAAGAAAATGTAGAGAGATGAGCGTCATCAGAACCCAAGTCTTTTTCTTCCCCCTTTCTTACCTGCTCCCCGCCGAGAGAGGGTCTGCGCAGAGACGATGAAAGGGAGGAGAGCAACAGCGATGGCGGAAGAGGGTCTGTCGTCTGACGATGCAAGAGAGAGAGATCCAGCTGAGAGGGAGAGAAGTCGCGAGAGAGAGATCGAGCTGAGAGGGAGAGCAGCAGGCTGCAGACAGGAGAGGGAGAGAGAGATCGCAGCAGCGATGGCGGAAGAGGGAGAGAGGGTCTGCCGCAGCGAGATGGGAGAGAGCAGCAGCGAGAGAGAGAGAGAGATCGCAACGAGAGAGAAAAGGCAGCGGCGAGATGGGAGAGAGAGAACGCAGCGAGAGAAAGAGGGCAGCAGAGAGAGAGAGAGGCGAGAGAGAGAGATCTTCGCTGAGAGAGACTGGCGAGAGAGAGCTTCGCTGAGAGAGAGAGAGAGAGAGAGAGAGAGAGAGAGAGGGGCGGGAGATGGATGAGAGACCTCGATTTAGGTCCAAGAAGGGGGAAAATGAAAAAAAGAGCGGCCCGCGAAAATCCTGTCTTGATTGCAAGCAGCCCACACGATCTGTTCCGCCCACACGATCCACAGCTGATAATATCCTCAGATGCAGCTGAGGAGAGCAACTCCCTTATATATTATATTATATAAAGAGCTTTTGTATATACCCCCCTAAGGTTTGCAGGATTTGTAAATAGTCTCCTGAGATTTTGGTATTTGCAAATAGGCCACTGCATTTTCATTTTAATACCTTTTGTGTCCCCAAAATCAATATTCCTAGCAAGAATAGGCAGCCACCACGAGATTTGTCTTAGATTTTTATATAAATGACAACTTTGTCATTACATCCATTAAACAAAATGAGTATATTATTATTTAAAAAGATATCATTATTTTATTTCAAGTCCTAATGATTTCTTTCGATAACTCTTTCTTGCACATGACTAGGGGTGGACCTGCGTACAAGGGCCTGGTGATTGAAGCCTCCACCCATATTTGAGAAAAGTTAAACACACCACCACCACCCCCTCGTATGATGCCCAATTTGCCAAATGGTAATTCTACTTCATTGTTCAATGGCACCTTTTGCGCAAGACTAGTTTTTTTTTTTTTCTTTTCTATTTTTTTTTTCGAGTAAGGAAGACTGGAAGAGAGCACCAAGCATGCAACAGCACACCCAGCCAAACCACAGCAACAGAAACTAAAACCACCGAATGACCAGAAAAAAAAAAAAGACTTGTGATAGATTAATCTCCAACCCCACGACAATTACCAATTAATTGTTAGAGGCAAACAAAAGTTTTGTTTTTTTAGTGACAAACACAGTTTAAAATCATTACTTGGGAATGAGGAAAAAATATCATCATACCAATTTTTGGTGGGAGTACGATTCGGTGGTTGCATTATAAATTTCACTGGTGGGAACATGTGCTTAACATGAGTCTAAAATTATGGTTTCCCGTTGTAGTATTTTTAAAATTTTGTAGTATAAGTGACTGTTAGGTTTTTTAGTGTTGGCTAATTCAGGGGTTTGACAAAACTCCGGATTCATTGATTTATAATTCTTAATTTTTTATATGGACTGACGATCGTATGCACAAAATGGATTGAAAGCAAATTAGTGGCAAATTGTATTATCCGATCGATCGGATATAAGTGACCTCTTAGTTAACAGAGATTACCTGATCATCGATTGGATGGTTGGCCTGATCGATCGGATGGCGGCACAGTATTATGGACAAATTAGAAGTTTCTATCTAATTTCTTGCAAACTGCCTGTTTGAGTCCTAATTATATTAGGTAATCCTAATGACATCCCTAAGCCTATTTAAAAGACTCTATTGCTGCTCTAATGAGAAACAAGGAAACCAACAATACCCTCTCTCACTGTTTTGAGTTGGAAAACCTAATGGAGAGAATTCTTCTCTAGAGATTCAGTTGAAGAGTCGTGTTGCAGAGTTGATCTAGAGAGCAGTTTCCTCTACATTCCTTGTAGAAGATCATCTTCTTTTGTAAAAGCTCTGAGGAGTCAAGCGGATTTAAATCTGTTGCAATTTACGGTGTGAAGTCGTTGAGGCGTGAAGCTACATAAGAGATAACTGCAGTCCTTAGGGTCCATTTGGATGTTTACAGAATAAAATATTTACAGATTTAAATATTACAAGAATAAAATAATACAGAGTAGAATAATGCAATATTATAATATTATAATATTTTTGTTGTTTGGCAACTTTTGAAGAATATTACAGATTTTAAATTGTGTTGCTTGGAAGGTGCTATGATTAAAGTAAATTACATTATTAGAATAATTTTTATTAAATATTTTAATTTATGTGTAATTTACCACGTCTGGATAAAAGAAGGAGTGTGGTAAAGGAAAGTTCAACCGCCATGTTTTTTTGCCATAAGTTGCTTTCGTTTTATCACATAAAATCATGGTAAACTATAGTAAAATAAAGTCAATACAAAAAAAAATTTATTTTACAACTCTCTTTCCCACTTTTCTTTACCGCATACTTCATTTCACCTTACTTTTCCTCACCTTTTACCATGATTTGACATCAATCTTTATTTAACTTTACCACAGCTGTAAATAAGTTACTTTTTATTTACCATATAAAACTATGAGAAAATGTGATGAAGTAAAAAAAAAAAAACTATTTTACCATTCCTTCCCACTTTACTTCATCATATACTTTATCCCACCTTTACTTTACCGAACTGTGACATTTACTTTTACTTTACTTTACCATATATGTAAATAAACACATCATGATGGATTTGGTGAACTAAAGTCTTTACTTTACTCTACCACTTTGCAATCATCATTTTGAAAGATTCTTATCTTGTAGAAAGTTTTCTACATGGGGTGCTGTATGAGAAAATATTAAGCTTTTTGAAAGAAAAGAATCTTTTCTTCAAGTCTTTATTGAATTGCCAAACGCACAATATTTTCTTCTTTAGAAAATGAAAGATTATATTCTATAAAATATTATTTTCTTGTGTTTTCTTGGGCATCCAAATAGGCGCTTAGGTAGTGATTAACTAGGGAGGGATATATGGGTCTATTGTAATTGTGAGATTTATAGTTCTTGATTGTTGATCCAGTTTAGATCTCTAGTTTTTTACCCGATTTTATTTTTCCATGTTATATTTGGTGTCCCTTGTGGTCTGTGATTGTTGATTTTATTTTCGTTACATATTTTATTGTTTTTTCACACATTGGGTTGTTGAGTTGACCAATCTAGAGATCCAAAGACCTTTGCGTGGTATCAAAGCGGGTTGCACAATTTTGCCGTGTTTGATCCGATGAGATTTCTAAAATGGTACTCAATCAAGATGATGTGGCTAAGTTAATGAAGTGCTTTAAGAAACATATGAAGTCAAAGAAAGCCAAGCGGAAGAATTCTTCAAGATCTTAGAAAAAGGATTTTTCTAAAGGGATCTTGTGTTATGAATGCCAAGGCTATGGGACTTTGCGAAAGAGTGTGCCAACAAGAAAAAGAATTTAAAGAAAAACGCTCTCAACATTACATAGGATGATGAATCTTCTTAAGAAAAGGAAAAAGAACCTGAGGCTGATCCATCTCAAATTGTTAATGGCAAGTTTACGGCTTTCATGGCTAAATCCGTGTCTGACAATGATTCTGATGAAGATAATGATGATGATCAAGTGTCAGATCAAGAAAAAGGTTGGGAGGAGTTGTATCACTCTGCATTCAACGATTGTGTGAGAATGACCAAGTATGGGAACAAGGTCACAATCAAATTAAAAGCTGCTTAAGAGGAAATTTCTTCATTAAAGAATGAGTTAGAGCATTCAATTGAAAATGTTCATCTCTTCGAAAGTAAAAAAAACCGTATTGCTGAGAAATCGACTACTCAGAGTCAAAAACTTGAGCAGGCTAAACAAGAGATCAAGAATCTAAAGATAGAGTTACAGATTGTGAAAACAGAGAGAAAAGACTAGAACGGCAACTTGAAGATCATTTTGTCTGAGTTAGAGGTCAGGCAGGCTTCTCTAAGCAGGATGAATACTGGTTCAAAAATTCTAGAAGACATCTTGTGTAGTCAGAAGTCTCCTTCTGACAGAAGCAGCTTTAGTTATAATCATGGTGCATCTACTTCGATGAGCAAAGATAAAACTGTATTTGTTTCAAGAGATGCACATGGTACTCCACATATTGCACAGATAAATAATGTGTTGAGTAGTTCTAAGAAAAAGAATGTGTTGCGCATTGTACGCACATCCGCTCCTCATCAGTGTGGAATAAAAAGACACATTCGTTACCATTGCAAGAAGCTGCAAAGTCTATCAAAGACTAGGCAATGGGGTAAGAACTCCTCTCCACCCAAGACGATTGCAGTTTGGGTAAGAAAATCTGATTTGCCTAAAGAAGTTGCTTATACTGTGCTAAAAGCTTAAACTACACAAGTGTAGGTGGCTACATATAAAACGCCCTGATAAAAAAGATCAAGCTCCTTCCCACAGTGTTGCTACGAAGATACAATTTATGGGGAGTTACAATTGCGGGGGAGCTATTAGATCCTAATTAACAAGCCTGCTGCATGTTGACATCATTAGACTTGTTAATTATGGACAAAAAGGGGGAGATCAGGTGTGGAAGATGCTAGATCAAGGGAAGCAACAAGAAATTCAGAAAGGAAGCCAGAGACAATCGAGATCTACAGTGCTGATTGCTTCTACTACTGATTGCTGATTTTTTTTAAGTCAATGTATTTTTGGGTTTTGTTTTGGGTATATCAATTTGTATTGTCGTAGGGAGTTTTGTCCATGAATTTCCAAAAGGTCAGATTGATAGGTTTTTGAGTGTTGGCTAATTCATGGGTTGGACAAAACTCTAGATTCATTGAGTTGTAATTTTTATTTTTTTAGATGGATCGGCGATTGTATGTACAAAGTGGAATGAAAGAAAATTAGTGGCGAAGTGTATTATCCAATTGATCGGATATAAGACTGATCGATTGAATCTCGGTGACATCTCAATTAACAGAGGTTACGCGATTGATCGGATGGTTGGCCCGATCGATCGAATGGCAGCGCAGTATTCTGCACAAATTAGAAGTTTATTTCTAATTTATTTAAACTGTCAGTTTGAGTCCTAATAATCTTAGGCAACCCTAAGTGTCACGGGCTGCAAACTTTAGTGCACACCGTGCGGCCTTAAGCTTGGGACGTCACTCACTCGTATGCCTAAGTTAGCCTTGAACCTTGCTCACCAAGGTCTTGGATTACTACTAGCAAGACAAGAACACTTAAGGGCACAAAGAAAGCAAGAGTTTGAGAGAATCCTATGAATGCTTTGTATTGCTCAAACTTTGCTTGTTGTGTACAAATGAGGGGTGGTGACCCCTTTATATAGGGCAAGGTCCCTTACAATATGTGGCTACAATTTGTACAAGTGTGTGGCTAGGATTAATCTTCTAGAGACACAAAGGCCTAGAATCTTCCTAAGTAGGCTACACACACTAAGTCTCTAGAAAGTTTCAGAACATGCTCAAGGGTTCTAGAGTCTTCCAGCTACAGTGTCTGGTTCTAGAACTTTCCAAGGTTCTCTAGGGTCTAGGTCGAACCCGTGACCTGATACGCGAGTCTGCCTGTCAGGCGTAGGCTGTTGGCTAGTGGGTTGTGACATAAGCACGTCCCTAAGCCCATTTAAAGGACTCTATGGCTACCCTAAAGAGAAACAAGGAGACCAACAATACTCTATCTCATTGTTCTGAGTTGGAAGACGTAATCGAGAGAGTTCTTTTCTAGAGATTTGGTTGAAGAGTTGCCACGTAGTTGGTCTAGACAGAAATTTCTTCTACATCCCTTGTAGAAGATCATCTTCTTTCGTAGAAGATCATTTTCTTTCGTAGAAGATCTGAGGAGTCAAGTGGGTTTGAATCTATTGCAATCAACAATTGTGAAGTAGTTCGGGTATAAAGCTATGCAAGAAGTAACTACAGTCCTTAGGTAATGATTATTAACCGGGAAGGAATCTATGCGTATTTTGTAATTACAAGATTCATAGTGCTTGGTTGTTGATTTAGGCTGGATCCATGGTTTTTTACCTAATTTGGGTTTTCCACCTATTATTTTGTGTCCCTTGTGGTGTGAGATTATTGGTTTTATTTTCGCTGTATATTATATTATTTTTGCATGGATTGGGCATATGAGTTTACCAATCTAGAGAACTAAAAAACTTTAGGTTTATTTTAAGGGGCATTCGGCGACAGGTCCCTCAACATTTGATTTTATGGCCTTAGATTCACTATCTCTTTTCATAGTGTGGTAGATCCTTTTTTCAAATTTAAAGACTTAAAATGTCTAAATTACCCTTTCTTTAATGATAAATCATATCCCATGATTAGTGGGATATGCCATTAATAATGGTCAACTACCATTTCAAAAGACAAATAAAATTCAAAAACAAAAATAGATTTCAAGAATTCAAAATTTTGAATAAATCTGTATAGAACTCAGATAATTTCATATAAAACACAAATAAATTTGATAAAAACTCAAAACTTAGATAAATTTGATAAAAAAATCAGCTAGATTTGTCCAGAACTCAGATAAATTTATTCTAGAACTCAAATAAATATGTCCATAGCTCAGATAAATTTGTATAAAACATAAATAAATTTAACAAAAACTCAAGACTTAGATAAATTTGATAAAAAAAAAACTCAGCTAGATTTGTCCAGAACTCAGATAAATTTGTTCTAGAACTCAAATAAACTTTTCGAGAACTCAGATAAATTCGTATAAAACACAAATAGATTTGACAAACCTCAAAACTTAGATAAATTTGATAAAAACTCAACTACATTTGTCCAGAACTCAGATAAATTTGTTCTAGAACTCAAATAAATTCGTATAAAACACATAAATTTGAGAAAAACGTAAAACTTAGAAAATTTTGATAAAAACTCAGTTAGATTTGTCCAGACCTCAAATAAATTTATTCTAGAACTCAAATAAATCTATCCAGAAATTAGATAAATTTGTATAAAACACAAATAAATTTGACAAAAACTTAAAACTCAGATAAATCTGATAAAAACTTAGCTAGATTTGTCCATAACTCAAATAAATTTGTTCTAGAACTCAAATAAATCTGTCCAGAACTCAGATAAATTCGTATAAAACACAAATAAATTTAACAAAACCTCAAAACTCAGATAAATCTGATAAAAACTTAGCTAGATTTGTCCATAACTCAAATAAATTTGTTCTAGAACTCAAATAAATCTGTCCAGAACTCAGATAAATTCTTATAAAACACAAATAAATTTAACAAAACCTTAAAACTTAGATAAATTTGATAAAAACTCAGTTAGATTTGTCCAGGCCTCAGATAAATTTGTTCTAGAACTCAAATAAATCTATCCAAAAATCAGATAAATTCGTATAAAACACAAATAAATTTGACAAAAACACAAAGCTCAGATAAATCTGATAAAAACTCAGCTAAATTTGTCTATAACTCAAATAAATTTGTTCTAGAACTAAAATAAATATGTCCAAAACTCAAATAAATTAGTATAAAACACAAATAAATTTGACAAAAACTCAAAGCATAGATAAATTTGATAAAAACTCAACTAGATTTGTACAGAACTCAGATAAATTAGTTTTAAAACTCAACTAAACTCAGATAAATAGCAACAGTTTTCTTGCAAGAAAGAGTCCCCATTTTTTGTTGCTATGATTGTAAGAGATAGACTTACACGAAACGGAAAAAGGAAAGAAAAGGCAAAGCCAACATCGGGTTTTCGTGTTTTGCAGAGCCCGTTGCAAAAGAAGGCCAGGACTGGTTGGCCGTCTCCATCGTGGCTGGTGTAGTTGGAGATGGCCAACTTCGATCTGCAGAGCTCTTTGGTGAAGTTCCTCATTCCTAGAGAAGAAGACAGAAGGGGTTCTCCGAGACAACAGAGAATGAAAGAGAACTTGGCCCAGGAGTGAGGGAGAATGGACGATTTGAACTTTTAAAATTCAAACTTTTATGCTCAAACTGTTGAAAGGAGCAAATTAGTCATGAAAATATATGATGTGGCATATTAGGGACTTCTCACCAAAATATCTCCAGCTGAATGTACTATAGACTGTCTTAGAAGACCGTGCTCAGGGACTTGTGGATAATTTACCCTTATTTTAAATGCTTATGTTTTTACTTCTTCCGTTGATTAGGAACTTGGGCAATGTACGTATGTTGATCGGTGAGACCATCATCTACAACATCCAAAGAAGAGGAAAAAAAAAAGTATGTACGAAAATATTTTATGATTTAAAAATTTTGTTGAGGAAATAAATTCGCATTTTCAAATTCCATTAGCTTTTGAACAATGGAGTTTACAATTCATGAAAGTGGAAGATTGAATCTCAATGTGCTAGAGGATGTGATGGACAAAGGAATGGTATTTTCAGTTCTATTTTTTGAAGATGAAACATGTGTTATTGAAGTACTAAATAATAAAAATAAAAATAAAAATAATAAGGAATAAGCATTATGGTTTTTTTTTTTTTTTTACCCCAACTAAGGGCCGGGGTTGGGACCCAAGAGAGAGCCTGCATGCACATTGGAAGAAAGCTCACAAAAATGGGCAGGGAGCCTGCGCAGGCGCGAAGAAACCAACACATGTGGGAAAGCAACTCGCACATGAGGAATGAGGTGGCGTACCTAGGGCTCAAACATTGGGCAGTCAGATCAGAACAACTACTTTTTACCACTTGGGTAAGGAGCTGTTCTCAAGCATTATCGTGTCAAAGTGTACGGCATCTTATGGTACACCTTATTGGAGTTAATATGTTTTGATTCTGTAAAGCTTTATTTAATCCTAGGATTATATTTTTCTAATAAAGGAATTCTCCATTAAACGATGATCAAACGAAAGAACAAAAGCCAAAATAGATAGCCTGCTGCTCCAAGGTAGGGTTGCAACTGGTCTGCTTCATGCCAGAATCCCGTTTTGGTTAGCATGTGCAGGCCCAAGTCAAATCCCACACATTAATTAATTGGATTTCTTTTTGGTAATCTAATTAATTGGATTAAACATGTCAAATTTCGAGATTAATCTAAAAGTAAAGGGTCAAGCCGAACTAGTAATTTAAGAGATCAGTTTCAGGTTGATATGGCAAGTCATAGTATACTGGGTTGGGTTGGATAAGATTGGTAGGAGAATGGACTGAATGGGGCCCAACCCAATTATTAATTGGGTCTAAAATGCCAACCCCAATTCAAAATGAAAAGAGTCAAAGTCTATGCCCAAGTTACCAGGTCAGCTTTGGGTTTAGTTGGCAGATCAGTTCAGAAATCCTCAGCTAAAATGGATTTAGAAGCTGAATTTAACTAATCCTGAGAGCAATCCTAATCATGAGCTCTCTCTCTCTCTCTCTCTCTCTCTCTCTCTCTCTCCAGATCAACATATGAGCACGGAATCAAATCTATCATGTGTGACACCTTTCTTTGTTGCATCAATTGATAATGCAATCTTCCGCCATTAACATCCAACAGCAGATGACTAAATTAGTAAAGTCTATACATTTTTGAGTTTTTTTGTATATAACCCCCTAAGGTTTATATGATTTGTAAATAGGCCCTTGAGGTTTTAGTATTTGCATATCGGCCCCTACCTTTAATTTTTCAATACCTTTCATGTCCCCATGTCCCCAAAATCAGTATTTCTAATGAAAATGGGCAATGACCATGGGACTTGTGTTGAACTTTTATGAAAATAACAACGTTGCCCTTATATAAATTAAGCAAATATGAGTATATTATTAATTACCAAAATTCCATTATTGTATCATAATTTCCAACGGTCTCTCTCAATAACTTTTTAATGCACATGAAGCCTAATTATGTATTTTGAAACTTTCATCAATTTAATAGTGGGTCATGCATGGATTGGATCAATTGTAACTAATTATAAGCATATGCATTGATTGTCGATCATTATAGTAGATTTGGATTTAAAGAAATAGGCCTTCTATTGATAAAAATAAATTTACATACGGTTGTTCTCTCTTACTAAATGTAATTATAAATGTTACAAGCTTTAGGGAAAATCAAATTCAAGCCTTTGAATTTAAGCATATAAGGATAAAGAGATGGGCAAATGTGTCATTTCACGCTAAAAACTTTTAATAGTTGGTTGGCTACTGATTTTGGGGACACAAAATGTGTTAAAATGAAAAGGTAGGGGCCTATATGTAAATACTCAAACCATAGGGCCTATTTACAAATCCTACAAACCTTAGGGGAGTATATGCAAAAAGCTCTACATTTTTTTTAAAATAGTGGCAATCACTAAATTAGTAAAGTCTATATACATTTATGATATATGAGTATACACTAAAAAAAAGTGACATTTATAGCGATGGACGAACTTGGAATAGATGATAGAATTTTTCCACCACTAAAGGTCACTTTTTATGGTGGTTTTATTTTTCCATTCTCTCACTTTACACGAAATGCAAATAAATAATATAAAAAAATGTCGGGACATGGCTCAAAACTAGGAAATCATACTTTAACTCGTGATGTTAAATCCGATTTTTCCAATTTTATGATCGAAACTCAGATAATGTCACTAGAATTGTTTGACTTTAGTCAACATTGTTTTTAATACTTTCTTGTGCTATATGCCATGATATCATGGGATGTGATTTATTAGTTTCTTAATTATACACTTTCTGTAACCAGTAAGCGAATTCGTTTTTCATAGAACACAAAAAATGACATTTTGTTAAAAGTAAATACACGTTTGACCATTATTTCTCAAGCTCTACCATTCAAAAAAAAAAAAAAAAAAAAAAAATCCCCCCAAGATGCTGCATAGAAGCCATGACATCACGGGACAATCCAATGATATCATGGAATTTATCAGTTTTAGTGACATACACTTTCCCTTGAGATCATGGGATCTGGGGCAAAGAAGTTTTAAAAAAAATATTGACCAGAGTCAAGCACTTTAGATGACATTATCTGAGTTTCAAACATGAAATTGAAAAAATCGGATTTAAGGATAAACTAATATATATGTCAAAACCCTCTAGGAACAATTTTTTTACTTGTAAATTCAAATTCCGCAGATTGCAACTTGGCTCTGTTACTTGTGTCTCAATTTATGCAATATTCTGTTGTTTTCTACTTTTTCTTTTCTCTTCACATCAGGCAATAGCCTTTTATAGTATCCTTGTAGCCTTCCCACTGCCTTTAGTTACTAACCATAAGGAAGTGGCTGCATGTTGGTTACCCATTTGGCAGCCACTCGCTGCCCACTCTAATGATGGGTTATGAATTGGTTGGACGTGCTTCCTTAGCTTGGAGTGGATGGACACTTGTGTAAGACCCCGACCCCGATTTTTTTGTTTTTTTATGTTTACTATAGAATTGATTATGATTACTTATGATTAATGGTTGTTATGGCTTAGTAAGTGTGTTTAGTTATCAGTTTGACAAATTTGAGGGTTTTAGCAACGGTTGGAGTGGACTCGCCAAGGATTGACGAAGTCTAGGGGTTAGACTAGACCCATTCAAGAATTCTAGGAAAGTCGAGGGTTTGTTCTAGAAGGGTAATTAATTTAGTTTGAGGGTTAGAATATTGTTTTGCTAAGTTTAAGGAAAGTTTGGGAAGGACTAGACTTGGTTTGGCAACCTTAGGGACGTAGTTGGAATGGTTGGGAGGTATAAGGATATTTTGAAATTTTCAAAAAAATACCATTTAAGGTTTAGAAGATAACCCAAATTATTCTGAATAAATTTCATATTCAACTCATGTCCATTCGATTCCATAAGATGCGTCACATGTTTCCCTTGATTTCCATTTTCTACTTATGCTAGAATAACCATTGTTTCAGCTCATGTTTATGTGCTTTAAACCGGATTAAATTGAGCTAATTAGAGCGCTAATCCGGTGTTAAAGACCATAAGGATGTGCTCTAAAACCCCTTAAAAATTGGCCCAAGGCAATGGAGAAAAACCCCTTGAACACTACCCAAGCAGTGCCCGGACACTTTAATGGACCGGGATCCGAACCCTGCGTTGGGAATAATTAGGGCAAAAACACGCACGATCAATGACAACCACGAGCAATCACACGACACACAGATTTATGTGGTTTGGCAAACTTGCCTATGCCTACGGGGTTACGAGGATTTCACTATGTAGGAATTGAGCCACTTGTTACAACTAATTAAGGCTAAATAGTATTAACTAGTATTAATACAAGTACTTATGGGTGGGGCCTTAGACAAGCTTTGTGTGTAATTACTTAAAAATAAATATTAATTGTTTACAATTAGATCTATCGCTCAAATGGTTAAGAATGCAAGGAGTTTTGTTAAAATAAGATAACTCGGTTGAGTTTCCCTCATATTTAACTCAGTTCTTCGTCAAAATAAGATGACTCGGGAGAGTCAATGTGTTTTTCAACCTTGGTCAAGAAATGGCTCTAGTCCGGTCATATAAGAAAAGACTCAAGTCGGGCGCAGGCCTCTAACATATGACAAGCACATGTTGGCTATCCAAGGCCCATAATGGAAAGAGTCAAAGAGAATTATGTTAAGTACAATTCTCTGAAAGTTGGAAACCCTAATGAGATTAAGAAATCTAAACCCTATGAGATTAGGAAAACTAAATGTGGGTAAGCACTATATATTTATGTATTCTCTATATTCCACAACATCTTTTCATCTCATATAATTTTTAGAAGGTGATCATAATATATATGTAGCATTTTCTTCTTGTGATTTTCTCTTCTATTGATAATTAACCTCATTTATTTATTACCTTCTAATATTTATGCATAAGCATGACGTTAATTTCTGTATGTATTACATGTAAAAGAGGTTTCAAAATGGTGTAAATGAGGTAATTTACATATAAAAATTTTCATACCGGAAAGGAGTGGAAGTGTTTCAGTCCTCTTGGCAAGATAGTTCTAGTACAAGCTTGTGATACGTTAGGGTATTAGACAATGATATAATTTTTATTTTTTTTATAAAACCTATGGGCCCAAAATTTGAAACCTTGAAATTCACTTAAAAAATAGACTTTAGCTGTAATTTGTTTTTTCCACCACTAAACTGGCCATAATAGGACACTATTAGGCAGCTTGTGGAGGCGGTTTTTTCCGCTAGTAAAAGTCTCTTTTTTCTTGCAGTGATCTTTGTTGACCTACACTTAAATTCCATGTCTTAATTAATATTCACAGATTTTGAGATAAATGCAAATTTTACATATACAATACTAACCATTCAATGATTAATCATGTGAAATGATGCGTCTCAATTAGCATGGCAATGTGTTTCACATGTGAAAACTTTACTTAGGTCAAGTTCACATATGCAAACTTGATATACGTAAATATCATTTTTCATATTTCATGCATAAAACACAAACGACCCAAGATCTTTTGCGCAGAAGCTATTGCCACAATGCGTACCATTTTTAGCCTTCTGCATCGATCTTAGATCAAGTGTATAGTATAATTTCTTATTTAATATCCTTCAACAAAATGCAAGACCCACATCAAGGTTTTGTTAATTTGGACCCTTCAAAACAAGAAGATGGGCATTATCAGCTCGTCTACTTGTGGTTGATTCCTTCGATGGCAAAATTCTCACCTACCAAACTCCGATACCTTCAATCCCCATCATTTATAAAAGTGATGAGCCTGCATTACGTGGTAGTTTGTTTATGCTCATTTATATACGTATATGATTCAAATATATAATGGCTATATAGCATCACATTTGTTTCCATGGATTGACATGTGATCTGGAAATTGAGAAAGATGGACCACAAGCCGAGTCACTTCAGACAATTGCCCCATGTAGCCTGTAAAGTCAATTTTTGTTTGGACTGGAGAGAGATAGGTCAGCTTGACTTGTCAATGCTGCAACAATTTTCGCTCCACCCTTCGGAATTCCTGGGTAGGTCCCCTATTTGACAATCAAACACAGTGAAAGCTCGATTGGGTGTTCCGACGGAGGACCCTCCGATGCCTAAGTCAGCGATGGACAACTGGGATATTTTTAGTAAAGCTTAAGTGAGAATTCTAGTCATACCTTACTCCTTAGATTTCTCTCCCTTTTATGTGCTCCTTGCCTAGATCTTTTTTGTTCCCGTTGGCACACGTCCTCCTTAATCTCATCTTGGCGACTGTGGCATACAGGGCTCTTCATCGTGGGAAACTCTTCCCTTAGCTTCGGCCTACCTTCCTCTTATCTCGCCAGTTGTCCCAGTTCTCTTTGAATTGGTCCTTACTTCCGGGTTGGGTTGGTTTCGCAGGATGGGCCGGTTTAGCAGGTTGGGTTGGCATCAAACCAAGCCCAGCCCAAGATATTTCAAATTTTTCCCCCACAATTTCCCCCCAGCCTCCTGTCTTCTTTTCCGTTTCCCGAGAAGAATGGGGGCATGAGATTCTTTCTAGACATGAGGCGTATCAGGGACTGTCACCCTGTCCCATCAGTTGCCAAACGTCTCAAACGTCTCTTCGTCGTCCTTCTTTACGTCTCCTGCAGGCTTAAAACTCTCAAATGAAACATGTCTTTCATTCTTCTTGCCCTATTCGAATCTTCGCTCTCCCTTTTTAAGATCCCTGTCGAAGGCTTCGATCTCCATTCCTCGACTCTCCACCCTTCGACTCTTCTCCTTCCATTTGTCTGACTGTAAGTTCTTTCTTCCCTTTCTCTTTCTTTTAAATGGGTAACCTGAAAGAACTTCTTAGTACTCCAAGGGGCTCTCAGAATTTAGAAGCAAATATAACATCCCCCCGGATGTTCAAATACATGTGCCGCTCCCCAGAGAATCCTTAGGCGAAGTGTCACGTCCCCCGAATCCGATTAGAGAATAAACCAGATCCGAGAGTGAAATTTATGACTAATTAAAATTTTTGTCCTCTAGGCCCAAGGATCGTAAGTCCGCGATTTGGATATTGCACTTCAAACCTCAAGTAATATAAAACTGCGGAATTCATACAATTCGAAGCGTGGTAAAATATCAATGATGGATAATAATCTCATTAAGAATTAAAGTTGACAAAGAAACAATTAAAAATAATCAAGAAGTTAAATTATTTACAATGGCCATCCCAATAACTAAGGCCATTAAATAAAATGAAGTCAATGAGTAAAGGTCCAATGAGGAATAATAAATGAATAAATAAAAATCTAATGAAGTCCCAGTGAGGCTCTCTAGTGTCAGGTTTGATGACGCTACTTTATATCATCGGCATGCCACTCTCGCTCATCCTCTGCTGGTTGGAGATCCTCTAGGATCTCTTCACCTATTTGCTCCTCATAGTAGTACTCACCTGAGGTGTCTGCACACCAAGAAACAGAGTCAATGACATGTTTAACAATAGATAAGCAAGATATAATGAACATAACATGAATCAAGTATAAGAGTAATAACAGGTATAATAATCAAGAGAATACACAGAATCGAAGCTAGGCGTAAAGCATGAGTAAATAATCATCAGAAATAATAACAGGAATCCTAGCAACATTAATAATCACCACTATCCATGCAATGCAATGCAAGTATCAAGAGGGACACTCTGAGGATGTCCTAGCCATCTCACGGGGTATTAGTAACAATCCAAACCAGACTACTGATACCAAAGTCTGACTCCAGGGGGATCCTAGCTCCCGGTCTTGGAAATAGTAGCATGGTCCTAGCCCGCTCTCAACTATTCAACGCTATAGACGCCGTCCAAAGTCGACTGCCACCTCGATGTCCGAGTAACCGGCCCATCAATAAAACTCCAAACTGCAGTTGGCCATGACATACGAATGATAATGAAGTAGTGTTGACACAAGGGAAAACAAGAGAAACAAGTCTGGCAAGCTCAATATACAAGACATGCTCATAGGGATTATCTCATTCAAGACAATATAAGACAAGTCAACAACATGATAATCCCTTACATGCTAGCCAGTCATGTTTATCAACACATGACACACGGTTCCTAAGGTACATTATAAGTCGGCCCATATCCTAGTTCTACAAGAATTTACATTTCATAATTAATTAGGTGTATTATGTTAAGAGAGTGTACAAGGAGTAATAACAACGGATACAATTTAACAAGTCAAGGGGGAATTACAAACCAACCCTAGGCAAGTGGTGTCATTCCTGTACCGTACATGTTCGAACGGAGTGCATGGGGAAATTGATTTAGCGATGCTTTCAGGAGAATTCCTTAGTGTACAATCATGTTAAGCATCTATTGAGACAATTCCATATGCATTCGGTTAAACCATGCATACTACACGAATACCTAGACACCCAATCGAAGGACACCAAGCCATGCGCTACGATTTTTAATCTCATTAATGGTCTGATGAGAGTAGGTTCATGGTTTCCAACATCTAAAGTCCAAACCTAGGTTACCGGTCTCATTTCCAATAAAATGAGCTGAAGCAATAATCCAAGCATTTACATCACTTCCTGATCTCCGATCGTAACGAAACCTACGCCATTGGATTCAACGTCTCAACGGCTTTCCAATAGTATATAACACGTAGAGATCCAACAGGCGGATTAAAAGTTACAAGTGTTTGAAGTTGCCAAGTGCTGTCAGAAATTTACTCTCCGATTGATTAGGCCGAAGGTCCAGTCGATTGGCATGGAACCACTCTCAGTTAGTGGCTCTGTCCGATCGATCGACTCTACATTGAAACCCTAAAGTTTGGTTTCTGCCATCTTCCTCTTCAGGCCATTCCTTGGCTAACCTACAGAATGTTGAGCCACCATACTCCCCATTCATCACATTCATCACGTAATATACATTCTAGCAGGTTAGAAACATCTAGGGCTACCAATTTAACACGTAATCCAACCCAATTCCCCAAAAACCTAACCTAGCATATTAAGTCCAAATCAAACCATAACCACAACTTGGAATTTGGGTATTCTAACAAGAAAACATAGCCAATCAATAAGAAAACACATACATGATTAATTGTATAATGCAAATCTACTTCCTCAACCAAGAAGAAAATGAAAAGAGAAAAAGCTTGAGGAAAAGCCTTCTACCACGAAAAACCATGTTCTACCCCACTCAAAAGCAATCTAACACGCAGAGAAGAAAGGGAAGGAAAAAGATCAAGAACAACCTAAATCTAACAAAAAAGAAGATGATTGAAAGAATGAGTGTGAGAGAAAGCTTACCAAATTAGGATCAATAGAAAGAGGAGATCGAGAGGATGAAGATGTGAGGTTCAGATCGCGGAGTTGATCTCTCCCTGGTAGAGTTCTGGAGCTTTGAGAAGATGAGGAAGAAGAAGGGGCTGCTAGAGTTCTTGTTGCAGAGATTGAAATGATACAATTAGGGTTAAGACTAGGGTTAAGGAAGAAGAGAAGGAGAAAAAGACAAGTTCGCCCTTAAGTGGGCCCGGTGAAGGAATGGACCACTTGAAGGGTTTCTGATCATCGGATCGCAACGAGGCAAGAGACAAAAATGATCAGCGCGATGAGACCTTTCCAATGAACTCAAAATCACAGTGATAGGAATTTTCCAGAAAAACACTCAATTTTTCCTAAATTGCAAACTACCCCCCTGGTAGGATCAAACGAACTCGGAATCGCACGAAACTTTGCAGACACTATTCTAACACTAAAACAAACTCGCTTATAATCTAAACCCATCTAATGATTTAACAATACAATTAATTATAATAATAACAAAATAAACGGGTCAACGGGCCTGCTATTGGGCCCAATTGACCTAGTAAGGTCGGGGACCTTACACGATGGGTTCCGAGAGACGTAGCCTTTTCCTACCCTCACCATCGTGGAGGTTGACGTCAGTTTTCCATCAGATCATCTCCTTGTTCGCTTCCTTTCATTCGCGAATCTTTTCCTTCTTCAGTGCGCTCCCAACCTATTCCGGATCGTTATGGGGTCGCTGCACTGAATAGGCTGCTTGGTACAAGCCTCAGGGTTTTTGACATTTTATCCAGCTACTACCTCATTCCCTTAAATAACCGAAAGACAGGTTACTATCTAAAATCCCGAGACCTGAATAGGCTTCTCGTCCATTACCCCTAGGACTAAAACAAGCCTAGTAAAGGAGATTTCATTGTTGTGAGTGGTATTGGGATGCGCCGACTACCTAGGGTGGGGTCAGGCGAGTGATTCCCAGAGTCCCAGGCTCCCCAGGTCGGCCTTCTCCTATCTCATGCCTTTTCTCTGCTGCTGTCTCTTCCTTATTTTTTTTATTTGCTTTCCTCTTTGTCTTTATCTACAGATTCTACAATCAACCAAATTCCTCACTCTCTTATTCGGACCGAGGACCTAAAGAGGGTTCTTGAATACCGTGGGCCACCTAAGCTCAAGGGTTGGGGCCGAGATGCCCGTATTTTACTTCGGTACGTGTGCTCCTACGATAGCTTCCTGGCCGTCCTTACCTGGCATGAATCCCTAGAATCTTATCGTCGTTTGTTGAGGAGGAAAGAAGTTAACACCTTCAGCGTCCAATCCTCTGCCTCTCAACATTCCTCTGGTCCATCTCCTCCGGCCGAGCAATCTACCCCCAGTTCCAGACGTGCTCTGGTACCAAGAGATCATCGTGACTCGTCACCCCTTCCAATGCTTCCTCTTCCTCATATTCAAAGGAGACCCCGGTTTTGAACATTTTCAACGACTCTTCCTCTTCTTTAGATCCCGATAAATATCCCTCCGTCATGTCTAAGTGCAAGGCGAAAAACCTTCTTGACGGTCTTGGAAACCTTCCTATCCCTAGGGCCAGTCACGCTTCCCTCCCGGATCCCTCATCCATTCTCAGCAAAAGGCCACCTGCAGATTCCTCGCATGACCCTAGCTAGAAGAAGGCGAAGGATAATTCTCCAGCGAAGACTTTTGGTGACACCGACCCACTTTCCATGTGGTTGGGGGACTGCCTGCCTCCTTTGCCTCCTCAAGCTAGCCCCTCATTGGGCCGTAAGAGTTAGTCTGGCTCCTTTTGCAGGCCACACCCCTTTTTTGGGTGAAGGAATTGCAGGTTCTACGTCGATGGTGCTGCATTTAGGCAAGCTTGTTCTCCTTCCTTCTAACATGAACCTGAATGGAGCCATGTCCGACCAAGATCTCGTATCAACAGGATTTCAGTAGTGCCTCCTCGTAAGTCTGCATTGTTCTTCCACTTCATCCTTTAGGTTGCCCGCTAATTCCAATATATTTATCTCTGTTTTTTTTTATTTAGCGCTCCAAAAGTGGTTCACTGCTTCGGATCATATGGAGAAGTACCAAAAGCAGGTAGAGGGTCTTGAAATGGAACCCGCCGCTTCCAAGGCTGCTTGGCACTTGGCGGAATCCAACGCGGCTAATTTTTCCAAGGCTGTGCAAGTTACAAAGGCTAAGGTGGTTGCTGCTTGAGTCGCTTAACGGTAGGTGAGATGGAGCTTGGAGCGGAGCCCGCTGCCTTGAGTCGCATAACCACGGGTGAGACGGAGCTTGAAGCTCTCCGCTCCAAGCTAGCCATAATGGGGGTGGAAATGCGGGATGTCACAGAGAAGTCAAAGGTCGCGGCGTTCGAAGAGGTCGAGGCCATTTATCTTGAGCAAGTCGAGCAGATCAAAGCCCTCGTGTTCAAGCGAGGTTATGATGTACGCCTCGGTGATGATGGCATACCAGAGGATTCTCCTCTCTAGGCTGAATACGCAACTCAATCCGAGGGTGTTTCTCCCCGACCTCCTCCTCCCGAGATCCCTACATAGGATCAAGTTAGGGAGGTTGGCTCGCCGGTGGTCGGGGATGAAGGCACTTCCGCACCTGCCGACCCTACTCCTTTAGCCTCTTATGCTCCTCAATGATGTTTGAATATTTGATCCCCCTCCTTTTATTGTTGTATTTGTTTTGTGACTAATCGCCTGAGCTGTGGGCTGGATGCAATATCCTTTGAGCTTTTTAACTTGCTTTTGTGAATGGAATGTTGGTTTCTTCTTGTGAATTTATCTATTGCTTGTTTCTACTGCCACTGTCGATTCTTTCCGAACTCTCTTTTTAGTACAATGCTCTCATCGTCATGCCTAGACATTAGTTGAAAAGGAGATCAGTGTAGCATATACCTAGCTTGCGATCCTTCCAGTTAGGATTTTTCTCCTTCGGTACAAAGTAGTGGGGTTATTGCTACCCTTTATTTTTAGGCTTTGCATTTATTATGGCGTGGTCGTCCAGATAGGATGTGTCCCTACTGCAGGTCCCTGTCCATATACAAGTTTTTAATGAACTCTATCCTTGGCACAAGAATATAAATAAGATAACTTTCATACATGGAATGTAAGATACAATAGTGACAACTTCTTTGGTATAAAGGTTAAAAATAGAATTTCTTTAAATTTATTACGTTCCAAGGTCTTGGCAGCGCCTTCCCTTTGAGCGTTTGTAGGTGGTAAGCTCCTATCCTGCCAACGGCAGTAACCCTGTATGATCCTTCCCAGTTTGGACCTAGTTGGCCATGGTTGGGGTCTTTGGTGTTCAGAAGCACTTTTCTCAAGACCAAATCTCCGACCTTGAATAGCATCTTTCATTCCTTTTTCTAGAAGCTTCGGGCTAGCTATTGCTAGTAGGCGGCTAATTTAATTAGCGCCAGCTCCCTTCGTTCTTCTATCATGTTAAGCTACTCGGCGATCCTTTCTTTGTTTTTCTCGTTTTAGCAGGCCTCTGTCCTCGTGGTAAGTAGTCCGATCTCCAATGGGATCACTGCTTCCATTCCATATTCTAGAGAGAAATGGGTTTCTACGGTGGACCTTCATGGGGTCGTCTTTAGGCCCATAGGACACTTGGGAGCCAGCCTTTTCTTTATGCCATCCAGCAAGGTTTTATTAGAGCTTTCAGCTTGGTCATTACTTTGTGGGTAGATAGGGGCCGAGAAGTGATGCCTAATGCCATATCATTCACACAAATTCCTGAAGGCCTTCTCCTCAAACTGCTTCCAATTGTCCTTTACTAGTGCCTAAGGTATTCCAAATGTCATAATGATACTTTTCCATACAATTCTCTCAGCATCACTTTCCCTTATATGGGCCAGAGGTTCTGCTTCTACCCATTTTGTAAAGTAGTCAGTAGCAACTATGAGAAATCTGAAATTACCTGCCGACCTTGGCACAGGTCCAACAATGTCAATCCCCCACTTGTCAAACGGCCAAGGACTCACTATTGACTTTAGCTGTTTAGAGGCCTGATGGATGTCTTTGCCGAAGCGTTGACATCTTTCACATCTCTTAACAAACTGCAGGGTATCCTTCTTCATGTACGGCCACCCGTAGCCCTATGACATAGCCCGGCAGGCCAAGCTTCGTCCTTCGATGTGCCCCCAACAGTACCCCTCATGGATCTCCCATAGCAAGCTCTCTATGTCAACTGTGTTGACCCATTGTAAGTACGGTCCCGAGTAAGATCGTCCGTAAAGCTTGCTTTCTGGTGATAGCCAAAATCTGGTTGCTCTCCTTCTGACCTTCCAACTTTCCTTGGAGTCTTCTGGGAGGAAGCCGTCCTTCAGGTACTCTATTATTGGTGTCATCCAGGTTGGAGTCTTTTCAACCTGGTCGGTGCACATGACCTGCTAACCTCCTATGCTTGGCTTCGGCTGGTAGTAGAGGAGGACTTCTCTCCTTAGCTTGGATTTGATGGTCATAGCCAAGCTGGCCAAATTATCGGCATTTGAATTTTCCTCCTAACCAATCTGCTTCACCAGTTCTCTCGGATCAAGTGCTATGCTTCTGCGACATATGCAGCCATCCGATCATCTCGCATTGTGTACTCCCCAGTCAGTTGATTGGCTACTAACTGTGAGTCGCAGTGGACTATTAGCTGCATGATCCCGAGCTCTCTAGCCATCCAGAGTCCGGACAACAGTGCTTCATACTCTGCTTCATTGTTTGTCGCATTGAATCCTAACATCACAACCCTTTCTATCACTGCCCGTTCTGGTGTTATGAGCACCATGCTTGTGCCTGAGCCTCAAGAATCGGATGCCCCGTCCACATACAATCGCCATTCTTTAGCAGTTTCCGCATTGTTCCCTTCCTGTCCCTCCTTGGTTTGCTCTGGTGCCCTTTATGAGTGAATTTAGCCACCATCTAGCCATTAATTGAATTCCTAAGAGCTATTTTGATGTCATGCTCACTGAGTTCTATTGCCTATTTTACCAATCTCCTGGATAGGTCGGCCTTTTGCAAAACTCGTAATGGATGCTTGGTTAGGACCCTTACCATGTGAGCTTGGAAATAATGCCTGAGTTTTCGAGCTACGCACACTAGGGCCAGAACAAGCTTTTCCAGTGGCAAGTATCTTGTTTCAGTGCCTAGCAAGGTCTTGCTGATGAAGTAGATAGGCAAGTGTTGCTTTCCTTGCTCCCTCGTTAAGGGCGCACTAGCTGCATGCTGAGATTCCGCCAAGAACAATACTAGTTCCTCCCTAGGGCTCGGAATGGACAGATCAAGGGGGGGTGCGAGTGATGAGCTTAGATACTTCTTGATTTGTGCAAGTGCCTCATCACATTTCTCGCCCCATACTTTCTCCATCCTCTTCTTTAGAGCAAAAAACATTGGTCGGCACTTGTCTGAACTTCTTGCTGCAAAGTGATTTAGCGCAGCAAGCATACGTGTCAACTTCTGTATTTCTTTCCTTGAGCTTAGTCGCTCAACCCTTTGCACAGCCAGGATTTGGTCGGGATTTTCTTCTATCCCTCACACCAAACGAGCACTTCGAGGCTTTCAGCTTTAGCTTGTACCTCCATAGGATGTCAAAGACCATTTGTAAGTCCTCCTCATGAGTATCTTTCTCCTTGCTTTTAACCACCATATCATCAACATAGGCCTCTACTGTTCTTCCGATCATATCCTGAAATATTTTTGTCACTGGCCTTTGGTATGTTGCCCCCACATTCTTAAGTCCAAAGCGCATTCTCTTATAGCAGAAGGTACCCTTTGGTGTTATGAATGCCATTTTTTCCTGGTCAGCCTCCTCCATTGCGATTTGGTGGTATCCCCAATACGCATCTAAAAAGCTCATCCGCTCATGTCCCTCCATGGAGTCCACAAGCTGATCAATTTTTGAAGTGGGAAGCTGTCTTTAGGACAGGCTTTGTTCAAGTCTGTGAAGTCCACGCACACCCTCCACTTCTTATCCTTATTTGGCACAACGACCGAGTTTGACGACCATTCGGGGATAGTGTACCTCTCGTATGGTGTCGGCTTCCAACAACTTATCGACCTCCTCACTTACAGCTGCTTGACGTTCCGCAGAGAGTTTCCTTTGTCTCTGCATCACCGGTTTTGCTCTTGGGTCCAAGCCTAGCTTGTGGTTGATAACTCTGGGATTAACTCCTGGCATCTTGTGCGGGGTCCACGTAAAGACATCGGAGCTCTGATTGAGTAGCCAAACTAAACTACTCTACTCTACTTTAGACACAGATGATCCAACCATCCAGTAGTGCTCCGGATCCTCTCTTTCAACTGAAATCTTTTCCAGTTCCTCTACGGCTTCGCCTCTCAGGTCGGTAATTTGATCTCTGGCCTCTGACCGGCTTAACTATAATTGCTATCTGCGCTCAGCCTTTTCCCCCGAGCATACTCCTTCCCGGTCCCCTTTCTTCACCTTCCCTTTAATCGTCGTAACCAAGCAGCTCCTCCAAGCTATTTGATCCCCTCTGATCTCCATGATTCCCTTTGATGTCGGGAAGCGGATCTGCTGGAGGTAAGTTGATAGTACCGCGCTCATGTGATTAATCCAGGTGCGCCCCATGATGGTGTTGTAAAGAGAAGGCACATCAACCACCAAGAATTCCACATATAGGCGTACAGGACTAGCGCCGACCTGAACTATTACCAGGCCTTTTGGATGCACCGCCTGTCTACTAAACCCGAATAGGGGTATGGGAGTTGGCCTTAAGTCTGACTGCTTCAAGCCAAGCTTGTCAAACAGTTCGGCATACATGATTTCTGACATAGTCCCCGGGTCTATCAGCATCCTCCTTACGTCATACTCCTATACTCGTAAGGTTAGAACTAGAGCATCGTTGCGGGGCTGGACCACATCCCTCAAGCCCTCATTTGAGAATGAGAACTCTCCTTTTACTTCTTTTGATCTATTGACGAAGCTTGGCTCGAGTGGGCAGCCATCTTTCTCTAGGTTCTAACAGATTGTGTCGTCACTTCAGTCGAATTTCTTGCCCCATGTACCACATCAATCACCCCAATCGGGCTTCTGTCCTTGTCCAAATTCTTCTCTCCCTTCTGATCTAAGCCTCCCGGGCCCCTCTTTGCATGCTCGTTTCCTATATATTCCTTCTGGTGGCCCTCCTTTACCAGGTCTTCCAGATGTTGCTTAAGCATCTAGCAATTCTCCGTTAGATGGTTGTTCTCCCTGTGTTAAGAGCACCACGGGTTAGGATTCCGGCGTGTTGGGTCGCTCACTATCTTGGAAGGCCTTTTGAAATATGGCTTATCCTTGATTTGAGTCAGGATCCAGTAGATCGGGTCCTTTAAAGATCGTCAGCACACCCTCGTAAGCTACTCTTGTGGGTGTTGACACAAAAAATGTCACTTTGCCTCTTCAACATCAAAAGCTACATGGAACCACATCCTACCACAAATAGGCAAATGCCACTTCAAGCATCAGATCTTGTCAAAATCAAACAAAGACTGCAAGATCCTTCAAAACAGTCAAAAGAAGGGCACACATGAAGTTTCAGGCCATTTCAACATCATTTGGCCTGACTTCCCTTTTCCAGCAGCTGAACATGAGCTCCAGGCCGCGGTGAAGTTAGAGACCCTGACACACAAAACAGAGTACATAGTTGGCCTCAAAATGCCACTATGAGGCTCTACATCAAATTCCAGGCCATTCCGGTATTGTTTGGCCCAAAAAGAAACAGTCGCGGCAAAGTCAGCTCTCCTGACAGCGACAGTGTCGAAGACATTAAATCTTCGATTAGAGCTTATGGATGGTCTCAGAATACATCCAAAAGGCTCCATGTCAAGTTTCAAGTCAAACCGACAACATATGATCCTCCATCAACCCTCAAACAACAAAATCAAGTCTCTCAGCAGTGGGAACTACCGATGCCATCACTCATCAAACAAAGTACATGGGTGACTTCAACATGCTTCCAAAGGGATACATGTCAAATTTAGGTCATTTCGACGACATTTGACCAGACTTTGACTCATGGAAGCCAAATCAGGCCTCTCAGCAGCGAAGCTCCCCGGGACTATGACTTCCAAATTGGAGTTAATCAATCATCTCAAAATAACTCTAATAAGCCCCCTATCAAATTTCAGGTCAATCGGACATCGGTTGACCGTACATCAAAGCACGACATCTTCCTTGCGACAAAATCAAGTCTACTAGCAATGGGACCCCACACGGCTTCAAAACTCAAACAAAAGCCCATGGTTGGTCCTACCTACTGCTCAAGAGGTTTCACATCAAATTTCAGGTCATTCCGACATCGTTTGGCCTAGTTTGGCTTCTGACGGAAAATCGGCAAACTTTGCACAACCAAGTCTTTGGCTTTTCCAGAAAATTAGAAACTTTGTGATTTGATATGAAAGGATTCTCATCGAGTTTTCTCCAAGGAAACCAGGCCAGTACAAGTGTGAAAATGTTAGAAAATATACCGAAGAGAAAAGAAATGAAAAAGATCGAAAAAAGGTAGAAAACCGGCGACCGAAAGGGAAAAATCCCCCATGGTCACCAGCAACCATAGGTGCATGGTTACCAATGACCCTGGAAATCCAAGTCGCGGGATTTTTGCCGAAAGGGTCTTTTTTCTATCCTTTTCGCATTTCAAGAATTCCGACCCTTGTGATTTTCCAAAAATCTGATTTTAAGGGTACGAAATCAGCCGATCTTCATCAACATCTCAGATCCGCCATCTAAAGTATGGGGTCGTCATTTGACGCTTCAAAGTCGCCAATTGGCCGACAGATCGAGAAATCGACAGGACAGATGTTACTGGCCTATTGATAGCAGTTATTATTTGAAGTTGCATGATCATCCAACATCAAACAACATGAAGATCCATCGGCAATCATCGCAAGAAGAATTCCAAAAGACGCAGTATGGCCCACGACTCTTCAAGCGCCCTGGCAACCACTTAATGCAGTTAAATGACCTATTTTATGATAATTAATGTAGTTATTAACTCATTATTTTGGACAGCCCAATCAGAAGCGAGGAAAAATGAGTTATAAGTCAAAGTAATCATGGCATTAAATCATGTAACTCCTCTCATTATGGAGTTTAAAGGCCATTAAATGTCCATTATTCTCCATCGGCCAATCAAAAACCAAGAAAAAGGAGTTACAAAATCATGAATTAAAAACATGTAACTCCTTTCATCATGGAGCATTAATGCAATCAATGATTATAAACTCTCCTCAAGGCTATCAAAAGTCTATAAAAGGGGGGGTCAGAACCCAAAAATCAAGGTAAAAAAAAAAAAAAGAAAAATCGGAATCGTCCCGAAGAAAATCTAGAAAATACATAAGAAAAATCCTTCTGCAAATGTTGCTACAACAGCCCCTTCTCCGTCGAAGAGACTCTACAACAAACACCACAAGGTGACCAAAGTCCCTTGGGGGGGCATCCTCTCCCAAGGTCCTTTCCTTCTATCCACATAGCTTAGATGTGGTTTTTCAGCCCGTCTACTCAGTTTTTTATTGGATACAGGACCTGCCCTTGGTCTTTATCTTCTAAAAATATGAGATCCAAGCCAAGCCAAGCAAATCAAAGCATCCTTTGTTCTCATCTGAAGGATGACGGCGAAGTCCACACATGGCTTGCGTCCGTCAATCTGAACGAGTCCCCGCAATCGAGTGCAAAGTTAGATTTCCTTTTCTTCCTTTTCATTGTATTTTGTATTTTCTAAAGAGACAAAAAAAATCACAACTCTTATCTTTCATTATTGATGAGAATTGTAAATCGTCTTTCATGGCAAAAATTGCATTTGGCAGCAAAATCACCTTTCATGGCAAAAATTGCCTTTTACAGCAAAAACATAATCTTTCACGGCAAACAAAGAAAAATCACCTTTCATGGCAAAAACATGTCTCTTTATATAAATATATGTGCAGTGAAAAACTAGAAAAAAAATTGATTTCCTTTTCTACTTGTGAAAGTAGATCTCCAGATCACCACTTCTAAATTCCTAGTAGAATAGAAAATCTGGAATACCCGTACAAAAATGTTGATGCTCACTTTTATCTTCCCCCAAGGCACGAAAGGGTTGGAACCCACAGACTCCCACGTCTGTCGACCCCGGTAGTCCCGGGAGCGAAGAAAAAGCCGGGTCTATCAAGTTGGCATATCCTGTGAGACTCGTTCATTTGAGAACATGATGCTTAAATTCCTTGGCTTCTTTCTAGTTGGTAGCCTATGTTGGATTTTGCATCTAAAAAACATGAGAAGGGACTTTTGGAAATTTCAAATTCTATCTTTGAGTTTATATCCACCCTTTCTTTCAAAAAAATAAAATTTTCAGTTTTCTCTCTTTTGGATTCAAATTTGAGTAACTTTGGTTTTTTGCTTTTCAGAAAATAGCTCGCGGAAATCATTTGTAGCTAACGTTTGGATCGAGAGGGGCCATTCGCTCTCTTTGATGGGTCCGTCAGAGATCTTTCAAAAAAAAAAAAAATTTTCATCAATTTTCTCTCTTTTGGATTCAAATTTGAGAAACTTTGGTTCTTTCCTTTTTGGACAATAGCTCATGGAAATCATTTGTAGCTAACGTTCGGATCGGGAGGGGCCATTCACTCTCCTTGATGGGTCCGTTAGAGATACTTTAAAATTTATTTTTTTTTTCAGTTTTCTCTCTTTTGGATTCAAATTTGAGAAGCTTTGGTTCTTTCCTTTTTGGACAATAGCTCATGGAAATCGTTTGTAGGTAATGTTTGGATCGGGAGTGGCCATTCGCTCTCTTTGATGGGTCTGTTAGAGATCTTTAAAAAAATACAAAAACATAAATTTCTTTTTTTTAGTTTTCTCTTTTTTGGATTCAAATTTGAGAAACTTTGGTTCTTTCCTTTTCAAACAAGAGCTCGCGGAAATCGTTTGTAGCTAACATTCGGATCGGGAGGGGCCATTCGCTCTCTTTGATGAGTCCATTAGTGATCTTTATAAAAAAAGAGGGGGCAGCGAAGAACACTAAGGTTACACCAATTGAGTTCTTTGACCAAAGTTAAACTAAGAAAAGCCTTGTCCAGAGTGTGGAGATAGCTAGACTGTTCTAGGCAAGGGTCCTCCAAATGGGTTTATTAAGTAATCTTACCCTTACCTGGGGATTGATCTATCAACTGAGGTTTCATAAGACCGGATCGGGAGACCTTGATATATTCTCCCACCTCTAGATAAATCTTCAGAAAAAAATCTCTTCAAAAAAAAAAAAAAAAAGAAAACAAAAACCTTCTGTCACTTTTGAGTTCAGATTTAAGAAATTTTGGTTCCTTCCCTTGCGGACATTAGCTCGCGGAAATCGTTTGTAGCTTGCATTCGGATTGGAATACCATTTGCTCTCTTTTATTAATCCAATCCTGGCCTTTCAAAAAATCCCATATCCTATCCATTCCAAGGATGCGATTAGCAACATTTGTGCCTAGCAGTGCTACTATGCCCTTTCGGGTTTACTGTATTCGCGACCGACACATTTGTACCTCCAACCTTATATCATCTTACCTAGAGTGAGCCTTGCTTTTCGGTAATTTAAATTAAGGTTTACAATTGCTTCTAGCAGTCACTGGGATGCTCATTCTGGGCTTCCCATACTTGCGATTAGAATAATTGTACCCTCTATGGCTTTTTGCCTTCTTCACCTCGCTTGGGCCAGGCCATGTCCCCTCGAGCGATTTGAAAAGACAAAACCATAGTTCTTTTTCCATTAATGATCATCATATTCTTGTGATTACTAATGGATGTGGTCTTGTTTCAAAAGTTTTTCCAAAACTAACAATGGCAGCTTCATTGACCATCACCTTCAATGAGAACAAGTGCCAGCTCATGCTTTAGGAGAAGCAAAACGTGCGTACTCACAAGCGCCCTACCAGCTGCCGAAGTGTCATCTCCCTTGGCAACTTTCAGAACACCGGGTCGACCTCTACTCCCCCGACCATTGTCTTTGGGTCATTCGGACCATTCCCACTCCCCGTTGAAGAAACTGCACCTGCCAAGAAGCAGAAAACTACCTCTGGACATGTCGCTGCCCTGACACCAAAGGCGGCCATCAAGAAACTCAAAGCCCGCAGCAATCCCGTGAAGCCTCAACTTGCAAAGAACTAGGTCTATCCTAAGACTTGGTCCCCAATACCTTCACCAAAACAAAGAAGATTCTAAACATCTACAAAGCCAGCATACCTGACTCCTCTCAAGGAGAACCGGTTCTATCCTCTTGCCTACATGAAAGAGGAGAGACTTACCCTCCGCCAAACAAATAAGTCAACCCAGTACGAACCGACTTGCTCCTATAAGCCCAAAATCAGACCGTGCATCACAAGGCCTCTGCAAAAACTTGCCAAGGTCTGCACTCTCGTAGTTCGACCATTCATCTCAACAAGGGCCAAACTCTCAAAATTCAAAGCCTCACTGCGACAGGCAAAGGACCAGTTCGGATCCTGTCCATGCCTAGCTTCAAAGAATATAGGCTTGGCTGCTGCGCACAAGGGACTACATCCTTCATTGCTAGAGCCCAATCAGAGTTAATTGAAGCTCAAATTGCTCGTCGCATACGTCGCTGCGCGACATATAGACAAAAGTGACTAGAGAAGCAAAAAATCCAACATTCTACACTTCAAGTCTCTAAAAAATGGGTCGAGAAAGAAAGACCCGACCAAGTTGCTGCTGTCCATATGGTTGGCAAAACTAGAAGGCGGCAAAAGTCGGTAACTAAAATTCATGTTAGACGACCGGTGACTTGCAGCGTCGCTAGGACACGAAGACATCAGGAAGATTCTCCCGCTCCTTCAAGCCAAGGGCATCGGAGTAACCATTCCCCAGGCTCTTCATCCAAAAGAATGAGCTCTAGCTCAGCCACCAAGATGATATCCTCATTCGACTCTCAAAGGGTGAACGTCATTGTTACAAACTCTGAGCAACCTTCATCGCACGATGACGTGACCGCACGCATCCAGCAGTTGGAGCAAGGTCAGTAGAGAATAACTCTAATGGAAAACCTCCTCACTTTCCAACTACCCACCAAATAATGAAGTGCCTCTAAATGATGAGGCAAACGGTGGAGATGATGAGTGATGTGATCAATATCAATCATAAAATACCGCAAGTGCAAGGGAGTCTAGATACGACAAAGGCAAGAACGGGTCGAACCCAAACGAAGCTAATTAAAGAAACTTTTAGATTAAGAGAACTAATTAACTAACAATTAAAGAAAGTTTTGAGTATTTAGAAATAAAAGAAAGAAACTAATTTAGAAATATGAAATCTACTAAGTAATGAAAGTGATTAGAGCATAGGAATCCAATAAGCATCCACCAATTATTTATCAAGTAACCCTAACTTGTTCCAATTTTTACTTCAAATCAAAGACAAACCAATGTTTTTAATTTGGAAAATCTAACTTTAAAAACCCTTTTTAATCATAAAAATTTAAAACTCAAGACTTCCTTCATCTCATAAAAGAATAAAAATAATTTAGCAACTATCCATCAAAAGTAAGTATAAACCATCAAAAGATCTAAATCCTAAGCATGGCCTATCAAACCTAAGCATGAGTAGTCAAAAACTAATTTTTATTTTTAGAAATAAAAAATGGAGATTTGCATAGGGCACGAAGACAAGCCTACTAATCATTAAGAACATAACATATGCAAACAAGCTAGAACCACTAGACAAATAAAAGGCAATCACTTATCTTCATCCATTGCTCTAACCAAAATTAGCCTGCCATTACAAAGAAGACTTCTTGATTTGTCATTATAGATTGCATCTTTACAACTTCTCCTTCACAAAAATTCTCCTTCAAAATATATCCGTGGACATGGCCCGAGGCTACCAAAATAAATAAATAAATAAATAAAAACACTAATGGAAAGCAAAAAAGGAGGAAAAGAAAGAAGGGAATTGGAGAAAGTGCTGGACGTGAGATGCGTCCATCCCCTTTTGGGTTGGTTTTTTAATTGTTGATGCCTCCTTTTTAGCAAAGAATATCATCTCCTTTTGAACTTGTTTCCTTATTTGTAAAGATTTCTTGCTTATGACTCAAGCTAGGCTTCACACTAAGAAAGAGTTTGAATTGGAGAGGATTTGTTACTAAGTGTGGACTCTTGGGCTCCAAGTCTTGGAAAATTGAACTCCTCAAAGATCACTAATGTTGCCAATTTTGAAAACTTTTTACAATTCCCGCATAGAATTATAACAGGTAACTTCCCGAGGTCATATTTCCCTTAATATAGCTCCGATTTATGCAATCTTGGGCTCCACGGATATCTAGTCGAAAAGAGCTTTCCAATGGTAAGTAGATTGCACCAATTCGACACTTAGATTGAAAGCTATGACCATTTCAATTTGCTGCCCCTGAAAAATTCGAGAATAATTGTGCAATTAAGGGAACTTCGATGTTTAGCATGCAATGGGGTGTGTGGGACCCATGTTGGACTTTCAAGGCATGCATGAACTCTTTATTTGCTTTCTTATTTGATTCTCTTCCCATATTTGGCCCGCTTTCTCACTTGCAACTTTGACTAGTCAACTTCCCTTACAATGTTTCTAATTTGCCCTTTCTTTCTTGATTTTGGTTTCCAAATTTAGCAAGTCATGACCATGTTTTCAAATCTAAGTTTCTTCTTTCCTCTTTGAGAATTTTCAATCTTTCCAACTCCACCAGGATGTCAAGATATGTAGGCCCACCATGAAGGGTGTCCTGCGTTTGATCTCTCTCAAATCTCACCAATGCAGGTCCCACTATTGATTTCTCCTACATAAATAAAATTAAATAATGTCAATAATAATCAAGTGTGAGGAATCTAGATGGACTATGCATGGGGCCCTACATGCCTACTTAATGCACCAAAAATACCCAACTCTCCAAAAATAACACATGGTGTCAAAATCAGTTGGTATGCATTAGTTGATGGACCCGTCTTATTCTTTCTTTCCTTCCTCCGTCCCGGGTCCTCCGGGGTGCGGCGGGGCGAAGAGAAAAAAAGAGCAAGCATCAACATTTTTTTTGTACGGGTATGCCAGATTTTCTATTCTACTTGGAATTTGAAGTGGTGATCCGCAGATTCACCTTCACAAGTAGAAAAGAAAATCAACTTTTTTCTAACTTTCCATTGCACATATATTTTAAAGAAAGAGACAAGATTTTAAAATGCCGTGAGAGGCGATTTTGTTTAATTTACCGTGAAATGCGGTTTTGTGCCGTAGAAGGCGATTTTGTGCTGTAAAAGCCAGTTTACAAATCTCATCAAAATGTAAAGACAAGAAATGTGATTTTTATGTCTCTTTTAAAAAAATACACAATACAACAGAAAAGTAAGAAAAGGAATCTGACTTCTCAAGAGATCGTGGGGACCCGTTCAGATCGACGGTCGCGAGTCATGTATGTGCTCCGCCATCGTCCTTCAAATGAGAACACTTGATGCTTTGATTCACTTGGATTGACTTGGACCTCAGATTTTTAGAGGACAAAGACCAAGGGAAGGTCTTATATCCAATAAAAAACTAAGTAGACGGGCTGAAAAGCCGCATCTAGGCCATGTTGGATAGAAGAAGAGAGGAGATCTTGGGGGGGTGGCCCCCCAAGGGACTTCGATCACCTTGTGGTGTTTTCTTGCAGCAGAGTTTCTTCAGAGTAGCTGAGCTTCTTTGCGTAGAGATTTCTCCGAGAGTTTTTAGCAATTTTTTGGGGATTTTTCAGAACCACTTCAGACAATTTTTCTGGACCACTTCAAACAATTTTTCTGGACCACTTCAGACAATTTTTCTGGAACACTTCAGAAAATTTTTCTGGACCCTTTCTCCTTCGAATGACCGCCTATTTATAGGCTTTTGGTGGCCATTAGGAGGGTTTTATGGGCATTAATGGTATTAATGCTCCAAGATGGGAGGAGTTACAAGATTTAATTCTTTATATTGTAACTCCTTTTTCTTGGATTTTGATTAGCCGATGGAGAATAATGGGCATTTAATCTCCATGATGATGGGAGTTTCATGATTAATTACCATGATTAATCTCCATAATGATAGGAGTTACATGGTTAATTGTCATGATTAATTGGACTTGTAACTCCCATTTCTTGGCTTTTGATTGGGCCGTTCAAAATAATGAGTTAATGACCCTAATAAATTGCCATAAAATGGTCATTTAACTTCATTAATTGGCTGCCGAGTCGCTTGAAGAGTCGCGGGCCGCGCCGCGTCTTTTGGAATTCTTTTTGCGATGATCATCGATGGATCCGTATGTTTATTGATGTCGGATGACGATGAAAATTCAAACATTAGTTGACACCAATGGGCCGGCAACATCTGTCCAGTCGATTTCTTGATCGGTCGGGTAGAAAGTGTGATTTCTTGGTCGGCCGGTTGGCAGTTTCGGAGTGTCCGATGATGATCAAATGATTTTGATGGCGGATCCGTGATGTTGAAGAAGATCGACGGATATCATGCCTCAAAAATCAATTTTAAGAAAATCACAGGGGCCAAACATCGCGAAAATCGAAAAAGAACGGAAAAACGGCGCTTTTGGAGGAAATCCGGCGACCCGGATTTCCAAGGTCGCCGGCGACCATGCACCCATGGTCGCCGGCGACCATGGGGCTGGTGACCTTGGGCCATGGTCGCCGGCGACCATGGGCCAAGGTCGCCGGCGACCTTGGACTTTGGTCCACTTTTCGGTCGCCTTCCGGTCGCCGTTTCTTGGTCGTTTCTCGGGCTTTTTCTCTTCTGTTTTCTCCTGTATTTTTCTTTGATATTTCTTCTCATTTATTGTCTTAATTCCTCTGAAGAAAACCTGTTGAAAGGATGTGCAAATCAGAGCACAAAGTTTCCTGTTTATTGGAAAAGCCGAAGACTCTGTAGCCGATTTTCCGCCAAGAGTTGAAACTGGGTCAAACGATGTCGGAATGACCTGAAATTTGAGGTGAAGCTTCTTGGGCATTAGATAGGACCAACCATGGGCTCTTATTTGAGTTTTGAAGCCGTTTGGGGTCCCGTCGATGCTTGACTTGATTTCACCGTGCGGAAGATGTTGAGCTTTGATGTACGGTCATCCGATGTCCGATTGACCTGAAATTTGACAGGGAGCCTATTGGAGCCATTTTGAGATGATCCATTAGCTCCGATTTGGGTGCCATGGTCCCAGGGAGCTTCGCTGCCGGTAGGCTTGATTTTGCTTCGGAGCATCAAAACCGGGTCAAACGTTGTCGGAATGACCTGAAGTTTGACGTGCAGCCCTTTGGAAGCATGCAGAAGCTACTCATGTGTTTTGTTTGATGAGTGGCAGCATCAGAGGTTCTCGCCGCCGGGAGGCTTGATTTCGCCGTTCGAGAGTTGATGGAGGGTCAAACAGTGTCGGTTTGACTTGAAATTCGACATGGAGCCTTTTGGAGGTATTTTGAGACCATCCATAGACTCTGATCGAAGATTTGATGTATTTGACACTGTCGCCGTCGGGAGCTCCGGCTCAGCTGTTGGAGGATTGAAGTTAGGCCAAATAGTGTTGTAATGGCCCGAAACATCATGTGTACCCTTCTTTTGGCTACTTTGAAAGATCTTGTAGTTTTTTTTTGGTTTTGCCAAGATCTGATGCTTGATGCAGCTTTGCCTATTTGTAGTAGGATGCGGCTCCATATAGCTTTTGATGTTTATGAGGCAAAGTGGCATTTTTGGTGTCAACAAATGCCCCCTAAGGTACAGCGACGAATTGGATAGCCTTTACAGTCGATGTGCCTCGAAGAAAACTTTGAAGGAGAACTTCTGACTTGACCAAGAGTTTCTGAGCATTTTTCTTGATAGTGTAGCCTTTTGAGTTTCCAAGGGAATTTTATGGCAGTGAGAGACATCACGTACCATCTCAAGGCAAAATTTTGAAAATGACATTTGGGTTGGGTTTTTGGGTTTTGGATTTTCTTTTTGACCTTGTGAACCTAAAGGCTTTGTGTTGCGCATCAGGCGGTCAAGAAGGTTTTTGGTTTTTGACCTTGTGACCTAACAAGCTGTATGTGGCAGGTTAGGGGGTCGGGTTTTGAATTTTGATTTTGGTCTTGTGACCTAACAAGCTGTATGTGGCAAGTTAGGGGACCGGGATTTGGTTTTGGTTTTGGCCTTGCGACCCAACAAGCTGTATGTGGCGAGTTAGGAGACCATGGTTTGGATTTTGGTCACTCTTTGGGACAATTTTGGGTCCGTTGGAGTGGTTTGGGTTTTTGTGGAATGTCAATTTCAAGGTTTTGGTTTAATTTGGTTCATGAGGTGGGATGGTTTGGATTTTTGGAAACTCATGAGGCTTGGATTTTTTTTTTGTATGGTCCAATCAACTCAAAGGAGGCATGGAACCATTTTTGTATGCTCTTGGTATGAGGAATTTTGACTAAAAGCCACTTTTAGTGCCTAGGTGGTCAAACCTGGCTCATGTGGGCTAACCCATGGGACCTTAAGCTTTAAAGATGGCTTAGATCTCATGTGGTGTCATTTTTGTTAAGAATATCTAAAAATATCTGTTTTTGGTAGAGAATATCTAAAAATATTCTTACTTGGAGAGAATCTCTCAAGTTTCTTTGATTTTAGGAGAGATTTTCTCAAAGTATCTTTCTTTGGGAGAAAGTTTCTCATAATCCCTCTCTTTTTGGAGAGAATTTCTCAAAAGATCTCCTCATTGGGAAAGAATATCCCATAATTCCTTTCTTTTAGGAAGTTTGCTAATTTGTAGCACTTACCTCCTTTCTTTTCTCCTCCTTTCCTCTTTTGGTTTGCTCTCTTCTATAAAAGCAAGGGGATTGGATCTCTTGTTGCTATTGCTCTCTTTTTGCAAGAACCTTCAAGAGTGCTCCAAGATCAAGAATTCTTCTTCTTCAAGGATCTTCAAGCTTTTTCTTCTTCTTCTCCATCAATAGCTTCAAGTAAGTTTCTTCTTTTTCCTTAAGAAACCCCATGTAGGAATAGAAAAATGTTTTCTTTCTTTTCTTTTCTTTTCTTTTTCTTTCTTTTTTTTTTTTTCCACGTGTATTCTTCTTTTTTTTTTTTACACGTTTTTCTTCTTTTTCCTTTTTTTTTTTTGCACGGTTCTCTCTCTATTTTTTTTTTTACCGTGGCTCTTCTTTCTTTTTTTTATTTTTTTTTCACGGTTTTTTTTATTTTTATTTTTACCGTATGCTTTTTTTTATCTCTTTTTTTTTTTTTTGTGGCCGTATGGACAAGACCGTACGGTCATGGCCGTACTGCCACGTGGCCTTTAGGCAAAATTTTTTTTTATTCTCTCTTTTTTTTTTTTTTTCTTTTTTGAAAAGAGATTTTCTCTTTTTTTTT
The DNA here is from genome assembly GCA_029852735.1 of Persea americana. Taxonomy (NCBI): domain Eukaryota; kingdom Viridiplantae; phylum Streptophyta; class Magnoliopsida; order Laurales; family Lauraceae; genus Persea; species Persea americana. The sequence goes on from CM056813.1 coordinate 44,113,273, forward strand.
TTTATTCTGAGATGCGCATGCATGACAACTTTCTTTCTATGTATTTTTTTTTAGAAAATGGAATTGGAAGTATGATAGTGCACACCTGGAAATCTTTTCACAAGTCTTAAGATTTGGAGCTCGCAGCAATGTTGAGCCCTTTCTTGGTCTTGCGGGGATTTTCTGAGGAGCTTTGCAAGTTTTGGATTCTGGAGCTCGCAGCAATGTTGAGCCCTTTTCCGATCTTGCGGATATTTGAGAAGCTTTGGCTTGATCTCGTAGCAATGTTTGAGTTCGAGCCTTCTTCGAGAATTTTCCATGATTATGGGCTTGCGGCGATGTTGAGCCCATCTTCAAGCTCCTATTTCTTTCGTGGTGTTTCCCTTTTCTTCGGAATTGCCCCAGAATCATGCCAAAATTTCGCTAGATTGTCTTAGAAAAATTCTGTCATTTTGATGATTGATTTTTTTTTTCTTTCCATCCTTTGCAGGTAGTTCCTCCAGAACGAACAAGGGTAAGGAGCCGGTCACTGATGCGCCTCGCCGTTCTACTAGATCCTCTAGTGCGGCCGTACAGCAGGCTTGGGAGGAGGTTCAATATGTTGAAAGAAACTTGGAAGAGTGTGACTCGCTCAACCGAGATGAGATGAGGCAACGTTTGATTGCTCTCAAGGATGAAGAGTATTATAAAATTATGGTAAGCAACCGTCCCTGGGTCACGGACAATCAGAGCATTGTGCCCAAGCCTACCTTCTTCTTTGGTGATGCCGTCTCTGACGATTCAACATACCAAAGGAGATGTTTTCAGTTCTCTTTCACAGTTGATGGTGAGAAGAGAACTGTTTTTACCCGGTCGTCCTTCGATCGGACAATCTCGATCATGAGCCTTTCCTCCACATGCTCGAAGAGGGAAGATCCTCCAAGTTGGGTGAAGAGGACAAATGTGATCAAGACGGGGGTTTTTGTTGGCGGCCCTTCTCATTTTGCAAAGAAGTCGCCTGCCCGTATGGACATTTTGATGCCGGCCAGCGGCTACCAAGGTTCAGACCATTCTTCGGTCGATTTGAGACCGGTGGGCCTTGGCATTTTCAAGGGCTATGGCAGCAATTGGGTGAAGCCTTTTCGACTTCGTGGCCGTTTCAGTGCTGACTAGAGTTAGGAGTCGTGGACTGATCACATCCTGCAGGTTGGCGGTGCCATTCTGAAGGAGGCCGAGATTTTTGATGCGGTTCGCGCTTTTCGGCAAACCGTGGTTTTCTCCGATGAGGCCTTTATGGCCATGCTGGAGTCGTTCCTTCCACAAACCAACACCTTCGTTGTCACGAATGGTGAGATTGGTTTTTCTTTAAAGGAACTAAGTGCCATCACTGGCCTGCCTATCCTCGGCAATCTCTATGAGGAGTTTATGCCTATCGACAGCATCCTTGAGGAGTAGTCTGAGGAGTTCAGGCTTTTGTACTTTCAGGTCGTCGCCTTCTATGATTTTTTGAAGGAGAAGGAGGGCTCGAAAGTCCCATATAGCAGTTGGAGGAGTGGTAGCCTTTTGTCTTCCAACTTCTTAGACAGCGGGGAATCTTCTGAGAGTACGACCCAGGAAGCCAGGGCTAAGAACCCGGATTCGAAGAAGATCTCCGTCATGCGAGAGAATTTGAGGGTATTCTTCACAAGCACAGACGCCATTCATTCTGACATTGTGCCGCAGAGAGATTTCGCTGTCTACCTCACTTATTGTCTGGGTGAGGCTGTTTTTGCTGGAGGAGATGGAACGCACATCAGGCCGCATTGCATTTTTTCAGCTTGTCAGATGGCGTTTGGAGAGCGGCTTGCTTTGGTGCCTGCTCTTTACTCCTATTTGTGTACCGAAATGCAAGCTGCTGCTTTCTTGGTTCGGCTTGGGCTTCCCATGAACAGGGTATTTTCAGCCCACATTTTCTATTCGTGGTATGTATACCACTGTCCCAGTTTCCACCGATTGGGTGCTGCTCAAGACGATGATCCGTTTATGATTCGGTTGGCTAGAGGGAAGCCTGTTTCCGAATCTCTTTTATCTGCCCGCTTGAGGATCCGACGATTCTGGGACGTCGAGATGGGGCAGTCTTCAGTGAAGCTTTCTCCGGGTTTGAGGAAGAAGGCTTTTGATTTTGGTGTCTCCCGTGATTCGACCAGGGCAGGGTCTGGGAGACACTATTCTTTGACAAATGCAGAGAGGAGTTGGCTGTTTAACATACGTGTCAGCACGATGGTGTACCGCAGACATCTTTTCGTCGACATCCAGCCGTATGTTCCCTCGCGTTTTGCCATGCAGTTGGGCTTCTCTCAAGGCGTTGTTGGAGCGCCTTCGAGCAAGGTGAAGCGTTTTAGAGGTCTGCAGAACGGGAGAAATGCATGGGGCTTTTATAGCGCAGAAGACACTACTGCCCTGATTTCTTATTCTGAGTTGCCTACTTTCCGGACGGCTGGCTTCACAAAATGGTTTGTGGAGAGCTTTTCAGCATACCGGGGCTTTCCAAGAAAGAGCTTGATGTAAAGCAGTCTTCCGGGAAGGGCCTTGGGAAGTCAGACGGCGTCCGCCGAGAAGAAGTTCTGGCTTTCCTTTTTGGAGAAAGGCACAGAACAAGTTTTCTCGAGGAACAGGACGTCATCAGACTGGGAGCTACACAAGAGATACCCGGTGAGGTCTTGGAACAGCTTGCTGAGGAGGAGGCTGAGGTTGCTGCTTGGATACAAGCCGAGCGAGCAAAGGCTTCCATGGAGTCTACTGGCAAGAGCAGACCGTCCAGTGAGGACTCTGGCGAGAGGCCCGATTTTGATGGTGGGGAGGGTGCTTCCAGCAGTTCGTCCCGTAGGAGCAAGAGGAGAAGGGGACACCGCCGAAGTCAGAGGCGGCACGAAAGTTCTCCTGATCTGGAAATTCCTTCCACCATTGTTGAGGAGGCATCAAGGGATGATGACGAGCCTCCAGAGAAGAGCAGCCGAGGGGAAGAGACCATTGATGATGGTATGTCTTTCCCTTTTCCCTTTCCGTTTCTTTTCTTTCATGAGAGCTTTTGTTTTGATCTACTGCTTTCTTTCTTTTGGCAGAAGATGATGGTTTGATGATGCCCGAGGTTCCGACCGATGAGGTGGTGACGGATCCTATCGTGGCATCTGAGGAAGAACCCAGAGATTCTGAAGTAGATCCAGAATCTCCTCCTGGTATGATTTTTTTCTTCTTTTTTTTTTTTACCGCCACTTGCTGACATATATATATATTTTTCTGCCAACTGACTTCCCAGAGGATTCCGACGACTTTGAGCCATCCATGGACACAACTTTTGATGATGTTTCGGATGAGCTCATGGAGGCAGAAATCATTCCACCAGTCGTCGAAGAAGGTACTTTGTAATGATAATCTTGATATTTTGATTTTTGACAAGATTATATTCATACCTTTTTCATTTTTTATTGGCAGGTTGTGAGGTGACAGGAGAAGTTCCTCTATCTTTTTCAGAACCAGAGCAGGGGGGTACCTGTGACCGATCCAGGAGTATGGGCTTCTTCCACCAATTTTGATGAGGCAGAGGCGAGTCCGCCTACTAATATTCCTTCCCCAGCTGCTCCGATTGGAAAGAGCTTCTTGATTACTCTTCCAAAGGTGCCTGACACGGGTAGTCGACCAACAGAGCATGGCGAGTCTTCATCTGAGCCATCCCGTCAGTTTGCGAGGAAGGTGTTGAAGAGAGTCTTGAGCTCATGGGTCGAAACTCTTCCTTCTGGCCATTTGGAGGCTGGTTTTGGCATGGTGAAGCATGTGCAGGACATTCTTGCCGATAGCGAAGAAGTCGGTCTGGACATTACAGATGCCAAGGCTTTTGTTGATGAAGTCATCGCTCTAGGCAACAAGTGGACTGAGACCAAGAGCTTTCCAAATGATGATTTCTTCAACGAGATGTTTTTGAAGCCTTCCAGCGAGGTCAAATCTGATTTGAAGGAGATCTCGCGGACTCGGAAGCAGCTCATTCGGGAGAGGAACGTCACCGAGTTGGCTATTATTGAGCTGACACAGGACCAGCACCGCCTTGATAGGGAGGTCACCGAAGCCAGACAGCGCCTTGAGCTATTGGAAGAACAAGCCGCTGCCAAGTGGACTGCCACTTTCCAAGCTCGCGATAGAGAGAGGACTCTCATTCGCCAAGTTGAGGAGGTCGAAAGCAATCTCCGGAGGAAGACTCAAGAATATGAACAATGGCAGATTCTCTGGGAAGAGCTTCCTCGTGCTGAGGATGGATCGCGACGGCCTACTGCTTTTTATGGGAAGATTCTAAAGAAACGCGGCCTGGAAGCTTTGGAGGCTAAGGCCAAGTGTTTGCTTGAGGAGTTAAGCCTATGGCTGAAGACCATGTCGGACTAGCCTCCTGATTTGTAACAAACTTTTTCTTCTTTTCTTTTGGTTCCTCCATGTATAAACATTTTGGCACTTCTTTTTTTGCATCCCCTTATTTCACTTAAATTCACTTTTGATGAAAACATAAGCAAAATTTGAATGGGAATGGTTCGCTTGAAAATTTGATCAAAAGGTTGTCATTTTGTGAAAATCTTTTGTCAAATGGTTGTTTTTAGGCATGAAAGCAGATTTTGTGGCAAAAAGCCTGGCTTTTTTAAGGCTTGAAAGCCGAATTTTGGATGGCGTGAAAGCCAAAATTTTGTTTGGCATGAAAGCCGGTTTTTGTGGCGTGAAAGCCAAGTTTTGGTTTTGTGGCATGGAAGCCGGTTTTTGGCATGAGAGCCGATTTTTGTGGCGTGAAAGCCAAGTTTTGGTTTTGTGGCATGGAAGCCAAAGATTTTGTGGCATGGGAGCCAAATTTTGTTTTGTGGCATGGAAGCCGATTTTTGTTTGTTTGGTGTGAAAGCCAGATTTTGTGGCATAGAAGCCAAGTTTTTTTAAAACCAAGTTCTGTTTTGTTGGCATGGGAGCCAGATTTTTTTGATTTTTGGCATGAAAGCCAGGTTTTTGTTTTGTTGGCATGGAAGCCAGTTTTTGGCATGAAAGCCAGGTTTTTAGCATAAAAGCCGGGTTTTGACGTGAAAGCTAGGTTTTTGGTTTTCAAAAATGCAAGTATCGACTAAGAGTCGCCTCCCTGCTGAATGGTATTGCAAGTATCGATGGAATGTCACTTCCTTGCTCATTCGGTTGCGAGTATCGATGGAATGTCGCTTCCTCGCGGATTTGGGTGCAAGTATCGACTGAATGTCGCCTCCTTGCTTTTTTTCTCAAAAATTTGGTTTTGTGGGTATCGATGGAATGTCGCCTCCCCATGATTTTTGACATTTGAGGTTTTTTCGAACCTTTGTTTTTTTGTTTTGAAATTTGGGTTGTGGATATCAACTGAAACGTTGTGTCTCCACGATTTTTTTGAGATTTTGCAAGTATCGACGAGGTGTCGCTTTCTTGCGATTTTGAGGTTTTGGAAGTATCGAATGGGATTCGCATCCTTCCGATTTTTGGGTTTTGTGTGAGTATCGACTAAATGTCGCTTCCCCACGGTTTTTTTGAAAAACCATTTTTTGTTTAAAGACACGAGGGTCGTAAATTTTGACTCAAAACCATCTTTGGCGGTAAAAGTCAGGGTGGACTAGGGTGGAAATTCCTAAGTCCTGATTTTTGTTCAAACCATGAATTTTGGGCTCAAGGATTGAAAGTTTTGGTCAAGTTAGGGAAGAGGCTCCGAAACTTGGATTTTGGGTTTTAATTTTTTTTTTGAACAATGAAACATTGAAAGTAAGCATTGTTTTTTGGCTTTTTAGAAATTTCAACATAGGGATGAAAACTCTAAAAGGGGGGGGGGGGGGGGGGGGGGGGGGGGGTTTGACGAGCAAGTACCTAGGAATAGGCTTTGGCCATGCAGGCATCACTCTAACCCGATGTAGGAAGTCTTCAAGGGTAGTACCGCTTCAAGAACTTGCCATTGATGGGCAGCATACATCTGTCACCTTCCATGTTTAGCTGAGCATATGCGCCATTGGAGAAGACTTTGTCGATGACGAAGGGTCCCTCCCATTTTGGTTCGAATCTGCCTTTGGATTTGTGGGCAAAAACCATTGGCCTTTTCACCGCAAGAACCAAGTCACCCTTTTTGTGGGTGCGTTGCCTGACCCTTTTGTCAAAAGATCCTGCCATGCGTGCTTGGTAAAGCTCAACGCTTTGTAGAGCTTCAAGTCGTCTTTCATCAAGATTATCCAGTTCTTAGAGTCTCAATTTGACGTTGCTTTCTTGCGTCATTTCATTTTGTAGAGATACCCTTAAAGAAGGAATTTGGACCTCTAGGGGGACAACTGCTTCACATCCATAGACCAAGGAGAATGGTGTGCTATGGGTTGGTCCTCGAACGGTAGTCCGGTAGGCCCATAAAGCTTCAGACAGTTTGTCGCTCCAGTCTCTTTTGTGAGTAGAGACCATTTTCTTAAGAATTTTGCAGAGTGTCTTGTTGAAGTCTTCGGCTAGTCCATTCGCTGCTGGGTTATACGGAGTCGAAGGACAACTTTGGATTTTTTATTTGTCGCAGAACCTGTAGAATCTGTGATCCCGGAATTGTGGTCCGTTATCATGGACGAATCTTTTAGGTATGCCAAAGCGACAAATGATGTTGGTTCGTAAGAATTGAAGGACTGACGAGGTCTTCATTTCACTGAACACAAATGCTTCTGACCACTTGGAGAAATAATCCGTAGCGGCGAAGATGAAGCGATGACCTTTGCTTGACGGGGGAGAGATAGGACCTATCATGTCCATACCCCAGGCTTCGAAGGGCCATGAGATCGCTGTAGGATGTAGGCATTCTGGAGGCATGTGTACATAATCTCCATGAACTTGGCATTGTTGGCAACGTTTAGCAAATTGTATTGCGTCAGCCACCATGGTAGGCCAATAATAACCTAACCTTTTTATCTGATCGTAGAGCTTGGGACTAGCCTGATGGGCTCCACAAAGACCAGCATGAACTTCTTTTAGAGTTTCTTCCGCCTCTTGTTGTGACAAGCAGTGTAGAAGTACTCCATTGAAGGATTTTCTGTAAAGCATTTTGGAGGGAATATCCAAATGAAAGTTTGGGGCTCGTCTTTGGATACTTACCCGCTCTTTTGGATCTTCAGGTAGGATTCCGAACATAATATAATCAATGAACGGATCCCTCCAATCGCCTATCGGAGGTTTAAGGATAGAAATCCGACCTCCGACCACTCGGTGGCATTCAGCAACTACTTGGTGTGTGTTGAGAGGGGGGAGAATCTTTCTTTGACACACTGTAATTTGCATGTTTTCCCGAAGGATTTACATAAGAAGAAGAAGAAGGTTGGTTATAGTTTTTGTGGTAATCCCGGCCAGAGTGGGTACCTTTCCCAACTTTAAAAGCTTCTAGAGGTGGTTCTTCTTTCGGAAGACCCCCTTCGGGCTCAAGGGGCTGATCTTCCTGATTTGCTGAAAACGCCTTTGCAGCAGCATTGTCGTCTTCAGTTATTGCGTTGCATGGAGCATTTTCCGGGAACAAGTCCTGAACAGCTTCCAACAACTTTTCTTCTTTGTCCAGTATTTCATCGGTCCAGACATCTCCTATGAGGTTGGGTACCTGGGACCAATTGACTGGGTTTTCTTTGAAGACTTCATCAGCTAGAGCTTCTTCATGGTGATCAGTCGGAAGAGGCTTGAATTCTGATGTCACCGTTTCAGGAGACGATGGCTGAGAAGGTGCTATTTCAGTGGAGTCACCCGAGAATATGTAGCTCCAGAAGATATGCTACCGGATACATTTTGAGAGTCTGTGGCCTCAGCAGATGGAGCTTCAGAGGCACTATCATCTTGAACTATCACATTACAGGCAACTTTGATAGAAGATGTCTCCATAATGGACCGTTGGGAATCAGACTCATCTTTCGATGTAAGCGGATCATCAATTCAGCAACTTTCTTCATTTTCCGGAGTCACTGGAGAGATGCTTGTAGATTTTCCAGGACTTCCGGTTCTGGATTTTGATGAAGTTGGTTGATGCGATCCTGCTCCTGCTCTATGGCTAGACGCTGCAAGATCCTAGCATATTCTTCAAGATCGGGCATAGGAGCCAAATCTTCTTCTTCATCTGCCCCTTGTGGTTCAACTTGGTTGGGATCCACTAGAGCATTTGTTTGTGCTGTGTTAACAGCAATTTGGGCAGCCTCTTGGTCTTCATCATCATCAGACCAGGATCCTTGTGGCTCGAAGGGGTTATACCAGATTACTGGCATAAGGTGGGATTCCGGGATCCATTCTTGGTCGGAGAGATATTCTCCGGTTTCAAGGGATTCCTCCCACTCATCGGTGTCACTAGCAGTGTCACTGGACCTGTATCCATTCATGGAGAATCCAACTACCGAGTTACAAGAGTACGATGCCCCCTGCGTAGTCTCATCTCTGAGCCGTGGTGGCATGAAATCACTGAGAGTGAATTTTCTTATCACTCTTGGAACTTTGGGGAGAAACCCCTCTGTTGCCCCCAGTGAAGCGGTAGAGGAGGTTCCTGCTTTTTCAGCAACCTCTTGTTTTGTTTGAGCCTTCTCCTGCTGTTTGAGCTTGCGGAGTTGTCTCTTGGCTTGCCTTCGCTGTTGAGCAGTCGGCTTTGTTTTGACGATCTCCCAATTTTCATCTTCTAGGAGATCGGGATGTACCCATATGGGCTGTCCTTCTGGTGTTGGGTAAGGCACCAGCTCTTGGGACGTTTGGGTCATTCTTATCACCTTGAAGGAAGTAGTGACTTTTTCCTTTGATGATTTAGATGTTTGTCCATATGACACCATGTTAACGGAGGCAGACCCATAGTTTTTGTCAAAGGTGATGACTCCGTTTTTCCACATCTCGTTGATCTTCTCTCTCACAACAAAACATTGGTTGAGAGGATGCGAGACCATTTGGTGGTATGGACAATATCGGGGATCGTTGGTTTTGCCAACATCTCCCGGTCTTTTGGGGTCAGGCAAGGTGAGTTTGCCATTTGCCAGGAGAGCCCCAAATATTTCTTCGACATCTTCATCGAACGGGTATTTCTTTTCTACTCGTTCTTTGAAGGCATCAGAGAGTTCAGGTCTCTTACCTGCAGCTTTAATTTCAACTTTCTTTGGTGGTTGAGAAGCTGACTTGGTTTGCACATTGAGAACCTCCTTTTTCTTTGGCTTGGAGGTCGGAATGACGGTCTGCTCCTTCTTTGATGACTTTTGACTGTTGAGGTCCTTGATCACCGTTTCAACTTCCATAGACGCTTCTAGGAGTTCTCCCAAGTTTTTTGATTTGTTGCCGATGATCATGGAGCGGATCCTTGCTCTCATGTTGTTTCGGCAAATGTCGACTAGCGACGCTTGTGGCAGCACATCTGAGCATTTGTATGCTATTGCTTTCCACTTGTGAATGAAGTCGTATGTTGACTCATTCTCTCCCTGTTTAAGGCTGCAGAGCTGAGCTATAGTAACAGGATGATCCTCACCTTTGAAGTCGGTCAGGAAACGTGTCTCTAGCATGGTCCAACTTTGAATGGAGTCCTCTGGCAGAGTGGAATATCAATCAAAGGGCGTACCTTTTAGGGTACTTGCAAAGAGCCGGATCTTGAGTGCATCTTGATCCGCAATCGTTCCTGTCAGGATCTTGAAGTGGATGACATGCTGTCTGGCTGAACCTTTCCCCGTATATGTTTGGAGAAGAGGTTGTTTGAACTTTTGGGGAAACGGAACCGAGTCCATCCATAAGGGATATGGTGGCTTGATCCCATGCTCCTTCAATGTATCCTTTTCTTTTACTTTGGCGAGGATATCGTCCACGTCCTTTTTAGTAAGGGCGCGTGACTCATCTTCTCCACCGTTTGCCTCATCTTGTGGAGGAACTTCCTCATTGTTTGGTGGACGCTGGAGAGTGAGAAGGAGGTTTTCCATCAGAACCTCTATTCTTTGTTGTCCTTGCTCTAGCTGCTGAATGCGTAGAGCCATGTCGTCATGTGGTGGAGGTTGCTCAGAGTTTGTGACCAAGACATTCATCCTTCGTGAGTCGAAAGAGGATACCGTCTTAGTGACTGAGCTGGAGCTCATTCTTTTAGATGAAGAGCCCGAGGAATGATCACTCCGATGTCCCTGGCTTGAAGGAGTGGGAGAGTCTTCTTGATGTTTTCTCGTCCGGGAGACGCTGCGAGTCACCGGTCGTCTGACATGTATTTTCGTCGCTGACTTCTGGCGTCTTTTGGTTTTGCCAACCATGTGGACAGCAGCAACTTGGTCGGGTCTTTCTTTTTCGACCCATTTTTGGGAGATTTGAAGCTCAGAATGCTGGGTTCTTTGCTTCTCTAATCTCTTTTGTCGATATGCCTCACGGCGACGTATGCGACGAGCAATTTGAGCTTCGGTTTGCTCGGGCTATGCTCTGGCAATGAAGGACGTGGTCCCTCGTGCGCAGCAACAGAGCTTGTCTTCCTTGAAGACTGGCATGGACAGGATTTGGACGTGGTCCTTAGCCTGTCGCAGCGAAGCTTTTAAATTTTGCAAGCTCGTCCCCTGTTGAGATGAAGGGTCGAGTTGCAGGAGAGCAGGCCCTGGCAAGTTCTTGTCGAGGCCTTGTGATGCATGACTTGATTTTGGGCTTGTATGAGCAAGCCGGCTCGTGCTGAGTAGTTTTTGTAGTTCGGTGGAGGGTAGGTTTCTCTCCTTTGATGTAAGCAAGAGGATAAAACCTATTCTCCTTGAGAGGAGCCAGGTATTCTGGCTTTGCAGATGTCCGGGACCTTCTTTGTTTTGGTGAAGATCGCGGGGACCAAGTCTTGGGACAGACTTGGTTTTTTGTAGGTTGAGGCCTCATGGGATTTCCACGAGCCTCAGGTTTCTTGGTGACCGCCTTTGGTGTCAGGGTAGTGACACGTTGGGGGGCAGTCTTCTACTTCTTAGCAGGCACCGTCTCTTCTGCGGGTAGTGGGAATGGTCCCAGTGACCCGAAGACAATGGTCCGGGGAGTGGAGGTCGACCCGGTGTTTTGGGAGTTGCCGAGGGAGGTGATGCTTCGGCAGCTGACGGGGCGCTTGAAAGTGCCCTTGCTTTGCTTCTCTTGAAGCATGACTTGGTACTTGTTCTCCTCGAAGGTAATGGTCAACGAAGCTGCCATTGTTAGTTTTGAAAAACTTTTCTGAAACAAGACCACATCCATCAGTAATCACAAGAATATGGTGATCATAAATGGGCTATACTATGGTTTTGTCTTTTCAAATCGCTCAGGGGCATGGCCCGTTCTGAGCGTAATGAAGAAGGCCAAAAGCCATAGATGGTACAATTGTTCTAAACGCAAGTATGGTCGGCTCGAAATGAGCGTTCCAGGGACCGCTAGAAGCAATTGTAAACCTTAATTCAAATTACCGAGAAGCGAAGCTCACTCGAGGTAAAATGATATAAGGTTAGAGGTACAAATGTGTCGGTCGCGAATACAGTAGACCCGAAAGGGCGTACTAACACCGCTAGACACAAATGTTGTAAATCGCATCCTTGAAGGACACGAGATGGGATTTTTTGAAATGTCAAGATTGGATTCGCAAAAGAGAGCAAATGGTATTCCAATCCGAATAAAGGTTCAAACATTTCTGCGAGCCTATATCCGAAAAGGAAAGAACCAGGATTTCTCAGATTTGAATCCAATAGTGACGAGAGTTTTTTTTTTTTTTTGAAAAGCCAAGATTGAATTCATAAAAGAGGGCAAATGGTATTCCAATCCGAATATAGGTTCAAACATTTCTGCGAGCCTAAATCCGAAAAGGAAAGAACCAAAATTCCTCCAATTTGAACACAATAGTGACAGAAGTTTATTTTATTTTATTTTATTTATTTATTTATTTTTTTTTTAGAGTGCACATAGGTCTTCCAATTCGGTCTTATGAAACCTTAGTAGATAGATTAGCCCCCAGGTAAGGGTAGGATTACTTAATGAACCCGTTTGAAGGACCCTTACCTCGAACAGTCTAGCTGCCTCCACACTCTGGACAAGGCTTTTCTTAGATCCACTTTGGTCAAAGAACGCAATTGGTGCAACCTTAATGCTCTCTCTTTTTTTTTTGAAAGACCTCCAATGGACTCACCAAAGAGAGGAAAATGGCCCCTCCCAATCCGAACGTTGGCTCAAACATTTCTGCGAGCCATTGCACGAAAAGGAAAAGAACCAAAGTTTTTCTAATTTGAATCCAAAAGAGAGAAATTTGAAAAGTTTTTTTTTTGAACTTTTCTTTTTTTTTTTTGAAAGATCTCCAATGGACCCATCAAAGAGAGGGAAATGGCCCCTCCCAATCCGAACGTTGGCTCAAACATTTCTACGAGCCATTGCACGAAAAGGAAAGAACCAAAGTTTCTCTAATTTGAATCCAAAAGAGAGAAACTTGAAAGTTTTTTTTTTTGAACTTTTCTTTTTTTTTTGAAAGATCTCCAATGGACCCATCAAAAAGAGGGAAATGGCCCCTCCCAATCCGAACGTTGGCTCAAACATTTCTGCGAGCAATTGTACGAAAAGGAAAGAACCAAAGTTTCTCTAGTTTGAATCCAAAAGAGAGAAACTTGAAAAGTTTTTTTTTTGAACTTTTCTTTTTTTTTTTTCTTTGAAAGATTTCCAATGGACCCATCAAAGAGAGGGAAATGGCTCCTCTCAATCCGAACGTTCGCTCAAACATTTCTGCGAGCCATTGCACGAAAAGGAAAGAACCAAAGTTTCTCTAATTTGAATCCAAAAGAGAGAAATTTGAAAAGTTCTTTTTTTTTAAAAACATTTTTTTTTTTTGAAAGATCTCCGATGGACCCATCAAAGAGAGAGAAATGGCCCCTCCCAATCCGAACGTTGGCTCAAACATTTCTGCGAGCCATTGCAACAAAAGGAAAAGACCAAAGTTTCTCTAATTTGAATCCAAAAGAGAGAAATTTGAAAAGGTTTTTTTTTATTAACTTTTTTTTTTTGAAAGATCTCCAATGGACCCATCAAAGAGAGGAAAATGGCCCCTCCCAATCCGAACGTTGGCTCAAACATTTCTGCGAGCCATTGTACGAAAAGGAAAAGACCAAAGTTTCTCTAATTTGAATCCAAAAGAGAGAAATTTGAAAAGGTTTTTTTTTTTTTGAAAAACTTTTTTGTTTCAAAGATCTCCAATGGACCCATCAAAGAGAGGAAAATGGCCCCTCCCAATCCGAACGTTGGCTCAAACATTTCTGCGAGCCATTGTACGAAAAGGAAAAGAACCAAAGTTTCTCTAATTTGAATCCAAAAGAGAGAAATTTGAAAAGTTTTTTTTTTTTGAACTTTTCTTTTTTCTTTTCTGAAAGATCTCCAACAGACCCATCAAAGAGAGGGAAATGGCCCCTCCCAATCCGAACGTTGGCTCAAACATTTCTGCGAGCCATTGCACGAAAAGGAAAAAACCAAAGTTTCTCTAATTTGAATCCAAAAGAGAGAAAACCCTTTTTTTTTTTTTTTTGAGAAAAGAAAGAATGGAAACAAGTTCAAAGAAAGAAGTTTCCAAAGAATCCAATCTCATGTTTTTTTTTTTAGATACAAGATCCAACATAGGCCACCAACTAAAAGGGAGCCAAGGACTCTAAGCATCGTGTTCTCAATTGAATGGGTCCCACCGGGTATGCCAACTTGATGGACCCGTCTTTTTCTTTCTTGCCTTCCTCCGTCCCAGGTCCGCCAGGGTGCGGCGGGGCGAAGAGAAAAAAAGAGCAAGCATCAACATTTTTTTTGTACGGGTATGCCAGATTTTCTATTCTACTTGGAATTTGAAGTGGTGATCCGGAGATTCACCTTCACAAGTAGAAAAGGAAATCAACTTTTTTCTAACTTTCCATTGCACATATATTTTAAAGAAAGAGACAAGATTTTAAAATGCCGTGAGAGGCGATTTTGTTTAATTTGCCGCGAAAGGCGGTTTTGTGCCGTAGAAGGCGATTTTGTGCCGTAAAAGCCAGTTCACAAATCTCATCAAAATGTAAAGACAATAAATGTGATTTTTATGTCTCTTTTAAAAAAATACACAATACAACAGAAAAATAAGAAAAGGAATCTGACTTCTCAAGAGATCGTGGGGACTCGTTCAGATCGACGGTCGCGAGTCATGTATGGGCTCCGCCATCGTCCTTCAAATGAGAACACTTGATGCTTTGATTCACTTGGCTTGGCTTGGACCTCAGATTTTTAGAGGACAAAGACCAAGGGAAGGTCTTATATCCAATAAAAAACTAAGTAGACGGGCTGAAAAGCCGCATCTAGTCCATGTTGGATAGAAGAAGAGAGGAGATCTTGGAGGGGTGGCCCCCCAAGGGACTTCGATCACCTTGTGGTGTTTTCTTGCAGCAGAGTTTCTTCAGAGTAGCTGAGCTTCTTTGCGCAGAGATTTCTCCTAGAGTTTTTAGCAATTTTTCGGGGATTTTTCAGGACCACTTCAGACAATTTTTCTGGACCACTTCAGACAATTTTTCTGGACCCTTTCTCCTTGGAATGACCGCTTATTTATAGGCTTTTGGTGGCCATTAGGAGGGTTTTATGGGCATTAATAGTATTAATGCTCCATGATGGGAGGAGTTACAAGATTTAATACTTTATATTGTAACTCCTTTTTCTTAGATTTTGATTGGCCGATGGAGAATAATGGGCATTTAATCTCCATGATGATGGGAGTTTCATGATTAATTACCCTTATTAATCTCCATAATGATAGGAGTTACATGGTTAATTGTCATGATTAATTGGACTTGTAACTCCCATTTCTTGGCTTCTGATTGGGTCGTTCAAAATAATGAGTTAATGACCCTAATAAATTGCCATAAAAGGGTCATTTAACTTCATTAATTGGCTGCCGAGTCGCTTGAAGAGTCGCGGGCCGCGCCGCGTCTTTTGGAATTCTTTTTGCGATGATCATCGATGGATCCGTACGTTGTTTGATGTCGGATGACGATGAAAATTCAAACATTAGTTGACACCAATGGGCCGGCAACATCTATCCAGTCGATTTCTTGGTCGGTCGGACAGAAAGTGTGCTTTCTTGGTCGGCCGGTTGGTAGTTTCGGAGTGTCCGATGATGATCAAATGATTTTGATGGCGGATCCGTTATGTTGACGAAGATCGACGGATATCATGCCTCAAAAATCAGATTTTAAGAAAATCACAGGGGCCAAACATCGCAAAAATCGAAAAAGAACAGAAAAACAACGCTTTTGGCGGAAATCCGGCGACCCGGATTTCCACGGTCGCCGGCGACCATGGGGCTGGCGACCTTGGGCCATGGTCGCCGGCGACCATGGGCCAAGGTCGCCGGCGACCATGGGCCAAGGTCGCCGGCGACCATGGGCCAAGGTCGCCGGCGACCTTGGCCCAAGGTCGCCGGCGACCTTGGACTTTGGTCCACTTTTCGGTCGCCTTCCGGTCGCCATTTCTTGGTCGTTTCTCGGGTTTTTTCGCTTCTGTTTTTTCCTGTATTTTTCTTTGACATTTCTTCTCATTTATTGGCTTAATTCCTCTGAAGAAAATCTATTGAAATGCTGTGCAAATCAGAGCACAAAGTTTCCTATTTTTTGGAAAAGCCGAAGACTCTATAGCCGATTTTCCGCCAAGAGTTGAAACTAGGTCAAACGATGTCGGAATGACCTGAAATTTGAGGTGAAGCTTCTTGGGCATTAGATAGGACCAACCATGGGCTTTTATTTGAGTTTTGAAGCCGTTTGGGGTCCCGTCGATGCTTGACTTGATTTCACCGTGCGGAAGATGTCGAGCTTTGATGTACGGTCATCCGATGTCCGATTGACCTGAAATTTGACGGGGAGCCTATTGGAGCCATTTTGAGATGATCCATTAGCTCTAGTTTGGGTGCCATGGTCCCGGGGAGCAGGCTTGATTTTGCTTCGGAGCGTCAAAATCGGGTCAAACGTTGTCGGAATGACCTGAAATTTGACGTGCAGCCCTTTGGAAGCATGCAGAAGCTATTCATGTGTTTTGTTTGATGAGTGGCTGCATCAGAGGTTCTCGCCGCCGGGAGGCTTGATTTTGCCGTTCGAGAGTTGATGGAGGGTCAAACGGTGTCGGTTTCACTTGAAATTCGACATGGAGCCTTTTGGAGGTATTTTGAGACCATCCATAGACTCTGATCGAAGATTTAATGTATTTGACACTGTCGCCGTCGGGAGCTCCGGCTCAGCTGTTGGAGGATTGAAGTTAGGCCAAATAGTGTCGTAATGGCCCGAAACTTCATGTGTACCCTTCTTTTGGTTACTTTGAAAGATCTTGTAGTTTTTATTTGGTTTTGCCAAGATCTGATGCTTGAAGCAGCTTTGCCTGTTTGTAGTAGGATGCAGCTCCATATAGCTTTCGATGTTGATGAGGCAAAGTGACATTTTTGGTGTCAACATTAGTGAAGCCAAAAGAACTAATTTTTGGGTGATGAATCAGATGAAAATCCCTAATTTCACAAAAGTCATGCAATGTAATGAATTTTGACCAAATTTGACTAAGATTCCAACTTTGATGCTCAAATGCATGAAAACATGAAATTAAGTGTAATTCTATGCAATTAACCAAATTAAGTCCACAAATTCATATGAAATGATGAATGAATGCTACAATTTTGTGGACTTATCACACCACCAAACTAGCTTTTTGCTAGTCCGCGAGCAAAATAAGTGAAAAATGAGAAGTTTACTATCCTAACAATTGCAAAAAAAACAAAAAGAAAATTGCCACTTTCGCTGGCCCTCTTGACCGCATTTAGCATATTTAGCAAGCCCTTAAACCCCTAGTGGACAAGTTGTGTCTCCTGAGGATTTGCAGTGAATTTACCCACAAATAATGATTAAAACCTAACAAAATCCAGGGAAACTTCTTCCAAGAGAAAATTTATAGACTCCGGCTATTCTTAGTTCTTAGAATTTTCAAAGACAAATCTTAAATTCGGTTCACCAATCCCATCTTTTGGTCAAAAATTCTCGAAATCATGCTAAATTGATCGTACACGGTGATAAATATATATACGTAATCGGCATCAAATGATCCACCAAGAATATCCTTGAAAATAGTTTTTTTCTGGGCCACCTAACTTTAGCAAAGAAAAACAGTCTTCCTCTCAAGGCAATAATGATGCCTTTCGCGCTACTGTTTTTTCAAAGGCCGCAATTTTTTTTCAAACATACGCATATGGCTGTGCAATGCCTAGGTCCCTTAAGCTTTCTAATTAACCCATATAACGAGCATTAGGCCAATGACTCCCAAACCAAATAGCTTTAGGGAACTAGGTATGTAAATACCCTTACGGGCTTACTGGCTCGGGTTAAAAAGGCTACGAACCCAAACTAGTCACAAACTTTTTATTCTTTTTAAGACTTATAACTATTTTTTTTTTCTTTTTTTTTTTTTTTTTTTTTTTCGATCCCCAACAATAGGCAGCCCTTTCCATGTACCCACTTGTCGAACCAGGAAGTACTGTAACACTAAGGGTTGGTTTTTCAATTTCTTTTTCAATTATCAAAGAAAAACGAAAATCATAGCTTCACATTCAAAACCTTGAAAACATATACAATCCGTGTAAAAGTGAGGGATCAAAATTCAGCACTTTTCCGAAAACCCTTTCCATAAATAAAATAGTGAACCATTGCTTTCTTTTGCCCAAAATAAATATCTTCAGTCAATAAAAATTCTCTCGAAAGTTTCCCTCTAACCTAACAATAGCAATTTTTTTTAGATCTCCCAAAAACCTAAAAAAAAAAGTGAAAAAGAAAATTGTAGAATGAAAATTGAACAAATGGTCACATGTCAGGTTCTAACTCACACCCCCAAACCTAAATCCAACATTGTCCTCAATGTTATGAATGCATATGTAATGTGAAAATGAACCATAAGGAAAATTGGAACCTCTGAGCAGGTGGAGTGATTGCAAAAGAATGTGATCAACCAGCTCAATTACCTTCCAAAATTGGGTTGCCTCCCGGCCAAACAACGCTAACTTTAATGTCGTCAGCCCTACGTGACAAAAAATTATTAGTCCTGGTAAATTGGGTCTTCCAGAAGGATTTCCTCAATGTTTTTATCCTTCAATTCCAGAAAAGGTTTCTGCCTTTGACCATTAACCTTGAAAATTTCCCCGTTCTTGGGGTTCTCAATTTCCATTACCCCATGAGGATATACAGTATGCACAATGAATGGGCCAGACCATCGAGATCTCAGTTTCCCTAGAAACATGTGTAACCGGGAATTGTAGAGGAGAAATTTCATGCCAAGTTCGAATAAGTTCCTAAGGATTATTTTGTCATGGTTCAACATCATCTGTTCCTTGTAAATTTTGGCATTTTCATAAGCATCATTTCTCAATTTATCAACCTCATTGAGTTGCAATTTATGCTGGTTACGTGCCAAGGGCAAATTAGAGTTGAAAGTTTTGATGGCCCAATAAGCTCTATGTTCTAACTCAACAGGCAGATGACAAGTCTTACCATAGACCAACCTATAAGAGGACATCCCAATAGGAGTTTTTTAAGGGGTTCGATAGGTCCATAATGCATCCAATAGTCGCAAAGACTAGTCTTTCCAATTTGGATTGACTGCCTTCTCCAAAATTTGTTTAATCTGCCTATTTGAAACTTCTACTTGGCCACTGGTCTGAGGGTGGTAGGGCGTAGCAACCTTATGAGTAACAGAGTACTTTTTCATCAGTTGGGCAAATGTGCTATTGCAGAAATGGGTTCCACCATCACTGATAATTGCCCTGGGTGTACCAAACCTAGAAAATATGTATTCCTTTACAAATTTGATTACCACATGGTGATCATTCTTTCTTGTAGGTATTGCTTTCGCCCATTTTGAAACATAGTCTACTGCAAGTAAAATATACAAATTTATAAAGGAACTTGAAAATGGTCCCATAAAATCAATCCCCCACACATTAAAGATTTCCATTATTAAGATTGGATTCAAAGGCATCATATTCCTACGATTGATTTTTCCAAGCTCTTGACACCTATTGTAACTCAAACAAAACACATGAGAATCCTTAAAGATCGTGGGCCAATAGAAACCACACTGCAAAACTTTTGCAGTAATCTTTTTGGAGCTAAAATGGTCCCCGCATGCATGAACATGACAGAATGAAAGGACACTTTGATGGTCCTCATCAGGAATGCACCTCCTGATTATCTGGTCTGGACAGTAGTTAAAAAGATGTCGGTCATCCCCAAAAAAGTACTTAACCGCGGCTAGAAATTTTGATCGATCCTGTTTGGACCAATGGTTGGGCATCTCCCTTGTAACAAGGTAATTGATTATATCTGCAAACCAGGGGATTTGAGAAATACTGAACAATTGTTCATTAGGAAAATTTTCATTCAGTGGGACCTCATCGGATGGCTTCAAGGGTAACCTCGAAAGATGGTCTGTTACAACATTCTCACATCCTTTTTTATCTCTTATTTCCAAATCAAACTCTTGTGGAAGAAGGATTCACTAGATCAATCGGGCTTTTGCATCCTTTTTTTATAGAATGTATCTCAGAGCTACATGGTCCGTATAGATGATGACTTTAGACCCTATTAAGTAGGACTAAAATTTCTCCAAGTCAAAAATCACAGCTAGCAATTCTTTTTTAGTGGTTATGTAATTTAGCTGTGCATCATTGAGGGTCCGACTTGCATAGTAAATCACATGAGGTAACATCCCAACCCGTTGACCCAAAACAACTCCAATAGCAGTATTGGATGCATCACACATTAGCTCAAGTGGAGTGGTCCAGTCAGGTGGCTGAATTATAGGGGTTCAAGTTAGTTCCTTTTTCAGTCTCTCAAAAGCCTTTAGACACCTCTCATCGAATTTAAACGGGGCCTCTTTTGTCAGCAATTAGCACAAAGGTTTAGCATTTTTTCTAAAATCCTTGATGAATCTACGATAAAATCTAGCATGGCCCGAGAATGATCGAATCTGCTTAACTGATTTTGGTGGTGGAACCTTGGAGATCAAATCAATTTTTGATTTATCCACCTCAATTCCATTATCAGAGATAATGTGTCCCAGAACTGTGCCCCTTTTAACCATAAAATGACATTTTTCCCAATTTAAGACTAGATTCTTTTCTTTGCATCTTTCAAGCACAAGGGACAAATGATGTAAGCACTCCTCAAAAGAATTGCCAAAGACCGAAAAATCATCCATGAAAACCTCAATGAATCTTTCTACCTTGTCAGAAAATATGCTCAATATGCACCTTTTAAAGGTGGCCGGTGCATTGCATAGCCCAAAGGGCATCCGTCTGTAAGGAAAAGTTCCAAAAGGACATGTGAAGGTGGTCTTTTCCAAGTGCTCCGGTGCAATTGGGATTTGATTGTAACCGAAATAACCATCAAGAAAACAATAATATGCATGATCGGCTAGCCTTTCGAGCATCTGATCCATGAATGGGAGGGGAAAATGATCTTTCCGAGTGACTGAGTTTAACTTCCTATAATCAATGTAAACCCTCCATCCAGTATGTATCCGAGTGGGCACTAATTCATTGCCCTCATTTTGAACCACTGTTATCTCAGATTCTTTGGTACCACTTGAACTGGGCTCACCCAAGCACTATCATATATGGGGTAAAGCACCCCTGCATCAAGTAATTTCAAGACTTCCGACCGAATTACTTCCTTAATTACAGGGTTCAGTCGTCTCTGTGGTTCACGAGAAGGTTTTGTATTTTCTTCTAAATGGATTCTATGTTGGACCACAGATGGGTTAATTTCTTTGATATCTGCAATGGACCACCCTATAGCTTCCTTGTGTTCAACCAAAATTTTCATGAGTTTCCTCTTGGACAAGGTTCAAGTCTGAAGCTATAATCACTGGAAGAGTTTCTAATGGGCCTAAAAACACATATTTCAAGGTATCTAGTAACTGCTTGAGTTCTAACTTAGGAGGCTCTACAATCGATGGGACATGAGCGGAATTAGATGGAGTTAGAATCTCATGCTTCGGTTGCCACCTGGAGCAGTCCATGGATGGGGTTGAGTCAAACAATGGATTGACTTCCTCAATATGTCCGTCTACATCAAAATCACTTCCAAAGTGGGCCAGACAAGCCTCTAGTGGATCTTTAAGTTTCAAATGGGGTAAGTGATTTTTCACCAATTCATGAATGTAACTAACTTCAAAAATCCCATCATCCTCAATAGGAGGTTACTGACTGACATTAAAAATGTTCACTTGAACTGTCATGGTCCCAAAAAAGATTTGCATCACTCCATTCCTACAATTGATCAAGTCATTGGATATTGCTAGGAATGGTTGTCCTAAAATGCTTGGTATTTTAGCCATAGTTCTTGTTGGTTGATTCATGTCCAAGACAACAAAGTCTATAGGGAACACAAACTCTCCCACTTTGATTAGGACATCCTCCACTACCCCCTTCGGGTATCGAATTGAAGCATCAGCTAATTGGAGAGTCATCTGAGTTTTCTTTAACTCCCCCAAACCTAATTCTTCGTACATGGAATACGGAAGTAGGTTGACTCTCGCACCCAAGTCAAGTAAAGCGTGCTCAATATGATGGTCCCCTATCCAGCATGAAATGGTAGGACAACCTAGGTCCTTGTATTCGATCGGGGTTGGACATTAAATGACAGAGCTGGCTTGCTGAGCTAGGAAGGCTTTCTTGGGAACATTGGTGGTTCTCTTGAAGGTGCAAAGGTCCTTAAGGGACTTGGCATAGGGTGGAATTTGTTGGATCGCATCTAAAAGTGGGATGTTAATCCTCACTTGTTTGAACACTTCAAGCATTTTGTCCAACTGGGCATTTGATTTTGTTAGGCCTAGCCGTTGAGGGTATGGAGCTTTAGGAGTGTTGGTTCTAGAAGGTGGGTCACTAGGTGTAGGGTCTCCTACGGTAGTGTTCATCTCCTTAATCGGCTCATGTTCCTTTTCTTCGTTTTCTACTAAAGGTTCATCTCTCCCCAAATCGTCAGTTACTTTTGGGACCTCTACTTTGTTGTCAACTTGTCGGCCTGACCTAAGTGTAGTTATGGCTTTAAGTTGTTCATGGCCCTTCCCTTTTATGTCTTGAATTTCAAATTGGCCCTTTTGAACTTGGCCTTTGGGGTTGGCTTCGGGTTGATTGGGAAAGGTTCCCTTGTCCTTGGCAATAAATGAATTAGCCAGCTAGCTCACTGTGTATTCCAATTTTGCAATTGATTGTGTGTTAGCATTCAACCTCTGAATAGTGCTTTGCTGGAACTGGCGGGTATTCTGGGCTAACAGTTTCATGGTTTCCTCAAGTGAATCTATCCGTTGATTTTGTGGATTGGGGGTGAAATTTTGCACAGGTGGCTTTAGGAACCCTAGAGGTGGAGTGGCCTGAGATGGGCCAGCCTGGTGTGGACCCTTAGACTAAGAGAAATTTGGGTTGTCCTTCCAACCCGGATTGTAGGTGTTTGAATAAGGGTCGCACCTTTGCCTATTCTCAAATCAGGTATTTTGATACAATGCACTCACTTCCTCAATATTCTCTCCCTAACCCGAATTTGGTGACTCAACAATACCCCCCACTGCTTGACTGCATTTTAGGGACCTCAATGTATTTGGAGTAGGCCTCTGAATTCCTTGATTAAGTTCTAGGGCTTCTAACCGTCTCATCACTATAGCCAACTTGGCCTCTACCTCAAACTTGGGTTCAATTCTATGAATGCCCCCTCTTTCTACACTGGTTTGTCTTTTGGGCTCCTCTTTGATGGGTGTCCACTGCAATGTGTTTTCAGCGACTTCTTCCAAATATGTCCATGCTTGATTCGCTGTTTTCTGTGTGAATGCACCATTGCAATAAGATTCCACGATGGTTTTGGTAGGGTAATCCATCCCCTCATATAAATTTTGAACCAATCGAATTTTTTCAAAACTGTGGTGGGGACATTGGATTAACAAATCTTTGAATCGCTCCAAGTAATTGTACATGGTATCCCCTTCCAATTGATGGAAACTATTTAAGGCTTGTCTAATTAAGGCTGTTTTCTATTTGGAGTATAACTTTTTGAAAAAAAGCCTCAACTAACCTGGCCCACATGGTTATGGACCTAAAGCCATGCTTTAGTCTTTTCCTTTAAAGAGAATGGGAACAACCTAAGTTTAAGGGAGTCTTCGGTCATGTGATTGTATCTCATGGTCCCACATATGTTCTCGAATTCCCTAACGTGTTGGTATGGGTTCTCCTGGTCCATCCCACGAAATACCGGGAGCATCTGGATCAAACCAAATTTCAGCTCGAATGTAGCATTGGTAGCAGGTAGGGTGATGCATGATGGTTGGGTGGTTCGGGTGGGGTACATATATTCCTTCAGGGTAACAGCTTTGGGTTCTTCCGCCATTGTTTGAAAAATCTCCTCAAAAACGGAAGATGGTCCGACTATTGTCAAAGGTAGATCTGGCTCTAATTGGTTTAAACGCCCCTTGTTGCGTACCCAAAGCTTTTCTGATCGATTTTTCTTTGATCGCATACACTGGGTTCACCCTAATGCAACCCTAGCCTAAAATGATGCACAAGCAATTAAACAAAGATTAAGGCACTTAGAAAATCTAATGGGTTTCCCTAATCAACTAGACAGCTCCTAACAGGTTGAAGAGTACACCTTGGCCTCTAATCCGATCGTATGAAACCTTAGTTGATATATCAAGCCCCAGCTAAGGGTATGATTACTTAATGAACCCATTTGAAGGGCCTTTGCCTCGAACAGTCTAACTGTCTCCACACTCTGGACAAGGCTTTCTTGAGATCAACTTCGGTCAAAGAATGAAATTGGTGCAACCTTTAGTGGTCTTCATCCTAATGAGCTCGAATTCCTAAGGCCTCTTTCTAATTGATTTTAATTATGATTTGGTGCCTATGGTGGGGTATGGTTAAACCTAGTGGCCAAGAATCCGGTGATGAAACATGGTTCTTATCTTTATGGGGTCGATTGCCTTTAACTAAGTGTGTGTCCAATTAGATGGTGTGTCAATCAAGCATTCACACTTTTAAAAAATTAAATCATCCAAGCCCCACTTGTACGTAAAAGATTTGCGGGGTAAAGTTTAGAAACTCTTATAGCGGGTCCAAGTAAATCTTTAAACTGTGCAAGTTTAACCTGTATTTTTTTTAGCAATTTTGTAATTTTGAGAGCAATTTTAGCAATTCTGGGAGCAACTTGTTTGCTTCAAAGCAATCCCCGCGATTTCCTTCCTTTTAGAGTCCTTCAAAACTCAGATTGTAACCTAAAAGAAAACAACTAAAATGTTAGATCTAAATAATCTACTAAAAATAGCTAACAATTTCAATAAAATTCCTAAATTGAAAAATAAACGTACTCTAAATTTCACAACCCTAAACTACTGCAATTTGAATGAAAGATGCACTCTAAAACTCCTAATGCAGTCCTAAATCAAATGAAAACCTTCCTGTCAAGTGCTGGAAAATTTTTCCAAGCGTTGGAACCTGTTGCACAGGCCCAAGTTTACAGATTTGTACGATCCACTCTTACTAATCAAAACCAGTAATCAATGACTGGGATGTAATCTCCTAATATGCAAAAAAAAAAAAAAAAAAAAAAAAAAAAAAAAAAAAACATAGACTCAAAAGGATAAAAAATGAAGAAGTTATGCTATCATGAAGTTGGCTACTTGAACATGTTTTTTTGCTAATTGCAGAATCTGCCTGACTGACTGGGCCTATTCGCGGCACTAAAAGTTCGACTTTCAAAACGTATTTCTTTCTCAAATTTTGATGGTTAATTCAAAGTCAATATACAAAAGTCCAATCCAAAAAAGTTTCTAGTCCAAAGGAGTCTGTTTGACTGGTTTAAATAGTGTGAACTTCTGAGGGAAAAAACAAGCCAAATCTGTCAAAAAATTAGTGCTGGAATTTTTCTTCTATGTGACCACTTGAAATCAGTATGAAAATTAACTAATAATCAGCAACAAAAACTTGAAAAACAATAACCACAAATATTAAGAAACACAAAAACTAAACCTAATGCAAGCTATGAATGCAACTAACTACAAAAATATGCCATGATATGCAAAAATTAATTTTAGAAATCCTAACTAAAAGATTCTTTTGAATTGTCTCCCCGGCAACGGCGCCAAAAACTTGATGTGATCAATATTAATCATAAAATACCGCAAGTGCACGGGTGTTTAGATAAGACAGTGGCAAAAACGGGTCGAACCCACATGGAGCTAATCAAAGAAACTTTTAGATTAAGAGAACTAATTAACTAAAAATTAAAGAAAGTTTTGAGTATTTAGAAATAAAAGAAAGAAACTAATTTAGAAATATGAAATCTACCAATTAATGAAAGTGATTACAGCATAGGAATCCAATAAGCATCCACCAATTATTTATCAAGTAACCCTAACTTGTTCCAATTTTTACTTCAAATCCAAGACAAATCAATGTTTTTAATTTGGAAAATTTAACTTAAAAAACCTTTTTTAATCATAAAAATTCAAAACTCAAGCTTTCCTTCATCTCATAAAAGAATAAAGATAATTTAGGAACGACGCATCAAAAGTAAGTATAAACCATCAAAAGATTTAAATCCTAAGCATGGCCTATCAAAGATTTAAATCCTAAGCATGGCCTATCAAACCTAAGCAGTAGTAGTCAAAAACTAATTTTTATTTTTAGAAATAAAAAATGGAGATTTTCCTAGGACACGAAGAGAAGCCTATTAATCATTAAGAACATAACATATGCAAACAAGTTAGAACCACTAGACAAATAAAAGGCAATCACTTATCTTCATCCATCGCTCTAATCAAAATTAGCCTGCCATTATTGCACGGAAGGCTTCTTGATTTGTCATTAAAGATTGCATCTTTACAACTTCTCCTTCACAAAAATTAGCTTTCCATTATTCCACTTACTACCGATATGGAGAAAAGGTGCAAGGAAAAGCACTTTTCTCCAAATACAAGACACGACCTTCGGATTATGAATTTATGATGATACCAAATGGATCATCTCTTGATGTAGTGAAACTTAAGCCAATTCCCCTAGACAGAGTTGGACTGATGGGACCTCCAAGCTAGCTTCAAAGACAAGCATCATTGAGATCTAAGAGGTGACGTAGCCCCACGTAGGGGTGCAAATCTGAGTTGGCGGCCCAAGCCTAGCACAGGCCCGGCATGGAAAAAACTTGCCTGGGCCATGCCAGAGCCCGTTGACTTGGTCAACGAGCCGGCCTGGCCCAGCCAGGCAGTCCCCAGCGGGCCGTGTTGGGCCAGGGCTGCCAGGCCCGAGGCACGGCTTGGCTCAGCACGAGTAAAACTCATGTCGTGCTGGGCCAGGCCCCCCAAACGCGCGGATGGCCCGGCCAGGCCCAACGTGTCGCCCAACAGTCTTTTTTTAAACAACCCCCCCCCCCCCCCCCTCGAAAAAAAAGGTCAAAAAAGTAATTTTTTACATTTTAAAACACACCCCCCAGCTATAAATGGTCAAATGGGGGGGGTCAAATGGAAAAAAAACTATTTGATGTATTTTTTCAAAACTTCATTTGTGTTATTCTACTTATTTGTTTCTCTTAATTTCTATATTTTAATGAAATTGGTCAAAGAATGTCCGTCCAAATAAAAAAAAAACTTAAAAAAGAATTTAAAAAAAAAAAAGGAAAGGGGGATCTGTGGGCCGCCCATGGGCTGTACGGCCTAGCACAGCACGATCAGGGTCGTGCTGGGCTGACCCCTAAGAGGCTGGGCCTGGCCCGGCACGGCCTGCATATCAGACACAGGCCGTGTTGGGCCAGATTTTCACCCCTAGCCCGAGGGCACCTCGGATTTAGGAAGGCTAACTAAATTTTATTAACCATATTTCTTTTAGAGTAGGATTCACAACCACACCAAAAAAAATCCCGCGTCACTTTCAATTTCCTTGCAAATTCGTTTTGGGACGAGGAGATCCATAGTTTGAATAGAGATGCTTGCCAAGGCATGCTTGATACGAATAAGCGGCCATCAAAAGAGGGCTGCAAAGGCCATTGAAGGAATGACTGAGATAATGAATCATGTCAATATAAAGACCGATATGCATCAACTAATCTTGATATTGACCCCACAATCTCTTGACGTAAATTCAAATTTTGATGGAAATAGAAAGTACACATTTCTTTGAATATTGTGGATTATATATGCCAACTCGCAATTTGCATTCAGATAAATTTTCTTTTGTTTCCGGTCATTTTTCTACTTTCGTAGTGGTGATCTTACAATAATGCTGACCATAGCCCTGGCTCTTTTGCTTCTGTCATAAGTTCACTGCCAATTTTTATCTCTCTTAAATAAATTCAAATTTATCCTCCGTACATACATTCATTCAGACCTTATGATCTCATTCTATTAAGAAGCTCCAGAGTCACATGATGAATGCTTTTAGAATAATGATAGTGAATCTGGACTAGTGGGCCATTGACACTGACGGACTTAAAAAGATTCGGTTGCAAAAGTGATGGACTCTCTACAAACAGAAAATGATCACCACTTGATCAATTTGAACAAATACCTGCCATTTTTTCTAAAGAACAGAGTATATGTTATTTTTTTAACAATTGCAAACCCTTTATTAATGTTAGACCACGGCCCGCTTGAGTTTGTTTTGCATCTAATTAATCTTGATTAGGTGCCTAATATTTATTTTGCATGATTTTGTGATGGATTTAGGTAGATTAGTGGGGTTTTGACCGTGTCAGGAAGTACTTTGACCTTTTGAATAATTTAGGGTCAAACATATGTTTATAGTTTTCATAGGTTTTCATATGCATTTCATAAAGCATGTCATTAACATTGATTTTCATGTTTGGACCCAACTTATTTGGAACCATATTGACCTATTTCTAGGCCCAACTCATCAAAAAAGGCCTTTTTCCATATTTCCTTAAAATGGATGGACTTGCATGCAAAAAATTCAGAAAATTTCTCTTTAATAAACCAGCCATTCCCATCAATCTTCATCCTTGTTCTTCGTTTCAGTTGAGAGAGGTTCTCCATCCCTCTCCTTTATTCTCCTCTTTTCCCTTTCCCAAATTTCTTGCCTCTAGTTTCAAAATGAAGGTTACATGTGGGTTCTCTAGGCTTCATCTTCATCATCAAGCCTTCTTCACCCCATACAACCAGCCACTCTCTCCAAGCATCTCTAATTTGACAGGATTGTCACCAATCACTCTCTATTGTCTGGAATTACAACCAAGGAGTCTTGCGTGTGTAATCGGAAGCACTCATTCATTCTTCTTGAACAAGACTATCATCTCCTTCAACACATTAGCCTCCCCATTCATTTTCACCTTCTCCATTGGTAAGCACCCAACTTCTGAATGATTCCTTTAGCTTAGGATGGACTGTTGGGTTCATTTAAATTACATGCGTGCTAATTCATTTTCATTCATTACATCTATCATTGTAGGGATTGGTGGTGAATTTGTATAATTGGGGATTTGGCCCAAATTGAGTCAAGAAGAGGATTACAATGAAAAGCACCATTTCAGGCAAGTACGTGCAGTTTAGATTTAAGCATGCAAACTAATTTATTGATTGAGGAATGTTACTCTTTTGGGATGTTAATTCAACCTTGCATTTGAATGGAATTCATAATGTAAAAGGGTTGATGTATATATGAGTGTTAATGGATAATGGAATGGATGAGGGTTGATAAAATAGCTTGTACATGGAGCTTTGGAGGCTCAAATCATGTCTAAAATGTCTAAGGATAATAGGTAATTGAAATGGGAGAATGAATGGCTGAAATTGGACATTTTTAGACTCAGAAGCTGCCCAGAATTAGGCCAGCCGGATTGGGTCCGCTCGAGCAAGTGGGCCCATTGGGCCCAATAATACCAACTTTGAATGGCCATAACTTTTGATCCATACATCGGTTTTTGGAGTTTCACATATCTTGGGAAAGCTCTTGTAACGAAGAAACCAATAGTCCACACATCCTAATGATCAGATATTGGAACTGGAAGTTGATATGTAGACCATTGAACCGGGCCCTATCTCTTTTGGGAAAAGAGACTTTATACCTAGTTTGGACCCTAAATTGAAACTCATGGCTAAACTCTTCATAATCAATTCCTGAGGATGATTGTGATACAAATACTAAACTAAAAAGATTATTAGGTTGTGAAAGGATTGACCTTGTAGGTCCCTAGACATGGAACCCTTAACCGATTAACTAAGTCCAATGAAATTGTAACATATGAGAAATCTTGGGCTGAGATTATCTCATGTGCCAATTCATGTGTCTAGCACTTTATCATGGGTGTTTGTTTAGGAATTTCGGTGCATCACACAAACACGCGAAGTGATACCAATAAAATGTAGCAGGTGCATCGATTTACCTAAAACTATACCGAAATGGACAGTTAGAGATGACAGGTAATTTATATTAGGATTGGCTAGTAAACTTCCTTGATTCGATTAATCACATCGCATTTGCATATTGCTATTGACTTTACTAGTACCCTCAGATATTTCAAGGACTGTTTTTATATAGTATTCCTGTTATTCTCTCGTAGTATTACTATTGTTTTACAATTGTCTCGTGCATGGACTTAATCAAGTGTAATGTCCCACGAACTCAAGATCTTACCCAGAGGAGGTGAGACCAAAGGCCAAGGTCCTACCCCGAGGAGGTGAGACGGAGTGAAAGTGAATGACCAACCGATGTCAAGGTCCCCTACCCAAAGGAGGTGAGATGGAAGTGGGTGTGCTTGATTAAATCGAATGAGTCAGCACTACTTAGCTTTGACCGGATGATACTCGACGGGGTTGAATCTTGGTTTAGAATTGAACGTCGCTGCATAGTAGACAGTCTGAAGCACCGGAACTCGAGAACCCGGGTAGACTTAGGGACCTTTGGTCGGGCCCCGGTGACATTCCAAAACACCTGCTCTCTATTAAGGGAGGATTGAGCTAAGGTAGTAGTTAACTATAATGTAAGTATCTGATTTATGATTCCATAAAGCATGATTTATTCTTAATGCACAATGTGCCTAGTTTTCAACTATTTGACATCTTCTAATCTTCTGTCAACAATTCAAATTTGATATTATATGTGAAAGATCTTAATTGCTCATACATTGTTGAATCGTCATATTCATGGTGCTACACTTGGTGTCACAGGGATCCAGGTTACCGAAGAGGATAGCTAATAACCTTTCAAATTAGAGACTTGATCGGTAAGGTAAATGGTTAGCTCTGATCACCGGAGTACATACAAGTGCGGTAATTATGACTTAAGACAGAAAGTTAATATTGCACTTAGTTTAAGTATGCATTGAAGGTTTAAATTATTAGTTTGTTAAAGACAATTGTAATATAATGGATTTGTTAAGGGACTACCCATGGCTTTGTTATTGATGATATACATGCTTCTACAAATAAATGTTCTTTGACATGTGTCAGTGAGTAAACCTCACACGTGAAAAGTGAAATTTTTTCCTTCGTGAATTCGGACTTAGTCCGGAACAGATGTGAGTTCACGGGAGTACGCATGTCGCACCTCGAGAACCATCCAAATCAGGGGATTCTCAGGTCAGGGATGAGACACATAAAAGGTCCAATTGATTGTGGGAGGGTGATTGAGAGAGCTGGTTGGGTTTGGTTATATCGAGATATTATAATTATATTGTTAGATATTTTGAAGAACATTGTGTATAAATTAATAGGATTGTACTTTCTTGAATGCTATAATGATTATTATGGATATGTAGGATCTTTTAGAAATTTACAATTTAATATATTTTTTTCCTTACAAATAAATAGCTTTCTCCATAAAATATATGGTGAGACTAAAATGTCCACTAAAAGTAAGTTGTACTTTCAAATATATCCTTATCCAAACTGGAGGAATGAATGAAAGCATCCCATACGTTTTATACTTAGTTCTTATATATTGTAAAAGTACAAAATACTCATATCTATTTGCATTCAATTGTAGTGGGAAAAGACTATGACACCCGAATATTTTGAAGCAGGTACAATGCATTATCATATTTATATTTATATGTAAAACCCATGTGCCTGCCTCCCTGTCATACCCATTCCTCAAATGACACTTCCCATATTGATTACATTGTTATTCATTAGTATTGGTTTTACCACCAATGACGTAACTTGACCATCAATCTCAGAGGTTGGATCACCGAATCCATCACCCTTGTGGTAGGTTTCTGCTCTTCGTATGAGCCCTATGGCTGCATCTGCGAAATGTCGAGGGAATAGACAACCAGTAACATATTCTTTGTTTATCTTCTTCCATGTTTCATCAGTCAGTCTTCTTATATTCTCTCGAGCAATTGCTTCAGAGACATTCGCTTCATGCATGTAGCATTGGATAGACTTCAAGACATCACCTCTCTCAAGCTCATGCTACATTATAGTCGAACATGGAGTGTTTAGACTTTACCAAAAAAGTATGAAATGTTTAAATTAGAAATTTACCCCAACTAACCTTAATCTATGTAAGAAAATTACCTTTAGGTCCATTACTTGGACCACAATTCCTTTCCTTTCCCGAATTATGGTCATTATAGGAATTCCGTTTTCAATAGGATATATGCTATTACTTACTCAAAACGGTTTCTTAATGGGATGTATTCAATAATATTCTCTACCTTGATGGACGGTTGAGATTAAATCTAAGTAAACCCTAATTGGAAATTTGGTCATCTCTTCATTTGTAAAATAGAGTATTTCGTCCATCACAAATACTCTCTTACGAAACTCAACACATTTGGGTTTACAGGTAAGGAGAGAGAAACCGAAACCATTCACCTTGCTTCTTCCTCGACGGATCACAGCAACAGCACCAGACTGCAGGATCAGAAAGCTCTCTGCGTCAGGATGTCTGGAGGTACTCTTTAGTTTATTTAAGATTAAATCCTACACGTGATTATCATGCTGTTCACGATCTTAGGGTTCATGTTAATAATAGAATTACATGTGGTATCAGAGCATGGTTTTAGAACACATGATCGTCCATTAATTAGGATAACTTTGCATCGCCATAATCGGCAAATATAGATCCGTTCTGACTCTGTTTTGCAACAATGTATCGATCCAACTATTATGGCCTGCAAGAATGGTTTATATTTATGTTATTCCGCAATTTTAATTTGGGCACGACTGTTTGATCGTGATTCATTTAAGTTTTTTGAATTTTCAATTATGTATAAACTCCTGCGTGAGTACAAATTCAATGTAATAGTTAAATGGAGATCTGTAACTAGAACGTCGTGTCTGGAGTGGTGGTTGTTTCGAGACTGAAGATGGCGTTTTTGAAGCAGTCGAAGATAAAGACAGATGATCGAAAAGAATGACAGAAAATAGGCCATATAGTTGGATCATACTTTCATAATCATTCTATATTATGCTGATTATCATTAGTATGTTTCTTCATAATCGATGATATAATGCCTCAAAAAAAATTATGCATGTGTTGTCTTCTTTTAATTGAAATCTTATTGTTATATCTCTATTGCAGTTATTGCACCCACTAATCTGACTTCGCATGCTACCTCTGTCACTAAGCTCAATGGAACCAACTTCTCAAAATGGAAAGAGCAAGTTGAGTTCACATTGGGGGTACTTGAACTGGATATGGCTCTTCTTAAAGATAAGCCAGCTTCACTCACTGAAACAAGTACCCCTGAGGAAAAGACCATCTTTAATGCTTGGGAGAGGTCTGACAGACTAAGCACTATGTTTTTGTGAATGACTATTGCCGCCAGCATCAAAACATCCCTTCCTACACCTGAGAATGCTAAGGACTATATGAAGGCCATTACAGATAGGTTTAAGACTGCAGATAAATCCCTGCTGGGAAACTAATGGCAGATCTTACAACCATGAATTTTGATGGTACTCGCTCAATGCATGAGCATGTCACTGAGATGACCAACCTTGCAGCTAAACTAAAGAATTTGGGACTATCAGTGGATGAAGCATTTCTCGTCCGATTTAACCTAAATAGTTTACCTTCTCAGTACGGGCCGTTCCAAAAGGTGTCTTTGGAACTGCCTTACTGGGAACTCTGTTCAAGATATAAATAGCTGTGCGTAGAGCATCCATCCACAAGGATATAGGTAATTGGACCTTAAAACGATCAGTGGTTACTTTATCGGTTACCCAGAAAAGTCCAAAGGATTTCGGTTTTACTACCCTAACCATAGTACGAGAATTGTTGAAACTGGTAATGCTAGATTCTTTGAGAAAGGCGAAATTAGTGGGAGTCATAAACCTTAAGATGTGATCATTCAGGAAATCAGGGTACCTGTCCCTTTACCCTCTATTCCGAAAGATGCTGGAAATCCTCCTCTTGTTGAACCATTTAACAATGAGGAAAACCCAATAAATGATCAACACCTCCATAATGAGATTATCGCCAATCAACATATGGATAATGCACCAGGGGAACCAGCATTAAGAAGGTCTCAAAGACAAAGGAGATCAGCTATTTCCGATGATTACATACTTTACCAAGTAGAATTTGAAGAATGGACAATTACAGACCCTGTTTCTTATTCACAAGCCATTAAAGATGTTAATTCTAGTAAATATGGATTGATGCCATGAAGGATGAATTGAAATTTATGGATGAAAATCAAGTATGGGAAGTTGTTCAATTGCCACCAGGACACAAACCAGTTGGCTGTAAATGGGTCTTCAAGACCAAACGTGACTGCAAAGGCAATGTTGAACGACATAAAGCCCGACTTGTTGCCAAAGGTTTTAATCAGAAAGAAGGCATTGATTATACTGAGACGTTTTCCCTTATGTCCAGGAAGGATTCTCTTAGAATTATCATGGCATTAGTAGCTCACTATGACCTCGAGTTACATCAAATGGATGTGAAAACTGCCTTTCTTAATGGAGACTTGGAAGAAGAAGTCTACATACGTCAACTTGAAGGCTTCATAATTGAAGGTCAGGCAGACATGGTCTGCAAACTTAAGAAATCCATATATGGACTGAAACAAGCTTCGAGGCAATGGTACCTAAAGTTTCATGAAATCATTACTCACTTCGATTTCAAAGAAAACATACTTGACCCTTGCATATATCTCAAGATCAGTGGGAGTAAGTTCATATTTTTGGTTCTATATGTTGATGACATATTACTGGCTAGTAGCGACCTTGGTTTATTACATGCAACAAAGGACTATCTCTTTAAGAACTTTGAAATGAAAGATATGGGTGAGGCTTCCTACGTGATAGGAATCGAAATATTCCGTGACCGGTCACTTGGTGTTTTGGGATTGCCTCAGAAAGCATATATTGACAAAGTTCTAGAGAGATTTGGCATGATGACATGTTCCTCTAGTCCTATTCCACTGCATAAAGGGGACAAGCTTCTCTCGTAGGGAGTTTGATGTATGCACAAGTCTGTATGAGACCCGACATTAGTCATGCTGTTGGCATGCTGGGTAGATTTCAAAGTAACCTAGGAATCGCTCATTGGAAAGCTGCAAAGAAAGTACTGAGATACCTCAAGGGAACAAGGAATAATATGCTCACATACAGAAAATCAAGCCCCTACAGGTGACTGGTTATTCAGATTCAGATTTTGCTGGATGTCCTGAGACCAGACTTTGCACTCTTGGCTATGAGTATCTCTTTTGTGGAGGTGTCATCTCATGGAAAAGTCAGAAATCCGAGTTGCTTTACGATTCCACCATGATGGCTGAATATGTGGCATATTATGAGGCTGCAATTCAGGGCACATGGTTGCGTAATTTTATCTCTCAGTTTGGAGCTTTGAGTTTCATCTCTAAGCCATTAACTATTTACTGTGACAATGACACTGCAACCTTCTTCTCCAAGCATGACAGGATATCTAAGGGAGCCAAACACATTGACCTTAAATATCTATCACTGAAGCAAGATGTTAGATTAAAGAAATTTGTCATTGAGTCTATACGTACAGATTTCATGGTCGCAGACATATTCACAAAGGGACTACCTCCAAAGACCTTTCAAGGACACACTGAAAGCATGGGTCTTGCCGATAGTTCTTAATTTTCATTTTCTGCCTTTTGATTTCTATACTTGTATTTGACATTTTTTGAGCTCTTAATGCAACTCTACATCTGCTATTTTTGTTTTTCCATTGTGTACATAGTTATGTTTGGATGAATGATAAACAGAAACAG
Source organism: Persea americana (assembly GCA_029852735.1). Lineage (NCBI taxonomy): Eukaryota > Viridiplantae > Streptophyta > Magnoliopsida > Laurales > Lauraceae > Persea > Persea americana. The sequence continues at coordinate 44,148,423 of CM056813.1, forward strand.
TCTTTATACAACGACATTATGAGACCATTACGTAAATCTCCTCTTACGGTCTAGTTATGAAGGTTGTCAATGACGTAGTACATGGAAGTAAGCATGTTGCAAAATAATGTGTGCACGCCATGACTCCTCTTGACCACCGAAATAGCCAAGACACTTATGATAACCGACTAACGTAGTGTTTGGCATATAATGCGCCTTATGATTCCTAGCATGAAAACCACTAAAGGATCTTCCTATCGACCAAGTGGGAGACTATAAGAAAATTACCTTTAGGTCCATTACTTGGACCACAAGTCCTTCCCTTTCCCGAATTGTGGTCATTATAGGAATTCCGTTTTCAATAGGATATATGCTATTACTTATTCAAAACGGTTTCTTAATGGGATGTATTTCATAATATTCTCTACCTTGATGGACGGTTGAGATTAAATCTAAGTAAACCCTAATTGGAAATTCGGTCCTCTCTTTACCTATAAAATAGAGTATTTCGTCCATCACAAATATTCTCTTACGAAACTCAACACATTAGGTTTATAGGTAAGGAGAGAGAAACCGAAACCATTCACCTTGCTACTTCCTCGACGAATCACAACAACAGCACCAGACTGCAGGATCAGAAAGCTCCCTGCGTTAGGGTGTCTGGAGATACTCTTTAATTTATTTAAGATTAAATCCTACAAGTGATTATCATGCTATTCATAATCTTAGGGTTCATGTTAATAATAGAGTTACAAATTAAACTCATAGGAGCTTAGCCAAATAAATATGCTAACAAAAACTCAGTTAGGTTTGCCTTAATTACACACTTGATAACCATCTGGTTTTGTATATATCTCATGTTATAAGTTCATATGTTTTTTCTTTTAAGGTCACCATGATCTTGATAGGAAAATGAAAAATGTGAATGGAGGAAGGTCAAATAGTTTGGATGAACTCAAGTATTCCTTTGCGATTTTAAGGTCTCTAACCCAATTTGCCAGGATGAAATTAATTTTGAGTACCATAGGATCAATCTTGAGCAGACTATATTCTTAATGAACATGAAGAATGTGATGAATTGTACTTTTTCTCACTTGACACCTTAATTTATTGAATGATTATTCCTAAGGTAACTTATCAAATAAGGCCTTAAATTTTTGCCTTATTTAAAAAAAGTACACAAGTTTTAAAATTTTTTAAATTAGTCCCTAAGTTTTCCAGGAAATTTTCAATTAAGGACATTCGTTCATTTAAAGATATTTTTCGGTAAATTTTTCCCTCAAAAATTTTAAATTACCCAAGTCACCCTTCATTGAAATAAAACCCACTTTTATTTTTTCTATATTTTCTTTCTTTTCTTCACCGCATCCTCATAGTAATCAATGACAACTAGCATCTCTACGGCGATCGGCTAATAAATGTAGTGGCTGCTAGATCTATGTTATGGCTTTAAATGAAGGCTACTTTGGATATCTTTAAAAAATTCAAGGAGAAAGTCATAAAAAAATTCCATTAATTAGGAGGTCTTTATTTAAATTATATCATAGTAATGGTCACACCCGCATATCCCTATATTATTTGCATTGACCTAATTTAGATGTCAATTGGATAACTACTCAGCATCAAACAAAATTCTTCGAAGCTTTTAGAGACTTCAAATGATAGCCAACATCATCAAACAATAAGAGGGTAATTCACCAAATTTTATATACAAGAGACCTTCCCATCCCACCCACTCCTTAATTAGTAGTAGTCCCAAGTAGGCCTCTTCAGGAGGACAATACCTTGATGCATACATCTGACGCGTAAAATTACAGTTGGCCACAGTAATTGCAAAGGTCTTTAATCATAATACAACTCGTCTTTTATTTGTTGCACTACCAAAATTTTTAACTTCAAAAAATAATTAAATAACTTGCTAAAATGCTATAATAGTTCAGAATTAATATAAAGTAAAAGCGATAAATACACTTATGACAATGGGAAGAAAGTGAACGAAGTAGAAATATCGACATCGAATGACACATTCAAAAGAAAACACTATGTTATGAAGTGAAAAGCATAATAGCCCTAAATAGAGATGAGAATGGACTAAAAGCTTATATGGATCATACCGTTGAAGTTCCCATATCATCACAAAGTCGAAGGATCATAGATGAGAAACGTATGAGATCTGCATAATTCTCAATGCCTTGTAAGACTTCCTTGGTTACTTTCAATCTCATGGAAAAATAACCATGAACCAGCACAACAGGCCCAGATATTGAGATCCATGCATTACGCAAATACTCCTCAAGTGTTGGGGTATAGCCATTGTGGTACCACCTTGCCTCCACTAAGTATGCTTTACAAAGACCTGCCCACTAAATAAACTAGCTAATTGCCACGACGATCAATGTTTTTGTGCTTGCAAGCCATTAAAATAAAAAGGACTCGTTAGCTCCTTTAGGGAACATTTGTGCAATATCATTTCCGTGGATGCAGACGGTCATTTCTAGAATTTCATGAACAATATGCACCCAATGTCCTATTATTGTGGCATTTGTTTGAGCCTTGAATCATCTAATCCTTGAAAAATTAAAAAACGATGGTAACCCGTAGTGACAATAGGATTCCATGCTAAAATCTCAAGGGATTTAGGTTTCCACTAATCCTAAGAGGCCCAAAAAAATTAAGATTGGGATTTAAAAGGAATGTAGATGTAATTGATGCTTACCATTTTTCTCAGGTATTGTGAGACCCCGACCCCTAATTTTCGGGATTAGTATTTTCTTAATTGTGGACTAGTTTTCTAAAGTGAGATTAGTGGCTGTTTGGGTCAGTTTGCGGGTTAGAAAGACCTTTCATTAGCTTTGGGGAGTTTTGAAGGCCAGTGAACCCAGTTAGTGACCGTATGGTCCTATTTGTTTTGCGTGGTCAGCATGGGGAGATTCTTTGTGATTCCCAAAAATTCTCATTCTGATTTCATTTGACTAGTATCGTCATTTCCTACAACTTTCGTGTTCGCTCCGTACCCATTTGAAGCTCCAAAAATCAGTTTCTCCAGCCCTGGGGGTAAACCGATCTTTTCACATTGAATCTGGACCCAAATTTCGAGATCTCAAAACCATGCCAAAATTATGCTTTTTGAAAAATATATTTTATGAGAAACATTTTTCTCTTCTTCGTCGATCGCATCCGGGGCCCAGAAATGGATGTTTTAATCCCGACAAGTTTAAGTGATAGTGAGACCCACACCACCCTTTTATAAAAGGGCCAGCCCATTCCTTCTTCCCCATTTGGTTCCTGCAAAATGAGAGTGTGAGAGGAACCTCAACTCTTTAGGTTTTTCCTCTTTCCTCTTCTTCTTCCTGTTTTCTCACAAAACCCACCTCCAAGCTTGCCAAAATGAGAGATTTGCGCCCATTCTCTTCTTCCCCTCATCTCAAGCTCTCTATTGATGCCATTAGAAGAGAAATCCAGCCACATTGAGGTTCTCCTTGAGCTAGTCTTGTTCATTTGAAGCGCTTCCATGTAAGCAATCCTTTCAATCTCCTAGATTTGTGTTTTCCTAACTTTAGAGAGTTTCTACCTTCTCTATAGGGAGCTCTCTTCTTCTTGTTCTTTGGTTTGCCATTTTAGGGTTCTAAGATGGGTTTATTTTAGGGTTTTTGTGTAGATTAGAGATTTGTGGCTTGAGAGGGTGATTAGGAGCTTGATTAGCTACTTTGGAAACCAAGGCAAGTGGATGATTAGATTGTTTTGAATATTGGCATATTTTGTGAGAAAAGCTTGATTTTATCAATGATTTGATGATTTAATACTTGCTAATTACTATGACTTTTATGGGCTTTGAAATGACATATTGATGAGTTTTTCCCTCTTATTTAATCTCTTGAAAACATATGCATTGCTAGTTTGTAAATCTCATTTTTTTTTTTTTTTTGTATACATATGGATTTCCATGGATGATGAGTCTTTTGCATTGAATGAGGTTGGAATTGGAAGGAGAATTAATGCCTTGATGGAAGGATGGTTGGAGGATAGGATTAGAGGTTGAATGGAAGGGAATAGACCCATTTCATGTCAGGAAATGGATGAAGTCGGAGTGGAATGGTTTGGGAAAGAAAGAGCATAAATCTGCACCTGATGTGTAGTTCCCGCAGCTGGGCGGTCAGCGGGCAGTCACCTTGGCGGCTAGCCGACAAGTGACCGGCGGCTAGCCGACCCAGATTCGGTTACAAACACAGAATGCTGTATTTTAACAGGTGAATCGCGGTCAGCCCTGCGGTCAGATAGCGGCTAACCGCCACCCAAAAGCCCTATGACCGTCAGGTAGCCGAAATGCGCGGTCAGAAACACAGAATGCTGTATTTTAGCAGGGTGAACCGCGGTCAGCCCCGCGGTCAGCCAGCGGCTAACCGCCTAACACCTCGGCGGCTAACCGCCAGCTAACCGACAGGTGACCGAATTTCACCCAGAATTCCTGAGTCTTTTCTATAGTTTTCAGATATGGTATTTAAAGGTTTGGATGGGTTGCTCTGATGCCCTACCACCTTGGAAAGACCCAGGGGATGACATAAGGAGATCGACTTAGAAAGAAACTCCATTTCGGAAATGTATTGGGAATTTTGGATTCATCAACTTGCATAAGGAAACTTGGTATGTCCTCTATCATTCGAGTACCATACTAAGGGCAATAATAGACATACAAGATCTTTATACATGTTGTCTGAATACGAAAGCCTCAATATATAGTCCGTAACTGTATAAGGATTCATTTCATTGTTTTACTCAGATTATATGTATCCTTACCCGATATCACTGGTTTTATCGCAAACTCTGATTTATGCACCTGACATGTCCTGCCAGCCCTGTTTATGCATGAAAAGATAACGATATGAAATGTGTGCCTACGAACACCGTGTCCCGCCTGCCCGAGTGTTTTATACTGATATAGTTATGTACATGTTTTGGTTTTCATGTGACCCATGTGTCGGCACCACTAAGCTTGGACGCCCTTGTCAGTCTGATCAATTGACTTGGGCCTCCCCCTCGTGCTCCCGCCAGCTGCAGCTTGGATCCTGTCCCGTTACCCAGTTCCGCGGCCGTGGTCTTGTCTAGCTATATGTATATGTATATATAATGTTGGTTCTCGTCACTTCGCGTGTTAGAGACCAACACCCCGATCGTGCTCTCATCACATTAGTGATGGAGGATTTAGCTTAAGTGTGGTTGCCAATCTGTTCCCCACTATTGTGGCTCCCCTGAAGAAGGGCAATTTGCAGGGTCCGCCTATGGACTGGGTTTGCAATGTGAGGAATGCCTGTTTTGCCATATATCCATGTTTTATAATTGTTCCAACTGAATACATGTATTACCAGATATATATATATATATATATGTTTTACACATGCTTCAAAATGAATACATGTTTTGTCAAGTATACAAGTTTTACACTGGTTTTAAATCTATGCAACTTTTGATCAAATACCATGATTTATCATATATTTTATTATTCAGATTATCGTTTATATCTTTTCACTCACCTGCAAGACCGTCGTGTCTGACCCACTCTTTTGGTACTCAGGTCCGGATTTCTTCGCTCCGAGCTGAGTGCACGTGTTGGCTGTGGAGCCATGAGTTGCAGATTTGTTGCGTCGGCTATGTCATGTAGACATTTAGCTCGACATATGAGTTACGTCACATGTGGGGTAGTGTTTATTTGGCTTGTTATTGGTATGGCTTTTATTAGCCTGTTCTCTGGGACTTTTAAATAATGCACATTGATACTTGTAACTTGAACATATGTGGGAATGAAATATCCTGTTACTGTCAGCTCTGTATTTTAATGGGATGGTTTGCTCCAGTCTGATATGATTCTTGATACTATAGCTATATGCTAGCGGTTGAGTGCGATGCAGAATCCGATGGCCACGGAATCCGAGTCACAACGCCACGTAAGCTTCCGCAAATTATTCAGAATGTGTTGGAATTGTCATCCTCACTCACGCGCATCCTGGGAGAAATATAATTATTACTTAAATCCCAATTTCATGCTCCCCGAGGTCGGGCCGCGGTAGGGTCCGGGTTTGGGGTCGTGACAGGTATCGTATAATGTCATAACCTTGTTCTTTTAAAGTGTCGTAAGCTAGATCATTACCAAAGTTGAGTAGGGCTAGAAAACACATCTTCATGTACTCTGGAAGTTGTTGGATGGTACTGGTATCCCATCTGAAATGTTGTGCATGAGATTATGAATGGTGATCATTAGAGTGAAAATCATAGGGTTGAGTTGGGCTTGTGGTGGCCTGTCAGCCTAATGCAAACCGGCTTAATGTGACGGAATTTGATTGAACCCAAACCAACAAGGGGTGAGAAGTTGGTTTGGTTGGGGATCTTCTATCATTATAAAATGGAGAAAAAGCCAAACAAAAAAAAAGTGGGGGAAAGCATGAAATGAAACGAACCTATCAACCGCATCTGTAAAGAGCTCAAGCTCTTCTACAGTACCATAGACATCATAGATATCATCAATGGTTGTGATCATCTGATTAACTTTGTTAAGAACTTCCCGACCATAACCATACTGAGGTTCAAATGTGATTGAAAGAGAGAATAAATAACACTCCAACCAGCGGTCCCTAGTAAATGGCAGCTTCTCTGTCAAACCCAGTTGCCTTCACCACCTATAAAGCATAACAAACAAAAAACAATATTATGGGGTAATCTGCCATCTTAAAATGATTCTGTTTTTGTTTCTTAATCTTAACAGACTGTGTAAGACTGTCAGTTTCTCTCACACACATGGAGATATTTGCTGAGTCTTATGCACGGATTTGGGGCTATTTATTGGGTTTTTCTCTCAATCCAAAGACACAAGACATCGAAGTTAATTATATCTCTTGATCTGAGGTTAGAATACCCTAAGAGAGATTTATGTGTTTCTTTAGAGCCATCGAGATATTATTCTGAAGGGCTGCTCTAGAAGGTTTTTTTGTTTCTACTCTCTTTTAGAAGATAGTTCATCTTCGTTGATAAGGTGCGAGGAGATCAATTAAGGAGAACGGTGCACGGTAAAAGTCGTGGCCATGGAAGTTGTACAAGAACAACTATAGTTCTTAAATTAAGGTACTGACTGAGGTAAAGGAGCTGTGAGTATATCTTGCAACTGTTCGTGAGTTCTTGATTTCTGGATCTTGGTTTTTCTCCCTTAAAAGGGTTTTAACATTAAATATTGTGTATGCCTTCTTGTATTGTGTGCTTAATAGATTTATTTGTTGGTTCTATCTTGTTTGGTTAGTTACATCCGCTGCTTTGGTTTAACTAATAGACGAGCATCCATTCTAGTGGGTTATGCGGAACTTTCAATTGGTATCAAAATTGGTTGCACTAGCCATAGATTTAAAAGTTTGGAAATCTGTAGTGAACGACTATTCCTTGCTCACTATTATTGCTGATGGAGTAACTGGTCACAAGCCTAAAGATAAGTGGATTAAGGAAGAAGAGTTGGCTGTCACTTGTAACTATTAGGCTTTGAATGCTATTTATATGGAGTTACTATGTCTGAGTTTCAAGGAATTGCTACATGCACTACTGCAAAAGAAGCTTGAGATATCCTGCAGATTGTGCATGAAGGGACTGACACTGTCAAACAATCGAAACTTTAGAAGTTGTATACAACCTTTGAAACCATAAAGATGGAAGAAGATGAGTCTTTCAATGAATTTAATGGTAGGCTAAATGCAATTGTCAATGATACCTTTACCTTGGGAGAACCAATTGCTGAAAATAGAATTATTAAAAAGATTTTGAGGTCTCTTCCAGAAAGGTTTGATAGAAAGGTTTCGGCCATAGAGGAAAATAAAAATCTGAATACGCTCAAAGTTGATGAATTGGTTGACAACCTACAAACTTTTGAAGCAAAACTTAGGTCTAATGAGAAGACACAATCTAAAGGTATTGATTTAAAAGCGTCCAAGAAAGCTGCAAGCTATTCAGATTCAGATTCAAATCCTGAGGATATTGATCCCCAAGTTGCTATATAGTTCATAAAGCAGTTCAAACTTTTTATGAAGGGGAAGAAAACCAATGTGACAATCCCTAAAAATTATGGAAATAAGAAATCTTTTAAAATAATTCAATGCTATGAGTGTCAAGTCTATTAACACATTGCTAGTGACTGCGGAAACAAAAAATCTAGAAAGAAGGCTTTGAATGCTACTTGGGAAGAAGATACTTCTGTTGAAAATGATAAAGATTCAGAGTCTAAGAAGCCTGACACTAGCAAGGGGAAGTTTATTGCTTTCACGGCAACTTCTGGTTCTGCTACTTCTCATATTTCTACCGAAGCTGACACTGATCAAAATACCGGGTCAGACGAAGAACCAGATTGGAAAGCTAAATATAAAATACTTTTTAAGAAAAACATGAAGATAGTTAAAGTGAATGAAAAAGTTGCTATCAACTGGAAAGTGTTTGAAGAGTAGAATGCCTCATTGAAAGCTAAACTTGCAAAATCACTTGCTAAAATATAAAAAATGGAGGATGAAAATAATAAGTTGGCTATCAAATTGACTGCAGAATCACAAAAGTGTGACTTACTTTATTCTGGTATGAAGACTTCGAAAGTAGAGAATTCTAATCTGAATAGAAGACTCAAGATGGTTATATCTGAGTTAGATATTACTAAAGCTTCATTGAATATGATGAACACTAGATCGAGAAAATTAGATAACATCATGTGCAGTCAAAAGGTACACACTGACAAACATGGCATTGGCTACCCTGATGAAGCATCCACTTCGAATGCCCAAGGTATAAACTGTTTTGTTAAAAATTCAGTTATTACTAATATTGTTGTTAGTGTTGCACACAGAGATCCAAAGAAGGAGAATGTGTCACGTCCTGAACAAATTCCCAGTTGTTATCATTGTGGAATTAAAAGACACATTCGACCCCATTCCAATAAGCTGCGAAGTTTACCGAATCAAAAGTAATGGAAAATGTAGAAAGCTGAGCTGAAAAAGAAGAATACCAAAGCTTTTTGGGTCAAGAAATAAGACATACTTTCTGTATTGGTACTCACTTTGCTGAAGTGTTTAAATTTGCAACTGTGTGTGCCTAAGCTTCATCAGCTCTAATCTGCAAGATCCAGCCCCCATCCCATTGCTAATACGAAGATCATATTAAGGGGGAGTCAATATTGAGGGGGGGCTACTGGATTCAGATTGACAAAAGCAGCATGATGATATTGATTTGTCAATTATGGACAAATACAGCGGGAGAAGAATGGAGTTAGGGGGAGCTTTATAAGTTAAGGCAATGCAAGATTTAGAAATTTCAAGCAAAGGCAATACATAATCTACAGTGTTGAATTTTTTTTTTTTTTGTTTTTAAATTCACTAATTTTGGTTTTCTCTTTTGGGTAGATCATATTGCATTGTTTTAGGGAGTTTTGTCCAAAAAAAGCCAAAATTGGGAGATTGTAAAGGAGAGATGTTGTCTGCTGTTAGAGTCTAAGGCAGAGTGATATCTTGCTATAGCAAAATTCATGCTCGCTATATCGAGTGAGGTAGACAAGCCCTGTCCGATCCAATCCAAACTCTGCTATAAAGTTGGAAAAGGTTTGATATTCTTAGTGGATTAGAATTGGGAGTCTTATGCACAGATTTGGGGCTATTTATTGGGTGTTTCTCTCAACCGAAAGACACAAGACAAGAAGTTAATTTTCTCTCTTGATCTGATGTTAGAATACCTTAAGCTCGTTTCTCTAGAGCCATTAAGAGATTGTTCTGAAGGGCCGCTTTAAAAGATTTTGCTGTTTCTACTTTCTTGTAGAAGATAGTTCATCTTAGCTGACAATGTGTGAGAAGATCAAGTGAGGATAATAGTGGACGGTGGAAGTCGTGGCAATAAAAGTTGTGCAAGAACAACTACAGTCCTTAGGTCGAGGTACTGATTAAGGTAAATGAGTTATGAGTATATCTTGTAACTGTTTGCGGAGTTCTTGATTTTTGGATCGTGGTTTTTCTCCCTAGAAAGGGTTTCCACGTTAAATATTGTGTCTGCTTTCTTGTAGTGTGTGCTTAGTAGATTTATTTGCTAGTTCTATCTTGTTTGGCTAGTTACATCTGCTATATTGGTTTGATTAATTAGACCAGCATCCATTCTAGTGGGTTTTGCAGAACTTTCACATTCTATTGGAGAGAAGATGGTAGTAGTTGGACCTTTTTCCTTGAGTTACATTCCATTCACCACTTATAGTGCTAAACAACCACTTGAATGCCTCCATTGACACGCTCCTATTAATTTATTATAGTACTTAAGGCTATACATATGATTGTGTGGATTAAGTATCGATCTAATTAAGTCATTTTAGTTAAATCATCTAGGTTACAGAGATTGCTTGGAATATTAAAAAAAAAACAATAACATAAACTTATTAGAAAAAGGCAGAATATCTATCAAAATTCGGTCAAGAGACCAATCTTCTCTATCTTAATAGCCTTTACCACCTCAAGTGCACTAGAACAAACTTAGACCTTAGAAAAACCTCACATCTTCAACTTGATAAGACCTAGCAAGATGGCTCTCTCCTCTGCTTTTTTAAGGGAAGAGACATTTGGGCCATCAACCAATCCTACAATAACCAACAAGCAATTAATCCAAGCTAGAAAGCCAAACTCAGATTTCCCATCAACCGCTCTATTGGCTCAATACGTACAAAGAATAACTAAATTCTAATTTTTCCTCAAATTATAGGATAGGGTTAAGGTTTTGCTATAAGGGATATGGTCTTGAGGTGACAGTTTAAATCCCTCGATCACGCTTCTAACCATATATAAAGTTTAACCCAAAATTCTTATTTATATCCCCAACATAGTTGGGATAAAGCTTTCATGATAGCGACAACGAGTCTAGGCCTAGTTAGTTGGTCCAGTATGGTCTACTACATACCAAAAGTTTCACAAGTACATCATGTTTGATGCGTCTTTCAAAAGAAATGAAACGGTGTTCAAGCTTTGGAATGAAATCGTAGAAGAATCTATAATAAAATATAATATAAAATATAGGGTTTTTTGAAACTTCACAAGCTTTCGAAATCCAGAATGGAAATCATTGGTCAGGGCAAGTGGAAAGTTTTGTTGAGGAATGATAGATGGGTCCTGCTTGGCACCATCTAATTTCCAAATATTATAATTAAAGTTAATTAGATCATTATAATCATCCAATGATCCTGGCTATGTCAGTTATCTCTAAATTCCAGATAAGAAGTTCCTATTAAGCTACCCATCTCCAATTTTCAATATTAGACTTGAGGACTGAACAATAAATAAAACGTTCAATGGTCTTACCTATACCCATTTTGAACATCCTTCTGATATGAGGCCTGCAATATGTTGTAATCCAACTTAGCCAGTTCAAGTATAAGAGGATCCATGCTCTCTTCTTTCTCATACATGTCTATGTACCACCTTGCTTCTAACCTTAACATCCTATAAATGTGTGGGAAGCTCCAAGGCATGAGCCACTTGTTCTTCAAGCCTAGGGTCTATCTTGCCCTTTAGATTCTTGAGATGCCTTCTTGCAAAGGCCTTGGCCTCATCCATTCTAGTTTCTCCAGGAAATGCTAGGTATGAAGCTTCGTATAAGCTCAATAGTCCTTTTGTGTCTTCACATAAGCAAGCTTTGAAGCTACCCATCTCAGCAATGAAGCTATTGAACACATCTGGCAATCAAACAATATAACCATCTCAAAAAGTACTTGTAGTGAAAACGTTAAAAGATAATTGAATGATGTTAACCGGCACTGTACCATTAGATGCATAGTAACCATTTTGTCTAAGGATCCGAAATTGGAGTGCCATGGCGTTCAGACCTTTCTCAGTGCCAAAGTCTTTCCAGATGGTATCCAACACTGTCCTAATCTCCTCCTCAAAAAGATACCCTACCCCAAGACGTTGGAGATGGTTGATCAACTCTACCCTAGCAAGTGGCGCACTAGAATCTAGAAGCAAACTTCGAACGTAATTCTTCAGTTCCTCAACCCGTCGGGTGTATGCCCCATCCTAAATGATAGATGTGTGGGTAAAACACCGTAATGACGAAGTTAAGCGAGGATTACGGCTAGACTCGCCAATCACCTCGGCCTCTGCGGAAGATCCCGTCAGCTCGGCAGCTCGGTCAAACAGTGCCAGCGCGGCACCGCGGTTCGGCAATCGGCACAGGTGCCAGCTCAGTACATAGGCACACCACGGCCGAGCCATCCTTGGTCTCAGACTAGAATGCTAGAGTCAGAGTGGGCCTCCACCCTCCTCCTGGAAATACGGCGCGCTCAGACAGATATGAGCATTCATTTATGACGATAGGATCGCTCATTTATGGCGATAAGAGGTTTGCTTTATCAGCCCTGTACGTCAACTGACTGAAGGCATGGAAAGTGAGGATGGGATGTTGCCCGTTTTACCTACTGCAGCCAGTCAGGGTAAGGACCGATGGGACCTCACCTCACCGACCCCCACTCACAATGGGAATGAACGAGGAACGCTCACTTATATATACACATGGGATCGGTCCCATAGGAGGTACGCAATACACAAACTCGCAAGACTCCACACTGTTTCATTCTCTTCTTCCTCCTCCTGTTTAGTCTCCTCAGAACTAACTCAGGCATCGGAGTGCCTTCGGCTCACGGCAGCCAGGGGCTCTGACTAGCCTTTTTCCTTCCGTTTCAGGTTCTTGGCGTTCAGCATTCCCCGTCCTAAGAAGTTCACCCCGATCTCATCTCAATCTAAGTAGGTGTCGTTTTTACCGCCTACAGTTTGGCGCCGTCTGTGGGAAACTGAACAAAAAGCTTATAAACACCATGCCTCCAAAAACCAGAAACGGCGAAGGACCCTCCAAAGGCAAAGCTTTGTCCTTACAGCCTCCGCTGGCGCAGAATCTTCCACCTCCACCCCCTCAGCAGAGGAGGTCAGGGGGGAGGTCTCCCACGGTCCAGACACAGTCGCGATCTAGGGGAGTGACCATGCTTTCCCTTCGCGACGTCCCACCTCCAGAACAGCCCCGCCATAGCCATGAGCGGGGCAGGCAAGGCGACAAATCGGTCACCAAACCACACGAGAAGTCAGTGCGGGCTGGGTCACAGTCACACCATCAAGCCAGCCTCGATCACGATGAAGACCCCCGCCTGGATGACATCAGGGCTCAGAACCGCCTCATCCAGGAGCAGCATGAGCTTATCCAGCGGCTCAAGCAACAGCTCGACGCCAAGGGTCAGAGTCCGCCACCCAGGCGCCTGGACCACGGGCGAGACCTGAGGCACGTCCTCAACAGTAAGAGGCGCGACCGGGACCAAGGGGAAGAAGGCTCTAGCAGCAGCCACATGCACGAAGGGCCGAAGAAGCAGCGCCAGGCTTCAGAAGATGAGGAGCTAAAGCAGTGGATCGACCAGCGGGTGAAACAGACGATCCGCCAGAATATGGAAACTGCTGGTGTCATCCGAGACCAGTTCAACACCTTCGAAGCCGAGGACACTGGCGTGTTAGTGTCACATTCCTGTGAGCACTATTTTTGGTTTGTCAATTCCGTGTCATTATGTCCCAAAGACTTTACATCTCGAAGAGGTTCAAGGATGATCTACTTTAAGGATATGTTCAAGCTTTTGGAAGACCTGGATGTGTCAAAGAAGACTCCACTTGTGTGCAAATCATCTCAGGTATTTTGGAACCAAAATCTTTACCTACCTGGACCCTAGGAGACTTGCTTCCTTAGCCTATAATAAGTGTTTCATTTAATGCTTATTTTCATTATGTTCTGTTCAGAAATAGGGAGTTCGGTGACCTTTCGGTCACCTGGCGGCTAGCCTCTTTGCAAAAAGCGGCTAACCGCTAGGTAACCGAAATACCACGGTTACATTTCCAGAATGCTGTTTTCTGTCAGAAATGTTTCGGCCACCTTGCGGTCAGCATTCGGCTAACCGCAGTAAGGACTGGCGGCTAACCGCCAGGTAACCGAGGTTCACGGTTTCATTTCCAGAATACAAACCTTTCATCTGTTGTGGAAGCTCGGTCACTTCACGGTTACCTTTCGGCTAACCGTCATATAGGCTGGCGGCTAACCTCCATGTAATCGAAATGTCTCGGTTAGCTTTCCAGAATGCTACAGGTTTTTGAGGTTCAGTTTCGGTCACCATGCGGTCACCTCACGGCTAGCCGCTATGTCTACTGTCGGCTAACCGTGAGCTGACCGAATTAGAAAAACTAGCCGTTACCTCAGAGAAATTGAAATGAGGCTAGCCGAACTACCAAGAGGCTAGCCGCCAAAACTAGCCGTTGGGAATTTCTCTATATATATCTGGAGCTCGTTTTGCACTGTAGCTAGTAGATTTTTCAAGAGCTTACTTTCCCTCTTCTTCCCATCTTTCCTAAGCCTTTAAAATCATCTTCCAAACACACTATCAACCTGATCTAGAAAATGAATGAGAGATGTTAGTCTCTAAACAAGTGTGTTTGGAAAAAGGATTCTAGTTTGTTTTCAAATGATATACATTTAGGAAAATCTAGAACCCAACCTCTTGTCCCTTGATTGAGCACAACATTGGAGCATCATCATCAATATCAAGGAAGCATTGCAAGAGGCATAAAAGCTTGGAGCTACGGTGACAAGCTTCGAAGAGCATCCTCTGGACTTCATCAAAAGAGGCAAGTGTTCTTCTCCCTCACTTCATTAAAATCAGAGCATTGTAAAGTGGCTTATCTCTTTGTGATTTAACCACTATAAAAATTGTAAAGGGGAGTAGATCTTTGTGATCGAACCTCATGAACAAAATTGATGTAGAATCATTACTTGTGTAGTTTTGATTCATCATAGTGGAACCAAGGGACTGTGTGGACCTTGTGAGTGGATGTAGGACATATGGTCCGAACCACTATAAATCTCTGTTCACTTACTTATGTTGTTTGTCTAAGTGTTTTGATCTAGTTTTCGTGCCTTATTTATCATTGAACATTGCTAGATTATCACACTTAATCTACCTATCACTTGATCTCTCTTAAATCTTAATTAATACTTTAAAAATGGATTTAAAGTTTTGATAAACCTATTCACCCCCCCCTCTAGGTTGATAACATTGGCCCTAGGTGAACTTTCAATTGGTATCAGAGCAAGGTTACTCCTTTAGGCTTTACAACCCGGAGTTGATCTATTCTTTTCTTGTGCCAATGTCTAATCCAGAAGGTAGTGCTGTAAACAGACCACCACTATTTGATGGTACTAACTATGCCTTTTGGAAAGCCCGAATGTCTGTATTTCTAAAATCTCTTAGTGGAGAAATATGGGATGCTGTTGAGGATGGATGGACTCCTCCTTCCTTCACAGCTGATGATGGCACTGTCAAACCTCTCCCAAAGGACAGATGGACAGCTAATCAAAAAGTTATGAGAGACTATGATGCAAAGGCATTAAATGCCATAACCTGTGCCATGAATGCTGAAGAATACAAAAAGATTATGACATGTAAGACATCTAAGCAAGCTTGGGAGCTTTTGGAAACAAATTATGAAGGAACAACAATTGTTAAAAGAGCCAAGCTCCAGATGTTAACTTCTCAATTTGAATCTCTAAGAATGAGGGAAGATGAAATGTTTGATGAGTTTCGAACAAAACTAATGGTAATCGTTAATGAGATGTGGTCGCTTGGTGAGCAAATCCCTGAAGGCAAAATTTGTAGCAAAATCCTTAGGTCCCTACCTGAAAGATTTCACCCCAAAGTAACTTCTATAGAAGAATACAATGACCCTGAAACTATGAAAGTAGAAGAACTAACGGGTAACATTAGAACCTTTGAGATGAAGATGAACAATGCTTCCAACAAATCCAAAGATAAGAAATCAATAGCCTTAAAGGCCTCTCAACCATCTCCACCTAAAGAAGAATCAGGGAATGAGAATGAAAGTGATGCTGAAGTTGTTGCATTGCTTACTAAAAGATTTTTAAGACAATTTAAGAAGAAGACTTCAAAGTTTAATAGAAAAGAGAAAGAGAAACCTTTTGATAAAGGTAAAAACAAAGTCAGCTCCTCCTCCAAGTATCAATCTAGAAATGTG
Source organism: Persea americana (assembly GCA_029852735.1). Lineage (NCBI taxonomy): Eukaryota > Viridiplantae > Streptophyta > Magnoliopsida > Laurales > Lauraceae > Persea > Persea americana. The sequence continues at coordinate 44,164,490 of CM056813.1, forward strand.
AAATGCTATAACTGTCAAAAGTTTGGACACATATCTACAGAGTGTCCAATGGAAAGGAATGTATCGAAAAAGACCCTTGTGGCTACATGGGATGACTCATCTGAAGCCGAAACAGATTCAGATGAATCACACAAAGATGAGACAGAAAATTACACTGTATTGATGGCCAAAACTGTGTGTGACTCATTACTTGAGACAATGGAAAGTTCTAAAGAAAATGATGTTGAAAGCTTGGAGAGTGAATCTGAATCTGAATATGACAGCTCAGATAATGAAAAAGATGATGAAGATTCACAAGTAACATATGATAGACTCTATGAGGAGAGCTGCAAATTGATTGAAGTCTTGAACAAACAAAAATCCAAAAACAAAATCTTAAAAGACAAAATTGAAACATTAACTAATGAAAAGAATATCTTAGCAAGCGAACTAAATAAAAGTAATTCTAAATTTCATATTGCTAGTGAAGAATTCAACAAGATCAAGAGTTATGAAAAAGAAGCTGAAACTCTAAGCAAAACAAACGTTCTTTTAAGAAATGAAGTCACTCAACTGAAATGGTTCAAAGAAAAGTATGAGTATTCATTTACCCATGGAGAAGAAAAATTTGAAAGACTTTTTAAAATGGGAAAATATCATAGAGACAAAACAGGATTAGGATACAACAAAATAGACAAACATAATCCTAATGTCTCTACTGTGTTTGTGAAAGGAGAATCTTCCTCCAGTAGTCAAAACATTTCTAAAATTACATGTCATTCATGTGGAAGCAAAGGACATGTCAAGTATGATTGCAAAATTGAACAAATTAAAAGACAGACCGCTAAGACACATGTCAATTCTCAAACAAAAAAAAACTGTTCATAACAATACAATCAAATACTCTATCACTCAACAATTAAATGAGATGATGAAACAAATTGGTCGTCTAAAGTTACAACTCAACAATCACACAAAACCTATTAAATCAACTGAAATCTACTCTAAGAAACATTTTCATCAACAAAATCATAACAAAGCTAAATCTCAAGGTTTTGGTAAAACCCCTATCACACAAAGATACATTTGGATTCCTAAGAACAAAGGCTTGTTGGTTCACACAGCCTTTAAAGCAGTTGATCATTCCTTGTGGTACCTAGATAGTGGATGTTCTAGACACATGACAGGGGATAGAGCATACCTATCCACAATAATTGAATATGAAGGTGGAACTGTCACCTTTGGTGATGGAAATATTGCTAAAGTAGTTGGTAAGGGTACTTTGAATGTTCCAAACATGCCTGTTATTGAAGATGTTTTATATGTTGATGGTTTGAAACATAACTTGCTAAGCATTTCTCAAATATGTGATAAAGATCATATTGTTAACTTTAGTAGTCTTGGTTGTGAGATTTCCAAAAATGGAAAGATTATTCTAAGAGGTCTTAGAACCAAAGAAAACTGTTATGTTATCGGTGATCAGAAAGAATCATCTAGTTCAGCCTGTTACATTGCTCATCTTGATGAAGCTCAACTGTGGCATCAAAGACTTGGTCATGTAAATTTTAGGGACTTGTCCAAACTGGACAAGTATGTTAAGGGTCTTCCTAAAATCAGCAGGAATTCAAAAACAATATGTGGAGAATGTCAAAAAGGTAAACAAATTAGAAATTCTCACAAAAAATCCAAGTCTCTAAAAACCTCTAGACCTTTAGAACTTCTTCATATGGACTTGGTTGGTCCAACTAAGAAAGAAAGCAGGGGTGGCAGAAAATACTTCCTGGTTATTGTAGATGATTACTCTAGATTCACTTGGGTTGCTTTTCTAAGAGAAAAATCTGAGGCTTATGTTGAATTTAAAAAGATTGTAAAAAGAATCCAAGTTGAAAAAGGAAGAGCAATTTCTCGGATAAGAAGTGATCATGGTGGTGAATTTGAAAATATTAAGTTTGAAAAATTTTGTGAGAAATATGGAATTCACCATGAATTTTCTGCCCCTAAAACTCCTCAACAAAATGGTATTGCTGAGAGAAAGAATCGTGTCTTACAAGAGATGGCCACCGTTATGCTTCATGGAAAGAATGTTCCTAGAGATCTATGGGCTGAAGCAGTTAGCACAGCATGTCACATCATAAACAGGGTATACTTGAGAACTGGCTTGGATAAAACTGCTTATGAGTTATGGCATGGTAAAAGGCCCAACATTAGCTATTTTAAAACTTTTGGTAGCAAATGCTATATACTTAAGGATAGAGAACACTTGAGCAAATTTGATTCAAAAAGTGATGAAGGCATTTTCATTGGCTATTCTCAAAACAGTCGTGCATATAGAGTGTTGAACAAAAACACTGGAGTCATACAAGAATCTATAAATGTTGTCATTGATGACAAACAAAATGATTTCAGTTTTCAAGAAAACTCTGATTTTGATGAGATAGATGTCCAAACTGAAAAACTCAACAAGGCTCCCATCGCTAGTGATTTGGTGAATGTGAAACATCACCCTATGGACCAAATTCTGGGAGATCCTTTGGCTGGTGTCAAGACTAGAAGACAATTAGAAAATATTGTTAGCTATCTATGCTTTACTTCTACTCTTGAACCTAAAAATGTGGATGAAGCTTTTACTGATGATAATTGGATAAATGCAATGCAAGAAGAGCTAAATCAGTTTGCTAGAAGTGAAGTGTGGGATCTAGTGCCTAGGCCAAATGACAAAAATGTTGTAGGTACTAAATGGATCTTCAAAAATAAACTTGATGAAAATGGTACTATTGTTAGAAACAAGGCCAGGCTGGTTGCCCAAGGATATTCTCAAATTGAAGGAATAGATTTTGAAGAAACCTTTGCTCCAGTTGCTAGACTTGAGTCCATTAGAATCTTACTTGCCATTGCGTGCTCTTTAAAATTTAAATTATACCAAATGGATGTCAAAAGTGCCTTTCTAAATGGTCTTTTGGAAGAAGAAGTTTATGTGGAGCAACCTAAAGGATTTGAAGACGCTAAGAAGCCCAATCATGTATATCTTCTCAAAAAGGCCCTCTATGGTCTCAAACAAGCCCCTAGAGCTTGGTATGAAAGGCTTACACAATTTTTAATTAATCAAAATTTTGAAAGGGGAAGTGTGGATAAAACTCTCTTTATTCAAAAAACCAATGATTCTATTCTGATTGCTCAAATTTATGTTGATGATATTGTGTTTGGATCTACTTGCAATAGTTTCACAGAAGAATTTGCTAATCTAATGAAATCTGAATTTGAAATGAGCATGGTTGGTGAACTTAATTTCTTTTTAGGATTACAAGTCAAACAATTGACTGATGGAATGTTTATTTCCCAAACCAAATATGCAAAAGAATTGATCAAAAGATTTGGATTAGATTCAGCCAAACACATGAACACTCCCATGAGCACCACTCTAAAGTTGTCTAGAGATTCGAGTGGTAAGAGTGTTGATTCCAGTCTGTATAGGAGTATGATAGGCAGTCTATTATATCTTACAGCTAGTAGACCCGATATTGCCTTCAGTGTGGGAGCTTGTGCCAGATTTCAATCTGATCCCAAAGAAATCCATTTGAAAGCAGTTAAAAGAATCATTAGATATGTTTCAGGAACTTCAGGATATGGTTTATGGTATCCTTATGATTCATCTACTTGTATTGCTGGATACTCAGACGCCGATTGGGCTGGAAATGTAGATGATAGAAAATCTACTAGTGGTGGATGTTTTTATCTAGGAAACTGTTTAGTTGCTTGGCACAGCAAGAAACAATCATCCATCTCTCTATCTACAGCTGAAGCAGAATATATAGCAGCTGGTAGTGGATGTACCCAAATGCTTTGGATGAAACAAATGCTCACAGACTATGGTATTGAACAGTGTAGCATGAACTTGTATTGTGATAACACTAGTGCTATCAATATTTCCAAAAATCCTGTTCAACATTCTAGAACTAAGCATATTGACATTAGACATCATTTCATTAGAGAATTGGTTGAAGAAGGAGTCATAGTATTGGAGCATATATCTACAGAGAAACAATTAGCAGACATTTTAACAAAACCCTTGGATGTTTCAAAATTTGAAAATATGAGAAAATCCCTTGGTGTTTGTGCTCTTCGATAAAATAAAATAAAATAAAAAAAAATAAAAAAAAATAAAAAAAAAAAAAAAAAGGGGGGGAATTTCGGCTAGCCGTGGACCCTCTAGGCGGCTAACCGCCGTGGCGGGCCCGTGTTTTTAAAATCTAGGTTTTTCTTTCATTTCGTTGTTTCTTCTTCTCTCGTCTGGTTCGTCTCCCTCGTGGCTGTGTCTGGAGTTAGGTTTCGTCTCCCTTCAAGGTCGTTTCTTCTTGTTTCCCTCTTTCTTTTACTTTGCATTTTCTTGTTTTCATTGTTATTGTGCATTTGCGGTTCTCGTTATTGTGCATCTGTTGTTCTTGTTTTCCTTTCCTTGTGTCTGCTGTTTTCACTTCTGTGGGCACTCCAACTGTTTGCATCAATGCCTCCTAGAATGAAATCAGCTGTAAATCGTCCCTCTAAAAGAGGACGCTCTATTGGAGGCTCCTCGTCTCGTCAAGAGAGACCTCCTCCTTCACCCCCATCGTCTCCTTCACATTCATCTTCTAGTTCCCCTTCTTCTTCTTCTCTTCCTCCTACATCTATGCCTATGAGTCTCAAGCCAAATGCCCAAATGCTAACTGACATGAAAAAACGGTTGATTATGGTTGAGCGTCGCACCCTCCGCTCAGTTATTGAAGGTCATGAAACGGCCATTATTCTTGCTCAAATCAATTGGAGCAACATTCTGGATTGGGGGGACAAGGCTTATCCTTCTCTTGTTTACAGCATGTATGCGTCTATTACTGATGCTGTTTCAACTATTGACTCTTGCTCTTTCAATGTAGCATTTCGAAATCAAGTAGTCACTATTGACTCCGATCGTATTTCCTCTGTTATGAACATCCCTGTTTGTGAAAATGGCCTAACTATGGTTGCTGACACACTTACTGAGGCTGAAAAGGCTGAAGCTACCCTTCGTATTTGTGGATTTAATGCTGAGTGGAATCGTAAAAAGAATTTTCTTCCTCTAGGTTCGTTGATTCCCAAGTATAGACTCCTTCACAATCTGTTCACATTTAATGTCTATCCTCGTAAAGGCAATAGGACCGAATTAACTGCTTATATGGTCAATATCCTTCATAAAGTCATTACCGGTGTTCCCATATGTCTTCCTTCGCTGATTTGTCGTACCATCGTTCGGTTTCACCTCTCAAATGCTACAAAGACTGCTGCCCCATTTGGATTTCTTATGACTCAGCTGGCTCGTTCTTATGGTGTTCCGCGGCCGACTGATACTCCTCTATCCCATACTCCTTTTGGAAGAGCAAACCTCATTCAGATGAATCTTCTTCCTAACGCCGAAGCTGGGCCAGTTCCGCCTCTTGCAGATGATCAAGTTCCACAGCAGCCAGCTCCATCAGTGCCTCCGGTGCAAGTTCGTGGGGCTACTTCTTCTGGTGCATCTCGGAGCGTAGGAGATCGTTTGGATGCAATAGAGCAACGGCAGTCCAAGACAGAGAAACTATTGAAAAAGACTCTACGATACTTAGGGGCTTTGTCCAAGGGCTGTCGCGGACATGATTTCAACGAAATGCCTCCCTCTCCATCCCCTCCGTCTGATTAGTTATTAGTGGATCTTTTAGCCACTTTTGTTTAATTGGTTCTCTTTTTGGTGGTGTTCTGTTGACAAGTGGCTGTCCTTTCTTATGGGTTTAAGATACTTATGCTACCTTCTTTTAACTTGGATGTATGAACCTTCATGTCTAATTTTTATATCTCATTTCTGTTATGACTTCCTGATATATTTGTTCTATTGCATTGTTCTCTTCTTATTGCTTGGTCCTTCCTTTGTCAATTTGTGACAAAAAGGGGGAGAATTCTCAGGATTTCAGATTTTCAGATACATTCTAAGGAAGAATGTGTGAATGCTTCTATCTTATTTGAATATGTCATTTTTGACTAATGATTAAGGGGGAGTTGCAATCCCTCCATAGAATGTGTTTCTTCTTGTCCTATGCAGGTAATTCAGTCAGATTCAAGCACATTTTTAGGGGGAGTTTTTATTTGAGTTGTAATTATTGCATCTCCTTGTAAAGTTTTCATTCTCTTGTAATATTGAGTGTTATTGGGTTCATTTATTGTAAGAGTGTATAGAATAGGTGTTTTGCCACGAAATTGTCAAAGGGGGAGATTGTTAGTGTCACATTCCTGTGAGCACTATTTTTGGTTTGTCAATTCCGTGTCATTATGTCCCAAAGACTTTACATCTCGAAGAGGTTCAAGGATGATCTACTTTAAGGATATGTTCAAGCTTTTGGAAGACCTGGATGTGTCAAAGAAGACTCCACTTGTGTGCAAATCATCTCAGGTATTTTGGAACCAAAATCTTTACCTACCTGGACCCTAGGAGACTTGCTTCCTTAGCCTATAATAAGTGTTTCATTTAATGCTTATTTTCATTATGTTCTGTTCAGAAATAGGGAGTTCGGTGACCTTTCGGTCACCTGGCGGCTAGCCTCTTTGCAAAAAGCGGCTAACCGCTAGGTAACCGAAATACCACGGTTACATTTCCAGAATGCTGTTTTCTGTCAGAAATGTTTCGGCCACCTTGCGGTCAGCATTCGGCTAACCGCAGTAAGGACTGGCGGCTAACCGCCAGGTAACCGAGGTTCACGGTTTCATTTCCAGAATACAAACCTTTCATCTGTTGTGGAAGCTCGATCACTTCACGGTTACCTTTCGGCTAACCGTCATATAGGCTGGCGGCTAACCTCCATGTAATCGAAATGTCTCGGTTAGCTTTCCAGAATGCTACAGGTTTTTGAGGTTCAGTTTCGGTCACCATGCGGTCACCTCACGGCTAGCCGCTATGTCTACTGTCGGCTAACCGTGAGCTGACCGAATTAGAAAAACTAGCCGTTACCTCAGAGAAATTGAAATGAGGCTAGCCGAACTACCAAGAGGCTAGCCGCCAAAACTAGCCGTTGGGAATTTCTCTATATATATCTGGAGCTCGTTTTGCACTGTAGCTAGTAGATTTTTCAAGAGCTTACTTTCCCTCTTCTTCCCATCTTTCCTAAGCCTTTAAAATCATCTTCCAAACACACTATCAACCTGATCTAGAAAATGAATGAGAGATGTTAGTCTCTAAACAAGTGTGTTTGGAAAAAGGATTCTAGTTTGTTTTCAAATGATATACATTTAGGAAAATCTAGAACCCAACCTCTTGTCCCTTGATTGAGCACAACATTGGAGCATCATCATCAATATCAAGGAAGCATTGCAAGAGGCATAAAAGCTTGGAGCTACGGTGACAAGCTTCGAAGAGCATCCTCTGGACTTCATCAAAAGAGGCAAGTGTTCTTCTCCCTCACTTCATTAAAATCAGAGCATTGTAAAGTGGCTTATCTCTTTGTGATTTAACCACTATAAAAATTGTAAAGGGGAGTAGATCTTTGTGATCGAACCTCATGAACAAAATTGATGTAGAATCATTACTTGTGTAGTTTTGATTCATCATAGTGGAACCAAGGGACTGTGTGGACCTTGTGAGTGGATGTAGGACATATGGTCCGAACCACTATAAATCTCTGTTCACTTACTTATGTTGTTTGTCTAAGTGTTTTGATCTAGTTTTCGTGCCTTATTTATCATTGAACATTGCTAGATTATCACACTTAATCTACCTATCACTTGATCTCTCTTAAATCTTAATTAATACTTTAAAAATGGATTTAAAGTTTTGATAAACCTATTCACCCCCCCTCTAGGTTGATAACATTGGCCCTAGGTGAACTTTCATGGCGCGTCTCCTTTCTCTAGGGAGATAAGAAAATACACACTCCCCGAGAAGTTCAGCGTCCCGAGGTTCACCCTGTATGACGGAACCTCGGACCCTGCGGCTCATCTCCGACATTACATCCAGAGGATGTCGGTCTAGGGGGATGATGACTCCCTAAACTGTCGAGTTTTCTCCTCCAGTTTGGCGGATCTCCCCCTGCGGTGGTTTTGCTCGCTTCCTGAAGACTCCATCTCCAGTTGGCGGCAACTCCGGACCTCCTTCCTGGGAAAATTCCAGGCGCATCGCGTCATCCCAAAGACCGATGCTGATCTGATGGCCCTCCGGATGCAGAAGGATGAGAGCGTCACCCAGTTCGCTCGTCGATTCTGGACTGTCTACAGCCAGATCGAGTGCGCTTCTGAAGAGTTGGCCGTGAGGTCCTTCCAGCTGGCTCTTCGACCGGGCATCCAGCTTCGAGCGCAGTTGGTCATGTACCCCGTGACCACCATGAAGGAGCTGATGACCCGAGCGAATCGGTTCATCTTGGCGGAGGAAGACGAGGTGCGAGGTCGCGAGAACTTCGGCCTCACCCAGAAGAGCCAGCCAGCCAAGGGAGACAGCAGGTCCTCCAGGAGGGAGGATCGTCGCAGAGAGCCGTCCCCAGATCGGCGCAAGGCCCGGTCCTCGGAGCAGCGCCGAGCCCCCTCCACTTCGGCAACGGGACCGGGGAACGGCAGAAGGTCAGGCCACGAGCCGGCCTCCCACGTGGCAGTGAATACCATCTTCAAGGAGCCGATCTATAGGCTCCTCAATAAAATAAAAGCGCAGCCTTTTTTCAAGTGGCCGCGGCCAATGACGACCGACCCCTCCTCGCGAGACCAGAGTAAGTTCTGTGCTTACCACAAGCAGAATGGGCACAGAACCGACGAATGCAGGAGCTACAAGTTCCACCTGGAGAACCTCGTAAAGGAGGGGCACCTCGGGGTGTACATCAAGAAGGAGGGCCAAGGTGATGACCGACCTCCGCAGCGAGACGCTGACAACCAGGACAGCGAGCCGGAGCGTATCATCAACGTCATTCACCCCGCCGCCCCACCTAAGAAGAGCTCTTAGGCTCGCGCCGAGGCCAGGCGCGCTTCCCATCAGAAGCAGGTGCTGACCGCGGCACCAGAGCCGGCCGCGAAGAAAGCCAGAACAGAAGGGGTCAGGATATGGTTCTCTGACAAGGACTTAGAAGACGTCGAGCTCCCACATAACGACGCTCTAGTGCTCACCTTCAAGCTGCAGAACTTCTTGGTTCAGAGAGTCCTTGTCGACCCTGGCAGTTCGTCCGAAGTCCTGTACTACGATTGCTTCAAAAAGCTGAAACTAAAGGACGAGGACCTCCAGGCTGCCCGTACTCATCTGGTCGGCTTCAGCTCCAAGCCTGTCTATCCTAAGGGGAAGATCTCCCTCAGGGTCCAAGTGGGTGGCGCCTGCAGGCAGGTAGAATTCCTAGTAGTCGACGTCCCCTCCCCATACAATGTCATAATGGGGAGGACGTGGCTGCATAGCATGGAGGCGGTGCCCTCCACCCGGCATCAGAAGCTTAAATTTCCTTTGGAAAGCCAGTCGGGTCGGACGAATGTGATCACCGTCAGAGGCGCCAGCACATGGCCAGGCAATGCCTGCTGGCCGTGATGCCTGGCGAGGCCGAATCGTCCCAAGTCAATATGGCCGAACTGGACAGAGAGGCCGAGCTCGGCGACGTCGGCAGAACTCCGGCGGAGAAAAGCATCGAGGACCTCACCAAGGTCAACATTGATCCCGCCGACCCCGACAGATTCTTCCTTGTTGGAAGCCAGCTCCCCGAGTCCGAGAAGACAGAACTGCTTGACCTCCTCGTGGAGAATAAGGCGATCTTTGCCTGGACACCCTATGAGATGCCCGGCATTGACCCGACAGTTATCTGCCACGAACTAAAGGTGGACCCCAACCATAGGCCCGTGCTTCAAAAACCGCGCCGGACTGGGGTCCCGCAGACCGAGGCCGTGGTTGAGGAAGTTCAGAAACTCCTCGAGGCAGGCGCAATAAAGGAGGTCCACTATCCGCAGTGGTTAGCTAACACCGTGGCGGTCAAAAAGAAGACGGGAAAATGGAGGGTCTGCGTGGATTTCACCGACCTCAATAAGGCCTGTCCAAAAGATAGCTTCCCTCTTCCGAAGATAGACCAGCTTATCGACGCCACTGCCGGACACGACCGAATGAGTTTCCTGGATGCCTACCGGGGGTACCATCAGATCCCCCTGTATGCGGCAGACCAGGACAAAACAACCTTCATCACTCCCAGGGGTACCTATTGTTACAAGGTGATGCCTTTCGGGTTAAAAAATGCGGGAGCGACGTACCAGCGGTTGGTGACGAAGATGTTCCAGGCCCAGCTCGGCAAAACGGTGGAAGTCTACATCGATGATATGGTCGTCAAATCCAAAAGGTCGCATGACCACTTGACCGACCTCCGCTAGATTTTCGACATCCTTCGCCAGTTCCAGTTGAAGCTGAATGCATCCAAGTGCGCCTTTGGTGTCGGTTCCGGCAAGTTCCTCGGAAGCCTGGTCACAAGAAGGGGGATCGAAGCAAACCTCGACCAGATCACCGCGATCCAGGAGCTCCAGTGTCCGACCTCGGCAAAACAAGTTCAGCGGCTGACCGGAATGGCTGCCGCCCTGAACCGATTTATCAGCCGAGCCTCGGACAAGTGCAGACCTTTCTTCCAACTCTTGCGGAAGGGCTCCAAGTTCCGATGGACACCGGATTGTTCTGAGGCGCTGCAACAGCTTAAACACTACCTTTCCACTCCGCCGCTGCTGTCAACTCTGACTATTGGAGAAGCATTGTTCTTGTATCTGTCGGTCTCGGACCATGCAGTGAGCTCGGTGCTCATCAGGGAAGACAACGGCCAACAGAGGCCCATCTATTACACGAGCAAAACCCTGCTGGACGCCGAGACCCGGTACCTGCAGCTTGAAAAGCTCGCCCTGGCGCTCGTTAGCGCCTCTCGAAAGCTCTCCCACTACTTCCAAACCTTCACAATAGTGGTCGTAACAGAATACCCACTGAAGGCTCTCCTCCGTAAGGCAGATTTCTCCGGACGGATCTCCAAATGGGCCGTCGAACTGGGGCAGTATGACATCAGCTATCAGCCCAGAACGGCCATCAAAGCTCAAGTCCTCGCGGACTTCATTGTGGAGTTCACCCCTCAGAGTTCGGCACCGACCTCGCTCGACACCGAACTGGGGGGCGATAGGGGAACAGAGGTTGTCCCCGAGACCGAGCAAGAACAGTCCTCGAGAGAGCTCCTAGACTCATCCTGGAAAGTCTTTGTCGACGGATCCTCTACGTCCAAAAGAGCTGGCGCTGGCATAGTCCTCCAGTCCCCAGAAGGCCTCGTCATCGAACAGGCTCTGACACTCGGTTTCAAGGCATCTAATAACGAGGCCGAGTATGAAGCGCTCATTGCCGGACTTAATAGTGCGAAAATCTTGAATGCTCGATCCATAGTGATTTTCAGCGATTCTCAGCTAGTGGCGAGCCAGCTGAGCGGAGACTACCAAGCTCGGGACGACAGGATAGCGGCCTACCTTGCCCACGCCAAGGGACTTCTCTCCCAGTTCGAAAGGGCCGAGGTCCGGCAAATCGGCAGAGAGTCCAACTCCCATGCGGATGCCCTCGCCAGCCTCGCCTCGGCGGTCGCAGTAGGTAATAAAAGAACTATTGAAGTAGAAACGCTGCGGGAGCCCAGCATCGACCTCCAGCAACCTCGGCAGCTCATGTGCCTCGATCTCGGCCCAAGCTGGATGGACCCCATCATTGCATACCTGAAGGACGACCAGCTACCCGAGGACAGGGCTGAAGCTCGTAAGGTCAGGTTGAAGGCAACCCGGTTCTGGCTCTCCCCAGACGGCAAGCTCTACAGGAAGTCATTCACAGGGCCCTACCTCCAGTGCGTTCAACCCAGCAAAGTCGACGATTTCCTCTACGAGATTCACGAAGGAATCTGCGGCAGTCATATAGGAGGTCGGTCTCTTGCGTACCGGGCTATCAGCCAAGGTTACTGGTGGCCGTACATGCAGAAGGACGCCCAGCTCTATGCCAGAAAATGCGAAAAATGCCAGAAGTTCTCTCATTCTCTCCACCAGCCAGCCCAGGACCTGAGCCCCCTCTCCAGTCCGTGGCCGTTCGCCCAGTGGGGCCTGGACATCGTCGGACCACTCCACCGAACTCCAGGGAACAAAAGATGGTTGATAGTGGCCACGGATTACTTCACAAAATGGGTCGAAGCTGAACCCTTGTCCTCCATCACCGAGCTAGACACGAAGAACTTTGTGTGGAAGAACATCATCACAAGATTTGGAATTCCCCGTACTCTAATTTCCGACAACAGAACGTAGTTCGATTCCAACTTTTTCAAAAGCTTCTGCCAAGAGTACGGCATTCGAAATGTCTATTCCACCCCGGCGTATCCTCAAAGCAACGGTCAGGCTGAGATCTCGAACAAGGTGCTCCTCGACGGAATTAAAAAGAGACTCGACCGAGCCAAGGGTCGATGGGCAGAGGAGCTGCCCAGTGTTCTATGGGCCTACCGAACTACTCCAAGGCGTTCCACCTCGGCTACCCCGTTCTCCCTTGCCTACGGCATGGAAGCAGTTATTCCCCTTGAGGTCGGCCTCCCGACCTTGAGGTCGGAACTCTGTGACCAGGGTCTAAATGATCTGAACGTAGCACGAGAGCTGGACTTGGCTGAAGAACGAAGAGAAGCGGCAGCTATCCGCCTGGCCGCCTATCAACAACAGTTGGCCAGGGGATACAACCCGAAGGTCAAGGAAAGAAGATTCGCGATGGGAGAGTTGGTCCTAAAGAAAACCCTTCCTGGCGACCGAGATCCAAACGAAGGTAAGTTGGCGCCCAACTGGCAGGGACCGTTCAGAATAACCTCCACGGCCGGGAGATCTGCCTACCGACTCGAAGATATGGAGGGGAAGGCACTCCCGCGACCATGGAATGCGACGCATCTCAAAAAATTCTACTTCTGAGAAATGTATTAAAGAAATCAAATATCAATGAAAGGCGTTTCTTTTTCTGGAATAAGTTTTTGCATTACTTAGAGATTCCCGCGGCTCGACGCCTCTGCCAACTGTCAGCTTGGTTCCGTTGCCAGCTTCGACAAAGCTATAGATATCAGGGTCAGGTACTGTTACCACCCTCGCGGCTCGGCGCCTCTGTTCAGAGGGCCAACCGCCCTCAGCTCGGTGCCTGCACCAGCCTGGGCGGCACAGCCAAAAGCATATCAGGGTCCGGTACCATTACCACCCTCGCGGCTCGGCGCCTCTGTTCAGAGGGCCAACCGCCCTCAGCTCGGTGCCTGCACCATGCGGGGCGGCGCAGCCATACTCGCATCAGGGTCTGGTAGCAGTACCTCCCTTGCGGCTCGGCGCCTCTGTTCAGAGGGCCAACCGCCCTCAGCTCGGTGCCTGCACCAGCCTGGGCGGCACAGCCATACGCACATCAGGGTCTGGTAGCGGTACCTCCCTCGCGGCTCGGCGCCTCTGTTCAGAGGGCCAACCGCCCTCAGCTCGGTGCCTGCACCAGCCTGGGCGGCACAGCCATACGCACATCAGGGTCTGGTAGCGGTACCTCCCTTGCGGCTCGGCGCCTCTGTTCAGAGGGCCAACCGCCCTCAGCACGGTGCCTGCACCAGCCTGGGCGGCACAGCCATACGCACATCAGGGTCTGGTAGCGGTACCTCCCTTGCGGCTCGGCGCCTCTGTTCAGAGGACCGACCGCCCTCAGTTTGTACTTATTAAACTTCTTGGCAGACTACCTGTACTCATTCCACCACAAACGAGACAAAAACCATACACAGAACATGTGGAAAGAATGTTGTTTTATTACGTGAGAATCTGCCGAAATACAATGTATATAAAAAGAAAAGAAAATTACAAAATTCAAGGAGCTGCAGCTTCCTTATTACACTCGGTCCCAGTAGCGCTCTCGCTGGGAACGGCCGAGGGAGCTGGGGCGACTTCCGAGGCGGAGGGAGCCGGGGCGACTTCCGAGGCGGAGGGAGCCGGGGCGACTTCCGAGGCTGGGGGAACTGGGGCGAATTCCGAGACAGCTCGCAACTTCGAGTCCGAGCGAGGAAACCTGGGGGAATTCTGGAAAATAGGGCTGTCCACGGAGACTCCAACCCTTTTTAAGGCCGCTTTCCACCCAAGTGTCCATGCCCGGTCTCGGATTCCTGGCAACTGCGCCCTATAGTCAGCTGCCAGTTTGTCGACCTCCTCGTTCATCACGGCCTCATGCTCGGCTAGGTACTCTTCCTTGAGTTTGGCCTCCTGCCCTTTCAGAGCCAGCGCGAGCTCGGCCTCCTTCCCCTCCAAAGCCATCTCCAGCTTTCTTTCAGCCAGCTTTCTCTCGGAGGTGAGCCTCTTGTTCGTCCCTCGCAGCATCTGCATATCTTCCTCCTGCCGCGACGACGCGAGCCGGACCTCGTCTAACTCCCAGGAAAGGTGGGCGTTTTGATCCGCCGCAACCTTTGCTTCCTCTTTGAGGTGCTCGGCCAAGGCCCGTGCTGCGTCAAGCTCGGCGAGAAGATCTGCGTTCTTGCTCGCCTCCTCCTCTAGGGTCGCGTCCTTTGCCGCCAAGGACTTCAGCAGCTCCTCCTTCTCCGCTGCCCAGACTGCTTCCCTGGCCTCGGCTGCGTCCAGCCTTCCCATGCCAGTTTGGCACTTTTGCAAGAGCTGCAGTAAGAACAGAGTGTCACCTAAAGAAATGTAGCAGAAAAAGAGAACATGAATAAGTGTACATACCGCTACCAACGACCGCATTGAGGAAAGCAGCAGCGATTCATTATCCATCTGCGCCCACCTTGCCATGTCCTGGGGAAGGGCGCAAGCTCGTCCCAGAGCGGCAACCACTTCAGGGTTGACCGCTCGGTCCGACTCGGCTAGTTGCCTCCCCAGCACTCCCTCAATGTCCGATTTCCAAGGGACAAACTCGGAGGGAGTGGCGGATCCCCCGACCGACACAGGTGGTTCCGGGGCAGGTGGGAGTTCGACCCTCGCCCTCTTCTCCGGCCTGCGCGCCTGGACGACCTCGGCAGGACCCTCTCTGCCCAAGTCAGAGGGCGATCCGTCAACGGCTGTGGCCGGAGGATCAGCGCCGACCTCGGCTGCTGCTGGAGGTCCGGATTGGGCCCCGTCAATGGCTTCTGGACCCATCTCGGCCTCGGGAGCGAGAACCTCTGCACCAGCCACGGGCGTCGTAGTCGGGGCGACGCTGGCGCCTCGAAAAGGGTCCGAGGTCTCGCCCCCTATGTCCCCAAAAGCTGCGGCGGACAGGTCCTCGGCCACGAAGCGCTGGCCTCGACTGCGCAACATTTCGACTTCGGATTCTTCCGAACTGGATGAGCTCCGGGACTCACTGGAGACGACAAATTTCTGCCTCTGCCGCTTGCGCCAAGTCTCGGCTCTCACAGTCCCCGCGGGTTCACGGACCGGAGACTGTTCGCCCGATTCTACCGGAATACCGCTGGGAATCGCGACTGTCACCGTCTCCGAGGTGGGGCACTCGGACTGTGCGGTGTTCGACCTGATATTTTCTCCGAGCAGCACGGAGTCAATCCCGGTCACCCGCGTCGAGGTGGTGAAGGACTTGTAATGGGGCGTGTACCCCAGGAGCGAGAACGCAGCTCGGCAGTGATGGCCACGGTACTTCTGCACCTTCTCGTGCTAGTCTTTGTTCACCCTCCACCGGCTCCTTCTGGCGAACTCCCTTCTCTGCCGAAAACCTGCAGTAACAGAGCGATGTTAACAGAAGGAAAGACATAAGATTAAACTACAAAACCCAGGGGACCTCAATTTTTTACTTGGGGGGACTCCTATTCTTCGTGGAATCCGAGCTGTGGTGCTGGGCTCCGCCTCGCCGAACTCCCATGCCCCTCTGACAAAGACACGGTCCTCCCCCGCGTATTTATTGGAATCTTCCAGTGCGGTTACGAAGGCAGTTCGGTGGACCCTTAGCCGAAGGTAATACGTATTCGCTTCTGCGGATTTGCAGAGGTCATACGCCTCCTCGATGTTCGGAACACCGAGGTTGATTTTGAGGATCTCGTTTAGCCGCACTACTCCCATGATGATCTTATACCCATTGGGAAGTAGCTGGCAGGGGCTTAACTCCCACTCCCGGAGACAGTCCGTGAGGAGTGGGTGAAGGGGGAACCGGATTCCTCCCTCCACGACGGACACAAGCCAAAACGGCATCCAGCCGTCGCTGTATGTGATACCGTCGTCAGGGCCGTCTGGCCTAACTTCTACGTTCGCAGGGACCTTGTATGCCTCCCTGAACAAACTTATAGACAGTGGGTCACCCAGCCAGTGCCTGTAAATGCCCATTCTCTACCCTAAACAGAGAACTGCCTACTAGAAAGGGAGAAGACAGAAGGAAGAAATCCTACGATGGAAGGCCGTGCAAACAAGAATGCTCGCAGGTAGTACTGTTCTTCAGCAGAGTGCAGCAGAGTCTGAAGATCGAAAAGAAGGAAGACGGAGAAGGTGCCCTAATTTATATGGGTTGGGGGCGCCGTTTCAGGTTTCAAGAAAGGCCTTTAATGAGGCATTATCTCGAATAGCCCTAACGCCGTCTCGGGCAGCCCAGGCGTCCTGCAGATGTGATTGCGTGCCCTTCAGAGAAGCGACACATGGCACCGGCGCCGCACTTCCAGAGGACTCTTAAATGCCTCGACAGACGAGATGATAAATGCCTCGACAGACGAGATGATAAATGCCTCGACAGACGAACGGGCAAATGCCTCGACTGGCGAAGAGAATTCAATGGGGCACCCCACGTCAGCAAAGGGTGATAAAAAGGAATCCCCCCCGAACCGAGACTCCGCCATCTCGGCAATGCATCACACACCGGGTACTCTTAAAAGACCAGCGGCAAGCCCGGCCTGCCCAAGCCACTCAGCTTCCGACCTGCTCGAAGGAGCTCACAGGTCAAAAGCTGGGGGGGAGATTATGGGTACGGGTACACGGCAGACCGAGACCGCGGTTCATACACCGGGTCTCGGTCATTGGCGGATGTCTCAATTCTGAGAATGGCCAAGAGTTCGGCTATCCTGACCAACGACTCAAACAGAGAAGCAATACGACATAAGGTCAACCACACACATTTCATCAAAGACAAGGAGAAAGGAAGCCAGAATGTGAAGAAGGTTTTCATTTATCAAAGGTCCTGATTACAAGATCAATGAAGATACATTAAGACAAAAATTACAAAAAAGCCTCAGAGGGCTGCAGCTTCCACATTGCAGTCAATCTCTGGAGGGACCTCGGCTACGACCGCGCTGGCCTCAGGAGCGGTCGGGGTAGCTTCGGGAACAACCGCGCTCGCTTCAGAAACACTAGCCGCGGGAGCGACAGCTTCAGGAGGGGCCATGACGACCGCGGGCACTTGGGAGCCCTCGGGATCAGCGCTGGCAGCGGGACCCTCTCGAGGAGCCCCGAGGGCGGCGCTCGCCTCCGGACAGGCTTGCGAAGGGGGGTTAGGAGACACCCGAGACACGGCCGCGAGTTCCGAGTCCGAGCAGGAAAATTTTGGGGGATTTAGGAAGAGAGGGCTATCCTCGGGGACCCCAGCCTTGTTCAAGGCTGCCTTCCACCCAAGCTCCCAGGCTCGGTCCCGGATCCCCGGCAGCTGAGCCTTGTAGTCAGCGGACAGCCTGCCGACCTCCTCCCCCATGATGGAGTCATGCTCAGCGAGGAACTCCTCCTTGAGCCTGGCCTCTTGTTTTGCCAGGGCAGACTCAATCTCGGCCGCCTTCCCCCTCAGCGCCATCTCCAGGGAACCTTGCGCCTGGTTCCGCTGAGAGAGGAGCCTCCTGTTTGTCCCCTTCGCACTGTCCAGGTCGTCTTCCAGTCGTTTGGCCGCAATCCGGAGATCGTCGAGCTCCGAGGCGAGGTGGAGGTTCTGGCTTTTCTCTTCCGCCAGCTCGTCCTTGAGGCGCCCGACCTCGACCTTCGACTCCTCGTAATCAAAGACGAGGCCGGCATTCCTGGCCGCCACCTCTGCCCGCGTCGCGTCCTTAGACGCCAAGGACGCCCGCAGCTCGTCCCTCTCAACCACCCATTCCACCTCCCGCGCCTCGGCTGCATCGAGCCTCTCGATGCCCATTTGGCACCTCTGCAGCAGCTGCAAGATGAGACCCCGAAGTCAATAAAACGACACCGGACTGAAAGCTGAGGAAAGAATACTGCACTTACCGATACCAGTGATCGCATCGAGGAGAGCAGGAGTGACTCGTTGTCCATCTCGCCCCACCTCGCCATGTCTTGAGGAAGGGCGCAGGCTCGTCCTAGCGCTGCGACAACTTGGGGATTGGCTGCGCGGTCTGTCTCGGCCAGCGGCCTCCCCAGAACCTCCTCGATGGCCGGCCTCCACGGAGCCAAAGGAGGAGGCAAGATCGTCCCTCCAGCGGGCGGAGGCGAGGAGGGGCCAGGCGAGGCCTCAACCCTTGCCCTCTTCTCGGGTCGCCCGCCCTCAGCGACCTCGGCGGAGCGAGCCCGACCTCCAGCCCCCATGGCATGTTCAGAGGGTGCGTCATCCACGACGACGGCCGGAGGTGGAGCTGAGATGACCTCTGCCTCGTCAGGCCGAGCAGCCCCGGTCGTGGCGACACAGACCGTCTCGGCGTCTGGGGCAGGAGTTCCACCCGCAGATGCCGGAGGCGCCAGAGCCACTGCCTGAGGGGGATCCCGGACCTCGCCTCCGATGTCCCCGAAGGCCGCCGCGGACAGGTCCTCTGCGGCGTAGCGTCGCCCTCGCTGGCGCAACATTTCCTCTTCCTCTTCCTCTTCCTCCGAGCTAGAAGCTACTAGCCTCCTTCGAGGAGGCCGGGGCTTGGCTCTCAAGGTCCCAACAGGCTCTGTGACGGAGATTGCTAGAGCACGGTCTCCCGATTCGATCAGACGCCCGGTGGGAATCGCGATGGTCACCGCTGCCGAGCCGGGAACCGCGGTCGTCGCTGTTCCTTGACTAACGCCTTCCCCGCTCAGCACGGAGTCTATTCCTGAGACCTTTCTGGAGGTGTTGAAGGACCTGTAGTGGGGCACGTACCCCAGGAGAGACCACGCGGCACGACAGTTGTCGCCGCGGTAGTTTCTCACCTGCTCGTGCCACGCGCTGTTCACCTTCCAGCGGTTCCTCTTCGCAAGCTCCCTCTTTTCGCGGAAATCTGCACAAACAAAATCGTTATCAGGAGCCAGACAGAGAAAGGAAAGAACTGCAAACCGAAAGAACTTCGGTCTTTACTTGGAGGAATTCCTATTTTTCGAGGAACCCGGACCGTGGTGGCAGGCTCCGCTTCACCAAACTCCCATCCTCCTCTGACGAGTACTCGGTCGTCGCCCGCGTACCTATTGGAGTCCTCCAGCGCGGTTACGAACCCAGTCCGGCGGACCCTCAGCCGGAGGTAGTAGGTGTCCCCTTCTGCGGATTTGCAGAGGTCATACGTGTCCTCGATGTCCGGGACACCGAGGCCGATTTCCAGAATCTGGTTGAGCCGCACTACTCCCATTATGATTTTGTATCCATTGGGAAGTAGTTGGCATGGGCACAACCTCCACTCCTAGAGGCAGTCCCGGACCAGCGGGTGCAGGGGGAAGCGGACCCCCTCTTCCACTACAGAGACCAGCCAGAACGGCATCCAGCCATCACGATAGGTGAGGCCGTCATCAGGGTCGTCCAGTCTAACCTCCACATTGGAGGGGACCTTGTATAAATCCCTAAAATGATCAACGGAACCTGGGTCTCCTAACAGGTGTCTATAGACTCCCATTCTCTACTCAGATGAGGACCTATCTAAAAGAAAAAGACGAGGGGAACGGAAAGGAGTCCTACGAATGGGACTGCACAAGCAGGATCGACGGAAGTTTGCAGGCGCCGGAGAAGTTCTCTTGCAGAGCGCAGTAGAAGTCTGAAGAAAGCAGAAGAAAGTGAAGACGAGAGAGGCGCCCTGATTTATAAAGCCTAGGGGCGTCGATTCGATTTTCGAGGAGAGCCTTTAAGAGGCGTCCCCTCAGTCAGCCCTAACGTCCCATCTCGCAGCCTTAACGTCTCCTCGAAGTAATTGCGAAACAGCCAAGAGAGGGTACACATGCCGCCATTAGCGCGATATCCGAAGGCTATTAAATATCCAGGACAGGCGAGGGGACATCTCGAAGGGGACCCTCCGGATCCGAAGCTCCCTCGCCCCGGTATTTCCCTCATGACAGTAACCCTCACTCGAGCTCGGCAGCGGAGCCGGCTATACGGTCATCGAGCTTCTGACCTCCTCGAGCTAGAGGGCTCTCAGAAGTCAAAAGCTAGGGGGAAATTGTGTGGGTAAAACACCGTAATGACGAAGTTATGCGAGGATTACGGCTAGACTCGCCAATCACCTCGGCCTCTGCGGAAGATCCCGTCAGCTCGGCAGCTCGGTCAAACAGTGCCGCGCGGCACCGCGGTTAGGCAGATCGGCACAGGTGCCAGCTCAATACATAGGCACACCATGGCCGAGCCATCCTTGGTCTCAGACTAGAATGCTAGAGTCAGAGTGGGCCGCCACCCTCCTCCTGGAAATACGGCGCGCTCAGACAGATATGAGCATTCATTTATGACGATAGGATCGCTCATTTATGGCGATAAGAGGTTTGCTTTATCAGCCCTGTACGTCAACTGACTGAAGGCATGGAAAGTGAGGATGGGATGTTGCCCGTTTTACCTACTGCAGCCAGTCAGGGTAAGGACCGATGGGACCTCACCTCACCTACCCCCACTCACAATGGGAATGAACGAGGAACGCTCACTTATATATACACATGGGATCGGTCCCATAGGAGGTACGCAATACACAAACTCGCAAGACTCCACACTGTTTCATTCTCTTCTTCCTCCTCCTGTTTAGTCTCCTCAGAACTAACTCAGGCATCGGAGTGCCTTCGGCTCACGGCAGCCAGGGGCTCTGACTAGCCTTTTTCCTTCCGTTTCAGGTTCTTGGCGTTCAGCATTCCCCGTCCTAAGAAGTTCACCCCGATCTCATCTCAATCTAAGTAGGTGTCGTTTTTACCGCCTACAATAGACAAACATAAAATTTTGGTAAACGCTGGTTGGTCAATCAGTAAAACAGAGGCGAGTATAAGAATCATTTCTTGTATTTGAATTAGAGAAAGAGGGGAGGGAAGGGGAAAGAAGGAAACATGAAAAGAGAGAATAAAACTAGAGAAGAATAGATGACATCTTGTATAAGAACAAAACCAAAGTTCTCTGTGGTAATGACCATCTTAACATTCATTGTCATTATGGTGTTAATCTATGATGTCCGCAACGGATCGTGCCGTATTGTATTTGATACTTTACTATTTACGTGTAAAATCTTTGTAATTGCCACGTTTATGGTGTGCCCTTACTATGTCCATGGCGTGTCTGTGCATCATTGGTTGCATTGAAGTATATGCTATTGTTGCAGTAGTCAGGGCTTGGTTGGAGCGTAATCTTGCAATTTCAAGCTCTGAATGTAAGCAGCTCAGGTCCAGACTAATCCGCCCACATGAGACCGAAACGTTAACCATTTTACACAGAAGTTTGTAATGAGAAGTGAATTGAGATAATAACCTTGTAGGCACTCGTTAGTGACTGTAGAAAATCAAAATCCCAAATGGTTGGGCTGTAATTTCCCGAACGCCGAGCAACATCCGTCTCCAAGGTTGACGCCCCGAGGGCACATTTTCTTGGTAAAGCTGCATTCCTCTTGCTCCCGGCTTTCGGATTTAGGGGTACATGTTCAATCTTGATGTAAGAGAAACTCGATGTGTGGTCGGTCACCTGGGGGAACAAGCGAACAGAAGAACTAGGGAAAGATGGCAAGACGAGGTTGAGAGACATCTTAGTGTTGCTTGATAGTCAGTAGTTTGTGTATTGCATCAATTGCATATAAATAACCAGCAGTTAAAAATTGAGAGCCTTCAAATTTATTAAAATAATCTCAAGTAAAAAGGACATCTTGAGAATCGGGTCAAAAACAGTTTTGATCGAGAGAGGTTATGGCACCTCATGGCTCACATGATCGATGATCAGGACCCCACATCTGGAAGTAGACCCAAGGGCTATCCCAGTGTTGATGGACCCATGAGGAGTGGGTCCCATCTGGCCCACCATCCAGTCTCCTGCGTTTCATGGGAAGTTAATACAAGATTTTGATGGACTGGATTGTGGGACCCATGGCCCCACCTGATCAATGATCACGCCCACACATCTGAGTTTCGACCCCTGGGTGACCATGAAGTCCATCCCTTTAGTGGAATGGGATATGTGGGGTCCACCATCCATCTAAGGAGAAGAGGCGTGAGTTGAAACATCTCTGGATGTTGGAAAAGACGATACGAGTTAAAAGGGTTTTTTGTTCACCCTATTTTTTGTATTTATAAAAAAGAACCCCGTTTTTCTTATTTTCATTTCAAAAAGCAGCTGAGTGGTACATTAGTGGCATGTGACTATTTACACGTGGCGCTTTCGGATAGGGTAGGGGATCCAGACTCCTTCTACCGTAAGGTACCAAGTACAACATATCAGGTCAT
Organism: Persea americana; assembly: GCA_029852735.1. Lineage (NCBI taxonomy): Eukaryota > Viridiplantae > Streptophyta > Magnoliopsida > Laurales > Lauraceae > Persea > Persea americana. The sequence continues at coordinate 44,186,963 of CM056813.1, forward strand.
CGATTTCGAAATAGGCCAGGACCCCATTTCAGTCAAGTCAACCTCCAAATGTAAAGGGTTTAGGCTAATATTTCAGTTTGCTTAACAATTTTTAAAAAAAATAAAATAAAATAAAAGAACATACATTAAAATTTTATTAGGGGCACTTTTGCATCGAAATTGAGTTTAGGAATTTAAGGTACGATAGGTTAATGAGAAAAATGTTAAAAAGGTGATGGGTGAAAGATATAAGTCAGATGTGGATGAAATTATAGAATTTGACTTAATAGAGCAACGGGTTGGTAATTATTTTCTTCCGAAGATGATCTTGCTTGTAAATTATAACCTTTGATATTTTTTTCCTCACTGTTGGACGCTTTCTTCACTCTTCTATTATTTTGTCAACTTTTACCCTTCAAAGCTATCAACATTTACATGTGGAGAGGTTCTAAACGCACTCTCCATTTTTCTTTGCATGCCCTCTTTCTCTCTACACTCTTAATTTATTGAATTGGAAAAATCACCATAAATGATAAGGGCAATCAGATGAGTAGCTCAGATTTTCAGAGTTCCCAAAATTTCTCAAAATCAAATACTAGCGGATCTGAAGCATAGGGCTTTGTGCGTTGGTAAAAAGGAATGATTTCTTATTTAGAGCACTTGTAATAGATAGTCACTTCTTGTTAGTCAATTTTATTCATGTATTTAGGGCTTCTTTCTTTACTAGAAGTCCTAATAGAAATTCTAGATGTTGGATTTTTTGAGATATGATGTGACATGATGTCTCCTTGCATTTGCTGATCTCATGTTTTTTTGCAAGCATTTCAAAATTCCAGCCGCATGAAGGTCCCAAATAACCTTTGGAAATTCATAAATTCCTCCTCCTTTTATTTTGGTGGAATTCATAGATGCTCAAGTCCAAGGGAGCATTTAGGGACTTCACTGTGTTTAGGAATTCAGGAATTCATGTACAAAAATTCCTTGAATTCGAGAAAAGAAAGAGGCCGTCACGTTTTGGAAACCAAATTTTGTGGAATTTCTCATTGGTTTTTCTACCACCAAACAAGGTTGATACAGATTTCTACTCATGTACTAGATAGATGCCTCCTTGCACAAGAATACGACCGTCCACGTTGAAAAATAAGGCCCTCTATAGACGCCATTGCTTGCATTATACACATGGTAGGTCCAATAATTACAACATCAGTTGCAGTCCATCTTTTTTCTGTTGAAACGTCCCGTCAATGTTTCACGACCAAGAATCATTTGAATTCCAACATCCATTTCATTTATTTTTTCGGTCGCATTACATGCGAATGATCGTGGTTTCGAATTTGGTACATTTCTTTGTTGTTGCCCGGCATTTCGTCGTAGGGCAGTTCTAACTTGAGACCTCCGACAAGGCTGTGATCCCGAAATTTTAGTTGGAGGCTTTTGGGCTTACTTTCCTTATACAAATGTTATACTGAAAAATGAGATTTACACGTGTAAATGCTACACATGCAAATGTTGTATATATGAAATTATAGTTGTGAAACGCATTATGGTATTTATCAAAATACCATCTTCACATAAGTTAATGAGTACATCCACTGGTTTTATATGTATTTTAATTTTTTAGATACTTTTCACAAATTTCAGAAAATGTATACAAAAGTTAAGATATGAGATTGACCACGATATTTACCATCAGTAAAAGAATATTGAAAGCTTCAGATAAAGAATCGGATGCCACAGAAGTACAACAAAATAGATATTTTGGTTGGAACTTTTCACAAATTATTCAAAACCTATAAAGATCTAGGATAATTAGCTTCTAAATCTTGTATAATTAGCTTCTAGATCTTGTACTTTATCAGTTAAGCAAGACAAAAATGAATAGTTTAGATTACAAATATGATGTCCAAAGGAATGAGAAAAATTTAAGCCAGTTGATGGGGCCCACAAAAATGTAATCAGTGTATAAGAGACTGTACGAGTGCCTTTTGCATGGGGTCTAAAAGTGATTTTAACACATATTCAAGTGTGGGAATCTTGGTGTGTTTCATGCCTCATTTTAAAGGCCTATTTCTTTACTAGAATTCCTAACGGGAATTCAGTACGTTGTGGGATTTTTGGACAGGATGTTATATGTTATCCCTGGCATTTACAAATGTCATGTTTCTTCACCAATATTTCAGGATCCCGACAACATGAAAGGTTTCAAATGACCTTTGGAAATTTAAAAATTCCAGCTCTTTTGCCTTTATATGGGATTTTGTAATGCTTGAGTAAAAGAAAGTAATGAGAAATTCCTTGAATTCTAACAAACAAATTTACCTTTTATATCAAAACCGATGTTAGGGGAAGTGTATCCAATGGGCAAACTCAGGTGCTTTCTGGTGCAAAGTTGATGTATATCTATAGTTGAATTTCCTTGAATCTTTTACAATGATATTTGATGGATTTTGCCGCCTATGCGACAACCTATATACAATGATATTTGATGGATTTTGCCGCCTATGTTACAACCTATTTACAATGATATTTGATTATTTTGCTGCCAATGCTACAACCTATATACAATGATATTTGATTATATTTGCCGCCTATGTTACAGCCTATACTCAGCCCGTCATTGCCGCAAGTGCTGTCTCATCAAGTCAGCTGATTGATTTCTTCTTTGCTATGTACTGTTGCTGGTTGCCTTCCACATGAATTTGACATCCGTGTAGTGCTGGATACTCTCACAGGCGGTGAGGGTGCTTTTCCATTTTAATTTTAACACAGGATCCCCTAGCCGGAGATAATGTAATCTGCTGTATGGCTGATGAGCTGAATCACTAGGACCGGTTCGTTCATGGCAGCATGGGTCAATTGTCCCAAGTGAGTCGGCTTGTAGTCCATCTTTCTTAATTGGGGATTTTATAAATAAAAAAAAAAGAAAACACTTTAAAGTGACTAGTGGGCCTAAAAGATCATTTTAACGGATCAAAAAGATCATTTTAACCGACTTTTCACCAGATCAGTCATTTTGTATGAAAATGTGTTTTATTTTTTAGCACTTTCAACTAGCGTCCCTATGGAACTTAGTTTTATGACACTAAGCATCTCTAGGGACCCTATGGTGTACACAAATTAGAACAAAATAGGCGTGTTTCCTCGTATTTCGTTGTCAACAAGTCTATTTCCTTCACTACGTTCGTCTGCGCCCATTTCTTTTGACCCAGCCATCCTAGAGGATCGATTTCTTCCGACCGACCCACTGCCTGAGCGGGAGTTGTAAAGTTGTTGGCTTTTTGGGATTGCAAAAGGGATTTGGATTTCTAAGAGCTGGAAAGTGAGGTTTGGTTTTTGGGGATTTTATGCCTAGAAACTTTCGGATTTTGTGGACATGAAGTTGCAAACTTTATTCATTCATTCTTTTCAAGACACCAAATTATAATATGAGTTTTAATGGGTTCTGGAGGAATTTCAGTGACACAACAGAGGAGAGTGAAAGACTGGGTTTTTGTTGATGTTATTCCCACATAAACCGGATTTGAGGATTTGAATCTCAGATGAGACAAAAATGCAGATTTACTCATCTAATTGGTTGAGCTCAATAGTAGGGAGAGAAAGTTGCAATGTTCACTCATTCAAGCTCTCAAAACACTTGAAATCTTTCTGGGGTTCTGTAAATTTCTCTTATTTGGATTGTGGAAAACAAGAATATGTGAAACATGAGATTTTTCTACTTAGTGGAGCAAAGAAAGGAAAAAAAAAAGATGCAGATTTCAGTGCTTATGGGCCAGAAAGATATAGAAGTTTTTTGGGATTGCATTTTTTCATCTTTCTGTAAAGGGTTTTGTAGCTGGACAGATCAAAGATCACTAGAGAATAGGGAGAGAGATATTTGGGAAAGTAGGTTCTAAAAACCCTAGAAAAATCTTGCTAGATGAGGATTTCAAGCATTTTCACACCTCTTTTGGCGGAAAGGCAGTTTTGAGCCACAAATTTGTTGTTTGAAATGAAGAGGCACATGAGTTTTATAAATCCTAGCAAGAAAAATGCCCTAAAAATGGTGTTTGCCCTTTTTGGAAGACAATGAGCAAAGACAAATGCATGATCTGCTGTCATGATGAAAGTGCATGTTGTATATTATACATTATTGAATGGAATCACTACAAGAAAAATACATTTTTAGCATTGAACTTATAGCGGCCGCCGGTAAAATTCGTCGCTATAATACACTTATAGCGGCGGCCAAATCTGACCCCCCCTAACTCAGTTTTTAAGTTACTTTTAACGGCAGCCTTTACTATGACCGTGGGTAAAACTATTGATGCAATGGCGCCAGGGGTTGGAGCGAAATTTTTTCGTTTTTACCGTCGAATATATAGCAGCGGCCAAAACTTTTGAGGGTAAAATGTTTTTTAGCGTCAGCCAAGTGTTGGCCGTTGTTAAAAATTATTTGTTGCGGCGGCCATAAGTAGCGCCCGACAGTAAAAGTTTTAGATCTCGCCCGTTCCCCCTATCTCTTGTCATATCCCTCATCGTCTCTCACTCTTCATCGATCCCTCTATTGCTCTCTCATTCTCTCGCCCATCTCGATCTCAGTCTCTCATCGGCTCTCCCTCCCCGGCGCAGCCCTCCATTTCTCACTCTCTCACCAGCTCTCCCTCCCCTGCGCATGCTTTCCATCTCTCTCAGTCTCTCACTCTCTCCCTTGCAACCCTTCATCTCTCACCGTCTCACTCATTCTCTCGCCCATCTCTCCCCTGTGCAAGCCATCCCCATCTTTTCTCTCTCCCTTGCGCAGCCTTCTCACTCTCTCACTGTCTCTCCCTTTCCTGCGCACACAGCAGCAACTCTCTCAGTCTCTCACCGTCTCTCCCCTGCAACCCTTCATCTCTCTGGCCCTCTCCATCTCTCTCACACCACCTCCATTGTCTCGCAGACCCACCTCCTCTCTCACCTTGCGCAGTCACATCATCCCCTCATGTCGTCCTTTACATCTCTCGATCTCGTCCCTCTCTCTCGGCCATCATCCCCTCACGCCGTCCTTTACATCTCTCGCAGCCTATCCGATTGAAATTCCTCTCCATTTGAAAACCCCCAAATCTCCAACCCTTTCCTTCGTCTCGCTCGAACCATCGTCCATCCCATCATCGAAAACCTTCTCCATTAGAAAACCCCCAAATCAAAAGTGTTTCAGACCTTCTCCCTCGACCTCTCTGGCGAGGAACTGAACTCTTTACACTCTCTCTCGGTTTCCAGGCAACATAAAACTGAGGAGGGGTTCCATCCGTAAAAGTCAGACTCTCTCCAAGCCAGGCGGTGTTCTTCAAGCTTGATTTTTTTTTATTCTCTTTTCTTAGCCATGTGTATTGGTTTTTCTTCTCTTTTCTCAGCCATGTGAGGGGTTCACTTCAGGTGAGATTAGGTCCAGCCATATGATTTATCTTTTCTTGCTCTTTTATATTTGATAACTAATATATATGGAAGGGAACGAAGAAGAGGAGGAAAAGAGGAAGAAAAAATTGGTGAGAGGAAGAGGAAAAGATATGCCTTGAAAACTCAGGTATCAGGTATGGGTTTTTTCTTCTCAGATTACATGTTCTGATTTCCCTCTTTTAGCAATTTGCAGAATATATTGTCTGGCATTTCCCCTATTGATGTCGATGATGCTTTTTATTTTTTTTCTTTCTCCATTGGAACAGATCGGAGACCATGTCCAAAAGGAGCCCAGAGCAAAGACACGCAGACTTCAGGGCACCGTCCCTCAGCTAAAGAGCGCTTTTTCAAATTTCTCTACGGCGTTTTGGTATTGACTCTACTCAGTCCGATATTGGCTTTGCTACTCATTCTGACATTGGAGCTTTACGTCATTCTGATATCGGCTTGGTCAGTCATTCTAGCAGTAGAAGGTAAAATCTTCCTTGTTCTAAAATCTTCTCCTATTATTGTTATTGTGATATGGTGACAATCATATAAAGAACACATCTTTTAATTTTCTGGCTGTGGATAAGATCTTTCAAATGCTTGTGGTTAAAGAAACAAAATACCTTCTATTGTTAAATGGGAACAGTAAAATTAAGGAAACACAGAAGCATCAAGAGACGAGGAAACTCTAATGAGAAATAAGTAAAGCTCTATTGTAGAAAACCATCCTTAGTACTCTATTGTAGAAACCCTCCTTAGTACTCTATTGTAGAAATCCATCCTTAGCTAAATTGTCCGTGCTCTCATTTGCTAATCATTTGATAGAAAAAAAGGAAGTATGAAGATTTTTATCTAGATTGACCACCTGTTTTACTATATCCAACAATCTTCAGGGAATCTCACACATACCTGATGCCCAAAGACACAGGGAGTCAACTTCCACAAATAAACCCGGAAGACCAAGGCTTTGAATGATTTATATTTAGACAGGTGGTTTGATGGTGATTTGAATGATTTATGATTCTTCTTCCTGTTTCTTGTATTTCTCAGATCAGATCTCGTTTCGATTCAAATCCCTCATGTTATCTTCTTCTTCTGCTTTTTTTTTTTTTTTTTGGTATTGTGGACTTACTGACATCAAATCAGAGGTCCGAACCCTTTCTCCATCTTCTTCATAGCCAAAGGAGTCCTACACTGGCTACACTGTGTGCAGGTCTGCTGGTCATGATCCATCCAACGGTCCAAAAACTTCTCACTAAATGTGTTGGTAGAACACCAACCCCCAAATCTACTGCAACTCCTTGAATCTGACCACATCAAGCTTCTCCTTGATGAGCATTGTAACTAAGGGCTTGTGTTTTCAATCTACATCTACAACTTTTATCTTTTCTTGGAGCCCATTTTAGCACGAGTTCATGTTTTTTCAATTCCTGTGCAAACAAAATGGCCAGGGAAATCCTAGGGATAATTAGGCAAATGGGCCTTCGGGAAATTGACAGTTCCCAAATATCCACTCTTTTTTTTTTTCCTCCAACATGTGGTATGAGATCGATATGGCAGAGGCATAGACCCCAATTTGGTGGGGAGATAGATTTTGCACATAAAAAAATTGAAGTGCCTGGTAGATGATTAGTATGGATGCATTACTTATTTTTAAGCATCTGGGTTTGATTTTCCTCCAATGTTTCATTGATCCATGCCATCGATTAGAGTTGTGTTAAGCCTTCAAATGGCGGCCTCTGGTTTGATGCTCATGCTCAAGAAAGAAACAAGACAACCACCCAGTAACAAAGGCTAAAAAGAATATCTTTCATCTTTCAATCTGGGATAGTTTTTTGTCCATCCTACGCCCACATTAGCGCCCATCATAATCAAGAATTTAGCTCTAAATAGTGGGATTTTGATTTTAGTCTGATCCCATTTAGTTGCAGTTGTATTTGGGAAATGGAATTATTTGATTCATATCTCCATAATGCAGATTGGTTGAAGTTTTTGTTCTTCAGTCCACATATTCGCTTTTGATCTGCGCGTTTACGCTGGAATGAACGGTGTGATCTCGTGTTTTCTTACCAATTAGGAAAACAAAAACGAAAAAGGAAAAAACTAGGATACAAATAGAGTGATTAAGAAATCAAAAGTATTACTCAAAAGAGAAAAGCTGGAGGCAAAGCAGATCAAATGCACTCCACTGCCTGTGCAAGTAGTAGTCGAAGAGCACTCAGATGGCAACAAGTGCAACTGCTGGAGGTCCGGGGGCTCATGGTAAGCAGGCTGGAGGTAATGATCTTCTCTTCTCTCTGTAAGATGTATTAAGACTTGGGTGCGGTCCGTCTAATCCATCTGCAAATGTAAAGCTTTGTGTCAAACAAAACAATTAAATGAGGTTTAGTTAACCATGAATTCTCCTTTGAATTGTGCTGTGCACTCACATATTGATGCACCAAACGTCCTCCATGCTACCCTCTCTTGGAAGCAAACAAAATACATGAAACAAAGAAAGAAAGTTGTTTGTGGAGTGCTGGGAATGAATGGATTTGTATCTTCGTTCTAGGATAGAATACCGACTGAATAAGTTTATTGGCCTTTAATAACTAAAAGTGATTTAATGGGTCTCTTTATTTATTATTTATTTTTTCGTTTTAAATTTACTGATTGATGATGATCATTGTTTGTTTTGTTCAAAGAAAAAAGGAGGGACGCAACATAGTTGTTGATTGTTAAAGTTAACAACAAGGTTGTTTAAAACTCTGTTGGAATCGAAGCGTGTCCCTGGATTCATGAAGGTTTTGGCCCCACCCATCACAGCTGCAGCCAACTTTTATTGGGTTTAGTCGATCAAAAGAAGTAAAGAAAAAGATGTGTAGAGTTTGCACACAGTTCAATTTGTGTAGAGTTTGCACAGACAGTTCAATTTCTTTTATACTCACATAATCAATAATGCTGTACATCATAGGATAGGGTGGAGATGATGATGATGATGATGATGATGATCACTAGCATGATGGTAATTTATGTATTTTGCAACTTGTACTGTGCAAGAGCATATTGGATTAATCATGTCTAAATCACCCCCTTTCTCTAAGACACTTCCTTTCTCCCATTCTGTGCAAGAAATATATATATATATATATATATAAGATACTATTCATATATCTAAAATAAAAAATTTCTGAATCTCTTTCGGATGGAACGCTGAAAACAAGTTGGTATCTCAATAGCTGAAAGTTATTTAATTTACAAGAGTTCATTTTTCTCAGGCAGAAGCGGTTTTTTTTAGTATTATTTATTATTATTATTATTATTTTTTGTTGTTGTTGTTGTTGTGTGTGTGTGTGTGTGTTAGGATTCACATTTTGAATAAAAGAATTCTAACTTTAAATGGCTTTAGCTGTTTGATAACTCTTCAATGTTCTTCTTTGCAATGGAAATCTTATGAATTTGTTATTATAACCTTATTCAGTTGCCTCTATATAGCTAATGGATTTGGCAATACTGTATAACAGGAAAAGAGTGTTGTCCCTCTTGTTGCACATGAAAAGTTTTCAGAACCCAGGGAGGTGGAGGTATATATCTCTCTCTCGACCATCCAGATTGTTTTTATGTGTGACCCTCACAAACGAATACATCAATCAGATGAACCAATCAATTTTTTAAAAATTTTTTATTTTTCTTTTAGTGGTGGCACAAGTTGAACCTGTTGCCTTATGATTGCAACAATGATCACCTTCCAACTATGCCATACTAGCACATTTATCAGTGTGTGGATGGGCAGCATCTGCATGCATGTCTACAGACATTAGAGCTATAGCAATTTTATTGATGGTTCCATACTTCCGTTGAGTGCAATTTCATAGATGATTCATGCAGTGTTATTTTTTTCAGAAACTGATCATAGCTCCAGTAAAAAAGGAGTTGGGTCTTGCCTTCAAGGGGAGCCAAAAGATGGTTGTTGAAGCTTTGGAGGTAAATTATGATTATTTATCCTTGCAGAACTAGTAGTAAAAATTCCGTCAGATATTTCCAGCTCACTTACAAAATGAGTTCTTATTTTGGAAGGCTATGAGTGAAACTGAAGCTATGGAAATGAAAGGTGCTTTAGAATCTAATGGGGAGGTGGAGTTCAATGTCTGCACTCTTGGAAAAGCTGTCAAAATCACAAAAAACATGGTATCAATCTCTAAAGAGAAAAAGAAGGAACACCATAGGGTTTTTACTCCATCAGTGATCGAACCATCTTTTGGTATTGGACAGATAATCTACTGCCTGTTTGAGCATTCTTTCTACATGAGGCCTAGCAAAGGTGGGGATGAACAATTAAATGTGTTTAGTTTCCCCACTCTTGTGGCACCCATCAAGTGTACCGTTTTCCCACTAGTTCAGAATCAACAATATGAGGAAGTGGCCATGGGTTTTCTTCTGGCACACTGTTTCATTGTTTCTCATGCTGAATGCATTGATGTGGCCATGGGTTTTATGTATCTTTCCTCATCACACACAAATACAGGCTCATGTTGTACTGTTGATGTTCCACTTCATTATTTGACTTTATGAATGGTGCTTCTCAACATACTCGTACTAGTAATATCCATCTTCTTCTATTCTATTCTTGTCAACTCTACCTGATTCAGGGTGGCTTAGTGGCTTAGTGGCTTAGTGGGAGATCTTTTACTTTTTTTCTCTTTTTTTTTGTAAGTCAATGACTCTATGCCACATCATCCATTTTTATTATTAATTTTATTTTATTCATGATGGAGAATCTTTTACACTTGATTTTTGTAGTATAGAACATGGATATGGCAACACTAGGTAACTTGAGTTGTGTGGGTTAAATATGTATATGTAAGCTTGTGTATAAAGTTTCTATAGAAATTATACTATTGTTACCTTAGTTGCAGGAATATGCTAAGATGGATCTTTGTAAATAATTGGTAGGTATTTATGTGCTTATTGTGGGCTGCCAATTGTTAAAAAAAAAATAAAAAAAATACTGCTTTTACTGGCGGCCACATGATCGCCGCTAAAAGTAGCATTTTTAAAAAAAAATATACTGCTTTTAGCGGTGGTCATATGTCCGCCGCTATAAAAAAACCAGTTTCTACTGGCGGCCATTTTTAATATTATCGGCGGCCAAGAAAAAAATAAAAACTGCTTTTAACGGTGCCCAAAGGGTCACCGCTAAAAAAATTGATTTTCAGCGACACCCATTTTTACTATTACCGGCTGCCAATGGGCGTCGCTAAAAGTATTCTTTGTCGTCCCATTAATCCACGAATTACTTTACCTGGTTGCCGCGACCAAAAACAATAGCGGCGACTAATGGTTGCCGCTAAAACCTTTACCGTCTGGACATGTACTGACGGCTACCGACGGCCACACTAACCGACGCTAATGGTTTTACCGGTGGCCAAAATAACTTTTACCGGCGGCCGCTAAAAGTAGTTTTTCTTGTAGTGAGTCATTACTTGGAGACACTGAACATATGAAAATATTGTATAGAGTTTTGTACAAACAAGAAATAATACTGTAAAACAGAACAAGTTGTCATGATGAAGAAATTAATTCGTGTTCACCGCAGGGTCCCTAGGGACTCTTAGTGTTATAAAACTAAGGTCCCTAGGGACGTTAGTTGATAGTGCTAAAAGAAAAAACACCTTTTCATGCAAAATGACTGATCTGGTGTAAGGTTGGTTAAAATGATCTTTTAGGCCCACTGGTAACTTAAAGTGTTTTTTTTATTTTTTATTTTTTTAAATCCTCTTCTTAATTTCCAGATCACATGTCGATCCAAGGAAGCAAATGTGATGCTATATAGCAATTATGTATTTGAATCAAATGCATATATAAATGAGCACAAACAAACTACAATGTAATGCAGGCTCATCACTTTTATAAATGATGCGTATTTAAGGAACTGGAGTTTGGTAGGTGAGAATTTTGCCATCCAAGGAATCAAACACCAGTAGACGAACCGATAATGCCCATCTTCTAGTTTTGAAGGGTCCAAATTAACAAAACCTTGACGTGGGTCTTGCATTTTGGTGATGGATATTAAATAAGAAATTATAGTATACACTTGATCTAAGATCGATGCAAAAGGCTTAAAAATGGTACGCGTCATGGTAATAGCTTCTGGGCAAAAGATCTTATGGGTCGTTTGTGTTTTATGCATGAAATATGAAAAATGATATTTACGTATATCAAGTTTGAAAATGTGAACTTTACCTATGTCAAGTTTTCACATGAGAAACACATTACCATGCTAATTGAGATCCATCATTTCACATGATTAATCATTGAATGGTTAGTATTATATATGTAAAATTTATTTGAGTTTTTGTTTGAATTTATCTAAGTTTGATATGAAGTTATTTGACTTTGACATGTATTTATCTAAGCTTGTTGTGAAGTTATCTTAGTCTATGATCAATTAAATAGGACTTTAAATGAATTTATCTGTATATTACATGATTTTATCTAAGTTTAATTTCAATTTAACTATGTTTGTTATCAATTGAACAAGGTTTCAAGTAAGTTTGTTTGACTTTGACGCGATTTTATCTTAGTTTTTACTGAATTTATCTGAATTTCTTATGAAATAACATGAGTTTAGTATTAAATTAACTAGATTCCACATGATTTTATTTGACTTTGAAATTATTCAACTTGGTTTTAAATGAGTTTTTATGAGTTTGCTGTGAATTTATCTAAGTTTTGTATGAGGTATCTGACTTTGGCATGAAGTTATTTGACTTTGACATAAATTTATCTGTGTTTGATATGAATTTATATAAGTTTGATATAAATTTATCTGTGTTTGCTTTGAATTAATCTGAGTGTGATATGAATCAAACTGGATTGAAGTGAATTTATCTGACTTTGATGTGAACTTATATGACTTTGACGTGAGTTAATATGAGTTTATCTGTGTTTTAAATCACAACCAGCTTGAAAACAAGTTATGTCACTTCGATCTGAATTATTTGTATTTGATATGAAATTATCTGACTAGATTTTGTTTGGTTTGATTAGATTTGGTTTGAGTTTATCTACATTTGATAAAAATTTATCTAAATCTGATATGAAACTAATTATTTAAATGAATTTGTTCTAATTTTATCTGACTTTATTATGATTTTATTTGACTTTGCTTTGAACTAGGATGAGTTTGATATCAATTTATCTGAGTTGTATATCTATGTGGATAGCCAAAAGCATCTTACTACATTTAAATTGGAAAATAATCTGGGAAAGACGATGGGTTGGAGCTATAAACCAGGATTGGATTGCATGACACCCATTCAAATGGTTAGAAGGGTAAATTAGTCATAAAACAATATGACGTATCATGCTAAGGGACCACTGCCAAATTAATCCCATGCGCAAGAGACTTTAGGCCGTAAACAATAATGTTATGTATTGGATGCCTTATAAGACCAATCTAAGGGACCTTAGGCTAATTTACCCTAAAAAAAATGGGGGTCGGGGTCTTACACAAGTGTCCATCCACTCCAAGCTAAGGAAGCACATCCAACCAATTCATAACCCATCATTAGAGTGGGCAGCAAGTGACTGGCCAACAAATGGGTAACCGACATGCAGCCACTTCCTTATGGTTAGGTAACTAAAGGTAGTGGGAAGGCTACAAGGATACTATAAAAGGCTATTGCCAGATGTGAAGAGAAAAGAAAAAGGAGAAAATAACAGCATATTGCATAAATTGAGATACAAGTAAGAGAGCCAAGTTGCAATCTCCGGAATTTACAAGTAAAGAGATTGTTCCTAGAGAAAAGATTTAAAGGGTTTTGGCGTATTAGTCTATCCTTAAATCCGATTTTTTAAATTTCAGGTCTGAAACTTAGATAATGCCACCTAAGGCGCGTGACTCTGGTCAATATTTTTTTTAAAACTTTTTTGCCCTAGATCCTATGTTCTAATGGGAAAGTGTATGTCACTGAAACCGATAAATCCCATGATATCATGGGATTGTCCCATGATGTCATGGCTTCTATGCAGCATCTTAGGGGGATTTTTTTTTTGAATGGTAGAACTTAAGAAATAAAGGTCAAACGTGTATTTACTTTTCACAAAATGTCATTTTTTGTGTTCTATGAAAAACGAATTCGCTTGCTAGTTAAACAAATTGTATAATTAAGAAACTGATTAAATTCCATCCCGTGATATTGTGGGATATAGCGCAAGAAAGTATTAAAAAATGTTGACTAGAGTCAGACGACTCTAGTGACATTATCTGAGTTTCGGTCATAAAATTGGAAAAAATGGATTTAACATTACGAGTTAAAGCATTATTTCCTAGTTTTGAGCCATGTCCCGACATTTTTTTTCTATTATTTATTTGCATTTCATGTAAAGTGAGAGAATGGAAAAATAAAATGACCATAAAAAGTGACCTTTAGTGGTGGAAAAATTATCTCGTCTAATCCAAGTTCGTTCGTCGCTATAAATGTCACTTTTTTTTTTTTAGTGTATACTCATATATCATAAATGTATATAGACTTCACTAATTTAGTGATGGCCATTATTTTAAAAAAAATGTAGAGCTTTTTGCATATACCCCCCTAAGGTTTGTAGGATCTGTAAATAGTCCACTATGGTTTGAATATTTACATATAGGCCCCTACCTTTTCATTTTAATACCTTTCGTGCCCCCAAAATTAGTAGCCAACCAACTATAAAAAGTTTTAAGCGTGAAATGGCACATTTGCCCATCTCTTTATCCTTATATGCTTAAATTCAAAGGCTTGAATTTGTTTTTCTCTAAAGCTTATAACATTGATAATTACATTTAGTAGGAGAGAATAATCGTATGTAAATTTATTTTTATCAATAGAGGGCCTATTTCATTAAATCCAAATATACTATAATGACAATCAATGCATGTGCTTATAATTAGTTACAATTGATCCAATCCATGCATGACCCACCATTGAATTGATGAAAGTTTCAAAATACATAATTAGGCTTTATGTGCATTAAAAAGTTATTGAGAGAGACCGTTGGAAATTGGGATACAATAATGGAATTTTCGTAATTAATAATATACTCATATTTGGTTAATTTATATCAGGGCAAATTGTTATTTTCATAAAAGTTCAACACAAGTCCCATGGTCATTGCCCGTTTTCATTAGAAATATTGATTTTAGGGACATGAAAGATATTGAAATGAAAAGGTATGGGCTTATATACAAATACTAAAACCTTAAAGGCCTATTTACAAATCATATAAACGTTAGGGGGGGTATATAAAAAAAACTTAAAAATGTATATAGACTTTACTAATTTAGTCATCTACTGTTGGATGTTAATGGCGGAAGATTATATTATTAATTGATGCAACATGTAATGCCCCAATTCTGAATACCGAAATTACCGCTCAGGTACCCGAATTTGGCACGCTACTTCCTGGAAAATCTGAGAGCTTCCAAGATCATAGTTCGCAGTGAGGTCAAATTTTTAAAACTTTTTAAACAATAATATAATCAACAGTTGTATTGCGGAAGCACAAGAAAAGATAGCGGAAGCAATAAGTATCATATAACTGAATCAAATATAACAGGGCTGAAGTCCAATAAAATCTCAAAGTATAGTTATCAAAAGTTTATACAAAACTGACTATCTCACTGCTCACTACAAATCCACTCAAAAACCTAAAAATAAACTGCACTCAATCCCCCTGTGCAGGTGCTCTGTCATCCGGCTCGACCACCTGGTCAAGCGGCCCTCACTCGTAGTCACCAGTTACAGGCGCCTCATGGTACGCGTCGCCTGCGGGGTCAAGGTCGAGACCTAAGCACCAAAGATGGGTAAGATCCAAGGATCTGGTAAGGCACCATATACAGATAACACAGGATGTATGCAACAAAAGGAATAGAGACAATCGTATAATTACAAGAGTAACAAAGGTATATGATCTAGGCAATTGAGCAGCAAATAACAGTTTAGAGTCAGAGATATAAAGTAATCTAATCTAATCAAATATCAATATAGCACATTCACATTCACACAAACTAGATGTACCGCGGGATATTATGCAGCGACCCTCCCATACTGTAAACATCTCATACTGTAAACAGTTGCGGTGGGGAAAGGTAAGGTAACCATGCAAGGGATAACAAACCTGCTAATAATAATATATATAAATATAACAACGTTCACACCCCTTTATTGCACCGATCACACCCCTTTATCAGATTAGACAGGACCCGGTATCACACCATCCGTCTAATCACAGCTCATCATGATAGCTCAAGTCACAACCAATACAATATAGCTCCTACTAGTGATGATCAGTCAACAGGTTGAGCTTAAATCAACTGAGTGAATGTTTAGTGCCAACTCATAGGAACAAATACAAGTCTGTGTCTGTCTAGGCTTGTCTTGCGTGAGCAAGGTCCTAACCAAGTCTCTAAGAGGTTAAAGTGTAATAACATGGAACATAGTCTAATATCCAAATCTAAGTCCAATCATCATTGGATCTACACTAGGCCCACAACCATGGCCTTAGTCTATAACAATGTAAATAACCAATCCATACCTATACACAATTCATTATAACCAACCTCTCCATTCTAGGGTTCCACACACCCAATCTTAGGCCATATGAGGGCCCGCCTAGCCACAGACATGGGTCATTTACCTCCGATTACATCACTGGGTCACCACTACGTATCCCTAGGTTCAGGTCCTCCAATTTCCATTTAATTAACATGTTTATAATAATAACAAGGATATGAGATAAGAACAATGCATAAAGACCTCAAAACAATAGAATCAAGCGGGATAAAGCAAGGGTCCAACCTAGGTAATGGTCCACTCTCAGGTTCAGGGCCATAACAGGTAATTGGATCCTTAACTGTAGTTTCAGATGTCAAAGGATGTTATGTTTGGTCCTCCTGAAGTTACGAACATTGTTGGTACATTTAAGGGTCGAATCACTAACAATTCAAATCCCAAAAACCCATTTGGTGGTCCCCACGAGTCAAGGTTGAGCCACACCATTGACTCGTGCCTGGCACATCAATGGAAGTCTATTTGGATGGTCAATGGCCCCACAATAGGTCAAACATTAGAGTCTACAGAAATCTGGAATTTCACCCTTTACAGTGTATCCGATCGACATCATCCCTAGGGATGTCGACCAGGTACACTGGATGTTGACCCCCTGGTCGACATCCTGGCAGTGTCCCCGGTCGACATCGTGTCCATGATGTCGACCGGGTGCATAGAAGTTTGAGGAAAAAAATCTAGGGGGCAATCTCTGTTTTTCAGAATTCACTGTGTTCCCGGTCGACATCGTGGCCATGATGTCGACTGGGTTCACATGAACCTGAACTATCTGGGAAATTCAATTCTCAGCTATTTTCTGCAGGATCCTGTGTATTCGGTCAATCGAGTTAGGGTCCGGTCAACCGGGTACACTGTCTGTGTTTATTTTCAGAAAATCCAACTGAGACTCAAATTTCTCAGTTTTTAGTGTATCTGGTCGACCGAGGCATGGTCCGGTCGACCGGGTGCACGCAATCTGAAGCAAAACTCCATTTTCTGTATTTTTCTTCTTCAATTCATTTTTCATCCAAATCATCTCCAATCCACATCATTCATCATATAATCATAAAGAATCACGAAAACACTTCTAAGTCCATCAATCCAACACTAAACTGACCATTGATCTTCCAAATGGGAGAACCCATCCATCAATGGCCATAAATCCATAAACAAAGCTCAAAAAGGAAGATCTAAACACATACATACATAATTGAATTGGATTTACAGAGTCAAGAGAAGGGAAATCATGCATTCTCTGATATTAGCATAGGGTACTTGCCTCAATTTGAAATTGCAAAGAGAGTTGAGAAAGAGAAGAGAAATCCAAGCTCCTAGGAGGTTGATAGTATAATTGGGGGTGATCTCTAACTTCTTCTAGTGCTGGAATTTGGGGAATTAGGGTTTCTTAGGGAGAGATAGGGAAGATGAGAGTAAATTAGGGTTCATGTTATTGCAATAGTTAGAATATATAGGTTTGGAGTTGGTGGTTGTTTACTAAAAGGTCCTTAGGGTTTAATTAGGGGGAAAAGATAGGGTAATGGGCAAGATGGTCAATAGATGGAATTCTAGAAGGTTCCTTAATGCTAACACTCCCATAATTAAACTAAATTACTAACCAAGGCCTAGTCTAACTAAAATCTTAATAAATAACAAAGATCACTCTATATCTATAAAGAATTAAATAAAAGTCTAATTCTAAAACTTAGGAACATTAACAAACTATTCTACTAAGCCCTATTAATTAGCATATTAAGATAGATAATATCATATTAATAATTATTCAAATCAAATTGAGGGCCCACAAGGGGTGGGGCCTCACACAACAAAGAAGGGTGTCACACATGATTGATTTGATTCCATGCTCATATGTTGATCTGGAGAGAGAGAGAGAGAGAGAGAGAGAGAGAGAGAGAGAGAGAGAGAGAGAGAGAGAGCTCATGATTAGGATTGCGCTCAAGATTAGTTAAATTCATCTTTTAAATCCATTTTAGCTGAGGATTTCTGAACTGATCTGCCAACTAAACCCAAAGTTGACCTGGTAATTTGGGATTAGACTTTGACTCTTTTCATTTTGAATTTGGGTTGGCATTTTAGACCTAATTAATAATTGGGTTGGGCCCCGATCAGTCCATTCTCCCACCAATTCGATCCAACCCAACCGAGTATGCTATGACCTGCCATATCAACCTGAAACTAATCTCTTAAATTACGAGTTCGGCTTGACCCTTTACTTTTGGATTAACCTCGAAACCTAACATGTTTAATCCAATTAATTCGATTACCAAAAAAAAAAAAAAAGAATCCAATTACTTAATGTGTGGGATTTGCCTTGGGCCTGCACATGCTTACCAAAACGTGATTCTGGCACGAAGCGGAAGTTGCAACCCTACCTTGGAGCAATAGGCTACCTATTTTGGCTTTTGTTCTCTTGTCTGTTCATCGTTTAATGGAGAATTCCTTTATTAGAAAAATATAATCCTAGAATTAACTAATGCTTTACATAATCAAAATCGATTAACTCCAATAAGGTGTACCATAAGGTGCCTACACTTTCGACACGATAATGCCTGAGAACATCTCCTTACCCAAGTGGTAGAAAGTGGTTGTTCTCATCTGACTGCCCAATGTTTGAGCTCTAGGCACGCCACCTCGTCCCGCGTTTGCGAGCTGCTTTCCCACTTGTGTCGGCTTCTTCGCGCCTGTGCAGGCTTCCTGCCATTTTTGTGAGCTTTCTACCCATGTGCGTGCGGGCTCTCTCTTGGGTCCCAACCCCCTTAGCTGGGGTAAAAAAAAAAAAAAACAATAATGCTTATTCCTTATTATTATTATTATTTTTTTAATTATTTAGTACTTCAATAATGAATGTTTCATCTTCAAAAAATAGAACTGAAAATACCACTTCCTTGTCCCTCATATCCTCTAGCACATTGAGATTCAATCTTTCACTTTCATGAATTGTAAACTCCATTGTTCAAAAGCTAACGGAATTTAAAAATGCGAATTTATTTCCTCAACAAAATTTTTAAATCATAAAATATTTTGTACATACTTTTATTTTTCTTCTTTGGCTCTTGTAGATGATGGTCTCACGGATCAACATACGTACACTGCCCAAGTTCCTAATCAATAGAAGAAGAAAAACAGATAAGCATTTAAAATAAATCTAAAGGTTTTTGGATCTCTAGATCGGTCAACTCATAAGCCCAATCCGTGCAAAAATAATATAATATACAACGAAAATAAAATCAACAATCACACACCACAAGAGACACAAAATGTTAAGTGGAAAGCCTAAATTAGGTGAAAAACCATGGATCCAACCTAGATCAACAACCAAGCACTATGAATCTTGTAATTACAAAACACGCATAGACCCTCCCTAGTTCATCACTACCTAAGGTCTGCAGTTACTTCTTGCATAGCTTCATACCTGAATGACTTCACACTGTTGATTGTAACAAATTCAAACCCACTTGACTCCTCAGATATCCTACAAAAGAAGATGATCTTCTACTAGGGATATAGAAGAAATTTCTCTCTAGATCAACTATGCAGTAACTCTTCAACTAAATCTCTAGAGAAGAATTCTCTTAATTATGTCTTCCAACTCAGAACAATGAGATAGAGTATTGTTGGTCTCCTTATTTCTCTTTAGGGCAACCATAGAGTCCTTTAAATGGGCTTAGAGACATGCTTAGGGTTACCTAAGATAATTAGGACTCGAACAGGCAATTTAAATGAAGTTAGAAATAAACTTCTAATTTGTGCAGAATAATGCGCCGCCATCCGATCGATCGGGTTAATCTCTGTTAACTGAGATGTCACCGAGATCCGATTGATCAGCTTTATATCCGATCGATTGGATAATACACTTCGCCACTGATTTTCTTTCAATCCACTTTGTACATACAATTGTCGGTCTATCTAAAACAAAAAAAGTTACAACTCAATAAATCTAAAGTTTTGTCCAACACATGAATTAGCCAACACTCAAAAACCTAACAATCTGCCCTTTGGAAATTCATAGACAAAACTCCTTAAGACAATACAAATTGATCTACCAAAAACAAAACCCAAAATACATTGACTTAAAAAAATCAGTAATCAGTAGTAGAAGCAATCGGCACTGTAGATATACATTGTCTCTAGCTTCCTTTCTGAATTTCTTGTTCTCCCCCTTGATCTAGCATCTTCCATACCTGATCTCCCCCTTTTTGTCCGTAATAACAAGTCTAATGATGTCAACATGTAGCAGACTTGTCAATTAGGATCTAATAACTACCCTGCAATTGCAACTCCCCCTAAATTGTATCTTCGTAGCAGCACTATGGGTGGGAGCTTGATCCTTTTTATTTGGGCTTTTTGTATGTAGCCACCTACACTTGTGTAGTTTAAGCTTTTAGCACAGTATGAGCAACTTCTTAAGGCAAATCAGATCTTCTTACCCAAATTGCGATCGTCTTGGGTGGAGAGGAGTTCTTCCCCCATTACTTAATCTTTGCTAGACTTTGCAGCTTCTTGCAATGGTGACGGATGTGTCATTTTATTCCACACTGATGAGAAATGGATGTGCGTGCAATGCGCAACACATTCCTTTTCTTGGAACTACTCAACACATTATTTATCTGTGCAATATGTGGAGTACCATGAGCATCACTTGAAAAAAATACAGTTTTATCTTTGCTTGTGGAGGTAGATGCGCCATGATTATAATCGAGACCGCTTCCATCAAAAGGAGACCTCTAACTACACAAAATATCTTTTAGAATTTTTGAACCAGTATTCATCTTGCTTAGAGAAGCCTGCTTGACCTCTAACTCGGACAAAGTGATCTTCAGGCTGCCTTTCTAGTCTTTTCTCTCTGTTTTTTCAATCTGCAACTCTGTCTCTAGATTCTTGATCTCTTGTTTAGCCTGCTCAATTGGTTTACTATGAGTAGTCAGTTTTTCAGGCATGCTGTTTTTCTAAGTTTCTAAAAGATGAACACTTTCAATTGAATGCTCTAACTCATTCTTCAATGAAGAGATTTCTTCTTAAGCAGCTTTTAATTTGATTGTGACATTGTTCCCATATTTGGTCATTCTCACACAATCGTTGAATGTAGAGTGATACAACTCCTCCCAACCTTTTTCTTGATCTGACACCTGATCATCATCATTATCTTTATCAGAATCATTGTCAAACACGGATTTAGCCATGAAAGCCATAAACTTGCCATTAACAATTTGAGATGGATCAGCCTTCGGTTCTTTTTCCTCTTCTTCAGAAGATTCATCATCCCATGTAATGCTGAGAGCTTTTTTTCTTTAAATTCTTTTTCTTGTTGGCACACTCATTCGCAAAGTGCCCATAGCCTTGGCATTCATAACACAGGATCCCTTTAGAAAAATCCTTTTTCTAAGATCTTGAAGAATTCTTCCACTTGGCTTTCTTTGAATTCATATATTTCTTAAAGCACTTCATTAACTCAGCCATATTATCTTGATTGAGTACCATTTTAGAAATATCATAGGATCGAACATGGTAAAATTGTGCAACCCACTCTTATACCTCATAAAGTTTTTTGGATCTCTAGATTGGTCAACTCAAGAACTCAATGTGTGAAAAAATAATAAAATATGCAACGAAAACTAAATCAACAATCACACACCAAAAGGGACACCAAATATAACATGGAAAACTAAAATCGGGTGAAAAACTACGGATCCAAACTGGATCAACAATCAAGAACTATGAATCTCATAATTACAAGAGACCCATATATCCCTCCCAAGATAATCACTACCTAAGGGCCTGTTTGGAAGCCCAAGAAAACAGAAGAAAACAATATTTTATAGAATATAATCTTTCATTTTCTAAAGAAGAAAATCTTATGCAGTTGGTAATTTATGAAAAAGCTTGAAGAAAAGATTCTTTTCGCTCAAAAAGCTCAATATTTTATCTTATAGCTCCCCCATGTAGAAAACTTTCTGCAAAATAAGAATCTTTCAAAATAACGATTACAAAGTGGTAGAGTAAAGTAAAGACTTTAGTTTACCAAATCCATCATGATGTGTTTGTTTACATATATGGTAAAGTAAAGTAAAAGTAAATGTCACAGCGCGGTAAAGGTGGGGTAAAGTAAAGGTGGGATAAAGTCTATGGTGAAGTAAAGTAGGAAGGAATAGTTTATTTTTGTTTGACTTTATTTCATCACATTTTCTCGTAGTTTTTTATGGTAAATAAAAAGCGCCTTATTTACAAGTGTGGTAAAGTAAAATAAAGATTGATGTCATATCATGGTAAAAGGTGAGGTAAAGTAAGGTGAAATGAAGTACGTGGTAAAGCAAAGTGGGGAAGAGAGTTGTAAAATAATTGTTTTTTGTATTGACTTTACTAAATTTTACCATGATTTTATGTGATAAAAGGAAAGTAACTTGTGGCAAGAAAACAAGGCGGTTGAACTTTACTTTACTAGTCTACTTTTTATCCAAACGTGGTAAATTACACATAAATTAAAATATTTAATAAAAATTATTCTAATAATGTAATTTACTTTAATCAGAACACCTTCCAAACATCACAATTTAAAATCTGTAATATTCTTCAAAAATTGTCAAACAACAAAAATATTATAATATTGCATTATTCTATTCTGTATTATTTTAATCTTGTAATATTTAAATCTGTAAATATTTTATTCTGTAAACATCTAAACGAGCCCTGAGGACTGCATTTATCTCTTATGTAGTTTTACACCTCAACGACTTCACACCGTAGATTGCAACAGATTTAAATCCGCTTGACTCCGCAGAGCTTCTACAAAAGAAAATGATCTTCTACAAGGGATGTAGAAGAAACTGCTCTTTAGATCAACTTTGCAACCCGACTCTTCAGCTGAATCTCTAGAGAAGGATTCTCCCCATTAGGTTTTCCAACTCTGAACAATGAGAGAGGGTATTGTTGGTCTCCTTATATCTCTTTAGGTCAGCCATAGAGTCCTTTAAATAGGCTTAGGGACGTGCTTAGGGTTACCTAAGATAATTAGGACTCAAACAGGCAGTTTGCAAGAAATTAGATATAAACTTCTAATTTGTCTAGAATACTGCGCTGCCATATGATAGATCAGGGCCAACCATCTGACCGATGATTGGGTAACCTATGTAAACTGAGAGGTCACCTATATCCAATCGATCAGATAATACTCTTCGCCACTAATTTGCTTTCAATTCATTTTGTGCATACGATCGTCGGTCCATATAAAAAATAAGAAATATAAATCAATGAATCCGGAGTTTTGTAAAACCCCTGGACTATCCAACACTCAAAAACCTAACATAGTCACTTGTACTACCAAATTTTAGAAATACTATAACGGGAAACCAATATTTTAGACTCAGGGAAAGCACATGTTCCCACCAGTGAAATTTATAAAGCGACCACCGAGTCGTACTCCCACCAAAAATTGGTATGATGAGATTTTTTCCTCATTCCCAAGTAATGATTTTAAAATTTGTTTGTCACTAAAAAAAAAAAAACTTTTGTTTGCCTCTAACAATCAATTGGTAATTGTCGTGGGATTGGAGATTAATCTATCACAAGTCTTGTGCCAAAAGTCCCCGTAGACAAGAACAAGATGGCCTATTTCCTTGCTAAAATGGGGCAGTCCAGTTCTTTCTTGTGGTTTTAGGAGCTGGCTGGGTTTGCTTTTTTCTTTTCTTTTCTTTATTTTTTTCTTTTTCTGGGCATTCGGTGGTTTAGTTTCTGTTGCTGTGGTTTGGCTGGGTGTGCTGTTGCTTGTTGTTCTCTTCCTTACTCAAAAAAAAAAAAAAAAAAAAAAAAAGGAGAAGTCTTGAGCAAAAGGTGCCATTGAACAATGCAGTAGAATTATCATTTGCCAAAATGGGCATCATATGATATTCTTAACCATTAATTCTAAGAAATTTAAAATCGACATTCAATATGAATAAAAAATAATTTCATGTGTAAGGGGGTAAAAGAAATATTAGGGGAACAAGCAAATGTTTAAAAAAATAATTTTTTAAATAATAATATACTTAGTTTGTTTAATGGATGCAAGGACAAAGTTGTCATTTATATAAAATCGAAGGCAAATCTCGTGGTGGCTGCCCATTCTTGCTTGGAATATTGATTTTGGGAACGCAAAATGTATTAAAATAAAAATGTAGGGGCCTATTTGCAAATACTAAAATCTCAAGAGACTATTTACAAATCCTACAAACCTTAGAGGGGTATATGCAAAAAGCTGTTTATATAATATATAATTGCTACATTGGGGTTGTGGTCGAAGAGTGATACTTGAACTTGAGGAGGGGTAATACATCCTTGGGCATGTGTGTGTGAATCTAAAAGGTCCCAACCACGCTCAACCATAAGAGAAAACGTTAATTGTTGGCTGTGCATGTGTGTTGGCTGCTTTTACCTGCTAATTGTTCAAAGAGAAAACGCTAGCACAACCAAATGCCTTGTGTAATAAGAACAGATGCAGTATATATTGACATGGTAACCATCAATTCCAAGAGATAATTAAATTGAAGGCCAATATAAATCATCGCCTTGGATCTAAAAATCTAAGAAAAAAAATTACAAACAAAATATCGATCCCAACCTCCACTTCTATTTTAGGTGTCGGTGGGTCCCAACAAAAAAAATATTTAAAACACATATAAAATGAAAATCTGAGGAATCCAATCTTTTGGAAGGACTCATCCAAAAATTTTGAACCACACGTAAAGCACATGACTCCAGTAGTAAAATGATTGAAGCAACAACCAGATCATATTCCGACCAGGCATTAACATCAAAGATCCTTTCACTTCCTCCCTCACTTCAAAGTGTAGATCTTTTCCTTTCTAACAAGTAATTATCATATATTAAATTATATAATAAAGGCACTGATTTTGATTAGCTCGATTTCAATTTTGACACTTCCAATTTTTTTTTGATCGCCCCAATTAATATTGACTTTTGATGGACGACATTATGGCCCACTATCAACCTAGGATAAAATTGGATAGGATTTACTACAACTCCGACTAAACCTGAATTCCAATGATAAAAAGCTACTGTAAAGACTTGAACTCACAGCTTCTTCTTTCTTAAGTTTGATCAAAAGCTACTCTAACCACTCAAATTTTATATAAGAATTGTTTAGAAGAATCTTCATAAGGTAATTGTAGTTGGGATTGGGGCTTCAGACACATGGAACCATAGTATTCATATATTTCCTTATATAAGAATATATTAGGCAATTCCATACAAGTATAAAAAGTTTCAATGACTGAGAATGTTAATAGAAAAACTGATCAAGACCTATGATTTTATTTTCTTTTGAAAGAGTCTTGTTTACTCTATATAGTTTGTCTTTCGATATTTTGTTCTACATTTACTTTTCTCTTTTATTTTTAATATGTTTAAATTTGAAGAGTCATTACATTCTGCTCAGTTTTATACATTTTAATCGTATTTTACAATAAATCAACTTAATATGAGCCTAACATGAATTAAAAAAAATTTTCTTGTAGAAGATCTTCCATGAACATGACACAAATGTAGCTACTGTCTTTAACATTTTAGGCATGTCGCAGTAATGATAGACATTTAACTTTATTCAATTAAAGGTTTTTTTTTTTTTTTTTTTTTTTTTTTTTTACACTTCTTCATTTTAAGTATTGGTGATTTAAAAAATTTTACTTTTGGATTTTGGGCACCTACTATCAAATGTATAAAGAACAATTCCAGTTTTATATTGTTTTATTATTCTTTGTTCGTTTTCTAAATCAGAGCTCACTTTCGGGATAATGATGGGACAAATCAGTTCGGGTCAAGCTAAACCCAAACCCACACAGACAAATATTTAAAATAGAAATCCTATAAAACTTAAACATCACATCTTCCAACTTTTGAAAAGTCACTCAAGCCACCACACCAAATAAAATTCATAAAACCTTGGGACTTTTACCAAAAAGAATCATAAAAAATCCCACTAAATGTTTATTAATGATAGGGATTAGAAATTTCTCCAAAGAAGGACAACAGTAAGTCAAATGTTTTTTTTTTTTTTTGAAGTGCCCGTAGGTTCCCATAAGTCTGCGTTTTCCTGCGCCTAAGGTTTTTCTTTTTCTTTTGAGAACAGCCACTTACCTCACTTGTAAGTGGTAACAGTTCTCACCTGGCTGCCCAGGGTTTGGACCCTAGGTACGCAACCTATTCCCATTTATAACAGTTGTCTTTTCATATGTGTGCGGGCTCTCTCTTGCCTCCCTGCCCTTTGGCTGGGTTAACAAAAAAAAAAAAAAAATAGTCCCTCTCTATTAGGACTTTCATATGTTGGCTAATTCATGTGTTGGCCAAAACTCTGGGTTCATTGAGTTGTAATTTTCTATTTATCTTAGAAAGGATTATCGTTCTGTCACCCGAAGATCTGAAGCAAAGAAGGGAAGAAAAATCGAAGAAATTCGAAAGACACCACAAGACCCAATCGATCGGATAAAGATTCAATCGATCGACTGTAGCGAGGGTCTCGGTTAATAGGCACTTACAGAAATAATCTGGGAGACTGTTGCATAACCGATCGACCGGATGATGGGAACTTTCTAGGACGGGCTATGCGAGTTTGTTTCCTTTCTCAGCTAGAAGTGCCATTTTGAGTCTTATTTGTTCTCTAACCCTAATGCACGAATCTTGGGCTATTTAAAGGGTGTTTCTCTCAACCCTAAGTGACGAATCAAGTTATTCTCTCATTGTTCTAAGCAGAGAAAATTCCGAGAGAGATCCCTTCTTCTCTAGAAGCCATCTTTGAGAGATTGTGCTGAAGAGCTGTTATAAAGATCTTGTTGCTTCTACTTTCTTATAGACGATTTGATAATCTCGGTTCTCAAGGTGTTCCTGTTTCAAATACAAGGAGCGGTGTGCGGAAGGGAGTCGTGGCAACGGCGAATTTGTGCAAGAACAACTACCTTCCTTAGGTCGACCGATAGACTGGGAAAGGGAGATGTAAGTATATCTTATAACCATTTAGTAGTGATTGATTTATGGATCATGGTTTTTTCCCTGTTTACGTAAAAAATTGTGTGTGCCTTCTTATAGTGTGTAATTGGTAAATTTCTTTACTGGTTTGCATTGATTTGGTTTATTACTTTCGCTATGCATTGGTTATTGAACTAGTATCCATTCTAAAAACCTTCAATTGGTATCAGAGCGATTTGCACTTTATTGTTGTGTAGATCCACATATTACTAGAATGGACCTCTACCGTGAAGGCACTTCGACCAATGAACATCCTTTATTGGAGGGCACAAATTATGCCGATTGGAAAGCCAGAATGGTTGCCTTTCTTAGAAAATTGACATTAAAGTGTGGAAATCAGTTGTGAATGGTTATGCCTTACCTGCTATTGTTGATGATGGGGTGACCATGCCCAAACCTAAGGAGCAGTGGACTATGGAAGAAGAATTGGATTGTACTTGAAACTCTAGGACGATTAATGTTATTTATAATGGAGTATATATGTCTGAGTTCCGTAGAATTTCTACCTACACAACTGCAAAAGAAGCATGGGAAATTCTGTAGACTCTGCATGAGGGTACTAACACTATGAAATAGTCCAAACTGCAAAAATTGAATACGGCCTTTGAAAACATTAAGATGGGAGAGGATGAGACCTTTAATGAATTCAGTGCGAAGCTGAATGAGATTGTCAATTTTGCTTTTAACCTTGGTGAACTAATCCCTGTAAATGTTTTTATCATAAAGATTATGAGGTCTCTTTCTGAAAGATTTGATTCATAGGTAGTGGCCATTAAAAAGAACAAAAATCTTAATACTCTAAAGGTTGAAGAATTAGTTGAAAACCTATAGACCTTTGAAGCAAATCTTAAGTCTAATGAAAAATCAAAATCTAAAGGTGTTGTTTTGAAAACTTCCAAGGAATCAATCAAAAGAACTGAAAGTGATACATATACTGATTCTGAGGAAATTGATCGCCAAGTGGCTGTCCAGTTCATGAAGCAATTCAAATTATTTATGAAGGGGAAGAAAAGTGATTTGAAAATTCCTAAACCTGCTGGGAAGAAGAAATCTTCTAAAGGGATTCAGTGCTATGAGTGTCAAAGATATGGACATATTGCTAGTGATTGTGGTAACAGGAAACCAAAGAAAAACGCTTTTAATCTGACTTGGGATGACGATACTTCTAATGATGAAGAGAAAAACACTGAGTCTGATAAGCCTAACCATGGCAAATAAAAGCTCATGACTTCCATCGCAACTTTAGTTTCCGCTACTCCACAAGTTTTCATTGATAATGATGATAGTGAGTCAGAGGACGAACATGACTGAAAAATAGAATATTAGACACTGTTTGAAAAGACCAAGAATATGAATGAGAAAGCTGCGATAAATTGGAAAGAGTCTAAATAACAAAATCCCTCCTTGAAAGCTGAATTAGCTGAAGCTCTTACGATAGTACGTCAATTGGAGGATGAGAATAATATTATGGCAGACAAGTTGACTGAAGAATCACAGAACTATGACTTGCTTGATCATGATTTGAAGACCCTGAAAGCTGAGAATGCTTACTTGCATGGTTGACTCAAGATGGTTTTGTCTAAGTTGGATATTGACAAGGCTTCATTGGACAGGACGAACCCTGGATCGAAAAAGCTTGATGACGTTCTGAGCAGTCAAAAGGCAAACTAGATAAGCATGGTATTTGCTACACTGATGGTGCATCCACATCGAACACCAAAGGTAAACATATATAGTCTTATTAAAAGTTTAGTCATTACTAATACTATTGTTGATGTTGCACACACAGCTACAAAGAAAAAGAATGTGTCTCGTGCTACACGTATTCCCACATGCCATCATTGCAGAATTAAAGGACACATTCGACCCCGTTGCAATAAACTACAAAGTTCATCGAAACAAATGCAATGAAAGAAGTAGAAGTTTGAGCCGAAATCAATACAAGACCTATCTGGGTCAAGAAAGATGACATGCCTTCTGTTTTGGTACACATTTTGCTAAAATGTTTAAATTTGCAAGTGTGCGTATCTAAGTTTAATCAGCCCCGATCTGCAAAATCGAGCCCCCACCCCAGTGCTGAAAAGAAGATGATATTTAGGGGGAGACAATATTGAGGGAGAGCTACTGGACCCAAATTAATTGAAGTTGCATGATGATAATTGTTTGTCAATTATGGACAAAATGGGGGAGAGGAATGGCGGAGCTATGGGGAGTTTGTTAAGCAAAGACAGTGTAAGTTCTACAAGTTCTTCAATTTTTTTGTGCTAAAAATTCAATGTAATTTTGGGTTTTTGGGTAAATCAAAATTGTATTGTATTGGGTAGGAGTTTTGTCAATGAATTGCCAATGGGGGAGATTGTTAGGATTTTCATATATGTCTAATTCATGGGTTAGACAAAACTCTGGGTCCATTGAGTTGTAATTTTCTATTTATTTTAGAACGGAATATGGTTGTGTCACAGGAAGATCCAAAGTAAAGAAGAGAAGAAAAACAGAAGAAATTCGGAAGATAGTAAGAGAACCGATCAATCGGATGTGGCGAGGGTCTCAATTAACAAGCGCTAAAAGAAATCATTTGGGAGACTGTTGCAAAACCTGATCGATCGGACCCTATACCCGATCTGTCCGATGGCGGAAATTTTTTAGGACGGGCTGCGCGAGTTTGTTTCCTTTATCAACTGGAAGTTCCAATTTGAGTTCTATTTGTGTTCTAACCCTAATGCATGAATCTTGGGCTATTTAAAGGGTGTTTCTCTCAATGCTAAGTGAGGAATTAAGTTATCTCTCAAGCATGTTTGGTAAAAGGCAAGGAATCCATAGATCTAATGATTCTTCCCTACCATTGGAATAAGAATTCCTCGTGGGGAATTTGTATAGTTGAGGATTTCACATTGATATTAGTGTGTATCAATGCATATAGTTGAGAAAAATAGGGTTCAATATGCAAATTCACTTAAGTGAGGATTTTCAAATCTTATTGGGTTGGTCGGATCTGAAAATTATAACAAATGAAGATTTCCATTCGTCCAAATCCTCGGGAATTTACAATTGCCAAACATGGATTTACCATCATATTAGGGAAATAAAAAATATTTTCCCTAAAGATTTGGTTGCCAAACGCGACCTCATTGTTATGAGCAGAGAAAACTCATTGAGAGATCCATTCTTCTGTAGAACCATCATTGTGAGATTGTGTTGAAGAGTTGGTCTAGAGATCTTGTTGCTTCTACTTTCTTATAGAAGATTTGATCATCTTGGTTCTTAAGGTGGTGTTGGTTCAAGTGTAGGGAGCGGTGCACGGCGAGGACTCGTGGCAATAGGGCAGTTGTGCAAGAACAAGTACAATCCTTAGGTCAATGGATGGGCTGGGAAAGATAGCTCTAAGTATATCCTGTAACTGTTCAATATATGGTGCTTGATTTTCGGATCGTGATTTTTTCCCTGTTAGGGTTTCTACGTAAAAAACTGTGCCTGCCTTCTTATGATGTGTGATTGGTAGTTTTTTTTTAATGGTTCACATTGATTTTGTTTATTACTTCTGTTGGGCATTGGTTATTGAATTGGTATCCATTCTAAAAACTTTCACTCTGAATTCTCCTTTAACAAAAGAGAAAAAAAAAATCCCTCTTTCTTTGTTCCTTCTCTATTTCTACTATTTTATCTCAAGAAACTCAAAGCCCTTCGTACTTTTACCGTTTTACTGTGGAGACGATCATTACAGTTTCAAAGTAATAAGCCCCTATTTTTTGCCTCTACTTGTCTAATTCTCTAAGAAGGGTAGAGGTTTCAAAAATAAGAGCATTTGACATAACAAATTTTCCTCTACCCGTTTTAGAGGAGTAGAGGCAAGTCCTCTAAAATTGAAATGCCCATTTTTTGGTGTACAGAAAAAAGAGCTTTTGGCTCTAAGATAAAAAGAGGCGGAAGACATTTTGAGAGACGAAAATGTCACTAAACAGTGTTTTATTGACACCGAAAATCCTCCCAATAAAAGGCCATTATTTTTTAACTCCAAACCAAAAGACTAGTAGAGGAGCGCGAAGAGAGAAGAGAATGGGGCATGATGGGTGAAAAAAGGTTGCACGGTGAAAAAACACTCAGGATTTCTTCTACTTTGATTTTCTCCATCTCAAGTTCTCTGCCATCTGTGCATTTGTTGACTATCTGCATTTCCACATCTTGGAGATATTCATCCTATAGGGTTTCTTATTCGGCATTCGTTTGGCACAAACCCGGCCCTCTTCGATAGAAAATCCCCAACCCTCTCTATTCACAACACCATTCTCCTTGGTCCTGTATTGTTCATTTCCTTTTTATCTCTATTGTTTTTTTTTGCTTGAAAATTTGAAGGATTTTTTTCCCTGTGAAAGACCTTAAGGTTTTGTGAATGGTTAGAGGAGTCTTTTTCTGATTATATGCTTGAAAACAAGTAGGGATTTGAGTTGATCTCTCGGGTTTCTTAGATTTCGTCGGATTTCAGAAGATCTCTCATATTTCACCTTTCAGATGTTTCATAAAATTAGGTTGGCTAGAGGATGCATTCCAGATGTTTGATTGTATGCATTCTAGAAGTAAAGACTCAACATGCATATAGCTCAGTAAGCATTCCTCAATTCACGAAGTGCTTAAATCAGTTTTTCCAACTCCCCAACTGATGTAATCTACAAGGCCCAATATACCAATTTAAGGAAGTAATTTCACTACACGAATGTTTGTGAACAAGGTGTAGATGCAATTTTGGATTTGGGCATGGACTTAGAATTGTGTCAATGTGAATGTTTAATTATAGGTGCTAATTTATAATTTACATTTTTTATGTGGGGATGATTGTTTAATATTGGACATTGTGGAAGTGGAAAATGTGCATAAATTTTTATTTATTTTTATATATAATGACAGAACTTGCGCTTTTAATAAGAGTCAAACCCTCTAAAACGAGGCAAATAGAGGGCGTACGCCGCGTTCCACACATTCTATTTAAAATAGATCCACGCATTACCAAACATATTTTTTCATTTTAACCCTTTTTCCATGGCTCTTTTTTTAAAGGCTCTATTTTGAATAGGTCTGCCAAAAAAAGGGTACGTAGAGATGCCAAACAAGCCCTAACAACAATACTCTTGAGATCTGAAAGATTCAAGCTCTGTGAGTTGGGTCATTTAGATTTTGGTGCAGTGACTTGGTTACCATGGGTATCAATACAATCCTCTCCAACCCCATCCAACTCTATGGCAAAAAATTTACCAAAAAAAAAAAAAAAATCTATGCGAAATTCCCAATCCATTTTATATGGGCATTGTGAGAGAGAATTTTGAAATCTCTAAAATTTATACTCCCCTTTGCATTCCCAGCCATTCCAAAACCAAAGGCCAAACAATAACGATCTCCACATACACAACAATCCCAGATCTAGTCTACCCTCATATCAGACCGTCTGATGCGCTTCTCCATCTTCGCAACCAAAGGACTTCTGCATGGATCATGTCCAATCTCAAACGACCCTGGGTTGGATTATGTGTGGTTGAGACATTATAATGAATGCAGAGTATAAAAAAATGAAGAGAGATTGTAATTTCTTTCACTATCAAGGTTTTGATTCAATGGCTATATATGATCATTTGATCAAAATGTAGGGTCCACTTAGCTATCTTTTTTATAGATATTGATGGTTGGATAAGAAGGATTCTATATATATAACTTGAGTATGGAGTATGATTGTCTTTGCTGTAAAATAATAAAAGCAGAGAGGGCTTATGGATTTCTTGAGTTAAAAACGGTAGAAGTAGAGAAGGAAGGAATAGAAGGAGTCTTCGACAGGAAGAAGGCAAGGATATTGTAGTGAAGGAAAAAAAAACTTTACTCACCTTTCTCTTTTTTTGGCAAAAAATTCTAATCCTTATCACTAATTAACATTTTGTAAGATTCTTCATAATTTTTTGGTAAAAAACTCTAAAACTTTTTAGCCACATTAGAGACAAAATATCCAATTTCTATCAAGGCTGCTAAGAGAAATATGCACCATATCATTTCATATTTTCTTATAAGCATGTCTTCAAAATATATGGATTACAATGTTTGAAAATAATAAAAGAAAAACAGGTCAAGACCTATGACTACATTTTAACTACATTTTGTCCCGAAAATGTTTTTTTTTTTTTTTTACTAGGTGGAATTGGCTTTAGTAATATCCATTCTATTTTTTAATTATATTTATACTTTAGTAGCTGCCATTTTATCTCTCTTTTTGTGTATTTTAATGTTCTTAAATTTGTATTAGTTTATTATTTTTTATAAAATTTACTATGAACATTAATCTATTGAATTGAAATCAATATTTTATCTGTTACTTATATTTTGAAATTCTGACCCCTATCAATGCTACTGCAACTTAACTTTTATTCCCTTTTTATGCATATAATGCATGTGCTTTTAAGCATGGGTGATCAAGCTAGCTCGTTATTAACTAAGGTGGAAGACATTTCTAAAATCTATATTCCTAAAGCCGATGAAAAAGATAGAAGAGTCTGAACCTCCACTAAAGATCCCATCTTTCAACTAAATCTACCTACAAGGTTCTTACTCAGAGTACTAATGATAATAATGTAATGGTGTTTGGATTAATACGAGACAACTATAAATCTACCTTCAGCTCCCAGACCCTTGAACTTGCATGGGTCCGCCCCTCATGTCTGTACGGATGTTACCTACAGAGCTAAAGATGAAAGTCTAGTTATGGTCTTATTAATGCTAAGGAATAACATTCCCTTTAATGTAGGTGCTCAATATGGGCCACATGCGTCTTCCTCTAAACAAGCAAAGAAACAAGCTATCATCCCAGCGCCGAAGGAAGCAAGCTCTTGAAGTTGAGGGTTTTCCAAGATTTATCTTTTTGTTCGGTGCTATCGTTGAGAGCATCCAAGGGATTTAAGATAATGAGGATGGGTTATTAACAAAGTGAAGTCAAGTTTTCAAAACAAAGGGACACTGGGGGCAGGAGCAGTCAGCTCAGCAGGGGAAGAAGTGCCTTTGTCTCAGACCTTGGGAGAGCTAACCTCCCCAGCTTGGCCCTGTGCAGGGACCTAGGAAGGGGCAGGTTGTGGAGAGGTATTGTAAGGCTGAATAGTAGTGTAGTTGAACAAGAGGAGTGAATCCTCTAACCCACCAGCATCGCTGAGGCCGACGTCATACCCTCATTTGAAGACCATGGCCTTCGCCTGCTCGACTTGCTCCAAGTAAACCGCCTCCACCTCCTCGAATGCAGCATCCTCTGACATCTCTATGGCCTTCTTCATTTCCTCCTCCTTCTCAGATAGCTTGGACCGAAGAACTTTGAGCTCCATCATTAGACTCCGCAAGACGCCGAGCAGCTACGGAAGCTGCAAGCTCTGCCTCTAAGCCTTTAATCCGCCCCTGGTACTTTTCCAAATGATCCGAAGCTATAAACCACTTTGGGAGACCCTAAAAAAAACAAGCGGGTGCGCGGGGTGGGGGTGGGGGGTGGTGGGGGGCGGCGGTGCGGGGAATGGAAGAGTGAAGGAAATATTGAAAGATGAATGGCCGACCAAAGGAAGGGGTAAGGCAAGCTCACCAATAAACATTGCTGAACCCCAGACGACACGAGGTCCTGATCGGACAAAGCACCATGCAGGTTCATGTCGGATGGCAGAAGGGTGGATTTGCCGAGCTTAAGTGCTAGAGATGGGGAACCCATTACTCCTTCGCCAAGCGCAGGCTGTACTTCAAGAGACGGTCTCGAAGAACTCTTTCGCCCCGAAGAAGGGCAGTGTTGAGGAGGCAAAGGGGGCTTGGGATCCTCCAACCACTTCGAAAGAGGGTTGGATTCGCCAGAGGACTTTGCTGGAAGTTCATCCTTGGCCTTCTTTGAGTAGCGATGCAAGGAAGCGTCAGTGGTAGGCTGTTTTCCAAGCATAGAGGAAGGATCGGAGATAGGAGTCTTGCTGACCCCAGGGGCCGCGAGGTTGCCGAGGTTGTCAAGAAGATTATTTGCCTTGCGCTTGGACATGCTGGCTGAAGGGTTGTCAGATTCCAAAGAAGAGGAAGCGCTCTCGAAAATGTATAAAACTGGGGGATCCTTGGAATACGAAGAGGAAGAAGCACTGGAAGCAGCTGCAAACCGAGATGACCTCTTGATCTTAACGGAACATTTTGAATAAGAAGCGGGTTGCTCGGCAAGGGGAGATGGCTCAGAAGAATGAGGAGAAGCTAAGGATTGGGCACTGAATGTGCTGCTTTGATTAGAAAGCTTGGGAGTTTTCACAGCGAAAACTTTTCTCTGAGTTAAACGGCGATCAAATTCTAAAGGCTCACGCCAAGATGGAACAGCCAGGAAACTATCGTAAGAGCGCTCGTACTGGAGGAGGATATGAGCAGCTCGGCCCCAACCCTTCAGCTTGGGGGATCCACAATAAGCAAGTGCCCTCTTTAAGTCCTCGGCTCGGAGGAGAGACCGGGGGATCTGATTGACTGGCAAATTTGTAGAAAGGGGAAAAGCAGATAAAGATATGTATGTACAAAAGACAATGAAATGTGTGTATAAAAAAAAGGATGGGGGCCAACCTGGGTAGCCCGGGACTGGGGCAACCGTTTTTCTGATCCCATCCCAGGTGGTCGGAGCCTCCCAATTTCCACTCACAACGATGAAATCACCTTTTCTAGGCTTGTTTTAGTCAAGGAGATAATGGACAAGGAGTCTACTTAGATCTCGGGATCTCAGATGATAAATAGTCTATTGGTTGTTAAGAGGCATAATACAATAACAGGATAGGATGTCGAACACCCCAAGGTTCGTTCTGAGCAACCTGTTTAGGGCTGCTACTCCCATAACGATCCGGAAAAGATTGGGGGCACATTGAAGGGGGAAAAGTTTTGTAAAAGAAAGGAAAAGAACGGGGAGGGGGTCCAATGGGAAGCGAACACCGCCTTCCACAATAGCAATGGTGGGAAAGGGCATCGCCTCTAGGGACCCTCCCTCTAAGGATTCCCCAGGGAGCGGAGCACGAGTGGAAACATCTGGAGGAATGCTATACTTACTTCTAAACTCCATCAGCCCTTCCGGAGTACTGAGAATACCTTTTAGATTACCCATTTAGAAAAGAAAAACGGAAGAAGGGGAAGAAGGAACTTACAGTCGAATGGAAGGAGGAATGAAGGGGTGAAGAATGGGGAAGCGAGGGTGAAAGCCTTGGGAGAAGTATTTATAGAGAAGAAGCGACGGTTTGAAGAAGGGCGAGGAGAATGGCGAAAGGGTTTCTCTTCCAGGGGGGTTAACCAGTGAAGGGCGAAATAAGAAGAGGAAACAAGGGAAAAGGCGTGTGAAAGAAGGAATGAAGAGATGTATTTATTAATGATGGGACGTGATCACCTCGGGCTCGCCACGTGTCCTTGGAAACAACTCAAGCCCCCTATCTTCTCGGAAAGCAAAACCAAAGAAAGGAGGCTTAGGGGGGCAATTTGGCGGGGGGGGGGGCGGAATTCAAATGGTATTTTTGGGTCTGGTATGGTTTGGAACCTGCCCCACGGATCAAACTGAGCCCATCGGCCAAACTGGCCCATTTAATAAGAGAAGACCAATTCAAAGGAAGGGAGAAGATAGCCGGCGATGGGGATAGAGTGGAGGCCGAGATTGGAGAAGATATGCCCCATCATCCCAGGCCTTGTTTCCCATTCAGTCACCATGATGTGAAGGTGATTTCGTGGATACCAGGATTGCAGGGGTGGAAGGAATAAAAGGAAAGGGATGAATTGATGAGCAAGTATGAAAAAAATTCTAATCTCGTCAATATTAAAAATTTCCAAAAATCCATCACTGACTTAGGCATCGGAGGGGTTTCGATCGGATCACCCGATTGAGCTTGAACTCTTTTTGTTTCCTTTGATTTTGTAATAGGGGATCCTACTTCAAGATTAGCACAGGAAGGAAGGAGAAAGGCATCAATCGCCACAACCGGACTAGTCAGCCTACCCATTTCAGCCCACGTTGAAATTGACCTTACATCATGCATTGATATAAATAAATTTTCAATTCAAATGGAGTGGGTCCCACCACATGATTGATCGCAAATAGGAACTACATCAGCAGTGGTTCCATGCCAGCGTAATCACGTTTCGTCGTGTGATCAATCCGATGGTCGGACCACTCCTTATCCAATGAGACCTTAGAATATATACTAAAGGGGATGAAATTTATCTTGAATGGTTCGGATCATCTCTATGTGGACCCCAAAATGGAATTCCGAGAATTTATTACATGGTTTCAATAATAGATAGAAGGGCCACACTCTTCTACGTTGTGTTTTTGTTGTGGCCCCAGGTACTCGGATCTAGCTCGGCCTAACCAGCTTTGGTTTGGGTTCATGCTTAAAATCCGAACAACGCATATTATTAAAAGTCTGATATGGTTCTGTTGTGCTGTGGCCTTACTGGACCCTACTAATCCTACCAAGATTACTTTTATGCTAGCAAGAGGTGGGCCCACATTTACACAGATGGACTCACCTTAAGATAAGTCATGGCCTAGATTCATATGCATGTGCCTATCCTCTTCCATATATAAATGAAGACCGTACGGCCATGATATCCTAATCTCATCTCTCTTCCTTCCTTACCTTTTGATAATTATTATCACCAATCTCAATCATTAATAAACATCATCGTACAATATAAGCACTTGATAATCATTAACACCTAGATCAAGTTTAACATTTCATCATCATCAGCATCATCATTGAATCATCGATCAACCAAATAAGGGTGTTCTTTTTATTTATTTCTATTTTTTATTACTGTGATCATCCAAGCTATTAGATTTTGCGGTATGATGTTGTGTGAACTGTCCAATTTAAGATATCTTCGCGGGATCGCTCAGTTCATTTCAATTGATTCTCGATCAGCCCAAAGAAAGACGTCTGTCCCGCCATTTAGGAATATTGATCAAAGATATATCTTGGGCCATGCAAATGGATCTGGACTAAAGTTTTCTAACATGTTTTACGACGATCACCTAAATATGACATAGGTGCACTCACCTGAAGTCGAGTAGCACCCATTGCACTGCGCAAGGTTTGGGTTCACCTATAAATTTGCATGCATGCATGGAGGTTCATCAATAGAAACAACATACCAAATACACTTAAAAAATAAGGATCGACCTTGTTTAATCACTCAACTAATTGTAACAGTTGCACTCCCTCTCCTTCTCAACCACAGATCCCACACCCTGTTTCACTTGATGGGAGCAGTTTCAGGCAGAAGGATCTCCAGATTTTGGCTATTTATATGAAGTTGACACAAATACATACTAACAAACAAATCAAGGATTGTTATCATGTCTCTTAATCTCGTCTTCCCATTTTCCTCTGGCTCTCTTTTTCACTTGTCCCCGGGGGCGAGTGATCGATACATGAACCGTGACCTAATACCCTATCAGTCCGTTTCAAGTTTCCCCACACCAGACTCCTCTTACTTCCACATTGAACATCTACCTCAAGATCAAAAAGGCCAAAGAAAGAAGAATGGAGCTCCAGCCATCAGATGTGTCATCGCAGCTCCACCCTTGGAGACATATGTTGATCGGCGATCAGGAAATTACCAGCCAACTGGTTGGGATTATGATTTTATACAGTCATTGAAGAGCCCTTACATGGTGATTATCACAATTCACTTCTCAATACATAATCCTTTGCATGTGGGATATAGTTAATGGGTTGGTTTGAGCTGGAATGTGGTTAGTCCGGACTTGAGCTGGTTACATTTAGAGCTTGAAATTAAGACAAGCGATAGGAGCCGAGTCTTGCCGGTGCAACAGTAGGATTATTATACTATATTGTTCCAGAAGGTTTAAAGTCAATTTTTACCACTCACTTTTAGTTTTCTGTATTAACTTATTATTGTATATTTATTATAAGGAAGGTTTAGAATTTAATTTTGATAGCTATCTTTCAATTTTGAGCCTACCTACATGAATCTATTATCCCACATCAATCTATTTTTATATATCACATGGGAAGGTTTCAATTCAATTGTGACTCTCTCTGGACGGACATATATGAAAATATAAATATATATATATATATATATATTTCAAGAAATGGGTGCCGATTGTCATCCCCAATTGCAAGCCTACATGTGTCTTGTTACTTGCAGCCCTAGATGAGTTTACTAAATCTTATTGTTCGTCCATCATATATCGATCATACACAGGATGTTTCACACACTGGACGGGTCGAGGAACTGAAGAACTATGTTCGGGGTTTGCTTCTAGATTCTAGGGGGCCACTCACTAAGGTAGAGTTGATCAATCATCTCCAACGTCTTGGGGTAGGATATCTTTTTGAGGAGGAGATCAGGATAGTGTTGGATGCCATCTGGAAAGGCAAAGACATTGAGATTGAGAATGATTTGCATGCCACAGCACTCCGATTTCGGATCCTTAGACAAAATGGATATGATGCATCAATAGGTACATATGCCAATTGGGTTCAGTTACTTGTTAAATTAATTCTCACTGCAAGCAATTTTTGAGATTGGATTGTTCACCGCTATTATATTTCTTGATTGGCAGATTGTTTTAATAGCTTCATTGATGAGACGGGTAGTTTTAAAGAAGGCCTAGGTGAAGACACGAAAGGACTATTGAGCTTATATTAAGCTTCATACCTCGCATTTCCAGGAGAAACTAGAATGGATGAGGCTAAAGCCTTCGCAAAAAGACATCTCAAGGATCGAAAGGGCAAGATAGACACTAGATTTGAAGAACAAGTGGATCATGCCTTCGAACTTCCCATACAATATAGGATGTTGAGGTTAGAAGCAAGATGTTACAAAGACATGTATGAGAAAGACGAGAACATGGATCCTCTAATACTTGTACTGGCTAAGTTGGATTACAACATATTGCAAGCCTCATATCAGAAGGATGTTCAAAATGGGTATAGGTAAGAGAATGCCCATACCACTTGTTATTTATTCCATGGTTCTCCACCACTTCTATATCTTCTTCTCGATCGACGGTATAGCTCATGCCTCATTGATGACTTCA
Organism: Persea americana; assembly: GCA_029852735.1. Classification (NCBI taxonomy): domain Eukaryota; kingdom Viridiplantae; phylum Streptophyta; class Magnoliopsida; order Laurales; family Lauraceae; genus Persea; species Persea americana. The sequence goes on from CM056813.1 coordinate 44,226,995, forward strand.
GTATAGCCATATAAGAGGGTTGTTCCAATCCATACTGTAGGCGGTAAAAACGACACCTACTTAGATTGAGATGAACTTTGTAGATCAGGGAATACCGAACGCCAAGAACCTGAAAAGGAAAGGAAAACGGCTTGGGTTAGAGCCCCTGGCTGCTGTGAGCCGAAGGCACTCCGATGCCTGAGTTAGTTCTAAAAAACAAAGCAGGAGGAGGAAGAAGGAAAGGAGAATGAGACCATCCCTTATGTATTGTGTGTTGCGTACCTTTATGGGGCTGATCCCGCATGTGTATATGTAGACATTCCTCGTCCATTCCCTCTATGAGTGGGGGTAGGTGGTGTGAGGTCCCATTGATCCTCACCCTGACTTTCGGCGGTAAGTGAAAAGGGAACATCCCATCCTAACCTTCCATGCCTTCAGTTAGTTGATGTTAAGGGCTGATAAAACTAACTTCTTATCGCCATAAATGAGCAATCATATCGTCATAAATGAATGCTCCTATCTGTCAGGGCGCGCCGTACTTCTTGGAGAAAGGTGACGGCCCACGCTGGCCATGCTGGAGCAGTGACGAGCTGGCGATCATGCCGAGCTGCCGTGCTGCAGGGCGAGCTTTTCGGGCCCGGCGCTCCTCACCGAGCCGCCGAACTGCTGGGCTGTGCTTTACCGAGATCGAGGTGAGGGTCGACGTATCACCGTGGCTCTTAATCTCGTCATTGTGGTGTTTTTCCCACACGATCGCCCCCTAGCTTTTGGCCTATGAAGGTCTGCGAACCTGCCAAGGTCGGAAGCTAAAAACTGCAGTTGGTGTCCCTTCCGGGCTGGAGAGATGGCTACCAAAGTGTGGGAATGGGTTACCGAGATGGAGGAATTTTGGACCAGAAGGGGTCCCTCCTGAGCGTCATGACCGTTGCTGACGTGCGGTCTTTATTAAGATGTCTTTTCGTTTATCCGAGGCAATTAGTGGTCCTCAGAAATTGAACTGGTGGTGACACGTGTCATCGCTTTGATAGTCACGTAATTGCTTCGAAAAGACATTAAGGCTGCATGACGGGACGTTAGGGTTGCTTGAGGTGTCTTCTCATTAAAGACGTTTCTCGAAAGCCGAAACGGCGTCTCTAATCCTTCTAAATTAGGGCTTCTTCTTTATATTTTTCTTTCTTCTTCTACTACGCTGTCGAAATCCCTGTTGCGTGTTGCTGAGGAACTTCTGTCGCCTGCTAGTTGCCAGCACTTCTATTTACACAATCCTTCTCGTAGGGTTTTCTTCCTGCTTTTCTTCTTTCCTTTCTTCTAGGTAGTTTTTTAGTCTGGGTAGGAAATGGGGGTTTACAGGCATTTGGTAGAAAACCCAGCATCCTTGAGCCTCTTCAGGGGTATGTACAATATCCCTGCAAATGTAGAGGTGAGACCCGACACCTCTGACGATGGCTTCGTCATGGACGATAGCTGGATGCCATTCTGGCTTGTCACCATCGTGGAAGCAGGGGTTCGGTTTCCCCTGCATCCACTCCTCAGAAACTGTCTACAGCAGTGGAACCTTAGCCCCTCCCAGCTGCTCCCTAATGGCTATAAGATCATTATGGGGGCAGTGCAGCTGAACGAGATTTTGGGGATAAACCTTAGTGTCCGGACATAGAGGAGACATACGACCTCTGCAAGTCCGTACAGGGCAACACCTACTATCTCCGGCTGAGGGCTCGCCGGGCTCGCTTTGTAACCGCGCTGGAGGACTCCAACAAGTATGCGGGCGACGACCGAGTGTTCGTTAAGGGAGCATGGGAGTTCGGCGAAGCAGAGTCCAGCACCGCGGTCCGGGTTCCTCGAAACATAGGAATTCCTCCAAGTAAAGGCCGAAGTCCTTCTAGTTTGCAGTCTTTACTATTTTCTTTTGTGCCTGACTAACACAACCTTCTGTTTATGCAGATTTTCGCCAAAGGATGGAGTTTGCTAGGAAAAACCCCTGGAAGGTGAACACTGATTGGCACGAGAAGGTGAGGACCTATCGCGGTCACAACTGCGGTGCTGCTTGGTCACTCCTGGGGTATACGCCCCACTACAGATCCTTCAATACTTCGAGGAGGGTGCCCGGGATAGACTCTGTGCTGCGCGGGGAAGGTGCCAGCCCAGATCCAGCGACGACCGTGGTCCTCAGCTCGGAAGAAGTGACAGTCGCGATCCACAATGGGCGTCTGGTCGAGTCCGGAGACCGGGCTTAAGCTCCACTCCCAGACCCAGATCCTATCGGGACCTCGGCAACCGAGGCCGGGCCTTCACGGCGGAGGAACTTCGTAGCACCTTCCAGTGCATCATCAAGCTCGGCTTCTTCGAGCTCGGCATCTTCCAGCTCGGAAGAGGAGGAGGAAGAGGAAGAGATGTTGTGTCATCGCCGCCCCAAGCTATGCGGCAGAGGACTTATCAGCCGTAGCTTTTGGGGACGTGAGGGGCGAGGCCCTGGATGCCCCCCAGGCTGCTAGCGTCGCCCCGGCCTCGATGCCTTCTGTCGCCATGGCCGAGGCCCCTCTCGCTTCCACCCCTCCCGTGGTTGAGGTTGCTTCCGTTGCCGCAGTTGAGGTCGGATCAACTCCGCCCCCAGCGGCGATTGTCATTGAGGACTCGCCTCCTGGCTCTACCCCGAGGGTAGAAAGTCGAGCCCGCCTTGCCGAGGATGCTGAGGAGCGCCGAGCCAGGAAGAGGGAGAGGATCGAGGAGAGGGTGGGGGCCGAGGTTCATCCTGGCCCTTCATCGCCGCTGCCCAACGAGGAGACAGTCTCGCCCTCCTCGTCGGTCCCATGGGCACCGGACATCGAGGACGTGTTGGGGAGGCCGCTGGCAGCGACGGACCGTTCGGGGGGCAACCCCCATGTGGTTGTTGCCTTGGGGCGATCCTGTGCCCTCCCTCTGGATGTGTCGAACTGGGAGAGGATGGATGATCCTTTGCTGATGGTCTCAGCGATGCGGTCGGCGGTTGCAGTAAGTAGCTCGCCTAGAATTTTAGTAGCATTCCAGTACTTTTCTTTGACTTCGCTTCTATTTTACAGGTGATGCAGAAATGCCACGTCGGCTTAGGAAGGATGGAAAGGGCGGAGGCCCGGGCAGCCGAGTGGGCGCTGAGAAAGAGAGGCTACAGTCCGAAAAGGAGGACTTACGGAGGGCCCTGGAGGCCAAGGGTGGCTTGTTGAGCGAGGAGGTGGGCAGGAACGCTCGTCTTACTACCAACCTCGCTCAGGCTCAGGTCGTGGCGGCGCGGCTGAGGGAGGAAACGGAGACAGCGGCGGCTCAGAACACTCTCCTCTCTGCTGACCTTGGTGCTGCCCGGCCCTCGCTGGTGCGGCTGGAGAAGGACCTGCTATCCAGCCATGGGTTGAGCACAAGGCTGGCCGCTGAGCGGAATGAGGCCAGGGACCAGTTGGATGTTGCCCGGAGGGAAAAGGCAGCCGAACTTGAGTCCGCTCTGGCTCGGCGGGAAGTCGAGCTCAAGGAGGAATACTTGGCCGAGCATAACGCTGCCATGGGGGAGCAGGTTAGCAGATTGACAGCGGAGTACAAAGCCCAGCTGCCAGGGATCCGGGACCGAGCCTGGGAGCTCGGTTGGAAGGCAGCTTTAAAGAAAGCCGGGGTTCCTGGGGATAGCCCTATTTTCAGGAATCCCCCCGGGTTCCCTCGCTCAGACTCGGAGCTCCTGGCCATATCTTCGCCTCTCCTCCCTGGTCCATCTTCTCAAGCCTGCCCAGGGGTGGATGCTACCTCCAAGGTGCCTCCGGAGGCTCCCCAATCGGCCAGTGCTGCACCTGAAGTACTATCCGCGTCCGAAGTCGTCCAGGCCCCTTTTGAAGTCGCTTCCGAAGCCACCGTCCCTGAAGATAGCGTGGTCATTCATAAGGCTATCTCGGCCGCTGCTGAAGCCAGCGCGGGTAGCGACTGAGACTCTTCCAGAGATTGACTTCAACGTCGAAGCTGCGGTCCTTTGAGCTCCTTCTGTAATCTTCTTTTTTATATTGTACTCTTCTTTTTTATCAATGAAACAGCGACTCTCTTTGCATTCTTTGGTTTTCCTTCTCCTTGTCTCTGTTGAATGGGTGTGTGGATGACGTTTATTTTACCATGCTTTATTTGCTAAGTACTTGGTCCGGATAACCGAACTCTTCGTAGGCCGTTAAAAGTTAAAATTGGATGTCTGCCCTTGACCGAGATTTGGTTTATGAACCGTGGTCCCAATCAGCACCCATAACCCTTGAGAGCGGAAACTGCCAGAACTCGAGGTGTCCTTGAGCGCCGAAGTCAGTGTTCTTGGACATTTTTGGCTTTACCGCCGTAGCTGGTGCTAGGACCGAGCTTGGACGGCTGGCACTCTGACTGAGCTGCTGAGCCGGGGGTGGTGCTGTCACTGAGCCCTGATGAAGCTGGCTTTGCAGCCATAGCTGGTACTGGCACCGAGCTAGGGCTGCTGGCACTCTAACTGAGCTGCCGAGCTGGGGGTGGTGCTATCATCGAACCCTGAGGAAGCTGGCACTGCGGCCGAGCTGGGGGGTGGTGCTGTCATCGAACCCTGAGGAAGCTGGCACTGTGGCCGAGCTAGGGGGTGGTGCTGTCACCGAACCCTGAGGAAGCTGGCACTGCGGCCGAGCTGGGGGGTGGTGCTGTTACCGAAACTTGGGGAAGCTGGCACTGCGGCCGAGCTGCATAACTTGGAAGCAATTTGAAAGAGATCTACTCCAGAATGTTCCTTTTTATTGCTGTTTGAACCCTTGAATACATGTTTTCAGAAGTAGAACTTTTTGAGATGCATTGTGTTCCATGGTCGCGGCAGCTCCTTGCCTCCCATGTCCTCGAGCCTGTACGCGGCCCTTCCCACTGATGATAGTACTTTATGTGGCCCCTGCCAGTTGGGTGCCAATTTCTTTTCATTAGGATTTCGGTCGCCAGGAAGCATTTTCTTCAGGACTAGTTCTCCCGCCGCAAATCTTCTTGGTTTGACCTTCTGGTTGTATCCTCTGGCCAGCTGCTGTTGATAGGCAGCCAGGCGGATAGCTACTGTCTCTCTTTGTTCTTCCGCGAAATCCAGCACTCGAGCTACATTCAAGTTGTTCAACCCCTAGTCACAGAGTTCCGACCTCAAGGTCGAGAGGCCGACCTCATGGGGAATGATTGCTTCCATGCCGTAGGCAAGAGAGAATGGTGTAGCCGAGGTGGAGCGCCTTGGAGTTGTCTTGTAAGCTCATAGAACACTAGGAAGCTCTTCCGCCCATCTCCCCTTGGCTCGGTTGAGTCTCTTCTTGAGTCCGTCAAGGATCACTTTGTTTGAAATCTCAGCCTGGCCATTGCTTTGTGGGTATGCCGGGGTGGAGTAGACGTTTCGGATGCCTTACTCCTGGCAGAAGCTCTTGAAAAAGTTGGAGTCGAACTGGGTCCCATTGTCGGAGATGAGAGTTCGGGGGATTCCAAATCTCATGAGGATGTTCTTCCATACAAAGTTCTTTGTGTCTTGCTCGGTGATGGAGGACAGAGGCTCCACTTCGACCCACTTTGTGAAGTAGTCCGTAGCTACTATCAGCCACCTTTTGTTCCCTGGAGTTCGGTGTAACGGACCGACGATGTCCAGACCCCACTGAGCGAAAGGCCATGGCTGGATAGAGGGCTTAGGTCCTGCGCTGGCTGGTGGAGAGAGTGTGAGAACTTCTGGCACTTCTCGCATTTTCTGGCATAGACTTGGGCGTCCTTCTGCATATACGGCCACCAGTATCCTTGATCGATTGCTCGGTAGGCAAGCGATAGACCTCCGATGTGGCTGCTGCAGATCCCTTCGTGAATTTCGTATAGGAAATCGTCGACTTTGCTCGGGTGGACGCACTGGAGGTAGGGTCCGGTGAACGACTTCCTGTAGAGCCTGCCATCTGGGGAGAGCCAAAACCGGGCTGCTTTCAGCCTAATCTTCTGTGCTTCCGTCTTGTCTTCGAGCAGCAGGTCGTCCTTCAAGTAGGCGATGACCGGATCCATCCAGCTCGGACCGAGGTCCACGCACATGAGTTGCCGAGGTCGCTGCAGTTCGATGCTGGGCTCGCGTAGCGTCTCCACTTCGACAGTTCTTCTATTACCGGCCTCGACCGCTTAGGCGAGGCTGGCAAGGGCGTCGACATGGGGATTGGATTCTCTGCCCACCTGTTGGATCTCGGTCCTTTCGAACTGGGAGAGAAGTTCCTTTGCGTGAGCTAAGTAGGCCGCCAGTCTGTCGCCCCGAGCCTGGTAGTCTCCGCTGAGCTGGTTCGTTACTAATTGGGAATCACTGAAAACCACAATGTGTCGAGCTCCCAAGATTTTGGCACTGTTTAGCCCGGCGATGAGTGCTTCCTACCCGACCTCATTATTGGATGCTTTGAAGCCGAATGTTAGAGCTTGCTCGATGACAAGGCCTTCCGGAGACTGGAGGACTATGCCAGTGCCAGCCCTATTGGACGTTGAGGATCCGTCGACGAAGACTTTCCAGGTCTGCTCTTGTTTTGTCTCGGTTGCTGCCTCTGTATCCTTATTGCCCCCCAGTTCGGTGTCGAGCAGGGTCGGCGCCGAACTCTGAGAAGTGAATTCGACAATGAAGTCTGCTAAGACTTGGGCTTCGATGGCTGTTCTGGGTTGATACTTAATATCGTATTGCCCCAGTTCGACAGCCCATTTAGAGATTCGACCGGAGAAATCTGCCTTCCGGAAGAGAGCCTTTAGTGGGTGCTTGGTCACGACCACGATAGTGAAGGTTTGGAAGTAATGGGAGAGCTTTCGGGAGGCACTGACAAGCGCCAGGGCAAGCTTTTCAAGCTGCAAATAACCGGGTCTCAGTGTCCAGCAGGGTCTCGCTAGTGTAATAGATAGGCCTCTGCTGACTATCTTCTTCTCTGATGAGCACCGAGCTTGCTGCGTGGTCCGAGACTACGAGGTACAAATACAGCGCTTTGCCATGGGTTGGGGTCGACAGTAGCGGGGGTGAAGAGAGGTAGCGCTTGAGCTGTTGCAGGGCCTGATCGCAATCCGGCGTCCATTGGAATTTTGTGCCTTTGTGTAGGAGCTGGAAGAAAGGCCTGCAGTTGTCGGAAGCTCGGCTGATGAAGCGATTGAGCGCGGCAGCCATGTCGGTCAGCCTCTGAACTTGTTTAGCCGAGGTCGGGCTCTGGAGCTCCTGGATCGCCGTGATCTGGTCGGGGTTTGCTTCAATCCCCCTTCTTGTGACCAGGCTCCCTAAGAACTTTCCGGAACCTACACCGAAGGCGCATTTAGACGCATTTAGCTTCAACTGGAACTGGCGGAGGATGTCGAAAACCTGGCGGAGGTCGGCCAAGTGGTCCTGCGATTCTCTGGACTTGACGACCATATCGTCGATGTAGACCTCCACTGTCTCCCCGAGCTGCGCCTGGAACATCTTGGTCACTAGTCGTTGGTATGTCGCCCCTGCGTTCTTCAGCCCGAAAGGCATTACCTTATAACAATAGGTCCCCCGGGGTGTGATGAAGGTTGTCTTCTCTTGGTCGGGTACGAACAGAGGTATCTGGTGGTATTCTTGGTAAGCGTCGAGGAAACTCATACGGTCGTATCCGGCAGTGGCGTCAATGAGCTGGTCGATCTTTGGAAGGGGGAAACTGTCCTTGGGATAGGCTGTATTGAGGTCGGTGAAGTCGACACAGACCCTCGACTTCCCCGTCTTCTTCTTGACCACTACTGTGTTGGCTAGCCACTACGGATAGTGGACCTCTTTTATCGCTTGCGCTTCGAGCAGCTTTTCAACCACTTCCTTCACGGCCTCAGTTTGTGGGACCTCGGCTCGGCGTGCTTTTTGGATCACTAGCTTATGGTTGGGGTCCACATTCAACTTGTGGCGCATGACTGCTGAGTCGATGCCGGGCATCTAGTAAGGTGTCCACGCAAAGACCGCTTTATTCCCAAGGAGGTGGTCCAGCAGCTGTGCCTTCTTTGGCTCGGGGAGCTGGCTTCCAACTAGGGAAACTCTGTTCGGGTCAGCGGGGTCGATCCTGATCTCGGTGAGGTCCTCGATGCTCTTCTCCGCCGGGGCCCTGCCAACATCCCCAAACTCGGCCTCTCTGTCGAGCTCGGCTACATGGACCTGGGACAATTCGGCTTCGCCAGGCAGCACGGCCATCTAGCATTGTTTGGCCATGTGTTGGTCGCCTCTTATAGTGATCACATCGGTCCAGCTAGACGGGTTTTCTGGGGGAACTTGAGCTTCTGATGACGGGTGGAGGGCACAGCCTCCATGCCATGCAACCACGTCCTTCCCATTATGACATTGTATGGGGAGGGGACGTCGACGACTAGGAAGTCAACCTGCCTGGGTGCACCTCCTACTTGGACTCTGAGAGAGATCTTCCCCTTCAGGTACACCGCTTTCGAGCTGAAGCCGACATGAGAAGTTCGGGCAGTTTGGAGGTCCTCGTCTTTGAGTTTCAGCTTCTGAAAGCAATCGTAGTACAGGATCTCAGATGAGCTGCCTGGGTCGACAAGGACTCTCTGAACCAAGAAGTTCTGCAACTTCAAGGTGAGCACTAGAGGGTTGTTACGTGGGAGTCCCACGTCCTCTAGATCCCTGTCGGAGAACCATATTCTAGGCCCGTCTGTCTTGGCTTTCTTTGCAGCTGGTTCCGGCGCCGCAGTCAATACCTGCTTCTGATGGGAGGCCCTTCTAGCCTCGGCATGGGCCTGACAGCTCCCCTTAGGTGGAAGCGCGAGATGGATGACGCTGATGATGCCCTCCGGCTCGCTATCCTGGCCGCCATCATCTCGGCGCGGAGGTCGGCTGGTGTCCCGGCCTCCCTCCTTAACGTAGTCCCTCAGGTGGCCCTCTCGCACAAGATTCTCCAGGTGGGACTTGAAGCTTTTTCACTCATCAGTTTTGTGCCCGCTCTGCTTGTGATAAGCACAGAACTTGCCATGGTCCCGGGAGGAGGGGTCACTCTTCATCGGCTGCGACCACTTGAAGAAGGGCTGCGCCTTTATTTTGCGGAGGAGCTTATAGATGGGCTCCTTGAAGATCGTGTTTACCGCTTTGAAGGTGGAGGCATCGTTTTCGGTCCTCCTGCTGCTCCCCGAGGTTGCGACCGAGGTGCAGGGGTTCCGTCGACGATCTGAGGACCGGGCCCTGTGACGATCCAGGAACGGGTCTCTGCGGTGGTCCTCCCTCTTAGAGGACCTGTTGTTTCTGTCTCCTTTCGATGGTCGGTCCTTCTGTGAGAGGCCGAAGTTCACCCGCCCGCGAGCCTCGTCCTCTTCGGCCCGGATGAACCGGTTTGCCCGGGTCATAAGCTCCTTCATGGTGGCCACGGGGTACATGACCAGCTGCGCCCGAAGCTGGATGCCCGGGCGCAGGGCCAGCTGAAAAGATTTCACTGTCATCTCCTCAGAAACGCACTCGATCTGGCTGTAAACAATCCAGAAGCGACGGGCGAACTGCGTGACGTTCTTGTCCTCTCGCATCCGGAGGGCCATCAGGTCAGCATCGGTCTTTGGGATGACGCGGTGGGCCTGGAACTTCTCATGGAAGGACGTCTGAAGTTGTCGCCAACTGGAGATGGAGCCTCTATGGAGTGAGCAGAACCATCGTAGGGGGAGATTTCCCAAACTGGAGGAAAAAACTCGACAGTTCAGGAAGTCGTCATCCCCCCAGACCGACATCCTCTGGATGTAGTGTCGGAGGTGAGCCGCAGGGTCCGAGGTTCCATCATACAGGGTGAACCTCGGGACGTTGAACTTCTCGGGGAGGGAGTACTTTCTTACCTCCCTGGAGAAAGGAGATGCGCCTGTGTCTTCAGCCTCAAAGGTGCTGCACTGGTCCCGGGTGATACCTGCAGTCTCCATATTCTGGCGAACAGTCTGCTTGACCTGCTGGTTGATCCACTGCTTGAGCTCCTCCTCGTCTTTTGGTATCCTCCACTGCTTCTTTAGCTCTACATGCTCGTGGCTGCTGCTGGAGTCTTCTTCTCTGTGGACCCGATCACGCTTCTTACTATAGAGGACGTGCCTCAGATCCCGCCTGTGGCCCGGATGAGCCTGGCTGTGCCAGGGTGGAGGACCCGAAGCATGGCTATGCCCTTGAAGCGGGCTCTGAGCCCCCCTCTTCTCCTGGAGCTGCTGTTTGAGCCGCAGGATAAGCTCGTCCTACTCCCGAATGAGGCGGTTTTGAGCTCTGACCTCATCCAGGCTTGGGTCTTCGTCTTCGTCAGGATTGACCTGATGGTGGGGTTGAGGTCCAGCCCGTGCTGACTTTTCACGCAGCTTGGTGACTGACTGGTCACCTCGCCTGGCGTGCTCATTATTATTGTAGGGATGCTTTGAAGGCATAACATTGTGAAAGGAAGGCATTGTCAATCCCCTAGAATGGGATACCGACTGGACTGTAGGGGACCTTCGTCCTGACCTTCTCTGTCGAGGGGGTGGACCTTACACCAGTACAGGCTGAGCGGTTGGTCCCTTGCCTTTGGAGGGTCCTTCACCATTTCTGGTTTTTGGAGGCATGGTGCTGGAAAGCTTTTTGTTCAGTAATCCCCACAGACGGCGCCAAACTGTAGGTGGTAAAAACGACACCTACTTAGATTGAGATGAACTTTGTAGACCAAGGAATACTGAACGCTAAGAACCTGAAAAGGGAAGGAAAACGGCTTGGGTTAGAGCCCCTAGCTGCTGTGAGCCGAAGGCGCTCCGATGCTTGAGTTAGTTCTAAAAAACTAAGCAGGAGGAGGAAGAAGGAGAGGAGAATGAGACCATCCCTTGTGTATTGTGTGTTGCGTACCATTATGGGGCTGATCCCGCATGTGTATATGTAGACATTCCTCGTCCGTTCCCTCTATGAGTGGGGGTAGGTGGGGTGAGGTCCCATCGATCCTCATCCCGACATTCGGCGGTAGGTGAGAAGGGAACATCCCATCCGAACCTTCCATGCCTTCAGTCAGTTGATGTTAAGGGCTGATAAAGCTAACTTCTTATCGCCATAAATGAGCAATCCTATTGTCATAAATGAAAGCTCCTATCTGTCAGGGCGCGCCGTACTTCTTGGAAAAAGGTGACGGCTCACGCTAACCGTGCTGGAGCAGTGACGAGCTGGCGATCATGCCGAGCTGCCGTGCTGCAGGGCGAGTTTTTTGGGCCCGGCGCTCCTCACCGAGCCTCCGAACTGCTGGGCTGTGCTTTACCGAGATCGAGGTGAGGGTCGGCGTATCACCGTGGCTCTTAATCTCGTCATTGCGGTGTTTTTCCCACACACATACCATTTCATGTTTAGCCCCATTATGATGTGAAAATGGCGTATAAATAGTACCATGTACACAATATAACATACACAATTGAAAAAGCGTATAGACAAAGTTCTCTAGTACAGTCCCACAAGGTTTTTTATTTTAATTTATTTTATTTTTATGTAGGTTCATTCAAAGTACTTTAGTTGTCAATCTTATGGGCCCTATATCGTTATCCAAACCTTGACTACAGAGAAAGTGATTTTTAGCATCGGAAAAAAATACCATCAGAGGCAATTTTTTTCCGTTGCTAAAAGTCACTTTTTGTGGCAGGAGTTTTTTTTTTTTCCACCGTTGAAGTGCCATTTTCAACCCAGCACATATTGTCCGAGGATTTTCGTCACCTTTTTTCTGCAGCTAAAAAGGGAGTCATCTTACTTTTAGCAGTGCAAAAAAAAAAAAAAAAAACTGTTGCTAAAGGTATTTATCTTTTCACCACTAAAAATAGCTTTTTTAAGTCAACTTTTTTTATGGAATTAATAAACCCAAGATATTGAAACCAATCATCATAAATCTCATAAATTTTGAATAATTTGTAAAAAAATCCAATCTACAGATCAAATTTCCTAATGTTCTATATATGTGCCCTCAATTCATGCTCCGAACTTTTTAATATTCTTGTATTTATGGTAAATATCAGTAAGGTTAGTTTCATATCTTAATTCTTGATCGATGAGATATTTGTGATAAAATCCAAAAAATCACACTAAAAGGCAAACGACCCAAGGTGCATGAAAATAACAAAACTCACTAAGGTGCATGAAAGTAGGATCTATTAACTAACTAGGATTTCATTCTCTACTATGCATTATAGGTGGTGGAGGCAACTGGGTCTGGTGGAGAAGCTGCCCTTTTTTAGGGACCGTTGGTTGGAGTGCTATCTATTCTCTCTTTCAACTACATATGAGCCTCAATATGGTTATGGCCGAGAAGTTCTTAACAAAGTCAATCAGATGATCACAGTCCTTGATGATATGTATGATGTCTATGGTACTGTAGAAGAGCTCGAGCTCTTGACTGATGCAATCGATAGGTTTGTTTCTTTCTTTTCTTATTTGCTTTTCTTCTTCGTTTTTCATCTCTTTAAAAACAGCTCACATGTAATCCATGGGAAATCAAAAGATGTAACTAAGAGTGCAACCTGTCTTTCATCCCACCAAACCCAACCTGAATTCTAGAAAGGTCATCCGCAACCCAACCTAAGCAACTATCAACTGACCCGTGACCTAAACTTCAAATCACGTTTGTTGTGTAGGCTCTCTCTCTCTCTCTCTCTCTCTCTCTCTCTCTCTCTCTCTCTCTCTCTCTCTCTCTCTCTCTCTCTCTCTCTCTCTCTCTCTCATGTGTGTGTGTGTATATATATATATATATTTGAAGGAGTTAGGCTCATGTTCAATCTGAACTATGATAGTCGATGGAACATTTAAAAGAAAAGATTCAAAATAAAGATTTTGAATTTCACTCGTGTCAACATATTTGGTCCTGTAACTAAATGGACATGCCTTAGCAAATGTTTGCTAACTTAAGGCCCAAATATCTCATATTTTACTAAAACCACATTGATTTTTAATATAATAACTATTCTATATATCTGATTGACATTTCAGTTGGGATACCAGTGCGATCGAACAACTTCCAGAGTATATGAGAACAAGTTTTCTAGCCCTACTAAATTTTGGAAATGGCCATATGAGGACTCCATTAAATCACATTGATAGCCCATTTCTTTCTATCCAATTGAATTGATCATAAGAATTTGTGGTAAAATAGGACACCATCTTCTGGTGGATTTGATTCACTAGGGTAATGACTGGATATTCATTTTTCATCACCAGTTGATTTTTTTTAAGGGGAGCTAATTAGAAGGCTATTTATGAATCTCCACCTTTTCTCATCAAAAAAAAATTTTCCATCATTTTTTATCAAGCTAAAAAAAAAACCACGTTTCTTAAAATTTTTAGAAATCCAATTCCATCCAAACCAATGGACCTAGATTTTTAATAGCTAGACCAAACATAGAGAGGATTTTACTGTACAATTCCATTATGACCCAACCAAACCAAGCAAACGGATCATATCAATTTTGATGGCTTGAAAACATAAAACCCTTGATTGTGATGAAAATCTTGTGCTTATTTAGTGGGCAAGTTTATGTAAAGCATACATGGTGGAGGCAAAGTGGTATCACAATGGCTATACCCCAACACCTGAGGAGTATCTAAATAATGGCATTTTCTCAATATCTGGGCCTGTCATATTATCCCATGCTTATTTTTCTATGAGATTGAAAGTAACCAAGGAGGTGTTAGATGGCATTGAGAATACTGCAGATCTCATACGTTTCTCATCTACGATCCTTCGACTTTGAGATGATATGGGGACTTCAACGGTACGAACGATACAGCCTTATCAGTTCTTTCTCATTTCTGTTTAGAGTAATATTGCTAATCACTCTTATGTACGACGCTTTATTTTGACGTCTATGTTGATATCCCCTTCACTTTGTTCTCACGTTATTATTCCTATGTTATTTAGGGCCTATTTCTTTGCTGGAATTCCAGGAATTCTTGCCAGGGGAATTCCAGAATTCCTAGATATAGTGGAATTCTTGGATGCTCCTTTGGGCTTGAGTATCCAGAGATTTCACCAAAATGCAAAGGGAGTAGAATTCGTGGATTCCCAAAGGTCAAAAGAGATATTTCATGTGGCTAGAATCCAGAAATAATAGTAAAGAAACATGAAATTCAGAAATTTCAGGGGACAGCATGTCATATCATGTCCAGGAACCAATTCCTGGACATGGTGAATTCCTCGCAGAAATTCCACAAAAGAAACAGGGCCTTAGTATTGTATACCTTCAAACGGCCTCTCTTGCAAGAAAGTTAAGCTTGGGCAAGCAGCCATCTTCACTAATCTCATTTTCTACCTGCGGAAGATGAGGATCTCGGAAATTTTTGATGGCCAAAAGCCATTTCTGGAAGTGTTACTTCTATTTGCCGATCTACTCTCTGATGCTCTCCCTTTTCTAGCTTAGCATGAATTTTTTTGAGCTTTTTGTATATAACCCCCTAAAGTTTGTAGGATTTGTAAATAGACCATTGGGGTTTTAGTATTTGTAAATAGGCTCCTGCCGTTTCTTTTTAATATCTTTCGTGTCCTGAAAATCAATATTCCTAACAAGAATGGGCAACCACCATGAGATTTGTCTTGATTTTTATATAAATGACAACTTTGCCCTTATATCCATTAAAAAAAATGAGTATATTATTTTTTATAAAAATACTATTATTTTATCTTAAGTCTGAATATTGATTTCTCTCAATAACTCTCTCTTGCACATGACCAGGGGTGGACCTAGGTACAATGGCCTGTGGACCGAAGCCCCCACCCATATCTGAGAAAACTTTTAAAATTGCCCCTCCCCCCTCAAATTCTAAAAATTAGTTTTTGTTTTAACATTTCTCCTTTCCCTCGATATTTCTTTTACATAGAACCAAACACCACCCCCCCCCCCCCCCCCTCACAAATTCTAAAAACTAATTTATTTTTCTTTTCTTTTTTTTTACATTTGTCCGTTCCCCCGATTTTTTTTTTTACACCCCCTACACATGAACCATGCATTTTAAAACTTTCATCAATCCAATGGTGGTTCATGTATGGATTGGATATATCATAACCAATTATAAGTGCATGTGTTGATTATCATCATAATCAATTTGGATTTAATGAAATGAGCACTGTATTGATAAAAACTTAGTTTATGTCGGGTTGTTTTCTCCCACTAAGTGCAATTGTTAAATATTACAAACTTTATTAAAAAGAAGTAAGTCCAGGCTTTTGAAATTATGCATATAAGGATAGGAGATATGGACAAAAGTTTCATTTCGCACTAAAAACCTATGGTGGTTGGTAGTCTATTGATTTTAAGGACACGAAAGGTTTTAAAATAAAAATATAGGGGCCTATTTACAAATACTAAAACCTCAGTAACCTATTTACAAATCCTACAAACCTTTGGGGGATATATAAAAAACGCCATTTTTTTCTTAAAGTGTGTAATTTGAATTCTCCAAACTGTAGGTGGGGCTCTGTTTTTCTTTGGGCCCATACATCTAATACCCACCCCACCGTGCAATACATATATATCTATATATATATGAGCAGGGCTCTCCTAAGTTACACCTTAGCATATTCTAAGCTGAAACAATGTCGGTCCAGTAGATCATCGTCGCTTATCTCTGTTTTTTGCATGATGGAACTGAAAAGCCTAATTTTGATTTGATTTGTCTTAATTTTGGAAACGATTATCTTGCAAAAAACAAAGATAATCGACATTGATTTGTGGTACCAGCACTGTTTCAACTTAAGAGAGCCCCTCTCATAGATATATACGTATACGTATATGTATGCATATATATTCATATATACATATGCATATATATTCATATATATATATATATATATGTATATGTATGTATGTATATACATGTGGGGAGACGGTCCTTAATGGTCCGCACCATTTGGTACGCCCATTGGGGCTCACTTTATGACCCATCCAAATTGACCACTCATTCATAACCCCTTTATAGGCACTGAATCCCATGAATTTGCATGGATTCGGATGAACTAGACCGTTGGATTGAGGGTCAATTTTTCTTCTTTAATATAAAGCTATTAAACCTTTGGACCAAGGATGAATGGGTTAGAGGTATCAGATTGACTTCAAATTTGATATGTAAGTTGGCCCCACTTGGATCTTTCAATCCCCTTTGTCCCATGACCAGTGGGGTCTCACGGTGGGCCCCAATAGGCAGTCCGTACAGTAAACCATAAAGACGGTCCTTAGGGGACCGCCTCCCATATATGTGTGTGTGTGTGTCGGGGGGGGGGGGGGCGGGGCTAGCTCTCCTAAGCTCAAGCTTAGA
This sequence comes from Persea americana, assembly GCA_029852735.1. Classification (NCBI taxonomy): domain Eukaryota; kingdom Viridiplantae; phylum Streptophyta; class Magnoliopsida; order Laurales; family Lauraceae; genus Persea; species Persea americana. The sequence continues at coordinate 44,243,199 of CM056813.1, forward strand.
ATAAAATAAGCTCAAGTATGTGGTGGGGCCCATGTAAGATCCCGATCCCACATATTTATTATTTTATTATATTTTAATTAGATATTATTATTATTTTAATTGAATGTATTTTAGTTATTTAAGTGGGTAGGATTAAGTGGGGCACACGTTAGATTAGATGCGTAGATTGATGAGTTGGGTTAATGGGTAGATGGCCTGACCCATAGTTTGACCCAATGACTTAAGCCCAGTAGTATTCTTTTTAACCTAATCCCCTTTTTAACGAAACCCTTCTTATCTCTCCCCACTAATCTCTGCAACTCCTCCCGGTTATCTTCATCTTCTTCCTCTTTCAACTTCCCAACCCATACCAGCTTTAGGATCCAGCCATCAGAATCAAGATCAGAAGATACCAGCATTCTTCGTTCAATGTTCTTACCTCGGGTAACCCTCTCCTCAAATCATTAGGAGTAGATCTATACTTTTAGGTTATCTTCCTATTCTTTCCAACGTTAGGTTTTGGGTAGGAATACCATAGATCTGTTCATCTGAGCATTCCTTTCCCATATTCTTTGTCAGATCGGTGGTAGGATTATTCTCAAGCGCTGTGGGAATCGCGGTTTGGGTATTGGTTAGGATCTGTGTATTTTTCTTCAACCCCGGTAAAAGGCAAGTACCTAACCATAATTTGTAGGTTTAATACTTGTAATCTTCCTTGATTTGTGTGTGGATGCATGTAGAAACCCCTATGATGCCCTTTGTGTTTTTGATAATACGGCTATGCGATTTTGCCTTATGTTTGGATCGGAGCTTGAGGATGACTCCATCGTTTTTCCCATGTGTATTTTAGTGCTATGCTGTAACTCAATCCACATGACTCGCTTATGATGAACCTGAAACAGGTATCAGACCCAAACCGTGGGGGATTGTATGTGAGGTGGGGCCCACAGGATGATCAGATCACGGATCTGGTCCGTTCATCAGGCCGGACACAGCGGGGCGACTATAGAGATGGCGAACCCGTGTGAGGTGGGCCTTGCTTGGTCCACCATCCGGCAGCCAAAAAGGGGCAGCGGTAGTGAGAAAGAAAAAAAAAGGGTATTTTCGTTTTTGGGACTGTGGGACCCATGTGGGCCATTTATTTTTTATCAGGTCCCTGCATCTTGAAGAGGGCGCCTGGGCGACCTTATTTGATGGGTTTGATCTTGGGTCATGATCAGGGGGCCCCCACTATCCGAGTGTCCCAGAGGTTGGCGTCGGCAAAATGGGTTCTGCGTTGGGCGTTTTCACAGAACATGGGTTGGAAAGAAAGAGATGAAAGAGAGAAAGACTGGGTACGTTTGACTTGGTGGTTGGATGGGTTTTGAAAAAAATATAAGAGAAGGGAGATGTTTGATGATGTCACCCCATGTGACATTAGTACTTGACCTGATGGGAATATGGAGGAAAGAGTGAGAGTTGTATGACTTGATGTATGACCTGATGATGCTGGGATAAAGCATTCATGTGACTAAATGGCTAAAGTACTGTTGGGTAGTACTTTACCCATTAACTTTTAGTAATTTAATAAAAGGCCTATTGTTTTATAAATTTTAATGAGATCCTTTGACTTAATTTGAATGTGGACAATATTTATGGATGGGTCCTTAGGTTTTCTAAAATTATAAATTAAGGATTGTTACTTCTTAGTTTTATTTTCAAATTAATTTTTAATGGTATCTTGAATTTTTAATGTGCTAAAATTATATGTTTGTACTTTATTAATTGGATCATTGGACTGTGTACATACCGTCTGGGCACACGGTATCTTACTAGCATGGGGTTTAGTGCTTAATATGACTTCGGGGAAATCCTAATGGATTCGAGCTCAACTCATTCCTATTGGGAAACCCTTAATTGGGTCTATGCACCATTGATGGAAAAGTGATGCGTTGATCTTTAATCCATTAGAGATTCCTGTGGTTATTGGGTACGAGACCTCATGTTTGACCTTAGGATTTGTTTGTGGTTATTCTTTGACCTTCGGGTTTGCATACATGAGTGGTTATTTGAATATGACTTAGAATCCTTGTTTCGGAGCATTATTAATCAGGTCTATTATGAATATATGTGTATGTGTTTATGTGGGTCATTTATGGACAACTGCAGATCGATATATGGACGGTTGATCACCGATGTGACCGGATCACTTATAATCCGCTTTGTTTATGCACAGGTTATCCTGATTCGACATTATGGACGGGCTTTCCCGATTTATTTAGGGCTGACCACCCACAACGGGGACACTTGTCACCGTATGATTCTATATTGCTCCCTTTGTATCGTTAGACTTTTGTTTTACGTTCTTTCTCATTATTATCTCTGTCATTGTTTCATTATGATCACACTTGTCTATATTCTTCTCGTTCTCGTATTAAATTTCGAATTATGATTATGTTCTTGCTATTTACTTTGTAATATTTGGTGCATAGGTACCGAGCCCTACTTTACCCAGGAGACGAAGGAGGATCAAGCGTTTCAAACGTTTGACCCAACTGATGAACCCGAGTGGGATGCCGGAGATGGCTTTGGAGACGTCTGAACCAGCACAAGAGAGAACGTCATCTTAGAATTATATTAATGAACTTTCTTTTAGTGTTGAGACCTCTTTTAGAAATTTTATAATTATGCAATTTTAACTATTAATGTTTATTTGATTTTTGTGTTGGGTTTCATTATAAACATTGATTACCAATTGAATAAAGCTTCCGCTGCATTTAATGAAATTTATTTTGACTCACCACATATTGAAATTTTTTGTGGGTCCACTTTTGGAAGCTTGTGTTGTATTAAACACGGGAATTTGAATTTGATTTATTTTTCACGTTTATCCCTAATTCTTATTTTGGGGGACGTGACAGCCCACCTGGGGACCCACATGGGGATAGGGATGGGGGGATTTTAAGGACTTCGTAGGATCCTTCCCTCTGAAAAAATTCAGCTCCAACCGTGATTTCTATCATCTCCATATGGACTCAAAAGTTTAATAGCCAACGGTCCATTTGAATCGATACATAGTCGATCCAATGGTTTAGATAATTTGGATCTAGCCGAAAGTTGGCGGACATGTGCAATTTAGGGGAGTGATGTGTTTGGTCCATTTGGATGAACCAAAGATGGGCCCCACAAGCATAGAGCTTACAAAATTTTATCCTAAGCTTGAGCTTAGGAGAGCCTTGGTCATATATATATATATGGAGATGCTCTCACCTTATTATGAGAGATAAGGTGAGGGCCCTCGCACCCATATTCAATGCCAACAACTTAAATGTGATGGCCCCCACCTTATCTCACATATAAGATGAAAGATCTCTCATAGGAGTATCTCCTATATATATAAATATATGTATCATGCCCTTTTATTAATTCCTGACCCGATAGTTAAGTGCGCCGGATTGTTGATTCCATCTTCGATGTTCCTCCACTCTTTTTTTTTTGGAAGGTGGTCATTGACTCTTTGACAATATTTTAATAGAAAATCCTAATTACCTTCCACAAATCTTAGCAGAATGGATGATCTGATAATTATAACAAAAAATGATTCAATTCTTTATTTGATCCTTTGATGTTTGTCAATAATGAGTTAGACTGGACTAATGCTAGCCATTTAGCCATTCATACAATGGAGGCTATTATAGGCATTGTGCCAAAATAAAATGACATAAGATCGAATTGATTTTCTGTATATGTTGCCACAAGTTATTGATGCAATCATGCAGTAGTACACAATGAAAACGATTTGTGTACGGGTGAAGGAGCGATGAATGAATGATAGATATAAGGTGGAGATGTAGATGGGACCTCAACTCTTCGAAGTATTAAATTACTATAATAATGGGTATCCATTTCCCATTTTTCTTGATTCAGTTTCTATTAAAGGAGAGCTGATTTGATCTTCATTGTTGGATATTCACAATTAGTAGTTTGTTTTTCACCACAAATAAAAACACAATCCTAGGTATTCAATTCCGTGATTAAAAAAAAAAAAAAAAAAAAGGTCCTCGCAGCATTTTAGCCAAAATCAATAAAATAGATAAAAAGAAGGATGAAACGGCTTAAAAATCACTTGAATTCACGATGACAGAAATCATGTAATACACAAACTAGTGTTAAAAGTCATAATACATGAAACGTGAATTTACCTTATTTGAGTCTTTATCAGAAAACAAAGATGTTGTTTGGGATGGAGATGAAAATAAAACAACTGAAGGAAGAAGATAAAAAGGGGAAAGAGGAGAGGAGGAAGGGACATTAAACTTTAGTAATCAATAAACAATAAAGGGGTCTATAGCTATTAGTTTTCCTTGGTTTTTCCAATTTTGTTACTAAAATTAAGATAATATCGTCAGAGTCACTTGACTTTGGTCAACAGTTTTTCTAAACTATTTTGTTTCATATCCCATGATATCATGGAATAGTCCCATGCACGGGCGGACTTGGGGCGCTGGCGGGGACCATGGCGCCCCCTTACATTTTGAAAATTCCAGGAAAATAATACTTTGGCCCCTCCATCATGTGGCCCTCCGTTATTTAGGAATTTTTTTTAACATGCTTTTGATTCTTAGTAAAAAAACATAAAAGTTGCTAATCTTGGGAAAAAATTAAAATGATAAAAAAAGGCAAGGAAAAGAAAGGAAAGAAAATGAAGGAAAGGAGAATAAATAAGGTTGGTTTGATGGAGATTGGGGAAGAGCATTCTCAAATTTCATTCTAACCTTAAAATTCATGTCGTCCAATTGCATTATATTATTACATTAATTTTTAGCTCAATCGGAATTTTATCCATCATGGATAAAGAAATATAGTTGTACTTTTTTTATTTCAGTTTTCTGCTTTGATTATTATTATCCATGTCAGAAAAATCAAGTTAAAGAGATATGTTTTAAGGAGATAAAGACTAGCGGAATCATAAATGCTTTTAAAATGGTTTAGATTTTACATATGAAATTCTGTTATTACTTTTTATTGAGGTTTTAAATAATAACGTTTTAAATTATAACTCACAGGTCACATGCATAAGAAAGGACCGGTACCCATCTTGAGAATCTTTTTTTTGTACTTTAGTACATATATACATATGGTAGATATACTAACGCATTCTCATGCATGAAGATTGTTACAGCAACACTTCGCATTATAATAAAATATGAATTTTTTAATGGATTATTTAATTGTATACATTGAAAAATAAATTAAAGAAAGATTTAGTACTAAAACAATAATTGATGATTTCAACTCAACGAAAGAACATCAAGCACATGTTCAATATTTTGATTACTGCATATTTTATTATTAAATTGTGCTAATCAAAATTTCTGGTTCCGCCCCTGGTCCCATGATAGCATGGGATTTATCAATTTCGATATCATACACTTTCGACAACCAATAAAAAAAATTTCTTTTTTACAATTAATGAAAAATGGTCGTTTGTGAAAAGTAAATATACATCTGACCACCATTTCTTCGGTGTTATCATTTTAAAAATAATTTTCGTACGATACTGCTTAAAAGTCATGACATCATAGGCCAATCCTATGATATCATGGGGCTTATCAGTTCCTGTGACATACATTATTCTCATGATACCAAGGCATTGGAACAAAAAAGTTTTTAAAAAAATATTGACCAGAGTCAAATGACATTGATGACATTATCTAAATTTTATGCATGAAATTTGAAAATTTGAATTTAAGGAGGGCTAATGTGTCCAAACTGTTTAAATCGGTCAATGGATATTCTCTTTACACGCATGCAAACAAAGAAATAAATAAGAGTTTTTTCATATACCGCCTAAGGTTCACTACAACAGAATGCACCTTTAGCGACGTTTTTTACCGACGTTTTTCTAAATTCGTCGCTAAAAGTGTCTTTCACCGACGTATCAAAATTCGTTGGGAAAAGCCTAGACTTTTACCGACGTTTTACATAAAACGTCGGTAAAGGTCCACTTTTGGGCGACGTTTACTGAAAAACGTCGGTAAAAGTCAGTTTTACCGACGTTTTAGAAAAACGTCGGTAAAAGTCCTAGGCTTTATTACCGACGACTAAAAAAACGTCGGTGGAAGACACTTTTAGCGACGTTTATTAAAAAACGTCGGTAAAGATCATTTCTAAAATTAATTTACTCTATAATCGAAGTAAAAAATGAAATTTATTACCGACGTTCTGTGATTTCGTCGGTAAAGATCATAAAATTAATTTTTATTACCGACGTTTTCGGTAAATTCGTCGGTAAAAGTAGACTTTTACCGACGTTTATTAATAAACGTCGGTAAAGATCATTCCTAAAAATTAATTTATTCTGTTACCTGAACTAAAAATTATGTGAAATGCTGAAAGGTTTTTGAACTACAGAAGATTTGAGTTTCATTTTTACTATTGGCAAATGATAAGCAATCGGGATAACCTCCTAATTATTTATGAATTTAATTTGTAACTGGAATATATCTCCTATTTTTCTGCAAAAACTATAACATTTAATAGAGAATTACTGCAATTTCATTCCAAATCTTAAAGATAGCACCCAAAACAAGAGGCAGGCAGACTAAAGAGAGCACCCAAAACAACACCAAGGAGAGCTCGTCAAAACTAGCCATCTTCTTTTCAATGAAAGCACATCAGAACTCTGCACCTTCACAGGGCCCAAGAGGACAAGAGAAGAGATTGAACCCTCCCCTGCCACCCCGCCGACTAAGCCCTGTAGAAATTTAGTCTTACAGTTTTACATGTAACAGATACCTACCATAATGTATAAGTTTTATTGTCATTGTATCTTATTGCTTATCTAATATTTGTTTCTTTTACTAAACTCAACTTCAATGTCAGCATGTATGATCAACATGGGTCAAACACCCAGCTGAAAAAAGCATAAGCATTTATTGTATGAATAATAAGGTTGAGTCATGGCTTTTCAGACTTGTATATAGATATAGATATTAAATCACAGTTTGGAGTCTGGTTCATTACCATGAAAACAGAGTTGCCACCCATCCCTTCTATATTTTCCCTATTACCTTGCCTATCTCTTCTTTTTCCCTTCATCTGAATCACTTCTAATTTTATTTTATTTTTTTCTGTTTGGGCTTGGGTGACTCCATTCATAGGGTGACTCAACTCGGGCCAATTTTCAGAACACGGAGCTGACAGACAACAGGTTTGACTCCTACCACACAATGAAGACTGAAATAAGAGAAAATGTAGAAAAACATATGCTTTATTGTTTGTTGTTACCCTTTAGGTTTGAATGTTGAAATCATTTGTGACTTAGGAATTAGGGTGTAATTTATTATTCATTTTGATTTCAAGTTTTCTATTTGTTTATGATGTGATAGTTTGGTTTTTGTTGATATTATTTATTATGTCCTAGTTAAGGTCAATAATTTGTAATACCTGGCACAAATTCTTTTCTAACTTTTTATTTAAATGTATCACTTTTGTGATTTACTGATATTTGTTATCTGTTGTCAATCAACTGCACTACCACCTGAAGGTAAATGTCCAAATTTCCTGCATAATACGAAACTGTAAAGTTACTCATGGGTTTTGTTGTACACAAGTAATGTTAGAAACATAGATCTGAGGCCAATAATTTTATTTGTTCTGGGGGCATATATATATATCATGCGATAGATCTTCAATGATCTCAATCATAAATGCTGGCCCCATTACTTTCAAATCCAAGACCCAAGTTTATTGCTCTAAACATTGGGTCCTTCTCTTATATTCCTCCAAAGACTTTTAATTTCAGTTTGTGATGTATTTTTTTTATGGACTTGATTTAATGGAATCTCTCTGTTCTAGGGAAGAGTTGCACTGTTTTCATAATTGATTTCAGTTGCTTTGTTTATATATAGGTTCACTAAAAGTTGTGCATATGACATTGATACGTTAATCTTGCTATTTTTTATTTTTTTGCAGATTGAATGAAAATTGAAAAACAAATTTTGTTAAAAAAGTCCATGCAGCTAGGATGAGGCCAACTTGAAAGCCAAGTATGCAGAGTAACACATTGCTTCTAATTCTTTAACCGTGAGTCCTATTTGCTCCTGTTAGTTCCGCCAAGTTACGTTACCCTCGAGCGAAGTGCTCGTGCTGGATGGCCCAATTTTTTTGGGTGTCGTTTCCCGTTCCGGACCCCCGGCGGACCATTTTAGTGCCTAAGTGTCGGAAAATCCTTTTTAATTTTTATTTTACATTGGTAAAACTATCAGAGACTATGGAGATAAATTATATGACGTCGGTAAAATGAACATTTAGCGACAATTTTTGTAAAATGTAGGTAATGTTTAAATTTTTTTTAAGGAAAATTAAAAATCAGAGTCCTTTACTGAGGAAGTTTTTTTTGCCAACGAAAATTAGTGTCGGACATTTTATCACTAACGTTTAATATTGGTAATGTATAAATTAATTTTTTACCGACGAAATTTAATTTTTTGGCGACGAAAACAATTCATCGGCGAACTTCCCACCTTTTTTCCCCTCTTCCCGCCAACACAACCCACCCCTCTTTTCACTCTCTCCCCTTCGCTTCTCTCTCACGCCACCAAAGCCCTTTTCTCTCATTCTCTCCTGCGCCTCTCTCACTTCTGCTCTCTCTGCTCTCTCACTCTCGCTCTCTCTGCTCACTCTCGCTCTCTCGATCTGCTCTCTCACTCTCGCTCTCTCTGCTCACTCTCGCTCTCTCTGCTCACTCTCGCGCTCTCTGCTCACTCTCGCTCTCTCGATCTGCTCTCTCACTCTCGCTCTCTCTGCTCACTCTCGCGCTCTCTGCTCACTCTCGCTCTCTCGATCTGCTCTCTCACTCTCGCAGACTGTGCTCACTCTCGCTCTCTCTGCTCACTCTCGCTCTCTCGATCTGCTCTCTCACTCTCGCTCTCTCTGCTCACTCTCGCTCTCTCTGCTCTCTCGTTTGCCCAAGACGCTGCTCGTCTTCTCCCTGCTGCTGCTGCTGGGCTGCTCGTCTGCTGCTGGGCTGCTCGTCTCCTCCCTGCTGCTGCTGCTGGGCTGCTCGTCTTCTCCTCCCTGCTGCTGCTGCTGCTGGGCTGCTCGTCTTCTCCCTGCTGCTGCTGCTGGGCTGCTCGTCTTCTCCTCCCTGCTGCTGTTGCTGGGCTGCTCGTCTTCTCCCTGCTGCTGGGCTGCCACCCGCCGCTGCTCATCTCATTCCAGGTACAACTGCTCATTTCTCCCCACACCAGGTACTATTGTAGTTTTCCTAATTTTCTAAATGAAACTTCATTATCACAGCATCACTGAATTCTTTGGCTGGCTCACCTCAAATCAAAATTGTGTCACCTACATTTTATATTCCCATTTCGCAATGCTAACTTGCAAAGGGATTCAAACAGATTGGAGACTGAGTGAGAAGCCACAAGTTTATCTATCCTTGATGCTGATAATTCTCAACTTAATCTATCTTCACATCACCAAAAATCAGCATGTCGCCCACTAATTGTAATGGTTTTTCTTTTTTCTTTTCTTTTTTTGATTTTTGGGTAACATAGAATTTCATCCATAAATTGTAACTTGAATGATGAGCAAAAAACTTAGTCTATTACTAACATCCAACACGCAAATCTAACACAGCCTTATTATTTGCAATGTGACCCACCAATCCAATCCGAAACTGACCTAATTAAGAGTCTGATAGAAATTTTTAACCTGATTAGTAAATGGGTTGGATACAGATTGAGCCTGTGCAAGTTACCCATAGTACTCTTAATCTCACCGAAACCCGCCCTGTTGCTGCCTCGAGCTCACGTGTACTCATGGGTCTCCAATATGAAATATCTCAAACTAAATCACATGATTAATTTGGGCCAGGGGATCCAAGGTATTGGATCTAGTCTTTTGGTTGTACATGAAAATTAATAATCTTAACACATGCAATGACTCTGTCGTTAAGCTAAGTTGGGGAATTTTTTCAAAATAGGCTGAGACCCCTCTGTTAATCTATTCTGCCACCACATATGTGGAACACATGTATGCCTGTATCATATATTGGTTGAAACCATGAGAGTGGATACTTATCCTGGACAGGAATGGCAATGGCTACCTGTTTACCCGATTACCCCAATCATCCAGTTCGGAACAGAAAATTGCATGGAGCCTGATTTTGGGCTAGCCAAAAATCAATAATAAGGCTGTTTCGGATTGGATTGGTGGGTCACATTGCAAATAATAAGGCTGTGTTAGATTTGCATGTTGGATGTTAGTAATAGACTCAATCCTAATTACCCAAGTTACAAAAAACTTAGTCTTAAACATTTTAATAACCAAAAATAAATGCTGAATCCCTATCATTTAATGAATCATAAAAGCACATACACAGGTGATATCATGATTGCATGGAAAGTTTGAGGGATTTAAGGCTAGTACGATCAATCTAGGCCTGTGCTTGAAAGTACATTACAGACCAATGGTTCACTTACTAAGAGTGCAGGAACACACTTGACACTCTAGGCAATCATTCTTTTTTTTTCCATATCATAAGTCATACCATATCAGTTGTAACCTTTATCCCATCAATGCAGGGTGTCCTGACATCTTCTGTTTCAAGATTCCCAATCCACATTATAACCATCTCAGGCACATGACACAACCGGGCACCGCCATTAAAAAACATGATATCTAAAGATCAGATGCAATACTACAAAAAAAGGTGGGTAGTCAACCCAAAACGATAATGCATAGTCTGTCAGACAAATGATGGCGCACAGAAAATACCTGTCTTTCAAGAAGCTGGTTGTGAGTGTAATATGTATTCATTAATGGTAATTCAAAATAGATATAATAAAAAGACTCAAAACTTTGTGAATGTAAATATGTATTTAACATTGGAACTTGCTGAATCTGAGTTCTCTATTCACAAATTCAAGACTTAAAGTGAAGCTGAAGCTTGTATTTAGGAGTTTTTAAACCAAGTCTCGAAGTTGTTTGGGAAGTCTACTTTCATGCTTAGATCACTTGTGATTAGGTCAGATATTGGTGAGCATATTCTATATGTAATTTCTGATTACTTGTGATTAGGTCAGATATGGACAGGAGTTGGATATTTGGTTATCAGAACCGATTTAGTGCGGAGTACATAGCTGGGGTGAACTCATTTATTGATTATGCAAAGGCGAATTCGGGCGGGGCAATGTTGATCAACTGCCCGTGTAACGATTGCTGTAACCATCGGAAGCATGACTATGTAACCGTTAGAAGTCATTTGCACATTCAAGGAATGATGGTCTCATACCTACAGTGGATATATCACGGGGAACCTATAGTTCAACCTGATGATTCGGATGAGAGCGAGGATGAATCAGAAGAGAATCAAGATGAATACGATGAGTTGATAGAGGACCATCGTAGGGGAACTCACTTGGAGGAAGATACTCAAGAGAGGGATGATGTGCAGGATTTTGAAAATTTGTTGAAGGCTTCTCAACGTGGCTTGTACCCAGGATGCAAAAACTCAGATACTCTGTTATCGTTTGTCATCAAGATATTGCATGTGAAGGTAGAAAGTGGGTGTAGCAATAAGTCGTTCGACAAGGTTCTTCAGATTTTTAAGGACTTCTTACCCGAAGGTCATGTAGTGCCGGAATCAGTTTATGAGGCGAAGAAATTATTACGTGACTTGGGCATGGGATACAAGAACATAGATGCCTGCAAACACAATTGTGTGTTGTATTGGAAAGAGAATGCTCAGTTGGATAAATGTCCAGAATGTGAAGAGCCTAGGTACAAGGTCAATGATGGCAAGCGAAAGAAGGTCCCTCATAAGGTGCTCCGTTACTTCCCATTGACACCGAGGTTACGCAGATTGTATATGTCAAGGAAGACAGCCACAGAGATGAGATGGCACAGTGAGAAGCGCGTTGATGATGGGATAGCGCGACATCCGGCTGATTCAGTGGAATGGAAAGAATTTGATAAGAAATATCCAGAGTTTGCCCAAGAGACACGTAATGTGAGGCTGGGGTTAGCAACCGATGGATTCAATCCTTTCGGTAACATGAGCACCTCTTATAGCATGTGGCCTGTCATACTTATGCCCTATAATTTGCCACCATGGATGTGCATGAAGGAGCCATTCTTGATGATGTCATTACTTATTCCAGGATCAAACTCACCGGGAAATGATATCGATGTATATCTGAGGCCCTTGGTTGATGAGTTGAAGGAGTTGTGGGATCATGGTGTATCGACTTATGATGCCTCCACTAAACAGACCTTTCAAATGCATGCGGCTGTGATGTGGACGATAAATGACTTTCCTGCGTATGGTAACTTGTCTGGGTGGAGCACAAAAGGTTATAACGCATGCCCCTCGTGTAACGACAACTCACTAGGGGTGAAGTTGAAAGATAAGATTGGGTACATTGGCCATCGAAAATACTTGGAACTGAACCACCAATGGCGTAGAAGCAAGGCCTTCAACGGTCAGCCTGAGCGTGAAAAGAATTCTTTGGATTTACCGGGGCAAAAGGTACTAAACCAGCTAGAAGAACTAGCGCCGGTCAAGTTTGGCAAGAATAACAAAAGACCGCGTGACTATGGAGAACTGAATTGGACAAAGAAAAGCATCCTATTTGAATGGCCCTACTGGAAGTGCAAAAAACTTCGACATAACCTTGATCCTATGCACATTGAGAAGAACATATGTGTAGCTTTGGTTGGAACTATTTTGGGCATAAAGGGCAAAAACAAGGACACCGATAAAGCGCGCAAGGATTTGAAAAATATGGGCATCAGGCCAGAATTGCATCTAGTGGAGAGGGGCGATGGATCCAGCTTGAAGCCGCATGCCTCTTACACTCTGGGACCAAAACATAGAGATGGCTTTTATGAATTCTTGAAGTCGATCAAATACCCAGACGGCTATGCGGCGAACCTTTCGAGGTGTGTAACCTCGAAAAATGATAAATTAGCTGGTTTAAAGAGCCATGATTGCCACATCCTTATCCAACGCATCCTTCCTATTGGCATGCGCGGCTTCCTGAATAAGGATATCTGTACAACATTGTTCGAGTTAGGCAACTTTTTCCAAGACCTCTGCTCGAAAACACAGAGATCCGATGATTTGAAAAAATTGGAGGAGCAGATAGTTTTAATATTGTGCAAGCTGGAGAGGATTTTCCCTCCTGCTTTCTTTGATGTGATGGTTCATCTGTCGGTTCACTTGCCACGAGAGGCCATGCTTGGTGGACCGGTGCAATATCGATGGATGTACCCGATAGAAAGGTAATAGTTTATGACCATTGATGAATTATTTATGTATTAGTGCAATTGCTTTGCATTGAAAATCGTAATTGTTATCATTGGTTGTTTGAAGGTTTTTGAAGACCTTAAAAGGGTACGTTCGCAACCGAGCTCGGCCTGAAGGTTCGATTGCCGAGGCTTACATTGTCAAGGAGTGTCTCACTTTTTGCTCAATGTATTTAAGGCAGACTGATCGAGTCGAGCGGTATGATGATGGTGGCGAACGTGGCCCGGGGATGTCGGTCTTCACACAAATTGTCCGTCCCATCGGACTGATGCCAAGGGCACATGATCCTTCTCAAAGAGAGCGTGACAATGCTCATTGGTTTGTGCTGAATAATTGCCCCGAGGTGGAGCCGCATCTACAGTATGTGCTTCAATCTAGCCATATTTATGCATTGCTTGTTAACTCCTTTATTCATTCTCTATTCGTATTTATTCATTAAATGCTATCTTGAGTAGGGAACACAAGAAATTAGTGCAAGATCAAAGAGGTGGAGATGTAGGGCAGATACAACGAAAAGAATTTGCAGAATGGTTTAAACAACGTGTAAGACATATAACATAGTCATTTAAATTGCTAGATATTATTGGATTACGCTTCAAATGACACGGTTAGTCTAATACATTTGTCTTAATCTGCTTATGCAGATGAATCAATTGCGAACTCTAGGGTCACCAGAAGCTTTTGATGAGATCTGGTCATTAGCAAATGGACCGAGATCCCTAGTGAATCTTTATCAGGGGTGTGATTGCAATTGCATCCGATACCACACTCTTGACCGTGAGAAATGCCGTAGGAGCCAGAGTAGCGGGTTGGTCGTGGAAGGGGAATACGAAGGGGTGAAACATGACTACTATGGCTACATCTGCAAAGTCTGGGAATTGTCCTATCGGCACGGGGGTAAGGTGGTCTTATTTGAATGTGAATGGTACAACACTAGTACCAAGCACAAGATAAACATCGAAGACCATGTTACAAGCATTGATATCACGGGTCGTTGGTGTAAGGATGATCCATTTGTCCTACCAAGTCAGGTGACACAAGTCTTCTACGTCAATGACACCAGCAGAGGAAAAAATTGGAAAGTCGTAGAACGGGTCAAGCCTCGGGGAGTATGGGATGTACCCGCTAAGCGGGATGACGGCAATGATGATGATGATGTGCCTAATGATGCATTTCAGCAGGACGAAACGACATTTGTTGTCCCAGTCCTCGTCGATGGTACTAGTGTCCAATACTCTATGGATGATATAGATCCTGAGATCGTTCTCAGTGATGAGTCAGTAGATGAGGATGGCCAAGACGAGGATGAAACACTAGCGGAGTACGAAGATGATGAAGAAAATGATGTTCATAGTCAGGAAGATGATGACATGGAATATGACATGTAGTGTTTGTTTCAAGTTTTGCATATGTAACGATTAAGTAAATTAATAAATATCTTCTCTTACATAATGACATTGTCTTCAATTTCATTTTCTCTTCTGATTTGTTCATATATGGATAAGACAATTCTACATTTCACATTTTATTCTTATTTTGCAAAAGATGCCAAACAGAGGGAAAAAATGGGTCAAACCAGGAGAACTGTCCCGTCAAGTGCAAGCATCCAATTATTTATTAAAGAGAAAAAAGATAATTAAGAAGAATGCAGAAAAACTTGCACTTCTACGGCTCCCGCCGACCGCATGTACTATATTTGGTTCGGCTAAAGGGACAAAGGAGAAGGGAAAGAGGAATGTTAATGGGAATGATAAGGATGAGAACTACATTCCCCCCGAAGATGATGATGTAGATGACGAGACATCTTGGTCTCAATCGGATGAGGTAATCTTTATGTGAATGTCTATCACGTGTACTTGAAAATATTAGTTTCAAGTTGGTGACACTCATACCAAAATGATTTCCATTTCCATTTAATGTAAATTGCTGACATTCAGTTTACTAATATTATTTTTTTGTGCTTAATTATTTATTTTCCTTGTCATCTTGCTTTAAGCCAGATTGCAGATATGCCTCGGGAAAAGAGGGCGAAACGTGCTCGGCAGATCGCAGCTGCACTCAGGCTAGCTCCTGTAGAGAGCACAGCTGAGCCCTCGACACAACCTCCGCCAGCTGCTCTTGCGGTTACACCATGTAGAGGATCATCGAGCACCCGTGATTCGGCAGCCCCCCAGCCTCTGCCGATTCAGCCTCTGACCACACATCGCCCGCCGACCCAGCCTCAGTCGTCCCAGCCTTCCACGAGCCCTCATACAGTCAGGAGCAGCGTAGGTGAGAAAATTCCAACACTTAGGAATTTCAAAATGGTTCACTTCAATTTATTGATTTGTGTTCACTAACTCATTTAGCACTGTCATTTTAACAACATCAGCCTCAGCCTTGGAGGTTCCGAGCCGTGTAAAGGGTGTTACGCGAGGGAAGAATGTGACAAAGCTAAGGAGACAACTAGGTCATAACATCCCAGTGTCGATCCCCATCTGCAGTCATAGGCCAGAAGGGGAACATGCCCCATCACTGGTTAACCATATTGGGTTAGCCATTAGAGAGGTTGCCCCGGTCAGGCCCCATGGCTGGAAGAAGCTTGACAGTGGGATCAAGCTTGCCGTCATCACTGCTGTTAAGGTAAACTGAAACAAGAAATCTCAACCAAAATGATGACATTTGTGAGCCTCATTACAATATTTGATTATATTTTGTGATTACTAATCTTTATATGGCTCTCCCTTAATTGCAGCAATTTTTTGATATCGGGGACTATGAAGGTGATATGCAGCTCCGGACGGACATTGACCGCCAATGCGGAGTTTTGTATAGGAGTTGGAAATATGAGCTGCATACTCACTATCTCGAGCTTTTGGAGCAGGGGGTTCCTCGACCCCAGGACCACCCGGCAGAGGGTTGTGGTCTAGCTGATTGGCAGCTTATGGTCTCGCAGTGCTGGGAATCACCAACCTGGAAGGTAACATTGGGATGTTATCTACAAAAATCGAATTGCCTACTTAATTCCTTGTTTAATTATGTTCTTGCTTCATTTGTTTCTCTTTTTGTCCATGCTTAAAATGGCTTTGTATGTTGTTTTCTATGTAGGCGAAATCGAAAAAAGCTCAAGAGAGTCGAGCCAAGCTGCCATATAATCATACCAGCGGCTCCAGGTCATTTGCATCGAGGATGTCTCTGATGGTACTGATTATATTCATATGAAGAAACTTGATTAAGTTTATTAATTTATAGATATGTAGCTGGGTTTATATCTAATACAAAGCTATTTCAAATGACAGAGGGCACAAAATGCCGGTCAAGCGCCGCCTATTACTCAGTTCTTCCATGACACCCACTACAGACAAACGAGTAATGAGTGGGTAAATGAGGTGGCTCGGCAGAGACATGTACGTTTAATTATAAATCAAATATGATCAATAATTCCATAAAAGCATTCTAAATCACTTATTGATTTAAATGGCAGGAGGCCTTGGTGCAGCGGACTGAGGAGCAGTCGCAACCCTCTGTCACAACTCCGATGACTGAGGAGCAGATTGCTGCTGATGTGCTGGGGAAGAGGTCGGGATATGTTAAAGGGTATGGGATATACGCGAGGACCTCTTCATCTTCCCCACAGTCTCGTACGCCAGATCCGGAGGTGACCGCCCTGAGGGAGCAGCTAGCTGAGCAGGCGGCGAGGCAGGCTGAGCAGGATAGGAGGCAGGCTGAGCAGGACAGGAGGCAGGCTGAGCAGGACAGGAGAACACATGCACTTGAGGCCCTCGTTCAGCAGTTGGCAGCTGCGGCAGGGATAGATCCCTCCAGCTATTTCAACATCACGAGAGGGACCACTTCTGCTGGAGATGGCACAGCTACTCAAGATCATGTTGCGACTCTTTGGTTAGTAGATTACTCTCTTGAAATTTTAACATAATAACTATTTGAAAATTATAAACAATTGATATTTAACATCATAACTATTCGAAACGTATTCATAATAACATTCGACACTAGGCTCTTGAACGGTCACACTCTTTCAGATTAGGGTTAGGTTTGGGCTTCAAAAGCACAACCTAAATTAAGTATTGGATGAGTTGAGGTTGAGGGCATAGTTGACCCGATCCAACCTGAAACTAAGTGACACAACCTCATTAAACTATGCATGCTTTGGTTTTCCCAATTGTTGGATTGAATCACAAACCTTAACCCACAACAGGTCAAAGTGTTCCATGGAACTTTTCCTCTATCTGAGCCATATGACACTTTCATTTAAAGTTCTGGAGGTGTAAAAGCTCAATTGAGTCACATTGAAGACTGCAAATCTGATTGGATTTTAATAAGATTTGATGATGTGGAGAAGAAAAGGGGGTCAGAGACTGCTGGTATTATATTCTTTGAGTAAGATTCTTATTGTTATGTATTTTTTGCAAAGATTGGCAGCATCACTGTTGTTAAATTTGACCACACGAATGCAAGAAATATTAGTCTGTTAGGCAGATGGATTAATGCAATATATCCATTGTGTGCGTGAAATTGACATTTGCCTATAATACTTTGAGAAGTGTAATAACTAAAGAGTACACAGGGCCTTTTCCAGCATGGTGAGTGTAAGCATATTGCCTACGGAAAAATCATATGGCAAATGTCAAATGACATTGTACTCAGCTGATGTGTGGCCCCTATTCCAGCAGCCCATGCACAGGCACAGTCTGCTCCTTCTATAGCAACCAACAGTGGATGACCATCTCTAATACTACAACAATTTCACATATGGTTTGGAGTGGTTCCTTGAATTTTCATGTAAAGCCTTTTGTCATTCATAATCATTATCTAGTAGATGACAGTCAATCAATACTCACTGCCTCTCTGTTATTCATCTGTGCAATGCCATGTCTTTCACATAACTCAGATGTTTCATTTCTAAAACTGAATTGCCTTCTAGCCCAGTAGAATGTAAGGACATCTGTGTATGGGAAATGATTGCATGCCATTTGCACATGCTAAGGCCCTCTTAAGTGGATAGAAATAGCATAGATGTCTCTCAATTTTGAATAAATTCGCAAGCATATTGTAGACTAGTCATACATGTGCAGTTGAACATAATGGCAATAAATTACACAAATTATGTAGGTCTGGACCACTGATATACCCACCATCATACAAAAACTAATCAGTGTGCACACTCATCCATAGCTTCAGGTTTCTCTTGTTCTTGCTAATGGATATAGAGGCCCCCGAAGTTTAAATACTCCCTTTTGGTTTGAAGTATTGGCCAAGTCTGCAGCCATATCCCCCGGATAGAAATGTGTCATAATGTTTGTTCAAAAACCAGCACATATCAGGCAGTACAAAAGATTCCAGGTGGTGTTTTAAACTTCTTTTCCTTGTTTCTAAATTTTAGGGAAGGGATGAAGAGGCAGACTTAATTCTAAGGAAAATATACCCACCCCATGAGGTTGAAACAGAGATACAAGATCTCAAAAACTCAGTTGAATCAGAAATCAGGGAAGAAGGATCATCTGAGGAGATCAACCTCATCAAGCTATTGAAGACCAAAACAGTGAGGAGAGGTCTGATTGCAGGGGTCGGGCTTCAGGTCTTCCAACAGTTTGTAGGTATAAATACTGTCATGTATTACAGCCCCACCATAGTTCAGTTGGCTGGTTTTGCATCAAACCAGATAGCACTCCTGCTCTCTCTCATCACATCAGGTCTCAACGCTATGGGCTCCATAGTCAGCATCTACTTCATAGATAGGACAGGACGGAAAAAACTGGATAAATATTTCCTGTACTACTTCCATTGCTTTTGGCTGGACCAGTCAGATTGAATCCAGGCAACCTGTAGTACTTGATCTCAACCTTTCCGGCACATTTGTTATACACCGAGGATGAACAAAGGGTATTAGAATAGAGGAGGGACTTCAGGTACTGATCTGTGCTCTCAATGAAATGAGCCCAATAGGCCACTAGTATCTTTAGGCCACTAGTACTGATGAGAGTAACCTGCAGGAACTGACGGCTCACAAATAGGACTCACGGTTAGGGAGTTTGGGGCGAAAACGGGCTCTTTTCCAACACTTACGCTCCGAAACGGCCCGCCGGGGGTCCGGAACAAGATCCGGCGACCGGAAAATTCCGAAACCGGCACGGCCAGTTCGCTCGTGATGAGAGTAACCTGCAGGGACTGACGGCTCGCAAATAGGGCTCACGGTTAGGGAGTTGGGGGCGAAAACGGGCTCTTTTCCAACACTTAGGCTCCGAAACGGCCCGCCGGGGGTCCGGAACGGGATCCGGCTACCGGAAAATTCCGAAACCGGCACGGCCAGTTCGCTCGTGATGAGAGTAACCTGCAGGAACTGACGGCTCGCAAATAGGGCTCACGGTTAGGGAGTTGGGGGCGAAAACGGACTCTTTTCCAACACTTAGGCTCCGAAACGGCCCGCCGGGGGTCCGGAACGGGATCCGGCTACCGGAAAATTCTGAAACCGGCACGGCCAGTTCGCTCGTGATGAGAGTAACCTGCAGGAACTGACGGCTCGCAAATAGGACTCACGGTTAGGGAGTTTGGGGCGAAAACGGGCTCTTTTCCAACACTTAGGCTCCGAAACGGCCCGCCGGGGGTCCGGAACGGGATCCGGCGACCGGAAAATTCCGAAACCGGCACGGCCAGTTCGCTCATGATGAGAGTAACCTGCAGGGACTGACGGCTCGCAAATAGGGCTCACGGTTAGGGAGTTGGGGGCGAAAACGGGCTCTTTTCCAACACTTAGGCTCCGAAACGGCCCGCCGGGGGTCCGTTTCGGGATCCGGTGACCGGAAAATTCCGAAACCGGCACGGCCAGTTCGCTCATGATGAGAGTAACCTGCAGGGACTGACGGCTCGCAAATAGGGCTCACGGTTAGGGAGTTTGGGGCGAAAACGGGCTCTTTTCCAACACTTAGGCTCCGAAACGGCCCGTCGGGGGTCCGGAACGGGATCCGGCGACCGGAAAATTCCGAAACCGGCACGGCCAGTTCGCTCGTGATGAGAGTAACCTGCAGGGACTGACGGCTCGCAAATAGGGCTCACGGTTAGGGAGTTGGGGGCGAAAACGGACTCTTTTCCAACACTTAGGCTCCGAAACGGCCCCCCGGGGGTCCGGAACGGGATCCGGCGACCGGATAATTCCGAAACCGGCACGGCCAGTTCGCTCGTGATGAGAGTAACCTGCAGGGACTGACGGCTCGCAAATAGGGCTCACGGTTAGGGAGTTGGGGGCGAAAACGGACTCTTTTCCAACACTTAGGCTCCGAAACGGCCCGCCGGGGGTCCGGAACGGGATCCGGCGACCGGAAAATTCCGAAACCGTCACGGCCAGTTCGCTCATGATGAGAGTAACCTGCAGGGACTGACGGCTCGCAAATAGGACTCACGGTTAGGGAGTTTGGGGCGAAAACGGGCTCTTTTCCAACACTTAGGCTCCGAAACGGCCCGCCGGGGGTCCGGAACGGGATCCGGCGACCGGAAAATTCCGAAACCGGCACGGCCAGTTCGCTCATGATGAGAGTAACCTGCAGGGATTGACGGCTCGCAAATAGGGCTCACGGTTAGGGAGTTTGGGGCGAAAACGGGGAAAATTCCAACACTTAGGCTCCGAAACGGCCCGTCGGGGGTCCGGAACGGGATCCGGCGACCGGAAAATTCCGAAACCGGTACGGCCAGTTCGCTCGTGATGAGAGTAACCTGCAGGGACTGACGGCTCGCAAATAGGGCTCACGGTTAGGGAGTTGGGGGCGAAAACGGACTCTTTTCCAACACTTAGGCTCCGAAACGGCCCGCCGGGGGTCCGGAACGGGATCCGGCTACCGGAAAATTCCGAAACCGGCACGGCCAGTTCGTTCGTGATGAGAGTAACCTGCAGCAACTGACGGCTCGCAAATAGGACTCACGGTTAGGGAGTTTGGGGTGAAAACGGGCTCTTTTCCAACACTTAGGCTCCGAAACGGCCCACCGGGGGTCCGGAACGGGATCCGGCGACCGGAAAATTCCAAAACCGGCACGGCCAGTTCGCTCATGATGAGAGTAACCTGCAGGGACTGACGGCTCGCAAATAGGGCTCACGGTTAGGGAGTTGGGGGCGAAAACGGGCTCTTTTCCAACACTTAGGCTCCGAAACGGCCCGCCGGGGGTCCGTTTCGGGATCCGTTGACCGGAAAATTCCAAAACCAGCACGGCCAGTTCGCTCATGATGAGAGTAACCTGCAGGGACTGACGGCTCGCAAATAGGGCTCACGGTTAGGGAGTTTGGGGCGAGAACGGGCTCTTTTCCAACACTTAGGCTCCGAAACGGCCCGTCGGGGATCCGGAACGGGATCCGGCGGCCGGAAAATTCCGAAACCGGCACGGCCAGTTCGCTCGTGATGAGAGTAACCTGCAGGGACTGACGGCTCGCAAATAGGGCTCACGGTTAGGGAGTTGGGGGCGAAAACGGAGTCTTTTCCAACACTTAGGCTCCGAAACGGCCCCCCGGGGGTCCGGAACGGGATCCGGCGACCGGAAAATTCCGAAACCGGCACGGCCAGTTCGCTCGTGATGAGAGTAACCTGCAGGGACTGACGGCTCGCAAATAGGGCTCACGGTTAGGGAGTTGGGGGCGAAAACGGACTCTTTTCCAACACTTAGGCTCCGAAACGGCCCGCCGGGGGTCCGTTACGGGATCCGGTGACCGGAAAATTCCGAAACCGGCACGGCCAGTTCGCTCATGATGAGAGTAACCTGCAGGGACTGACGGCTCGCAAATAGGGCTCACGGTTAGGGAGTTTGGGGCAAAAACGGGGAAAATTCCAACACTTAGGCTCCGAAACGGCCCGTCGGGGGTCTGGAACGGGATCCGGCGACCGGAAAATTCCGAAACCGGTACGGCCAGTTCGCTCGTGATGAGAGTAACCTGCAGGGACTGACGGCTCGCAAATAGGGCTCACGGTTAGGGAGTTGGGGGCGAAAACGGACTCTTATCCAACACTTAGGCTCCGAAACGGCCCCCCGGGGGTCCGGAACGGGATCCGGCGACCGGAAAATTCCGAAACCGGCACGGCCAGTTCGCTCGAGATGAGAGTAACCTGCAGGAACTGACGGCTCGCAAATAGGGCTCACGGTTAGGGAGTTGGGGGCGAAAACGGACTCTTTTCCAACACTTAGGCTCCGAAACGTCCCGCCGGGGGTTCGTTTCGGGATCCGGTGACCGGAAAATTCCGAAACCGGCACGGCCAGTTCGCTCGTGATGAGAGTAACCTGCAGGGACTGACGGCTCGCAAATAGGGCTCACGGTTAGGGAGTTGGGGGCGAAAACGGACTCTTATCCAACACTTAGGCTCCGAAACGGCCCCCCGAGGGTCCGGAACGGGATCCGGCGACCGGAAAATTCCGAAACCGGCACGGCCAGTTCGCTCGAGATGAGAGTAACCTATAGGAACTGACGGCTCGCAAATAGGGCTCACGGTTAGGGAGTTGGGGGCGAAAACGGGCTCTTTTCCAACACTTAGGCTCCGAAACGGCCCGCCGGGGGTCCGTTTCGGGATTCGGTGACCGGAAAATTCCAAAACCGGCACGGCCAGTTCGCTCGTGATGAGAGTAACCTGCAGGGACTGACGGCTCGCAAATAGGGCTCACGGTTAGGGAGTTGGGGGCGAAAACGGGCTCTTTTCCAACACTTAGGCTCCGAAACGGCCCGCCGGGGGTCTGGAACGGGATCCGGCGACCGGAAAATTCCGTAACCGGCACGGCCAGTTCGCTCTAGATGAGAGTAACGTGTAGGAACTGTTAGGGAGTTTGGGGCCAAAATCGACATGCGTTTTTGTAAAAAGATTGTAATTTATAGTTTATATATATTCATGTGTATCTTTCTTTTATAATTTATTTGATTGAAAATATTCTAATGTTGTTTTTGTCCTTGCAGATTGATGGACGTTTTGGGAGCAGTTGCAGACTTTGCGGGCGTTTTATTTTTTCTAGTTTATTTGTATTTGTGTATTGGACATTTTTATGGGACTGTTTGTTTGTTGATTAATGAGATTAATGGATTGATGAAAAATGGTGATGGTTGTTTGAGTAATATTTGTTTGTAAGCATTTTTAGTATTGAATATAGGTATATGAACAGGTTTATGTTTTGATACAGGAGTATAAACTGATTTACAGGAATTTTTTATTGAAAAAACGAATATATCACCAAAAATATAAATAGACTTTCACCGACGTTTTATTTTCGTCGGTAAAAGCTTATTAGTATTTTCATATTTACTTTTACCGACGCAAATTAAACGTCGGTGAAAGTGAAATGAAAATTTTTTTTTTCTTCTTCCATTTTAGCGACGAAACAGAAACGGCGGGGAAGGTCATTACAATTTTTTGTAATTTTCTATTTTAGTTTTTACCGACGATAAATAAACATCGGTGAAAGTCGCATTAATTTTTTAAGTTTCTTTTGAATTTTGTGCCGACGAAACGGAAACGTCGGTAAATATTTTTTTATTTTTTATTTAGCTTTCTTTAATATTTTCCCGACGAAACTGAAACGTCGGTAACGATATTTTATTTGTTATTTAGTTTTTTGAATCCGTTACCGACGTTTTGATACCGTCGGTAAATATGTTTATTTTTTATTTATTTTCCTTTAATACTATACCGACGATTTATAAACGTCGGTAAATAGCTTTTATTTTTTATTTATTTTTCTTTAATATTTTACCGACGACAATAAAACGTCGGTAAAGAGTTTTTATTTTTTATTTATTTTTCTTTAATATTTTACCGACGACAAGAAGAACGTCGGGGAGGATTTTTTAATTTTTTTTTTAGTTTTCTTTCAT
The DNA here is from genome assembly GCA_029852735.1 of Persea americana. Taxonomy (NCBI): domain Eukaryota; kingdom Viridiplantae; phylum Streptophyta; class Magnoliopsida; order Laurales; family Lauraceae; genus Persea; species Persea americana. Next base: position 44,267,300 of record CM056813.1, read on the forward strand.
GTTGGCCGACGATGAAAAACGTCGGTAATATCTATATAAAGCGTCGGTAAAAACTGAGTTTGGCCGACGGATTAATATTTCGTCGGTAAAAGGTTTCGTTGACGAATTTGGGCCGACGTCGGGGCGACGAAATTATTTTCGTCGGTAAAGACTTTCACCGACGTTTTTGTGATGTTTGGCGACGAAAAATTGCGTCGCTGAAAGTGTAAACTGTTGTAGTGGTTTATATGATTTCTTTATAGGACCCTGTGGTTTTAAGATTTGTAAATAAGCCTATACGTTTTCATTTCAATCCCTTTCATTTCTCCAAAATCAGTATTAATGATGAGAATGGGTACCAACATGGGATTTATGTTGAACTTTTATAAAAATGACAGTTTTGCCCTTACATCCTTTAAACAGAAATAAATAAAAATACCATTATTTTATCCTAAGTACCAACTGTCTCCCTTTATAACTCTTTAATTAAAATGAAGCTTAATTGTGTATTTTGAAACTTTCATCAATCTAACGGTAGGCCGTGCATGGATTGGATCGAGTATGACAAACTATAAGCACATGCATTGATTGTCATTATGATCAATTTGAATATAATGAAATAAGCCTTACATTGATAAAAAGCGATTTACATTTGGTTATTCTCTTTCACTAAATATAATTATTAATGTTACAGGCTTTAGAAAAAAATAAGTTCAAGCTTTTAAAGTTATTCCAAAATGCATATTAAAAAATTTGTCCCTGATGAATTTAAAAGACATGACCTTTCTTATTTTCTATTCTTATTTATTTTTACAAATTGAGTCACGTTGGGGCTAGCTCATATTAGATCAAAATTTGCCAGTGTTCCATAAGAGATGGGGACGTGCATTCTAAGCAGTTCAAATTTTCAATGGCAGGGCCCACTGTAGAGTCTCAGTTTTTTTTTTTTTGGATTTCAAAACTAGAAGAAAAGAAGCGCGATTTTGAAAAAAAAAAAAAAAAAAAAAACATAGAGGAGAGGAGGGTGATTTAGTAAAAAATATTTTTTTGAGGGAGAGCTACTAAATACACATTGAAAATTGATCTCTACACACTGCTACCTCTACACTCACCACGATTACTCTCCACACACCATATACTTTTGAAAATACCCTAACCTTTACTCTCTCAACTTCTGTCTACACTCCCTCTCCCTCTTTGTCCGCCTCTGCCTACTCTCCCTCTCTCCCTACCCCCGCAAGCCTCTCCACCCCCCACCCACCCCGCCTCCCTGTGGGAGGGGGCGGTGGTGCCTGTGGTGGGGTTGGTTAGAACGAAGTCAGGGATGTAGAGAGTTTGATAGATGTTCTTTTAGGTAATTTTTGACATGGGTATTTTGGTTAAAAAAAAATTCACCATGCACAGGTCACAGATTAATTATCAATGTGTATTTGGCAGCTCTTATAGTCGTCCTAAAAAGCTCCACTACTCTATCTCGTGAAAGAAGCAACCGACAGATAATAACCCTATTTCGTTTCTTCATTTGATAACCCTAGCTGCTTCTCCCTTACACAGACACAATCTAAATATTGCATATCAACTTTCTGATATATCTTTCTGTCCTAGGTACTCACATGGCTAATTAAAGTGGTAAGAAATATGTGCTCAATGCCTCCCCTATAAACATTTATCCTGTGAATCAAGTACAGAATTATTTTGCAAACATTTTCATGAATTTATAAAACAGAATACCTACCTTTATAAAAATTTCAAAAAGTTGTTCGCGAACAAACTATTCAAAACTTGATTCGGTTGTGGATAAGCATCAAGCATAGTAGCGTATTGCGTGTTTGGCAATTAACTAGTTAAAGTAAATTAAAGTGAATCTAGACAAAAAAATGACAAGGGGTCATATCAAAAGTACACAATTTTAAAATTTCCCTCCAAGTTTTTCAAAAAAAGTAAAAAAAGCTCCCTCCTTTTTCCACCAAAAGACAAAACAACTCCACTTTTCTATACAAAAAGTCAAAAAGATTCCATGCCAAACAACTAAAAACAAAATACCATCACACTACCTTATATTTTATTCCCTCTCGATTTGATGCTTTACCTCACCATACTTCAATTCACCATACATCCAAACAAGAGTGATCTTCACTATGCACACACGAGTATTGACATCTCTATAAGAAAAGTCGCTTTTAGTGGTGGAAAAGAAACTAGTTATAACATGAATATCTGTTATAAAAACCTTAAACGCCTCCATGCTTCTCCGTCATAGCAAACAACAAACTAAGCGACCATCTAGACAGAGTAAGTCAACACTTTGTTTGCCCCAGCTACTCCTATCGCCACATTGGATGGACTATGTACCTGGTACATCTAGAACCAAACCGGCATACCCACCCATATATACTCAATTACCTCTGCTTATCATCACAATCAAAGCCTTGTTCCAACTCTATTGGAGTACACTGAGTTATGTTTCTCCATACCGGTCTATCTTGGGCCAAATCCTCAAATAGATAGCACTTGATTCAACATTACTACTTCGATCCGTTTCCCGTTTGGCCTTCACTTTTCATTGGCAAGCGATCAACTTGCATAGAAAGACTTGGTAGCCTACTTTGCATATGTCCAAAACATCTCAAACACACTTACCCCGCTCAGCAAGTACAAATCATTTTGCAAACACGTAAAGAAAGACGTAACTTGGTTAATAGATGAGATCCAGATCAGATATCCTAGAGCCTTGCCTCTGATGCCATTGTATTACTGCAAAGAAAGAAGATAAAGACTAGAAAAGCTGTTAAGGTTTTACCTTCCCACTACTTGCGCTTGCGTTTGTAATAAGTTACAAATGTAGGATATATATTACAAGAAAAGGAAATAACTAATAAAAAGACTGCTAATCTAATCCCTGCATTAAGCTGCCTGATTCAAACTACTCTACCTACGTAGTAACCTCCTCTTTCTTAGAAGGGCACAATTTAGCTTTCTAGCTCAACAAAAAAATCTAGAATGATGTAAATATCTCGTCATCAAGATCATCCAAAAAGGACAAATCAAAGTGCGCTAGTACGCCAAGATCACCACCCTGGTAACGAAGCATCATGTTCCTATTGGCATTCAAGTATTGGAGTACTCCTTGGGAGGCTTTCGTTACGTAATTGAGGTAGTATAGGTGGGGATACATCTCTCTTGTACCTTTATACTCTACTTTTCTCTTTGTATTGCTTCTCTTTTAATGAAATTCTTGTTACCTTTTCACAAAAAAAATAAATAAAAAATAAAAAAGTATTGGTGACTCCAATGGCATGGCACACTGATAAACAATTTGGGTTAACTCCGAAAACAATAGCAGATGTCGGATGCACACACAACATAGCATAAATAATCTCCCAATGACACTAGCATAGGGTACAGTTGTCGTGACTTTTGCAGTTATCCAATCACCCTATAAAATCTGTAATATTCTTCAAACATTGCCAAACAACAAAAATATTATATTATTGCATTATTCTATTCTGTATTATTTTATTCTTTTAATATTTAAATCTGCAAATATTTTATTCTGTAAACATCCAAACGGGCCCTAAGGATTGCAGTTATCTCTTATATAGCTTCACACCTCAACGACTTCACACCGTAGATTGCAACAAATTCAAATCCGCTTGACTCCTTAGAGCTTCTACAAAAGAAGATGATCTTCTACAAGGGTTGCAGAAGAAACTTCTCTCTAGATCAACTCTGCAGCACAACTCTTCAGCTGAATCTCGAGAGAAGAATTCTCTCCATTAGGTTTTCCAACTATGAACAATGAGAGAGGGTATTGTTGGTCTCCTTGTTTCTCTTTAGGTCAGCCATAGAGTCCTTTAAATAGGCTTAGGGACATGCTTAGGGTTACCCAAGATAATTATGACTCATACAGGCAGTTTGCAAGAAATTAGATATAAACTTCTAATTTGTCCAAAATACTGCGCTGCCATACGATCGATCGGGCCAACCATCCGACCGATGATTGGGTAACCTCTGTTAACTGAGAGGTCACCTATATCCGATCGATCGAATAATAGTCTTCGCCACTAATTTGCTTTCAATTCATTTTGGGCATACAATCGTCGGTCCATATAAAAAAATAAGAATTATAAATCAATGAATCCGGAGTTTTGTAAAACCCCTGAATTATCCAACACTCTAAAACCTAACATAGTCACTTGTACTACCAAATTTTAGAAATACTATAACGGGAAACCAAAATTTTAGACTCATGTAAAGCACATGTTCCCACCAGTGAAATTTATAAAGCAACCACCGAATCGTACTCCCACCAAAAAAAATGATTTTAAACTTTGTTTGTCACTAAAAAAACAAAACTTTTGTTTGCCTCTAACAATCAATTGGTAATTTTCGTGGGATTGGAGATTAATCTATCACAAGTCTTGTGCCAAGAGTCCCTGGAGACAAGAACAAGATGGCCCATTTCCTTGCTAAAATGGGGCAGTCCAGTTCTTTCTTGTGGTTTTAGGAGCTAGCTGGGTTCGCTTTTTGCTTTTTTTTTTTTTTTTTAATTCATCTAAATCATAGCCTTAGATCTAAAAATCTAAGAAAAAAAATTACAAACAAAATATCGATCCCAACCGCCACTTCTTTTTTAGGTGTCGGTGGGTCCCAACAAAAAAAATATTTAAAACACATATAAAATGAAAATCTCAGGAATCCAATCTTTTAGACGGACTCATCCAAAAATTTTGAACCACACGTAAAGCACATGACTCCACTAGTAAAATGATTGAAGCAACAACCAGATCATATTCCGACCAGGCATTAACATCAAAGAACCTTTTACTTCCTCCCTCACTTCAAAGTGTAGATCTTTTCCTTTCTAACAAGTAATTATCATATATTAAATTATATAATAAAGGCACTGATTTTGAGTAGCTCGATTTCAATTTTGGCTCTTCCAATTTTATTTTGATCGCCCCAATTAATATTGACTCTTGATGGACGACATTATGGCCCACTATCAACATAGGATAAAATTGGATAGGATTTACTAAAACTTCGACTAAACTTGAATTCCAATGATAAAAAGCTACTGTAAAGACTTGAGCTCACAACTTCTACTTTCTTAAGTTTGATCAAAAGCTACTCTAACCACTCAAATTTTATATAAGAATTGTTTAGAAGAATCTTCATAAGGTAATTGTAGTTGGGATTGGGGCTTCAGACACATGGAACCATAGTATTCATATATTTCCTTATATAAGAATATATTAGGCAATTCCATACAAGTATAAAAAGTTTCAATGACTGAGAATGTTAATAGAAAAACTGATCAAGACCTATGATTTTATTCTCTTTTGAAAGAGTCTTGTTTACTCAATATAGTTTGTCTTTCGATATTTTGTTCTACATTTACTTTTCTCTTCTATTTTTAATATGTTTAAATTTGAAGAGTCATTACTTTCTGCTCAGTTTTATACATTTTAATCGTATTTTACAATAAATCAATTTAATATGAACCTAACATGAATTGAAAAAAAATATCTTGTAGAAGATCTTCCATGAACATGACACAAATGTAGCTACTGTCTTTAACATTTTAGGCATGTCGCAGTAATGATAGACATTTAACTCTATTCAATTAAAGTTTTTTTTTTTTTTTTTACTTCTTCATTTTTTAAGTATTGGTGATTTAAAAAACTTTACTTTTGGATTTTGGGCACCTACCATCAAATGTATAAAGAACAATTCCAGTTTTATATTGTTTTATTATTCTTTGTTCGTTTTCTAAATCAGAGCTCACTTTCGGGATAATGATGGGACAGATCAGTTCGGGTCAAGCTAAACCCACACCTACACAGATAAAAATTTTAAATAGAAATCCTATAAAACTTAAACATCACATCTTCCAACTTTTGAAAAGTCACTCAAGCCACCACACCAAATAAAATTCATAAAACCTTGGGACTTTTACCAAAAAGAATAATAAAAAATCCCACTAAATGTTTATTAGTGATAGGGATTAGAATTTTCTCCAAAGAAGGCCAACAATAAGTCATGTTTTTTTTTTTTTTTTTTTTTTTTTTTTTTTTTTTTTTTTTTTTTTTTTTTTTGGAAGTGCCCGTAGGTTCCCATGAGTCTGCTTTTTCCTGCGCCTAAGGTTTTTCTTTTTTTTTTTTAGAACAGCCACTTACCTCACTTGTAAGTGGTAACAGTTCTCATTTGGCTGCCCAGGATTTGAACCCTAAGGACGCAACCTATTCCCACTTGTAACGGTTGTCTTTTCATATGTGTGCGGGCTCTCTCTTGCCTCCCTGCCCTTTGGCTGGGTTAACAAAAAAAAAAAAAAAAAATAGTCCCTCTCTGTTAGGACTTTCATATGTTGGCTAATTCATGTGTTGGCCAAAACTCTGGGTCCATTGAGTTGTAATTTTCTATTTATCTTAGAAAGGATTATCGTTCTGTCACCGGAAGATCTGAAGCAAAGAAGAGAAGAAAAATCGAAGAAATTCAAAAGACACCACAAGACCCAATCGATCGGATAAAGATTGGATCGATTGACTGTAGCGAGGGTCTCGGTTAATAGGCACTTACAGAAATAATCTGGGAGACTGTTGCATAACCGATCGACTGGATGATGGGAACTTTCCAGGACGGGCTATGCGAGTTTGTTTCCTTTCTCAGCTAGAAGTTCCAATTTGAGTCCTATTTGTTCTTTAACCCTAATACACGAATTTTGGGCTATTTAAAGGGTGTTTCTCTCAACCCTAAGTGACAAATTAAGTTATTCTCTCATTGTTCTAAGCAGAGAAAATTCTTTGAGAGATCCCCTCTTCTCTAGAAGCCATCTTTGAGAGATTGTGCTTAAGAGTTGTTATAAAGATCTTGTTGCTTCTACTTTCTTATAGACGATTTGATAATCTTGGTTCTCAAGGTGTTCCTGTTTCAAATACAAAGAGCGGTGTGCGGAGGGGAGTCGTGGCAACGGCGAAGTTGTGCAGAACAATTACTGTCCTTAGGTCGACCGATTGACTGGGAAAGGTAGATGTAAGTATATCTTATAACCATTCAGTAGTGATTGATTTATGGATCATGGTTTTTTCCCTGTCTATGTAAAAAATTGTGTGTACCTTCTTATAGTGTGTGATTGGTAAATTTCTTTACTGTTTTGCATTGATTTGGTTTATTACTTTCGCTATGCATTGGTTATTGAACTAGTATCCATTCTAAAAACCTTCAATTGGTATCAGAGCGATTTGCACTTTATTGTTGTGTAGATCCACATATTACTAGAATGGACTTCTACCGTGAAGGCACTTCGACCAATGAACCCCCTTTATTGGAGGGCACAAATTATACCGATTGGAAAGCCAGAATGGTTGCCTTTCTTAGAAAATTGACATTAAAGTGTGGAAATCAGTTGTGAATGGTTATGCCTTACCTGCTATTGTTGATGATGGGGTAACCATGCCCAAACCTAAAGAGCAGTGGACTAAGGAAGAAGAATTGGATTGTACTTGAAACTCTTGGGCGATTAATGTTATTTATAATGAAGTACGTATGTCTGAAGTCCGTAGAATTTCTACCTACACAACTGCAAAAGAAGCATGGGAAATTCTGCAGACTGTGCATGAGGGTACTAAGACTATGAAATAGTCCAAACTGCAAAAATTGAATACGGCCTTTGAAAACATTAAGATGGGAGAGGATGAGACCTTTAATGAATTCAATGCGAAGCTGAATGAGATTGTCAATTTTGCTTTAAACCTTGGTGAACTAATCCCTGTAAATGTTTTTATCATAAAGATTATGAGGTCTCTTTCTGAAAGATTTGATTCATAGGTAGTGGCCATTAAAAAGAACAAAAATCTAAATACTCTAAAGGTTGAAGAATTAGTTGAAAACCTATAGACTTTTGAAGCAAACCTTAAGTCTAATGAAAAATCAAAATCTAAAGGTGTTGTTTTGAAAACTTCCAAGGAATCAATCAAAAGAATTGAAAGTGATACATATACTGATTCTAAGGAAATTGATCCCCAAGTGGCTATCCAGTTCATGAAGCAATTCAAATTATTTATGAAGGGGAAGAAAAGTGATTTAAAAATTCCTAAACCTGCTGGGAAGAAGAAATCTTCTAAAGGAATTCAGTGCTATGAGTGTCAAAGATATGGACATGTTGCTAGTGATTGTGGTAACAGGAAACCAAAGAAAAAAGCTTTTGATCTGAATTGGGATGACGATACTTCTAATGATGAAGAGAAAAACACTGAGTCTGATAAGCCTAACCTTGGCAAAGAAAAGTTCATGACTTCCATTGCAACTTCAGTTTCCGCTACTCCACAAGTTTTCATTGATAATGATGATAGTGAGTCAGAGGAAGAGAATGACCGAAAAATAGAATATTAGACACTGTTTGAAAAGACCAAGAATATGAATGAGAAAGCGGCCATAAATTGGAAAGAGTCTGAATAGAAAAATCCCTCCTTGAAAGCTGAATTGGCTGAAGCGCTTACGACAGTACGTCAATTGGAGGATGAGAATAATATTATAGCAGACAAGTTGACTGAAGAATCACAGAAGTATGACTTGCTTGATCAAGATATGAAGACCTTGAAAGCTAAGAATGCATACTTGCATGGTAGACTCAAGATGGTTTTGTCTAAGTTGGATATTGACAAGGCTTCATTGGACAGGACGAACCCTGGATCGAAAAAGCTTGATGACGTTCTGAGCAGTCAAAAGGCAAACTAGATAAGCGTGGTATTTGCTACACTGATGGTGCATCCACATCGAACACCAAAGGCAAACATATATAGTCTTATTAAAAGTTCAGTCATTACTAATACTGTTGTTGATGTTACACATACCGCTGCGAAGAAGAAGAATGTGTCTCGTGCTACACGTATTCCCACATGCCATCATTGCAGAATTAAAGGACACATTCGACCCCGTTGCAATAAACTACAAAGCTCATCGAAACAAATGCAATGAAAGAAGTAGAAGTCTGAGCCGAAATCAATACAAGACCTATCTAGGTCAAGAAAGATGACATGCCTTCTGTTTTGGTACACATTTTGCTAAAATGTTTAAATTTGCAAGTGTGCGTATCTAAGCTTAATTACCCCAGATCTGCAAAATGGAGCCCCCACCCCAGTGCTGAAAAGAAGATGATATTTAGGGGGAGGCAATATTGAGGGAGAGCTATTGGACCCAAATTAAGTGAAGTTGCATGATGATAATTGTTTGTCAATTATGGACAAAATGGGGGAGAGGAACGGCGGAGCTATGGGGAGTTATTTAAGCAAAGACAGTGCAAGTTCTTCAATTTTTTTGTGCTAAAAGTTCAATGTAATTTTGGGTTTTTGGGTAGATCAAAATTGTATTGTGCTGGGGAGGAGTTTTGTCAATGAATTGCCAATGGGGGAGATTGTTAGGATTTTCATATATGTCTAATTCATGGGTTGGAAAAAACTCTGGGTCCATTGAGTTGTAATTTTCTATTTATTTTAGAACGGACTGTGGTTGTGTCACCGGAAGATCTGAAGTAAAGAAGAGAAGAAAAACAGAAGAAATTCGAAAGATAGTAAGAGAACCGATCGATCGGATGTGGCGAGGGTCTCAATTAACAAGCGCTAAAAGAAATCATTCGGGAGACTGTTGCATACCTGATCGATCGGACCCTATACCTGATCGCTCCGATGGCTGAAATTTTTTAGGACGGGCTACGCGAGTTTGTTTCCTTTATCAACTGGAAGTTCCAATTTGAGTTCTATTTGTGCTCTAACCCTAATGCACGAATCTTGGGCTATTTAAAGGGTGTTTCTCTCAATGCTAAATGAGGAATTAAGTTATTATCTCAAGCATGTTTGGTAAAAGGCAAGGAATCCATAGATCTAATGATTCTTCCCTACCACTGGAATAAGGATTCATCGTGGGGAATTTGTATAGTTGAGGATTTCATATTGATATTAGTGTGTATCAATGCATATAGTTGAGAAAAATAGGGTTCAATATGCAAATTCACTTAGGTGAGGATTTTCAAATCTTATGGGGTTGGTCGGATCTGAAAATTATAACAAATGAAGATTTCCATTCATCCAAATCCTCGGGAATTTACAATTGCCATACCATCATATTAGGGAAATAAAAAATATTTTCCCTAAAGATTTAGTTGCCAAAAGCGACCTCATTGTTATGAGTAGAGAAAACTCATTGAGAGATCCATTCTTCTGTAGAGCCATCATTGAGAGATTGTGCTGAAGAGTTGGTCTAGAAATCTTGTTGCTTCTACTTTCTTATAAAAGATTTGATCATCTTGGTTCTTAAGGTGGTGTTGGCTCAAGTGTAGAGAGCGGTGCACGGCGAGGACTCATGGCAATAGGGCAGTTGTGCAAGAACGAGTACAATCCTTAGGTCAATGGATGGGCTGGGAAAGAGAGCTCTAAGTATATCCTGTAACTGTTCAATGTATGGTGCTTGATTTTCGGATCGTGATTTTTTCCCTGATAGGGTTTCTACGTAAAAAACTGTGCCTGCCTTCTTATGATGTGTGATTGGTAGTTTTTTTTTTTAATGGTTCACATTGATTTTGTTTATTACTTCTGTTGGGCATTGGTTATTGAATTGGTATCCATTCTAAAAACTTTCACTCCGAATTCTCCTTTAACAAAAGAGAAAAAAAAAATCCCTCTTTCTTTGTTCCTTCTCTGTTTGTACTATTTTATCTCAAGAAACTCAAAGCCCTTCGTACTTTTACCGTTTTACTGCGGAGACGATCATTACAGTTTCAAAGTAATAAGCTCCTATTTGGCATCTCTATTTTTTTCCTCTACTTGTCTAATTCTCTAAGGCGGGTAGAGGTTTCAAAAATAAGAGCATTTGGCATACCAAATTTTCCTCTACCCGTTTTAGAGGAGTAGAGGCAAGTCCTCTAAAATTGAAATGCCCATTTTTTGTTGTACAGAAAAAAGAGCTTTTGGCGCTAAGATAGAAAGAGACGGAAGACATTTTCAGAGACGAAAATGTCCATAAACAGTGTTTTATTGACACCGAAGATCCTCCCAATAAAAGGCCATTATTTTTTAACTCCAAACCAAGGGACCAGTAGAGGAGCGCGAAGAGAGAAGAGAATGGGGCATGATGGGTGAAAAAAGGTTGCACGGTGAAAAAACACTCAAGATTTCTTCTACTTTGATTTTCTCCATCTCAAGTTCTCTGTCATCTTTGCATTTGTTGACTATCTGCATTTCCGCATCTTGGAGATATTCATCCTATAGGGTTTATTATTCGGCATTCGTTTGGCACAAACCCGGCCCTCTTCGATAGAAAATCCCCAACCCTCTCTATTCACAACACCATTCTCCTTGGTCCTGTATTTTTCATTTCCTTTTTATCTCTATTGGTTTTTTGCTTGAAAATTTGAAGGACTTTTTTCCCTGTGAAAGATCTTAAGCTTTTGTGAATGGTTAGAGGAGTCTTTTTCTGATTATATGCTTGAAAACAAGTAGGGATTTGAGTTGATCTCTCGGGTTTCTCAGATTTCGTCGGATTTCAGAAGATCTCTCATATTTCACCTTTCAGATGTTTCATAAAATTAGGTTGGCTAGAGGATGCATTCCAGATGTTTGATAGTATGCATTCTAGAAGTAAAGACTCAACATGCACATAGCTCAGTAAGCATTCCTCAATTCACGAAGTGCTTAAATCAGTTTTTCCAACTCCCCAACTGATGTAATCTACAAGGCCCAATATACCAATTTAAGGAAGTAATTTCACTACACGAATGTTTGTGAACAAGGCGTAGATGCAATTTTGGATTTGGGCGTGGACTTAGAATTGGGTCAATGTGAATGTTTAATTATATGTGCTAATTTATATTTTACATTTTTTATGTGGGGATGATTGTTTAATATTGAACATTGTGGAAGTGGAAAATGTGCATAAATTTTTATGTTTTTTATATATAATGACAGAAATTGCCCTTTTAATAAGAGTCAAACCCCTCTAAAACGAGGCAAATAGAGGGCGTATGCCGCGTACCACACCTTCTATTTAAAATAGATCCACGCATTATCAAACATATTTTTTCATTTTAACCCTTTTTCCATGGCTCTTTTTTTAAAGGCTCTGCCCAAAAAAGGGTACGTAGAGATGCCAAACAAACCCTAACAACAATACTCTTGAGATCTGAAAGATTCAAGCTCTGTAAGTTGGGTCATTTAGATTTTGGTGCAGTGACTTGGTTACCACGGGTATCAATACAATCCTCTCCAACCCCATCCAACTCTATGGCAAAAAATTTACCAAAAAAAAAAAAAATCTATGCGAAATTCCCAATCCATTTTATATGGGCATTGTGAGAGAGAATTTTGAAATTGTAGGAGGTGAAAACACGACACCCACTTAGATTGAGATAAAACTTCGTAAATCAGGGAATACCGAATGCCAAGAACCTGAAAAGGGAAGGAAAACGGCTTGGGTTAGAGCCCCTGGCTGCTATGAGCCGAAGGTGCTCCAATGCCTGAGTTAGTTCTCAAAAACTAAGCAGGAGGAGGGAGAGGAGAATGAGACGATGCGTTGTGTATTGTGTGTTGCGTACATCTACGGGGCCAATCCCAAGTGTATATATGTGGGCATTCCTCGTTCATTCTCTCTGTGAGTGGGGGTAGGTGGGGTGTGGTCCCATCGATCCTTACCCTGACATTCAGCGGTAGGTGAAAAAGGAACATCCCATCCAAAACTTCCCTGCCTTCAGTCAGTTGATGTTAAGGGCTGATAAAGCTAACTTCTTATCGCCATAAATGAGCAATCCTATCATCATAAATGAATGCTCCTATCTGTCAGGGCGCGCCGTACTTCCCGGAGGAAGGTGACGGCCCACTCTGCCTTCAGCGTTTTGTTCCGAGACCAAGAATGGCTTGGCCGCGCTGGGCATTTGTGCTGAGCTGGCACTCACGCCGAGCTGCCGAGCCGCGCTGGCACTCCTAACCGAGCTGCCGAGCTGCCGGGCTATGATTACAGAGGCCGAGGTAGACAGCAAGTGCTACTGTAATCCTTGCTTAATCTCGTCATTACGGTGTTTTACCCACACAATTGCCCCCTAGCTTTTGACCTTTGAGAGTCCTCCAGCTCGAGGAGGTCGGAAGATTAGTGACTATCTAGCCGGCACCGCTACCGAGCTCGAGAGAGGGTCACCGAAGTGTGGGAAGGAGTTACCGGGATAAAGGAGCTTCGGATCAGAGGGGGTCCCTCCTGAGCCTGATGACCGTCGCTAACGTACGGCCCCTTTCAAGATGTCTCTTTGCCTGTCCAGGATATTTAATAGCCCTCAGATATTGCGCCGATGGTGGCACTGTCGCCTCTTTGGTTCCTACGCAATTAATAGGCCTACGAGATGCGACGTTAGGGCTGGCTGAGGGGACGCCTCTTTAAAAGCTCTTCTTGAAAGCCGAAACGGCGTCTCTAACCCTTATAAATCAGGGCGTCTCCTTCGTCTTCACCTTCTTTTACTCTTTTCCAATTTCTACTACACCCTGCAAGAGAACTTCTTCAACGTCTACAAGTTTCCGGCGATCCTGTCTGTGCAGTCCCCCTTCATAGGGCTTCCTTCTGCTTCTCTCTTGTCTTTTCTTCTGGGTAGACTTTCGTCTGGGTTGAGAATGGGGATTTATAGAAATCTGTTAGGAGACCCGGGTTCCATAGCCTACTTTAGGAATGCGTACAAGATCCCTGCCAATGTGGAGGTCAGACAAGATGGCCCTGATGATGGGCTCGCCTACAGCGATGGCTGGATGCCATTCTGGCTGGTCTCCGTCGTGGAGGGAGGGGTCCGCTTCCCCCTTCATCCACTGGTTAGGGACTGCCTCCGGGAGTGGAGGTTGTGCACATGCCAGCTACTTCCCAACGGGTACAAAATTATCATAGGAGTAGTGCGGCTGAACGAGATCCTGGGGATCGGCCTCGGTGTCCCGGACATCGAGGATACGTATGACCTTTGCAAATCCGCAGAAGGGAACACCCACTACCTCCGGCTGAGGGTCCGCCGAGTTGGGTTTGTGACCGCGCTGGAGGATTCCAACAAATACGCGGGCGAAGACCGAGTACTCGTCAGAGGAGGATGGGAGTTCGGTGAAGCGGAGCCTAGCACCACGGTCCGGATTCCTCGAAAAATAGGAACCCCACCAAGTAAAGCCCGAAGTCTTTTCGGTTTGCCGTTTTTTCTTTCTTCTATGCCTGACTTAACACAATTTCTTTTTTTGTTTATGCAGATTTTCGCGAAAGGAGGGAGTTCGCTAAGAAAAACCGCTGGAGGGTGAACAGCGAGTGGCACGAGAAGGTGAGAAACTACCGCGATCACAACTGTCGTGCTGCGTGGTCCCTCCTGGGGTATACGCCCCACTACAGATCCTTCAACACCTCGAGAAGGGTGTCGGGAATAGACTCCGTGCTGCGCGAGGAAGGCGTCAGCTCAGGGTCAGCGACGACCGCGGTGCCCAGCTCGGCGGCAGTGACTGTCGCGATACCTACTGGGCGTCTGGTTGAGTTCGGACACCGCGCTTCAGCACTTCCAGTCCCAGAGCCTGATAGGACCTCGGGAGCCGAGCCCCGGCCTTCACGAAGGAAGAGGCTAGTAGCTTCCAGCTCGTCTGAGAGCTCAGCATCTTCCAGCTCGGAGGAAGAGGAAGAGGAGGGAGAGATGCTACTCCAGCGTGGGCAACGCTACGCTGCAGAAGACCTGTCTGCCGTGGCCTTCGGGGACATCGGGGGCGAGGCCCGGGATCCCCCTCAGGCCATGGCTGCGACGCCTTCGGCCGCTGCGGGCGGAACTCCTACTGCCCCGGTCGCCGAGATGGTCCGCGCAGCCGCGACCGAGGCCACTCAGTCCACCGCGATCGAGGTCTCCTCGGCTTTGCTTCCAGCGACTATCGTCGTAGACGACTCACCCCCAGACCATGCTACAAGGGCTGGAGGTCGGGCTCGCTCCGCCGAGGTCCCTGAGGGGGTTCGACCTGAGAAGAGAGTAAGGGTTGAGGCCTCGCCTGGCCCCTCGTCGCCTCCGCCAGCTAGCGGAACGATCTCGTCCCCTACGCTGGCTCCGTGGAGGCCGGCCATTGAGGAAGTACTGGGGAGCCAGCTGGCCGAAACAGACCGTGCGACCGATCCTTAAGTGGTCGCCGCGCTGGGACCCCCCTGCGCCCTTCCTTAGGACATGGCGAGGTGGGCGGAGATGGACAACGAGTCGCTCCTTCTCTCCTCGATGCGCTCGCTGGTAGCGGTAAGTGTAATATTTCTCCAGAGCTTTTAGTTCGGTATTCTTTGATTGACGTCTGGTTTTCTTCTTGTAGGTGTTGCAGAAATGTCAGATGGGCATAGAGAGGCTGGACGCAGCCGAGGCCAGGGAGGCTGAATGGGTGGCAGAGAAGGAGGAGCTGCAGGCGTCCATAGCGGCTAAGGAGGCGATGCTGGTGGAAGAGGTGGGCATGAATGCTGGCCTCGTCTCCGACCTCGAAGAATCGCAGGTCCTGGTGGAGCATCTCAGGGAAGAGCTGAAGGATGGTCGCCTCTGAGCTCGACGATCTCCGGACGGAGGTGGTGCGGCTGGGAGAGGACCTGCGGGACGCCAGACGGACAAATAAGAGGCTCCTCTCCCAGCGGAACTTGGCGCAAGGCTCCCTGGAGATGGCCTTGAGGGGGAAAGCGGCCGAGATCGAGTCTGCTCTGGCGAGACAAGAAGCCAAGCTCAAGGAGGAGTTCTTGGCTAAGCATAACTCCATTATGGGGGAGGAGGTTGGCAAACTAACAGCTGACTATAAGGCTCAGCTGCCAGGGATCCGGGACCGAGCCTGGGAGCTTGGATGGAAAGCAGCCTTGAAGAAGGCTGGGGTTCCTGAGGATAGCCCTCTCCTCAGGAATCCCCCAAAGTTCCCTCGCTCGGACTCGGAACTTATAGCCATATCTCTGGCTTCCCCTTGCCTTCCTCCGCAAGCCTGCCCGGAAGCTAGCGCCGCCCCCGAGGGACCTTCAGAGGCCCCTCCAACTGCCAGCGCCAAGCTTGAAGACTCCCCTGCGCCTGCGGTCGTCCAGGCCCCTTCTGAAGCCGCTGCTCCTGAGGCTAGCGTTCCCGAAGCGAGCGCGGTCGTTTCTGAAGCCACCTCAACCATGCCCGAGGCCAGCGCGGTCGTGGCCGAGGCTGCTCCAGAGATCGACTGCAACGTAGAAGCTGTATCACCTTGAGCCCCCGTTGTATTTTTCCTTTCTTTCATTATATTCCTTTTATCCTTTTAATCCGAATTCTATCAATGGAACAACAATTTTCTTTGAATCCCCTGGCTGTCTTTTTTCTTCTTTGATGGAATGAATGTGCAGATGACGTGTGCCTTATTATGCTTCATTTGCTAAGTGGTTGGTCTGCATAACCGAACTCTTCGTAAGTCTTTAAAAGTTAAAATTGGATGTCTGCCCTTGACCGAGATTTAGTTTATAAACCGTGGTCCCAATCCGCATCCATAACCCTTGAGAGCGGAAGCTGCCAGAACTCGGGGTGTTCGTCAGCGCCGAAGTCAGCATTCTTGGACATTTTTGGCTTTACCGCCGTAGCTGGTGCTGGGACCAAGCTAGGACGGCTGGCACTCTGACTGAGCTGCCAAGCCGGGGGTGGTGCTGTCACCGGACCCTGAGATGCCTATGGCTGTGTTGCCAAAACTGGTGCAGGCACCAAGCTGAGGACGGTTGACACTCTGAACAAAGCTGCCGAGCCGCGGGAGTGGTGCCGTCACCGGACCCAGAGATGCTTATGGCTGTGCCGCCAAAGCTGGTGCAGGCACCGAGCTGAGGACGGTTGGCACTCTGAACAGAGCTGCCGAGCCGCGCGGGTGGTGCCGTCACCGGACCCAGAGATGCTTATGGCTGTGCCGCCAAAGCTAGTGCAGGCACCGAGCTGAGGACGGTTGGCACTCTGAACAGAGCTGCGGAGCCGCGGGGGTGGTGCCGTCACCGGACCCAGAGATGCTTATGGCTGTGCCGCCAAAGCTGGTGTAGGCACCGAGCAGAGACGGTTGGCACTCTGAACAGAGCTGCGGAGCCGCGGGGGTGGTGCTGTCACCGGACCCTGAGATGCTTATGGTTGTGCCGCCAAAGCTGGTGCAGGCACCGAGTTGAGGACGGTTGGCACTCTGAACAAAGCTGCCGAGCCGCGGGGGTGGTGCCTTCACCGGACCCGGAGATGCTTATGGCTGTGCCCCCAAAGTTGGTGCAGGCACCGAGCTGAGGACGGTTGGCATTCTGAACAGAGCTGCCGAGCCGCGAGGGTGGTACTGTCACCGGACCCAGAGATGCTAATGGCTGTGCCGCCAAAGCTGGTGCAGGCACCGAGTAGAGACAGTTGGCACTCTGAACAGAGCTGCTGAGCCGCGTGGGTGGTGCTGTCACCGGACCCTGAGATGCTCATGGTTGTGCCGCCAAAGCTGGTGCAGGCACCGAGCTGAGGACGGTTGGCACTCTGAACAGAGCTGCCGAGCCGCGGGGTCGGTGCCGTCACCGGACCCAGAGATGCTTATGGTTGTGCCGCCAAAGCTGGTGCAGGCACCGAGCTGAAGATGGTTGGCACTCTGAACAGAGCTGCCTAGCCGCGGGGGTGGTGCTGTCACCGGACCCAGAGATGCTTATGGCTGTCCCGCCAAAGCTGGTGCAGGGACCGAGCTGAGGACGGTTGGCACTCTGAACAGAGCTGCCGAGCCGGGGGGATGGTGCTGTCACCGGACCTAGAGATGCTTATGGCTGCGCCGCCAAAGCTGGTGTAGGCACCGAGCTGAGGACGGTTGGCAGTCTGAACAGAGCTGCCGAGCCGCGGGGTAGTACTGTCACCGGATCCTGAGGAAGCTGTAATTGCGGCCGAGCTGCATAATTTGGGAGCAATTTTGAAAGAGATCTGCTCAAGAATGTCCCTTTTTATTGCTGTTTGAACTCTTAAATACATGTTTTCAGGAGTAGAACTTTTTGAGATGTATTGTGTTCAATGGTCGCGGCAGCTCCTTGTTTTCCATGTCCTCGAGCCATTACGCAACCCTTCCCGCTGTTGATAGGACTTTATATGGCCCCTGCCAGTTGGGTGCTAATTTCCCTTCATTAGGATTTCGGTCGCCAGGAAGCGTTTTCTTCAGGACTAGTTCTCCCACCGCGAATCTCCTTGGTCTGACCTTCTGGTCATATCCCCTGGCCAACTGCTGTTGATAGACAGCCAGGCGGATAGCTGCTGTCTCTCTTCGTTCTTCAGTTAAATCTAGGTCTCGAGCTACATTCAAGTGGTTCAGCCCCTAGTCACAGAGTTCCGACCTCAAGGTCGGGAGGCCGACCTCAAGGGGAATGACTGCTTCCATGCCGTAGGCAACGGAGAATGGTGTAGCCAAGGTGGAGCGCTATGGAGTTGTCCTGTAAGCCCATAGTATACTAGGAAGCTCTTCTGCCCACCTCCCCTTGGCTTGGTCGAGTCTCTTCTTGAGTCCGTCAAGGATCACTTTGTTTGAGATCTCGGCCTGGCCATTGCTTTATGGGTACGCCGGGGTGGAGTAGACGTTTCGGATGCCGTACTCCTGGCAGAAGCTTTTGAAGAAGTTGGAATCGAACTAGGTCCCGTTGTCGGAAATGAGAGTTCGAGGGATTCCAAATCTCGTGATGATGTTTTTCCATACAAAGTTCTTTGTGTCCTGCTCGGTGATGGAGGACAGAGGCTCCGCTTCGACCCACTTTGTGAAGTAGTCCGTAGCTACTATCAGCCATTTTTTGTTCCCTGGAGTTCGATGTAGCGGACCGACGATGTCCAGACCCCACTGAGCGAAAGGCCATGAGCTGGATAGAGGGCTTAGGTCCTGTGCTGGCTGGTGGAGAGAGTGTGAGAACTTCTGGCACTTTTCGCATTTCCTGGCATAGACTTGGGCGTCCTTCTGCATGTACGGCCACCAGTACCCTTGGCTAATTGCTCGTTAGGCGAGCGACCGACCTCCGATGTGGCTGCCGCAGATGCCCTCATGAATTTCATAAAGGAAGTCGTCGACTTTGCTTAGGTGGACGCACTGGAGGTAGGGTCTGGTGAACGACTTCCTGTAGAGTCTGCCATCTGGGGAGAGCCAAAACTGGGCTGCTTTCAGCCTAATCTTCAGTGCCTCCATCCTGCCTTCGGGCAGCAGGTCGTCCTTCAAATAGGTGATGACCGGGTCCATCTAGCTCAGACCGAGGTCCAAGTACATGAGTTGCCGAGGTCGCTGTAGTTCGATGCTGGGCTCGCGTAGCGTCTCCACTTCGACAGTTCTTCTATTACCGGCCTCGACCGCTGAGGCGAGTCTGGCAAGGGCGTCGGCATGGGAATTGGACTCTTTGTTGACCTGTCGGATCTCGACCTTTTCGAACTGGGAGAGAAGTTCCTTTGTGTGAGCTAAGTAGGCCGCCATTCTGTCGTCCCGAACCTGGTAGTCTCCGCTGAGTTGGTTCGTTACCAATTGGGAATCACTGAAAACCACAATGTGTCGAGCTTCCAAGATTTTGGTACTGTATAGGCCGGCGAAGAGTGCTTCATACTCGGCCTCATTATTGGATGCTTTGAAGTCGAATGTTAGAGCTTGCTCGATGACAAGGCCCTCCGGAGACTAGAGGACTATGCCAGCGCCAGCCCTATTGGATGTTGAGGATCCGTCGACGAAGACTTTCCAGGACTATTCTTGCTCTGTCTCGGTCGCTGCCTCTGTATCCTTATTGCCCCCTAGTTCAGTGTCGAGCAGGGTCGGCGCCGAACTCTAAGAAGTGAATTCGACAATGAAGTCGGCTAAAACTTGGGCTTTGATGGCCGTTCTTGGTTGATACTTGATATCGTATTGCCCCAGTTCGACAGCCCATTTGGAGATTAGACCGGAGAAGTCTGCCTTTCGGAAGAGAGCCTTCAGTGGGTGCTTGGTCACGACCACGATAGTGAAGGTTTGGAAGTAATGGGAGAGCTTTCGTGAGGCACTGACGAATGCCAGGGCAAGCTTCTCGAGCTGTAAATACCGGGTCTCGGCGTCGAGCAGGATCTTGCTGGTGTAATAGATAGGCCTCTGCAGCTCAAAGTGAGCACTAGAGGGACGTTATGTGGGAGTGCTACATCCTCTAGATCCCTGTCGGAGAACCATATTCTGGGCCCCTCTGTCTTGGCCTTCTTTGCAGCTGGTTCCGGCGCCGCGGTCAACACTTGCTTCTGATGGGAGGCTCTTCTAGCCTCGGCACGGGCCTGGGAGCTCCCCTTAGGCGGAGGAGCGAGGTGGATGACGTTGATGATGACCTCCGCCTCACTATCCTGGCCGCCATCATCTCGGCGTGGAGGTCGGCTATTGTCCCGGCCTTCCTCCTTAACGTAGTCCCTCAGGTGCCCCTCTTTCACAAGGTTCTCGAGGTGGGACTTGAAGCTTTTGCACTCATTAGTTCTGTGCCCACTCTGTTTGTGATAAGCACAAAACTTGCCCTGGTCCCGGGAGGAGGGGTCACCTCTCACCGGCTGCGGCTACTTGAAGAAAGGCTGCGCCTTTATTTTGTGGAGGAGCTTATAGATGGGCTCCTTGAAGATTGTGTTTACCGCTTTTAAGGTGGCGGCATCGTTTCCGGTCCTCCTGCTGCTCCTTGAGGCTGCGACCAAGGTGGAGGGGTTCCGTCGACGATCTGAGGACCGGGCCCTGTGCCGATCCGAAGACGGGTCTCTACGGCGGTCCTCCTTCCTGGAGGACCTGTTGTCTCTGTCTCCTTTGGATGGTCGGTCCTTCAAGGAGAGGCAGAAGTTCTCCCGCCCGTGGGCCTCATCCTCCTCTACCCGGATGAACCGGTTTGCCTGGGCCATGAGCTCCTTCATGGTGGCTACGGGGTACATGACCAGCTGCGCCCGAAGCTGGATACCCAGGCGTAGGGCTAGCTGAAAGGATTTCACTGCCATCTCCTTAGAAGCGCACTCGATCTGGCTGTAAACAGTCCAGAAGCGACGGGCGAACAGGGTGACGTTCTCGTCCTCTCGCATCCGGAGGGCCATCAGGTCAGCATCGGTCTTTGGGATGACGCGGTGGGCTTGGAACTTCTCCAGGAAGGACGTCCGAAGTAGTCGCCAACTAGAGATAGAGCCGCCAGGGACTAAGCAGAACCATCGGAGGGGGAGATCTCCCAGACTAGAGGAGAAAACTCGACAGTTCAGGAAATCGTCGTCCCCCCCAGACCGACATCCTCTGGATGTAATGTCGGAGGTGAGCCGCAGGGTCCGAGGTTCCATCATATAGGGTGAACCTCGGGACGTTGAACTTCTCGGGGAGGGAGTACTTTCTGATCTCCCTGGAGAAAGGAGATGCGCCTGTGTCTTCAGCTTCAAAGGCGCTGCACTGGTCTCGGGCGATACTAGCAGTCTCCATATTCTGGCGAACAGTCTTCTTGACCTGCTGGTCAATCCACTGCTTGAGCTCCTCCTCGTCTTCTGGTATCCTCCGCTGCTTCTTTGGCTCTACATGCTCGTGGCTGCTACTGGAGTCTTTTCTTTGTGGACCCGATCACGCCTCTTACTATCGAGGACGTGCCTCAAGTCCTTCTCGTGGCCCGGAGAGCCTGGCTGTGCCTGGGTGGAGGACCCGAGGCATGGCTACGCCCGTGAAGTGGGCTCCGAGCCCCTCTCTTCTCCTGGAGCTGCTGTTTGAGCCATAGGATGAGCTCGTCCTGCTCTTGAATGAGGCGGTTTTGAGCTCTGATCTCATTCAGGCGAGGGTCTTCGTCTTTGTTAGGGTTGACCTGATGGTGGGACTGAGGTCCAGCCCTTACTGACTTCTCACGCAGCTTGGTGACTGACTTGTCACCTCGCGTGGCGTGCTCATTGCTATGGTGGAGCTGCTATGGAGGCATAACATTGTGAAAGGAAGGCATTGTCAATCCCCTAGACTATGATACCGACTGGACTATAGGGGACCTTCCTCCTGATCTTCTCTGTCGAGGGGGTGGACCTTGTACCACACTACAAGAATTTGCACTTTTACCGGCGTTTTTTGCCGGTGCATTATTTAAACGCCGGGAAAAGTATAACTTTTGCCGGCGATAAAGCTTATTTCGCCGGGAAAAGTTATACTTTTGCCGGCGAAATAATTTCGCCGGTAAACGTTCAGATTTTCCCGGCGAATTCCTTTTTTCGCCGGTGAAGGTTAATATTTTAGCAGCAAAAAATTTGTATTGCTGGCAAAAGCTATATTTTTTGCTGGCGAAAAACCTATATCGCCGGCAAATGTCACCCTGTCAAATTTTGAGCATTTATTTAACTACTGCGCCAGGAAAAATTATATTTTCATTATTTTTTTTCGGAGGATTAAAAATTAAGTGGAGCCTTGAAAATAACTTCTGCCCTGAAAATAACCTTTGCCGATTCCAGCGCTGTGGCCCCTTTTCCATTTCCCGCTCCCGCTCAAAGTTCATAAACATTTCCAGTGCCCCCTCTTTCTCTAAATCGTGTTTGAAGCTCTGCCCCCTTTCCATTTCCAGCGGCCGCTCCAAGAGCACCTCTGTCTCTTCTCCAAAACCCCTTTCCTTTCCATTTCCAGCAGCCACGACTCGAAGTACTTCTCCACCACCAAGAAAGGAGAAATCCCAGTACAAGGTATCATCAGATCTATCCTTCGATCCATATGTTTCTTCACCATTTCCTCTGATCTCACCAGATCTGTTGCCGGTTTTTTGTTTTCTTGACGATTATTGCGTGATTCCGTTGTTGCATTTTTGTTTGCTATGATCTTTTTTTCTACATCTGTTTCGAATTCGATGAGATTGGTGTGTGGCGAAAAGGGGCTATCTTTTGGAAACGTGTTTTTTATCCGAACCCTAATTTGGCGGTTTTTTTGTGGAAGGGTGTGATGTTGGAAAGCACCCACTTTTGGATGATCTGTTTATCTAGTTGCTATTCTGTGAGATTTTATGGATTGAAAGAACATGCAGGAAAGTAACAGTTCATTTCCAGCAGAGAAGAAAAGTTGTCTTGCATTTGCGAAATGTGATTGCTTTTTGAAGGACACTGTCTTTTTTTTTTTTTTTTTTTTTTTAAGGTTATATTGAAACGAGGAAATTCTAGTCAGGCCATGTGTTGCTTATTTGTGGATAATGCTATTTGGATGAATTAGTGGCTAAGTATCTACTGCTTAGGGGCGGGCGGGCGGGCTGGTTGATTTTTCCAATCAAATTGATATCCTATAATGGACAGGGATATTTCCTAAAATGCTAGGTTAGGATTTTGATTTAATGGAACCATTGTCCATCCCATCATCGAAAACCTTCTCCATTCGAAAACCCCCAAATCTTCTCTCTCTCTCTCTCTCTCTCTCTCTCTCTCTCTCTCAGTTTCCATGCAACATAAAACTGAGGAGAGGTTCCATCCGTAAAAGTCAGACTCTCTCCAAGCCAGGGGGTGTTCTCTTTAACTGCAGGTGAGATTAGGTCCTGTAATATGATAATTTAACTGCAGTTTTATTGTGTAATATGATTTATCTTTTCCTGCTCTTTTATATTTGATAAGTAATTTATGTGGAAGGGAACCAAGAAGAGGAGAAAAAGAGGAAGAAAAAATTTGTGAGGGGAAGAGGGAAAGAAATGCCTTGAAAAGCGAGGTATCAGGTATGGGTTTTTTCTTCTCAGATTACATGTTCTGATTTCCCCCTTTTAGTAATTTGCAGAATATATTGTCATGTTCAGGCATTTCCCCTATTGATGGCTTCTTGTTCACTTGTGTTCCTTTTGGGCTAAGTGTTTCAAAGAGGGAAAAAGAAATTCAGTCATCTTTCTCCTTGGAGCCACCGCCCCTTTTTGGCCCCCCTCTCTCCCTTTGCTTATTCACATGTTGCCATGTAACAAGGGTTAGGAGGTTTGTTCTCTAGTGGGCTGGCTAGATGTGAGCTGGGCTGTATTTTGCAGGTTCCACTTTTAGTGAAAACGTTAGGATTAGGAAGATGGTAGATGCTCTCTCTCTCTCTCTCTCTCTCTCTCTCTCTCTCTCTCTCTCTCTCGTGCGTGCGTGTGATTGAATAATAGTGCCTAGAGAGGGTTTTCATTGATGAATTTTGCCATACCAGTACCAATTTCCAACTTTAGGAAACAAACAGTTTCATGGGTTGTGCATTCATCAAAGATGCTCTCTCTCTCTCATGGGTCATACAGTGATTGAAGAATTGATCTCAGAAGGGTTTTCAATTAATTAAATTTGCCATACCAAGGCCAACTTCAAACTTCAGAAAACAGTTTCATGGATTGTGTATTCATTGAAGATGTTTATGGCCTCTCTCTCTCTCTCTCTCTCTCTCTCTCTCATATATTCATGGGTGTTACAGTGATTGGAGAATCTGGCCAAGGGGTGGTTTTCCATTGATAAAATATGTCATACCAATACCAACTTCCATGTTAATTAGGAAACAAACAATTCCATGACTTGTGCATTCATTGAAAATGGAGGCCGAGAAATGGGGTCCCTGATTTTCCATTTTCATTCTTTCAGTAAATTTCTCACCTGGAGAAACAAACATTTCATGAATTGTAGAATTAATCGAGAACAAGTACTGGAAATGGGCTTCCCAATTGATGACTTTCGTGTTTCTTGCAAAATTTCTTTCATTTCATTGATTGTAGGGCCAGGCTTATAAATGGGTGTCCTGATTGTTTGATCATTTTCAAGTTGCAAACAGTAGTAAAATTCTTTCACCATTTTAGTTTCATTTTCTTTCTCCTTGGGGAAAGCTCTTCCACTATCATTTATTGTTGAGGTGATAAAGATGGATTGCATTCCCTGGCTTTTGTCTTCTTAAGTATAGTGAAATGAATGCAGCCCTATGAAGTGGGTAAAGCTGAGTTTCTTTCTCTTGCCACACTGCAGCCCCCTAGTAATTTCTATAGCTGTTGTAGGGCCTAACTGTTCCACAGTCCATTTGTTGCAAGGCTAAATTTTTAACTTTTCCATCCAACTCTAATTTCTAGTCCTGGAAAGAAAATTATGATATGAGATGGGATTGATGAGTAGAATATGGATCAATGACTATGAGATGGGATTGATGAGTAGAATATGGATCAATGACTATAAACACATTTTAAAATTTGGCTATAAAGACGGAAAACCCAAATTGTATTTGAACATGTTTGGGGTGTAATAAATTTTTCTTTGAAAAGTTTTGGACAAAACTTTGGTAAAAAAATACAAATTACCAATATTATGTGAGTGCATATAGGGATTTATGTGATTTTGTTTTCTTGTCTGTAATGAATAGCATATCATATTTTTAAATACAATGCCTAAAGTTTAGAATATTATATACCATTTTATAAAAGATCATATAAAAAATTTGAGCAACTTTTTTATAACATGTACGTATATCCTCTCATACACGTTTTCTTGTATAGCATCATAATTTTTCCTCTAATCCGTGCCTGTCAATCCATAGTTTCTAATTCAATGAATGCTTGTAATTCACATATTTTACAATAAGAGGACCCTTTGTTCCATTGGATGGTTATATCCAGATATTTATCTTCTCTGTTTTTTTTTTCTTTTTAATGAAGATGGAATGGTGAGTGTTGACAAGTAACCAACTTCTTTTTTTAGTAGGCATCTAAACCATTAGATCAATAGATAGTTAAAATTAGCTAAGGATTTATATTTAAGGTTCTTTTATCAAATGTTGTAATCTGTTCTAATAGCATGTTGGGACTCTTCCCTTGAAGTTTCATGAGAATAACGCTTTACTGTGGAGGGACATTGGTAAGTAGAGGATTGAGATGAACAAGTGACATCATCATTTCTTATTCATCTCTCTTTCTCTCTCAATGTGAACCCTAAATCAATCTCTCTCTAACTCTATCGTTTCTCCAACTTCAAATCACTTTCCTCAGGAAAAGAGAACCCATAAGATATTTAGATAGAGATTACAGTCTTTTCCCTCTCTTGAATCATTTCATCTTCAATCTCTTCTTTTGAATATTTCAATTTGTAGATTCCATTACATGTCTGAATTGAAGGCATTTCTTCAATAAAGAAATGTGGGTTCTTTTTGTTGCTTGTTTCCAAGTTATATACCCAAATGCTGATTCTGGGTCAGATTTACTTGCATGAACTTGCTCAGAAATCTTTATATGAAAACTAGCTGAAAGAAGGTTACATTCATCTCAGATTTCCCAGTTCTAGTTAGAACAAAAGCTCTTTGGTTGAACTTTTGAGGGTTAACTCAATTCCATTTCTTTCTATGCTTTTTTTCCTTTAACTAATTATTACTTTCTGCCCTCAAGTAACTTACGAAATTGTGTTTTCTATTTTGCATCTTAGGTATCAGAAATGCTGGGATCATTCCTCAACAGAGGGCTTGTGTATGTCACATTGCTACTTACTGAAATGCTTCACTTGTCTTGTTGTTATCTCCATTGTCTGAATTTCTATTTGGTGGGTGAATTTCTGTATGCAGGATGGTCCTGGGATATACATATCCAGCTTATGAGTGCTTTAAAATTGTGGAAAAGAACAAACTACAGATCGAGCAACTGCGATTCTGGTGTCAGTATTGGTGGGTATTTGGTACTTGTAACCTGTTTCTTTAGGATTATCTTATTTAGGACCTGTTGTTGTTGGTTTATTTGATTATATAGAAGGCGTTACACCTGATGGTATGTACATATAATATCTCTTTTGTTTCTCATGAGGGGCCAACTCCTTTCCCTGATCCTGTCATCATGTATGCTCAGGGACTAAAGTTCGTGTATACTGTCAAATTGGTAAGACAAATCAAGGGAAATTTGCTTTAGATGTTGCCGTCAGGACACTTGATCTCTATAAGAAGTAAGTTTTCTCTTTTTTGTTTCAAATATGTTTTGATTTAGTGATTTAACTAGCTCTTGATGGATTATTAAGTGATTTACTTACAAAATGTAATCCGTAGATGCTTTGATGGATATGCTGAACCTAAATGGAAACTAATGCTACTGGGTTGTTGTTGTTTATAGTGCTGGGTTGATGTCCTTGATATCCACAAACTAATTCATTTTTTAAGCCATGCAGTTACGTTTCTACTCCATATCCACTACCTAAACTGGATATGATCTTATTTGCAACCTTTAGATCAAACTCTAGGTCTTCTTTTTCTTGTAATTGGCATGCATCCTGGGCCCCTCGTAAAGGGTTTATACAGCCTTTTTCTGCTGTGGTTTTTAGTCAGTTTTTCCTCTCTGAAGTGGAGGACCTCAAAAGTATTTTCAAATCTGAATGGAGGTAGAGAATATCAAGGCAAGGTGGGGTTGGATTCATATGGGTTTTCTTTTTGACAATATAAAAATGGATTCAGATGGGCTTTCTTTTTCAAAAAAAAAAAAAAAAAAAAAGTTTAATTTATCTGGATTCAGCTGTGAATTTCTTTTTGTTCAATCGGGTCTACAGATTTTTTTTGCCCCCTTTGTCTTATCATTTCTTTAAACAGATTTAGACAAATGAGTCTCTCTCATGGGGTCTATGTGGCCTAATGGATGGATGAATGTGTAATAATCCTCCAGTGCAAAAACTGACAGCCCCAAACTGACAACTCCCTCATTGCTGGACCCCTACAGGGCCCATTCCCATGTGGGTCCATCCACTGAATCGCCCTCCAGCCCTGACCATGTCAACCTCTACGTCTCTCTCCATCTGTAATCCATTTTTGCTGGGTTTCTTCAGACTGCGGATGATAGGATGTTCATGTGCAGACTGTTAGTGGAGTTGGTTTGTGTTGATTTCTTTTAGATAGTTTAAGTTATCTATATATCTAATCTATATCTACATATTTATATATATGGGATGGAATTTGTATGGAGGCTTTTTGAGTTAAGTTTGTCTTTACTCTATAGTAACTAATCCCTTGTTGAAGTCAAAAAGTTCCTTTTGAAGCTTTCTTTCTTTTGCTTTGATAGATGATGAAAGTTTATATGATTCGAATGAATGATAGAAGATGCTGATGTTGGTATTATCTTGTGTCAGATATGTATAGAATGTGGTATGATTGTGGTGTTTGTTGTGTTCTTCTTTTATTTTCTATGAGATGGAGATGATACAGTTATATAAGTAGCTGATGTAGTGGGCCATCACGTTCATGAATACTCCATATAAATCATATTTTTAGATTTGGAAGTTTCCTTACCTACTTGGAGGCTGTTTGGATTCATGGAAGTTCTTGAATGGAAGAAAGGGTTGAACAGGACTTCCCATCCAAATAACTTCTCATTTCAACTCAGTATATGCAAATCTAGTCTGCTGAGCCTTATAAAGTACTGGATAAATCTAAACACATTAGGGGCAACTGGCCAGTATTTGAGCTGCTAGATCTCTTATAGTTGTGTTTCTATTATTTTCCCTCGAGTTGTTCTGGACTCCCATGATAGCTTGTGCAATAAGTAGACACATGACATTTTCCAAAGTAATTTTTTTTTTGGATTTTTGTTCCTCACCTGAATGCATATTAATTTTCACACTCTAGCAACTATACCCTGAACCATAAAGGGAATTCAGTTGTGCATATGACATTCTTAATCATATGTTAATCTTGCTATTTTTTTATGCAGATTGCATGAAAATTGAAAAACAAATTTTGTTGAAAGAGTCCATGCAGCTAGGATGCAGCCAACATGAAGGCCAAGTATGCAGAGTAACGAATTGCTATATGTTAAAATGGGATGCGTGAAGTTTTTTAAAACAATGGTGCATGTGTTGGAATGGTGCAACAATGAAATGATCATAGATGAATATGTAAATTTTCATTCGCATTTGAATGTTGGTACAGAGTAGAATGTTACCATTTGTTTGAATTTTGTAATGGTAATGGTAAAGTGTTTTCAATGTTGAAATGATGTTTGAATATTAATATGAAGTGGAATGAATTTTCTTGTTTCATTTTTTGATGATTTTGGAATGGAAATGGATGTTGGGTGTGGTAGATTTGTTCTTGGATAATGGAATTAGCAATTTCAATTTATTCATGTGACACATAGGAAAAGAAAATTAAAAATCAAATAAATAAAAAAAATTATATTAAAAAAAAAATAATTCCCGGTGAGAAAAATTCTGGCAAAAAAAATTGAAAAAATAATTTTCATAAATTGTAAATCTTTCCCGGCGCAGAAAAACGCCGGCGAAAGTTTTTCTAAATTTATTTTTAATAAAATAAACCACTTTTCCCGGCGCAAAATAAAGCTGGTGAAAGTTTTTGAAATTTTATTTTTGAAAAAATAAATCACTTTTCCCGGCGCAAAATAATGTCGGCGAAAGTTTTTCAAATTTTATTAATTAAAAAATAAATCACTTTTCTCGGCGCAAAATAACGCCGGCAAAAGTTTTTCTAACAGTTATTTTAAAAAAAACAAACCTCTTTTCCCGGCGAAATAAACCACTTTTCCCGGCGAAATAAAACACCGGCAATGTATAAGCTTTTACCGGCGCTGCCTCTTTTTCGCCGGCAAATGTTATTGCTGGCATAGTTTTCCTGGCGCATCGCCGGCGCATGAAAAATCGCCGGGAATAGTTTTTCCCAGCGTTTTATGGACCTTTACCGGCGCTTATTTAGCGTCGGCAAAAGTGCACATTGTTGTAGTGCCAGCACAGTCTGCGTGGTTGGTCCCTTGCCCTTGGAGGGTCCTTCGCCATTTCTGGTTTTTGGAGGCATGGTGTTGGAAGGCTTTTTGTTCAGTGATCCCCACAGACGGCGCCAAACTGTAGGCGGTGAAAACACGACACCCACTTAGATTGAGATAAAACTTTGTAGATCAGAGAATATCGAATGCCAAGAACCTGAAAAAGGAAGGAAAACGGTTTGGGTTAGACCCCTGACTGCTGTGAGCCGAAGGCGCTCCGATTCCTGAGTTAGTTCTCAAAAACTAAGCAGGAGGAGGGAGAGGAGAATATGACGATGCATTGTGTATTGTGTGTTGCGTACCTCTACGGGGCCGATCCCAAGTGTATATATGTGGGCATTCCTCGTTCATTCTCTCTATGAGTGGGGGTAGGTGGGGTGAGGTCCCATCGATCCTTACCCTGACATTCAGCGGTAGGTGAAAAGGGAACATCCCATCCAAACCTTCCCTGCCTTCGGTCAGTTGATGTTAAGGGCTGATAAAGCTAACTTCTTATCGCCATAAATGAGCAATCCTTTCATTATAAATGAATGCTCCTATCTGTAAGGGCGCGCCGTACTTCCCAGAGGAAGGTGACGGCCCACTCTGCCTTCAGCGTTTTGTTCCGAGACCAAGAATGGCTTGGCCGCGCTGGGCATTTGTGTTGAGCTGGCACTCACGCCGAGCTGCCTTGCCGCGCTGGCACTCCTAACCGAGATGCCGGGCTATGATTACAGAGGTCGAGGTGGACAACAAGTGCTACTGTAATCCTCGCTTAATCTCGTCATTACGGTGTTTTACCCACACATAAATCTCTAAAATTTCTACTCCCCTTTGCATTCCCAACCATTCCAAAACCAAAGACCAAACAATAACGATCTCCACATACACAACAATCTCAGATCTAGTCTACCCTCATATCAGACCGTCTGATGCGCTTCTCCATCTTCGCAACCAAAGGACTTCTACATGGATCATGTCCAATCTCAAACGACCCTGGGTTGGATTATGTGTGGTTGAGACATTATAATGAATGCAGAGTATAAAAAAATGAAGAGAGATTGTAATTTCTTTCACTATCAAGGTTTTGATTCAATGGCTATATATGATCATTTGATCAAAATGTAGGGTCCACTTAGCTATCTTTTTTATAGATATTGATGGTTGGATAAGAAGGATTCTATATATATAACTTGAGTATGGAGTATGATTGTCTTTGCTGTAAAATAATAAAAGCAGAGAGGGCTTATGGATTTCTTGAGTTAAAAACAGTAGAAGTAGAGAAGGAAGGAATAGAAGGAGTCTCCGGCAAGAAGAAGGCAAGGATATTGTAGTGAAGGAAAAAAAAACTTTACTCACCGTTCTCTCTTTTTGGCAAAAAATTCTAATCGTTACTACTAATTAGCATTTTGTAAGATTCTTCATAATTTTTTGGTAAAAAACTCTAAAACTTATTAGCCACATTAGAGACAAAATATCCAATTTCCATCAAGGCTGCTAAGAGAAATATGCACCATATCATTTCATATTTTCTTATAAGCATGTCTTCAAAATATATGGATTACAATGTTTGAAAATAATAAAAGAAAAACAGGTCAAGACCTATGACTACATTTTTTCCTGAAAATGTGTTTTTTTTTTTTTTTTTTTTTTTTTTTTTTGACTAGGTGGAATTGGCTTTAGTAATATCCATTCTATTTTTTAATTATATTTATACTTTAGTAGCTGTCATTTTATCTCTCTTTTTGTGTATTTTAATGTTCTTTTTCAAAGAATCTATCTAAATGGCGAGCCAAGCAGAGGCTTGAAATCAAGTTTCTCCTTTTGGATCTTTTGGGGACGTAAGTATACATTATACAAATGTGTCTTTAGCCCTTAGGCATATGCAATAATGGTACACATGTATTTTTAATTCTATTTGATGTACATTTTTTTTTAACTTCTACGGTTTCAAAATCTATTGATACGGGGAGTTGCAAAGAATTTGTCTCATTATGATTTTTGGTACATATTCTTTGATGTACAAAGAAGACTTCTTCTTATAATTTTGGCAACTTTAACTTAAATTTGTATTAATTTATTATTTTTTATAAAATTTACTATGAATATTAATCTATTGAATGAAAATCAATATTTTATTTGTTACTTATATTTTGAAATTCTGACCCCTATCAATGCTACTGCAACTTAACTTTTATTCCCTTTTTATGCATATAATGCATGTGCTTTTAAGCATGGGCGATCAAGCTAGCTCGTTATTAACTAAGGTGGAAGACATTTCTAAAATCTGTATTCCTAAAGCCGATGAAAAAGATGGAAGTGTCTGAACCTCCACTAAAGATCCCATCTTTCAACTAAATCTACCCACAAGGTTCTTACTCAGAGTACTAATGATAATAATGTAATGGTGTTTGGATTAATACGAGACAACTATGAATCTACCTTCAGCTCCCAGACCCTTGAACTTGCATGGGTCCGCCCCTCATGTCTGTACGGATGTTACCTACAGAGCTAATGATTAAAGTCTAGTTATAGTCTTATTAATGCTAAGGAATAACATTCCCCTTAATGTAGTTGCTCAATATAGGCCACATGCGTCTTCCTCTAAACAAGCAAAGGCACAAGCTATCATCCCAGCGCCGAAGGAAGCAAGCTCTTGAAATTGAGGGTTTTCCAAGATTTATCTTTTTGTCCGGTGCTATCGTTGAGAGCATCCAAGGGATTTAAGATAATGAGGATGGGTTATTAACAAAGCGAAGTCAAGTTTACAAAGCAAAAGGACACTAGGCAAGAGCAGTCAGCTCAGCAAGGGAAGAAGTGCCTTCGTCTTTGACCTTGGGAGAGCTAACCTCCCAGCTTGGCCCTGTGCAGGGACCTCGGAAGGGGCAGGTTGTGGAGAGTTATTGTCAGGCTGAGTAGTAGTGTAGTTGGACCAGAGGAGTGAATCCTCTGACACACCAGCATCGCTGAGGCCGACATCATACCTTCATTTGAAGACCAAGGCCTTCACCTGCTCGACCTGCTCCAAGTAGACCACCTCCACCTCCTCGAATGCAACCTCCTTTGACATCTCTATGGCCTTCTTCATTTCCTCCTCCTTCTTAGATAGCCTGGACTGAAGAACTTCGAGCTCCATCTCGCATACGGTCAAACGACTTAGGGCAGCAACAGCCTTGGCCTCCGCAACCTTTGCAGCCTTAGAAGATTGGCATCGTTGGACTCCGCAAGACGCCGAGCAGCAACGGAAGCTGCAAGCTCTGCTTCTAAGCCTTCAATCCGCCCCTGGTACTTTTCCAAACGATCCAAAGCTATGAACCACTTTTGGAGACCCTAAAAAAAGAAGCGGGTGGGGGGATGGGGGGAATGGAAGAGTGAAGGAAATACTGAAAGATGAATGGCCGACCAAAGGAAAGGGATAAGGCAACCTCACCAGTAAACATTGCTGAACCCCAGATGACACGAGCTCCTGATCGGACAAAGCACCATGCAGGTTCATTTCGGATGGCAGAAGGGCGGATTTACCGAGCTTAAGTGCTAGAGACGGAGAACCCATTACTCCTTCGCGAAGCGCAGGCTGTACTTCAAGAGAGGGTCTCAAAGAACTCTTCTGCCCTGAAGAAGGGCAGTGCTGAGGAGGCAAAGGGGGCTTGGGATTCTCCAACCACTTCGAGAGAGGGTTGGAGTCGCCAGAGGACTTTGCTAGAAGCTGATCCTTGTCCTTCTTTGAGTAGCGACACAATGATGTGTCAGCGGTTGGCCGTTTTCCAAGCATAGAGGAGGGATCGGAGATAGGAGTCTTCCTCACCCCAGGGGCCATGAGGTTGCCGAGGTTGTCAAGAAGATTCTTTGCCTTGCGCTTGGACATGATGGCTGAAGGGTTGTCAGATTCCAAAGAAGAGGAAGAGCTCTCAGAAATGTTTAAAGCTGGGTGGTCCTTGGAATACGAAGAGGAAGAAGCACTGGAAGCGGCTGCAAACCGAGATGACCTCTTGATCTTAACAGAACATTTTGAATAATAAGAAGCGGGTTGCTCGGCAAGGGGAGATGGCTCAGAAGAATGAGGAGAAGCTGAGGATTGGGTACTGAATGTGCTTGAAAACGGGCTCGTGATCACCCCGGGCTCGCCACGTGTCCTTGAAAACAACTCCAGCCCCCTTTCTTCTCGGAAAGCGAAACCGAAGAAAGCAGGCTTAGGGGCCAATTTTGTGTGGGGGGGGGGGGGGGGGGGCGGGGGGGGGGTGTGGTGTGGTTTGTTTTGAATTCAAATAGTATGGTTTGGGTCAGGTATGGTTTGGAACCTGCCCCACGGATCAAACTGAACCCATCGGCCAAACTAGCCCATTTAATAAGAGAAGACCGATTCAAAGGAAGGGAGAAGATAGCGGGCAATGGGGACAGAGTGGAGGCCGAGATTGGAGAAGATATGCCCCATCATCCCAGGCCATGTTTCTCATTCAGTCACCATGATGTGAAGGTGATTTCGTGGATACCAGGATTCCAAGGGTGGAAGGAATAAAAGGAAAGGGATGAATTGATGAGCAAGTACGAAAAAAATTCTAATCTCGTTAATATTAAAAATTTCCAAAAATCCATCATTGACTTAGGCATCGGAGGGGTTTCGATCGGATCACCCGATCGAATTCGAACTCTTTTTGTTTCCTTTGATTTTGTAATAGGGGATCCTACTTCAAGATTAGCACGGGAAGGAAGGAGAAAGGCATCAATCGCCACAACCGGACTTGTCAGCCTACCCATTTCAGCCCACGTTGAAATTGACCTTACACCATGCATTGATATAAATAAATTTTCAATTCAAATGGAGTGGGTCCCACCACATGATTGATCGCAAATAGGAACTACATCAGCAGTGGTTCCATGCCAGCGTAATCACGTTTCGTCATGTGATCAATCGGATGGTGGGACCACCCCCATGAGACCTGAGAATATACACTAGAGTGGATGAAATTTATCTTGAATGGTTCAGATCATCTCTATGTGGACCCCAAGATGGAATTCCAAGAATTTATTACATGGTTTCAATAATAGATAGAAGGGACACACTCTTCTACGTTGTGTTTTTGTTGTGGCCCCGGTACTCGGATCTAGCTCGGCCTAACCAGCTTTGGTTTGGGTTCATGCTCAAAATCCGAACAACGCATATTATTAAAAGTCTGATATGGTTCTGTTGTGCTGTGGCCTTATTGGACCCTACTAATCCTACCAAGATTACTTTTATGCTAGCAAGAGGTGGGCCCACATTTACACAGATGGACTCACCTTAAGATAAGTCATGGCCGCTATTCACATGCATGTGCCTATCCTCTTCCATATATAAATGAAGACCGTACGGCCATGATATCCTAATCTCATCTCTCTTCCTTCCTTACCTTTTGATAATTATTATCACCAATCTCAATCATTAATAAACATCATCGTACAATATAAGCACTTGATAATCATTAACACCTAGCTCAAGTTTAACATTTCATCATCATCAGCATCATCATTGAATCATCGATCAACCAAATAAGGGTGTTCTTTTTATTTATTTCTATTTTTTATTACTG
This sequence comes from Persea americana, assembly GCA_029852735.1. Lineage (NCBI taxonomy): Eukaryota > Viridiplantae > Streptophyta > Magnoliopsida > Laurales > Lauraceae > Persea > Persea americana. The sequence goes on from CM056813.1 coordinate 44,302,459, forward strand.
TGATCATCCAAGCTATTAGATTTTGCGGTATGATGTTGTGTGAACTGTCCAATTTAAGATATCTTCGCGGGATCGCTCAGTTCATTTCAATTGATTCTCGATCAGCCCAAAGAAAGACGTCTGTCCCGCCATTTAGGAATATTGATCAAAGATATATCTTGGGCCATGCAAATGGATCTGGACTAAAGTTTTCTAACATGTTTTACGACGATCACCTAAATATGACATAGGTGCACTCACCTGAAGTCGAGTAGCACCCATTGCACTGCGCAAGGTTTGGGTTCACCTATAAATTTGCATGCATGCATGGAGGTTCATCAATAGAAACAACATACCAAATACACTTAAAAAATAAGGATCAACCTTGTTTAATCACTCAACTAATTGTAACAGTTGCACTCCCTCTCCTTCTCAACCACAGATCCCACACCCTGTTTCACGTGATGGGAGCACACCCTGTTTCACGTGATGGGAGCAGTTTCAGGCAGAAGGATCTCCAGATTTTGGCTATTTATATGAAGTTGACGCAAATACATACTAACAAACAAATCAAGGATTATTATCATGTCTCTTAATCTCGTCTTCCCATTTTCCTCTGGCTCTCTTTTTCACTTGTCCCCTGGGGCGAGTGATCGATACATGAACCGTGACCTAATACCCTATCAATCCGTTTCAAGTTTCCCCACACCAGACTCCTCTTACTTCCACATTGAACGTCTACCTCAAGATCAAAAGGGCCAAAGAAAGAAGAATGGAGCTCCAGCCATCAGATGTGTCATCACAGCTCCACCCTTGGAGACATATGTTGATCGGCGATCAGGAAATTACCAGCCAACTGGTTGGGATTATGATTTTATACAGTCATTGAAGAGCCCTTACATGGTGATTATCACAATTCACTTCTCAATACATAATCCTTTGCATGTGGGATATAGTTAATGGGTTGGTATGAGCTGGTTACATTTAGAGCTTGAAATTAAGACAAGCGAGTAGGAGCCGAGTCTTGCCGGTACAACAGTAGGATTATTATACTATATTGTTTCAGAAGGTTTAAAGTCAATTATACTATATTGTTTCAGAAGGTTTAAAGTCAATTATACTATATTGTTTCAGAAGGTTTAAAGTCAATTTTTACCACTCACTTTTAGTTTTCTGTATTAACTTATTATTATATATTTATTATAAGGAAGGTTTAGAATTTAATTTTGATAGCTATCTTTCAATTTTGAGCCTACCTACATGAATCTATTATCCCACATCAATCTATTTTTATATATCACATGGGAAGGTTTCAATTCAATTGTGACTCTCTCTGGACGGACATATATGAAAATATAAATATATATATATATATATATTTCAAGAAATGGGTGCCGATTGTCATCCCCAATTGCAAGCCTACATGTGTCTTGTTACTTGCAGCCCTAGATGTGTTTACTAAATCTTATTGTTCGTCCATCATATATCGATCATACACAGGATGTTTCACACACTGGACGGGTCGAGGAACTGAAGAACTATGTTCGCGGTTTGCTTCTAGATTCTAGTGGGCCACTCACTAAGGTAGAGTTGATCAATCATCTCCAACGTCTTGGGGTAGGATATCTTTTTGAGGAGGAGATCAGGATAGTGTTGGACGCCATCTGGAAAGGCAAAGACATTGAGATTGAGAATGATTTGCATGCCACAGCACTCCGATTTCGGATCCTTAGACAAAATGGATATGATGCATCAATAGGTACATATGCCAATTGGGTTCAGTTACTTGTTAAATTAATTCTCACTGCAGGCAATTTTTGAGATTGGATTGTTCACCGCTATTATATTTCTTGATTGGCAGATTGTTTTAATAGCTTCATTGATGAGATGGGTAGTTTTAAAGAAGGCCTAGGTGAAGACGCGAAAGGACTATTGAGCTTATATGAAGCTTCATACCTCGCATTTCCAGGAGAAACTAGAATGGATGAGGCTAAAGCCTTCGCAAAAAGACATCTCAAGGATCGAAAGGGCAAGATAGACACTAGATTTGAAGAACAAGTGGATCATGCCTTCGAACTTCCCATACAATATAGGATGTTGAGGTTAGAAGCAAGATGGTACATAGACATGTATGAGAAAGACGAGAACATGGATCCTCTAATACTTGTACTGGCTAAGTTGGATTACAACATATTGCAAGCCTCATATCAGAAGGATGTTCAAAATGGGTATAGGTAAGAGAATGCCCATACCACTTGTTATTTATTCCATGGTCCTCCACCACTTCTATATCTTCTTCTCGATCGACGGTATAGCTCATACCTCATTGATGACTTCAGTATAGCCATATAAGAGGGTTGTTCCAATCCATACCATTTCATGTTTAGCCCCACGATGATGTGAAAATGGCGTATAAATAGTACCATGTACACAATATAACATACACAATTGAAAAGGCGTATAGACAAAGTTCTCTAGTACAGTCCCACAAGGTTTATTTTTCTTTTTATTATTATTTTTTTTATGTAGGTTCATCCAAAGTACTTTAGTTGTCAATCTTATGAGCCCTATATCGGTATCCAAACCTTAACTACAAAAAAAGTGATTTTTAGCATCGGAAAAAAATACCTTCAAAGGCAATTTTTTTCCGCTGCTAAAAGTTACTTTTCGTGGCAGGAATTCTTTTTTTTTTTTCCACCGTTGAATTGCCATTTTCAACCCAGCACATATTGTCCAAGGATTCTCGTCACCTTTTTTCTGCCACTAAAAAGGGAGTCATCTTAGTTTTAGCAGTGCAAAAAAAAAAAAAAAAAAAAACCGTTGCTAAAGGTATTTATCTTTTCACCTCTAAAAAAAGCTTTTTTAAGTCAACTTTTTTATTGAATTAATAAACCCAAGATATTGAAACCAATCATCATAAATCTCATAGATTTTGAATAATTTGTAAAAAAATCCAATCTACAGATCAAATTTCCTAATGTTCTATATATGTGCCCTCAATTCATGCTCCGAACTTTTTAATATTTTTGTATTTATGGTAAATATCAGTAAGGTTAGTTTCATATCTTAATTCTTGATCGATGAGAAATTTTTGATAAAATCCAAAAAATCACACTCAAAGGCAAACGACCCAAGGTGCATGAAAATAACAAAACTCACTAAGGTGCATGAAAGTAGGATCTATTAACTAACTAGGATTTCATTCTCTGCTATGCATTATAGGTGGTGGAGGCAACTGGGTCTGGTGGAGAAGCTGCCCTTTTTTAGGGACCGTTGGTTGGAGTGCTATCTATTCTCTCTTTCAACTACATATGAGCCTCAATATGGTTATGGCCGAGAAGTTCTTAACAAAGTCAATCAGATGATCACAGTCCTTGATGATATGTATGATGTCTATGGTACTGTAGAAGAGCTCGAGCTCTTGACTGATGCAATCGATAGGTTTGTTTCTTTCTTTTCTTATTTGCTTTTCTTCCTCGTTTTTCAGCTCTTTAAAAACAGCTCACATGTAATCCATGGGAAATCAAAAGATGTAACTAAGAGTGCAACCTGTCTTTCATCCCACCAAACCCAACCTGAATTCTAGAAAGGTCATCCGCAACCCAACCCAAGCAACTATCAACTGACCCGTGACCTAAACTTCAAATCACGTTTGTTGTGTAGGCTCTCTCTCTCTCTCTCTCTCTCTTGTATGTGTGTGTATATATATATATATATATATATATATTTGAGGGAGTTAGGTTCGTGTTCAATCTGAACTACGATAGTCCATGGAACATTTAAAAGAAAAGATTCAAAATAAAGATTTTGAATTTCACTCGTGTCAACATATTTGGTCCTGTAACTAAATGGACATGCCTTAGCAAATGTTTGCTAACTTAAGGCCCGAATATCTCATATTTTAGTAAAACCACATTGATTTTTAATATAATAACTATTCTATATATCTGATTGACATTTCAGTTGGGATACCAGTGCGATCGAACAACTTCCAGAGTATATGAGAACAAGTTTTCTAGCCCTACTAAATTTTGGAAATGACCTTGGCTATGACACTTTAAAAGATCAAGGTTGGGACGTCATTCCTTGCGTGGGAAACTTGGTAAGCATTAATCATATCTACATTCCCTTCAAGAAAAATCCCTTCTGATGGATGGACTCGTGGTTCTTTTTTTATGAAGATTAAAAAAAAAAAACAATAATAGTGTTCAATTAGGTGCATTGAATAATGTTTTTCATGAAACTCTAGAGGATTATCCACATTTTATGGAAAGAGAGAGATTCTTAAAAGAAGCATATGAGGACTCCATTAAATCACATTGATAGCCCATTTCTTTCTATCCAATTGAATTGATCATAAGAATTTGTGGTAAAATAGGACACCATCTTCCAGTGGATTTGATTCACTAGGATAATGACTGGATATTCATTTTTCATCACCAGTTGATTTTTTTAAGGGGGGCTAATTAGAAGGCTATTTATGAATCTCCACCTTTTCTCATCAAATTTTTTTTTTCCATCATTTTTTATCAAGCTAAAAAAAAAAAACCACGTTTCTTAAAATTTTTAGAAATCCAATTCCATCCAAACCAATGGACCTAGATTTTTAATAGCTAAACCAAACATAGAGAGGATTTTACTGTACAATTCCATTATGACCCAACCAAACCAAGCAAACGGATCATATCAATTTTGATGGCTTGAAAACATAAAACCCTTGATTGTGATGAAAATCTTGTGCTTATTTAGTGGGCAGGTTTATGTAAAGCATACTTGGTGGAGGCAAAGTGGTATCACAATGGCTATACCCCAACACTTGAGGAGTATCTAAATAATGGCATTTTCTCAATATCTGGGCCTGTCATATTATCCCATGCTTATTTTTCTATGAGATTGAAAGTAACCAAGGAGGTGTTAGATGGCCTTGAGAATACTGCAGATCTCATACGTTTCTCATCTACGATCCTTCGACTTTGCGATGATATGGGGACTTCAACGGTACGAACGATACAGCCTTATCAGTTCTTTGTCATTTCTGTTTAGAGTAATATTGCTAATCACTCTTATGTATGACGCTTTATTTTGACGTCTATGTTGATATCCCCTTCACTTTGTTCTCACGTTATTATTCATATGTTATTTAGGGCCTATTTCTTTGCTGGAATTCCAGGAATTCTTGCCAGGGGAATTCTTGAATTCCTAGACATAGTGGAATTCTTGGATGCTCCTTTGGGCTTGAGCATCCAGAAATTTCACCAAAATGCAAAGAGAGTAGAATTCGTGGATTCCCAAAGGTCAAAAGAGATATTTCATGTGGCTAGAATCCAGAAATGATAATAAAGAAACATGAAATTCAGAAATTTCAAAGGACAACTTGTCATATCATGTCCAGGAATTCACCAATTCCTGGACATGGTGAATTCCTGGCAGAAATTCCACTAAAGAAACAAGCCATTTTTGGAAGGAGCTACTTCTATTTGCCGATGTACTCTCTGATGTTCTCCCTTTTCTAGCTTAGCATGATTTTTTTTGAGGTTTTTGTATATAACCCCCTAAAGTTTGTAGGATTTGTAAATAGACCATTGGGGTTTTAGTATTTGTAAATAGGCTCTTGCCGTTTCTTTTTAATATCTTTCGTGTCCTCAAAATCAATATTCCTAACAAGAATGGGCAACCACCATGAGATTTGTCTTGATTTTTATATAAATGACAACTTTGCCCTTATATCCATTAAAAAAAATGAGTATATTATTTTTTATAAAAATATTATTATTTTATCTTAAGTCCAAATATTGATTTCTCTAAATAACTCACTCTTGCACATGACCAGGGGTGGACCTAGGTACAATAGCTTGGGGACCGAAGCCCCCACCCATATCTGAGAAAACTTTTAAAATCGCCCTTCCCCCCTCAAATTCTAAAAATTAGTTTTTTTTTTTAACATTTCTCCTTTCCCTCGATATTTCTTTTACATAGAACCAAACACCCCCCCGCCCCACACCCCCCCCCCCCCCCCTAACAAATCCTAAAAACTAATTTATTTTTCTTTTTTCTTTTTTTTTTTTGACATTTGCCCGATCCCCCGATTTTTTTTTTTACATCCCCTACACATGAACAATGCATTTTAAAACTTTCATCAATCCAATAGTGGGTCATGTCTAGATTGGATATCTCATACCCAATTATAAGTGTATGTGTTGATTATCATCATAATCAATTTGGATTTAATGAAATGAGCACTGTATTGATAAAAACTTAGTTTATGTCGGGTTGTTTTCTCCCACTAAGCGCAATTGTTAAATATTACAAACTTTATTGAAAAAATTAAGTCTAGGCTTTTGAAATTATGCATATAAGGATAAGAGATATGGACAAAAGTTTCATTTCGCACTAAAAACCTATGGTGGTTGGTAGTCTATTGATTTTAAAGACACGAAAGGTTTTAAAATAAAGATACAGGGGCCTATTTACAAATACTAAAACCTCAGTAACCTATTTACGAATCCTACAAACCTTTGGGGGGTATATAAAAAGAGCCCTTTTTTCTTAAAGTGTGTAATTTGAATTCTCCAAATTGTAGGTGGGGCTCTGTTTTTCTTTGGGCCCTTACATCTAAAACGCACCCCACCGTGCAATATATATATATATATATGAGCAGGGCTCTCCTAAGTTGCACCTTAGCTTATTCTAAGCTGAAACAATGTCGGTCCTATAGATCATCGTCGCTTATCTCTGTTTTTGGCATGATGGAACTGAAAAACCTAATTTTGATTTGATTTGTCTTAATTTTGGAAACGATTATCTTGCCAAAAACAAAGATAATCAACATTGATTTGTGGTACCAGCACTGTTTCACCTTAAGAAAGCCCCTCTCATAGATATATACGTATAGGTATATGTATGCATATATATATATATATTCATATATGTATATATATGTATGTATATACATGTGGGGAGACGGTCCTTAATGGTCCACACCATTCGGGCCCACTTTATGAGCCATCCAAATTGACCACTCATTCATAAACCCTTTATAGGCACTGAATCCCATGAATTTGCATGGATTCGGATGAACTAGACCGTTGGATTGAAGGTTAATTTTTCTTCTTTAATATAAAACTATTAAACTTGTGGACCAAGGATGAATGGGTTAGAGGTATTAGATTGACTTCAAATTTGATATGTAAGTTGGCCCCATTTGAATCTTTCAATTCCCCTTGTCCCATGACTAGTGGGGTCTCACGGTGGGCCCCAATAGGCAGTCCGTACAGAAAACCATAAAGACCGTCCTTACAGGACCACCTCCCATATATGTGTATATGTGTGTGTGTGTGTGTATAGGGAGATGCTCCTATGAGAGATGCTCTTACCTTATTACGAGAGATAAGGTGAGGGCCCTCACACCCATATCCAATGCCAACAACATAAATGTAATGGCTCCCACCTTATCTCACAAAAAAGATGAGAGATCTTTCATAGGAGCATCTCTTATATATATATATATATATATATATATATGTATCATGCCCTTTTATTAATTCCTGACCCGATAGTTAAGTGCGCCAGATTGTTGATTCCATCTTCGATGTTCCTCCACTCTTTTTTTTTTTTTTGGAAGGTGGTCATTGACTCTTGGACAATATTTTAATAGTAAATCCTAATTACCTTCCACAAATCTCTAGCAGAATGGATGATCTGATAATTATAACAAAAAATGATTCAATTATTCATTTGATCCTTTGATGTTTGTCAATAATGAGTTAGACTGGACTAATGCTAGCCATTCGTACAATGGAGGCTATTGTAGGCATTGTGCCAAAATAAAATGACATAAGATCGAATTGATTTTCTGTATATGTTGCCACAAGTTATTGATGCAATCACAATGAAAACGTTTTGTCAGATATTTTGTAAAACTCTCGATCCCTTAGAAATGGGAGCATAAATAACAAAATGTTTTATTTCACTTTATGTCAATGCATGTACACAAGGGTTTATGATTTTTATATTTTCAATTAGAAAAATACTTAAGTTCATCCAAACTCCTTAATCTACGTCCATTCAGTGTTTTACTTGTGTACATAAATTTTATTTAAGGAGAATTTAGTCTCTGCCATTCGATAGTGTTAGCAACATTTAATGTATTTTCAGGGTTTTTTTTTTTCTTTTATCTTTTAATGTTGGCTCACACTTAACCACATTTGATACTAATATACAGGATGAGATTGCGAGAGGTGACGTCCCCAAGTCTATCCAATGCTATATGCATGAAGCTAATGTTTCCGAGGCAATTGCTCGAGAACACATAAGAGGGTTGATTGATGAAATATGGAAAGAGATGAACAAGGAATATGTTACTAATCATGTTTTCCCTAGAGCTTTTGCTGATGCAGCTGTAGGCCTTGCACGAAGAGCAGAATGTGTTTACGTCAACGGAGATGGATTTGGTCGGAACCAGTCAAATTCGGAGATCAATGGCCAGGTTATGTCATTGGTGGTGGAGCCCATACCAATTAATAATGTATAATTCTAATTTTATTTGTATAATGTCTTGGCTTTCATTGTTATATTAATAATATATAATCCGGATGTTATTTGTGTAATGTCTTTGCTTACATTGTTATCGCCTAATATACATATCTCATAATGGAATGGACTTGGCAGGGAGAGTAGTAGATTTTACATGTAAAATTTAAATATATTATATGATGGGGGACATTCATGTGCATCAATCCCTCACCATAGGGTGAAGGCACTTTCCCTTTTTGCACATGAATCCCCCTTTTGTACTTTACCCTATGTACTTGAAATTCCCCTTTTATACTTGAAAAAATACCATTTATGGAAGCATCCCTCACCCTATGGTGAGGGATAGATGCACATGAATATTTCCCTTATATGATAATGCAAAACACACAAATTTTTTATAATTTGGACCCACAGACTTGCATCATGTAGCTCAATGTATATGGATATGAATGTTTTATGTTTTACATATGAATATGAACTAGATATAAATTATGTGACATGTTTTGAATCATACTACCAGTTTGGATGAGGTTCTATTCGATAGTACAATTATTTTGAGCGAACGATTTACTTTTATTACCATATTTTTTGCGGAAAAAAATCACATCTAAGTTTTTTTCGGAATTCCTACCTTTATGGCCTGTTTGTTTGCATAAATATCGAGGAATCCATGGTGAAATAAGCCCAGCCAAAGGATCATTAGAGAGGTGACGGGTGAAGGAGCGATGAATGAATGATAGATATAAGGTGGAGATGTAGATGGGACCTCAACTCTTCGAAGTATTAAATTACTAGAATAATGGGTATCCATTTCCCATTTTTCTTGATTCAGTTTCTATTAAAGGAGAGGTGATTTGATCTTCATTGTTGGATATTCACAATTAGTAGTCCGTTTTTCACCACAAATAAAAACACAATCCTAAGTGTGTGGGTAAAACACCGTAATGACGAAATTAAGCAAGGATTACAGTAAGACTCGCTGACCACCTCGGCCTCTATAGTCACATCCCGTCAGCTCGGCAGCTCGGTCAAGAGCACCAGCACGGCAGGGCGGCTCGGCAGCTCGGCGTGAGTGCCAGCTCAGCACAAAAGAACAGATGGCCAAGCCATTCTTAGTCTCGGAACAAAATGCTGAAGGCAGAGTGGGCCGCCACCTTCCTCCGGGAAATACGGCGCACCCTGACAGATAGGAGCATTCATTTATGACGACAGGATTGCTCATTTATGGCGCTAAGAAGTTAGCTTTATCAGCCATTAACATTAACTGACTGAAGGCATGGAAAGTTAGGATGGGATATTCCCTTTTCACCTACTGCTGCCTGTCAGGGTAAGGATCGATTTGACCTCATCCCACCTACTCCCACTGACAGAGAGAATGAACGAGGAATGCCCCCATATAGGCACTGGGGATGACCCCATAGAGGTACGCAACTCGCAACACTGACCACATCGTCTCATTCCCCTCTCCTGCCTCCTCCTGTTTAGTTTTTTTCCAGAACTAACTTAGGCATCGGAGCGCCTTTGGCTCACGGCAGCTAGAGGCTCTGACCCAAGCCTTTCTCCTTCCCTTTTCAGGTTCCTCAGCCCCGCGGAGGTTCCCGGCGTTCGGTCTTCCCTGATCTAAGAGGTTCATCTCCTCAATCTAAGTAGGTGTCGTTTTTACCGCCTACAGTTTGGCGCTGTCTGTGGGAATCACTGAACGAAAAGCCTTCCAATACCATGCCTCCAAAAACTAGAAATGGTGAAGGACCCTCCAAGGGCAGGGGACCGACCATGCAGCCTGTCCTGGCACAAGGTCCACCCCCTCAACAGAGAAGATCAGGAGGAAGGTCCCCTACAGTCCAGTCGGTATCACAGTCTAGGGGATTGACGATGCCTTCCCTTCACAATGTTATGCCTCCAGAGCGGCCCCGCCACAGCAATGAGCACGTCAGGCGAGGTGACAGGTCAGTCACGATGATAAAAGGCGTGATCGGATCCGCGGAGAAGAGGACTCCAGCAGCAGCCACGAGCGTGTGGAGCCAAAGAAGCAGCGGAGGATACCAGAAGACGAAGAGGAGCTCAAGCAGTGGATCGACCGACAAGTCAAGCAAACCGTTCGCTAGAATATGGAGACTGCTGGTATCGCTCGAGACCAATGCAGCGCCTTTGAAGCTGAAGACACAGGCGCATCTCCTTTTTCTAGGGAGATCAGAAAGTACTCCCTCCCCGAGAAGTTCAACATCCCGAGGTTCACCCTTTATGATGGAACCTCGGACCCTGCGGCTCACCTCCGACACTATGTCCAGAGGATGTCGATCTGGGGGGAGGACGATTTCCTGAACTGTCAAGTTTTTTCCTCCAGTTTGGGAGATCTCCCCCTACGATGGTTCTGCTCACTCCAGGAGGCTCCATCTCCAGTTGGCGACTGCTTCGGACGTCCTTCCTGGAGAAGTTCCAGGCTCACCGCGTCATCCCTAAGATCGATGCTGACCTGATGGCCCTCCGGATGCGAGAGGACGAGAACGTCACCTTCGCCCGTCGCTTCTGGACTGCTTACAGCCAGATCGAGTGCGCCTCTGAAGAGATGGCGGTTAAATCCTTTCAGCTGGCCCTGCGCCCGGGCATCCAGCTTCGGGCACAGCTGGTCATGTATCCCGTGGCCACCATGAAGGTGCTCATGGCTCGGGCAAACCGATTCATCCGGGCGGAGGAGGACGAGGTCCGCGGGCGGGAGAACTTCGGCCTCTCCCAGAAGAGCCGACCACCCAAAGGGGAGACAGACAACAGGTCCCCCAGGAGGGAGGACCGCCGCAGAAACCCATCCCCGGATCGGCACGGGGCCCGGTCCTTAAATCGTCGACGGAACCCCTCCACCTCGGCCACAGCCTCGGGGAGCAGCAGGAGGGCCTGGAACGATGCCGCCACCTTCAAAGCGGTAAACAAGATTTCCAAAGAGCCCATCTATAAGCTCCTCCACAAAATAGAGGCACAGCCCTTCTTAAAATGGCCGTAGCCTATGAGAGGTGACCCCTCTTCCCGTGACCAGGGCAAGTTCTGCGCTTATCACAAGCAGAATGGGCACAGGACTGATGAGTGCAAAAGCTTCAAGTCCCACCTTGAGAGCCTTGTGAAAGAGGGGCACCTGAGGGACTATGTCAAGGAGGAAGGACGGGACAGCAGCCGACCTCCGCACTGACATGATGGCGGACAGGATAGCGAGCCGGAAGGCATCATCAATGTCATCCACCTCGCTCCCCCAGTGAAGGGGAGCTCCCAGGCCCGTGCCTTAGGCCAGAAGAGCCTCCCATCAAAAGCAGGTGTTGATTGCGGCGCCGGGACCAGCTGTAAAGAAGGCCAAGACAGAGGGTCCCAGAATATGGTTCTCCGACAGGGATCTAGAGGACGTAGAACTCCCACATAACGACCCTCTGGTGCTTACCTTGAAGCTGCGGAACTTCTTGGTCTAGAGAGTCCTTGTCGATCTAGGCAGCTTGTCCGAGATCCTGTACTACGATTGCTTTCAGAAGCTGAAACTCAAGGACGAGGATCTCCAAAATGCCCGAACTCCTCTCGTCGGCTTCAGCTCAAAACCAGTGTACCCGAAGGGGAAGATCTCCCTCAGAGTCCAAGTAGGAGGCGCCTCCAGGCAGGTTGACTTCCTGGTCGTCGACGTCCCCTCCCCGTACAACGTCATAATGGGAAGGGCGTGGCTGCATGGCATGGATGCTGTGCCCTCCACCTGTCACCAGAAGCTCAAGTTCCCCCTAGAGAACTCTTCCGGCCGGACCGACGTGATCACTATCAGAGGCGACTAGCACATGGCCAGACAATGCTTGATGGCCGTGCTGCCTGGAGAAGCCGAATCATCCCAGGTCCATATGGCCGAGCTGGACAGGGAGGGCGAGCTCGGGGATGTTGGCAGGGCTCCGGCGCAGAATAGCATCGAGGACCTCGCCGAGGTCAGGATCGACCCCGCCGACCCGAACAGATTTTTCCTAGTCGGAAGCCAGCTCCCCGAAGACGAGAAGACACAGCTGCTGGACCTCCTCCTCGAGAGTAAAGAGATCTTTGCGTGGACGCCTTACGAGATGCCCGGCATCGACCCGGCAGTCATGTGCCACAAGCTGAATGTGGACCCTAACCACAAGCCCGTAATCCAAAAAGCTCGCCGAACTGGGGTCCCACAGACTGAGGCCGTAGTGGAAAAGGTCGAAAAGCTGCTCAAAGCGCAGGTGATAAAAGAGGTCCACTACCCGCAGTGGCTAGCCAACACAGTAGTGGTCAAGAAGGAGACGAGGAAGTGGAGGGTCTGCGTTGACTTCACTGACCTCAATGCAGCCTGTTCCAAAGACAGTTTCCCCCTTCCAAAGATCGACCAGCTCATTGACGCCACTGCCGGGCACGACCGCATGAGTTTCCTCGACGCTTACCGAGGATACCACCAGATACCTCTGTTCGTACTTGACCAAGAGAAGACAGCCTTTATCACACCCCGGGGCACCTACTGTTATAAGGTAATGCCCTTCGGGCTGAAGAACGCAGGGGCGACTTACCAGCGGCTGGTGACCAAGATGTTTCAAGCACAGCTCGGAAGGACTGTGGAGGTTTACATCGACGATATGGTCGTCAAGTCCAGAGAGTCGCAGGACCATTTGGCTGACCTCTGCCAGGTTTTCGGGATGTTCCGCCAGTTCCAGCTGAAGCTGAACGCATCCAAATGCGCCTTCGGTGTCGGCTCCGGAAAGTTCCTGGGGAGCCTTGTCACGAGAAGGGGGATTGAAGCAAACCCTGACCAGATCTCGGCGATCCAAGAGCTCCAGAGCCCGACCTCGGCTAAACAAGTTTAGAGGCTGACCGGCATGGCTGCCGCTCTCAATCGCTTCATCAGTCGAGCTTCCGACAAGTGCAGGCCCTTCTTCCAGCTCCTACACAAAGGCTCAAAATTCCAATGGACGCCGGAATGCGATCAGGCCCTGCAACAGCTCAAGTGCTACCTCTCTTCACCTCCGCTACTGTCGACCCCAACCCATGGTGAAGCACTGTATCTGTACCTCGCGGTCTCGGACCATACAGTGAGCTCGGTGCTCATCAGAGAAGAAGATGGCCAGCAGAGGCCTATCTATTACACCAGCAAGATCCTGCTCGACGCCGAGACCCGGTATTTACAGCTCGAGAAGCTTGCCCTGGCGCTAGTCAGCGCCTCGCGGAAGCTTTCCCATTACTTCCAAACTTTCACTATCGTGGTAGTGACCGAGCACCCACTGAAGGCTCTCTTCCGAAAGGCAGACGTCTCCGGTCGAATCTCCAAATGGGTTGTCGAACTGGGGCAATACGATATCAAGTATCAGCCCAGAACGGCCATCAAAGCCCAAGTTTTGGCAGACTTCATTATCGAATTCACCTCTCAGAGTTCGGCGCCGACCTTACTCGACACTGAACTAGGGGGCCATGAGGATAAAGGGGCAACAACCGAGACAGAGCATCAACAGTCCTGGAAAATCTTCGTCGACGGATCCTCAACGTCCAATAGGGCTGGCGCTGGCATAGTCCTCCAGTCTCTAGAGGGCCTTGTCATCGAGCAAGCTCTAACATTCGGCTTCAAAGCGTCCAATAATGAGGCCGAGTACGAAGCACTCATTGCCGGGTTGAACAGTGCTAAAATCTTGGAAGCTCGACATATTGTGGTTTTCAGCGATTCCCAATTGGTGACGAACCAACTCAGCGGAGACTACCAGGCTCGGGATGACATAATGGCGTCCTACTTAGCTCACACGAAGGAACTCCTCTCCTAGTTCGAAAGGGCCGAGATCTGACAGGTCGGTAGAGAGTCCAATTCCCATGCCGACGCCCTTGCCAGCCTCGCCTCAGCGGTCGAGGCCAGTAATAGAAGAACTGTCGAAGTAGAGACACTGCGGGAGCCCAACATCGAACTACAGTGACCGCGGCAACTCATGTGCGTGGATCTTGGTCCGAGCTAGATGGACCCGGTCATCGCCTATTTGAAGGACGACCTGCTGCCTGAAGACAGATTGGAGGCACAGAAGATTAGGCTGAAAGCAGCCCGGTTTTGGCTCTCCCCAGATGGCAAGATCTACAGGAAGTCGTTCACCGGACCCTACCTCCAGTGCGTCCACCCAAGCAGAGTCGACGATTTCCTTTACGAAATTCATGAGGGGATCTGCGGCAGCCACATCGAAGGTTGGTCGCTCGCCTACCGAGCAATCAGTCAAGGGTACTGGTGGCCGTACATGCAGAAGGACTCTCAAATCTATGCCAGGAAATGTGAGAAGTGCCAGAAGTTCTCACACTCTCTCCACAAGCCAGCGCAGGACCTAAGCCCTCTATCCAGCCCGTGGCCTTTTGCTCAGTGGGGCCTGGACATCGTCGGTCCGCTACACCGAACTCCAGGGAACAAAAGATGGCTGATAGTAGCTACAGATTACTTTTCAAAGTGGGTCGAAGCGGAGCCTCTGTCCTCCATCACCAAGCAAGACACGAAGAACTTTGTATGGAAGAACATCATCACGAGATTTGGAATCCCTCGAACTCTCATCTCCGATAATGGGACCCAGTTCGACTCCAACTTCTTCAGAAGCTTCTGCCAGGAGTACGGCATCCAAAACTTCTACTCCACCCCGGCGTACCCACAGAGCAATGGCCAGGCTGAGATCTCAAACAAAGTGATCCTTGATGGACTCAAGAAGAGACTCGACCGAGCTAAGGGGAGGTGGGCAGAAGAGCTTCCTAGAGTTCTATGGGCTTACAGGACAACTCCAAGGCGCTCCACCTCGGCTACACCATTCTCCCTTGCCTACGGCATGGAAGCAGCCATCCCCCTTGAGGTCGGCCTCCCGACCTTGAGGTCGGAAATCTATAACCAGGGGCTGAACGACTTGAATATGGCTCGAGAGCTGGATTTCGCGGAAGAACGAAGAGAGACAGTAGCTATCCACCTGGCTGCCTATCAACAGCAGTTGGCCACGGGATACAACCAGAAGGTCAAAGCAAGAAGATTCGCGGTGGGGGAACTAGTCCTGAAGAAAACGCTTCCTGGCGACCGAAATCCCAATGAAGGGAAATTAGCACCCAGCTGGCAGGGGCCATATAAAGTGCTATCAAAGGTGGGAAGGGCCGCGTATAGGCTCGAGGACATGGAAGGCAAGGAGCTGCCGCGACCATGGAACACGATGCATCTCAAAAAGTTTTACTTTTGAAAACATGTACTTAAGGGTTCAAATAACAATAAAAAGCAACATTCTTCAGCAGATCTTTTTCAAAATTGCTTCCAAGTTACGCAATTCGGCCGCTATACCAGCTCCCTAAGGGTCCGGTGCCCGCACCACCGCGCGGCTCGGCAGCTTTGTTCAGAGCGCCAACCGTCCTCAGCTCGGTGCCCGCACCAGCTTTGGCGGCACAGCCATAAGCGTCCAAGGGTCCGGTGCCAGCACCACCCCGCGGCTCGGGAGCTCTGTTCAGAGCGCCAACCGTCCTCAGCTCGGTGCCCACACCAGCTTTGACGGCACAGCCATAAGCGTCCAAGGGTCCGGTGCCAGCACCACCCCGCGGCTCGGCAGCTTTGTTCAGAGCGCCAACCGTCCTCAGCTCGGCGCCCGCACCAGCTTTGGCGGCACAGCCATAAGCGTCCAAGGGTCCGGTGCCAGTACCACCCCGCGGCTCGGCAGCTCTGTTCAGAGCGCCAACCGTCCTCAGCTCGGTGGCCGCACCAGCTTTGGCGGCACAGCCATAAGCGTCCAAGGGTCCGATGCCAGCACCACCCCGCGGCTCGGCAGCTCTGTTCAGAGCGCCAACCGTCCACAGCTCGGTGCCCGCACCAGCTTTGGCGGCACAGCCATAAGCGTCTAAGGGTCCGGTGCCAGCACCACCCCGCGGCTCGGCAGCTCTGTTCAGAGCGCCAACCGTCCTCAGCTCGGTGCCCGCACCAGCTTTGGCGGCACAGCCATAAGCGTCCAAGGGTCCGGTGCCAGCACCACCCCGCGGCTCGGCAGCTTTGTTCAGAGCGCCAACCGTCCTCAGCTCGGTGCCCGCACCAGCTTTGGCGGTACAGCCATAAGCGTCCAAGGGTCCGGTGCCAGCACCCCCCCCGGCTCGGCAGCTCAGTCGAGTGCCAGCCTCCCTAGCTCAGTTCTAGCACCGGCTGCGGCAGTAAAGCCAAAAACTTCGAAGAATACCTCAAGTTGTCAGCTTCCGCTCTCAAGGGTTATGGACGCTGATCAAGACCACGGTTCATAAACTAAATCTCGGTCGTGGGCAGATATCCAATTTTAAGAATTACAAGAAGTTCGATTATCTAGACCAACTACTTAGCAAATAAAGCATAGTAAGATAGACGTCGACCACACACCCATTTCATCAGAGACAAGGGAAAAGAAAGCCAAAGAATGCGAAGAAAGTTGTTTCATTAATTGAAATCCTGATTACAAGATGGATGGAAATACAATGAAAGAAAAATTACAAAAGGGTCTCAGAGGGCTGCAGCTTCCACATTGCAGTCAATCTCTGGAGGAACCTCGGCCACGACCGCGCTGACCTAGGGAGCGGTCGGGGTGGCTTCAGAGATGACCGCGCTAGCTTCAGGAACGCTAGCCTCAGGAGCGGCGGCTTCGAGAGGGGCCTCGACGACCGCAGGCGCAGGGGAGTCTTCAAGGTTGGCGCTGGTAGCTGGAGGAGCCTCTGGAGGCGCCTCGGGGGCGGCGCTCGCCTCCGGGCAGGCTTGCAGGGGAAGGCAAGGGGAAGCCTGAGACACGACTGCACGTTCCGAGTCCGAGCAAGGGAACCTTGGGGGATTCCTGAGGAGAGGCCTATCCTCAGGGACCCCAGCCTTCTTCAAGGCTGCTTTCCATCCGAGCTCGCAGGCTCGGTCTCGGATCCCTGGCAGCTGTACCTTGTAGTCAGCCGTCAGTCTGCCAACCTCCTCCCCCATGATGGAGTCATGCTCAGCCAGGAACTCCTCCTTGAGCCTGGCTTCTTGTTTTGCCAGAGCAGACTCAATCTCGGCCGCCTTCCCCCTCAACGCCATCTCCAGGGAGCCTTGCGCCTGGTTTCGCTGAGAAAGGAGCCTCTTGTTTGTCCCCCTGACATCCCACAGGTCCTCTTCCAGCCGCCCCACCGCGGGCCGGAGGTTGTCAAGCTCGGAGGCAAGATGGAGGTTCTGGGTCTCCTCGTCCTTCAGCTCGTCCTTGAGGCGCTCGACCACGACCTGGGACTCCTCGAGATCGAAGACGAGGCCAGTATTTCTGCCCACCTCTTCTACCAGCATCGCCTCCTTAGCCGCCAAGGACGCCCGCAGCTCCTCCCTCTCGACCACCCATTCCGCCTCCCTCGCCTGGGCTGCGTCGAGCCTCTCTATGCCCATCTGGCATTTCTGCAACAGCTGCAAGAAGAGAACCAGGAGTCAATAAAAGAACACCGAACTAAAAGCTCCGGGGGGGGGGGGGTACTGCACTTACTGATACCAGCGAGCGCATCGAGGAGAGCAGGAGCGACTCGCTGTCCATCCCAGCCCACCTCGCCATGTCCTGAGGAAGGGCGCAGGCGCGTCCCAGCGCGGCGACCACTTGGGGATCGGTCGCACAGTCTGTCTCGGCCAACTGCCTCCCTAGTACTTCCTCGATGGCCGGCCTCCACGGAGCCAGAGGAGGGGGCGAGATCGTTCCGCCAGCGGGCGGAGGCGAAGAGGGGCCAGGCGAGGCCTCAACCCTTGCTCTCTTCTCAGGTCGCCTCCCCTCAGTGACCTCGGCGGAGCGAGCCCGACCTCCAGCCCTTGCAGCGTGATCGGGGGGTGAGTCATCCACGACGGTCGCAGGAGACAGAGCCGAGGCGACCTCGGCCGCGGCTGACTGAGTGGCCTCGGTCGCGGCTGCACGGACCGTCTCGGCATCTGGGCCAGGAGTTCCACCCGCAACTGCCGGAGGCGTCGCAGCCACTGCCTGAGGAGGATCCCGGACCTCGCCTCAGATGTCCCCGAAGGCCGTCGCGAACAGGTCTCCTGCAGCGTAGCGTTGGCGTAGCGTTGCCCGCGCTGGCATAGCATTTCTCCCTCTTCCTCTTCCTCGGAGCTGGGAGATGCCGAGCTCTCAGACCTAGAGGCTACTAGCCTCTTCCTTCGTGAAGGCCGGGGCTCGGCTCCCGAGGTCCTGTCAGGCTCTGCGACTGGGAATGTTGGAGCGCGGTGTCCAAACTCAATCAGACGTCCGGTAGGAAACGCGACAGTCACTGCCGTCAAGCTGGGCACCACGGTCATCGCTGATCCTAGGCTGACGCCTTCCCCGCGCAGCACGGAGTCTATTCCCGACACCTTTCTGGAGGTGTTGAAGGATCTTTAGTGGGGCACATACCCCAGGAGAGACCACGCAGCACGGCAGTTGTGATCGCTGTAGTTTCTCGCCTTCTCGTGCCACGCACTGTTCACCCTCCAGTGGTTTTTCCTGCCGAGCTCCCTCTTTTCACGAAAATCTGCATAGACAAAAAAATTGTGTTAGGAGCCAGGCGTAGAAGAGAGAAAAAACTGCAAACCGAAAAGACTTCGGTCTTTACTTAGAGGAGTTCCTATTTTTCGAGGAATCCGGACCGTGGTGCTAGGCTCCGCTTCACCGAACTCCCATCCTCCTCTGACGAGTACTCCGTCTTCGCCCGCGTACTTGTTGGAATCCTCCAGCGAGGTCACAAACCCAGTCCGACGGACCCTCAGCCGGAGGTAATAGGTGTCCCCTTCTGCGGATTTGCAGAGGTCATACGTGTCCTCGATGTCCGGGACACCAAAGCCAATATCCAGAATCTCGTTTAGCTGCATTACTCCCATTATGATTTTGTATCCATTGGGAAGTAGTTGGCATGGGCACAACCTCCACTCTCGGAGGCAGTCCTGGACCAGTGGATGAAGGGGGAAGCGGACCCCTCCTTCCACTACGGAGACCAGCCAGAATGGCATCCAGACATCGCGGTAGGCGAGGCCATCATTAGGGTCATCTAGTCTGACCTCCACATTGGCGGGGACCTTGTACGCATCCCTAAAATAGGCTATGGAACCTGGGTCTCCTAACAGATGTCTATAGATCCCCATTCTCAACCTAGACGAGAGTCTACCTAAAAGAAACGACGAGAGAAGCAGAAAGAAGCCCTGCGAAGGAGGACTGCACAGACAGGATCGCCGGAAGTTCGCGGACGTTGAAGAAGTTCTCTTGCAGAGCGCAGTAGAAATTCGAAGAAGGTAGAAGAAAGTGAAGACGAAGGAGACGCCCCGATTTATAAGGGCCAGAGACGTCTTTTCGGCTTTCGAGAAGAGCCTTTAAGAGGCGTCCCCTCAGTCAGCCCTAACGTCCCATCTCGCAGCCCTAACGTCTTCTCGACGTAATTGCGTGGCAGCCAAAAGAGGCGACACGTGCCACCATCGGCGCGATATCTGAGGGCTATTAAATATCCCGGACAGGCGAAGAGACATCTTGAAAGGGACCGTACGTTAGCGACGGCCATCAGGCCCAGGAGGGACCCTCCTGATCCGAAGCTCCTCTATCCCGGTAACTCCTTCCCACACGTCGGTAACCCTCACTCGAGCTCGGTAGCAGTGCCGGCTATACAGTCACCAAGCTTCCGACCTCCTCGAGCTGGAGGACTCTCAGAAGTCAAAAGCTAGGGGGCAATTGTGTGGGTAAAACACCGTAATAACGAAATTAAGCAAGGATTACAGTAGGACTCGCTGACCACCTCGGCCTCTGTAGTCACATCCCGTCAGCTCGGCAGCTCGGTCAAGAGCACCAGCACGGCAGGGCGGCTCGGCAGCTCGGTGTGAGTGCAAGCTTAGCACAAAAGCACAGCACGGCCAAGCCATTCTTGGTCTCAGAACAAAATGCTGAAGGCAGAGTGGGCTGCCACCTTCCTCCGGGAAATACGACGCACCCTGACAGATAGGAACATTCATTTATAACGATAGGATTGCTCATTTATGGCGCTAAGAAGTTAGCTTTATCAGCCCTTAACATCAACTGACTGAAGGCATGGAAAGTTAGGATGGGATGTTCCCTTTTCACCTACTGCTGCCTGTCAGGGTAAGGATCGATGGGACCTCATCCCACCTACTCCCACTGACAGAGAGAATGAACGAGGAATGCCTCCATATAGGCACTGGGGATGACCCCATAGAGGTACGCAACTCGCAACACTGACCACATCATCTCATTCCCCTCTCCTGCCTCCTCCTGTTTAGTTTTTTTCCAGAACTAACTCAGGCGTCGGAGCGCCTTCGGCTCACAGCAGCCAGGGGCTCTGACCCAAGCCTTTCTCCTTCCCTTTTCAGGTTCCTCAGCTCCACGGAGGTTCCCAGCTTTCGGTCTTCCCTGATCTAAGAGGTTCATCTCCTCAATCTAAGTAGGTGTCGTTTTTACCGCCTACACTAGGTATTCAAATCCATGAGAAAAAAAAAAAAGGTCCTCGCAGCATTTTAGCCAAAATCAATAAAATAGATAAAAAGAAGGATGAAACGGCTTAAAAATCACTTGAATTCACGATGACAGAAATCATGTAATACACAAACTAGTGTTAAAAGTCATAATACATGAAACGTGAATTTACCTTATTTGAGTCTTCATCAGAAAACAAAGATGTTGTTTGGGATGGAGATGAAAATAAAACAACTGAAGGAAGAAGATAAAAAGGGGAAAGAGGAGAGGAGGAAGGGGACATTAAACTTTAGTAATGAATAAACAATAAAGGGGTCTATACCTATTAGTTTTCCTTGGTTTTTCCATTTTCATTACTAAAATTAAGATAATATCGTCAGAGTCACTTGACTTTGGTCAACTGTTTTTCTAAACTATTTTGTTTCATATCCCATGATATCATGGAATAGTCCCATGCACGGGCGGACCTGGGGGGCTGGCGGGGACCATGGCCCCCCATTACATCTTGAAAATTCCAGGAAAATAATACTTTGGCCCCTCCATCATGTGGCCCTCCGTTATTTAGGACTTTTTTTTAACATGCTTTTGATTCTTAGTAAAAAAACAAAAAAGTTGCTAATCGTGGGAAGAAATTAAAATGATAAAAAAGGCAAGGAAAAGAAAGGAAAGAAAATAAAGGAAAGGAGAATAAATAAGGTTGGTTTGATGGAGATTGGGGAAGAGAATTCTCAAATTTCATTCTAACCTTAAAATTCATGTCGTCCGATTGCATTATATTATTACATTAATTTTTAGCTCAATCGGAATTTTATCCATCATGGATAAAGAAATATAGTTGTACTTTTTTTTATTTTATTTTTCTGCTTTGATTATTATTATCCATGTCAGAAAAATCAAGTTAAAGAGATATATTTTAAGGAGATAAAGACTAGCGGAATCATAAATGCTTTTAAAATGGTTTAGATTTTACATATGAAATTCTGTTATTACTTTTTATTGAGGTTTTAAATAATAATGTTTTAAATTATAACTCACAGGTCACATGCATAAGAAAGGACCGGTACCCATCTTGAGAATCTTTTTTTTGTACTTTAGTACATATATACATATGGTAGATATACTAATGCATTCTCAGGCATGAAGATTGCTACAACTACACTTCGCATTATAAGGAAATATGAATTTTTTAATGGATTATTTAATTGTATACGTTGAAAAATAAATTAAAGAAAGATTTAGTACTAAAACAATAATTAATGATTTCAACTCAATGAAAGAACATCGAGCACATGTTCAATATTTTGATTACTGCATATTTTATTATTAAATTGTGCTAAACAAAATTTCTGGTTCCGCCCCTGATCCCATGATAGCATGGGATTTATTAATTTCGATATCATACACTTTCGACAACCAATAAAAATATTTCTTTTTTACAATTAATGAAAAATGGTCGTTTGTGAAAAGTAAATATACATCTGACCACCATTTCTCCGGTGTTATCATTTTAAAAATAATTTTCATGCGATACTGCTTAAAAGTCATGACATCATAGGCCAATCCTATGATATCATGGGGTTTATTAGTTCCTGTGACATAAATTATTCTCATGATACCAAGGCATTGGAACAAAAAAGTTTTTAAAAAAATATTGACCCGAGTCAAATGACATTGATGACATTATCTAAATTTTAGCCATGAAATTGGAAATTTTGAATTTAAGGAGGGCTAATGTGTCCAAACTGTTTAAATCAGTTAGTGGATATTCTCTTTACACACATGCAAACAAAGAAATAAATAAGATTTTTTTTATATACCCCCTAAGGTTTATATGATTTCTATATAGGACCCTGTGGTTTTAAGATTTGTAAATAGGCCTATACGTTTTCATTTCAATCCCTTTCATTTCTCCAAAATCAGTATTAATGATGAGAATGAGTACCAAAATGGGATTTATGTTGAACTTTTATAAAAATAACAGTTTTGCCCTTATATCCTTTAAACAAAAATAAATAAAAATGCCATTATTTTATCCTAAGTACCAACTATCTCCCTTTGTAACTCTTTAATTCAAATGAAGCTTAATTGTGTATTTTGAAACTTTCATCAATCTAAAGGTAGGCCGTGCATGGATTGGATCGAGTATGACAAACTATAAGCACATGCATTGATTGTCATTATGATCAATTTGAATATAATGAAATAAGCCTTACATTGATAAAAATAGTTTTACGTTCGGTTATTCTCTTTCACTAAATATAATTATTAATGTTACAAGCTTTAGAAAAAAAATAAGTTCAAGCTTTTAAATTTATTCCAAAATGCATATAAAAAAATTTGGCCCTGATGAATTTAAAAGACATGAACTTTCTTATTTTTTTATTCATATTTATTTTTACAAATTGAGTCACGTTGGGGCTAGCTCATATTAGATCAAAATTTGCCAGTGTTCCATAAGAGATGGGGACATGCATTCTAAGCAGTTCAGATTTTCAATGGCAGGGCCCACTGTAGAGTCTCAGTTATTTGTTTTGGATTTCAAAACTAGAAGAAAAGAAGAGCGATTTTGAAAAAAAAAAAAAAAAAAAAAAAAAAAAAACCAAAGAGGAGAGGAGGGTGATTTAGTAAAAAATACATTTTTGTTGGAGAGCTGCTAAATACACTGAAAATTGATCTCTACACACTGCTACCTCTACACTCGCCATGGTTACTCTCTACACACCATATACTTTTGAAAATACCCTAACCGCTACTCTCTCAACTTCTGTCTATACTCCCTCCCTCTTTGTCCGCCTCTGCCTACTCTCCCCCCCCCCCCCCGCCCCCCCCCTCTGTGGGAGGGGGCGGTGGTGCCTAGGGTGGGGTTGGTTAGAAGAAAGTCAGGGATGTAGAGAGTTTGATAGATGTTCTTTTAGGTAATTTTTGACATGGGTATTTTGGTTAAAAAAATAAATTCACCATGCGCAGGTCACAGATTAATTTTCAATGTGTATTTGGCAACTCATATAGTCGTCCTAAAAAGCTCCACTACTCTATCTCGTGAAAGAAGCAACCGACATATAATAACTCTATTTCGTTTCTTCATTTGATAACCCTAGCTGCTTCTCCCTTACACAGACGCAATCTAAATATTGCATATCAACTTTCTGATATATCTTTCTGTCCTAGGTGCTCACATGGCTAACTAAAGTGGTAAGAAATATGTGCTCAATGCCTCCCCTATAAACATTTATCCTGTGAATCAAGTACATAATTATTTTGCAAACATTTTCATGAATTTATAAAACAGAATACCTACCTTTATAAAAATTTCAAAAAGTTGTTCGCGAACAAACTATTCAAAACTTGATACGGTTGTGGATAAGCATCAAGCACAGTAGCGTATTGCGTGTTTGGCAATTAACTAGTTAAATTAAATTAAAGTGAATCTAGACAAAAAAATGACAAGGGGTCATATTAAAAGTACACAATTTTAAAATTCTCTCCAAGTTTTTCAAAAAGAGTAAAAAAAGTTCCCTCCTTTTTCCACCAAAAGACAAAACAACTCCACTTTTCTATACAAAAAGTCAAAAAGATTCCATGCCAAACAACTAAAAACAAAATACCATCACACTACCATATATTTTATTCCCTCTTGATTTGATGCTTTACCTCACCATACTTCAATTCACCATACATCCAAACAAGAGTGATCTTCACTATGCACACACGAGTATTGACATCTCTATAAGAAAAGTCACTTTTAGTGGTGGAAAAGAAACTAGTTATAACATGAATATCTGTTATAAAAACCTTAAACGCCTCCATGCTTCTCCGTCATAGCAAACAACAAACTAAGCCACGATCTAGACAGAGTAAGTCAACACCTTGTTTGCCCTAGCTACTCCTATCGCCACATTGGATGGACTATGTACCTGGTACATCTAGAACTAAACCGGCATACCCACCCTTATATACTCAGTTACCTCTGCTTATCATCACAATCAAAGCCTTGTTCCAACTCTATTGGAGTACACTGAGTTATGTTTCTCCATACCGGTCTATCTTGGGCCAAATCCTCAAATAGATAGCACTTGATTCAACATTACTACTTCGATCCGTTTCCCGTTTGGCCTTCACTTTTCATTGGCAAGCGATCAACTTGCATAGAAAGACTTGGTAGCCTACTTTGCATATGTCCAAAACATCTCAAACACACTTACCCCGCTCAGCAAGTACAAATCATTTTGCAAACACGTAAAGAAAGACGTAACTTGGTTAATAGATGAGATCCAGATCAGATATCCTAGAGCCTTGCCTCTGATGCCATTGTATTACTGCAAAGAAAGAAGATAAAGACTAGAAAAGCTGTTAAGATTTTACCTTCCCACTACTTGCGCTTGCGTTTGTAATAAGTTACAAATGTAGGATATATATTACAAGAAAAGGAAATAACTAATAAAAAGACTGCTAATCTAATCCCTGCATTAAGCTGCCTGATTCAAACTACTCTACCTACGTAGTAACCTCCTCTTTCTTAGAAGGGCACAATTTAGCTTTCTAGCTCAACAAAAAAATCTAGAATGATGTGAATATCTCGTCATCAAGATCATCCAAAAAGGAGAAATCAAAGTGCGCTAGTACGCCAAGATCACCACCCTGGTAACAAAGCATCATGTTCCTATTGGCATTCAAGTATTGGAGTACTCCTTGGGAGTCTTTCGTTTTGTAATTGAGGTAGTATAGGTGGGGATACATCTCTTTTGTACCTTTATACTCTTCTTTTCTCTTTGTATTGCTTCTCCCTTTTAATGAAATTCTTGTTACCTTTTCACAAAAAAAAATAATAATAAAAAAAATAAAAAGTATTGGTGACTCCAATGCCATGGCACACTGATAAACAATTTGGGTTAACTCCGGAAACAATAGCAGATGCCGGATGCACACACAACATAGTATAAATAATCTCCCAATGACACTAGCATAGGATACAGTTGTCGTGACTTTTGCAGTTATCCAAACACCCTATAAAATCTGTAATATTCTTCAAAAATTGTCGAACAACAAAAATATTATATTATTGCATTATTCTATTATGTATTATTTTATTCTTGTAATATTTAAATCTGCAAATATTTTATTCTGTAAACATCCAAATGGGCTCTGAGGATTGCGGTTATCTCTTATATAGCTTCATACCTTAACGACTTCACACCGTATATTACAACAGATTCAAATCCGCTTGACTCCTCAGAGCTTCTACAAAAAAAGATGATCTTCTATAAGGGTTGTAGAAGAAACTTCTCTCTAGATCAACTCTGCAGCACGACTCTTCAGCTGAATCTCGAGAGAAGAATTCTCTCCATTAGGTTTTCCAACTATGAACAATGAGAGAGGGTATTGTTGGTCTCCTTGTTTCTCTTTAGGTCAGCCATAGAGTCCTTTAAATAGGCTTAGGGACATGCTTAGGGTTACCTAAGATAATTATGACTCATATAGGCAGTTTGCAAGAAATTAGATATAAACTTCTAATTTGTTCAAAATACTGCGCTGCCATACGATCGATCGGGCCAACCATCCGACCGATGATTGGGTAACCTCTGTTAACTGAGAGGTCACCTATATCCGATCGATTGAATAATACTCTTCGCCACTAATTTTCTTTCAATTCATTTTGTGCATACGATCGTCGGTCCATATAAAAAAATAAGAATTATAAATCAATGAATCCGGAGTTTTGTAAAGCCCTTGAATTATCCGACACTCAAAAATCCTAACATAGTCACTTGTACTACCAAATTTTAGAAATACTATAATGGGAAACCAAAATTTTAGACTCATGTAAAGCACATGTTCCCACCAGTGAAATTTATAAAGCAACCACCGAATCGTACTCCCACCAAAAAAAATGATTTTAAACTTTGTTTGTCACTAAAAAAACAAAACTTTTGTTTGCCTCTAACAATCAATTGGTAATTTTCGTGGGATTGGAGATTAATCTATCACAAGTCTTGTGCCAAGAGTCCCTGGAGACAAGAACAAGATGGCCCATTTCCTTGCTAAAATGGGGCAGTCCAGTTCTTTCTTGTGGTTTTAGGAGCTAGCTGGGTTCGCTTTTTGCTTTTTTTTACAATTCATCTAAATCATAGCCTTAGATCTAAAAATCTAAGAAAAAAAAATTACAAACAAAATATCGATCCCAACCGCCACTTCTATTTTAGGTGTCGGTGGGTCCCAACAAAAAAATATTTAAAACACATATAAAATGAAAATCTGAGGAATCCAATCTTTTAGAAGGACTCATCCAAAAATTTTGAACCACACGTAAAGCACATGACTCCACTAGTAAAATGATTGAAGCAACAACCAGATCATATTCCGACCAGGCATTACCATCAAAGAACCTTTTACTTCCTCCCTCACTTCAAAGTGTAGATCTTTTCCTTTCTAACAAGTAACTATCATATATTAAATTATATAATAAAGGCACTGATTTTGAGTAGCTCCATTTCAATTTTGACTCTTCCAATTTTATTTTGATCACCCCAATTAATATTGACTCTTGATGGACGACATTATGGCCCACTATCAACATAGGATAAAATTGGATAGGATTTACTAAAACTTCGACTAAACTTGAATTCCAATGATAAAAAGCTACTGTAAAGACTTGAGCTCACAACTTCTACTTTCTTAAGTTTGATCAAAAGCTACTCTAACCACTCAAATTTTATATAAGAATTGTTTAGAAGAATCTTCATAAGGTAATTGTAGTTGGGATTGGGGCTTCAGACACATGGAACCATAGTATTCATAAATTTCCTTATATAAGAATATATTAGGCAATTCCATACAAGTATAAAAAGTTTCAATGACTGAGAATGTTAATAGAAAAACTGATCAAGACCTATGATTTTATTTTCTTTTGAAAGAGTCTTGTTTACTCAATATAGTTTTTCTTTCGATATTTTGTTCTACATTTACTTTTCTCTTCTATTTTTAATATGTTTAAATTTGAAGAGTCATTACTTTCTGCTCAGTTTTATACATTTTAATCGTATTTTACAATAAATCAATTTAATATGAACCTAACATGAATTGAAAAAAAATATCTTGTAGAAGATCTTCCATGAACATGACACAAATGTAGCTACTGTCTTTAACATTTTAGGCATGTCGCAGTAATGATAGACATTTAACTTTATTCAATTAAAGTTTTTTTTTTTTTTTTTACTTCTTCATTTTTTAAGTATTGGTGATTTAAAAAATTTTACTTTTGGATTTTGGGCACCTACCATCAAATGTATAAAGAACAATTCCAGTTTTATATTGTTTTATTATTCTTTGTTCGTTTTCTAAATCAGAGCTCACTTTCGGGATAATGATGGGACAGATCAGTTCGGGTCAAGCTAAACCCACACCTACACAGATAAAAATTTTAAATAGAAATCCTATAAAACTTAAACATCACATCTTCCAACTTTTGAAAAGTCACTCAAGCCACCACACCAAATAAAATTCATAAAACCTTGGGACTTTTACCAAAAAGAATAATAAAAAATCCCACTAAATGTTTATTAGTGATAGGGATTAGAATTTTCTCCAAAGAAGGCCAACAATAAGTCATATGTTTTTTTTTTTTTTTTTTTTTTTTTTTGAAGTGCCCGTAGTTTCCCATAAGTCTGCTTTTTCCTGCGCCTAAGGTTTTTCTTTTTTTTTTTTAGAACAGTCACTTACCTCACTTGTAAGTGGTAACAGTTCTCACTTGGCTGCCCAGGATTTGAACCCTAAGGACGCAACCTATTCCCACTTGTAACGGTTGTCTTTCCATATGTGTGCGGGCTCTCTCTTGCCTCCCTGCCCTTTGGCTGGGTTAACAAAAATAAAAATAAAAAATAGTCCCTCCCTGTTAGGACTTTCATATGTTGGCTAATTCATGTGTTGGCCAAAACTCTGGGTCCATTGAGTTGTAATTTTCTATTTATCTTAGAAAGGATTATCGTTCTGTCACCGGAAGATCTGAATCAAAGAAGAGAAGAAAAATCGAAGAAATTCAAAAGACACCACAAGACCCAATCGATCGGATAAAGATTGGATCGATCGACTGTAGCGAGGGTCTCGGTTAATAGGCACTTACAGAAATAATCTGGGAGACTGTTGCATAACCGATCGACCGGATGATGGGAACTTTCCAGGACGGGCTATGCGAGTTTGTTTCCTTTCTCAGCTAGAAGTTCCAATTTGAGTCCTATTTTTTCTCTAACCCTAATACACGAATTTTGGGCTATTTAAAGGGTGTTTCTCTCAACCCTAAGTGACAAATTAAGTTATTCTCTCATTGTTCTAAGCAGAGAAAATTCTTTGAGAGATCCCTTCTTCTCTAGAAGCCATCTTTGAGAGATTGTGCTGAAGAGTTGTTATAAAGATCTTGTTGCTTCTACTTTCTTATAGACGATTTGATAATCTTGGTTCTCAAGGTGTTCTTGTTTCAAATACAGAGAGCGGTGTGTGGAGGGGAGTCGTGGCAACGGCGAAGTTGTGCAAGAACAACTACCATCCTTAGGTCGACCGATTGACTGGGAAAGGGAGATGTAAGTATATCTTATAACCATTCGGTAGTGATTGATTTATGGATCATGGTTTTTTCCCTGTCTATGTAAAAAATTGTGTGTGCCTTCTTATAGTGTATGATTGGTAAATTTCTTTACTGGTTTGCATTGATTTGGTTTATTACTTTCGCTATGCATTGGTTATTGAACTAGTATCCATTCTAAAAACCTTCAATTGGTATCAGAGCGATTTGCACTATATTGTTGTGTAGATCCACATATTACTAGAATGGACCTCTACCGTGAAGGCACTTCGACCAATGAACCCCCTTTATTGGAGGGCACAAATTATGCCGATTGGAAAGCCAGAATGGTTGCCTTTCTTAGAAAATTGACATTAAAGTGTGAAAATCAGTTGTGAATGGTTATGCCTTACCTGCTATTGTTGATGATGGGGTAACCATGCCCAAACCTAAAGAGCAGTGGACTAAGGAAGAAGAATTGGATTGTACTTGAAACTCTAGGGTGATTAATGCTATTTATAATGGAGTACGTATGTCTGAGTTCCGTATAATTTCTACCTGCACAACTGCAAAAGAAGCATGAGAAATTCTACAGACTGTGCATGAGGGTACTAACACTATGAAATAGTCCAAACTCTAGAAATTGAATACGGTCTTTGAAAACATTAAGATGGAAGAGGATGAGACCTTTAATGAATTTAGTGCGAAATTGAATGAGATTGTCAATTTTGCTTTTACTCTTGGTGAACTAATCCCTGAAAATGTTTTTATCATAAAGATTATGAGGTCTCTTTCAGAAAGATTTGATTCATAGGTAGTGGCCATTAAAAAGAACAAAAATCTGAATACTCTAAAGGTTGAAGAATTAGTTGAAAACCTATAGACTTTTGAAGCAAACCTTAAGTCTAATGAAAAATCAAAATCTAAAGATGTTGTTTTGAAAGCTTCAAAGGAATCAATCAAAAGAACTGAAAATGATACATATATTGATTCTGAGGAAATTGATCCCCAAGTGGCTGTTCATGAAGCAATTTAAATTATTTATTAAGGAGAAGAAAAGTGATCTGAAAATTCCTAAACCTGCTGGGAAGAAGAAATCTTCTAAAGGGATTCAGTGCTATGAGTGTCAAAAATATGCACACATTGCTAGTGATTGTGGTAACAGGAAACCAAAGAAAAAGGCTTTTACAGGCTTTTAATCTGACTTGGGATGACGATACTTCTAATGATGAAGAGAAAAACACTGAGTCTGATAAGCCTAACCGTGGCAAAGAAAAGTTCATGACTTCCATCGCAACTTCAGTTTCCGCTACTCCACAAGTTTTCATTGATAATGATGATAGTGAGTCAAAGGAAGAGCATGACTGAAAAATAGAATATTAGACAATGTTTGAAAAGACCACGAATATGAATGAGAAAGCGGCCATAAATTGGAAAGAGTCTGAATAGCAAAATCCCTCCTTGAAAGCTGAATTGGCTGAAGCTCTTACGACAGTACGTCAATTGGAGGATGAGAATAATATTATGGCAGACAAGTTGACTGAAGAATCACAGAAGTATGACTTGCTTGATCAAGATATGAAGACCTTGAAAGCTGAGAATGCATACTTGCATGGTAGACTCAAGATGGTTTTGTCTAAGTTGGATATTGACAAGGCTTCATTGGACAGGACGAACCCTGGATCGAAAAAGCTTGATGACGTTCTGAGCAGTCAAAAGGCAAACTAGATAAGCATGGTATTTGCTACACTGATGGTGCATCCACTTCGAACACCAAAGGTAAACATATATAGTCTTATTAAAAGTTCAGTCATTACTAATACTGTTGTTGAGGTTGCACACACAGCTGCGAAGAAGAAGAATGTGTCTCGTGCTACACGTATGCCCACATGCCATCATTGCAGAATTGAAGGACACATTCGACCCCGTTGCAAAAAACTACAAAGTTCATCGAAACAAATGCAATGAAAGAAGTAGAAGTCTGAGCCGAAATCAATACAAGACCTATCTAGGTCAAGAAAGATGACATGCCTTTTGTTTTGGTACACATGTTGCTAAAATATTTAAATTTGCAAGTGTGCGTATCTAAGCTTAATTACGCCTGATCTGCAAAATCGAGCCCCCACCCCAGTGCTGAAAAGAAGATGATATTTAGGGGGAGGCAATATTGAGGGAGAGCTATTGGACCCAAATTAACTGAAGTTGCATGATGATAATTGTTTGTCAATTATGGACAAAATGGAAGAGAGGAACGACGGAGCTATGGGGAGTTATTTAAGCAAAGACAGCGCAAGTTCTTCAATTTGGGTAAATCAAAATTGTATTGTGCTGGGGAGGAGTTTTGTCAATGAATTGCCAATGAGGGAGATTGTTAGGATTTTCATATCTGTCTAATTCATGGGTTGGACAAAACTCTGGGTCCATTGAGTTGTAATTTTCTATTTATTTTAGAACGGACTGTGATTGTGTCACCGAAAGATCTGAAGTAAAGAAAAGAAGAAAAATAGAAGA
Source organism: Persea americana (assembly GCA_029852735.1). Classification (NCBI taxonomy): domain Eukaryota; kingdom Viridiplantae; phylum Streptophyta; class Magnoliopsida; order Laurales; family Lauraceae; genus Persea; species Persea americana. Next base: position 44,334,427 of record CM056813.1, read on the forward strand.
AATTCAGAAGATAGTAAGAGAACCGATCGATCGGATGTGGCGAGGGTCTCAATTAACAAGCGCTAAAAGAAATCATTCGGGAGACTGTTGCATACCTGATCTATCGGACCCTATACCCGATTGGTCCGATGGTTGAAATTTTTCAGGACGGGCTGCGCGAGTTTTTTTCCTTTATTAACTGGAAGTTCCAATTTGAGTTCTATTTGTGCTCTAACCCTAATGCACGAATCTTGGGCTATTTAAAGGGTGTTTCTCTCAATGCTAAGTGAGGAATTAAGTTATTCTCTCAAGCATGTTTGGTAAAAGGCAAGGAATCCATAGATCTAATGATTCTTCCCTACCACTGGAATAAGGATTCCTCGTGGGGAATTTGTATAGTTGAGGATTTCACATTGATATTAGTGTGTATCAATGCATATGGTTGAGAAAAATAGGGTTCAATATGCAAATTCACTTAAGTGAAGATTTTCAAATCTTATGGGGTTGGTCGGATCTGAAAATTATAACAAATGAAGATTTCCATTAATCCAAATCCTCAGGAATTTACAATTGCCAAACATGGATTTACCATCATATTATGAAAATAAAAAATATTTTCCCTAAAGATTTGGTTGCCAAACGCGACCTCATTGTTATGAGCAGAGAAAACTCATTGAGAGATCCATTCTTCTGTAGAGCCATCATTGAGAGATTGTGCTGAAGAGTTGGTCTAGAGATCTTGTTGCTTCTACTTTCTTATAGAAGATTTGATCATCTTGGTTCTTAAGGTGGTGTTGGCTCAAGTGTAGGGAGCGGTGCACGGCGAGGACTCGTGGCAATAGGGCAGTTGTGCAAGAACAAGTACAATCCTTAGGTCAATGGATGGGCTGGGAAAGAGAGCTCTAAATATATCCTGTAACTATTCAATATATGGTGCTTGATTTTCGGATCGTGATTTTTTCCCTGTTAGGGTTTCTACGTAAAAAACTGTGCCTGCCTTCTTATGATGTGTGATTGGTAGTTTTTTTTTAATGGTTCACATTGATTTTGTTTATTACTTCTGTTGGGCATTGGTTATTGAATTGGTATCCATTCTAAAAACTTTCACTCCGAATTCTCCTTTAACAAAAGAGAAAAAAAAAAGCCCTCTTTCTTTGTTCCTTCTCTATTTCTACTATTTTATCTCAAGAAACTCAAAGCCCTTCGTACTTTTACCGTTTTACTGTGGAGACGATCATTACAGTTTCAAAGTAATAAGCTCCTATTTGGCACTCTATTTTTTGCCTCTACTTGTCTAATTCTCTAAGGCGGGTAGAGGTTTTAAAAATAAGAGCATTTGGCATACCAAATTTTCCTCTACCCGTTTTAAAGGAGTAGAGGCAAGTCCTCTAAAATTGAAATGCCCATTTTTTGTTGTACAGAAAAAAGAGCTTTTGACTCTAAGATAAAAAGAGACGGAAGACAATTTCAGAGACGAAAATGTCCCTAAACAGTGTTTTATTGACACCGAAAATCCTCCCAATAAAAGGCCATTATTTTTGAACTCCAAACCAAGAGACCAGTAGAGGAGCGCGAAGAGAGAAGAGAATGGGGCATGATGGGTGAAAAAAGGTTGCACGGTGAAAAAAAACTCAAGAATTCTTCTACTTTGATTTTCTCCATCTCAAGTTCTCTGTCATCTTTGCATTTGTTGACTATCTGCATTTCAGCATCTTGGAGATATTCATCCTATAGGGTTTCTTATTCGGCATTCGTTTGGCACAAACCCGGCCCTCTCCGATAGAAAATCCCCAACCCTCTCTATTCACAACACCATTCTCCTTGGTCCTGTATTTTTCATTTCCTTTTTATCTCTATTGGTTTTTTGCATGAAAATTTGAAGGATTTTTTTCCCTGTGAAAGATCTTAAGCTTTTGTGAATGGTTAGAGGAGTCTTTTTCTGATTATATGCTTGAAAATAGGTAGGGATTTGAGTTGATCTCTCGGGTTTCTCAGATTTCGTTGGATTTCAGAAGATCTCTCATATTTCACCTTTCAGATGTTTCATAAAATTAGGTTGGCTACAGGATGCATTCCAGATGTTTGATAGTATGCATTCTAGAAGTAAAGACTCAACATGCATATAGCTCAGTAAGCATTCCTCAATTCACGAAGTGCTTAAATCAGTTTTTCCAACTCCCCAACTGATGTAATCTACAAGGCCCAATATACCAATTTAAGGAAGTAATTTCACTCCACGAATGTTTGTGAACAAGGTGTAGATGCAATTTTGGATTTGGGCATGGACTTAGAATTGGGTCAATGTGAATGTTTAATTATATGTGCTAATTTATATTTTACATTTTTTATGTGGGGATGATTGTTTAATATTGGACATTGTGGAAGTGGAAAATGTGCATAATTTTTTTTTTTTTATATATATAATTACAGAAACTGCCCTTTTAATAAGAGTCAAACCCCTCTAAAACGAGGCAAATAGAGGGCGTATGCCGCGTACCACACATTCTATTTAAAATAGATCCACGCATTACTAAACATATTTTTTCATTTTAACCCTTTTTCCATGGCTCTTTTTTTAAAGGCTCTATTTTGAATAGGTTTGCCAAAAAAAGGGTACGTAGAGATGCCAAACAAGCCCTAACAACAATACTCTTGAGATCTGAAAGATTCAAGCTCTGTAAGTTGGGTCATTTAGATTTTGGTGCAGTGACTTGGTTACCATGGGTATCAATACAATCCTCTCCAACCCCATCCAACTCTATGGCAAAAACTTTACCAAAAAAATAAAAAATCTATGCGAAATTCCCAATCCATTTTATATGGGCATTGTGAGAGAGAATTTTGAAATCTCTAAAATTTCTACTCCCCTTTGCATTCCCAGCCATTTCAAAACCAAAGACCAAACAATAACGATCTCCACATACACAACAATCTCAGATCTAGTCTACCCTCATATCAGACCGTCTGATGCGCTTCTCCATCTTCGCAACCAAAGGACTTCTACATGGATCATGTCCAATCTCAAACGACCCTGGGTTGGATTATGTGTGGTTGAGACATAATAATGAATGCAGAGTATAAAAAAATGAAGAGAGATTGTAATTTCTTTCACTATCAAGGTTTTGATTCAATGGCTGTATATGATCATTTGATCAAAATGTAGGGTCCACTTAGCTATCTTTTTTATAGATATTGATGGTTGGATAAGAAGGATTCTATATATATAACTTGGGTATGGAGTATGATTGTCTTTGCTGTAAAATAATAAAAGCAGAGAGGGCTTATGGATTTCTTGAGTTAAAAACGGTAGAAGTAGAGAAGGAAGGAATAGAAGGAGTCTCCGGCAGGAAGAAGGCAAGGATATTGTAGTGAAGGAAAAAAAAACTTTACTCACCGTTCTCTCTTTTTGGCAAAAAATTCTAATCCTTATCACTAATTAGCATTTTGTAAGATTCTTCATAATTTTTTGGTAAAAAACTCTAAAACTTATTAGCCACATTAGAGACAAAATATCCAATTTCTATCAAGGCTGCTAAGAGAAATATGCACCATATCATTTCATATTTTCTTATAAGCATGTCTTCAAAATATATGGATTACAATGTTTTAAAATAATAAAAGAAAAACAGGTCAAGACCTATGACTACATTTTAACTACATTTTGTCCTGAAAATGGGTTTGTATTTTTTTTTTTTTTTTTGACTAGGTGGAATTGGCTTTAGTAATATCCATTCTATTTTTTAATTATATTTATACTTTAGTAGCTGTCATTTTATCTCTCTTTTTGTGTATTTTAATGTTCTTTTTCAAAGAATCTATCTAAATGGCGAGCCAAGTAGAGGCTTGAAATCAAGTTCCTCCTTTTGGATCTTTCGGGGACGTAAGTATACATTATACAAATGTGTCGTTAGCCCTTAGGCATATGCAATAATGGTACACATGTATTTTTAATTCTATTTGAAGTACATTTTTTTTTAACTTCTACGGTTTCAAAATCTATTGATACGGGGAGTTGCAAAGAATTTGTCTCATTATGATTTTTGGTACATGTTCTTTGATGTACAAAGAAGACTTCTTCTTATAATTTTGGCAACTTTAACTTAAATTTGTATTAGTTTATTATTTTTTATAAAATTTACTATGAACATTAATCTATTGAATTGAAATCAATATTTTATCTGTTACTTATATTTTGAAATTCTGACCCCTATCAATGCTACTGCAACTTAACTTTTATTCCCTTTTTATGCATATAATGGATGTGCTTTTAAGCATGGGCGATCAAGCTAGCTCGTTATTAACTAAGGTGGAAGACATTTCTAAAATCTGTATTCCTAAAGCCGATGAAAAAGATAGAAGAGTCTGAACCTCCACTAAAGATCCCATCTTTCAACTAAATCTACCTACAAGGTTCTTACTCAGAGTACTAATGATAATAATGTAACGGTGTTTGGATTAATACGCGACAACTATAAATCTACCTTCAGCTCCCAGACCCTTGAACTTGCATGGGTCCGCCCCTCATGTCTGTACGGATGTTACCTACAGAGCTAATGATTAAAGTCTAGTCATAGTCTTATTAATGCTAAGGAATAACATTCCCTTTAATGTAGTTGCTCAATATGGGCCACATGCGTCTTCCTCTAAACAAGCAAAGGCACAAGCTATCATCCCAGCGCCGAAGGAAGCAAGCTCTTGAAGTTGAGGGTTTTCCAAGATTTATCTTTTTGTCCGGTGCTATCGTTGAGAGCACCCAAGGGATTTAAGATAATGAGGATGGGTTATTAACAAAGCGAAGTCAAGTTTTCAAAACAAAGGGACACTGGGGGCAGGAGCAGTCAACTCAGCAGGGGAAGAAGTGCCTTCGTCTCTGACCTTGGGAGAGCTAACCTCCCCAGCTTGGCCCTGTGCAGGGACCTCGGAAGGGGCAGGTTGTGGAGAGGTATTGTCAGGCTGAGTAGTAGTGTAGTTGGACCAGAGGAGTGAATCCTCTAACACACCAGCATCACTGAGGCCGACGTCATACCCTCATTTGAAGACCAAGGCCTTCGCCTGCTCGACCTGTTCCAAGTAGACCGCCTCCACCTCCTCGAATGCAGCATCCTCTGACATCTCTATGGCCTTCTTCATTTCCTCCTCCTTCTCAGATAGCTTGGACTGAAGAACTTTGAGCTCCATCTCGCATACGATCAAACAACTCAGGGCAGCAACAGCCTTGGCCTCCGCAACCTTCGCAGCCTTAGAAGATTGGCATCGTTGGACTCCGCAAGACGCCGAGCAGCTACGGAAGCTGCTAATCCGCCCATGGTACTTTTCCAAGCGATCCGAAGCTATAAACCACTTTTGGAGACCCTAAAAAAAACAAGCGGGTGCGCGGGGGGGGGGGGGGGGGGGCGCGGGGGGTGGGCAGCGGCGCGGGGAATGGAAGAGTGAAGGAAATATTGAAAGATGAATGGCCGACCAAAGGAAGGGGTAAGGCAAGCTCACCAGTAAACATTGTTGAACCCCAGACGACACGAGGTCCTGATCGGACAAAGCACCATGCAGGTTCATGTTGGATGGCAGAAGGGTGGATTTGCCGAGCTTAAGTGCTAAAGACGAGGAACCCATTACTCCTTCGCCAAACGCAGGCTGTACTTCAAGAGACGGTCTCGAAGAACTCTTCCGCCCCGAAGAAGGGCAGTGTTGAGGAGGCAATGGGGGCTTGGGATCCTCTAACCACTTCGAAAGAGGGTTGGAGTAGCCAGAGGACTTTGCTGGAAGTTCATCCTTGGCCTTCTTTGAGTAGCGATGCAAGGAAGCGTCAGTGGTAGGCTGTTTTCCAAGCATAGAGGAGGGATCGGAGATAGGAGTCTTGCTGACCCCAGGGGCCGCGAGGTTGCCGAGGTTGTCAAGAAGATTGTTTGCCTTGCGCTTGGACATGCTGGCTGAAGGGTTGTCAGATTCCAAAGAAGAGGAAGAGCTCTCGGAAATGTATAAAACTGGGGGATCCTTGGAATACGAAGAGGAAGAAGCACTGGAAGCAGCTGCAAACCGAGATGACCTCTTGATCTTAACGAAACATTTTGATTAAGAAGCGGGTTGCTCGGCAAGGGGAGATGACTCAGAAGAATGAGGAGAAGCTAAGGATTGGGCACTGAATGTGCTGCTTTGATTAGAAAGCTTGGGAGTTTTCACAGCGAAAACTTTCCTCTGAGTTAAACGGCGATCAAATTCTAAAGGCTCACGCCAAGATGGAACAGCCAAGAAACTATTGTAGGAGTGCTCATACTGGAGGAGGATATGAGCAACTCGGCCCCAACCCTTCAGCTCGGGGGATCCACGGTAAGCAAGTGCCCTCTTTAAGTCCTCGGCTCGGAGGAGAGACCGGGGGATCTGATTGACTGGCGAATTTGTATAAAGGGGAAAAGCAGATAAAGATATGTATGTACAAAAGACAATGAAATGTGTGTATAAAAAAAAAGGATGGGGGCCGACCTGGGTAGCCCGGGACTCGGGGAACCGTTTGTCTGATCCCATCCCAGGTGGTCGGAGCCTCCCAGTTTCCACTCACAATGATGAAATCACCTTTTCTAGGCTTGTTTTGAGTCAGGGAGATAATGGACAAGGAGTCTACTTAGATCTCGGGACTTCAGATAATAAATAGTCTACTGGTTGTTAAGAGGCATAATACAATAACAGGATAGGATGTCGAACACCCCAAGGTTCGTTCTGAGCAGCCTGTTTAGGGCTGCTACTCCCATAACGATCCGAAAAAGATTGGGGGCACATTGAAGGGGGAAAAGATTTGTAGAAGAAAGGAAAAGAACGGGGAGGGGGTCCAACGGGAAGCGAACACCGCCTTCCATAATAGCAATGGTGGGAAAGGGCATCGCCTCTAGGGACCCTCCCTCTAGGGATTCCCCAGGGAGCGGAGCACGAGTGGAAACATTTGGAGGAATGCTATACTTACTTCTGAACTCCATCAGCCCTTTCGGAGTACTGAGAATACCTTTTAGATTACCCATTTAGAAAAGAAAAATGGAAGAAGGGGAAGAAGGAACTTACAGTCGAATGGAAGGAGGAATGAAGGGGTGAAGAATGCGGAAGCGAGGGTGAAAGCCTTGGGAGAAGTATTTATAGAGAAGAAGCGACGGTTTGAAGAAGGGCAAGGAGAATGGCGAAAGGGTTTCTCTTCCAGGGGGGTTAACCAGTGAAGGTCGAAATAAGAAGAGGAAACAAGGGAAAAGGCGTGTGAAAGAAGGAATGAAGAGACATATTTATTAATGATGGGACGTGATCACCTCGGGCTCGCCACGTGTCCTTCGAAACAACTCAAGTCCCCTATCTTCTCGGAAAGCAAAACCAAAGAAAGGAGGCTTAGGGGGGCAATTTGGGGGGGCGGGGGTCGGAATTCAAATAGTATTTTTGGGTCTGGTATGGTTTGGAACCTGCCCCACGGATCAAACTGAGCCCATCGGCCAAACTGGCCCATTTAATAAGAGAAGACCGATTCAAAGGAAGGGAGAAGATAGCCGGCAATGGGGATAGAGTGGAGGCCGAGATTGGAGAAGATATGCCCCATCATCTCAGGCCATGTTTCCCATTCAGTCACCATGATGTGAAGGTGATTTCGTAGATACCAGGATTCCAGGGGTGGAAGGAATAAAAGGAAAGGGATGAATTGATGAGCAAGTATGAAAAAAATTCTAATCTCGTCAATATTAAAAATTTCTAAAAATCCATCATTGACTTAGGCATCGGAGGGGTTTCGATCGGATCACCCGATCAAGCTTGAACTCTTTTTGTTTCCTTTGATTTTGTAATAGGGGATCCTACTTCAAGATTAGCACAGGAAGGAAGGAGAAAGGCATCAATCGCCACAACCGGACTAGTCAGCCTACCCATTTCAGCCCACGCTGAAATTGACCTTACACCATGCATTGATATAAATAAAATTTCAATTCAAATGGAGTGGGTCCCATCACATGATTGATCGCAAATAGGAACTACATCAGCAGTGGTTCCATGCCAACGTAATCACGTTTCGTCATGTGATCAATCGGATGGTTGGACCACTCCTTATCCAATGAGACCTGAGAATATACACTAAAGGGGATGAAATTTATCTTGAATGGTTCGGATCATCTCTATGTGGACCCCAAAATGGAATTCCGAGAATTTATTACATGGTTTCAATATTAGATAGAAGGGCCACACTCTTCTACGTTGTGTTTTTGTTGTGGGCCCAGGTACTCGGATCTAGCTCGGCCTAACCAGCTTTGGTTTGGGTTCATGCTTAAAACCCGAACAACGCATATTATTAAACGGGAGGGGGCGGTGGTGCCTAGGGTGGGGTTGGGTAGAACGAAGTCAGGGATGTAGAGAGTTTGATAGATGTCCTTTTAGGTAATTTTTTACATGGGCATTTTGGTAAAAAAAAATTCACCATGCACACGTCACAGATCAATTTTCAATGTGTATTTGGCAGCTCTTACAGTCGTCCTAAAAGGCCCCCCTACTCTTATCTCGTAAAAGAAGCAACCGACACATAATAACTCTATTTCGTTTCTTCATTTGATAACCCTAGCTGCTTCCCCCTTACAAAGACGCAATCTAAATATTGCATATCAACTTTCTGATATATCTTTCTGTCCTAGGTTCTCACATGGCTAAAGTGGTAAGATCTTTCTGTCCTAGGTACTCACAAGGCTAACTAAAGTGGTAAGAAACATGTGCTCAATACCTCCCCTATATAAACACTTATCATGTGAATCAAGTACAGAATTATTTTGCAAACATTTTCATGAATTTATAAAATAGAATACCTACCTTTATGAAAATTTAAAAAAGTTGTTTGCGAACAAACTATTCAAAACTTGATGCGGTTGTGGATAAGCATCAAGCACAGTGGCATATTGCTAAGGGATCTTCACCATGCACACACGAGTATTGACATCTCTATAAGAAAAGTCGCTTTTAGTGGTGGCAAAGAAACTAGTTATGACATGAATATCTGTTATAAAAACCTTAGACGCCTCCATGCTTCTCCACCATAGCAAACAACAAACGAAGCCACCATCTAGACAGAGTAAGTCAACACTCTGTTTGCCCTAGCTACTCTTATCGCCACATTGGATAGAATATGTACCAGGTACATCTAGAACCATACCCACCCTTATATAGTCAATTAACTCTGCTTATCATCACAATCAAAACCTTGTTCCAACTCTATTGGAGTACACTAAGTTATGTTTCTCCATACCGGTCTATCTTGGGCCAAATCCTCAAATAGATAGCACTTGTTCAGATTCAACATTACTACTACGATCCATGTCCTCTTTGGCCTTCCCTTTTCATTGGCAGGCGATCAACTTGCATAGAAAGATTTGCTAGCCTACTTTGCATATGTCCAAAACATCTCAAACACACTTACCCCTCTCAGCAAGTACAAATCATTTTGAAAAACATGTAAAGAAAGACATAACTTGGTTAATAGATGAGATCCAGATCAGATATACTAGAGCCTTGCCTCTGATGCCATTGTATTACTGCAAAGAAAGAAGATAAGACTAGAAAAGCTGTTAAGGTTTTACCTTCCCACTACTTGCGCTTGCATTTGTAATAAGTTACAAATGTAGGATATATATTACAAGAAAAGGAAATAACTAATAAAAAGACTGCTAATCTAATCCCTGAATTAAGCTGCCTGATTCAAACTACTCTACCTACGTAGTAACCTCCTCTTTCTTAGAAGGGCATAATTTAGCTTTCTAGCTCAACAAAAAAATCTAGAATGATGTGAATATCTAGTCATCAAGATCATCCAAAAAGGACAAATCAAAGTGCGCTAGTACGCCAAGATCACCACCCTGGTAACAAAGCATCATGTTCCTATTGGCATTCAAGTATTGGAGCACTCCTTGGGAGGCTTTCGTTATGAAATTGAGGTTGTACAAGTGGGGATACATCTCTCTTGTACCTTTGTACTCTTCTTTGCTCTTTGTATTGCTTCTCCCTTTTAATGAAATTCTTGTTACCTTTACAAAACAAAAAAAAAAAAAAAAAGTATTGGTGACTCCAATGGCATGGCACACTGATAAACAATTTGGGTTAACCCCGGAAACAATTGAACAACCCAAATGCATAGCAGATGCCGGATGCACACACAACATAGCATAAATAATCTCCCAATGACACTAGCATAGGATACAGTTGTCGTGACTTTGGTTCCAACTTCAACCAAGGGCATTGCCTTTTACTTACAATGCCATCTAGCCATTTGGCATAGCCCTAAGACGCATTGTTTCCGGTTCCAGGTTCCAAGTAATTTTAAACCGTATAGGATGGAATTGGCCTTGGAAACATGCTCTTTACAATGAAATATCCAACTAAGAAATAAAAATCTAGGAATAAATCCCCAACCAAAAGAGATCATTAAGAGGACAAGTCCAAGCAGGAAACTTGGTTTGGAAGCAAAGCAAGAGAGGCGCATGGCACATTGTATCTGGGGCCTAGACAAGTGCAATGACAAGTCGGCCGGTTTAATTGCAAAGAAACTCATAGAGAAATTTCCTTGATTGCCATACGAGCATAGAGGTCACTCTCGTTCACAAGAATGTTTTTCTTACTGTACAAATGACAGGATCAACAACTCGTGAAGTTTTACTTTCTTTCATCAGTAACAGTCAGCATTTTACTGAAGAAAAGCTATAAATTAATACAAATAAATAGGAAAGTATTCCCTTTCGTTCTATAGTAATTCAATTGACATACCTGAAAATCTATAATCATTCCAAAAGTAGAGCTTACAAAGATGGAGTACATACTACATAGGCTGCCAACTTGAATGTGTTGGATTAGGAGATGAGACAAGAATGAAAGGCTGCAGATCCTCATCTGAAACCAAACTTGGAAGTCTCCTTGTCTGAAAGTAAGGGATGAGCTTCTGATGAAGTAACATTTAGTCACTATGTTTCCCAAGGCAAGTGGCACCGGTCCTTTTGTCACCTGTCTGAAAATAAGAGGTGAGGATTTTAAATTATCAAATTCTTGTATATTACAAACAACAACTTGTTTAGCAGAATCTGAATCATGTGAAGTTTATACCTAGTTCCTCCTCTTGCTTCCAAAAGTGTTTCCTCGTCTTGGGAAGACTCATCCTGACTGGAAATTTAAGCCATTTGATGTCCTAGGATGTTTAAAATCATTTGAATTTAGAACTGGACTGAAATTTCTCCGATGTAGATGATTCCTGAAATGATTAGTAGTCAATATGACAAGAATGTAAGAATAAGAAGCAGATACAAAAACCCAGAAGTAGATCCTACACAGCAAAGTTTAGCTACTTTTAGAACTCCTACTATCTCAAGAAGACAGTGCGGCCATACATAGAAATTGAAAGATTTGAAATGTAAAGCCAAGTAGTCTGCCTAACATAAAAGAGGAATCTCCAGTGTGTTTTATGTAGTCCTCTATCTCGCAACAAGCATGCTTTATATTAAACAAGACGGAATACAAAATAGTGATACCAAAGAATCTTACTTGCTCCTTGATGATCAAGTGCAGAGAGTTGGTGAACAAGGTGAGAACATGCCTACCCTACTTCTCAGCAGCTGATAGATCAGAACTGTCACTCCATTCAAACACTTTATTCTCCCTCATTTCATTCATAAGAACCTCAGCCTCTTCCAATCGACCCTCACTTTTTAGCCCATTTAACATTTCATTGCAAATAAAAGGACTGGGAAAGAAACCATTCTCGACCATTTCCCGATAAAGTCCATATGCCCCATCATAATTACTTAACTTGCAGTGCCCATCAATCAGCACCGAATAAGTAACACCACTTGGAACGTGCCCCTTAACTTTCATATCATTCAAGAGATCATCTGCTTCTTGCAACTTGCCTTCTCTGCAATGTCCCATGACCAAGCTGGTGTAAGTCATTTCATCTCCATCCACTCCTCGCGTAATCATCTCATTGTGCATATCAAATGCCTTGCGTACATCTCCAAACTGAGCATAACAACGAATCAAGGCATTATAGATAATCCTGTTGGGAACAAGGTTGTTCGCTAACATTTCCTGATATAGCGACTCTATTTCTTTCGTCTTTCCTTCCCCACTGATCCCATTTATCAATGCATGATAAGTTACTAAGGTTGGTTTGATATCTAACTTCTTCAAGTACTGGAATAATTCAAGAGCTTTTAGGGTATTGCTGACACGTACATAGCCCGTGATGAGAGAATTGTATGTAATCACATCAGGAGTCAAGCCTTCAGTTCTAATCCTAAAAACCAATTCTTCAGCTTCTGATACCCTGCCTTCCTTGCAGAGACCATTTATTAAAGAGTTGTAAGTCACAACAGTCCGAGCAGTACCTTTCTCAGTCATTTCCTTGAGCAATTTGAAGGCCTCAAGCAACTTACCCATCTTACAGTAGCCATCAATGAGCATGTTATAGACTTTTACATTTGGAGAAACTCCTTTATCAGCCATATCTTCAAGGAGGATTTCAGCCTCAACAACTTTACCATTCTTGCACAACCCATTTATAAGAGAGCCATAGCTCACAACATTGGGCTCAACCCCCTTCTCTTTCATTTCTTGAAAAATCTGAAAACACCGATCAAACTGAAAAACCCGAGCATGCCCATCAATTAGGGTGTTATAAGTCTCCACGTTGGGCGCCACACCCCTCTCTAATTCCATCTCCCTCACCAATGCCTCTGCCCCGGCCATATTATTCATCTTGCAGAACCCACTTATGATTGAATTGTACGTAATGCAGCTAGCCTTTACCCCATTGATTTCCATCAGTTTAACCGTTTCAAGGGCACTGCTCATGTCCCCTATCCGACAGTATCCATCGATGATTGTATTATAAATCACAGCCGTCGGAACCAAACACTTCTTCTCCATCAACTGCTTTAAAACCCCTTCTGCCACAGACACCTTCCCATCCTTACAGAGCCCGTTCAGCAGAACACTACAAGCATAACCTCCAATCTGAATTCCCTTCTCCATAGTCTCCTCAAAGAATCCCACCAACGCATCGGAATCCCCCAATCTCGAATACCCATCAAACAAAATGCTGCAAGTGTACCCATCCGGAGCCAATCCCTGCTCCTTCATCTCTTCCAAAACAGCTTTTGCCTCTTCTACCCGTCCCGCCCGGCAAAGCCCCCCAATCACAGTATTATACGTCACAAGATTCAGCTTCACACCCGCCTCCCGCATCTGCTCCCTCACGCTAAAAGCACCCTCTAAGTCGCCAGCCTTACAAAGCCCATCAATCATCGTATTGTAAGCAACCTGATTCCGGGCAACCCGTCTCTCAGGCATTTCATCAAACAGCTTCCGGGCGTCATCCAATCGCCTCTCCTTACAAAAACCAGACATCAAAACACTGTAGGTGAACGAATCCGGCTTCATCCGGTTCCCCTCCATGGAGTTCTTCAACTCGACCGCCATTTCCAATTCACCCAACTTCACAGCCGACTGAATCGCCTTGTTGTAAGTGAATTTATCCAAAGAGACACCACCCCAGTTTTGAATTTCTGAGAAGAGGTCGAGGGCATCTTTGTATCTCCTCTGGGAGACGAGTGACTCAAGGAGTCGATTGAGAGAAAGGAGCGGTGGGCTGATTCCGACGTCTCTCATCTTGTGAAGGATTTCGATTGCTTGAAAGGGTCTGTTGAGGTCGATGTAGGAAGAGAGAATGAGATGTGGAGCGTTTGAAGAGACGTTGAAGAGGGTTTTGCAGACATGGGAAGGAGAAGAAAAGAGGTATTGGGACTGAAGGAGGGATTGAAGGAGGGTTTGGGCGGATTCCAATCGGTTCTTTTGGAGGAGGATTCGGAGCTGCCTCACCTGATCGGAGTCTCCATTCAGGTGACCTTGTTCTTCTTCTTCTGCTGCTGCTGCTGATTGTTCTTGTTCTTGTTCTCGTGTGGGAGATGGAGGGAAGTCTGAGGGCTGGGAGGTGAGAAGTCTGCTGAGGAGGGGAGGAATTGGAAGAGGGCTTTTGAACTTGTTGAGAGCATTTTGGGGGTGTCTCAACATTTTGGAAGAGAGAGAGAGAGAGGAGGGAAATAGAGTTTCTGTTTTTTCTTCTTCGTCTGCAACTCTGCTACCAGGGTTTAGCACTTCACCGCAAAGAGTACAGTTGATAGTTTTGTAATAAAGAAGCAGCAAAGCCCGAGGTTAGGCCCAAAAAACATTCTTTACCAAAAAAGAAGCCCGTGGTTAGCCCAAAAAATATTCTTTACCTTAAAAAAGATTAAAAAAAAAAATTGTGTTGTTAGCCTGGGACCAAAAATAAAAATATATTTAAAATAAAATTTAAAAAAATATTTTATTTGTCCATATTATCCACGATGAACATTAACAATAAAGAAAGTCAGAAAATACAGCACATGTTATTGATGCCGGCCTAAAAGATCTGAAAATTAGGTAGTTTGCCTAAAAAACTCATCAACCACTTTCTATTGCAGTCCTGATTCTCGCAATATTACAATTGGAATGATTCAAGTTTTTTCTTATTGAACTAATAAACTCAAAGACATTTACTTTCATATTCTTAATTAGTGTAAATATTGATAAATATTTTTTAAAAAGCCCAAAAAAATGCCCTACCGATAGATCTGCAATTTATGGACCCTCAATCTATTATCCAAACCCGACAGTCCCACTGCCAAATCAGCCTCTACCAAGAGAGGGGCATGCCCCTATTTAATATGGACCCAAAGCCATCACTACTCTAAACCAGGTGTTTTTGGGCTCGGCTAGGTCCCAAGGACAGGCCGAGGTGTTCGGGAGCGCATCCCATTTCCAATCAGGAGAGAAAATTAGACCTAGTCTGTTCTCAAAAAATAAAAACATAGACCCAGTTTGGGCCGACAGGCACTAGCTTCAAGCCCTACCCCATTCTTGGAGATGTGTCTAGTGCAGGACGGGAACTCAAGTCTTTTATAGCGAATCATAAACGTCTCTAAATATGTAGAAGTACAAAAGAAAAGGAAAAAGAAAAAAGGCTAATTATAGACATTTTCAAGCCTTTTAATACGGTAGATTTCGACAGTACATATAATTCTGGAGATAAAATCCCTCACAATCTCAATAAATGAAATCTGGCTTACTGGGATGAGGGGGGGTGGAAGGATTGAATGCCTATCTATATGTCTGGATTGCTGGCCCACCAAATCTGAGACCGAAATAGTTTAAGATGATAGAGATATGCCTACCCAAAGATCAACACGAAAGTCATTTGATGGATCAAATCTGATGGTTAGCACTGGGGGGTTGTTGTTTCCATTGGGTGAAAGGTAGGCCTCCACATGGCCATCTCTTGAAAGAATGTTGTTGCCTCATTAGATAAATTTCCATGAACAACTAGGGTTTGAGGAGCCCACGTATAGCCACTTATCTCAACTCTTAAGACACTTCCATTTGAATGGCCACAAGCCCAGATTTGATTTGACACTAATTGAAACTTTGTAAGTGTTCCAGTTGATACTGCAAAATCTCGCACTCATCTAACTTTATTTTAAGGTATCATGGGGCTCATACCTCCCAGTCCATGTTAGCCTTATGTAATGAATGGCCCAATGCGATGGGTAGGGGTCAAGTCAATTAAAGTTTAAAATTTTTAAAATAAATAGATGAATAGGAATGACTGTGGTAGGGATCGGCCACATTCTCTTCCCACATGCCTTAAGTTAATGCCCAAACCCATATAATTAGATTAATTTGGTCTATAACTTTATATAGGGAGATGCTCCTATGAGAGCATCTCTCACCTTACTATGACATATAAGGTGGAGGCCCTCACATTTAAGTTATTAGCATTGGATATGGATGTGAGGTCTCCCACTACTTTCTCTCATATAAAGTGAGAGATATCTCTCATCTCCCATATATATATATACATATATATGGAAAATTCTAAAAAATGCCCCACTTTAAAAATGGCCCTTTTTCCGCCCCTCTTTTTTTTTTTTTTTTTTTTTTATCATGGGATCATGTTGAGTCAATCTAACCTTTTCACACACACTACCCCACATGAATAGTCGTAAGTCCAAGTTTGACACTCATCCAACTTTTACTCACTGTTGGATTGAAATCATGATAAAATGATGCCTATAAATCATTAAATTTTAGGCCATGGATCAAAAAGTTAGGATGATCTTATTGCCTCAAGATTTTGTATATAAGTAAGCCTCACAATGATCTTTCCATCAAATGGACTTCCATGACCATCATCCATCCATCCAAATGGGCCCAACTAGAAGGGTCGATTTCTTTTAAAAAATACATTGGCGCTGTGTAGCGCTCCATATATACTAGTGCAATAGGCCTGCGTCCAACGCACGCCATAATTAAAAATTTATTAAAATCTCTAATTACAAATATTTCTAAATATTTAAATAAATTATAAATGACTATTAATATATAATTCATAATAAAGATGGAAACTCATTAGAGAAATTATAGGTAGCTGAAAATATTTAGGAAAAGATCAAGTAAATAGTAAAGGTTTTAAGACCTTGATTTGATCATATTTGTGGTTAGCCATAAATTGAGTGTCATTTAAGAATAAAATATGGATTTTGGAATTAATTAGCTTTCACAATGGGCCCCACATATTAATTAATCCTACCAAATATCCAAAGAAAAATAAAGAGAAAAATGTTCATAATGGGCCCCACAGATTATTCTTACTGAATATTGAAAGGAAAAGAAGGATAAAAAAAAGTAGTAGAAAACAGCCTATGAAAGTGGCCCCCGCTCTCGTATCAAAAAAGTTCTTCATGTGTTGGTATAAAAAAAGTGGCATCCGTAGATTGTGAGTTTGGAAATAAAGAAAACTTGAATTTCATAATGGGACTCATAGATTTATTTGGTTAAATTAGTAAATATAAATGATAATAAAAAATAGTGATAAAGATGGAGACTCATGAGAGAAAACTTATTTGGTTAAATTAGTAAATATAAATGATTATACGTTAAGTGTGGGTTTTGAAATTAACTGGCTTCCACAATGGTCCCCACGGATTAACCATACGAAATACTGAAAGAAAAGATATGAAAAAAAATAGCAGAATACTGTCTGCGAAAGTGCCCCAAATTTCTACAACTTGGATCTGACATGAGGTTCCCACAAATTAATATGCAACAACATTTAATACATACATATTTACCGATCACTAAAATCATAGCCAAAGAGCCTTTATTCCTTTTTTTTTTTGTTAGTTTAATAATACGTTGGGCCCATTGAAAGTAACTAATGTTCACCAATCACTAAAATCATAGCCAAAGAGCTTTTATTCTTTTTTTTCTTTTTGGTTAGTTTAATAATACGTAAGGCCTATTAAAATAACTAAGAGAAGTTATTATTGTATGCTATGTTTTATGGAAGTAATAAGTATATTATTTCAAGAATCTTTTAGATTTGCATTGAGATATTTTAGATGATGAGATTAGATTAGAAGGGTAATTCCGGAATATAGCATTATAAAAAGTTTGAGGGTGCGCCACGTGTCACTCTCGTAGGGATGGAGGATGCGCCACGTGTCGCTCCCTCACGAAAAGGATGCTGCTTTAATATATATTATATATATACATGGAAATTCTAAAAAACACCACACTTTAAAATTGCCCATTTTCTGCCCCACACCCTTTCTTTTTTTTCTTTTTTTTTTTTGTCATAAGGCCCATATTCTATCAATCAAGTCTTTTCACACACACTACCCCACAATGAATAGTCACAAGTCCAAGTTTAACATTCATCCAACTTTCCCTCACCGTTGAATTGAAATCATAATAAAATGATGCCTCTAAACCATTAAATCTTAAGGCGATGGATCAAAAGTTTAAGATAATCTTATGGGCTCAAGGTTTTGCATGTAGGTATGCCTCATATGGATCTTTCCATCCAATAAACTTCCATGATCATCATCCATCCTAATAGGCCAAACTAGGATGGGCATTTTTTAGGGGAAAAAAAAAAACCCGGGCGCTGTATAGCGCTCCCCCTATATATATAGATAGGATGGGGCGGGTATAAAAATAAAACTCAACCCGTCCCATAAAAAAAGGGGGCATTCAGCAACAAGTCTCTCAACATTTCACTTTCTGACCTAAGATCCACAATCTTTTTCATAGTGTGATAGGTCTTTTTTTCAAATTTGAAAACCTAAAATGTCTAAGTTACCATTTCTTTAAAAGTTCTTATTTTTTTAAAGATAAATCATATCCCATGATTAGTGGGATATGCCATTAATAATGGCCAATTAGCATTTAATTGGCCACGATTAATGAAAATCCCATTGATGAGATTTTTAAATAAATTTTAAAAAAGCACAAATAAATTTCAAAAGAAAGCAAATAAATTTCAAAAGACACAGATAAATTTCAAAAGAATGCAGATAAATTTCAAGAGATTCAAATAAATGTCAAAAAATCTAAATAAATTTCAAAAGACGCAAATACATTTTCCAAAACTAAGATAAACCAATTTTCCAAATTTCATAAATTTTTTCCAAAAACTCAATTTTTTTCCAAATCTCATTTAAATTTATTTCAAAAAATGCAAATAAATTTGAAATGACGGAAATAAATTTTCAAAAAACTCAGATAAATTTGCCAAAAACACCAAAATATTTGTTCAAAAACTCAGTTAAATTTCCCAAAATGGAGATAAATTTGTCAAAAACTCAGATAAATTTTCCAAAAACTCAG
Source organism: Persea americana (assembly GCA_029852735.1). NCBI lineage: Eukaryota > Viridiplantae > Streptophyta > Magnoliopsida > Laurales > Lauraceae > Persea > Persea americana. Next base: position 44,353,132 of record CM056813.1, read on the forward strand.
ATAGATTTGTCAAAATACTTAAATAAATTTCACAAAAATTTGAATAAATTTTCAAAAAACTCAAATAAATTTGACAAAAAATTTTAAAAAAAATTCACAAAAACTCAAATAAATCCTTGGGCCGGATTCCTCTATCTTCTCCAGGAGCGGTGAAGGCAAGTAGCGATGGGAACCGACGGCACATCGACAGCCTTCTCTGGCAACAACGTGGAGGCGGCAGCAAAGCCTTTCTTCCCCTTCTCGTTCCTCTTCTTCTCCTCTCTCCCATTCTGGTTCTATAGCAAGGGAACAGCCCCTGCCCCTTCTTTTAGTCAGTGACAGCGCAACAGCGATAGCGAATCAACAGAGTCTTGGATCCTCTGTGTGCAAGCAAAATTGTCGTCCTTCTTCTTCTTCGCCTGGAGCAAATCTGAATCCTCCTGCTACCTGGCATATCATAGTTTATGACATGGGCAAAATCTGGTATATCAATACCATGCCCCATGACATCCATTGTAACAAGAAGAGTAAATCGCTTACTCCTGAACGCTTCAAGGTTAATCTCCCTCTGATTCGGTGACTTGCCTCCGTGCAATGTAGTCACCCTATAACCCGCCTTATCCAATGCCTTGGAGAGTGTGTCCGCAGACTTCCTATTGTTGATGAACACAATTGCAGACTTATCACTGAGTTCATTTAGCATCTTCTGTAGCCGTGGAATCTTCTCCGATTCATGGACCATTGTCACATGCTGGGTGATGAGGTTGGTTCTCTTCCCAACTGTACCAATGGTGACAACCACATGATCCCTTAGATACTTGCGCGCAAGGCACTCAACAGCAGGGGGCATGGTTGCATTAAACATATGCGTAGTTCGGGTAGTTCGGTAAAATCGCTTCTCATCGAGCTTTTCTTCATCCTCAAGCTCCAGCTTCAAATTAGTCCTCGGAATGAGAGATAATGGAAGATTTGAAATTTAAAATTTTAAAATTTGATGCCTAAACAGTTGAAAGGGCAAATTAGTCATGAAAATATCTGATGTGGCGTATCTAGGAACCTCTCGCCAAAATATGTCCAACTTTTTGGACTATAGGCCTTAGAGAAAAAGTTGTTGGACTGGAGGCCTTACATGACCATGCAGAGGGACTTTTAGCTAATTTACCCTAAAAAAAACTGCCCTAATAGGAGGAGATTAGAGCGGATCCCCTTTACCCAACCCATATGGTATGGGCCATTATTATAAAAGAAAAGAAAGGGAAACAAAAAAAACTAGAATATTATAAACATGCTTAGGAACACTATTCACATAAAACCTAGGTCCACTATTCATCTAGTTGTGGGACGGTTTTGAATCGGGCTTAGGTGCCAGTAATTGAATCAGGCTTGGGTGGAGATCTGATTTGGGTGGGTCCCTGAGATAAGAATATCTAAATCCAGTCAACAGTGAAAATCATTCTATACCCAAGGGAAGATAATTATATATATAAAAAAAACACACCAAAAGTCTGATGAGCTTGGTGAGATTAGTGTTATATTAGATACATGATAAGTATTTTAAAAAATATATATATACATGACTATTTAGACATGGACATACACATAGCATTGTGTTGTCATTGACATACTCAACATGTCATGAAGAAAAGTATATAATGATTGAGTGATAATAATTAGAGGACATGCCATAAAAATGAAAAACTCTTTACATTATTTATAACAATAATGGAAAGATATGTCGCCGATCCTATCCAATTGGCACATTTAAAATATAATTTTCCTTAAGGATATGATCAGATAACGGGCCATTATATATAAATAAACTAATCATCGTATCCGAATCCAATTACACAAAAACAGATGCAAGAATAAAAATTTCAAAATGTGTTCGAATAAAAACTTATGATGTGGTAAAATCTTTATAGATTTTTACAAATCTAGCTACTATGGCTCAGATGAACATGATAAACAGATGAACAATTTGCATTAATAAAATAAAGAAGTCATCTAGTGAGACTCAAATCCTAAGAAAAGATCAACCATTAGACAGCAAAATCAAGTCTCCCGTCAGCGAAAACCACTAAGGTCATCACTCATCAAACCAAGCAAGTGGATGATCTCAAAATACTTCCAAAGAGGTACATGTCAAGTTTCAGGTCATTTTGACGTCATTTGACCAGACTTTGACCTCCCGAAAGTTAAATTTGGTCTCTCGGGGACAGAGCCCCTCGGGACTATGACTTCTAAATCAAAGCTAATGGATCATCTTAAAATGATTCCATGAGGCTCCATGTTAAGTTTCAGGTCAATCGGATATCATTTGATTGTACATCAAAGTGCGATAGCTTCCTAACAACAAAATCAAGTCTACTGACAACAGGACCCCATACGGCTTCAAAACTCAAAAATGAAATTTTCCTGTGATTGGTCTTATTTCTTGCCCATGAAGCTTCACCTCGAACTTCACGTTATTCCGTCATCGTTTGACCTAATTTTGGCTTTTGATAGCAAATTGGCACCCTTGCGCGACAAAGTCTTCGGCTTTCCCGAAAAATTACAAACGTTGCCCTCTATTTTACACCGCTTCTGGTCAAATTTTCTATAGGAAAATCATGCCAAATTTTGTACAAAAATGCCAAGAAACATATACCAAAGAAGGAAAATGAGAAAAACTAGAAAGAGGTTGAAAAATGCAACCAAAAGGACAAATTTGCCCCATGGCCATTTCCAGGGTCGCCCGATTTACACCCAAAACACATCTTTTGGGTTCTTTTCGCGTTTCATGCTATTTGGCCTCTGTGATTTTTCGAGATTCTAATTTTCGGGCACAAAAATGTCGATCTTTGACAACATCACGGACTCGCCGTCAAAATCATGGGTTCATCATTAGACACTTCAAAATCGCTAACCGGCCAACCAAAAAAGCACACTTTTTGCCCAACCGATTTAGAAAACGATGGGACAAATGGTACCGACCCACTGGTAGCAATCAAGGTTTGAAATTGAATGACCATCCACGACAATTGGCATGAGAAATCCACCAACGACCAAGGCTCCCTTTGTACATTGCATGCAAAATTTGAAAAGATGCGGCGTGGCCCGCAACCCTTCAAGTACTTCGACGGCCACTTAATTTTGTTAATGACCTATTTTTTATGCTAAGTTAATGTAGTTAATTATACATTATTATGGACAGACCATTCAGAATCCAAGGAATGGGGGTTACAAGCCAACACAATTATGGTATTAAACCATGTAACCCCTCCCATCATGAAGTTTAAATGCAAATAAATGCCCATTATTCTCTAACGGCTAATCAAAACTCAAGAAAAATGAGTTGCAAAAATACAATTTCAAAAACATGTAACTCCTCCCATCATGCAACATTAATGCAATTAATGCATTTAAAGCCCATAAACCCAACCCCCACCAACCCCACCCCCGCCACCCAACACCCCCCCCCCCCCCCCCCCCCCCCCCCCCCCCCGGCACCAAAAGCCTATAAAAGGAGGCCATTCCCACCATTCCAAGACATGATGTGCAAATCCCATAAAAAAATTCTACATCATTGCTACGACACTCCAATGACGATCTCTCTTTTGTTAAAGAAGTTCTACGGCAACCACCACTACAAGATGATTAAAGACCCTTGGGGGCCACCCCCCAAGGCCCTCTCCTTTTATCTCGATGGCTTAGAAGCAGCTTTTTCGCTAGTCTACTTAGATTTTTATTAGATACATAATCTCCTCTTGATCCTTATTCTCTGAAAATTCAAGGTTTAAGCCAAGCTAAGAGAATCAAAAGCATCTTCTGTCATTATCTGAAGGATGACAGCGAAGCCCAAACATGACTGGTGACCGTCAATCTGAACGACTCCCTGCAATTTCTTGTGAAATCAAATTTCCTTTTTTTTTTTTCTCATTGTATTTGCACTTTTAAAAGAAACACAAAACACACAAGTCTTGTATTTTCTTTTAATAGGAACTGTAAATCGCCTTTCACAGCAAACAAATAAAATTTGCCTTTCACGGCATCCAAATCTAAAGTATGTCTCTTTTCTTAACACATGTGCAATGAAAGCTAGAAAAAAATTTGTTTTCCTTTCTACTCGAAAAGGTGGATCTACGGACCACAACTTATTATTTCTAAGTAGAATAGAGAACTTGGCATACCTGTATACAAAATATCGATGTTATTCACTTGTCTCCGGTCACGAAAGGGTTGGACTCCATGGATTCTCACATTTGCTAACCCCAGTAGTCCCGCAAACATAGCGAGCCATCAGTCCATTCCATGTATTTCAATGTATACAAACAAACATACTCATTACCGAACAATGAAGATTAAAACTAGATGCAACGATGAAAAGTATGGGACCACCTGCACAAGATATGTAGTTAAAATATTCTAATGCATCTCAGCTCTTTAGCAAACAGAGCAACTTTTCAATTATTTCCATACTTTTTAAAACAATACAAACAAAAAGGTCCAAAACATAAGTCTCATGGTATTTCAATTTCATATAAATAAAGTAACCAATCTTTTCCATCAATGAAATCATTTGTCTTCCAAATTCATGGAGAAAGCATGTCCATCCATACAAATCATACATTTAGAAAAGATGATACACTGTACCCATACAAAATATACGTTTCAAAAAAAAAAAAAAAATACCATGTGCCCTTACAAAATAACCACCTATCACATTTTCAAAATGAATATCCCTCCATACGCAAAAAATAAGAGAATTCCTACACGTCAGTTCATCGAGCTCTTCTATTAGCATTAGCATCCCACATCTCTAATTGCATCTCGAAAGCGATAAGCATATTGACTGTCAGATTCTTCATTGTTAGCTTTATCCTGAGGATCATCGTTGTCTTCATCATCGATGAATATTCTTTTGTGACGATGACGTTCAAATAATTCATCCGTACTATGACTTCTCATCATGATAAAGTTGTGCAATACAACACATGCATTTACAATCTTTATCTATGTCTTGATAGGATAATTACGAGGTATATGTGTCAAAATTGAAAACCGTTCATTCCACAAGCCAAATGTCCTTTCAATAACATTCCTCAGCTTTACATATTGAAGAATAAATAGCTCACTAGCTATCCTAAGTGCCAATGCTTGAGGTCCATATTCCTTTAGATGATATGAGGCCCGATATGGTCCAATAAAACCTCGCCTATTACCATATCCAGCATCGACAAGAAACTACTTTCCTATAAAGGTTCAATACGACAATTATCAAAAGATTGCAATATGCTTAACTAGTTTTCAAAAATTATAATAAATTCCAAGTTTACATCTTGAAATAAATATTTACCTTTTGGAACTTGAAGATTATAGATTCCCCTATTTTGTAGAATGTCAGATAGAACTTTTTGATCGCTGGCGATCCTTCAAAACCAGCACATACAAACTGGAACATCCTACTATTGTCATTACATTCCGTGCAATAAAACCTTTTCTACATCAATATCATTGATGATTTTGAACTGATAATCATGCTGGAACATAAGTGCCATCAATGACACCAATGCAATCCTAGCCAAATAATAGCAAAAACATTTGTCATCAATAACAATTTAACCACTCATCATAGAGAGTAAAAGATACTACAGTATGTGCAAGTAGATCAAAGTAGTGTTTATGTCCTTAATTGCATGTGCAAGTTCATAAGCGCTTTTAGTTTCATCCTGACAATGCATCGAGAACTACCAGTTGGGCTTTTTTTTATGCGTGGCCCTTCAAAGACACCCTTATCCCTCTTATGAAAGATACTTAATTCTGCTGCAACATCATGGATGGATGCCTAGGGGGATTTCATCAGATGTGCTAGACGTTGGTTAGTCAATAGCACATCTCTTCCATCAGTGATTGAATCTCCATATATAGTAGAAAACTTTTCATAGTTAACCACACTTCTTCCTCGATAGCATAAAGAGTTATTTGAAAAGCTGATGAGATTCAAAATCCATGATATCAAAAAAAGATTATTAAAAAGTTTAACTATAAAGATCATACGATAAAATCTCATACATTCCAATATTCTATATACCTCACTTCTATAGAAACAATTGTCACGACCCGGGCCCGAGTTACGATAATCCAGGGTCATGATCCATACTTACTCCCATAAACTCTGACTTAACCGAAGTTAAAATAGAATCCACAAGGGATAACATTCATGCATACCTATCAATTCTACAAATTGCGGAAATATACATTGACAAAATCAATTTAAGATTTTACATGTATACAAAATAAAGTCCTTTATACATGTATCATTTCTTTGCTTTCTTTCATCAATCACTGCATATCTAAATACTATGCAGATTGATAACTATTCAAGTTCTCAAAATATTACATTCCAAAATGAATACTCAAAAAGAATTTCCCAAAACATTCTTAGTCCATTCGCGCACTCGAATACCCATATCAAATGGTATTCTGACCATCGCATTCTATTAGTCCTCCTGGAGGAACTGGAGCGGTCTCTTCCGCCGCCGCTGGGGCTGCCGCTGGGCCAGCATAGGCAATCGGGCCTGTAATGCCACCAATAACACTAATAAACACGACGGTTTAACAATCCATAAACAGAACTTGTGATAGCACATATTAGTACATATACTACATCATTCAATATATTTAGTAAACAGTTCCAATTCTAAACAAGTCTAGATAATTCCTACAATGACGATGGATGAGCATAATAAGTCAATCAATAGACATGTACAAGATGGCAACTACTATAGCATTCATTTCATTTCATCTCATTTCATTTACCATCTTCCCTCAAAGGAAGGATTCATCTTCCAAATGGAAGGCATCAATCAGTACCCATAGATACGATCAGAATTTGTGGGAGTTACCAGTGTCCGGGCCAGGAACACTAGCATCACCACGGAGCTCCATAACGCCTAAAATCCATCTACTGCAGTAGGAATAGTTACTTGGCTCAGGGCGGAAGGGCGCACCATTCATGACCCCGGCCTCATGAAAATAATCATTTATTAATTTATTTAGAACTTAATACAATAGCTAGGTAGTGCCAAACTCAAGAGACAATACATTTCATTAATCAATCCATGTTTGGATTCAATTCTATACAGTGATTCCATTCTTAACAATGGAAAGGAAATAAGCAATAATATCAATCTTAAGAGATTGGAATGCAGTGATACAGAATACAATACAATGAGAGAACTACTAACTACACAATTCTACTCATTTTTATGTCAGTCCCAACCAACCATTTAGGTGTAACCGTTGGTCATCCAATGTACGTGTTATTCTCGATGGACATCACATTTGTATATTATATGTATGTTGGAGTCCCCGTAATTATCACCTATGGAGGTTTAGTCCATAATCAATTGACACTTTAACCCATTTTAATCCAAGGGTTCAATTCTTAAAAATTCTCTTTCATTGTTCACAATCCCCACCAATCTCTATTTGCATTAGTTTAGCCACAAAACTAATTTAAAGGACATATAAGTGTCCAAAAAGCATCCAAGTTTTCTACAAATCCAAATCCAAATCCAAATTTTCGCCCTCAATGAATGTCCTGTCCAGTATCAGGTTTGCTTGAGTGGACTCAAGTTCGCTCGAGCGAACTCGAACAGAAAGTGGTCGTTCGAGCAGATTCACATCCGCTCGAGCGCATTCATCCAGAGAGTGGGTCACTCGACTGAACTTGAGTTCGCTCGAGCGAACGCTTCAGAATCTCAGTTCAAAATTCAGCAACTCTCTCTCTTCTTCTCTCCCTTCACCATTCCATTAGCACAACAACCTGCAATAGATTTGAACCTCCTGTCCACTCCTCATTCATCATATAACACACATAATAATCATCTCATTCTACTCATTCCATTAATCCATAACAACAAATCCATTTAAACATTCAATGGAAATGCACCAAAAACTACAATTCAATGGAATACTATGAATCTTCTACAATAATCAATACTAATCACAAGTACTGCTTATACTTGCCTCTATTGAAGTTCTTAGACAAAAAGCCCTTTTTGCTTAGTTTATTTGAGACAACTATTTCCCCAAACTCAAACCCTAATCCAAGTAAACATGAAAAAGGGGTGTCCATGAGCCAACTATGCTAGAATTCATTCCTAAGTACTTAGAAGAACTTGGAAATCCTACAAAAACACTAATCACTTACTTGTAACTCAAGGGAAGAAAGTTTGGGATCTCTTCCAAGCTTCAAACACTTCAAAAATGAAAGAAGTTCAATAGAGAAGATGAAGATGACCAAGCCTCTTCAAAAGCCACTTGCAAACTCCCAATCCTCACTCTTGATGGAGAATAAATGGAAGAGAAAAGAAGAAATGAGCCTAGGGTTTGCTTTGGAATGGATTTGAGCTCCTCTCTTAGCTTATATAGTGAACTTTTGCACTTAAGCCCTCTTCCACTTTTCTTATTTACATTCTAAGTCAAACGAAAGTTCATTTCTTGGATCCTAAGTCAATTGGAATCAAGTGCATTATGAAAGTTGGCGTATTCTTCAAGATACACACGTGGGTATCAAAGATTTCCGTATTTGACGAAATACGTGAAAACTCGTATTTACAAAAAGGTCCTTAGTTTACCTTGTTTGAGTTTAAACTCATTTTAATTAACTCAATCCCATTCCAAATTCACTTCATTAAGCTTAATTCAATCATTTGAGATTAACCTATCTCATTTTATTCATTAACCACAATTAGCACAATTAATCATGCTTAAATAGCACTAATTTGGATTAATTAGCCTTAATTACGATTAGTCCGGGTCGGGGCCTAACAACATCCAAGCCCATTTCAAGCTATATAGAAAAGTACATTGGATTCTCCAAGCTATGGAAACCATTGTTGTTGTATGAGAATAAGAAAGATTATTGTTGTATGATACTAGAAGTCTGGTCTCTTCAGAAACTAGTGGCAAAGCCACTTGTGCAATGAATGTAACCACCAACATTAGAAATAATGAACGATGGATTTAATATTTAGTTTAGAATAAGGAAAAAAGAAAAGATTCATGGTAGTGGATTCAGAAAGGAAAATGGAATGTGCTATGTCATCCAAAGAAAAATGGAAAATCACACCCGCGTTCACAAAAAAAAAAAAAAAAAAACAAAGAGAGAGAGAGAGAGAGAGGCTATGAGCTTCACTTTCTCTTTTCTTGAACATGTGTTCACCAAGAAACAAAGTATAAAATTTTATCTTTGTTTTCATTTTTGCTACGCCAATTCAAGCAACAACAATTTCTCTTGAATTGCAGCCTCACATCTCTATTGACATAGGTATCAAGTGGACATACACTCTACAACTTATATATACATAGGTAACATATCATGAAGTGGTTATCCAATGGAACCAATTCATGGATCTAAAACCAATAGATTCATTCAAAAATCAAAAGAGCAGTATGCATCTAAAAAAAGTGTAGAATGTTTTGAAGCATTCATCTAAACATGCTAAGATACATATGATAAATGAACAGATGGGAAACAACATTGTTCAAGGCTGCAGCATTTAATTACATTAAATGAAGAGGGCACTAACATTGATTATGTACTATCTCAGGTTGATTTTGGATTCCTATATTGATAGTGAACTTTGAATCCTTTTTTCACACATGAAATTTGTTTAAGAAGGGTCAAGGATGGAGATAATCATAGGTCTAATGTCATTTTCCTGGGAAGAGGGTGGATGTCTACTTTTACAAAACCTTAAACATCCACTCAATGCGCCAACCATGTAATAGCTTTATTCACTCATGTTTAGCATTTAACTCGAACCTTTTTCATGAAACATGAAAATAAGTTGAAAAAGACACCAACATATTACGGTTTTTTGGAATTTTGATATACATGCAAAGATTGCATTGAATTATGAAAATTTTACTGATGTAAATTAAAAGACATCAGGAAAAATGAATGAGAAAGAGGGGGAGAGAGAGATGGTTCCATACATGGGTGGAGACGAGCCATAGAGAGGTGTGCTTGGGATGAAGGTTGAAACCTAGGAGATTAGTTGCAAGTAGGGCTTTGAATGGACATTAGAGACAGAATAAATAAGTGGATTTTACAAAAAAAAAAAGAGAAGAAAAAAGAACAGATTAGGTGACCACTGTTTCGCCCACAAAATGGAGTGAACAATTGAGAGGCGCAAAAGTCTTTTGGATGAGCTTTTATTTCTCATTTCATCCTTTGAACGTTACACAAGGACATGGAGACAACTTGATTGCACAAGAAAGGGTCGTCTCCACTTTTATTACATTGGTCCTTCATTGCTTCACCTTCAAAGTGAAGGTTGTTTACAATTTTTTTAATACAACCCCCTCGTCAGGCTTAGGAGATCAAAATAACGGAAAACTTATGTTGAAGGAAGGGAGGAGAGATCTATTGTCTTTGAGGATTTGCTGGAGACGAAATTGGAGATGTCTGCCATTAATCTTCTTCGGTCAGTCTTTGTCGGTCATCACCATTGATGGGGAAGAATGATTGATCAGAGAAGTCTGCTTCAAAACAGCAGAGACAATCTCTATCCTTTCTCCCTAGTGAGAAGCACAAAGGCTGACCTTCAGAGGCTTATCGCCCAGGCCCCGGAAGAAACGCTTATCACTGCTCGATCCTCACCTAGAAGAAGGAGGAGAGAGTTTCGAAATGGCAGAATTCCTAGGCTTCTTTGCGCAGGATCCGAGAGACAATAGTATTTCATGAAAATGGTAATTATTTGACCCCTTCCTTGTTCTTCTGAGTCTTCATTTTATAGCCTTTGTGGAGCCATAACTGCAGGAGATCGTGGAGGAGTGGAAGTAGTTTTGGAACTGCAATTGATGTGCGTGTAGCCGTTCCTTCTTTACAGGTCCAGCGGCCATTGGAAGCAGTAATTGACCATGAGCTCAGCGTCCAATGTATGGAGTTGTGTAGGATCCAGCGGCTATCTTCCGGATGGAGATCAGTGCCTACTTTGCTATGCTGAGCGGCTAATGCTTTGTAGGTCTCGGCGGCCGGTAGGTTCTATTCACAGTAGCTGCTAGGAATTATCTTAATTACTATGATCGGCCAAACTTCAGTAGTCAGAGAAAAGTGGCCTCCTTTATGAAAAATGGATGTTTTGTCCTGGGGATTACTATTCCTAACCAAATGAAAAAAAAATTTGTATGCCAACAAATGCCACCCCACCCCCTCCCTGAGGTATAATGATTGAAATGTGTCATGGTAATCACTGTGCCTTGGGAATTCCACAAATCTGTAGTTTTGGCGGAAATGTGTAGAAAATTTTGTTTTAAAAAGCTCTTCATGCCCTACTTTTCACAGATATCAAGTATTTGCGTCTCTACGGGGATTATGGGAAAAGGCCCAACGAAGGATCCCTGAGGTACAGAACAACCCTCATTTGAAAATTTTATTTTTGGGTTTGAAAATTTTCTTATTTGGAGATGAAAAGGTAAGCTAATTTTGTCAGATTTTGGGATTTTATGACATTGATTTGTGTTTTGGTGGGGTTTTGGTAGTTGGATAGGCAAATTAACTCCAAATTGGGCATATGATTAGTCTATTCAAAGATATTCTTGAATGGACCGTTATGATGGCGTCACTTTTGAATTTTGGCGACTTTGCAGATTTTGGAAAGCAATTGGAAATCCAAACGATGCCTCCTTAAACTGCACGCTGACTGGCCAGTTCTTTTCTTTTTGTTTACTTTGGACTTTGGCCACTGAAGTGAGTTTGGGATGGCCGTTGGACGTCGTTCGTTTTCAGAGTGGCCGTTGGGCGTCGTTCTGTCTTTGGAATGGTCGTTGAGCAATTGGCTTCGTTGCCTACACTTTTGCGGGAATCGAGGTGTCAGGCAATTTGCAACCGACATCTCTTACGAGAATCGAGGCGTCAGGCAGCTTATAAAAGGCAATTTCTCCTTTCTTCTTCCTCTCTACCGTTTCAAAGCTTTTAAAATTCTTTGTGTTTACTCGAAGCTTTCTTGCGATTTAGAGTTTTCGATATTTAGGTTTCTTTGCATTCAGGGCATTCTTTTAACCTTTTCGCCTGTCAAGCTCTTTATCTTCTCTTCTCAAGATCAATGGCTGGTGAGTCCCTATTCCGAAACTGCAATTAATTTTCTTTCCCGTTGTCTTCTGTATTTGCATGCTATTTGATAAACATTTGTTACATTGACTTCAATCTTGACCAAAGATGAAGAGTTCGTGAAAAATCTTCTTAATTTACTGCATGTAAGGTTCTATGGAACCGGAATGGGTTTTGGCCATTCTCCCTTTGTTTTCTTTGCTGCCCCTGTTCCCCCTTCTCTTTTTTTTTTTTTCTTTTTTTTAGATTTTTAGGTCTTTTTCTCCTCCACACCCCCCCCACCCCATCTTTTTTGAACAAAGGGTGGAATTCAGGCAACAACTAAGAATTTCCTGCCAGGTCTGAATAATGGTCGTGGCTATCAGGCAAGATGGCCGCTGAATCCCAGATTAGGTAACATCCATTTGAATATCGGTCGGCCAATCTTGATATTTGCTAATTCTCGACCGCTAGAGCTTTTAGGGCTTGATGATCAAGTGTTGATCGTTTGGTGAAATTTTAGCTGTTGGGTGGGCAAAGGGTCCTGGTGGTTACTGAACCTCTACAACCATGCTAGCGATCCTATGGGCACTGGCCATTGAGCTCTGGCAAATTAAGGCTTATGAGCATTTGGAAATTTGGGGGATTTGATGAACAGTGACCGCTGATGAATTTTAGCCGTTTGAAGAAGAGCTCTGCCTTTGGCCATCAGGTGTGAATTTTCTAGCTACTGAGGGACTCTTTCCGCGAAGTGTTGATTATCGAAGGTTTTAACCACTAGGTATTCTGAATTTTGGCTGTCCAGTGAAGAAAATCTTTGTCTTGGCCGTTTGGCATTGAAATAATAGAGCAGTGGCCGCCAGGTGTGGGAGATCTTGGTTTTAGCCGCTAAACGTCAAAGCAACAAGATAGCAGCCGTTAGGAATTTGTGAAATCCGGATATTGGCCGCTAAACCCTGGATGTTAGCCGCTAAATTCTAAATGCTGAAACGTCCAAAAAATTTGGCCATTCAACACTGAAGGGCAGAACGCTAGCCGATAGTCATCCAAGAATTAACCGCTAAATGCTACAAATGGCAGCACTATAACCACTGACCACCAACTCTACGTTTTTAGCCGTTTGTCATGGAAATTTTGCTAAGTATACATCTCTATTGCATTCATTCATCCTTTTGCATGTCTCTTTATGGTTTTTAGCGCGCACTTGATGCCCTGCTTGACTGGAGTTCTTGATTTGAAAACCCTTGAACGCGCACTTAATACCTTTCCGAGGTTGAGAATCAAGTATATTCTTTCATTATGGATTTTCTGCCTGTTCTTAAACTAAGGGGAAATGCTGCCAAAGTTTTAGCAGATTCTAATGTCCTTTCTTTTCTTTTCTCTTTCAACAGATAAGAATGCTGCTTCTTCGTCATCTGCTGCTGATGCCACTATAGCAGCCAAGGGTAAACAGCGGGCCGTTGAGACTCCGAAGGTTCCTACTGCTGAAACTGAGTGGGAAAGGTTCAGGGCCGATAGATGTCAGTGACCCTTGGGGAGGCCTGATTATGAAAGGTGCCTGCTGGTTGAACACGCCGTTTCCTTGTTTGCTAATGTTAGTGAAGATGCTATCGCAGTCCCTACCGGTTATGTCCGTAAAGAAAGTTTTCCTATTTCGACTCTCAAGTTAACTGCACCAGCTCGGGACAACAGCAAACAAGTGCTATTGATGTGCAGACGGAATTACATAAACAGATCAAGTGCACTTGGGATATGTGTTGCACAAATTATTAGTAGAAATTTGCAATGCATTTGCGGGAAATTTGTTTTCATCCCACAGGACATGATAATGTGTGGGCCAACTAGTTCCTCGTATGCCTACGTGGGTGCCCTGCAGACTTGAATTGCCTTGTGCTAACACACCCCCATAAAATATGATACGCCGGGGTTCATGCTCAATCGTCCTTCAGAAAGAAAGAAGAAGCTCATTGATCCTGCTTCACGATGAGCTTGTGCACAAACCAAACCAGTATACTTGGTAATCTCTGACAGATCCATTGAGGCCACAACCGCTGTTATCGATGGGCTTGAATCCTCCCCAGGTGAAGGATGTGTGACATCAACTCTGAGCACAGAGATATATTGCGGTAATGTAGGGAGCTTCGAAGAGGCATATGAATTGATGCCAGGTGTCGAGCTTTTTACGACAGCTAGACTGTCTTCCTTTTTTATTGTCACCCATTGATGTAACTCGATGTGTACATGTAATTGCTTTTTGAAAGTATTATCAATAAAAGTGAGAATTTTCTACATGTCTTCATGGATTTTTGGTGTGGGATAAATGTATGATTTTGATTTTTAGATTCAATAACTCACTAGCCTCAATTAAAAGAATAGTACATCGTAATGAAGTGGGATGGAAATAGACATTAGTTGGGGTTTTGACTTGACAGGGTTGATTCTGAAGTTAACCAAGTAGAATGAACATTAGTCGGGGCCTTATAAGGGCATTAGCCGGGGTTCGGCCATGACTCTTCAGAATCAGATGAAGGAAATTTGGAATGTCAAATGAGGTCTATGTTTATAGAGGCCAGATGACAGATGAGGATTTGATTATGGAGGTTTAAGATACCGCCTTTAACCGTGTAGAGTGAATCTGAAAATCATTTAGGGATAGTAACGTTTGAGAAACTTTCCATTGACGGGCATCATACACCTTTCGCCTTCAAGGGTGAGAACCACATATGCATCATTTGAGTAAACTTTGTCGATGATGTATGGTCCTTCCTACTTGGGTTCAAACTTTCCTTTAGACTTGTGAGTGAGGATCATAGGTCTTCGTACTGCAAGGACTAGATCTCCCTTTTTTAAAGCCCTTTCTTGCACCTTTTTTTTCGAATGAACCCGCCATCTTAGCTTGGTAAATTTCGATACTTTGTCTGGCTGCGTGTCTTTTTTCGTCGAGACTTTCTAGCTCTTGAAGCCTCAACTTAGCATTTTGATCATTTGTGATCTTTTCTGTGACCGCCACCCTAAGTGATGGTAACTGAATTTCTAAAGGCATGACGACTTCGCACCCATAGACAAGAGAAAATGGAGTTGATTTAGTCGGACCTTTGACTGTGGTCCGGTAAGCCTAGAGAGCTTCATGGAGTTTTGTACCCTATGACTTCTTATTGTTAGAGACCATCTTTTCAGGATTTTGCAAATAGTTTTGTTGAAAGCCTCTGCTAATTCATTTGCCGCGGGATTGTATGCAGTGGAAGGACAACGATGAATACCGTGTTTGTCATAGAAACTGTAGAACTTGTTGTTGCTAAATTGGGGTCCATTATCGTGATATAGGCATTTGGGCACACCAAAACGATAGACAAATGTGATTTTTAACAAAGTTAATCACGGTATCAGCTTTTGCTTCGGCTAGTGGAACCGCCTCAAACCATTTAGAGAAATAATGGTTGCAAATATGAAGTGGTGACCTTTGTCCGATGGAGGATAAATTTTCCTAATTATGTTCATACCCCAAGCTTCAATGCTAAGATATGGTTGTAGGATGCAGATAAGTTGGCGGTTGATGTATATAATTACCATGAATTTGGCATTATCTGCATCTCTTTGTAAATTGTATGGAGTTTGCAATTATTATAGGCCAGTAATATCCTAACCTCCGTATTTGATTATGTAAATTTGGTCTAGCTTGATGAGCACCACATAGGCCTGCATGGACTTTTCCTAATGTAGCTTCCGCTTCCTTTTGAGATAGGCACCATAGTAAAACTCCATCGAATGACCTTCAATATAGAGTTTTAGACGGAAATTGTAATAGAATCTGGGCGTGCGCCTTTGAATGCTAGTCCGATCTTTGATGTTGTCGGGTAGAATGCCATGCAGGATGTAGTCGATGAAGGGTTCTCCCCAGTCTCTAAATGAATTTTGAGAATAATGGGCTCTACTTTTCGAGACTTGGAAGCAATCTGCTATAGACCGATGAGTGTCAAGAGGTGGTAATAATTTCCGTTATATGACTTGTCACCTTATCATTCTCCTTTAAGGCCATCAAAGCGGTTAGTCTTGCTAAAATGCCTTGACATTTTCACATCTTGGTACATGATTGAATTCTATAAATGTGAACTGGCTTTTGAGCTTTATTGAAGTAAGGAACCAAGTTTGGCTTTCTCACTTCAGATTCGATATTCATTTGTTTTATGATCAACTGGGAATCTCCATATACCGCCAATATGTTGATACTAGACTCTAGTGCCAATTTCAATCCCATGATGAGAGTTGTATATTCTGCTGCATTATTGTAACACGGTTCCAACAACGAGAAGGAATGAGGTATATATATTCTTTCTGGAATGCACAAGATAATTCCCATCCCTGATATTGTTTCTCCAAATTCATTAGTTTGTGTCGCTTCGTTTGAAATGCATGATCCAATGAAGATCAGGATCAACAGTATGTTTGATAATCTTTTAAGTGAATAAGACTGACTCATCCAGAAGGTCATCTTTAAATTATGAATCTTCATCTAGAGGGTGTTCGGCTAGAAAATCTGCCAAAGCTTACCCTTTAATTGCTTTTTCCGGTGTCTATCGTATGTCATAACATGACAATAGTATATACCACTTGGCTAGCCGATCGTTTAAAGAACCAGCATTCGTCATCAATACTTTGAATAGGTTAATCTGGGACACTAAGTACACTGTATTTGACGGTAAATAGTGTCAGAGTTTTTGCATTGCGAACATGAGAGCTAAGCATTCTTTTTCAATTGGTTTGTACTTGTGTTATGCCCCTAATAACATTCGAGATAGGTCGTAAAGGGCTACTTCTTTGCCGTCCTCATTATTTTGAGCCAGCATTGCGCACAAAGAATGATCTAGGGCCCTTGTATACATAATGAATGGTTTGTCCGACCTCAGAGCTGCGAGCACAGGATGATTGGTCAGGTACCTTTTAATATCTTTGAAGGCTTCATCACATTCCTGGTCCCAAGCAAAATCAACTCCTTTCTTCATCAAATGAAGGGTCTACACTTGCCGGATAAGTTAGAGATGAATCTCTTGATGTAGGCCCATCTGCCCTGTATGCCTTTGAATTCTTTTAGAGTTTTTGGTAGAGGCATCTCTTCTATCGCCTTGACTTTGACTGGATATGCTCAATCCCTCCTTTGCGTACTACAAATCTAAGGGATTTTCTTGAAGATACTCTGAAGAAGCATTTGAGAGGATTCATACGCAACTTGAATTTCCGCAATCGTTAAAAGCCTTTGAGCAAATCATCAAGATGAGTGTCTTTCTTCTTACTTTTAATGGCTAGGTCATCTACATAACGTTCAACCGTCTTATGTTGGATGTCTTGGAAGATTTTCATCATGGCTCTTTGATATATAGCTCTTGCATTATTGGGGCCGAAAGGCATGACCATATAACAGTATACCCCGAGTGGGGTTTGGAATGAGGTATGATTCTCGTCTTCTGAGAACATCTTGACTTGATTGTATCCTGAGAATCTATCCATGAATGACATGCTTTCATACCCAAATGTGTTGTCAATCATAATTTCGGGGTTGGGCAGAGGAAAACCATCTTTGGGGCAAGCCTTATTCAGATCTCGAAAATCAATACACACCCTGATTTGCCCATTCTTTTTTGTAACAGGGACAATGTTGGCTAACCAGTCAGGGTGTTCAGGGTGTTGTTCCTCCCGTATAAATTGAACATCTCGAAGCTTTTGCACTTCTTTTTCAATCTTTTCCATGATCTCCGGCTTTGTGCGCCGTTGATCTCCGCCTTTATGCACTACTATTTCTGGGTCTAATTATGGCATTTCTGCATAAGTTCATGCAAACAATCAATAATCTCACGCAAGAAATACACGAAATCCTCTAGCTCCTTTCCTTAATATGGGCATTTACAAAGGTAGGACGGGGATTATCCGGAGTCTCCAAGTTTACTTCTTGTACTAGATCTTCAGTTTGAGGATTAGGAGGAGGCTCTTCCACATTTTTCTCGGAAGCTTCCAACTCCACAAATGCCCCTGCAGTATCACCTGGAGATTTAAACGAAGGCCTAATCCCTTTCCAAGGATTTGGTTCTGAAGGCTCATTGTTTTGTACATTTAAAACCAGATGGTCCCAAGAACCCAACTAGTATGAATTTTGGTTTCCATCGAGCTACGGCTGCTAACTTGAGATGCATCGTCGTCATCATCATTTGCTCCTTCCGGGTGTTAGAAGATCGCCCAATCTGCTAGATCTTGTACATCTGTTTCCAAAAAATCATCAGAGTCATATTCTTTGTTGTATGCCACTGTTTTTGCCCTAAAGTTTTTTGTAACCCTAGGTATACTTTGGTAGGGAGTGTATCAGGTGCTCGACCGAGATTCTTCTATCCGGTGATTCCAATTGAATCTATTCGTTTGCTTCTTCGTCATATTGGTATAAGGTACTGGTATTCCGTCAGTCATCCCTAACCCGGTGGGCTTCTTGAGATTGTAATGCATGTTCCTTATCATGTTACGAGATTGCCAACTATAGGGTATGAAGTTTGGTTTACCTTCGCTGACAAAATTTCCTGGTGGAGATGAAGTGGAGGCATCTTCCGCACGATGGACTATCATTTCATGTTTCCAATGCTTCTTTGCAGGTAAAAGGAATTTGACCCTTCAACTTTGAAGATTGGGTATGGATTTGAATAAAAGTGGAGAGGAGGTTCATATCCAGTTGTTGGAGGTGGATTTGTGAATACACTGCTAACTTCATCACAGTCTGACTCTGAATCAGAATCCCAAATTAGTGACTCCATATTCGCTGAGAGCGTTCTTCTTGTCATATTCCTCAGGGGATAAAGAATGCGGTTTTCAATACTTTCCATGAACATAGTTAGCTCTTTGAAGTTTTTGAAATCTTTTCCGCTGGTGAGCATTCTGAAATCATGATGTAAACTATGAAGGCATAATCTGATTCACATACTTCGGAGAGGCGGGTCTTCGCACCTATGGGTCATTTCCAACCATCGATCAATGTAACCGACAAGGGATTCACGAGGTCCTTGACGTGTGAGAGCTAATTGCTGTAGGGTGATTCTTTCTTCATCTGTTGAATGGTATGCTTCTAAGATGCGCATAAGATCCAATGAACGACTTAAAGCGTCATGTCGTGTTGGACTGCGAGCTTCACTTTCTAGTCTCCTGAATTTTGTTTCCTGCGGACTTCTCTGATTATGAGACGAGGCCATCAAAGTAGGCTAGATTCGACAGTGGCTGTTAGCCTCGCCCATCATCAGTTTATACATCTTTTAAGATGTTGGGCTATACATCATAGTTTCATGATACCTAATTCCACTGTGATCTTGGGGTGATTGACCATTTGCATTGAGAGCCCATAACAGGTTAGACCAATGGATTTCTTGATATAGTCGGTTCACTGGGGAGGCCACATTGACAGACTTAGAAGATTTCATGGAAATGATCAAAGGCTTACTTTTCTCCTTGTCGGGTTTCACCTTGACCTTGAAAGGTTCGGGCCTATCTGCGAACCTGACCACTAGTTTCTTCTTTTATTGTTGGCCCTTGGTTTTAGATGACTCAGCTGTGCTTGTTTCCACTATAGGTTTCTTCGCACTGGGCTTCCTTTCTTCATACATAGCCACGTCGGTGAAGTAGACTTCCTTTCCTTTAGAAGGCCTTTTATCAGTGAAAACACGATGCACCTTTCCATCATCATCAATATATATGAAACATTGATGAAGAGTAGACGGTACAATGGCGAAGTCATGCAACCATCTTCTTCCGAGCAAGATATTATAGCACGCTCGAGTTTTGATGACGTGCAAAGTAGTTTCAGAAGTCAAACTCCCAAGTTGGAATTTTATCCAATTCTTTTCGATGTGGTTTTGGACTTCACCATCATATCCTTGAATTGCAGTATTGGTACTGGTAAGATTGTTTGGTGGCACCCCAAGTTCTTGTAATGCTGTGACGGTGATTAGATTAAGAGCTGATCCCGGATCCACCTGTACCCTAGGAATCAACATCTCTTTGATATATGCTGTGAAGTATAAAGGCCTTGTATGATTGGCGTTGCCCAACAACATATCTTTCCTAGAGAAAGAAATAGTAGCCTTGGAAGAATTTTGAATGGAGTAACATTCCTCACATTGCTTCTGAGGTCTTTTGGATTTAGCTACTTGATGTTTCTTCTCTATTTGATGCACTTGAGCCACGTGCACTTGATTATTAGGATCCAATGCTTGCAATTCCCTAATGAAACTGTCTCGAGTTTCTTTTTACATCTGCAGCAATTCAAGAATGTACAACCATACAGGTATGTGTTTAAGGTGTTCAACGAGATCATACTTAAATGGCTATATCAGCCTTTTATTAACATCTGCATTTACATTCTCAGGATTTACATCTTGCCTCGTGGGGACACAAGTGAAGGAGAAGTAGAAGGAATGGCAAAAGGAGTTGGTGTGGCAGGTTTATCATAATTGAACTTATAATCTTTCCCACACCTGAGGCCACTTCCCGTGCTTCTTTGGATAGCCATAACTTCTTACTAGGAGAAAAGATTTCTTATTCCTTCGACAATGTCTTCCACATCAGCAGACATAGAGGATGTAGCAATTTCTTCTCTTATACTAGTGGCCACATGACATGATACCACTTTAGGTTCTCTCCCAGGATTTGTTGGTTCATCTTCCAAGGTGATAAACTCGTGTGTTTTTGTGATGAATGTGCCTGAGAAATTGACTGTTACAATGTCAGGAGCTTCTTCAAACTCTTCACAACAATCTTCATCATATCCCGAGGACGTATCACTAATTGTGATAACTAGGACATCCTCCAGCGGGGTATTCTGTCGATCATCTTTGATTCTTGATGTGGAAATCACTAGGGTGGAAGGGCCACTGGAGGTAGAGACATTTGGCATTTTGTTAGGGATGTCTTGCTTGGTAATTATGCAATCCTCCTTTTTTGAACTGCCACCTTGACTATCTTTTAATCCGACTAGCACTGACGAGCTAGAGGTGTCTTGTGCCATAAATGCTTTTACGGATGCCTGACGATGGGGCTTATTATCATCTCTGATAGGTAGAGCATCTGGATGAACTTCTAGAGGCATGGTAAATGAAGGAGGATCCACTGGCCAATCACCAGGTTCAGGGAGCCTTGGATTGTAGATCCAAACTTTTATCTCTGGGATGATCTCTTGATAGAAGTAAGGATCAGTAATGAAGTTGTTTTCATTCAATACCTCATCTGAAAGGTATTCTTCTTCATCAGGTTCTGGCTCTGGATCATTGTCTTGATCATCGTCATCCATGGGTGGTGGCATTGTAGGAGGGACCCACTCATTGTCTGAGTATTCTGAGTATGAGGGAGAAGAGTGTCCCAATCTAGAGATTCGATTGCAATTTGAAATTTGCAACTCATCTTCTTCTTTAGAGAGAGGGAGAATAAAATCTTTTAAAGTGATGGGTTTTCTCATTAGCTTGGAAGATCTTGGTGCATGCTCCGTTTCCTTCCTCGTTTCTTTTATAGGTTGTACCCTGACTGTCAAGCAAGAGTTGCGAGACGATTTTTTCGTTTTTTCCTCTTTTTAGAAGTAGACTTTAACTTCATTGTTTCCCAACCGTTGTCATTTATGAGATCAGGATGCACCCGTATCATTTCCCTAGATGCTGTGGTGACCGAGACAAGTCCATCACTACTTTCGACTTTATTAATTAGCCAAATTTGACTGTCTTTGATTTGACAGGCCCGATGTTGATGGTTCAAATGATCCAAATGCCACCATGTTGACCGACGCCGTATCATATTTCTGATCTAGCTTTATAACCCCTTTGGTCAACATATCTTGTATTTTCTCCTTTAGGATAAAACATTCCTTCAAAGGATGGGAAATCATCCACTAATAGGGGTAGTAGTTTGGATCATCTGTTCTGCCTCCCTGACTTGGTCTTTTGGAAGGAGGCAGTTCTAGCTTCCCGTGCTCTAGAAGAGTCTTGAAGATCTCTTCAACATTTTCGTTAAAGGAGTTCTTGAAACTTTTTTTCCTTTCGTATCCCTCCTTCCCGGCAACTTCATCCTTAAGATCTTGCACCTTTCTGGGAGCCTTTGAAGTTGGGATATTAAAGCCTTCCTCTTTTTTCTTTCCTTTGGTTGTAGAAGGTGCGGGAGTCTGAGTTCTTCTGGACTTATCCTTTTGATCATGTTCTTTACGGCAGTCTTCTGCATCAATGGCTGCTTCCAGTAATTTAAACATGGATTTAGTCTTAACATTAATTACAATCTGTTTAATTTCAGGTTTGAGGTTGGCCTTGCACATGTCTACTGCTGATTTATGAGAGATGAGCTCTTTGCATCTGTACACTAGTACTCTCGTCCTGTTTATGAAGCCTTGAACAGATTCATTCTCTCCTTACTTGGATTGAGTGAGTGAGTTCAGACTAACTAGTTGATCTTTCTCTTGGAAATGCAATAAGAACCTATCTTCCAAAAACTGCCCATGAAGTGATGGAATTCTCCGGCAGCTGTTTGTACCAGTCAAACGCAGTTCCTTTCAGGGTATCGATGAATGATCTGATCTTTAAGACATCTATATCAGGCAAGCCCCCAAGTTGAGACTTAAAGTGGACTATGTGCTGATAAGCAGAACTTTTTCCCATGTAAGACTGGAAAGTCGAATGCTTGTATTTAGGAGGATAGGGAACCAAATCCATTTCAGGTAGTTATTTTGGCATGATCCCCTTTTTCCTTAGTCTCCCTTCGTCCCTTGTTTTAGTCGTCATATCTACAACCTCTCTATAAGTCATGGTTTATCCAGATCTACTTGATGATCGTTATCTGAGAATTGACCACCTTGCTTGGACAACCTTTGTGAAAGCTCGTGCATTTGTGTGGCGATCTGATCAATTCTTGTTCCAAATGTAGGCGGGTCTATTCTATTTGAAGATAGGGTTGCCACTGGTGAGTGACTGTTTGGATCAGTCATCCATTCCATGATGAATTGCAGCTGAGTAGCGATTTGGTTAATTTTTTCATTATGTTGTTTAACCAAATCCTGTATCTTTTCTACCGGATTTTCGCCTTCATCTTGTTCTTCAACATTTACAGATGCGCTACTCTCCCCAGCCATGAAGACAGGGTATTTGCATGGTCCAGTATGGGGTGAAGGGCTACTTTCGAGACTTCGGGTGGTTAATGAAACATTATCATCAATGACCGGAAGTACGGGAGAATCCATGTCCCCCTGTATTTTTGTTGATTAGAGGTATATCTTCATCTGTAACTGGAGTTTCATGGCATTCGAAGGCGTTATTTGATTCTTCACTTCCGATGGGGTTTGAACTTTGGGCCGTGAGTTTAGCATTGCGCTTACCATGTCTAGCCCCAGCCACGCAAACTATAGCGATATCAAGGTCACCTTCTTTCATTACCCATTGCGGGGTAATTCTCCTTTGAACATGACTTTCCATTTTATCTTTCCTCCTTAGAACCATAGGTATTGAATGATCAATGATGGGGTCCACCTCTTTTGGATGATGAACCGACAGTGTGAGGATATCTACCTCACTCCTCTCCTTCTTTTTCAAGATGGGGTCCACCTCTTGTTCAAGCTCTACAACATTATGACGGACTCGACTCTTGCCTTCCTCCGCCCTGAGTCTGCCGGGGTCCTGCGGACGAAAAGTGGGCATCAACATTTTTTGTACAAGTATGCCGGATTTTTTATTATACTTGGAATTTAGAAATGGTGATCCGGAGATCCACCTTCACAAGTAGAAAGGAAATCAATCTTTTTTCTAACTTTCCATTGCACATATATTTTTAAGAAAAGAGACAGATTTTGAATGCCGTGAAAGGCAATTTTCTTTTGTTTGCCATGAAAGGCGGTTTTGTGCCGTAAAAGACGATTTTGTGCCGTGAAAGGCGATTTACAAATCCCATCAATAATGAAAGACAAGAATTGTGATTTTTTTGTCTCTTTAAAAAATACAAAATACAACAGAAAAGTAAGAAAATGAATCTAACTTCTCATGAGATTGTGGGGACTCGTTCAGATCGACGGTCGCGAGTCATGTATGGACTCCGTCATCGTCCTTCAGGTGAGAACAGTTGATGCTTTGATTCTTTTGGCTTGGCTTGGACCTTAGATTTTTAGAGGATAAAGACCAAGGGGATGTCCTATATCCAATAAAAAGCCGGGTAGATGGGCTGAAAAGCCACATCTAGCCATGTTGGATAGAAGGAGAGGGGACCTTAGGGGGGTAGCCCCCCAGGGGACTTCAATCACCTTGTGGTGTTTCTTGTAGCAGAGTTTCTTCAAAGTAGCGGAGCTTCTTTGCGTAGAGATTTCTTCGAAAATTTTCTTGTATTTTTCTTGGACAATTTCGAACCATTTTTTCGAACCATTTTTTCTTGGAATGCTCTCCTATTTATAGGCCTTTGGTAGCCATTTGGGAGGGTTTATAGGCTTTAACTGTCATAAAGCCACATAAAGGGAGGAGTTACAAGTTTTAATTCATTTATTTTGTAACTCCTTTTCCTTGGCTTCTGATTGGTCGGTGAAGAGTTAAGAATATTTAATTGCTTTTAATTTCCATTATGGGAGGAGTTTCATAGTTTAAATGCCATGAATCCTTTGACTTGTAACTCCCATTTGCTTGCTTCTGATTGGGCCGTCCAAATTAATGAGTTAATGACTGCAATAAGTTGCCATAAACGGGTCAATTAACAGTATTAAGTGGTCGCCAAGTTACTCGAAGAGTCGCGGGCCGCGCCGCGTCTTTTGGAATTCTTCTAGCGATGATCATTGATGGATTTTCATGCTGATCGACATCGGATGACCATGCAATTTCAAACATTGATTGATACCAATGGGCTGGCAACATCTGTCCAGTTGATTTCATGATCGATCGGGCAGAACTGTGCTTTCTTGGTCGGCTGGTTGGCGATTTTGAAGCGTCGGATGATGATTCCAAGATTTCGACGGCGGATCCGTGATGTTGACGAATATCGACTAATATCATGCTCAAAAAATCAGATTTTGGAAACATCACATGGCCAAACGACTCGAATCGCGAAAAGGGACGGAAAAACGCCCTTTCTGCGGAAATCCGGTGACCTAAATTTCTAGGGTCGCCGGCGACTATGCACCCATGGTCGCCGGCGACCTTGGGCCAAGGTTGCCGGCAACCATGGGGATTTTTCCCCTTTCGGTCGCTGTTTCTCTGCCGTTTTTCGGGCTTTTTTTGTTATTCTTTCTCCAGTATTTTTCTTGACATTTTTCCTCATTTATTGGCTTAATTCTCCTGGAGAAAACCTGACAAGAAGCCATGCAAATCGGAGCACAAAGTTTCCTATTTTTTGGAAAAGCCGAAGACTTTGTAGCCGATTTTCTGTCAAGAGTCAAAACTAGGTCAAACGATGTCGGAATGACCTGAAATTTGAGCTGAAGATTCCTGAGCATAACCATGGGCTTTTGTTTGAGTTTTGAAGCCGTTTGGGGTCCCGTCGATGCTAGATTTGATTTTACCGCGAGGAAGATGTTGAGCTTTGATGTACGGTCAACCGATGTCTGATTGACCTAAAATTTGACAGGGAGCCTATTGGAGTCATTTTGAGACAATCCATTAGTTTTGATTTGGATGCCATGGTCTCGGGGACCCCTGCCACCGAGAGGACTGATTTTGCTTCCAAGCGTCAAAGTTAGGTCAAATGTTGTCGGAATGACCTAAAATTTGACGTGGAGCCTTTTGGAGGTATGTAGAAGCCACCTGTGTGCTTTGTTTGATGAGTGATGGCCTCGGTGGTTCTCGCCGCCGAGAGGCTTGACTTTGCTGCTCGAGAGTTGATGGAGAGTCAAACGGTATCGGTTTGACTTGAAATTCAACATAGAGCCTCTTGGATGTATTTTGAGACCATTCATAGGCTCTGATCGAGGATTTGATATCTTTGACACTGTCGCCGCCAGAAGCTCCTGTTCAGCCGCTGGAGGAGTGAAGTTAGGCCAAACGGTGTTGAAATGGCCCGAAACTTCATGTGTACCCTTCTTTTGGCTATTTTGAAGGATCTTGCAGTTTTTGCTTGATTCTGACAAGATCTGATGCTTGAAGTGGAATTCGCCTGTTTGTGGTAGGATGCGGCTCCATGTAGCTTTTGATGTTGAAGAGGGAAAGTGACATTTTTGGTGTCAACACATTATTAATAGGGAAATGATGTTGTCTTTTCTTTGGATGCAGGAGTTATCCGTTGAAAAATGGATACTCGAACTGGGAGGTCATCTTCAATTCAGGCTCTTTTCTGGCCATTGGAGGTTTTGTTTTCTTGAATGTATTGACACCTTGTACAGACGTACCTTGCTTTCACCGAATATGATGACAAGAGAATTCATGTTTGATCTGCAACATAAATAGAAGACCAACAATAAATGAGTGATAGGATAGCATATTTATTTTCTGAATCCTATATAAATCTATTTAATTCTCTACTTCTATGCTTTTATGTACATGCTACCGATAAATGGACAGCACTTCGGTACAATAAACATAGTCCCGAAATAGGTAAGAAAGTGATTTGATCCAACCATATTCATGGTGATGTATTTGGCTTTTGACCGACATACACCAATGAACTGATTGATCCAGGATCGTGTCAAGTCTCATAGGCCATAAGCTGGGCAATAAGTGATCGCTACCGACCAGATGAAACTGACTTTGCACAAAATAGATTGATTAATATGGACTTATGAATTGAGACAACTTTATAAGAAAATAGTCTAATAGTCATATCATTTTGTGACATATTTAATTTATGTCACCATTTTTCAGTTCTCCATTCAACCCTGCTTCAGAGAGTCTTGAGTTCTATACAGCAAACATTCTATTAGCACATAGGCCTAGAATTTCATGATAGAAGATCCAAGAAAAGGAAAATGTATAAAAAGTCCAACGGCCACTTTTCATGTGGATTGACAGGTGAAGGCTGCTGGAACTAGCCGATGGAGGCTGTTGGTTGGCCTCTAGATGCAAAGCACTTCAAACTGATCTTGCGGGCTTTACTTCTCACGGTCGCTAAGGAAATAATGCCTTAAGTCACAATCCACCAATCGCGAGATTTAGTCTATCGCTGCGGCCACTTTGGGTTGCATTGACCTTTTAAAAGGCACTGGCCATTTTGATTTATGACAGCCGTTGGGTACACGCAGTAGGGCCATTCAGCGCCATTCTCAATGGCCATTGCACCCTTCTCGCATTAGACGTTACACCGTTCTTGCATTAGCCGCTAGGCGCTGTGCGTCTTTTCCAATTCGTCTCTGTCAGCTTTTCCCCTAATCTATTCGTTTCTCTCTCTCTCTCTCTCTCTCTCTGTTTTTTTTTTTTTTTTTAGAACTTCAGCAACTGAGAAATTCCCTTTAAGCTCTTCCCAAGCATCTTGATCAACGAAGCACTACTGATAATATGTAATGTAGAATTTCCCCACAGATGGCGCCAATCTTTTGCTCCGCCCAAAAAATGGAGTGAACAATTGAGAGGTGAAAAAGTCTTTTGCAAGAGCTTTTATTTCTCATTTCGTCCTTTGAACGTTACAGAAAGACATGGAAACAAATTGATTACACGAAAAAGGGTCATCTCCATGTTTATTTACATGGGTCCTTCATTGCTTTACCTTCTGAGTGCAAGTTGTTTATAATTTTTTTATACAACACCCTCTTCAAGCTTAGGAGATCAAAATAATGGAAAACTTGGGTTGAAGGTAGGGAGGAGAGATATGCTGTCTTCAAGGATTTGTTGGAGATGGAATTGGAGAAGTCTGCAATTCAGCTTCTTCAGTCAGTCTTTATAGTTCATCACCATTGATGGGGAAGAAGGACTGATCAGAGAAGTCAGCTTTAAAATAGCAAAGGCAATCTCTGTCCTTCCCCCCTGGTGATAAGCACAAAGGCTAACCTTCAGAGCCTTATCGCTCAGGTCCCGGAAGAAACGCCTGTCACTGCCTGATCCTCGCCTACCATACAAAGGAGGAGAGATTTTCAAAATGGCAGAGTCCTAGGCTTCTTTGCGTGGGATTCGAGAGACAATAGCATTTCGTGGAAAAGGCAATTATCCGACCCCTTCTTTGTTCTTCTGAGTCTTCATTTAATAGCCTTTGTGGGGCCATAATTGCAAGAGCTCATGGAGGAGCTTGGAACTGCCATTGATGGGCGTGTAACCGTTCCTTCTTTCCGGGTCCAATGGACATTGGATGCAGTAATTGACCATGAATCGTGGGAGGTAGGTAGCCGGGGAATATTGAGCTCAGCAACCAATGTATGGAGTTATGCAGCATCTAGCGGCTATCTTCCGGACGGAGATCAGCGGTTACTTTGCTATTTTGAGCGGTTTATGCTTTGTTGGTCTCAGCGGTCGGTAGGTTCTGTTCATAATAGCCACTGGGAATTATCTTACTATGATCGACCAAACTCCAATGGTCAGAGAAAATGGCCTCCTTTATGAAAAATGAACGTTTTGTCCTAGGGATTACTATTCCTGGCCAAATGAATTTTTTTTTGTATGCCAACAACCACTGTACCAAAAAGGTAATTTTAAGTGGCTTTGCACCAAATTAGTCATTTTACCCGAAAACGGGTTTTTTTTTTTTATAACATTTTCTACTAGGGTCCCAATAGACCTTTGTGTTTTTAAGTTGAGGGTCCCTAGCGACGCTACGGTCCATCTTAACCTTCACAAAACTCGCATTTACTTTATTTGTAGGTCTCGGTCTACCTTTTATTTCTATAGATAAGTGTCTCTATCGACCGTGCGGTGTACGCTTAGAAATGAATGAAATTCATCCCTCATTCCATGCTTTTAGAAAAAAACGATGACACTCGACTTGCTTTCCCTCCATAGGTCATTCCCACCTCTTGAAGACCATTAAAGCTACATACATTTATTTGGTGGAGAACATTAAAGTGCATATGCTATTGTTTGGGGTAGACCAATGAAAATGTGAAGTTTGTACTTTGCCCTAAAACATGATTTTTTACTTTTCAAAAACCCTTTTCATAATTTCTTGTTCCATGTAACCATGCATTCTCTATTGTTGGCTTGGACCCATTTGCTAGGGTAAAGAGGGAGATTTCCACGCTAAATGTTATGGTTCTGTGGAGACCATACTATATGCTTTGGACACTGACGAATTGTTGCCGTAGTGCCTTAGAACAATTTTTTCTAACTTCCAAAAAAATATTCTTATTTTGATCTTTAGATACCATTTTATATTCATTTTCTTCAATTGTTGACTTCCTTATCTTGTTGTTTTTTTGGATTCAACTCAACTGCTTACTCATTGTTGTTTTGGAGACCACACTATGAGTGTTGTTTTTATGTATTGAACATCTGTGTTGTCATTCTTTCTCCTACAATGAATTGAAAATCACTATGCATCTCATCGTTGTCTGACATTTGATACTTGGTCAACCCCTCAAATCTTATCCCATATTAATGCATCTCGAAGGGAATGCCATCGAAATAGTGTAAATGATATCTTTTTAAACCCACTAAGGTGCAAATTGAATATGTTCATTAAAGCATGTTTGTTATTATATATTTAACCAACTAATATGAAATGTTTTAATGTTGCAGTATTCCCTCAGATGTTGATGTCCTAACAATATTACAATATGATCGTGATTTTGAATTTGATCTCAAACGTCCTCAATATATTCGCGGAAAACAGAAGATGAGACATCTCCGGAAAACCATAACACATAGTGAGCTGGTGAACGTTGCACTCAAAGTATCAAACTGGGAAGCAAGTGTGGAAACCTTATGTATAAAGCACATTCTTCACAACAATTTTTTTTTTTTAATTGATAGACATTGATGGTGACAATGATGTAAAGGGAATGATCAAAGCTTCGGGGATTGATCTAAGAGACAATATATTATTGTTCGTTGCAAGAAGGAAAGGAGAGGCATATGCTACCAAAGAAACCCTACAAACCAAGTTCGTACGTAGTGATATTTATTTTTAATCCATAAGTGTGTTTATATAAATCCAACATTAATTGATCCATGTGTTTTTATGCAGGAACCATAAGAGGCAAGCAAATCATCAACTCCGGGAAGCCTTGATCAATGAAAGTAGGTTAACTAAAGCAAAAGAGTTGGTGATTAGGGCACACACGCAAGAATTTCCCACTATCGACTTGAATGAGGATTGCGATGTCAGTTTTCCATCAGCGCTAAATGGTATAATAAGAGAGGAGGAACCAATTATTCGGGCTTTGGACAATGATGCAAGTATGGCTTGTTCTAAGGATGTTCATAACTCTGCGAGTGTACCCTCCATTTCAAGACACATGGAAAAACATAGTTCAAACAAGGAGCAACGATTTCACAGTCCGGACGAGTGGATTACTAGTGGGTTGAATGATCTAACCACCACGCAGAACTTTACAACAATGGACACAATGGTGCCCAAAGCAATCATATCCGAGGAGGGAGTTGGTACAGCAAGGGAGATGTGGTTGGGTCGTGAGTTTAATGATCATGAAGCTTACAGGAGATTCATTGCAAAGTTTGCAATTTACAGTGACTTCACGTTGGAGCACGTGTGCACCAACATAATGCAAGTAACTGCGTGCTGCAAAGATGCAAATTTTCCTTGGAGTATACATGCGCCCATGGTTGAATCAGGACCACAATTTAATGCGTGGAAGTACATAGTAATTCATTCTTGCTCGAAGCCTATGATGGGGACAACTCATCCACGGGCATTTGCAAGGCTGATAGCAGATTTCATTAAAGAGAGGGTACGATGCAATAATGATATAAGACCAAAAGAGATAATCAGTGAATATCAAATGGAGTTTGGTACCCGAATCAGCTATAGAAAGGCACACATGGCTAAGGAAGTTGCTCTACCACTGTATGAAGAGTCGTTTTAGATTCTACCACTGTATTGTAATGAGCTAACAAGGAATAACCCAGGCACAGTGACCAACATCAACATCACATCTGATGACCGTTTTAGACGTTTCTTCTAGGCCTTTAGTCCCTGCATTCGAGCTTTACAAAACTCTTTGCGACCATTCATAGCTATAGATGAGTTACATCTTTGTGGCAAATATCCCAGAGTTCTACTAGTAGCTGTGACACATGATGCGAATCATCACCTATTTCCAATTGCTTTCGCCTTTGCAAAACCAGAGCATTGTGACAGCTAGGAGTAGTTCCTTGCAAACTTGTATATGTCATTAGGTGAACCGTACCTCACAATTATTTTGGACCGTTAAAAGGGCTAATCCCGCACTTCAAGCCATAATTCCTAGTGCACACCATTGTCTTTGTTGGCATCATATAGCGAAAAATATTAAGGCAGCCTTTAATGATGTTGGTATTTTGAGGAAATTATGGAAAGCTGCGTGGGCCTATAGACCTTACAAGTATGATGTCTACATGAATGACATACTGTCGGTTGATGAGCTTGCTTATACTTACATCGAAGCAATCGAGCATCAGAAATGGGCGACGATGTTTGCACATTGACGGCGTTACGACATGCTAACTAGCAACTCCACGGAGTGCACAAATAGCCTTCTGAAGGACACGAGGGTTCTACCAATTACAAAGCAAGTTGAAGAAATACGTGCAAAAATAATGAAATTCTTCAAAAGAAGGCATGCGGAAACGCAAAAGATTACTTTGCATCTTATACCTTATGCAGAGAAGTATTTGAACAATGACATGGAAGAATCTCACAGACTGCACATTCGTGTCGCAGGTTTGGTTGAGTTTCAGGTCCAATCAGCTGAGTACATCGATGTCGTCAATCTCGAGTGCAAATAATGCTCGTGCCGCAGATGGGAAGTAACGGGAATCCCATGCTCACATGTTATGGCTGCAAGGGAAGTTCGGACTATTGACCCATATGATTACCGTGATCACTAGTACCACACGCCCCTGTATCAGAGGACCTACAGTGAGCTTTTACATACCACCCATGAAAGCAATGGGAGTCGTGCTCTTATGAACGCGTTCTTCCCCCATTAGTAAGTAAGCAGCCGGGCCGGCCAAAGAAAAATAGGGTCCGGGTGGAAGATTGCAACCGCAAGAGAAGGGTTGTAACCTGCCCCAACTGTAAAGAGAGGGGACACAATTGGGGAAGCTGTCGTAATCCTCCCGCTTTGCAGTAAAGGAACTAGTTTTTTTGTTTTTTGATGTCTTATGTCACATGTAATTTGATGAATTTTGTTTATGCATACAAACAACAATGTATTGAGAAGAAATGTAACGACATGTAAATGACATTTTATTTCACATGTTTTTTTATGGCTTCTTGTTTATGCATACGAACTGCAATGTAATCAGAAGAAATGCAATGACATGTTAATGACATTTTGGGTCTTTACATTAAACTATTACATCTTGGTACTTCTTAATGAATAATGTTCCATACATGGATTTCCTTGCGACGAGAAGTAATACAATCCCTGTTGGATATTCCATTTCATTAGTTAATTTGGAATGTACCTTATTTGCCCCTCTAAACTCCTTTTGATATGCACTATGTTTTTAATATGTAAGGGTTGCTAAGGACCCTTATCTATAAGTTGTATAGGTCGATAGGGACGCTGGTAAGGTTTTGAAGCTATGGCATGGGTCGCTAGGGACCCTTATCTATAACTCATATAGGTCGATGCAAATGCTGGTAAGGTTTTCGAAGCTATGGCATGGGTCACTAGGGACCCTTAACTAGTAACAGTTGATGGGGATGCTGGTAAGATTTTCGAATCCGTGGCGTGGGTCGCTAGGGACCCTTAGCTATAACTAGTAACGGTTGATGGGGACACTGGTAAGGTTTTCTGTTTTTAAATCATTTAAATTAAAAGCATATATTTTATGTTTACAATTATGGTGAATAACAGCACCTGTACTAGGCTTTCCATGCTTCCAAAACATGTGATTTTCATGCAAATGTAACTTGTGATAGACATGAATACATAAAACACTGAAAAACAGTTGATTTATATCAATGGAAACACAGTTTAAAGAAGAAGAAGCAACCTTGATTTCATACATCAACTTCAAAAAATAAATTTCACCCAAACAACAAGTTCATTATATCAATTTCTCCCAAAAGAACAAGTTCATTACATCAATTTCACCCAAATAAATACTATGAAGGGCTTGATTTCATACATTCTTGCCATCGTCTACTGCAATAGAACTTGATTGAACTGGGAGGTTGGGGAGTTGAAGCCTGTCAGCGTTTATCAGCCGGCTTTTCTTAAAGATCTTAATCAACATCTTCCGTCGTTAATAGGGAATGTCAACTTGCGTGAACCTTATCGGGCGACGGTGTCTCAGTGCTCTGCATATCCAATGGCAAAGAAACCACAGTCCGTCCCATTTTGCTGATAAAAGATATCAGTCTTTGTCATGTTCGTCCACAGCCAAGGCTCACCCCATCTGTAATCTCCAAATTGCCGTGTCAACCACAATCTCTGTTTACAAATTAAATAGGAAAAACATTCAATAAATAATCGTATGGAAAAGGGCAATCCATGAATAACATGAAACTGATGGGTTTATACTCACGAAATCATCGCAAATGTTCTGATGATACTTGTCGCTCTTCGAGCTAATGTAGAATTCCTAGTAATTTTTGTCCGTGTAACCGATGAGAAGAGTGAAGAGATTGTGTGCGTGTAAGTTGTAAACGGAGGTCCTACACTCTTTTGCATCCCAAACGCTGCATCATCCCCTGTATTCCGTTTCCCTTGCCACCAACTCTGTAAACCAAAATAGAAGAGGTAATTTACGTTAAACCAGGACAACAAGTGCATACAGCAATTGATATATTTCAAAATGTAACGAGGTAACTTATGCATATGCTGGGGTCAGCCAAGCATGCATCTTTGCAGCTACTCCTAATACAATCGAAGTAATAATAAATGTTGTTCGTGTCCATCAGCGTCCTCCTCCAATAATGCATATAGTGTGTCGCACTTGACCATCAAGCATATAGCATCCAATTCTGCCTTTCAATAATCTAAATTGGAATAGCATTAAGGGGAAGCATATATGCCTAAAACTATTAAAACATGCATATCTACCTTGAGTTTAGTACTTATAGAAACCATCTAGTATCTCCTTGTCCAGCTCCAACAGGACATATTAAGACTGAGTTATGGAATGCTGAAATCCTATTAACTTGTCTGGAACTATCCGCGTCCTAGGTAAATGTTTAAGCCTCCACACAAGTGACTCAATGGTTGCAGGCAAATGGGCAACCACAACTTTTTCACCGGTGGCGGAGTTATGAACATTTCAGGACAAGGCAAAGTGGGGAAGAGTTCCTCAATTGGTACATTGCTAATATCTTCATCAAGTGAGTAAACAAGTTAATCATGCAACTTGGGTTCTTCAACATGGTTTTTGGGGGGTGATGTATTCAAAGGAGAATCATCAATGTTAAATGGTTGTGGCTGTGGCATTCATCCTCGCTTTTTCTTCTTCACCGGACTCTTTGTAGCAGGCTTTTTGGGTACGACTTGCCTAGGCGTGACGACCTGTGTAACACAACGTTAAAGTGCATATTAAAGAAAGAAGTGCATATTAAATTCAGTTTTTAGATTGATTGATATTAATTCACTGAACTGAATTTAGTGTGCATACCAATTGCTTTTCCTCATCTGATTGGGAATTGCTACAGGTCTCCGTGTATTAATCGAACGTAGCCTCAACAACGGATTTGAATTTTCTCATCTTGCCATGCAAGGAAGTGATGAATCTATCTATCTCCGATGCTAGGTTCTTATCCATTGCTCAACTGCATGACCTCTCAATGTGATCAAATAATTCAAACACCTTGTACAAACATGGAACGCTTGTCATTTAAAAAATACATCCCAATGTTAAACTTTGAAATACAAAATGTCATACTCACTCTTTTCTATGTGAGATTGGGCTCATGTTTCGCTGTTTTTTTCTGGATCGGAACTGTTGCCTTGGGCGCATCGTCTTGCATTTATCGGCCGATGTGCATTATAGTATTAAAAAAATACCATGCCATTTATTCCTCTGTGTGCTCCACAACTGATGACTTCTTTCCATGTAATGCATTGTTATGCCTCTTCTCGCATAGCTTTATCTCTGCTGAGTGTAATATACTGCAATTGTCACAACTTCTTCTGTGCGCTCTGCCCTTGGTAACGCCACTACGAAGGGTGGAGGAACAACTTGCCTTAAACCGAACTGTTTCATGACTCAACCGGTGTTGTGCCTCTCTAACATCCAAAAGAATATAAGAGGTGTGGAACATGTGAATAAATCTCGGTTTGCCTTGGGTACTCATTTCAGAAACAGCTTGCCAAGCCTCTTACATGGCTGCCAGTCAAACTGTAGAATGCGAAATGGAGTGTATTAGTTAGAATATAAGAGCGGTGCATAAAAATCTCGAAACAAGAACAAACTAATAAATTAGCTTGATCACCTGCCCGACTGTAAGGTTGTTGAGTTGTTTGCATACAGTCTCAACCTAGTAACGTGGTGTCTTCCTTCTAGCCTAATGTGCCATGTGACTATCAAGGGGAACTGGATGTCATTGTTAGTCCACACCCAAGGCTTTATCGATCAACCGATTGCCATCCTCGAGTAAGCCCATATTACAAAATTATCAAAACAAATCGATTAATGTGAACCTGGAGTAGCTGGAGAGGGCCCAACATAGACTTGAATGTATGTTCGAGCGCTTCACCCTCGTCTATTGGGTCGATCCCAATTGGTTTGCCATCTGGACCAACCTCGGCTTTCTTCAGCCCAGCCCACCTCACTCCCTTGTTCAACATTCTATATAGGTTGGCCAGACAATCAAGGGCCCAAGCATAGGTTTTGAAGTCCCTAAAAATAATTCAAGTGCATATGCAAGCCCCCTAGAACCAGAAGCATTTGAGTTTATCTGTCCCGAAACCAAGAGAAAGAGATAGGCCCTTGATAGACCCGTCTTTTTTTCTTCTTGTCTTCCTCCGTCCCGGGTCCGCCAGGGTGTGGCGGGGCGAAGAGAAAAAAAAAGAGCAAGCATCAATATTTTTGTACGGCTATGCCAGATTTTCTATTTTACTTGGAATTTGAAATGGTAATCCGGAGATTCACCTTCACAAGTAGAAAGGAAATTAAACTTTTTTTCTAACTTTCCATTGCACATATATTTAAAGAAAGAGACAAGATTTTAAAATACCATGAGAGGCGATTTTGTTTAGTTTGCCGTGAAAGGTGGTTTTGTGTTGTAGAATGCGGTTTTACCGTGAAAGGCGATTTACAAATCTCATCAATGATGAAAGACAAGAATTGTGATTTTTTTGTCTCTTTAAAAATATAAAGTACAATAGAGAAGAAAGAAAGAGGGATCTGACTTCTCAGAAGATTGTGGGGACTCACTCGTTCAGATCAACGGTCGCGAATCATGTATGGACTCCGCCGTCGTCCTACAGATGAGAACACTTGATGCTTTAGTTCACTTGGCTTGGCTTGGACCTTAGATTTTTAGAGGACAAAGACAAGGGAAGGTCCTATATCCAATAAAAAACCAAGTAGACGGGCTGAAAAGCCGCATCTGGGCCATGTTGGATAGAAGAAGAGGGGAAACCTTGGGGGGGTGGCCCCCCAAGGGACTTCGATCACCTTGTAGTGCTTGCAACAGAGTTTCTTCAAGGCAAGAGAGCTTCTTTTTGTGCAGAGATTTCTAGGACAATTTCTTCAGAACTCTTCAGATGATTTTTTCGGGCCATTTCCCTTTGGAATGACCGCCTATTTATAGGCTTTTGGTGGCCATTAGGAAGGTTTATAAGCATTACTGATATTAATGCTCCATGATGGGAGGAGTTACAAGATTTAATTTCATAATTTTGTAACTCCTTTTTCTTGGATTTTGATTGGCCGATGGAGTATGATGGGCATTTAATCTCCATGATGATGGGAGTTTCAAGATTAATTACCATGATTAATCTATATAATGATAGGAGTTACATGGTTAATTGTCATGATTAATTGGACTTGTAACTCCCATTTGCTTACTTCTGATTGGGCCGTCCAAAATAATGAGTCAATGACCCTAATAAGTTGTCATAAAAGGTCATTTAACTTCATTAATTGGCCGCCGAGTTGCTTGAAGAGTCGCGAGCCGCGCCGTGTCTTTTGGAATTCTTCTTGCGATGATCATCGATGGATCCACATGTTATTTGATGTCGGATGAGGATGCGAATTCAGATATTGGTTGATACCAATGGGCCGGCAACATCTGTCTAGTCGATTTCTCGATCGGTCGGGCAGAAAGTGTACTTTCTTGGTCGGCTGGTTGGCTGTTTCGGAGTGTCCGATGATGATCAAATGATTTCGATGGCGGATCCGTGATGTTGACGAAGATCGACATATATCATGCCTCAAAAATCAGATTTTAAGAAAATCACAAGGGCCAATCATCGCGAAACGCGAAAAGAATCGGAAAAACGGACGTTTCGGTGGAAATCCGGCGACCCGGACTTCCAGGGTCGCCGGTGACTTTGGACTTTGGTCCATTTTCCGTTCGCCTTTCGGTCGCCATTTCTTCGCCGTTTTTCGGGCTTTTTCGCTTCTGTTTTCTCCTGTATTTTTCTTTGACATTTCTCCTCATTTATTGGCTTGATTTCACTGAAGAAAACCCATCGAGAAGTCATGCAAATAAGAGCACAAAGTTTCCTATTTTTGGAAAAGCCGAAGACTTTGTAACCGATTTTCCTCCAAGAGTTGAAACTAGGTCAAACGATGTAGGAATGACCTGAAATTTGAGGTGTAGCTTCTTGAGCATTAGATTGGACCAACCATGGTCTTTTATTCGAGTTTTGAAGCCGTTTGGGGTCCAGTTGATGCTAGACTTGATTTCACTTTGCGAAAGATGACGAGCTTTGATGTACGGTCATCCAAAGTCCGATTGACCTGAAATTTGACAGGGAGCCTATTGGAGTCATTTTGAGATGATCCATTAGCTCCGATTTGGATGCCATGGTCCCGGGAGCTTCGCCGCCGGTTGGCTTGATTTTGCTTCGGAGAGTCAAAACCGAGTCAAACGTTGTCGGAATGACCTGAAATTTGGCGTGCAGCCCTTTGGAAGCATGCAGAAGCTACTCATGTGCTTTGTTTGATGAGTGGCGACATCGGAGGTTCTCTCCTCTAAGAGGCTTGATTTTGCCTTTCGAAAGTTGATGGAGGGTCAAACGGTGTCGATTTGACTTGAAATTCGACGTGGAACCTTTTGGAGGTATTTTGAGACCATCCATAGGCTCTGATCGAAGATTTGAAGTATTTGACACTGTCGCCGCCGGGAGCTCCCACTCAACTGTTGAAGGATTGAAGTTAGGCCAAATGGTGTCGAAATGGCCCGAAACTTCATTAATACCAATTTTTTGGCTATTTTGAAAGATCTTACAGTTTTTGTTTGATTTTGACAAGATCTTATGCTTGAAGCAGATTTGCGTGTTTGTAGTAGGATGCGGCTCCATGTAGGTTTTGATGTTGAGGAGGCAAAGTGACTTTTTTCGGTGTCAACAAATGCCCCCTCGAGGTACAGCGACGAATCGCGTGGTTTTTGCAGTCAATGTGCCTCGAAGAAAACTTTAAAGGAGAACATCTGACTTGACTAAAAGTCTCTGAGCATTTTTCTTTTTAATAGAATAGCCTTTTGAGTTTCCAAGGGGATTTTATGGCAGTGAGAGAGATCACGTACCATCTCAAGGCAAAATTTTGAAAGTGACATTTGGATTGGGTTTTTTTTCCTTTTTGACCTTGTGGACCTAAAGGCTTTGTGTGGTGCATCAGGCGGTCAAGAAAGGTTTTTTTTTTTTTTTTCGTTTTTGACCTTGTGACCTAACAAGCTGTATGTGGCAAGTTAGGGGGTCGGATTTTGGATTTTGATTTTGGTCTTATGACCTAACAAGCTGTATGTGGCAAGTTAGGGGACCGGGATTTGTTTTTTGGTTTTAGCCTTGTGACCCAACAAGCTGTATGTGGCGAGTTAGGGGACCATGGTTTGGATTTTGGTCACTTTTTGGGACAATTTTGGGTCCATTGGAGTGGCTTGTGTTTTTGTGGAATGTTAATTTCAAGGTTTTGGCTTAATTTGGTTCATAAGGTGGGATGGTTTGGATTTTTGGAAACTCATGAGGCTCAGATTTTTTTTTTTATGGTCCAATCAACTCAAGGGAGGCATGGAACCATTTTTGTATGCTCTTGGTTAGAGGGATTTTGACTAAAAGCCACTTTTAGTGTCTAGGTGGTCAAACCTGGCTCATGTGGGCTAGCCAATGGGACCTTAAGCTTTAAAGATGGCTTAGATCTCATGTGGTGTCATTTTTGTAAAGAATATCTAAAAATATATCTTTTTGGTAGAGAATATCTAAAAATATCCTTACTTGAAGAGAATCTCTCAAGTTTCCTTGATTTTGGGAGAGATTTTCTCAAAGTATCTTTCTTTTGGAGAAAGTTTCTCATAATCCCTCTCCTTTTGGAGAGAATTTCTCAAAAGATCTCCCCATTGGGAAAGAATATCCCATGATCCTTTTCTTTTAGGAAGTTTGCTAATTTGTAGCACTTACCTCCTTTCTTTTCTCCTCCTTTCCTCTTTTGGTTTGCTTTCTTCTATAAAAGCAAGGGGAGGTTGGATCTCTAGCTCCTATTGCCTTCTTTTTGCAAAAGTCTTTAAGAGTGCTCCAAGATCAAGAATCCTCCCTCTTCTTCAAGGATCTTCAAGCTCTTTCTTCTTCTTCTCCATCAAAGGCTTCAAGTAAGTTTCTTTTTTTCTTAAGAAACCCCATGTAGGAATAGGAAAAGGTTTCCTTTCTTTTCTTTTCTTTTCTTTCTCCTCTTTTTTTTTTTCTTTTCCATGTGCATTCTTTTTTCTTCTTTTTTTTTTCATATGTTTTTTTTTCTTTCTTTCTTTTTTTTTTCTCTTTCTTT
This sequence comes from Persea americana, assembly GCA_029852735.1. Lineage (NCBI taxonomy): Eukaryota > Viridiplantae > Streptophyta > Magnoliopsida > Laurales > Lauraceae > Persea > Persea americana. Next base: position 44,393,155 of record CM056813.1, read on the forward strand.
TTTTTTCTTTTCTTTCACGGTTTCTCTTTTTTTTTTTTTACCGTGGCTTTTTTTTTCTTTTTTTCTTTCCTTTTTTTTTCTCTTTTTTTTTCTCACGGTTTCTCTTTTTTTTTTTTTACTGTGTGTTTTCTTTTCTTCTTCTTTTTTTTCTCTCTTTTTCTTGTGTAGTCGTACGGTCATGGCCGTACGGCCACGTGGCATGTGGGTATTTTTTTTTTTTTTGTTGTTTGAAAAAAGAAACTTTCTTCCTCTTTTCTTTCCTTTTTTTTTTTTTGGATTTCGAGACGCACATGGATGACAACTGTCCTTCTATGCATTTTTTCTTTTTTAGAAAATAGAATTGGAAGTATGATGGTGCACACCTGGAAATCTTTTCGCAAGTCTTGGGATTTGGAGCTCGCAGCAATATTGAGCCCTTTCTTGGTCTTGCGGGGATTTTTTGAGGAGCTTTGCAAGTTTTGGATTCTGGAGCTCACAGCAGTGTTGAGCCCTTTTCTAGTCTTGTGGATATTTGAGAAGTTTTGGTTTGATCTCGCAGCAATGTTTGAGTTCAAGCATTCTTCGAGAATTTTCCATTGATTATAAGCTTGCAGCGATGTTGAGCCCATTTTCAAGTTCCTATTTCTTTCGGGGTCTTTCCTTTTTCTTCGAAATTGCCTCGGAACCATGCCTAAATTTCGCTCAATAAAATTTTTTTTAGCAAAACTCTGTCATTTTGATGATTGATTTTCTTTCTTTCCATCCTTTACAGGTAGTTCCTATAGAACGAACAAGGGTAAGGAGCCTATCAATGATGCGCCTCGCCGTTTTACCAGATCCTCTAATGTGGCCGTACGGCAGGCTTGGAAGAGGTTCAGTATGTCGAAAGGAACTTGGAAGAGTGTGACTCGCTTAACTGAGTTGAGATTAGGCAACGTTTGATTGCCTTTAAGGATGAGGAGTATTATAAGATTATGGTAAGCAACCATCCCTGGGTCACGGACGATCAGAGCATTGTGCCTAAGTCTACCTTCTTCTTTGGTGATGCCGTCCCCAACGATTCAACATACCAAAGGAGATGTTTTCAGTTCTCTTTCACAGTTGATGGTGAGAAGAGAACCCTTTCTACCCGGTCGACCTTCGATCGGACTATCTCGATCATGAGCCTTTCCTCCACATGCTCGAAGAGAGAAGATCCTCCAAGTTGGGTGAAGAGGACAAATGTGATCAAGACCGGGGTTTTGGTTGGCGGCTCTTTTGGTTTTGCAGAGAAGTCGCCTGCCCATATGGACATTTTGATGCCGGCCAGCGGCTACCAAGGTTCAAACCATCATTCGGTCGATTTGAGACCGGTGGGCCTTGGCATTTTCAATGGTGATGGCAGCAATTGGGTGAAGCCTTTTCGACTTCACGGCCGTTTCAGCGCTGACTCGAGCTGGGAGTCGTGGACTGATCACATCCTGCAGGTTGGCGGTGCCATTCTGAAGGAGGTCGAGATTTTTGACACGGTTTGCGCTTTTCGGCAGACCGTGGTTTTCTCCGATGAGGCCTTTATGGCCATGCTGAAGTCGTTCCTTCCACAAACCAACACCTTCATTGTCACGAATGGTGAGATTGGTTTTTCTTTAAAGGAACTGAGCGCCATCACTGGGCTGCTTATCCTCGACAATCTCTATGAGAAGTTCATGCCTATTGACAGCGTCCTTGAGGAGCAGTCTGAGGAGTTCAGGCTTTTGCACTTTCAGCTCGTCGCCTTCTATGATTTTTTTGAAGGAGAAGGAGGGCTCGAAAGTCCGGTGTAGCAGTTGGAGGAGTGGTAGCTTTATGTCTTCCAACTTTTTTGACAGCGGGGAGCCTTCTGAGAGTACAACCCAGGAAGCTAGGGCTAAGAACCTGGATTCGAAGAAAATCTCCGCCATGCGAGAAAACTTAAAGGAATTCTTCACAGACACAGACGCCATTCATTCTGACATTGCGCTGCAGAGAGATCTCGCTGTTTACCTCACTTATTGGCTGGGTGAGGCTGTTTTTGCTAGAGGAGATGGAACGCACATCAGGCCGCATTGTATTTTTCTGGTGTTTGGAGAGCGGCTTGCTTTGGTGCCTGCTCTTTACTCCTATTTGTGCACCGAACTGCAAGCTGCTGCTTTCCTGGTTCGGCTTGGGCTTCCCATGAATAGGGTATTTTCAGCCCACATTTTCTATTCGTGGTATGAATACCACTGTCCCAGTTTCCACTGATTGGGTGCTGCTCAGGACGATGACCCGTTTTTTATTTGGTTGGCTAGAGGAAAGCCTGTATCCGAATCTCTCTTATCTGCCTGTTTGAGGATCCGACGATTCTGGGACATCGAGATGGGGCAGTCTTCAGTGAAGCTTTCTCCAGGTTTGAGAAAAAAGGCTTTTGATTTTGGTGTCTCCCGTGATTCGACCAGGGCAGGGTCGGGGAGACACTATTCTTTGACAAATGCGGAGAGGAGTTGGCTTTTTAACATACGTGTCGGCACGATGGTGTACCGTAGACATCTTTTCGTCGACATCCAACCGTATGTTTCCTCGCGTTTTGCCATGCAGTTGGGCTTCTCTCAAGGCGTTGTTGGAGCGCCTTCGAGCAAGGTGAAGCGTTTTGGAGGTTTGCAAGACGGGAGAAATGCATGGGCCTTTTATAGCGCGGAAGACACTACTGCCATGATTTCCTATCCTGAGTTGCCCACTCTCCGGACTGTTGGCTTCACAAAGTGGTTCGTAGAGAGCTTTTCAGCATACCGGGGGCTTTCCAAAAAGGAGCTTGATGTAAAGCAGTCTTCCAGGAAGGGTCTTGGGAAGTCAGATGGCATCCGCCAAGAAGAAATTCTGGCTTTCCTTTCTGGAGACAAGCACAGAACAGGTTTTCTCGAGGACCAGGACGTCATCAAATCGGGAGCTGCACAAGAGATTCCTGATGAGGTCTTGGAACAGCTCGCAGAGGAGGAGGCTGAGGTCGCTGCTTGGATACAAGCAGAGCGAGCAAAGGCTTCCATGGAGTCTACTGGCAAGAGCAGACCATCCAGTGAGGACTCTGGCGAGAGGCCCGATTTCGATGGTGGGGCAGGTACTTCCAGCAATTCGTCCCATAGGAGCAAGAGGAGAAGAGGACAGCGCCGAAGTCAGAGACGGCACGAAAACTCTCCTGATCTGGAAATTCCTTCCACCATTGTTGAGGAGGCATCAGGGGATGATGATGAGCCTCCAGAAAAGAGGAGCCGAGAGGAAGAGACCATTCATGATGGTATGCTTTTCCCTTTTCTCTTTCCGTTTCTTTTCTTTCATGAGAGCTTTTATTTTGATCTACTGCTTTCTTTCTTTTGGTAGAAGATAATGGTTTGATGATGCCTGAGGTTCCGGCCAATGAGGCGGTGACGGATCCGATTGTGGCATCTGAGGAAGAACCCATGATTCTGAAGTAGATCCAGAATCTCCTCCTAGTATGACTTCTTTTTTCTCTTCTCTTTTTCTTTACCGCCATTTGCTGACATATACTTTTTGTTTCTTGCCAGAGGATTCCGACGACTATGAGCCATGCATGGATGCAACTTTTGATGATGCTTCGGATGAGCTCATGGAGGTAGAAAGCATTCCGCCAGTCGTCGAAGAAGGTACTTTATAGTGATAATCTTGATATTTTGATTTTTGGCAAGATCATATTCATACCTTTTTCATCTTTCATTGGCAGGTTGTGAGGTGACAGAAGAAGTTCCTCTATCTTTTTGAGAACCAAAGCAGGGGGTACCTGTGACCGATCCAGGAGTAGGGGCTTCTTCCTCCAGTTTTGATGAGGCAGAGGCGAGTCCGCCTACTGATATTCCTTCCCCAGCGGCTCCGATTGGAAAGAGCTTCTTGATTACTCTTCCAACGGTGCCTGACATGGGCCGTCGACCAACGGAGCATAGCGAGTCTTCATCTGAGCCATCCCGTTAGTTTGCGAGGAAGGTTTGAGACCAAGAGCTTTCCGAATGATGACTTCTTCAACGAGATGTTTTTGAAGCCCTCCAGCGAGGTCAAATCTGAACTGAATGAGATCTCGCGGACTCGGAAGCGGCTCGTTCGGGAGAGGAACATCGCCAAGTTGGCTATTATTGAGCTGACACAGGACCAACACCGTCTTGATAGGGAGGTCACTGAGGCCAGACAGCGCCTCGAGCTATTGGAAGAATAGGCCGCTGCCAAGTGGGCTGCTACTTTGAAAGCTTGCGATAGAGAGAAGATTCTCATTTGCTAAGTTGAGGAGGTCGAAAGCAATCTCCGAAGGAAGACTCAAGAATATGAACAATGGCAGATTCTCTAGGAAGAGCTTCCTTGTGCTGAAGATGGGTTGCGAAAGCCTACCGCATTTTATGGGAAAATTCTGAAGAAGCGTGGCCTGGAAGCTTTGGAGGCTAAGGCCAAGAGTTTGCTTGAGGAGTTAAGCCTTTGGCTGAAGACCATGTCGAACTAGTCTCCTGACTTTGTAACAAACTTTTTCTTCTTTTCTTTTGGTACCTCCATGTATAAACATTTTTTGGCACCCTTTTTTTTTTATTCCCTCGTTTCACTTAAATTCCTTTTTTTTTTATGAAAGTAAGTAAAAGTTGGATGGGAATGTTTGTTTGAGAATTTGATCAAAAGGTTGTCATTTTGTGAAAATCTTTTGTCAAAAGTTTGTTTTGGGCATGAAAGCCAGATTTTGTGGCGGAAAGCCTGGTTTTTTTAGATGGCATAAAAACCGAATTTTGGTGGCATGAGAGCCAAAATTTTGCTTGTGGCATGGAAGCCGGTTTTTTACATGAGAGTCGATTTTTGTGGTGTGAAAGCCAAGTTTTGGTTTTATGGCATGAGAGCCAAAAATTTTGTGGCATAGGAGCCAGATTTTGTTTGTGGCATGGGAGCCAGATTTTGTTTGTGGCATAGAAGCCGATTTTGGTTTTGTGGCATGAGACCCAAAATTTCATGGCATGGGTGCCAAAATTTTGTTTGTGGCATAGAAGCCGATTTTTGTTTGTTTGGCGTGAAAGCCAGATTTTGTGGCATGGAAGCCTAGTTTTTTGAAAACCAAGTTTTGTTTTGTTGGCATGGAAGCCAGATTTTTTATTTTTGGCATGAAAGCTAGGTTTTTGGCATGAAAGCTGGGTTTTGGCGTGAAAGCCAGGTTTTTGGCATGAAAGCCAGGTTTTGGCGTGAAAGCCAGGCTTTTGGTTTTCAAAAATGCAAGTATCGACTAAGAGTCGCCTCCTTGCTGAATGGCATTGCAAGTATCAATGGAATGTTGCTTCCTTGCTCATTCGGTTGCGAGTATCGATGGAATGTCGCCTCCTCGTGAATTTGGGTGCAAGTATCGACTGAATGTCGCTTCCCTGCCTTTTTTCAAAAATTTCGTTTTGTGGGTATCGATGGAATGTCGCCTCCCCACGATTTTTCAAATTTGAGGTTTTTTCGAACCTTTGTTTTTGTTTTGAAATTTGGGTTGTGGATATCAACTGAAACGTTGTGTCTCCACGATTTTTTTTTTTTTGAAATTTTGCAAGTATCGACGAGGTGTCGCTTTCTTGCAATTTTGAGGTTTTGGAAGTATCGAATGCGGTTCGCATCCTTCCGATTTTTGGGTTTTGTGTGAGTATCGACTAAACGTTGCTTCCCTACGATTTTTTGAAAAACACTTTTTTTTTTAAAGACACGAGGGTCGTAAATTTTGACTCAAAACCATTTTTGGTGTTGAAAGTCGGGATGGACTGGGGTGGAAATCCCTGAGTCATGATTTTTGTCTCAAACCATGAATTTTGGGTTCAATAATCGAAAGTTTTGGTCAAGTTAGGGAAGAGATTCCTAAACTTGGATTTTGGGTTTTGATGATTTTTTTGACAATGAAATATTGAAAGTAAGCATTGTTTTGAGGTTTTTTTTTTTTTTAGAAATTTCAACATAGGTATGAAAATTCTAAAAGGAGTGGGTTTGACGAGCAAGTACCTAGGGATAGGCTTTGGCCATGTAGGCATCGCTCTGACCCTATGTAGGAAGTCTTCAAGGGTAGTATCGATTCAAGAACTTGCCATTGATGGGCAACATACATCTATCACCCTCCATGTTCAGAAGAGCATACGCGCCGTTGGAAAAGACTTTGTCGATGACGAAGGGTCCCTCCCATTTTGGTTTGAATTTGTCTTTGGATTTGTGGGCGAAAACCATTGGCCTTTTCACCGCAAGAACCAAGTCACCCTTTTTGTGGGTGCGTTGCCTAACCTTCTTGTCGAAAGATCCTGCCATGCGTGCTTGGTAAAAGCTCAACACTTTGTAGAGCTTCGAGCCGTCTTTCATTGAGATTATCCAGTTCTTGGAGTCTTAATTCGACATTGCTTTCTTGCGTCATTTCATTTTGTAGAGATACCCTTAAGGAAGGAATTTGTACCTCTAGAGGAACAACTGTTTCATATCCATAGACCAAGGAGAATGGTGTGCTATGGGTTGGTCTTCGAACGGTAGTCCGGTAGGCCCATAAAGCTTCAGTCAGTTTGTCGTTCCAGTCTCTTTTGTGACTAAAGACCATTTTCTTGAGGATTTTGTAGAGTGTCTTATTGAAGGCTTCTGCTAGTCCATTCGCTGCCGGGTTATACGGAGTCGAATGACAACTTTGGATTTTGTAATTGTCTCAGAACCTGTAGAATCTGTGATCCCGGAATTGAGGTCCGTTATCATGGACGAATCTTTTAGGTATGCCGAAGCGACAAATGATGTTGGTTCGTAAGAATTGAAGGACTTATGAGGTCTTCATTTCACTGAATGCAAGTGCTTCTGACCACTTGGAGAAATAATCCATAGCGGCGAAGATGAAGTGATGACCTTTGCTTGACGGGGGAGAGATAGGACCTATGATGTCCATACCCCAGGCTTCGAAGGGCCATGAGATCGCTGCAGGATGTAGCCATTCTGGAGGCATGTATACATAATCTCCATGAATTTGGCATTGTTGGCAACGTTTAGCAAATTGCATTGCGTTAGCCACCATGGTAGGCCAATAGTAACCCAACCTTTTTATCTGATCGTAGAGCTTAGGACCAGCCTGATGGGCTCCACAAAGACCAGCATGAACTTCTTTTAGAGTTTCTTCCGCCTCTTGTTGTGACAAGCAGCGTAGAAGTACTCCATTGAAGGATTTTCTGTAAAGCATTTTTGAAGGGATATCCAAATGAAAGTTTGGGGCTCGTCTTTGGATAGTTACCCGCTCTTTTGGATCTTCTGGTAGGATTCCGAACATAATGTAATCAATGAACAGATCCCTCCAGTCGCCGATCGGGGGTTTAAGGATGGAAATCCGACTTCTAACCACTCGGTGGCATTCAGCAACTGCTTGGTGTGTGTTGAGAGGAGGGAGAATCCTTCTTTGACACACTGTAATTTGCATGTTTTCCCCTTCTTGGATTGCCATAGATACAGCAAGTCCAGCCATGGCATCTGCACGGATGTTTTCACCTCTGCGGATGTGGGTGATGTGACAGATGTCAAACCTTTGACGGAGCGATTGTGCCTTGTTGTAATGAGGCAAAAGATCAGGCTTCCTGATTTCATATTTCTGATTCATCTGGTTGACGATCAGTTGGGAGTCCCCAAATGCTTCCAGCATGGCGATGCCGGATTCGAAGGCGAGTTCCAATCCTATGATCAGAGTTTGGTACTCAGCTGCATTGTTTGAACATGGTTCCAGTAGCGAAAATGAGTGTGGAATCATGTATTTGTCGGGACTAACAAAGAGAATGCCAATTCTCGATATCGGCTTTCCTTTTTCATTTGTCCTGGTTGCACCATCGAAGTACATGTTCGAAGAGGCATTTGATAAGGAGGTCTCCACGCTGTAGGCAGGCTCGTCTAGGAGATCATCCCTGAGTGGAGAATCCTTAGGTAGTGGATACTCTGCCAGAAAATCTGCCAGAGCTTGACCTTTGATTGCTTTCTGTGGTATATACCTAATATCAAATTGTGACAAAAGGATGGACCATTTTGCCAGCCGGGCATTGAGAAAACCTGCTTTTGTGACAAGGGCCTTTAAGAGATTGATCCTCGAAATCTGGTAGACTCTACTGGCAGGAAGGTAGTGACGTAGCGTCGGAGAAATTTGTTATGCAGCATAAACCTGTCTCCTTTGAAATTGAAGAAAGCGTATGCTCCATTGGAGAAGGCTTTGTCAATGATATGGGGACCTTCCCATCTTGATTCATCACTGGTTTTAGATGTATGAACAAGAATCAATGGCTTTTTAACCACAAACACAAGGTCACCTTTCTTAAATGACTCTGTGGGGTTTGGATCATCAAGAGCGATGTTAAGATCCGGTTTGTGGTGGATACTCTTTATCAAGGAAGACTCGACGTCGTCACCTTCTTGTTCGATGGGATGACCTACCATGTTGTCAAGAGAGATATTTAAGTCTGTTACAAGATACCCTCCTTCAAAGGTTCAAGTGCTGGACGTGATGAAGATGCTTCAAAATTGTGGAAGATGGAAGACGCGGTATCTTCTTCTTCTTTTTCTAAATCAGAGTCGGTGTCTTGCATGATTGACACCAAGGAGACAGTGAACTCGCCCCCGGTCTTTTTTTTTTTTTTTTTTTTTTTGTCTCCTTTGCTTTGGTTGTGGTAACCAAAGACTTTGAGGTTTCGGGAGAGCTCATGAAGGGAGCTTGAATGCTTACTTCGAGTGCTTCTCGTGAAGGATTTTTGTTTGGAAGATCACCCTCGGGATCAAGGGGTTGATCTTTCTCATTTGCTGAAAACGTTTCTGCAGCAGCATTGCCGTCTTCAGTGATTGCGTTGCGTGAAGCATTTTTCGGTAACAAGTCCTGAACAGCTTCTAGCAACTTCTCTTCTTTGTCCAAGATTTCATCGGTCCAGACATCTCTTATGAGGTTGGGTATCTGAGACCAATTGACTGGGTTTTCTTTAAAGACTTCATCAGCTAGAGTCTCTTCATGGTGATCAGCCAGAAGAGGCTTGAATTCTGATGTCACAGTTTCAGGAGACGACGGCTGAGAAAATGATATCTCAGTGGAAGTCACCCGAGAAGACGTAGCTCCAGAAGATATGCTCCCAGATGCATTTTGAGAGTCTGTGGCCTCAGCAGATGAAGCTTCAGAGGCACTATCATCCTGAACTATTACATTGCAGGCAGCTTCGATAGAAGATGCCTCCATAATGGACTGTTGGGAATCAGAATCGTCTTCCAATGTGAGAGGATCATTAATCCATCAACTTTCTTCATTTTCCGAAGCCACTAGAGGAGATGCTTTTAGATTCTCCGGGACTTCCGGTTCTGGATTTTGATGAATCTGATTGATGCGATCCTGCTCTTGTTCTATGGCTAGACGCTGCAAGATCCTTGCATATTCTTCAAGATCGGGCATAGGAGCCAAATCTTCTTCTTCATCTTCTCTTTGTGGTTCAACCTCGTTGGGATCCACTAGAGAATTGGCAAGTGCTGGATTGACAGCATTTTCTTGAACAGCTTCTTGGTCTTCATCATCATCAGACCAGAATCCTTGTGGCTGGAAGGGGTTATACATGATTACATGCATAAGGTGGGATTCCGGGATCCATTCTTCATCGGAGAGATACTCTCCAGTTTCAAGGGATTCCACCCATTCATCTTTGTCACTGGCAGTGTCACTGGACTCGTATCCATTCATGGAGAATCCAACTACCGAGTTACAAGAGTGTGATGCCCCCTGCGTAGTCTCATATCTGAGTCGCGGTGGCATGAAATCACCGAGGGTGAATTTTCCTACCACTCTTGAAGCCTTGGGAAGAGATTCCTCTGTTGCCCCCAATGAAGCTGTAGAGGAGGTTTCTGCCTTTTTAGGAACCTCTTGCTTGGTTCGAGCCTTCTCCTGCTGTTTGAGCTTACGGAGTTGTCTCTTGGCTTACCTTCGCTGTTGAGCGGTCGGCTTTGTTTTGACGATCTCCTAATTTTCATCTTTTAGGAGATCGGGATGCACCCGTATGGGCTATCCTTCTAGTGTTGGGTAAGGCACCAACTCTTGGGACGTTTGGGTCATTTTTATCACCTTGAAGGAAGTAGTGATTTTTTTCTTTGGTGATTTGGATGTTTATCCATATGACACCATGTTAACTGAGGCAGACCCTTAGTTTTTGTCAAAGGCAATTACTCCGTTTTTCCATATCTCGTTGATCTTCTCTCTCACAACAAAACATTGGTTGAGAGGATGCGAGACCATTTGGTGGTATGGGCAATATCGGGGATCATTGGTTTTACCAACATCTCCCGGTCTTTTAGGGTCGGCAAGGTGAGTTTCCCATTTGCCAAGAGAGCCCCAAAGATTTCTTCAACATCTTCATCGAACGGATATTTCTTTTCTACTCGTTCTTTAAATGCGTCAGAGAGTTCAGGTCTCTTATCTGCAGCTTTGTTTTCAGCTTTCTTTGGGGGCTGAGGAGCTGACTTGGTTTACACATTGAGAACCTCCTTTTTCTTTGGCTTGGAGGTCGGAATGGCAGTCGGCTCTTTCTTTGACGACTTCTGACTGTTGAGGTCTTTGATCACCGTTTCAGCTTCCATAGATGCTTCTAGGAGTTCTCCCAAGTTCTTTGATTTGTTGCCGATGATCATGGAGCGGATCCTTGCTCTCATGTTGTTTCGGCAGATGTCGACTAGCGACGCTTGTGGCAGCACATCTGAGCATTTGTATGCCATTGCTTTCCACTTGTGAATGAAATCGTATGTCGACTCATTCTCTCCCTGTTTTAGGCTGCAGAGTTGAGCCATAGTAACAGGATGATCATCACCTTTGAAGTGGGTCAGGAAGCGTGTCTCTAGCATGGTCCATTTTTTAATGGAGTCCTCTGGTAGAGTGGAGTACCAATCAAAGGCTGTACCTTTCAAGGTACTTGCAAAGAGACGGATCTTGAGGGCATCTTGATCCGCAATAGTTCCCGTCGGGATCTTGAAGTGGATGACATGCTGTCTAGCTGAACCTTTCCCCATATATGTTTGGAGAAGAGGTTGTTTGAACTTTGGAGGGAAGGAACCGAGTCAATCCATAAGGGATATGGTGGCTTGATCCCATGTTCCTTCAGTGTATCCTCTTCTTTTGCTTTAGCGAGGACATCGTCAACGTCCTTTTTAGTAAGGGCGCGTGACTCATCTTCTCCACCATTTGCCTCATCTTGTGGAGGAACTTCATCGTTGTTTGGTGGAGAGTGAGAAGGAGGTTTTCCATCAAAACCTCTATTCTCTGCTGTCCTTGCTCTAGCTGCTGAATGCGTAAAGCCATGTTATCGTCCGGTGGAGGTTGCTCAGAGTTTGTGACTAGGACATTCACTCTTCGTGAGTCGAAAGAGGATACTGTCTTAGTGACTGAGCTAGAGCTCATTCTTCTAGATGAAGAGCCCGAGGAATGATCACTCCGATGTCCCTGGCTTGAAGGAGTGGGAGAGTCTTCCTGATGCCTTCTCGTCCGGGAGACGCTGCGAGTCACCGGTCGTCAGACATGTATTTTTGTTGCTGATTTCTGCCGTCTTTTGGTTTTGCCAACCATGTGGACAGCAACAACTTGGTCGGGTCTTTCTTTTTTTACCCATTTTTGGGAGATTTGAAGCTCAGAACGCTGGGTTCTTTGCTTCTCTAATCTCTTCTGTCGATATGCCGTGCAGCGATGTATACGACGAGTAATTTGAGCTTCAGTTAGCTCAGGCTGTGCTCTGGCAATGAAGGATGTGGTCCCTCGTGCGCAGCAACCAAGCTTGTCTTCCTTGAAGACTGGCATGGACAGGATCTGGACGCGGTCCTTAGCCTATCGCAGCGAAGCTTTAACTTTTGCAAGCTCGGCCCCTGTTGAGATGAAGGGTCAAGTTGCAGGAGAGCAGGCCCTGGCAGATTCTTGTCGAGGCCTTGTGATGCACGACTTAATTTTGGGCTTGTATGAGCAAGCCGGCTCATGCTGGGTTGGTTTTGTAGTTCGGTGGAGGGTAGGTTTCTCAACTTTGATGTAAGCAAGAGGATAGAACCGGTTCTCCTTGAGAGGAGCCAGGTATGCTGGCTGGCTTTGCGGATGTCCGGGACCTTCATTGTTTTGGCGAAGATCGTGGGGACCAAGTCTTAGGACAGACCTGGTTTTTTATAGGTTGAGGCTTCGCGGGATTGCCACGAGCCTCAGGTTTCTTGGTGACCACCTTTGGTGTCGGGGCAACGACACGTTGAGGGGTGGTCTTCTGCTTCTTAGCAGGCACCGTCTCTTCTGCGGGTAGTGGGAATGGACCCAGTGACCCGAAGACGATGGTCCGGGGAGTGGAGGTCGACCCGGTGTTTTGAGAGTTGCCGAGGGAGATGACGCTTCGGCAGCTGGCAGGGCGCTTCAAAGTGCGCTTGCTTTGCTTCTCTTGAAGCATGACTTGGTACTTGTTTTCATCGAAGGTGATGGTCAACGAGGCTGCCATTGTTAGTTTTGGAAGAACTTCTGAAACAAGACCACATCCATTAGTAATCACAAGAATATGGTGATCATAAATGGAAAACACTATAGTTTTGTCTTTTCAAATCGCTTAGCAAGCATGGCCCGTTCTGAGCATAATGAAGAAGGCAAAAAGCCATAGAGAGTACAATTGTTCTGAACGCAAGTATGGTCGGCTCGAAATGAGCGTTCCAGTGACTACTAGAAGCAATTGTAAACCTTAATTCAAGTTACCGAGAAGCGAAGCTTACTCGAGGTAAAATGATATAAGGTTGGAGATACAAATGTGTCAGTCGCGAATACAGTAGACTCGAAAAGGCGTACTGGCACCGTTAGGCACAAATGTTGTAAATCGCATCCTTGAAAAGGACACGAGATGGGATTATTTTTTAAAGGTCAAGATCGAATTTGCAAAAGAGAGCAAATGGTATTTCAATCCGAACAAAGGCTCAGCGATTTCCGCGAGCCCTAAGTCCAAAGAGGAAGGAACCAAGATTTCTCAGATTTGAATCCAATAATGACGGAAGTTTTTTTTTTTTTGAAAAGCCAAGATTGAATTCATAAAAGAGAGCAAATGGTATTCCAATCCGAATACAGGCTCAAACATTTCGGCGAGCACTAAATCCGAAAGGAAAGAACCAAAATTCCTCCAATTTGAACACAATAATGACTGAAGTTTTTTTTTTTTTTTTTTTTTGAAGAGAGATTTGTTTTCTAAAAGAGTACACATAGGTCTTCCAATTCGGTCTTATGAAACCTCAGTGGATAGATTAGTCCCTAGGTAAGGGTAGGATTACTTAATGAACCCGTTTGAAGGACCCTTGCCTCGAACAGTCTAGCTGTCTCCACACTCTGGACAAGGCTTTTCTTAGATCCACTTTGGTCAAAGAACGCAATTGGTGCAACCTTAGTGTTTTTTTTTTTTTTTTAATTTTCTAAAAGATCTCCAATGGACCCATCAAAGAAAGGAAAGTAGCCCTTCCCAATCCGAATGTTGGCTCAAACATTTCTTCTAGCCATTGTACGAAAAGGAAAGAACCAAAGTTTCTCCAATTTGAATCCAAAAGAAAGAAATTTGAAAAAAAAAATTTTGATAAAATTTTTTGAAAGATCTCCAATGGACCCATCAAATAGAGGAAAGTGGCCCTTCCCAATCCGAACATTGGCTCAAACATTTCTGCGAGCCATTGTAAGAAAAGGAAAGAACCAAAGTTTCTCCAATTTGAATTCAAAAGAAGGAAACTTGAAAACCCTTTTTTTTTACTAAATTTTTTTGAAAGATTTCCAATGGAACCATCAAAGAGAAGGAAATGACCCATCCCAATCCAAACGTTGGCTCAAATATTTCTGTGTGCCATTGTACGAAAAGGAAAGAACCAAAGTTTCTCCAATTTGAACCCAATGGAAAATAACCTTTTTGTTTTTGTTTGAGAAAAGAAAGAATGGAAACAAGTTCAAAGAAAGAAGTTTCCAAAGAATACCATCTCATGTTTTTTTTTTTAGATACAAGATCCAACATAGGCCACCAACTAGGAAGGAGGCAAGGATTCAAAGCATCGTGTTCTCAAATGAACGAGTCCTACCGGGTGTGCCAACTTGATGGACCCATCTTTTTTTCTTCTTGCCTTCCTCTGTCCCGGGTCCGCCGGGGTGCGGCGGGGCCAAGAGAAAAAAAAAGAGCAAGCATCAACATTTTTGTACGAGTATGCTAGATTTTCTATTCTACTTGAAATTTGAAATGGTGATCCGGAGATTCACCTTCACAAATAGAAAGGAAATCAAACTTTTTTTCTAACTTTCCATTGCACATATATTTAAAGAAAGAGACAAGATTTTAAAATGCCGTGAGAGGCGATTTTGTTTAGTTTGCCGTGAAAGGCGGTTTTGTGCCGTAGAATGCGGTTTTGCCGTGAAAGGCGATTTACAAATCTCAGCAATGATGAAAGACAAGAATAGTAATTTTTTTGTCTCTTTAAAAATACAAAGTACAATAGAGAAGAAAGAAAGAGGGATCTGACTTCTCAGGAGATTGTGGGGACTCGTTCAGATCAACAGTCGCGAATCATGTATGGACTCCGCCGTCGTCCTTCAGATGAGAACACTTGATGCTTTAGTTCACTTGGCTTGGCTTGGACCTCGGATTTTTAGAGGACAAAGACCAAGGGAAGTCCTATATCCAATAAAAAACCAAGTAGACGGGCTGAAAAGCCGCATCTAGGCCATGTTGGATAGAAGAAGAGGGGAAACCTTGGGGGGTGGCCCCCCAACGGACTTCGATCACCTTGTAGTGCTTGTAGCAGAGTTTCTTCAAGGCAAGAGAGCATCTTTTTGTGCAGAGATTTCTAGGACAATTTCTTCAGAACTCTTCAGATGATTTTTTCGAACCCTTTCCCTTTGGAATGACCGCCTATTTATAGGCTTTTGGTGGCCATTAGGAAGGTTTATGGGCATTAATGATATTAATGCTCCATGATGGGAGGAGTTACAAGATTTAATTTCATAATTTTGTAACTCCTTTTTCTTGGATTTTGATTAGCCAATGGAGAATAATGGGCATTTAATCTCCTTGATGATGGGAGTTTCATGATTAATTACCATGATTAATCTCGATAATGATAGGGGTTACATGGTTAATTGTCATGATTAATTGGACTTGTAACTCCCATTTGCTT
The DNA here is from genome assembly GCA_029852735.1 of Persea americana. Taxonomy (NCBI): domain Eukaryota; kingdom Viridiplantae; phylum Streptophyta; class Magnoliopsida; order Laurales; family Lauraceae; genus Persea; species Persea americana. Next base: position 44,408,272 of record CM056813.1, read on the forward strand.
GCTTCTGATTGGGCCATCCAAAATAATGAGTTAATGACCCTAATAAGTTGTCATAAAAAGGTCATTTAACTTCATTAATTGGCCGCCAAGTCTCTTGAAGAGTAGCGGGCCGCGCCACGTCTTTTGGAATTCTTCTTGCGATGATCATCGATGGATCCACATGTTATTTGATGTTAGATGACAATGCGAATTCAGACATTGGTTGATACCAATGAGCCGGCAACATCTGTCCAGCCGATTTCTCGATCGGTTGGGCAGAAAGTGTACTTTCTTGGTCGGCCGGTTGGCGGTTTTGGAGTGTCTGATGATGATCAAATGATTTCGATGGCGGATACATGATGTTGACGAAAATCGACGGATATCATTCCTCAAAAATCAGATTTTAAGAAAATCACAGGGGCCAATCATCGCGAAACGCGAAAAGAATCGAAAAAACGTACGTTTCGGCGGAAATCCGGCGACCCGGACTTCCAGGGTCGCCAGCGACCATGGGGCTGGGGACCTTGGGCCATGGTCGCCGACAACCGTGGGCCAAGGTCGCCGGCGACCTTGGACTTTGGTCCATTTTCCGGTCATCTTTCGGTCGTCGTTTCTTCCCTGTTTTTCAGGCTTTTTCGCTTCTGTTTTCTCCTGTATTTTTCTTTGACATTTCTCTTAATTTATTGGCTTGATTTCACTGAAGAAAACCCATCGAGAAGTTATGCAAATAAGAGCACAAAGTTTCCTATTTTTGGAAAACCCGAAGACTTTGTAACTGATTTTGAGATGATCCATTAGCTCCGATTTGGATGCCATGTTCCCGGGGAGCTTCGCCGCCGGTAGGCTTGATTTTGCTTTGGAGCGTCAAAACCGGGTCAAACGTTGTCGAAATGACCTAAAATTTGACGTGCACCCCTTTGGAAGCATGCAAAAGCTACTCATATGCTTTGTTTGATGAGTGGCGGCATCGGAGGTTCTCGCCGCTGAGAGGCTTGATTTTGCCTTTCGAAAGTTGATGGAGGGTCAAACGGTGTCGGTTTGACTTGAAATTCGACGTGGAACCTTTTGGAGGTATTTTGAGACCATCCATAGGCTCTGATCCAAGATTTGAAGTATTTGACACTATCGCCGCTGGGAGCTCCCGCTCAGCTGTTGAAGGATTGAAGTTAGGCCAAATGGTATCGAAATGGCCCGAAACTTCATGTGTACCTCTTTTTGGCTATTTTGAAAGATCTTACAGTTTTTGTTTGATTTTGACAAGATTTGATGCTTGAAGCGGATTTGCCTGTTTCTAGTAGGATGCGGCTCCATGTAGCTTTTGATGTTGAGGAGGCAAAGTGACTGTTTTTGCTATCAATAGCCCTAGTGTTGTAAACCTCCTGGTCTGCACTAAGTTTCTTCTTCATCTTCTTATTCTTTCCTTCATCATCCTAGGTCTGGAAGTGTTTCCCCAGCCATGTGAACTTAATGAATATTCCATTTAAATTTACACCCATACGGGGTCGAAGGCCTACCAATTCTTCACACACATCTGCAACATTTGCATTAGGGAATGTTATACCAATGACAGCCGGTCAATTGATTGGTAGTCCGTATATATAGGCAACATCCTCTAGTGTCACTATCGCCTCACCAGTGTGGAAGTGAAATGTGCTTGTTTCCAGGTGCCGCCTTTCCACCAATCCGGTAATCAGTGCTTGTTCTATTCTAATCCACCTCATCTGTGCAAGGTGGTGTAGTCCGGATGCCAAACATATTCAAGCTGCCTCTCTTTTAAATGCCATATCCCATAATCAGGTCAGTTGGAATGCATCTATATGTATCAAGCTCTTGTCAAGATGTAAAAGACAACACGTCAAAAAACATGCATTGATATTCAATTGAAAAGGGGATTTGGTTTAGCAACGTACTATCCCATTCTCTATGGCTGATGATATATGTGTTTCCTACTCACAAAGAAGATGAACCGCGGCATTTTTGTTGGTGTTGTTGCTCACTGCTTCAGACATTTGCCAATTACAATCAAAATAAACAATATTAACCATAACAATATTACCTCAATCATTCATAATTCTTTCCTTTCTTTGACAACCAAAAAATAAGAGTATATGCATGTTAGCCCATAGCTTAATTGATCTTTTATCAGTTTTTTCAAAAGGAGAAAAAAATTACAAAATCCAGAATGATAAACTATTCATGACTATATTGGTGATATGGTCAGCTATGCAGCAACAACATTGTTCATACAGTTGATACGATTGACTAATATCATCTATACAACTGATATTTATTCTTAACTGACTAATTTATGCTTGTATTGGTCAAACTTGTTTATAGGACCTTTTTTTTAAGTTGCTAATAGGATTATATAAATACTATTAAAAAAAAAAAGGATAGTTACATTGTGTAGTTGATCTACCAATGGATGTCTCAATACAACCAATATGTATCCATTTTCGAATTGATCGATATGGCTAAGATCTTTTGATCGTCATAATATCATCAACAGTGCATAAAAACTGTGAATGTCATAAATGCATAAACACTATGAACGACATCAATGCATAGTCTTATCAATTAGGGACTGTACTTGACATTGTATCTTCCATCTTCATTTCATTCCCACACTCATCTTCTTCTCTACAGCATATTAGTTCCTTGAAAGATGGAAAAAAAGGAAAAAAAGAAATAGAGAGAATTGTATGCCTATCTAGACTCTAGATATCCACATTTCTCTTTCCTTACCCTTGTTCATCTCTTATCCGCTCCTTCATTCAAATCTCATCGATCACTGCAAAGGCTAAAGAAAATCCAATCTCAAGTACAACCAACCGTACAATCCAATCTATGCCTTTTCTAAATCCATATTCTTCATTAGTAAAAACCCAGATCTCAAAATACCAAAATAAAGTAATTTCCCAAACATGGGTTTCCTTACAAAAAAATGCATCCAAAGTGGCCCCCTTAAAAACGTCCTAGAGCTAGGGCACTTTCTGTCCCTCCAAAGCGTCTCAATGCCCAACCCTCCCAAGACTTACCAATCCAGGAAAACAGGGTTCCCAACCATTGGTTTCTCCCATTCAATGCTATTCAAAATTCTAAAATGTGTCCCAACTACACCTTTCAAGATAAAGAATGAGGTTAATAGCCAGGTAATGGACCTACAATGTTGGCATTGTGCGTTCAACTGGTCATTTTGAATTGTATTTGACACTATATTTGACTAAAACACTGATGAATGTATGAAGACTAAAAGGCACTTGCGGAAAATCTATACTCTAAGATTAATATGTGATCGTGCCCAAATTCACGGTTGACGACATCCATAGCCAGATCATGCATTTGTCTATGGCAACCATTTCAGAACTGCAAACAATAGAATCCCCCTCTAGGGTTCTCTGGTTGTTGTCTTCCAGAAAGAGCTTCAGCCATTTTTATGGCATTTTTCTTGCTATCAGGGTAATGCTACACAACGAAGACAAAGAAACCCTTTTAGAAAGCGAATCTCGAGTGGAGAGTAGATGTCTACCATGAGGAAACACGATGTCGCAAAAGTGATGGCAAGGGCCCAACCTAGACAACAATAACATGATAAACGACTTAGAAAAGGCCAAAGGGGAGCATCTGAAAGCACAGACCTTCGACAAAGAGGATGTTGGAGGGGACCAAACTTGGTAGAAGGAGATCCCTAGTCAGCTGGGTCGGCGCCTAGGAGAGGGCTTGGAGTCACAAACGATCGTGGTGAAGAAAAAAGAAGTGGCTGACAAAGAAACATGCGCTTCTAAGCCCTACTTAGTTTTAATTTGGGTACACCCCACGGTCGATAGAGACGCTTATCTATAGAAATATGGTCGACTAAGACCCTACAAACAAAGTAAATGGGAGTTCTGTGAAGGTTAGGATGGACCACAGAGTCGCTAGGGACCCCTAACATTGAAAAATAAAGGTCGATATGGACCCTAGTAGAAAATGTTAAAAAAAATACGTTTTCGGGCAAAATGACCGATTTGGTGCAAGGGCACTTAAAATTACCTTTTCGGTACAGTGGTCATCTAATCTATTTTTTTCAGTAAAATCCCCAATAAATAAAAGGGAAGAGGAAAAAAGAAGTGAAAAACGTGGGGGAAGGGGTTTTGAACCCAGTTTATCCTTGTGACGGATATGACACGATGGCACCGTCCACCTTTGGGTGTGAATCCATTTCACATGGAACCTAGGTGTGAAACATTTTACCATCATCTTAGGTGAGTAAATTTAGGTGTGAAAAACGCCTCATTGACGCACCAATTTCACATGTAATTAACACTTATGATGCGTAAATAATAAAAAAACCATAACAATGCGTAACATTTATATGTGAATCATTTACATATCTAAGTGACCACAAACAAACGACCCCTTGTTGGGTTTCCATCAATGAACAAGTTATGGATAGTGAGAATCTCTCAAGGTCCTACTCTATCTTTGTTAGGAAAAGGTGAAGGAAAACGTATGAGCCAACCTTAAAATATGGATGGAATCTAGTATTTGTCTTAATTTGTAGTGGAACTGAGGGATTTTCTAGAACTTAGACATAATCATGGTAGAGCTTTGTAGATTGCATCTAATACCTTATGGGAATATCGACTAACAGTAGCTCTTGAATGATTGAGCCGATTAACAGTGACTCTATTAGTAACATTATGGGCCTAGGTATGTGGAAACATTGCTAGTTGCTCATCCACGGACATCACTCGTGTGTTTTCAAAAAGTCCCCTTTGCACATGTTGTCACATGATTTTATAAAGATTCTCAAGGCACTGAGGACCCGTGCTAGACAGTAGCTTTTCTACTCACTCTTTGTTTGACAAATATAAAACACAACGTTGCTTCTTAGGTCACTCATCCTCCAAGGTTAACAACAATATAGCCAAATGACAATACACAAGTACGGCAGTGACAATGCTAGAGTTAACCCGTCTTTTCCGTGATTTTGTTAGAATGCATTTGAATGACTAATTATACATAAGTATGTTACAATGATACAAGTAAAATAAAAATTGGCAACAAAATTTGGAATGATCAATATCACAAATTCTTTATATCAGGAAATTACTAGCATCATGTTAAACTCAAGAAAGACTTAAGAAATAAATTGTTGTGATCTAGGGTCTAAGAAACACACAGACAATAACAAGCACACTCCACACAGACACAGGAGATTTACATTGTTTGGCTTTTGTCCTACGTCCATGGTAGTAGACGGCGAGGGTTCCACTCACTACAAGAAAAACTGCTTTTAGCGGCGGCCAGCGGTAAAACTTTTACCGGCGGTCACTCTGGCCGCCGCATGGCGAGGGTAAATCGCAAGTGGGTAAAGGTTTTAACGGCGGCTCTGACCGCCGGTAAAAGAAATCCGTCTGTTAATGAGACGATGAAGAAAATTTTTACCGGTGCCCAATGGCCGCCGGTAAAAGTAAAAATGGCCGCCGCTAAAACTCAAATTTTTTTAGCATCGGTAGTATCAACGTCGCTAAAAACAAAGTTTTTTTCCTCTTGGCCGCCAGTAAAAGTAAAAATGGCCGCCACTAAAAACTCAAAAGTTACATCATTTTTTTTAGCAGCGGTCGGGTGGCCACCGCTAAATTTTTTTATTTTTTTTATTTTTGCAATTATCAGCCCACAGCAGAAACAATAATTACCTGCCAACAACAATTACCTGCAAACATTTTCATGATCTACCAATCCTCACCACAACTTAGATAAATACAAAAACAATGATTACAATAGCATTCACAAAGAAAATTATCACAACAAAAAAGATATGCAACAAAAAACATATGCAACAAGAAGCAAAAAGTTTTCTCCACATGTAAAATGCTATCAACAGTCTGAGAAAGAGCATAGGTGTCAACAAACAACTCATATAAGAATATTATTCCAAATATAAGATATGAAGCAGTTAAACCGCAAAAGAGTGACACAAAGAAATAGTGGAAATGGTTATACAAGTAATTCATAAACATCAAACAGTCAGCAGTTTGCAGCAACTGCAACAGGAAGCAAAAAGTTTTCTCCACATGTAGAATGCCACCAACAGTCTGAAAAACAGCATAGGTGTCAACATACAACTCGTATAAGAATATTATTTGTGTGGCTCCAATCCACATAACTTGGTATCAAAAACTTCGATCATACCTGTACTTGGCTGAGCGTGGATCCTGATCTAGATGAAACTGTAAATATGATAGATCTTGGACATCTGTATAGAAGCCATGGTTGAAAGCTGTATAGAATACAAACCATGTTACTTCAAAGTTTCTGGAATATGTGGACAGCTAATACCAAACTACAATGTTTTGTGATTCAATGCCTACCTAGCTTCCCGTAGCTCTTAATAAGATCAATCTTAGATAAGACATTGATGTGTGGGAGTTCTGGATGTAACATAGTTGACACATCAAGAACTAGAATTCCACTTGAGTAGGAATATGCAAACCTGCACCAGAAACATCAAGAACACCACCAAAACCTGCCACAATAGGCTCAGGTCAGGGCAGTAGACCATTCAACCTGACCATTTATCAATACTACCACAACATGGGCCAAAGCCTAGCCCATCTGCATATTGAAACAATACACATTGTATTATCATCCACCAAGAAGACAATATATTAAGATTTTTAAGCACAGGCAAGAAACATAGCAAAGGAATAACTACTACAAAGCAAAAAACTAGCAGTAAATACTGCTATTAACCTAACTCAACCAGATATTCGAAAGGAATACCATGCAGCTAAATATCGCCCAATGCATCAGTTCATATTAACCATAACAAGTTAAAAATTATGAGTAAAAAGAAGCATATCATGGCTACACACCAATATTGGACTGGGATCATTACTTTTGTGACAAGAACCAGCCAAATGGATCCTTATTTAATCAGGCCCAGAAAACAATCAGCCACAGATCATTCAGAGGGCATACCAATCAAGACCCGATCTAGACTGTTGAATCCCACTATAGATAGAAATTAACCCAACAGGTTGGTAACAATGTGAATCTGATAGGCTGAAGGAACTTTAAACCATAATGGAGCCTGCAATTTTACTAAAGTCACAGCTGGATCATAGCCATTTTCTACTGCTACAGTAGTTCCTACGTCACGTAAACAATGTACTCAATTATTACAAGTCGAACCCACCAATGTCTATCTTCTGCAAGCTCCACAATGGCTGGTGACTGATGGACCCGTCTTTTTCTTTCTTGCCTTCCTCCGTCCCGGGTCCGCCGGGATGCGGCGGGGCGAAGAGAAAAAAAGAGCAAGCATCAACATTTTTGTACGGGTATGCCAGATTTTCTATTCTACTTGGAATTTGAAATGGTGATCCGGAGATTCAGCTTCACAAGTAGAAAGGAAATCAAACCTTTTTTTCTATCTTTCCATTTCATATATATTCAAAAGAAAGAGACAAGATTTTAAATGCCATGAAAGGCGGTTTTGTGCCGTAGAAGGCGATTTTGCCATGGAAGGCGATTTACAAATCTTATCAATGATGAAAGACAAGAATTGTGATTTTTGTCTCTTTTAAAAATACAAAACACAATAGAAAGGGAAGAAAGAGGGATCTGATTTCTTAAGCCATTGTGGGAACTCGTTCAGATCGACGGTCGCGAGTCATGTATGGACTCCGCAATCGTCCTTCAGATGAGAACACTTGATGCTTTAGTTCACTTGGCTTGGCTTGGACCCCAGATTTTTAGAGGACAAAGACCAAGGGAAGGTCCTATATCCAATAAAAAAACGGGTAGACGGGCTAAAAAGCCACATCTAGGCCATGTTGGCTAAAAGAAGAGGGGGAAACCTTGGGGGGGTGGCCCCCCAAGGGACTTTGATCACCTTGTAGTTCTTGCAGCAGGGTTTTTTCAAGGCAGGAGAGCTTCTTTGTGCAGAGAATTCTTCAGGATAATTTTTAGGCGATTTTTCAGGACCCCTTCCCTTTGGAATGACCACCTATTTATAGGCCTTTGGTGGCCATTAGGAGGGTTTTATGGGCATTAATGGTATTAATGCTCCATGATGGGTGGAGTTACAAGTATTAATTTCATAATTTTGTAACTCCTTTTTCTTGGATTCTAATTGGCCGATGGAGAATAATGGACATTTAATCTCCATGACGATGAGAGTTTCATGATTAATTACCATGATTAGTCTCCATAATGATAGGAGTTACATGGTTAATTGTCATGATTAATTGGACTTGTAACTCCCATTTGCTTGCTTCTGATTGGGCCGTTCAAAATAATGAGTTAGTGACCCTAATAAGTTGTCATAAAAAGGTCATTTAACTTCAATAATTGGCCGCCGAGTCGCTTGAAGAGTCGCGGGCAACGCCGCATCTTTTGGAATTCTTCTTGCTATGATCATCTATGGATCCGCACGTTATTTGATGTCGGATGACGATGCAAATTCAGACAGTGGTTGGCACCAATGAGCCGGCAACATCTGTCCAGTCGATTTCACGATCGGTCGGGCAGAAAGTGTGCTTTCTTGGTCGGCCGGTTGGCGATTTCGGAGTGTCCGATTATGATCAAATGATTTCGGTGGCGGATCCGTGATGTTGACGAAGATCGACGGATATCATGCCTCAAAAATCAGATTTTAAGAAAATCAAAGGGGCCAAACATCGCGAAGCGCGAAAAAGAATGGAAAAAATGGCTCTTTTGGCGGAAATCCGGCGACCCGGATTTCTAGGGTCGCCGGCGACCATGCACCCATGGTCGCCGGCGACCTTGGACTTTGGTCCATTCTCCGGTAGCCTTTCAATCACCGTTTCTCGAGCTTTTTCGCTTCTTTTTTCTCCTGTATTTTTCTTGACATTTCTCCTCATTTATTGGCTTAACTCCTCTGAAGAAAACCTGTCGAAAGGCTGTGCAAATCAGAGCATAAAGTTTCTTATTTTTGGAAAAGCCGAAGACTCCGTAGCCGATTTCCCGCCAAGAGTTGAAACTAGGTCAAACGATGTCGGAACGACCTGAAATTTGAGGTGAAGCTTCTTGAGCATTAGATAGGACCAACCATGGGCTTTTATTTGAGTTTTGAAGCCGTTTGGGGTCCCGTCAATGCTAGACTTGATTTCACCATGCGGAAGATGTCGAGCTTTGATGTGTGGTCATCCGATGTCCGATTGACCTGAAATTTGACAGGGAGCCTATAGGAGTCATTTTGAGATGATCCATTAGCTCCGATTTGGATGCCATGGTCCCGGGGAGCTCCACCGCCGGTAGGCTTGATTTTGCTTCGGAGCGTCAAAGCCGGGTCAAACGTCGTCAGAATGACCTAAAATTTGACGTTCTACCCTTTTAAAGCATGTAGAAGCTACTCATGTGCTTTGTTTGATGAGTGGCGGCATTGAAGGGTCAAACGGTGTCGGTTTGACTTGAAATTCAACGTAGAACCTTTTGGAGGTATTTTGAGACCATCCATAGGCTCTGATCGAAGATTTGATGTATTTGACACTGTTGCCGCCGGGAGCTCCCGCTCAGCTGATGGAGGATTGAAGTTAGGCCAAATGGTGTCGAAATGGCCCGAAACTTCATGTGTACCTCTTTTGGCTATTTTGAAGGATCTTGCAAGTTTTATTTGATTTTAACAAGATCTGATGCTTGAAGCAGCTTTGCCTGTTTGTAGTAGGATGCGGCTCCATATAGCTTTTGATGTTGAGGAGGCAAAGTGACTCTTTTAGTGTCAACAAATGCCCCTCGAGGTACAGCGACGAATTGGATAGCTTTTGCAGTCGATGTGCCTTGAAGAAAACTTTGAAGGAGAACTTCTGACTTGACCAAGAGTCTCTGAGCATTTTCCTTAATAGAGTAGCCTTTTGAATTTCCAAGGGGATTTTATGGCAGTGAGAGAGATCACGTACCATCTCAAGGCAAAATTTTGAAAATGACATTTGGATTGGGTTTTTGGGTTTTGGATTTTTCCTATTTGAGCTTGTGGACCTAAAGGCTTTGTGTGGCGCATCAGGCGGTCAAGAAAGGTTTTTTTTTTTTTTTTTTTTTTTGACCTTGTGACCTAACAAGCTGTATGTGGCGAGTTAAGGGGTCGATTTTGGATTTTGATTTTGGTCTTGTGACCTAACAAGCTGTATGTGGCAAGTTAGGGGACCGGGATTTGTTTTTCGGTTTTGGCCTTGTGACCTAACAAGCTATATGTGGCGAGTTAGGGGACCATGGTTTGGATTTTGGTCACTCTTTAGGACAATTTTGGGTCCATTGGAGTGGTTTGGGTTTTTGTGGAATGTCAATTTCAAGGTTTTGGCTTAATTTGGTTCATGAGGTGGGATGGTTTTGATTTTTGGAAACTCATGAGGCTTGGATTTTTTTTTTTTTTTTTTGTATGATCCAATCAACTCAGAGGAGGCATGGAACCATTTTTTGTATGCTCTTGGTAAGAGGAATTTTGACTAAAAGCCACTTTTAGTGCCTAGGTCGTCAAACTTGGCTCATGTGGAGTAACCCATGGGACCTTAAGCTTTAAAGATGGCTTAGATCTCATGTGGTGTCATTTTTGTAAAGAATATCTAAAGATATTTCTTTTTGGTAGAGAATATCTAAAAATATTCTTACTTGGAGAGAATCTCTCAAGTTTCCTTGATTTTGGGAGAGATTTTCTCAAAGTATCTTTCTTTGGGAGAAAGTTTCTCATATTCCCTCTTTTTTGGAGAGAATTTCTCAAAAGATCTCCTCATTGGGAAAGAATATCCCATGATCCCTTTCTTTTAGGAAGTTTGCTAATTTGTAGCACTTACCTCTTTTCTTTTCTCCTTCTTTCCTCTTTTGGTTTGCTTTCTTCTATAAAAGCAAGGGGAGGTTGGATCTCTTGCTTCTATTGCCTTTTGCAAAAGTCTTCAAGAGTGCTCCAAGATCAAGAATTCTCCTTCTTCTTCAAGGATCTTCAAGCTCTTTCTTCTTCTTCTCCATCAATGGCTTCAAGTAAGTTTCTTCTTTTTTCTTAAGAAACCCCATGTAGGAATAGAAAAAGGTTTTTTTTTTCTTTCCTTTTCTTTTCTTTTTCTTTCTCCTCTTTTTTTTCCCTTTTTCACGTGTATTCTTTTTTCTTCTTTTTTCTTTCACACGTTTTTTTTTCCTTTTTTGTTTTTCTTTCTTTTTTTTTCTCTCTTTCTTTTTTTTTCTTTTCTTTCACGGTTTCTCTTCTTTTTTTTTTTTACCGTAGCTTTTTTTCCTTTTTTTTTCTCACTTTTTTTTCTCACGGTTTCTATTTTTTTTTTTTTTTACCGTGTGTTTTTTTTTCTATCTCTTTTTTTTTTTTTTTGGCTGTACGGACAAGACCGTACGGTCATGGCCGTATGGCCACGTGACCTGTGGGTGATTTTTTTTTTTTGTTGTTTGAAAAAAGAAACTTTCTTCCTCTTTTCTTCCCTTTTTTTTCGGATTTCGAGATGCACATGCATGACAACTTTCCTTCTATGCATTTTTTCTTTTTAGAAAATAGAATTGGAAGTATGATAGTGCACACCTGGAAATCTTTTCGCAAGTCTTGGGATTTGGAGCTTGCAACAATGTTAAGCCCTTTCTTGGTCTTGCGGGGATTTTTTGAGGAGCTTTGCAAGTTTTGGATTCTGGAGCTCGCAGCAATGTTGAGCCCTTTTCCAGTCTTGCGGATATTTGAGAAGCTTTGGTTTGATCTCGCAGTAATGTTTGAGTTCAAGCCTTCTTCGAAAATCTTCCATTGATTATGAGCTTTCAGCGATGTTGAGCCCATCTTCAAGCTCCTATTTCTTTCGGGGTGTTTTCCTTTTCTTCGGAATTGCCCCGGAACCATGCCAAAATTTCGTTAGAATTTTTTAGCAAAATTCTATCATTTTGATGATTGATTTTCTCTCTTTCCATCCTTTGCAGGTAGTTCCTCCAGAACGAACAAGGGTAAGGAGCCCGTCACTGATGCGCCTCGCCGTTCTACCAAATCCTCTAATGTGGCCGTACAGCAAGCCTAGGAAGAGGTTCAGTATGTTGAAAGGAACTTGGAAGAGTGTGACTCGCTCAACCGAGATGAGATGAGGCAACGTTTGATTGCCCTCAAGGATGAGGAGTATTATAAAATCATGGTAAGCAATCGTCCCTGGGTCACAGACGATCAAAGCATTGTGCCCAAGCCTACCTTCTTCTTTGGTGATGCCGTCCCCGACGATTCAACATACCAAAGGAGATGTTTTCAGTTATCTTTCACAGTTGATGGTGAGAAGAGAACTGTTTCTACCTGGTCGACTTTCAATCGGACTATCTCGATCATGAGTCTTTCCTCCACATGCTCGAAGAGGGAAGATCCTCCAAGCTGGGTGAAGAGGACAAATGTGATCAAGACCGGGGTTTTTGTTGGTGGCCCTTCTGGTTTTGCAGAGAAGTCGCCTTCCCGTATGGATATTTTGATGCCGGCCAGCGGCTACCAAGGTTCAGACCATCCTTCGGTCGATTTGAGACCGGTGGGCCTTGGCATTTTCAAGGGCGATGGCAGCAATTGGGTGAAGCCTTTTCGACTTCGCGGCCGTTTCAGTGCTGACTCGAGCTGGGAGTCGTGGACTGATCATATCCTATAGGTTGGCGGTGCCATTCTGAAGGAGGCCGAGGTTTTTGATGCGGTTCGTGCTTTTCGGCAAACCATGGTTTTCTCCGATGAGGCCTTCATGGCCATGCTGGAGTCGTTCCTTCCACAAACCAACACCTTCGTTGTCACGAATAGTGAGATTGGTTTTTCTTTAAAGGAATTGAGCGCCATCACCAGGCTGCCTATCCTCGGCAATCTCTATGAGGAGTTTATGCCTATTGACAGCGTCCTTGAGGAGCAGTCTGAGGAGTTCAGGCTCTTGTACTTTCAGCTCATCGCCTTCTACGATTTTTTGAAGGAGAAGGAGGGCTCAAAAGTCTGGTGTAGCAGTTGGGGGAGTGGTAGCTTTTGTTTTTCCAACTTTTTTGACAGCGGGGAGTCTTCTGAGAGTACGACCCAGGAAGCCAGGGCTAAGAACTTGGATTCAAAGAAGATCTCCGCCATGCGAGAAAATTTGAAGGTATTCTTCGCCAGCACAGACGCCATTCATTCTGACATTGCGCTGCAGAGAAATCTCACTATCTCCCTCACTTATTGGCTGGGTGAGGCTGTTTTGGCTGGAGGAGATGGAACGCACATCAGGCCGCACTGCATTTTACTAGCTTGTCAGATGGCGTTTGGAGAGCGGCTTGCTTTGGTGCCTGCTCTTTACTCCTATTTGTGCACCGAACTGCAGGCTGCTGCTTTTCTGGTTCGGCTTAGGCTTCCTATGAATAGGGTATTTTCTGCCCACATTTTCTATTCGTGGTATATATACCACTGTCCCAGTTTCCACCGATTGGGTGCTGCTCAGGACGATGACCCATTTATGATTCGGTTGGCTAGAGGGAAGCATGTTTCCGAATCTCTTTTATCTGCCCGTTTGAGGATCCGACGATTCTGGGACGTCGAGATGGGGCAGTCTTCAGCGAAACTTTCTCCGGGCTTGCGGAAGAAGGCTTTTGATTTTGGTGTCTCTCGTGATTCGACCAGGGCAGGGTTAGGGAGACACTATTCTTTGACAAACGCAGAGAGGAGTTGGCTATTTAACATACGTGTCGACACGATGGTGTACCGCAGACATCTTTTCGTCAATATCCAGCCGTATGTTCCTTCGCGTTTTGCCATGCAGTTGGGCTTCTCTCAAGGCATTGTTGGAGCGCCTTTTTGCAAGGTGAAGCGTTTTGGAGTTGTAGGACGGGAGAAATGAATGGGCCTTTTATAGCGTGGAAGACACTACTGCCATGATTTCCTATCCTGAGTTGCCTACTTTCCGGACTGCTGGCTTCACAAAGTGGTTCGTAGAGAGCTTTTCAGCATATCGGGGGCTTTCCAAGAAGGAGCTTGATGTTAAGCAGTCTTCCGGGAAGGGCCTTGGAAAGTCAGATGGCGTCCGCCGAGAAGAAGTTCTGGCTTTCCTTTCTGGAGAAAAGCACAGAATAGGTTTTCTCGAGGACCAAGACGTCATCAGATCAGGAGCTGCACAAGAGATACCTGGTGCGGTCTTGGAACAGCTTGCCGAAGAGGAGGCTGAGGTCGCTGCTTGGATACAAGCAGAGCGAGCAAAGGCTTCCATGGAGTTTACCGGTAAGAGCAGACCATCCGGTGAAGACTTTGGCGAGGGGCCAGATTTCGATGGCGGGGAGGGTACTTCCAGCAAGTCGTCCCGTAGGAGCAAAAGGAGAAGAGGACTGCGCCGAAGTCAGAGACAGCACGAAAATTCTCCTGATCTGGAAATTCCTTCCACCATCGCTGAGGAGGCATCAGGGGATGATGATGAGCCTCTAGAGAAGAGAAACTGAGGGGAAGAGGCCATTGATGATGGTATGCTTTTCCCTTTTCTCTTTCTGTTTCTTTTCTTTCATGAGAGCTTTTGTTTTGATCTACTGCTTTCTTTCTTTTGGCAGAAGATGATGATTTGATGTGCCTGTGGTTCCAGCCGATGAGGTGGTGACGGATCCTATCGTGGCATCTGAGGAAGAACTTAGAGATTCTGAACTAGACCCAGAATCTCCATCTGGTACGACTTCTTTTTCCTTTTTGTTTTTCTTTACCGCCATTTGCTGACATATTTTTGTTTTGCCAGCTGACTTGCCAGAGGATTCCGACGACTTTGAGCCATCCATGGATGCAACTTTTGATGATGCTTCGGATGAGCTCATGGAGGCAGAAAACATTCCGCCAGTCATCGAAGAAGGTACTTTGTAGTGATAATCTTGATATTTTAATTTTTGACAAGATCATATTCATACCTTTTTCATCTTTCATTGGCAGGTTGTGAGGTGATAAAAGAAGCTCCTCTATCTTTTTTAGAACCAAAGCAGGGGGTACCTGTGACCGATCCAGAAGTAGGGGCTTCTTCCTCCAGTTTTGATGAGGCAGAGGCGAGTCCCCTACTGATATTCCTTCCCCAGCGGCTCCGATTAGAAAGAGCTTCTTGATTACTCTTCCAACGGTGCCTGACATGGGCAGTCGACCAACAGAGCATGGCGAGTCTTCATCTGAGCCATCCCGTCAATTTGCGAGGAAGGTGTTGAAGAGAGTCTTGAGCTCATGGGTCAAGACTCTTTCTTCTGGCCATTTGGAGGCTGGTTTCGGCATGGTTAAGCATGCGCAGGACATTCTTGCCGATAGCGAAGAAGTCGGTCTGGACATTACGGATCCCAAGGCTTTTGTGGATGAAGTCATCACTCTAGGCAACAAGTGGACTGAGACCAAGAGCTTTCCGAATGATGACTTCTTCAACGAGATGTTTTTGAAGCCCTCCAGCGAGGTCAAATCTGAACTGAATGAGATCTCGCGGACTCGGAAGCAGCTTGTTCGGGAGAGGAACATCGCCAAGTTGGTTATTATTGAGCTGACACAGAACCAGCACCGTCTTGATAGGGAGGTCACTGAGGCCAGACAGTGCCTCGAGCTATTGGAAGAATAGGCCGCTGCCAAGTGGGCTGCGACTTTGAAAGCTCGCAATAGAGAGAGGATTCTCATTCGCCAAGTTGAGGAGGTCGAAAGCAATCTCCGGAGGAAGACTCAGGAATATGAACAATGGCAGATTCTCTAGGAAGAGCTTCCTCGTGCTGAAGATGGGTCGCGAAAGCCTACCGCATTTTATGGGAAAATTCTGAAGAAGCGCGGCCTGGAAGCTTTGGAGGCTAAGGCCAAGAGTTTGCTTGAGGAGTTAAGCCTTTGGCTGAAGACCATATCGGACTAGTCTCCTAACTTTGTAACAAACTTTTCTTCTTTCGTTCTGGTACCTCCATGTATAAACATTTTTGGCACTTTCTTTTTTTTTTGTATTCCCTCATTTCACTTAAATTCTCTTTTTTTTTTTTTTTTATGAAAGTAAGTAAAAAGTTGGATGAGAATGTTTGTTTGAGAATTTGATCAAAAGGTTGTCATTTTGTGAAAATCTTTTGTCAAAAGTTTGTTTTGGGCATGAAAGCTAGATTTTTAAGATGGCATCAAAGCCAAATTTTGGTGGCATGAGAACCAAAATTTTGTTTGTGGCATAAAAGCCGGTTATTGGCATGAGAGCCGATTTTTGTTTGTGGCATGAGAGCCAAATTTTGTTTGTTTGGCATGAAAGCCAGGTTTTGTGGCATGGAAGCCAAGTTTTTTGAAAATCAAGTTTTGTTTTGTTGGCATGGAAGCCAGATTTTTTATTTTTGGCATGAAAGCCAGGTTTTTGTTTTGTTGGCATGGAAGCCAGATTTTTGGTTTTTGGCATGAAAGCCAGGTTTTTGGCATGAAAGCCGGGTTTTTGGTTTTCAAAAATGCAAGTATCGACTAAGAGTCGCCTCCCTACTGAATGGTATTGCAAGTGTCGATGGAATGTCGCTTCCTTGCTCATTCGGTTACGAGTATCGATGGAATGTCACTTCCTCACGGATTTGGATGCAAGTATCGACTGAATGTCGCTTCCTTGTTTTGTTCTCAAAAATTTGGTTTTATGGGTATCGATGGAATGTCGCCTCCCCACGATTTTTGAAATTTGAGGTTTTTTCGAACCTTTGCTTTTGTCTTGAAATTTGGGTTGTGGATATCAACTGAAACATTGTGTCTCCACGAGTTTTTTGAAATTTTGCAAGTATCGACGAGGTGTCACTTTCTTGCGATTTTGAGGTTTTGGAAGTATCGAATGGGGTTCGCATCCTTCTGATTTTTGGGTTTTGTGTGAGTATCGACTAAACGTCGCTTCCCCATGGTTTTTTGGAAAACATTTTTTTTTTTTTTTGTTTAAAGACACGAGGGTCATAAATTTTGACTCAAAACCATTTTTGGTGGTAAAAGTCGGGGTGGACTAGGGTGGAAATTCCTGAGTCCTGATTTTTGTTTCAAACCATGAATTTTGGGTTCAATGATCAAAAGTTTTGGTCAAGTTAGGGAAGAGGCTCCTAAACTTGGATTTTGGGTTTGGCTTTGTTTTTGTTTTTTTTTTTTTTTTTTAACAATGAAACATTGAAAGTAAGCATTGTTTTGGGTTTTTAGAAATTTCAACATAGGGATGAAAACTCTAAAAGGGGTGGGTTTGACGAGCAAGTACCTAGGAATGGGCTTTGGCCATGCAGGCACCGCTCTGACCCGATGTAGGAAGCCTTCAAGGGTAGTACCGCTTCAAGAACTTGCCATTGATGGGTTGCATACATCTATCACCCTCCATATTTAGAATAGCATATGCACCATTGGAGAAGACTTTGTCGATGACGAAGGGTCCCTCCCATTTTGGTTCGAATTTGCCTTTGGATTTGTGGGCAAAAACCATTGGCCTTTTCACCGCAAGAACCAAGTCACCCTTTTTGTGGGTGCGTTATCTGACCTTTTTGTCGAAAGATCCTGTCATGCGTGCTTGGTAAAGCTCAACACTTTGTAGAGCTTCGAGCCGTCTTTCATCGAGATTATCCAATTCTTAGAGTCTCAATCTGACATTGCTTTCTTGCGTCACTTCATTTTGTAGAGATACTCCTAAAAAAGGAATTTGTACCTCTAGAGGGACAACTGCTTCACATCCATAGACCAAGGAGAATGGTGTGCTATGGGTTGGTCCTCGAACGGTAGTTCGGTAGGCCCACAAAGCTTCAGGCAGTTTGTCGCTCCAGTCTCTTTTGTGACTAGAGACCATTTCCTTGAGAATTTTGCAGAGTGTCTTGTTGAAGGCTTCTGCTAGTCCATTCGCTGCCGTGTTATACGGAGTTGAAGGACAACTTTGGATTTTGTATTTGTCGCAAAACCTATAGAATCTGTGATCCCGAAATTGTGGTCCGTTATCATGGACAAATCTTTTAGGTATGCCGAAGCGACAAATGACGTTGGTTCGGAAGAATTGAAGGACTGACGAGGTCTTCATTTCACTAAACGCAAATGCTTCCGACCACTTGGCGAAATAATCCGTAGCGGCAAAGATGAAGCGATGACCTTTGCTTGACGGGGGAGAGATAGGACCTATGATGTCCATACCCCAGGCTTCGAAGGGCCATGAGATCGCTGTAGGATGTAGCCATTCTGGAGGCATGTATACATAATCTCCATGAATTTGGCATTGTTGGCAACGTTTAGCAAATTGCATTGCGTCAGCCACCATGGTAGGCCAATAATAACCTAACCTTTTTATCTGATCGTAGAGTTTAGGACCAGCCTGATGGGCTCCACAAAGACCAGCATGAACTTCTTTTAGAGTTTCTTCCGCCTCTTGTTGTGACAAGCAACGTAGAAGTACTCCATTGAAGGATTTTCTATAAAGCATTTTGGAGGGAAATCCAAATGAAAATTTGGGCCTCGTCTTTGAATGCTTACCCACTCTTTTGGATCTTCAGGTAGGATTCCGAACATAATATAATCGATGAACGGATCCCTCCAGTCGCCGATCTGAAGTTTAAGGATGGAAATCCGACTACCGACCACTCGGTGGCATTCAGCAACTGCTTGGTGTGTGTTGAGAGGAGGGAGATTCCTTCTTTGACACACTGTAATTTGTATGTTTTCCCCTTCTTGGATTTCCATAGATGCAGCAAGTCCAGCCAGGGCATCTGCACGGATGTTTTCACCTCTACAGATGTGGGTGATGTGACAGATGACGAAGCGATTGTGCCTTGTTGTAATAAGGCAACAGATCAGGCTTCCTGATTTCGTGTTTTTGATTCATCTGGTTGACGATCAATTGGGAGTCCCCAAATGCTTCCAGCATGGTGATGCCAGATTCGAGGGCGAGTTCCAGTCCTATGATCAGAGCTTCGTACTCAATTGCATTGTTTGAACATGGTTCCAGTAGCGAAAATGCATGAGGAATCATGTATTTATCGGGGCTAACAAAGAGAATGCCAATTCCTGATATCGGCTTTCCTTTTTCATTTGTCCTTGTTGCACCATCGAAGTACATATTCCAGGAGGCATTTGGTGAGGAAGTCTCCACGCTGTAGACAGGTTCGTCTGGGAGATCATCCTTGAGCGGAGAATCCTTAGGCAGTGGATGCTCTGCAAGAAAGTCTGCCAGAGCATGGCCTTTGATTGCTTTCTGTGGTACATACCTAATATCAAATTGTGACACAAGGATGGACCATTTTGCCAACCGAGCATTGAGAGAACCTGCTTTTCTAACAAGGACCTTTAGGAGATTGATCCTCGATATCAGGTATATTGTGTTTGACAGTAAATAGTGATGCAGCTTTTGTACAGTGAACATCACTGCCAGGCATTCTTTTTCGACAGGAGAGTAGCGATGCTCTGCACCTACCAACATGCGACTGAGGTAGTATAGAGCATGGTTTAAAATCTCGGTTTCGGTCGCGGTCTCGGCCGGGCCGAAAAACCGATATGATATCGGTATCGGTCGCGGATATCGGTCCGTCGCGGTCGTCGCGGTGTGAATTTTTTTTTAATCCAAAAAAATTCGCAAAAATATCCAAAAAATCCAGAATATTAGAAAATGCGAGAAAACAATATTTTTTTTCCATTAGTAACAACAATAAATCAAAATCTCGGTCACCTTAAGTTATGAGTCCTGTCTGTATCGCAGACTCGCAGTTCATTGTCTTCTCCAGTATTTCATATAATGCAACCATTATTGATGCTCATGATCAATTTATTAGTGTAAAATATAAGAAAATAAAGATAACATGCCAATCATCATTTAATACTAACTCAATCAACAAATAAGTTAAGAAATTTAATACCATGAGTGTATGACAGATTGACAGATTGATAGCCTAATTCCAAGTGGAGTGTCGCCCAGGCTCGATATCATCATCATCATCATCATTTCTCCGGTATTGGTTAAAAAGATATGCTCCATACTGTTGTGCAGCACTATCATACCCATGACCATATTCAGATTGTTCCTGATAAGATGATGAACTATGTTGATCCCCTGTAGATTGAGATGGCTGGTTGTAATCCAATGGCATGAAATAAAAATGAGGGGCATGAATAGGTCGTTGGGGAAGTCGTGGGGGAAGCCTTCCTTGCTCAATTAATATCTGTTCGATAGAAAGTATCGGTGTTGGTGAAGGGGGTACCCAATTAGGGTCATATGAATACTCCCCATACTGTCCATACATAGCACCTTGTTGGCCAGCATAACCCCCATAATGACCATGAGTACCTTCCCCCACTCCTTGTCCAGCAGGGCCCGTCCCACTACTACTCCCTGCCTCGGTCCCTCCAACATGCCTGACATAACCACGACGAGGATCTAACTCAGTAGCACCAGGAAAATGCTCAACTGTCTCATAAGTGAGAGGCTCATCATCTCTATAATGACCCTCATCCCCGGGAGAGTCAGGTGGAATTCCTGCTGATGATGATGAAATAGAAATACTTGACTCACTCTCCTCGTCCACCTCCTTGCCCCTTGGTTGACTTGTATCAGGTGCGCGCCCCTGTTGCATTGTCAAGTTTATTTCTTCCATCCTTTCTGAGGCCCTTACTGGCTCAGGCCTATCCCCAGTCAATTCCTCCATCAACTCCTCAAACTCTGGGTCTTTATCTAACATTGGTTCTTCTTGTTCCTCCAACCATTCACCTAACACTGTATCCTCTTCTGAAAAAATGTAGTCCAAATTAATTGGACAAAAATAATCCCGTTGATCCTCAAATTGTCTTCTCTTTCTATTTCTACTCCGGAGCTTGAGGTTGTAATGGATGTAGACCAATTTATTTAGCTTCTGCATTGTTAATCTATTTCTTGGTCTTGTGTGGATAAATGAGAAGGTGCTCCAATTTCTTTCACAATTAGAAGACGATGTAGTTTGACTAAGGACTTTAATAGCAATCGTCCTTAGTGCAGGAGCACTCTCTCCATAATTCAACCACCATTCAGCTGAAAATAAAAATAGAAATGATATTAGAGTCAATAAAATAATAATTAGAGTCCTTGAATAACATAGAGATGACATTACAATTTACAATCAATACCGGGATTGGTCTGCGTGATGGCTCTTCGCGCAGTGATCGTTCCAAAGCTTCCGGCACGTACATTGTATATGTCAATCTGAAGACGTTGAAGTAGAGAAATAAATTAGAGAACTTACATTCTTACAATGTTATACTTTTTCGGTTTTTCCCTTAATTAGCATACTGCCTACCTGATTTGTAGCCCAAATTGCTTCATCTGTATTCTCTGCTAGTCTTTCAATCACATTTTTTAGTCCCAAACGGATTTCATCAGATATGTGCCCATTCGTAAATTGTGGATTAAAGAAGTATCCTATAAAAGTGTAAAACCAATGAATTTTAGTCAATGATAAATTAATATAATGAGAAGAATTGAATACAATAATTCAAGTATTAAAGGAAATAGCCTTCACTTACCAGCAGAGTGTAAATCATGTTTCAATTGTCGTCCCCATCGATCGTCAATGGTCTTCCAATACTTTTTATAATATCTACAATCTGCTTGAATAGCCAACTTTGATCTCTCCATGGCCTCATGTAAGAAGCCCATTGTTGGCTTATCATCGCCATCAACCAATCGAAGAACCTTTATTAGGGGATCAAAAACATTCAAAACACCCTTCACATGAGGCCAAAATTTGTTGGACTCAATTGTTTTACATACTTCCTTTGTAATGGGACTTGGCCTCTTTCCCCATTTTGAATTCATGAACTCTTGTGATTTTATCAATTGAAGAAGTCCATCTCTATACTTGTAAACACATTCGATGGCAATGAAGTGGGTGGCAAATCTAGTGATGCCAGGCCGCAGTAGTTCATGGTTGTCTGTATACATTTTCATCATAGAAATGAGTCTATATGACTGATAAAAAAAATTTGTGATCTTCTTTATCTTACCAATCACTTGCACCATGACTTTTCCTTTTGCAATATCTTCAAGCATTAAATCCAGGCAATGTGCTGCACATGGAGACCAGAAAATCCTTGGCCTTTGTTTCATAATCAACATTCCTGCAGCCTTCATGTTTGCAGCATTGTCAGTAACAACCTGAACTACACAATCTGCCCCAATTTCTTCAATCACCTCATTCAATAACCTATTAATATATTTTGCATCTTGGATGTAATCAGTTGCATCAACTGATTTGATAAACACTGTGCCCATAGATGAATAAACTAGAAAATTCAAGAGATGACGATGTGTGATGGTCGTTCACCCATCGCACATTAGTGTGCAACCTCTTTCCCTCCATGCCCATTTGAAAGTTTGCACCCAAGCCTGCAATTCCTCATACTCTTTCTCAACACAGACATGCCCAATCTCATAAGGAGTGGGTGCCTTTATACCTGTACCATGTTCTGCAGCCGCATCTAACATGGTGGCGAAATAAAGAGAAGATGCCTTGTTGGGTGGGATGCCTCCATGCAAAAAAAACTTCCCAGTAGCCCTTACTAGATGTTCTCTTGCTTTACCAAACTTGCCCTTTAGAGCTTTCATAATGCCAGGCTGCTTTGAAGTTGGTTTTCTATAAGCAAATGGGTCTGTTGGCCCCACCACATCTGGCCTACGAGGTGCATGTGTAGGAGGTTCAACCTCCTCAATGTCTGGATCTTCACGGACACGGGGTTGTTTTTGACTAACTGCCCGACGCAAACTCGCTGCCCCTAGTCCAGATGACCCACCACCATGCTCATATTGGCTACCTCTAGCGGCTGCTTCATATTGCATTCTTCTCCTCTCTTCCTCCTCTTGAAGTGACCTCACACTTTCTCTCCTAGCCCTCCTCATTTCTGGGTCTTCATCGTCATCATCGGAGGAACCAAATATTTCTTCTCTACATGCATCAAGTTCCTCAGTTATTCTTCTTGCTTGTACTTGTTTTTTTTTTTGCAGATGCGTCAAGGAGCTCATGCATTTCAGCCCTCACATTTGGTGGCACTTTATGACATTTTGTCACCTGTCCTGATACATGTGCCAAATGTTGTTTCAATCGGGTAATCCCCCCATTGAGCACTCGTCCACAATAATTACATTTTACTTTGTTTTTGCTTCCGACTGCTTCACCATGTCTCCAACCTGGATCTAAGTCACGCACCATTGTGACTAACTTCCTATAAAATAAGAAATTCATGTAATAGTATTATAGTAATACTCTAACAACAATTATTTTTAGAAAAAGTAGAAGATTTAATAAAATCATTTTGAAATTCCTAAATATTTAGATCTAGCGTAAAAGTATGTAAATTAATCATTTATACACCACACAATGATCATGAATCATTAAAACAACATATTTATGATGAAATCCCCAAAAAATTATATATTATAATTCAAATATTGAAAAATCCGAAAATAAAATAATTAAAATAAAAATCTAAATCATGTTTATGACTATGAGTAGATGTAGATCTATCATTTACACACTATTAATAAGCCTTTGGTATCATAAATGCTCTAACAAGTAAAAAGTAAAAACAATTATTTTTAGAAAAATCAAAATTTAAAAAAATCATTTTCAAAATACTAAATATATAGATCTAGCATAAAAGTGTGTAAATCAATCATTTATAAACCACACAATGATCATGAATCATTAAAACAACATATTTATGATGAAATCCCCAAAAAATTATATATTATAATTCAAATATTGAAAAATCCGAAAATAAAATAAATAAAATAAAAATCTAAATCATGTTTATGACTATGAGTAGATGTAGATCTATCATCTACACACTATTAATAAGCCTTTGGTATCATAAATGCTCTAACAAGTAAAAAGTAAAAACAATTATTTTTAGAAAAATCAAAATTTAATAAAATCATTTTCAAAATACTAAATATATAGATCTAGCATAAAAGTGTGTAAATCAATCATTTATAAACCACACAATGATCATGAATCATTAAAACAACATATTTATGATGAAATCCCCAAAAAATGATATATTATAATTCAAATATTGAAAAATCCGAAAATAAAATAAATAAAATAAAAATCTAAATCATGTTTATGACTATGAGTAGATGTAGATCTATCATCTACACACTATTAATAAGCCTTTGGTATCATAAATGCTCTAACAAGTAAAAAGTAAAAACAATTATTTTTAGAAAAATCAAAATTTAATAAAATCATTTTCAAAGTACTAAATATATAGATCTAGCATAAAAGTGTGCAAATCAATCATTTATAAACCACATAATGATCATGAATCATTGAAACAACATATTTATGATGAAATCCCCAAAAAATGATATATTATAATTCAAATATTGAAAAATCCGAAAATAAAATAAATAAAATAAAAATCTAAATCATGTTTATGACTATGAGTAGATGTAGATCTATCATCTACACACTATTAATAAGCCTTTGGTATCATAAATGCTCTAACAAGTAAAAAGTAAAAACAATTATTTTTAGAAAAATCAAAATTTAATAAAATCATTTTCAAAATACTAAATATATAGATCTAGCATAAAAGTGTGTAAATCAATCATTTATAAACCACACAATGATCATGAATCATTGAAAGAACATATTTATGATGAAATCCCCTAAAAATGATATATTATAATTCAAATATTTTAAAATCCGAAAATAAAATAATTAAAATAAAAATCTAAAAATCATTTGTATGAGTAGATGTAGCATGAAAGTATGTAGATCTAACTTCTAAGTGGAGAACACAACCAAAGTAACAAACCAAATGATTTCTATGCTTCATCTAAAAATAAAAAACAAAAAACACATAATAAAATGGTATAAATTGATTTTCTCTTACCTTGAGGCTTGAATAATATTTCTTTAAGAAATAAATTTGAGATTTGAAAAGATACAAGATGGAGAGTAGTTGCAGCCCCTAAGGAGTAAGAAGATGAGAGGAGAGGAGAAGAAGAAGAAGATTGGGGATTTTTAAAAAAGTAGGGTTTTTTTCCATTATATATCATCTCGGCCGATATTTTGCAAAATATCGGCCGAGATATCGGTTCTGCCGATATTTTCAAAATATCGGCAGATATCGCCGATATTTTGGCGATATATTGCCTGCGATACCGAAACCGGTATCGCAGGCAATATCTCGTACCGGTTTCGGCCGATACCGATTCATATCGGCCGATATGAATCGGTATCGGCCGATTTTTTAATCCATGGTATAGAGCAGCTTCTTTTCCTCCCTCGTTTTCTTGTGCAAGTAGAGCGCCCAAAGAATAGTCGAGAGCTCTTGTGTACAAGATGAATGGTTTTCCGGTTGTGGGAGCAGCCAACACCGGAGGTTTGGTCAGGTATGACTTGATGTCTTGAAATGTAGCTTCATATTCAGCATCCCAAGCAAAGTCTACACCTTTCTTCATCAGGCAAGAAAATGGACAGCATTTTCCTGATAGATTGGAAATGAACCATCGGATGTATGCCAATCTTCCTTGAAGCCCTTTTAGTTCTCTTAGGGTTCTTGGAGATGGCATTTCTAGAATTGCCTTGACTTTGATGGGGTTAAGTTCTATTCCAGTTTTCCAAACTATGAATCCGAGGAACTTACCCGATGAGACACCGAAGAAGCACTTAAAGGGATTCATTCGCAGTTTGTGTTTGCGAAGCCGGAGGAAGACTTCTCGAAGATCTTGGAGATGGTCTTCTTTTCTTTTTCTTTTGACGGCGAGGTCATCAACATAACATAAGACCGTCTTGTGCTGCATATCTTGGAATATCTTTATCATACCCCTTTGATATGTTGCACTGGCATTTTTCAAACCAAATGGCATGACAGTGTAGCAATACATGCCAAATGGGGTCCGAAAGGATGTATGCCTTTCATCTTCGGGATGCATCTTTATCTGGTTGTAGCCAGAGAAGCCATCCATGAAAGTCATTCGCTCAAACCCGCAGGTGTTGTCAATCATTACCTCCGGTATGGGGAGCAGGAATTCATCTTTGGGGCAAGCATTATTCAGGTCTCTATAGTCAATACAGACTCTGATTTGCCCATTTTTCTTTGTCACGGGGACGATGTTGGCCAACCATTCAGGATGCTGTTCCTCGCGGATGAAGCCAACGTTTTTTAGTTTCTGAACTTCTTGTTCAATTTTGTCCATCACATCAGGACGTAATCTTCTTTGGTCTTGTTTTACAGGCTTGATGTTTTCTTGCAAGTTGAGTTTGTGAAATGCTATTTTTGGGTCTAAGCCAGGCATTTCAGCGTAAAACCATGCAAAACAATCAACGAACTCACGAAGAAAAGAGACATACTCGGGTAACTCATCATCCTTTATATTCTTGCTTATGAAAACAGGACGTGGGTTATCTGGTGTTCCCAAGTCTATCTTTTAAACAGAATCTTCTGTTAGAAGGTTTGAAGGTGGTTCCTCCACAATATATTCGGAGGCTTCCAACTCAACTAGACCTTCTGGATTTCCAAGGGCATTTTCAGACCATGGCTCCGCTTCTGTCCATAAATCTTCTTGATCGGTATTCTTCTCAAGACTTGCTATGAGATGATCCCAATCACCTGCTGAAACTGGGTTGAAGTAAGGCACTTCTTTTGGAGACGATGGCTCTTCTGAATCAGAGAACCGTGCGTCTGTGTCATCGGACAATTCCTCTTCATAATCGGAGAAATCGTACCAATTTGATGAGCTTCCTGGGTCTTTGTCAGGTAACTCCTCAAAGAGATATCTAGGGAAATCGAAGTCTTCATTGACACGAGATGTCGAGGCTTGGTTGGCAAAACGACTTTGCAGTCTTTGTGTCAATTGTCTCATCGGAGTGTCAGGATCATACCCCAACCCGTATGAAGACTTGTCTATGCAACGGTGGAGTTTCCAATCTTCCAGTTGACTTTTGGTCAAGGTGGGTTCCAATGGTGTAAGAATACCACGGCCACCTCCCAAACCAATTGGATTTTGAGCATCATAGCCCATTTTCTTCATGATAGCTTGTGCCATTGGACTATACAAGGATAGTTTAGGCATACCTTTATTTTGGAAAGGCTTAAGCAAGGAATTTGATGAAGAAGCATCCGACCTATGGAAGAAGATTGGTTTCTCTTCTGCCGTTGTTGCCGGAACGATGAAGGTAGCAGACACGGGATCTTCTATGTCAGCAGGTGCCTCCAATGGAGTGAGAGCAGGCCGAACTTGCTGAGTATCAGCTTGGCTTGACGATGCATCGTCTTCTGTCTCTGAATCCGAATCCGTGTCTTGTATGATAGACACGAAGGAGACAGCAAACTTGCCCCCAGTCTTTTACTTTGTCTTCTTTGCCTTACTAGTAATTACCAAGGGTTTGGAAGATTTGAAGGAGACAACGAAGGGAGACGAATTGCTCTCTCCGGATTTGCCAGAAGGTTTGTTTTCTTCCAATGATTGCTGAGGAGCCTTGCCTTTGTCTTTTTGGAGATTGCTGACAAAGGATGCTATTTTCTCCTCCTTTTCTTCTTTTTCATCCTTGTACATCTGAGAGTCTGCAAAATGGACTTCTTTTCCTTTAAAAGGCTTTTTGTCTGCAAACACTCGATGTATTAAGCCGTCGTCGCCAACAAACTTGATGCACTGATGTAGAGTTGAAGGGACAACACCGTTCTTGTGTATCCAAGGGCGTCCGAGAAAGATGTTGTAGCATGAAGCGGTTTTTATTGCATACACTGTGACCTCAGAGATAAGATCGCCGATTTCCAACCTGAACCTGATTTTGCCAACGGGCCTTTGAGTACTCCCATCGTATCCAAAGATAGACACAGATGTGTGGTTCAGTTTGCTAGGTGGGATACCCAGCTCTTCGAGTGTCGTAGTAGAGATGAGGTTAAGTGCAGAACCTGGGTCGATCTGGACTCTGTGTATCCGTATCTCTTTGATGTACCCTGCGAAGTATAAGGGTCGGTTGTGCTTTGTCTCGCCTAACAGGAGGTCTTCCTTATTGAAGGCGATGGTAGCACTTGCGGCTTTTTGGACCGAGAGGCATTCAGTACAAGGCCCTCCAGCTTCTTTCTTTTCTCCCTTTGAGGAGGTTTTTGATTTTTTGACCCTATAGTCCATTTCAATTTGTAGGACTTGTGGGGCATGTTTGTCGACATCCAGATTCAGCCTTTGCAGTTCTGAAATGAGACTATCACAAGTTTGTGGTGACATTCGTAATAAGTCTAGGATGTGCAATCGTGCAGGTATGTGTTTGAAGTGCTCGATCAAGTCATACTTGAAAGCCTCCTTTAGGTCTACATTTTCATTATCATTGCCGCTTGGGGCATTTACAGCTTGTTTTCCCGAAGGATTTACATAAGAAGAAGAAGGTTGGTTATAGTTTTTGTAGTAATCCCGGCCAGAGCGGGAACCTTTCCCAACTTCAAAAGCTTCTAGAGGTGGTTCTTCTTTCGGAAGACCCCCTTCGGGCTCAAGGGGCCAATCCTCCCCATTTGCTGAAAACGTTTCTACAGCAGCATTGCCGTCTTCAGTTATTGCATTGCATAGAGCATGTTCCAGGAACAAGTCCTGAACAACTTCCAACAACTTTTCTTCTTTGTCCAGTATTTCATCGGTCCAGACATCTCCTATGAGGTTGGGTATCTGAGACCAATTGACTGGGTTTTCTTTGAAGATTTCATCGGCCAGAGCTTCTTCATGGTGATCAATCGGAAGAGGCTTGAATTCTGAAGTCACCGTTTCAGGAGACGACGGCTGAAAAGATGCTATCTCAATGGAAGTCATCCGAGAATATGTAGCTCCATAAGATATGCTACCGGATGCATTCTGAGAGTCCGTGGCCTCAGCAGATGGAGCTTCAGAGGCACTATCATCCTGAACTATCACATTACAGGCAACTTCGATAGAAGATGCCTCCATAATGGACCGTTGGGAATCAGACTCATCCTCCGATGTAAGAGGATCATCAATCCAGCAACTTTCTTCATTTTTCCGGAGTCACTGGAGGAGATGCTTGTAGATTTTCCGGGACTTCCGGTTCTGGATTTTGATGAAGCTGGTTGATGTGATCCTGCTCCTGCTCTATGGCGAGACGTTGCAACATCCTCGCATATTCTTCGAGATCTGGCATAGGAGCTAGATCTTCTTCTTCATCTGCTCCTTGTGGTTCAACCTGGTTGGGATCCACTAGAGCATTTGTTTGTGCTGTGTCAACAGCATTTTGGGCAGCCTCTTGGTCTTCATCATCATCAGACCAGGACCCTTGTGGCTGGAAGGGGTTATACCAGATAACTGGCATAAGGCAGGATTCCGGGATCCATTCTTCGTCGGAGAGATATTCTCCGGTTTCAAGGGATTCCTCCCATTCATCTGTGTCACTGGCAGTGTCACTGGACTCGTATCCATTCATGGAGAATCCAACTACCGAGTAACAAGAGTATGATGCCCCTTGCGTAGTCTCATCTCTGAGGCGTGGCGGCATGAAATCACCGAGGGTGAATTTTCTTGCCACTCTTGAGGCCTTGGGAAGAGACTCCTCTGTTGCCCCTTGTGAAGCGGTAGAGGAAGTTTCTGCCTTTTCAGGAACCTCTTGCTTGGTTTGAGCCTTCTCCTGCTGTTTGAGCTTGCGGAGTTGTCTCTTGGCTTGCCTTCGCTGTTGAGCGGTCGGCTTTGTTTTGATGATCTCCCAATTTTCATCTTCTAGGAGATCGGGATGCACCCATATGGGCTGTCCTTCTGGTGTTGGGTAAGGCACCAGCTCTTGGGACGTCTAGGTCATTTCTATCACCTTGAAGGAAGTAGTGACTTTTTCCTTTGGTGATTTAGATGTTTGTCCATATGATACCATGTTAACGGAGGCAGACCCATAGTTTTTGTCAAAGGTAATGACTCGGTTTTTCCACATCTCGTTGATCTTCTCTCTCACGACGAAACATTGGTTGAGAGGATGGGAAACCATTTGGTGGTATGGGCAATATCGGGGATCATTGGTTTTGCCAACATCTCCCGGTCTTTTGGGGTCAGGCAAGGTTAGTTTCCCATTTGCCAAGAGAGCCCCAAATATTTCTTCATCTTCATCTAACGGGTATTTCTTCTCTACTCGTTCTTTGAAGGCATCAGAGAGTTCAGGTCTCTTACCTGCAGCTTTGTTTTCAGCTTTCTTTGGCGGCAGAGGGGCTGACTTGGTTTGCACATTGAGAACCTCCTTTTTCTTTGGCTTGGAGGTTGGAATGGCGGTCGGCTTTTTCTTTGATGACTTCTGACTGTTAAGGTCTTTGATCACCGTTTCAGCCTCCATAGACACTTCTAGGAGTTCTCCCAAGTTCTTTGATTTGTTGCCGATGATCATGGAGCGGATCCTTACTCTCATGTTGTTTCGGCAAATGTCGACTAGCGACGCTTGTGGCAGCACATCTGAGCATTTGTATGCCATTGTTTTCCACTTGTGAATGAAGTCGTATGTCGACTCATTCTCTCCCTGTTTTAGGCTGCAGAGTTGAGCCATAGTAACAGGATGATCATCACCTTTGAAGTGGGTCAGGAAGCGTGTCTCTAGCATAGTCCATTTTTTAATGGAGTCCTCTGGTAGAGTGGAGTACCAATCAAAGGCCGTGCCTTTCAAGGTACTTGCAAAGAAATGGATCTTGAGGGCATCTTGATCCGCAATAGTTTCCGTCAGGATCTTGAAGTGGATGACATGCTGTCTAGCTGAACCTTTCCCCGTATATATTTGGAGAAGAGGTTGTTTGAACTTTAGGGGGAACGAAACCGAGTCCATCCATAAGGGATATGGTGGCTTGATCCCATGCTCCTTCAGTGTATCCTCTTCTTTTGCTTTGGTGAGGATATTGTCAACATCCTTTTTAGTAAGGGCACGTGACTCATCTTCTCCACCGTTTGCCTCATCTCGTGGAGGAACTTCCTCATTGTTTGGTGGACGCTGGAGAGTGAGAAGTAGGTTTTCCATCAAAACCTCTATTCTCTGTTGTTCTTGCTCTAGCTGCTGAATGCGTAGAGCCATGTTATCGTCCGGTGGAGGTTGCTCAGAGTTTGTGACTAGGACATTCACTCGTCGTGCGTCGAAAGAGGATATTGTCTTAGTGACTGAGCTGGAGCTCATTCTTCTAGATGAAGAGCCCAAGGAATGATCACTCTGATGTCCTTGGCTTGAAGGAGTGGGAGAGTCTTCCTGATGCCTTCTCGTCCGGGAGACGCTGCGAGTCACCGGTCGTCAGACATGTACTTTTGTTGCTAATTTCTGCCTTCTTTTGGTTTTGCCAACCATGTGGACAGCAGCAACTTGGTCGGGCCTTTATTTTTCGACCCATTTTTGGGAGATTTGAAGCTCAAAATGCTGGGTTCTTTGCTTCTCTAATCTCCTTTGTCGATATGCAGCGCGGCGACGTATTCGACGAGCAATTTGAGTTTTGGTTAGATCGGGCTGTGCTCTGGCAATGAAGGATGTGATCCCTCGTGCGCAGCAACCGAGCTTGTCTTCCTTGAAGACTGGCATGGACAGGATTTGGACGCGGTCCTTAGCCTGTCGCAGCGAAGCTTTAAATTTTGGAAGCTCGTCCCCTGTTGAGATGAAGGGTCGAGTTGCAGGAGAGCAGGCCCTAGCAGGTTCTTGTCGAGGCCTTGTGATGTACGACTTGATTTTGGGCTTGTACGAGCAAGCCGGCTCGTGCTGAGTAGTTTTTGTAGTTCGGTGGAGGGTAGGTTTCTTTCCTTTGATGTAAGCAAGAGGATAGAACCGGTTCTCCTTGAGAGGAGCCAGGTATGCTGGCTTTGCAGATGTCCGGGACCTTTTTTGTTTTGGTGAAGATCGCGGGGACCAAGTCTTGGGGCAGACTTGGTTTTTCGCAGGTTGAGGCTTTGCGGGATTGCCACGAGCCTCAGGTTTTCTGGTGACCGCCTTTGGTGTCGGGGCGGCCTTCTGCTTCTTAGCAGGCACCGTCTCTTCTGCAGGTAGTGGGAATGGTCCCAGTGACCCAAAGACGATGGTCAGGGGAGTGGAGGTCGACTCGGTGTTTTGGGAGTTGCCGAGAGAGGTGACGCTTCGGCAGCTGGCGGGGCGCTTGAAAGTGCGCTTGCTTTGCTTTTCTTGAAGCATGACTTGGTATTTGTTCTTATCGAAGGTGATGGTCAACGAAGCTGCCATTGTTAGTTTTCGAAAACTTCAAAAACAAGACCACATCCATTAGTAATCACAAGAATATGTTGATCATAAATGGAAAACACTATGGTTTTGACTTTTCAAATCGCTCAGCAGGCATGGCCTATTCTGAGCGTAATGAAGAAGGAAAAAAGCCATAGAGGGTACAATTGTTCTAAACGCAAGTACGGTCGGCTCGAAATGAGCGTTCCAGTGACTGCTAGAAGCAATTGTAAACCTTAATTCAAGTTACTGAGAAGTGAAGCTCACTCGAGGTAAAATGATATAAGGTTGGAGATACAAATGTGTCGGTCGCGAATACGGTAGACCCGAAAGGGCGTACTAGCACCGCTAGGCACAAATGTTGTAAATCGCATCCTTGAAAAGGACACGAGACGGGGATTTTTTTTTGAAAGGTCAAGATTGAATTCGCAAAAGAGAGCAAATGGTATTCCAATCCGAACGAAGGCTCAGCGATTTCCACGAGCCCCAAGTCCGAAGAGGAAGGAACCAGGATTTCTCAAATTTGAATCCAATAATGACGGAAGGTTTTTTTTTTTTTCTGAAAAGCCAAGATTGAATTCATAAAAGAAAGCAAATGGTATTCCAATCCGAATACAGGCTCAAACATTTCTGCGAGCACTAAATCAGAAAAGGAAAGAACCAAAATTCCTCCAATTTGAACAAATAGTGACAATTTTTTTTTTTTGTTGTTTTTTTTTTTAAGAGAGATTTTTTTTTGAAGAGTACACATAGGTCTTCCAATTCGGTCTTATGAAACCTTAGTGGATAGATCGGCCCCCAGGTAAGGGCAGGATTACTTAATGAACCCGTTTGAAGGACCCTTACCTCGAACAGTCTACCTACCTCCACACTCTGGACAAGGCTTTTCTTAGATCCACTTTGGTCAAAGAACGCAATTGGTGCAACCTTAATACATTTTTTTTTGAAAAATCTCCTAATGGACCCATCAAAGAGAGGGACATGGCCCCTCCCAATCCAAACGTTGGCTCAAACATTTCTGCGAGCCATTGTACGAAAAGGAAAGAACCAAAGTTTCTCCAATTTGAATCCAAAAGAGAGAAATTTGAAAACTTTTTTTTTTTAATAAAATTTTTTGAAAGATTTCCAATGGACCCATCAAAGAGAAGGAAATGTACCCCCCCAATCCAAACGTTGGCTCAAACAATTCTGCGAGCCATTGTACGAAAAGGAAAGAACCAAAGTTTCTCCAATTTGAATCCAAAAGAGAGAAATTTAAAAACTTTTTTTTTTTTTTGAAAGATCTCCAATGGACCCATCAAAGAGAAGGAAATGGCCCCTCCCAATCCGAACGTTGGCTCAAACATTTCTGCTAGCCATTGTACGAAAAGGAAAGAACCAAAGTTTCTCCAATTTGAATCCAAAAGAGAGAAATTTGAAAACTTTTTTTTTTTTTTGAAAGATCTCCAATGGACCCATCAAAGAGAGGGAAATGGTCCCTCCGAATCCAAACGTTGGCTCAAACATTCTGCAAGCCATTGTACGAAAAGGAAAGAACCAAAGTTTCTCCAATTTGAACCCAATGGAAAAAAACCCCTTTTTTTTGTTTGAGAAAAGAAAGAATGGAAACAAGTTCAAGGAAAGAAGTTTCCAAAGAATCCCATCTCATGTTTTTTTTAGATACAAGATCCAACATAGGCCACCAACTAGGAAGGAGCCAAGGATTCTAAGCATCGTGTTCTCAAATGAACAGGTCCCACCGGGT
Organism: Persea americana; assembly: GCA_029852735.1. Taxonomy (NCBI): domain Eukaryota; kingdom Viridiplantae; phylum Streptophyta; class Magnoliopsida; order Laurales; family Lauraceae; genus Persea; species Persea americana. The sequence goes on from CM056813.1 coordinate 44,442,041, forward strand.
GTGCCAACTTGATGGACCCGACTTTTTCTTTCTTGCCTTCCTACGTCCCGGGTCCGCCGGGGTGCGGTAGGGCGAAGAGAAAAAAAGAGCAAGCATCAACATTTTTGTATGGGTATGCCAGATTCTCTATTCTACTTGGAATTTGAAATGGTGATCCGGAGATTCACCTTCACAGGTAGAAAGGAAATCAAACCTTTTTTTCTATCTTTCCATTGCATATATATTCAAAGAAAGAGACAAGATTTTAAATGCCGTGAAAGGCAATTTTCTTTAGTTTGTCGTGAAAGGCGGTTTTGTGCCGTAGAAGGCGATTTTGCCATGGAAGGCGATTTACAAATCTTATCAATGATGAAAGACAAGAATTGTGATTTTTGTCTTTTTTAAAAATACAAAACACAATAGAAAAGGAAGAAAGAGGGATCTGACTTCTCAAGCGATTGTGGGGACTCGTTCAGATCGACTGTCGCGAGTCATGGATGGACTCCACCATCGTCCTTCAGATGAGAACACTTGATGCTTTGGTTCACTTGGCTTGGCTTGGACCCCAGATTTTTAGAGGACAAAGACCAAGGGAAGGTCCTATATCAAATAAAAAAACGGGTAGAAGGGCTGAAAAGCCACATCTAGGCCATGTTGGATAGAAGAAAAGAGGGAAACCTTGGGGGGGTGGCCCCCCAAGGGACTTTGATCACCTTGTAGTTCTTGCAGCAGGGTTTCTTCAAGGCAGAAGAGCTTCTTTGTGCAGAGAATTATTCAGGATAATTTTCAGGCGATTTTTCAGGACCCCTTCCCTTTGGAATGACCGCCTATTTATAGGCTTTTGGTGGTCATTAGGAGGGTTTTATCGGCATTAATGGTATTAATGCTCCATGATGGGAGGAGTTACAAGTATTAATTTCATAATTTTGTAACTCCTTTTTCTTGGATTCTAATTGGCCGATGGAGAATAATGGACAATTAATCTCCATGATGATGGGAGTTTCATGATTAATTACAATGATTAATCTCCATAATGATAGGAGTTACATGGTTAATTGTCATGATTAATTGGACTTGTAACTCCCATTTGCTTGCTTCTGATTGGGCCGTTCAAAATAATGAGTTAATGACCCTAATAAGTTGTCACAAAAAGGTCATTTAACTTCATTAATTGGCCGCCGAGTCGCTTAAAGAATCGCGGGCCGCGCCGCGTCTTTTGGAATTTTTCTTGCGATGATCATCGATGGCTCCGCACGTTGTTTGATGTCAGATGACGATGCAAATTCAGACATTGGTTGACACCAATGGGCCGGCAACATCTGTCCAGTCGATTTCACGATCGGTCGGGCAGAAAGTGTGCTTTCTTGGTCGGCCGGTTGGCGGTTTCGGAGTGTCCAATTATGATCAAATGATTTCTGGTGGCAGATCCGTGATGTTGATGAAGATCGACGGATATCATGCCTCAAAAATCAGATTTTACGAAAATCACAGGGGCCAAACATCGTGAACGCGAAAAAGAACGAAAAAAATTGCGCTTTTGGAGGAAATCCGGCTACCCGGATTTCCAGGGTCGCCGGCGACCATGCACCCATGGTCGCCGGCAACCATGGGGCTGGCGACCTTGGGCCATGGTCGCCGGCAACCATGGGCCAAAGTCGCCGGCGACCTTGGACTTTGGTCCATTTTCCTGTCGCCTTTCGGTCGCCGTTTCTCGGCCATTTCTCGGGCTTTTTTTGCTTCTGTTTTCTCCTGTATTTTTCTTGACATTTCTCCTCATTTATTGGCTTAATTCTTCTAAAGAAAACTTGTCGAAAGGTTGTGAAAATCAGAGCATTAAGTTTCCTATTTTTGGAAAAGCCGAAGACTTCGTAGCCGATTTTCCGCCAAGAGTTGAAACTAGGTCAAACGATGTTGGAATGACCTGAAATTTGAGGTGAAGCTTCTTGAGCATTAGATAGGACCAACCATGGGCTTTTATTTGAGTTTTGAAGCCGTTTGGGGTCCCGTCAATGCTAGACTTGATTTCACCATAGGGAAGATGTCGAGCTTTGATGTGTGGTCATCCGATGTTCGATTGACCTGAAATTTGACAGGGAGCCTATAGGAGTCATTTCGAGATGATTCATTAGCTCCAATTTGGATGCCATGGTCCCGGGGAGCTCTGCCGCCGGTAGGCTTGATTTTGTTTCGGAGCGTCAAAGTCGGGTCAAATGTCGTCAGAATGACCTAAAATTTGACGTGCAGCCCTTTGAAAGCATGTAGAAGCTACTCATGTGCTTTGTTTGATGAGTGGCGGCATCGGAGGTTCTCGTCGCCGAGAGGCTTGATTTCGCCGTTCGAGAGTTGATGGAGGGTCAAATGCTGTCGATTTGACTTGAAATTCGACGTGGAATCTTTTGGAGGTATTTTGAGACCATCCATAGGCTCTAATCGAAGATTTGATGTATTTGACACTGTCGCCTCCGGGAGCTCCCGTTCAGCTGATGGAGGATTGAAGTTAGACCAAATAGTGTCAAAATGGCCCGAAACTTCATGTGTACCTCTTTTTTGGCTATTTTGAAGGATCTTGCAGTTTTTGTTTGATTTTGACAAGATCTAATGCTTGAAGCAGCTTTGCCTATTTGTAGTAGGATGCGGCTCCATGTAGCTTTTGATGTTGAGGAGGCAAAGTGACTTTTTTAGTGTCAACAGTAACAATGACTGGGACAACAAATCAATGCCAATAACCTACAAAGAAACTGGATGTCAACACATGCAAGCAACTTAGAAAATAGATACTCCTTTTACAAGTATCAAAATCTCGACAATCTTTCTTTTACTTAATTTTATTTTTATTTTTTTCTCTTTCTTTTGGAATGACTACATGCACCATCACTCTGTTGCTAACCTTTCCTAAAACTAGTGTCATTCCCATAATTACTGATGCTAAAGCAGAGCGCACATGCTGTGAAGAATCTGAAGACAATTCCTGCAAATAAAAATAAAAACATGTCATAAACTCTATCATGTGTATGTCTATGGCAACATACCATTGATTATTAGTATTATTATTAACAAATGAGATTGTAACTGGTTGTTGGATTAGCGAGGATGGTGGGATGGGATGGTTAATGAGACCGGCAATGTGGGGAGATATTTCGAATCACAATAAAATCTTCTTCCTATTCTCATTCAAAGATCTATTCTTGCAATTGTTTATTTTGGATTTCTTTAACACTGCCTTGGATTGTGAGGATTTGAATGATAACTACTACTTATTGCTTAGGCATGTACTTCACTTGCCAGAACATTTTTGTTTTGATATTTTCTTTACAGCAAGGCCTTGCAGTAGAGGAGGACCTATTTGGTTGTTAAAGGTTGAATCTTAATGTAGGAAATCTTCAGATGAGAGATCCAAAACCATTAGTTAATAGCCTACAAATAGATTACCACTAAATGAAGAATCTGTACTTTTGAGGTGCAGGCCCATATCTTCATTACTCATTAGAACAGGTGTTCTTTGAACTTAGGAAAATGAATCCCATGACTCATTACTCCAAATCTAGACAATGGTTAGAAATGCTACGGGTTGCATTTGGTGTAATAATTTCACAACACACACACACACACAAACACTTTAAGATGTTGATCAAGTAATTTGTTTGGAATTGACATCTAGTTTATGACTTGCTTTTTATTTTTATTTTATTAATTCTGGCTTTTAGTCTAACACTTTGTTCTCAATTTGAAAGGTTGGTATTCCCAGATACTACTAAGACTTGAAGTCATATCATGAAGATATTATTCAAAATAACACAACATCCTTAAAAATATTGCCAAAGTTTGACAATTCTTAAAAATATTGCCAAGGTTTGACAATCTTATGGTATCTGCAGTGAAGTTTTTGTCAACAACGATTCAGCAAGACAAAATATAGGTGCCTGAAATACATATGTTTTTTTTTTTTTTGGGTAAGAGAGCTGAAATACTTATATTGGTCATGTATATTACTTGAATTATGGGCAATGAGAATCACAAGAAAGGAAAATCAAATTTTCTAAGAAAATGTTGGCTCAACTTAATGTTAATAAAAATATCAGCTATGTAAACAAATTAATGCTGCATACAACTTTTGTAAAATGGCTTTAAACAATTTATCAATCAGCTTGGATAATAGGATTCAATCACACAATATAACAACCATTTACAATAAAGTTGCAAGAAAATTCATTTTCTGAAATGAGGTATTCATCTTGTAGCAGGCTACTTCTAATTTGGAACTTGTGCAGATTAAATGAATCCATACTCATGCTGCATATATTATATCAAAGTATCATGGACTATGCGAGGGGCTAAAGAAAGAGGCTAAACAAAGAAGAACCAAAACAGGGGAAGAAACAGAAAAACCTGAATGGAGCTAGGGACTGATGTTTCTGATTTTCAATAATGGTGTAGTGATAGTACTTCCAACCAAAGAATCATGCCCCCTTCTACCTCTAATTCTTCCCCCAGCTGCATCAGAATTTTACACAGGATCATTACAATGATTCATAATAAAGAAAAAAACAAACCACATTTGCTGAAAATGAAAAAATAACAAATTTTAAAGATGCTTTTGTATAGACAACCAATAAGATTCAATTTGACTACATCATACAATCTAATGGAGGTGATCCCCCTCACAAGTAGGTGGTCTTGAGGTACCAAATCTTGAACCCTCTGTACTCTGCACAAGTAATCACCTAGGAGTGAAACAAGAAATGCCATATGTATGAAACACTTCAAGGATCTTCCAGTGGAAGAAGGATTGAAATTACAGAACTCCGGTGAAAAAAAGAATGTTAAGAGGCATACATTTCTATCGATGCCCCCACGTGATCCACCTTACAAGTACAAATGACTGAGCATTAGCACAAATGTAACCAGCATGCTCAAGGTGATGGTGACCATAAATGAACACAACTCTTTTATATATGTGTTCAACCGGACCCTGCTTGCCCTGTCAACAGAACTCTACCTTTGGCCTATTTTGCCAATCCTGTTAAGACCCACCAAACCAAGGGTTTCCATCTTGTATTAATTGCCTTTACCAAATTTGACAGTTTGCAATATACACACATCCAAAAAGTATCTTTTACAAGAAAAATGCTCTACACAGATCCCATGTCAAGAAAAGACATTAAACCAGATGAACTAACTCAAAGACAGAATTTGAAGCAATACCTTAACTTCATTGGGTTCCAATAAATTCAAAAGCAGTTCCTAGAAAGAGCCATCATGGATATTTACATTTTTAATATTAGAACAACTATAATTATCATTGTATACTAACTCTTTAAGATAAATTCATATACATTTATGGGGGTGTTGGTATAGCTTTTTAGTATCTGTTTATAACATCAACATCCATGCTGTGTCAAAGTAACACTTGGAAGTTGTAATGACATTTCTAATCCCCAACAACATGGGGTTGGCTAAATGAGTTCACTAGTACTCCAAATCTTCAATTTAGAAGCATAAAAACCAAACCAAACAGATAAATAAAGTCAATTAAAATGATACTCATCAACATCCATTTTCCCCCAAACTATAATTCACAGACCCCAAAAACAGAAAAAATAAACCCCACATCCAGTGAAAGGTCTAAAAAAAAAATAAAAAAAATAAATAACCATCTCTGTAAAAGGGAATGTAGTGAAAGGGCTAAACAAAAAAAAAAAAAAAAAAAAAACATCTCTGTAAAAGGGAATGTAATACAATAAAAACACATAAGCAAGTCTAATAGCCGAGAAAGTACAAAATGCATATCAAAACCGAGTTTCAAAGAAAACCCACATCCAACAAATACTCCTCTCACTCTCAGCCAAAACAAGTGAAACAACAAATAAAGAGCACTCAAATGCAAAAAAAAAAAAAAAAAAAAAAAAATGTAAAATAAAATCAACAAAAACCAATGCGTAATATCCCAATTGGAGAAAAACCCATTTCCAAAACCAATCAAGAATGATATAAAAATAAGAACTTTCAACAGGAAAATCATACCTGAAACTAGAAATGACCTCAGCTTTGGATGACAAATGGAAGAAGGCTTGATTATTATTTTTTCCGTCCATCCAACAAAGAGAAAGAGAATACAGAGAGAAAGAGAGGTTGATATGGGGTGGAGAGAGGGAGGCAACACAGCAGAGCAGAACCTCTAACGGCAACTGCAGGCAGGAAAAGGAACATGTACTTGGTGAGCTTGAACTAATTGGTGGAAATCGGCGCTGCTATCAACATCTCCTAGTGCCACACTCTGAATTGGGGAAGAAAATAAAATACCCATTTCAATTCATGTGATTAAATTGAGAAATCAAGGGTCATATGCAATTATTAATCATACAGGGTGTAACCTTTTTGCAAAGAACCCAAATGGAAAACTCCTATTTTTTTTATTTGAGTTGATGAGAGCAGAAGAAGAGATGTGTATATATATACAAACTAAAGAGCTATTGCATTAGAGGAAATGAGAGAAAAGGATGCAGGAAGGGATTTAGAGCGTTGGGGTTGCCTGAAAAGAAGTGGAAGAAGGTGCAGAAGCCATAGAGAGAGGAAGGTTCAGCTGTTGTTGTTGGAATGGTGGGATTATGCAGAGGAGATGCAGAGGAAATGGCTAGCGAAAACTGCTCTAGAAGAAAAACAAAACAAGATCTAAAAATCTACCTGGTTCTGTGCCAATCCAAGCTGAATAACGCTGTCCGGATTGACCGATGTGCGACTGAAGAAGCCCTAGAGGAGATTTGGGCAGGCGTGAGAGGTAGTGCTACGGATTTCGACGGAAGGAGAAGGAGAAGGGGAAGGAGAAGAAGAGCGATTTTTCTTGATGTAGAGCTGCAACAAGTAGAAGATGATCGGAGAGATAGGTCTGCGCCTGGTGGGTCTGCAACAGAGATGGGTTTTTTTGGAGATGGTGGGAGAGGGTGAGAGCTGCGTTGGTGGGTCTGCGCTTGGTGGATCTGCAACAAAGATGGGTTTTTTGGAGATGGTGGGAGAGGGTGAGAGCTGCGTTGGTGGGTTTTTTTAGATGGGTCTGTTCTTGCTGGGTCTGCAACAGAGATGAGTTTTTTTGGAGATGGTGAGAGAGGGTGAGAGTTGCGTTGGTGGGTTTTTTGAGATGGGTCTGCGCCTGGTGGGTTTGCAACAGAGATGGGTTTTTTTGGAGATGGTGGGAAAGGGTGAGAGTTGCGTGATGGAGATGAGGTGAGAGCGAGAGAGGGAGACGAAGGCCAGAGAGGGAAAGAGCAAGAGGGGGAGACAAGGGCCAGAAAGAGAGAGAGCAAGATAGGGAGACGAGGGCAAGAGACGGATGAGCGAGAGAGGGAGACAAGGGCGAGGAAGTGAGGGATATTAGAGCAAGGGAGATTAAGTTGGGGGCTTTTAATATAACTTTTAGCGGCAGTCACTTATGGCCGCCGCTGAAAACAATTTTGTAGCGGCAGCCAACACTTTACTGACGCTACAAACTCATTTTACCGTCAAAAGTATTGGCCGCCGCTACATATTCGACGATAAAAATAAAAAATTTAGCACGATCAAATGGCGCCAATGAATTGATAGTTTTACCCACGGTCACAGTGAAGGCCGCCGGTAAAAGTAACTTATAAATTGAGTTAAAGCGGGGGGCATACTTGGCCGCCGATATAAATGACTTATAGCGTCACATTTCAACGGCCGCCGCTATAAGTTCGACGCTAAAAATGTATTTTCTTGTAGTGACTACACAATCAGTGTTAGATATCTGATGTTTGCAATTTGATGGTTAGCTTATGCATTCATTTTCATCACATCATCTAGATTCAAATCATGTCTTCAAATTTGCTCTATCATGGTTTATCAAATCAATTTTTAGAAGATTTTATCTTAATGTCAAACATGGGTTATTGAGCTTAAAAACAATCTTTAGAACTCTGTGCGAGACTTCTTTTTCAAAAAGATTTTTATAAGAGTTTTATGTCAAACCTTCATATCTTCTAGAATTCAGACTGTTTTCACTCTCGGTCAGCATGTCGGTCAGGTGTCGGCTAGCCGAATGGTGAACCGAGCTTAATCAAACCTTTATCGGTTCCATTTCCAGAAAGGTGCATTTTTTGTCATTCAGTTTGTCGGTTGATGTTCGGTTAACCAAACCTGCTTCAGACCTTGACTGAACTCAGTTCAGTTTGAAAGAGAGCATGAAATTTCACATTTTTTTATGTCGATTCCTATGTCGGTCACCATTCGGTCTCCCGAACAAGTTCGGTGAACCGACAGAAGAACTGGTTACAAAAATTATAACCATTGGGGTTCTATCCGTTGAATTCGGCTAACCAAACTCCATATGTCGGTTAACCGACAATAGATCCGTTGGAGACATTTTTTTCCTTATAAAATGAACCCTTCCTTGGGTTTTGTGCCAACACTTTCTAAGTCTTTGGATACCAATCTTGGAGTTTTGTTGAAGATCAATCAAACCTAGGATTGAGAACAACTCAAGGAAGCAAGAGGATCATCTTGGGAAGCAAAATATTGGTTTCATTTGTTAAACATCTTAGTAAGCTTTGCTTTTCCCAATATCATTAGTTCATGCTTGTTTAAAGTATTGGTAAACTAATTTTAGCATGATAACTATGATATAATTGAATCCATTACTTTCATTTTTTCTTGATCTATTTATCTTGGATCCTTTATCTTGATTCAAACTGAGGTTGCCTTAAATTTTATAAATCATGCCTTGCCAAAATCTTTGATTTCTTTTATGGCATGATTCATTTACTTGGTTGAATCTTCAATTGGTTTTTTTTATTCCATGAACTCATAGGAAAACTACTTTGGTTTTTGAAAACAACTTTGCTCATGTTCTAGATTTAAATCTTAGATACAACTTGCATAACTTTGATAGTAATATCTTTACAAGTTGTCCATCAAAAGGAACATGTGATTAGTATCTTTACTTCAATCAAAACGTTTGTGTTTTAAACCTTCAAAAGCTTTAAGCTTACATTCATTGAGCTGTCATGTTAAACTTAGTTGAAGTACTCACGTATACACATTAAGCATTCATCTTTGCATTTATGTTATGTGTATGTGTATGTGTATGAGTTGAAATTACATTTTCATATCCGCCTAATTAAGAGGCATTGTTCTTGAGCTGTAATGGTATCTCATTAAGTGTTTGTGTAGACACTTCTTTGAGAAATCCGATATTTTGAAAAGGTTATTGCTTAGCCTTAGAAAAGCATAACTGTATGGTTAGGGGTGAACCATAAAACTCAAGAGGTTATTTTTAACCTTGAAAAGCATCGTGTAAAGGTTATTGCTTAGCCTTAGAAAAGCATCTTGTAAAGGTTATTGCTTAACCTATTGAAAAGCATAGATATTGGAAATCTGATGAGGTGTAGGATCACAAGCCATTAGTGGTTGTAGGCATTGAGGCCGAACCACTATAAATCATTGAGTTATGGTGAATGCTTTGTGATGATTGTTTTTGTTAGCTTCCACACTTTAGCTCTATATCATCACTTGTGACTAATTTTTTTAGAGAACTTTAAAAATTGGCATAATTGGTCACTAGGCATAATTGGTCACTAAGTAGAAGCTCACCCTATTCAACAACACCACCACCCCCCCCCCCCCCCCCCCCCCCCCCCCCCGCATCTGAGGTTCGGATCCCAAACTTTCAATCAGAAGAGAGTTACATCACAAAGGCTCTTGCATTTATTTCTAATATCAACCCCAAAACTTAGTACACCCGTAACAGCCCTACTCCTAATCCCAGTAAAACAACGGCGGTGCAGGGGCTTGGTTAACCAAGACTATTAACCTATGCACCCAATACTACCGACATTTATTAAACCATATAAGTCAACAATCTCCACCTTGACGAACATTGGAGTTGATTCTCATAGCACTAAACACATCTCACCGCCTCTTCCTACCCCTTAGGGCACTTAGGTACTAATCACACCAATCAAGTCCATTCAATGCTTGAACTTGACCGCTAGAACAGTTTTGATCATCATGTCTGCTTGATTGTCTGTTGTAGCAATCTTCTTCACTACAATAGCACCGTAGGCGATGATGTCCCGAATGAAGTGTGCCCTGATATCAATGTGTTTGGTTCTCTCATGATACTTAGGTTTGTTCGACAAATCGATCGCACTCTGACTATCACAGAACATAGGAGTTAGCTTTTGTTGCAACTCCAGATCATCAACCAAACCTCTCAGCCAAATAGCTTCCTTCACTGCCTTTGTAGCTCTCATATACTCTACTTCAGTAGTGGACAAGGCAATCGTAGATTGCAATGTTGCCTTCCAACTAATGGCACTGCTAGTAAAAGTGAAGACATAACCTGTCAAGGACCTTATTCTGTCTAAATCTCCAATAAAATTTAAATCAACATACCCAAAACACTTCCAAAAGTATTGCTGCCATTCACTATCTCGACATCAATAGTATCTCTCAAGTAACGGAGTATCCATTTCACTGCCTGCTCTAGGCCTTCCCAGGATTATCCAACGTGTGTGAGATATCTAGCATCATACAATCCATGACATAAATGATACTCCCAAGTCCCAACTGCACTAGCATAAGTATCACATGACATGTGCTCCACTTCTTTCTTAGTTTGTGGTGATAGAGCAACAAAAAGTTTAAAATAGGTTGCTAGTGGAGTATTCATGGGTTTCAAACTTTGCATACCAAGGCACTCCAAAACCTTCTCAAGTTACCCATTTTGTGACAGAAACAATTTTCCTGCCTCCCGTCCCTATGAATCTCCATCCCAAGAATTTTCTTTGCAGCAGATTCAAAGGGACTGGAAAGCTATTTGCCTTGTATAAGCTTAGCAGGAGCACTTAGAAGAATAAATCAACTATGTTTATAATAAATAAATAAATAAATAAATAAAAACCCTCTGACCAAGAGAAAGCTGCTTCAAAGAAGATTTGGATCTGATCACCATACAATAAGGATCTCCAGTTCTCCACGCAAAGCATTTAGAAGTAACATATAGCATAACTTCGTTCAAACCGGTCTAGGGCCAGATACCAAATCGGGGAGCCTATCATCATGTTCCTGTCACTTCGCAAGTGCCAACCCAAAGACTTTCCATGCCCTGATCATTTGGTGATTATGTTATAGCATCAGGTCTAGATCCAGCCCACCAACTAAAAGTTGAGACCAGCCTGCCGATTGATGAAATATTGGAATACAAAATATCATAGGCTGATGTGGGCCATATAATTGAACCTTTAGTTGAGCCTATCAACCCCTTTTAGCTATTAGACTAAAACTCCATGTCCAAAAGTTTGAGGGGAATTTTTCTCAAATGGAAGTCTCCACAAAAGACAGGTTTCTCCTTCAAAGTACTTTGAGAAAAAAAAAAAAGGGGGTAAATTAGCTACAAGTCTTCTGAGCACGGTCTTCTGAGGCAGCAAGTCCAATAACTTTTTCTTTAATGTGTATAGTACATACAGCTGGAGATATTTTGGTGAGAGGTCCCTAATATGCCACATTATATTTTTGCATGACTAATTTGCCTCTTTCAACAGTTTGAGCATAAAAGTTTGAATTTTAAAAGTTTAAATCATCCATTCTCCCTCATTCTTAGGCCAAGTTCTCTCTCATTCTCTATTGTCCGGGAAAACCCCTTCTGCCTTCTTTTTTAGGAATGAGAGACTTCATTCATCAGCAGAGAAAGAAACAACACATTGTCATCCCTTGGTTACTGCTGCTGAACCAGAACAAAGGAGTCTAGGGCTCTACTACAGCGCACGGTTTCTGACAAAGAAGACGCAGATCTAAGTTTGCGGAGAAGACAATCGGAAGTTGCAGAGAAAATCAAAGTGGGGGCAGAGGCAGTAAAGATCTAAGAAAATATCTAGTTTCGCACCGTTGCCGGAGAAAGAGGGCAGTCTCTGGGCGGAGACACCTCTTATCTGAGTTACTTCGAAATTTATCTGAGTTTTTTTTTAATATATCTGAGTTATGGACAAATCTAGCTGAGTTTTTATCAAATTTATTTAAGTTTTGAGTTTTTGTCAAATTTATTTGTGTTTTATACAAATTTATCTAAGTTCTGGACAGATTTATTTGAGTTATAGATCAAATTTATTTGAGTTATGGACAAATCTAACTGAGTTTTTATCAGATTTATCTGAGTTTTGAGTTTTTGTCAAATTTATTTGCGTTTTATATGAATTTATCTGAGTTCTGGACAGATTTATTTGAGTTCTAGAATAAATTTATCTGAGTTCTGGACAAATCTAGCTGATTTTTATCAAATTTATCTAAGTTTTGAGGTTTTGTCAAATTTATTTGTGTTTTATACGAATTTATCTGCGTTTGGACAGATTTATTTGAGTTCTAGAACAAATTTATCTAAGTTCTGGACAAATCTAGCTGAGCTTTTATCAAATTTATCTAAGTTTTTGTCAAGTTTATTTGTGTTTTATACAAATTTATCTAAGCTCTGTACAGATTTATTTGAGTTCTAGAACAAATTTATCTAAGTTCTGGACAAATCTATATGAGTTTTTATCAAATTTATTTAAGTTTTGAGTTTTTGTCAAATTTATTTTTGTTTTATACGAATTTTTCTGAGTTCTGCACAGATTTATTCAAATTTTTGAATTCTTGAAATCTATTTCTGTTTTTGAATTTTATTTTTCTTTTGAAATGGTAGTTGACCATTATTAATGGCATATCCCAGTAATCATGGGATATGATTTATCTTTAAAGAAAGGGTACCTTAGACATTTTAAGTCTTCAATTTTAAAAAAAGGACCTACCACACTATGAAAAGAGATGGTGGATCTAAGGCCATAAAATCAAATGTTGAGGGACCTGTCACTCAATGCACCCAAAAAGAAAACCTTCTTAATCTTTACAACTAATTGGATTTGGGCATATCGGCCATCCTTTGGATTCAAATAGCTAGGAGTTGGTCTCATCGTACTTATGTTAAAAAATATAATGTGCTGAATCTTATGGTGTGACCATCTTCTATTGGGATAAAACTTGGGCAAAGTCAACTTAAGAAGATGACATTATTCCAAGCAACATGGATGTAAACACTCAGTCTGCTTACCTTTTCATGGTAATCGGTAATGGCTATCAGCGTTATTCTCTCAACCATCTATTCCCACCGCAGGCATCATTGCCCATGAAATTATTACAAGTAATCAATCAATGGGTTTTTCAACTATTCATGTCTACCACATGTATTGTGGTTCATTAAATGATCATGAGTAACTAATTAAAATTTTTTCATTAATTAGTTTGGGTTGATTAGTTTACATGCGATCAATCCAATATAGGCCCTACTTTGATTTGAGTGAGATACAATTCTCATTCCTAAAAATAGAGTAAATGTTTATTTTGAGTGGCATGGGTTCATTATGGTGAGCCCTATTATTTTTGGATTTTAACTGTACTTAAAGTTTAAAAGATTTATGTCTTCGAAAATATTGAGATGTTTTTAAGTTTAGGATCCTTTTATTAGATATTAGTAAAAAAAATTTTGAAAAAATAAACATATTTATTTTTAAATAGTAATTAAAAAATTAACAAATATGAAGATATTATTGATCACCTCTAGAAAAGATTTTAGCTTCGCCAATGCTAGTCAACTATCACTTGCCCCGCTTGGAAGAAAATCCTGGCCCCACCAGTGGCAGCCATCCCAAACTTTCACGACAACAATACACGGGTTAAGCAGGTGGAACCTAACTCAGCCCCTTTAAAATCTGGTCATCCATACTTCTGACCGACCCTTATATTATGGGAAGGGATTATGGAGGTCAAATGCGAATCAGATATGTGAGTCAAAGCTAGGTTTTGGCACCCTTACAAATTGCCACATTGACACCACTAGTCAAATATCTGAGCCAAAATTAGGAACCTGAACTTAAAAATCAAGGCCCAAACCTGAGAATGACCAAACATGACTTGGATTTTAACGAGAGGCTGTCAACGAGGTTCAGGCTTGGCTAGGAGGAAGTTGCACCCTTAACTGCATGAGCTTGATCGTTGCTTAGTTGCTGGATAGTGTGCGGCCAAGGCAAAGAAAGCCCTTTGTAGCTTAATATTTTGCAATAAGACAAGCTCATGGCCAACACACTCATTGTTGAGTTGTGTTGGCAGCTTAGTATTGCTTGAATGACTAGATATCAATCCCTAGGTCTTCAAGTTTAAAGTCTCACCCTAGACCGGTAGTCCAACTTAACCAAGAAAAAAAAATAATAAAATAAAATAAGGACAATCTCATGGCCTGGGCCTGCCGGAAATGATTCGAGCCCATCACGCTTTGTGACGTGATTGGAAATATAACCTGGGTACGTTTAGAATAATTGATAGAAAGCGCAAAGCAAGGCCTGGCCTGGCTTGAAGCATGAGTGCTTGTAATTTAGTGATCCATACAATTGAAAAAACCCAGTCCGGCCCAGGCTGGGCCACCCCAATTCATTAAATGGGTGGTCTGGAGCTTGACATTTAGGGCCCAAGGGCTCGGGATGGATACGGATTAGTGTTTCTAAAGTCGGGTTGAGCCTAGAATTGCCTCAGCCTGGCTCGACCTATCTATGAACACCCCTAGATTTAGACATGTGGTAGGTTCTCTTGGCCCCTTTGCTATCAAATGAAAGTGTACATGAAGAGAGAGATTGCATCAATGTGAATTCACTGGAAGTCACCGATTGTCTACTCGTAGGTCATATAATGAATTTCAAGAGTTGAACAACTTTCATACAAGAACTGACAACTTTTTATGAATATGAGCTTTTGTAATTGACTACACCAACTGAACAGGAAATTTGCGAGCCTCTTTGGAGTGGAAGCTGCAGGCTCTCGTTTGCCCAACAAAATTTGACAGGACCTAATCCCATGTTTTTTGTAAGCTCAGATCCATAGTGTTAATTAAGTCTGGGTCCAAGACCTGAACAACCTGTTTATTACTATGACAGTCAACCTGACCTGGACACGATAATATAATAAAATTATATATTTTTTATAGTATAATTTTTTAACATTGTGCTTGTTCCATACGTTATGACCTTGTGTCCTAAGTCCTAACTAGGAACACTTTATCTAACCGAATTTGAGTCTTAGAATCTGTTTGTATAGTGGAATTTCTGACCACACATGGTGTGGAGATTCAAAATGCTTGGTGCACTTTGTCCCTGAATTCCCAAGATTCTGTATTTGGTAGAGAATCTAAAAAAAGCAGCTGCAACGAAATGGCAAGAATAACCTAGGTTGTTTGTTTGCTTTAAAATATATATAGCAATTAAATCCGTTGAATTCATACCACTAGTGATTAAAATGAGGATAAAAGGTGAATTTTAAGAATTGTGCATCAAATAACCTTTTTTCAGTGAGATAAAATCAATCAAAGATGGAAAATGAAACAATCTTAGCTGCTTTTACAAATACTTTTCTTAGAAATCCTAGAAAGGTTTAAGGTTTCTATGGAAAAATTAAGCACTAAAGTCGACATTTTAGGCCGATCACCATCCTAGCCTGATGGTTTGGACCTTTGGTTGAAATCATCAGAATGTGGGTTCGAGTTCTGGCATCTTAAGAGGAGGAAGAGGGAGAGCGAGGAAAGTTGACATTTTAGAAATGTTTCTATGCATTGAAAGGCCCATGTAATCCATGTTCTAGTTACAATTTGAGAAGAGGAAGTGGCCAAATAATAGTTACTATATTTTGGAACGACTAGTAGCTGTGTGGGAGCAATCCCATAACACCAAGATTATGCTAAGCTTGGGCAATAGTGCCAGCTGGGTCTGTCCTGATCTCGGTCATTCGCATCTCGGCAGCAGTGTCAGCTCAGCAGCTCGGCATTATTGGTAGCTCGGCAATGGCAACGCCTAGCTCGGTAGTAGTACCAGCTCGGCTAACAGTTCCAGTTATATTGAGCTCGGTAACAGTGCTAGCTCGGCAATCCCAAAAGCCACTTCTGGTCTCAATAAGAGTACTGAGTATTGGAAGAATGCCATCATGCTCCTATGAAAAGTACGGACGTGTGCTAGCAGATAGGGTGGCGCGAGATAGAGACAAGGAGTTGACTTTATCACACCATCACGTCAACAATCGTAGAAGGAATGGGAAGCCGTCCGATGGGAATTTCCCTTTTCACCTACCACTCAGTGTCAAGGTAAGGCCCAATGGGACCTTACCCCACCTCCCTCCACTCAGTAAGAACCTTAATGGGACTTTTACATACATATATACGCATGGTGTTAGTCCTACAGAGGTACGTATAGATACGCAACACAGCACGTACACCCTCTTCTCTTCTCCACTCCACCTTGGCTTGGTTGCAAAACTAACTTAGGCATCAGCAAGGGCGGACCCACGTTGAGAGCAATGGGGTCATTGGCCCCCGTTGAGATTTGAAAAGCCCACAGAATCTCAATGGGCCGCTGGCCCATGACCCCGTCGACCCAAGAGGCTTGACCTTTAAACCTTTTATTCCTAAACCCTTCCCCTTCGAAACCCTTTCCTTTCCTCAACTCAAATATCAAAACCCAAATCCTCTACAACTCCAAGGCCAAGGGCTCTTGCTCAACGAAATCCCAGCCCTCCCCTTCAAGCTCCGGCGCTCTAGCAGTCCGGCTCCGAAGCTCCGGCATAGAAGGGTCAAGAGAGCCAGGGAGGTGTGGTTTGACCGTTTGAAGCTTCCACCATCTCAAGCTCTCAATCAGGTGAGCATTTGGTAACCACTTGTATGATACCGTTCCTTGTATTCAATATCTTCTACTTGCAGATGCTGATATTGTATGAAAGCTTTTAATCCATTGCTAGGATTGAGCAATCTTTTTGTTGAGTCTGGCCGTCTAGACTTTTCCTAGTTTAGATAGGATCTTGATTCTTGAAGATGGTTGCAAACCATGGGATTGAACCAACAGACACAAGTCATGGTCGGAAAAGATAGTAAATGGGTATTCCTGAGTTTGAACAAATAGGTGCATGGATATGACGATCTTCTATTGATTTTGAATTATATTTGCTATATTATATTGAGATGGAGTTTCTATTCAGGCTTTTCCTTTCACTGTGTCTTGGAAATATATTGTTAGGTTTTATTTTGGGGTTTGTATCAGTGTTTTGGTGTATCAATGAGAACTTTTAATCGGCCTGTTTACATAAGGTTTTTTTTTTTCTAATGTTTTTGGACTTTGTAGGATTTTTATGATCCTTTTCTATAAAGATTCTAAAAACAGAGATCGTTTTCTTATCGTTTGAATGCCGAATATACATACTTTTTGTGGACTTTCATTGCATTTGAAGCTGTGTATCTCAGATCAGATAAGGAGGAATAGAGTTCTTTCTTTTGCGATCGTGATGGGTATGATATGATGTTAGTGGCTATGCATATTTGTTTATTTTAATACAATGAGTTGGGGCTTGTACACCTTTGGAGAAATGTTAGCAAAAGTTCAGCTTTTTACTCAAACCAGATTAAATCGTTTGATCATTATTGGTATGTATGGGTCAGTTGTTAGTTTATTTAATTGCTTGCCCTTAATCATTAATTTGCTACACTCAAATCCTTTGTCTTTGATATATTGATTTTAGACTCAACTATAGTTTATTAAAGGTTTGTTTGGTGCTGAGTTTTTAAGGTTTTTAAACAATCCAACCCTCTTTTTTACTGTGATTAAAGGTGAAGATCTATGAAGAATTTCTTCTATGTAAACTAGAATTCTGTGTTATTCGAAATATATGAACTTGGCCTAAATGTACATCAAATTTTCTCTTATTGGAAATGATTATCCACACATCAAGTTGCTTAGTTGAATTCACAGTAATTCATTTGTAAGAGGGAAGTGAGAATTTAGAAATAAAGGTGAAGATCTACAGTTGTCCATCTTTTTCACATGAAAGAGAAAAGAAAAAAAAAGAGGTACTAATTTTCACATGATAATTATTTTTTACTTCTTTGGAGTTCTCTAGAGTTTCTTTATTATTATTGTGGTTTGATTGCTGATTGATGTGCCATCTTTTTAGTCTAATTTGATTTTCATCCCACTTATTAGAATAAGAAATTGATCTCTTGAGAATTGGGTGTTAGTTGTAGGATTTCTTACCAAAAATAATACCGAGAATTCTGGATTTCTCCTTCTCAATCCATTTTTCATCCAAATTGACCCAAATCACTCCCATACATCACATATACATAGGGAAACACAGAAACACTTCAATAATCATCATCCACCATCCATCCGGGCCATTGATCCTCCAAATGGAGAAACTCATCAATCAATGGCATTTCCATGAAAACAAGCTCAAAAAGGAAGATCTACACATGCATCCCTACTCAATTGAATTGAAATGACAGAAACAAAGGAAGAAAGCATACAACTAGTGAAATTGCATAGAGTACTTGCCTTAGAGTAGAAGAAATGGAAATTGAGATGAGAGAGAAGACCCAATAGAATGATAGTTGCAAATGGGGAGAGTCTCTAGCCTCCTTGTGCTGGGATTTGGGGAAATTAGGGTAGCTTGGGGAAGAAGATAGGCTAATTGAGGGAGATGAGAGGCAATTAGGGTTTAAGGTGATTTTGCAATAACTTAGGTTTTTATAACTTAGGGTTTTAGGCTAATTACCTAAAGGGTATTTTGGTTCCAAATGGAAATAACATGGGGCCATGGACATTTGGGTAATTAGGTAAGACTCTAGAATGTTCTAACTCTCATGCTCTCCTATTAGTGCTAATGACAATTAAAACCTAACCTAATCCAATCTATTAAAATTAAACAAAAGCTATAATCTAAAACTTAGGAATATTATAAACTATACTACTAATTTCCTATCAAATAGTATATTAAGGTATAAAATACTCTATTAATTATTATTTAAATTAAACTGAGGGCCCACCAGGGGTGAGGCCTCACATCTCTCCCTCCTTTTAAAAACATTTGTCCCCAAATGTAAAAACAAAGTCGGGACATACCTGAGGTAGAAGATGTGGATAGTCTCTCTCCACCTGGTCGCGTAACTCCCACATAGCCTCCTCTGGAGTGTGATGCTCCTACTGGACCTTCACCCAATGGATGGTTCGGGTCCGAAGCACCTACTCCTTTGTGTCGATGATGGCAACTGGCTTGGCGACGTACGATGCATCTGGTTGGATGTTGAGTGCAGAACGTGAGTAGGATCCTTAACGTATTTCTTCAATATGGAAACATGGAAGACATCATGAACTCCTGATAACTCTGGGGGTAGCTGAAGCTTGTACGCGACATCTCCAATCCTGGTCCAAATCTCGAACGGTCCAACATATTTCCGCGCTAGCTTACCCTTCTCGCTGAATCTAAGGGTACCTTTGGCTGGGGAAACCTTCAGAAACACTTTGTCTCCCTGCTGAAACTCGAGAGGTCTGTGGCGGTTGTCTGCATAGCTCTTCTGGCGGCTGCGGCTGACTTTCAGATTCTCGACTATCTGTCGGATCTTCTCGCTGGCGTCGCCGACCAATGATGGTCCATGGAAACTCCTAACTCCAACCTCTTCCCAGCAAACTGGGGTCTTGCATCTCCTTCCGTACAACGCCTTGAAAGGTGCCATCTTGATGCTCGAATGGTAGCTGTTGTTGTAGGCAAACTCGTAGAGTGGTAGGCAATCCTCCCAGTTCTCCTTGTAATCCAAGACACAAGCTCTCAACATATCCTCAAGTGTCTGGTTGGTACGCTCGGTCTGTCCGTCTGTCTGGGGGTGGTAAGCGGTACTGAAACTCAACTTAGTACCCAAAGCCTGCTGCAAACTCTCCCAAAAGTGTGAAGTGAAACGCGGGTCTCTATCTGATACGATCGAAGCTAGAATTCCATGCAAAGAGACAATCTCGTCAGCATACAACTTAGCTAGGACATCAAGTCCTGCTCTCATCGAAACTGGCAAGAAGTGAGCTGACTTAGTCAGCCGATCCACTATAACCCATATGCCGTCACTACTCCTCCTGGTAGTCGGAAGTCCTGCGATGAAGTCCATGGTAATTTGCTCCCACTTCCACTGGGGTATGTCAAGCTAGGGCAGTAGCCCTGGTGGCTTCTGATGTTCGGCTTTGATCTGCTGGCACGTCAAGCATCTGGATACGTAGCCTGCGATCTCTTTCTTCATGTTGTTCCACCAATAGTAGCTCATCAGGTTCTGGTACATCTTGGTGCTACCTGGGTGAATCGAGTATCTGCTATGATGCGCATCTGCTAGGATCTCGTCCTTCAGCTCTCGGACATCTGGCACGCACAATCGGTCATGATAATAGAGCACTCCACCAATAAGTCTGAACTCTGGCCTCTGGTCAATCTGCTCGATCACTCTGACAAGGTCGGGATCGCCGCATTGACTGTCTTTGACCTTTCCCAACATCTCTGGTTCCCATGCGAACATGGTAGCAAGCATAACTCGGTCGCTGAGCGGCTGAAACTGAACGTCTAAGTCTTTGAAGACATCGGTCCATACACCCTCTGCTGCTAAAAAACTAACTAGCGAGACCTTTCTGCTCAAAGCGTCTGCCACGACATTCGCCTTACCCGGATGGTATTTGATAGGGAAGTCGTAATCCTTGCTGCACTCCATCCAACGCCTCTGTCGTTGTTGAGGTCGCTCTGGGTAAATAGATACTGAAAGCTGCGGTGGTCCGAATGAACTTCGAACTACTCCCCGTAGAGATAGTGATGCCACGTCTTCAGTGCAAACACAACTGCTGCTAGCTCCAAATCGTGTGTAGCATACTTCTTCTCGTGTTCCTTCAACTGTCATGATCCGTAGGCAATGACCTTCCCGTGCTGCATCAAGACACATCCAAGGCTTGTCCCTGAAGCTTCTGTAAAGATAACGAATCCACCACTCTCGGATGGTAACGACAATATCGACGCTGACGTCAGTCTCTCCTTCAGCTCCTGAAAGCTGTCCTCGCAAGCGTCAGACCATACAAACGGTGCATCCTTCCTCGTCAACTTGGTCAATGGCGCTAAGACTGTGGAGAAACTCTTGATGAATCTGCGGTAGTAGCCTGCTAAACCAAGAAAACTCCGAATCTCGGTGACGTTCTCCGATCTCTTCTAACTCACCACTGCGTCGACCTTGGCTGGATCCACTGCCAATCCATCCTTGGAGATGATATGTCCGAGGAAAACCACTTTCTCCAACCAAAACTCGCACTTGCTAAGCCTTGCGTTCAGCTGGTTGTCGCGCAACAACTGTAGAGACGTCCTCAAATGCTGCTCGTGTTCCTTTCTGGACTGTGAGTAGACTAGCATCTCGTCGCTAAACAACACTGTGAAGCTGTCGAGGTACGGTGCGAAGATCTTGTTCATCAAAGCCATGAACACTGCTGGCGCATTCGTCAATCCGAACGGTATCACTAAGAACTCGTAGTGACCATAGCGTGTACGAAACGCTGTCTTTTGCACGTCCTACTCTCTAACTCGCAGCTGATGGTATCCGGATCTCAAGTCTATCTTCGAAAAGTGCTGAGCACCCTGAAGCTGGTCGAAGAGCTCGTCGATCAGCGGAAGAGGATATATATTCTTCACTGTCACCTGGTTCAACTGGCGGTAGTCGATGCACATCCTCATCGATCTATCCTTCTTCTTTACGAAGAGCACTGGCGCACCCCATGGTGACATGCTCGGCCTGATGAAACCCTTGTTCAGCAACTCCTCTATCTGGGTCTTCAACTCTCGCAGCTCTGCTGGAGCCATGCGATAAGGAGCCCTGGAGATCGGTGCTATGCCTGGTGCTAACTCGATGGTGAAGTCAATCTCTCTGACTGGAGGTGATCCCGGGATCTCGTTGGGAAATACATTTGGGAACTCGCACACTACGGGAATCTCCTCCACTCCCTTGGACTTCTTATCCTCATATATGAACTCGATGTAGCCCTCGCATCCTGCCTTCATCATCCTCTCAGCCTTCAGTGCTGAGATCATCCTGGTGCTGGGTGGTCTCCTCTCGCCCACAAACTCTACCGTGTTATCTCAACCGTCGATAGCTAGTCTGACCGTCTTCTCGAAGCAATCCATCACTGCTCGGTATCTGGCCAACCAGTCCATCCCCAAAATGACGTCGAAGTCATGCATGGTTAACACGATCAAATTTGCAAACAGAATGTACTCCCCAATCTGCACTGGGCATCTGGGGTGGTAAGTCTGGCATACTACACTCCTACCCACGGGCGTAGAGACTACTAGAGTGCAAGGCATCTCTTCTCCTACTCTACCCAGAACTAAAGCAAATGCTAAAGATACATATGAATGCGTCGCACCGGGGTCAAGAAGTACTCTAGCATGCTGATCACAAATGGAAAGTGTACCTTCGACCACGTTCCATGCGGCCTCGGCTTCCTCATGGGTGAGCGCGAAGACCTACCCTGCTGCCTGGGGCCTCTGCTACTGGCGCTGCTGTCCATGGTGCGTCTAACGCCCACGCTGATAGTGCTGCCCTCGGGGCTGTTGCTAGGGAGTGCACGCCTGCTGCTGGGCACGATACTACTGCGTGGTGGCTGGGCTACTGGGGCAACCTGACAGATAGGCTGAGCAGCAACTGGAGTTGGGGTTTTCAGAGGTGCGGGAAGTTGTAGCATGGGGGGCTGCTCTCGGCGGAGGGGGCAAAGCCTGGCGATATGCCCTGGGTCTCCACAATCATAACACGCGCCGTGCGGGGCAGTGCTGCTGCCGCTGCTGGAACTGTGCCGCTTGGCCTGCTGGCCGATGTCTCCGATACGGCTGCTGCTGCTGCCGATGCACTGGGGGCTGCTATCGAGTGGGAGCGGTCCTAACCCGCTTCTGCTGGTGCATGACCTCGACCTGCTGCAGATGCTCCTCGGCCCAATAGGCCTTCTTCACAGCATACTCGTAGGTAACGTCATCAACGCATGCGATGTGCAACTAAACATCAACCCTCAATCCCCTGATGAAGCGCCGGACTCTCTGAGACTCTGGCGTGATAAGGTCCTCGGCAAATCTGGAGAGCTGGGTGAAGCGGAGCTCGTACTGATAGACGGTCATGTCGCCCTGGACAAGGTCCTGGAACTCCCTCATCTTCTGATCCTTGATGTGGACGGGAATGAACTTCCGGAGGAAGTCTGTCCGGAAAGCTGTCCATGCTGCATCATCTCCAATAAAATCGCAAGGACGCTGCACAGTCCTCCACCAATCCTCAGCCACGCTCCTGAACATGTAGGCTGCCAGCTGCACCCTCTATCGTCCTGAGCACTCGAAGACTCTGAAAATCTTCTCCGTCTTCACTATCCAGTCATCAACGACTAAGGGATCCTCGGTGCCCGTGAACTCCGGCAGTCCCCTCTTCAGGAACTTCTCAAAAATGACGTTCGGGTCCACCTCCCGAATAAGAGTTGCCTGCTCTGGGCGAGCTACCCTCTCTACAACATCTAGGACCTGCGCCTAGAACTACGCAAAATCCTCGGTCTGCCGCTGATGTGCCAAGGCCCGTGTCTCCTGCGAGACAAGGAAAGCCTGGAGAAACTGCTGAAACCTCTCCTCGAAATCCGGTGGATCTCGGGCTGCTGGTATCATCCGCGGTGGCTCGTCTCCCGACATCTGTCAAAAGAATGTAATTGTATTAGTTTAAGTATAACACTTAGGACTTACTGATTCTACCCAATCCATTGTCCTTACAGGTATCCCAACGCTAAAATCCTCACTACGTCCTAAAGTTTATAGTGTATTTTATTTCCTAGAGGCTTGCCCGCTCTGATACCAAAAATGTAACGCCCCAATTCCGAATACCGAAGATAACGCTAAGGTATCCGAAGTTGGCGCGCTACTTCTCGGAAAAAACCGAGAACTTCCAAGATCGTAGTCTGCAGTGAAGTCATAATCAACAGTTGAAATGCGAAAGCGGAATAAAAGATAGCGGAAGCAATAGTATCATGTATATATATCAGATGTAAAAGTGCGGAAGCCTGTTAGTGATCTCAAAGTGTGAATATCAAAGTGTTTATACAAAACCATGCTAACTACCCATCTCACTACAAATATATACTCTCAAATCCCAAAATAATCTGCACTCAACCCTCCTGTGCAGGCTCTCCATCCTCCGGCTCAACCTCTTGGTCAACCGGTCCCCATCCGTAGTCCCCGACTACAGGCGCCTCGTGGATCGCGTCACCCACGGGATCATAGTCTAGACCTAAGCACCAAAGATGGGTCAAATCTAAAGATCTAGCAAGGCACCATATACAGATAACACCAGATGTACACAACAAAAGAGAGTAATGACAGGTACATAATCATAAGAGTAACAAGAAAACATGATCTAAGCAGTCGAGCAGTAATAAGCAGTTTAGAGACAGAAAGATAAAGTATCTAATCTAAACGGACCACAAGAGGCACATTCACACAAGCGAGATACACCGCGGGATATTATACCGCGGCCCTCCCGTACTGTAAACGTCTCATACCATAAACAGTTTGTGGTGGGGAAAGGGTAATAACCATGCAAGGGATAACAGCCCTGATAAATATAACATACAATATACATAACACCGATCACACCCCTTTATCACACCGATCACACCCCTTTATCTCACCGATCACACCCCTTTATTAGATTAACTCGGACGCGGTATCACACCGTCCGTCTAATCACAGCTTATCATGATAGCTCCAAGTAACCGGGACATAGCTCCTACCAGAGATGATCAGTCAACTGGCTGAGCTTAGAACAACTGAGTGAATGTTCAGTGTCGACTCGGGAAACTAAGTATGGGTCTGTGTCTGTCTAGGCTAATCTTGCGTGAGCAAAGTCCTACCCAATGTCTCTAAGAGGTTAAGGTACAATATTGTGGAATACAGTCCGATATCCAAGTCCAAGTCCAACAACATTGGATCCACTCCAAGGCTCACAACCGTGGCATGAGATAACACAAGTACCATTCCGTGTCCATTTCATAAACCTGCATCCTAAACTCGTACACAAAGAGTTAACCAACCATTAAGGACTAACCTCTCCCATCTAGGGTTCTACATTCCCAATCTTAGGCCGTATGAGGGCCCGCCTAGACACAGACACGGGTCAATTATCTTCAAACACAGCTTAGGGTCACTTCTAAGTAATCCTAGGTTCTGGTCCTCCAATTTCCAATAATTAATAAGGTTAAGACAACAACAAGAATAAGAGAAGAGAATAACTCATGAAATCCTTAAAAACAAGGAATCAAGTGGAAATAGGCAAAGGACCAGTCCTTGGTAGTAGTCCACTCTTGGTTCAGGCCTCATCACATGATTGGATCCTTAACTGTAGCCTCAGGTGTCAAAAATAGTAAATCTGGTGCTCCTGAGGTTATGGACACCATGGGCTACAATTAAGGTTCGAGTTAATGATGATTCGAATCCTAAAACCTCAATTGGTGGACCCCACGAATCAAGGTTGAGCCATGCCATTGATTCGTGTGTGGCACACTTGATGGAAGGTCATTTGGATGGTCAATGGGCCCCACAATAGGAATTGGAAGAAAAAAGAAAGAATTGCAGATCATGTGGGAGGCCTTAATAGTGCTCACAATCAAGCATATGAGAAGTGCTAGAATCTACTAAATCAGAAACAACACATCGAGACAGTTATTATAAAGCAATCGGATCAAGCTCGAATAAAGTATCGAATCCGTTTGAAGGCAACACTTGATTGTATTCGCTTACTTCTACGCCAAGGGTTGCCTTTTCGTGGTCATGATGAATCTGAGAAGTCTAGCAACATGGGTAATTTTCTTGAACTTTTGAAAGTAATCGCCCAACAAAATGAGTCCATTAAAAGAGTTGTATTGGATAATGCTCCTGAAAACCTGAAATTAACTTCTCCTAAGATTCAAAAGGACATTGTGAGTGTAGCTGCATTAGAAGCCACACGTGATATCATTTCCGAGCTTGGAGATGCGCCATTTGCCCTTTTGGTGGATGAGTCTCGTGATATCTCTATGAAAGAGCAAATGGCCATTGTTGTACGCTATGTGGACATGCAGGGATGTGTGATTGAGCGTTTTCTAACCATAGAACATGTTACATATACTACTGCTCAATCACTTAAGGGGACAGTCGAAGCGATATTTTCTAGGCATGGATTGAGTTTAACACGTTTGCGTGGGCAAGGTTAAGATGGTTCTAGTAATATGCGGGGCGAGCTTAATGGCCTGAAAACACTAATCATGAATGCGAATCCCACTGCATTCTATGTTCATTGCTTTGCTCATCAGCTTCAGTTGACGCTCATTGCTGTTGCAAAAAAACACCAACCAATTGCCCAATTCTTTGACTCAATTTCCCAAGTACTAAATGTCGTTGGAGCCTCTCGTAAACGCAATGACATGCTCAAACATATACAAGTTGCTAAATTCGCCGAGGCACTGGATAACGGTGAACTTGAAAGTGGACGAGGTTTGAATCAAGAGACTAGGCTCAAACGGCCTAGGGATACACGTTGGGGCTCGCATTATGATACATTGCTTAACTTGATCCTCATGTTCTTTTCTGTGGTTGATGTGCTTGAAATTATTTCAGAAGATCATACAAGTGAGCACATGGGTTTTGCATGTAACTTAATGCTTCAACTTGAGTCTTTTGATTTTGTATTTAAAATGCATTTGATGAGAGATTTATTGGGGATCACGGATGAATTATCAAAGACATTGCAGCGGAAAGATCAAGATATTGTCAATGCCATGGAACTAGTAAGAATATCAAAGGAACGACTACAAATGATGAGAGATGATGGGTGGGATTCTCTCCTCTCTGAAGTCTATCCATTTTGTGATAAAAATGAAATCATCATTCCCAATAAAGATGATTTGTTTGTTGATCAAAAGCGATCACGACGCAAATCTGAAGTGACAAACCTACATTACTTTCGTGTGGAGATATTTCTCACTAATATTGATAAGCAACTTCAAGAGCTCAACCGTCGCTTCAATGAGGTGAACACCGAGTTGCTTCTTTGTGTGGCATGCCTAGATCCAAAAGATTCATTCTCCGCTTTTGACAAGATAAAGTTGATCCGCCTCTCGCAATTTTACCCAGTTGATTTTTCAGATTCAGATCGGGTGAAACTTAGTAATCAACTTGCAACTTACATTATTGATATGCGCAGCAACAATATATTTTCAGAAGTGAAGGGAATAAGCGGTCTTGCTCAGAAGATGGTTGAAACAAGAAAGGATATTGTGTATCCTTTAGTTTATTTGCTTCTAAAGTTGGCTCTAACCTTACCAGTTGCCACTGCTTCTGTCAAGAGGGCATTTTCAGCTATGAGCATTGTGAAGAATCGATTACGCAACCGAATGGTGGATGAGTGGATGAATGATTGTTTTCTTTTTTATATAGAAAAGGACATATTTGATAGCATTGATGATGAGAGAATTATGCAACGCTTTCAAAACATGAAGAACCGTCGAGGGAAATTGTAACAAGTTTCTCTTAGAATTGTGATATGACTTTTGATAGAGAATGTTAGTTGCTTCATGCTTGATGTATTTAAATATTTTGTATCTATTTAAATGCAATGCATTCTCTCTTTTGCCATTGATAATGTGAATAAATAACATTAAAATAATGTGAATACATAGCAACAAAATAATGTTTGAAGTCATCAATTGATCATCATATGCCCCCCTCAAACGAAAATCCTGGGTCCGCCACTAGGCATCGGAGTGCCTTCGGCTGACAGCAGGCAGGGCCTCTGACTTCTGTCTCTCTCCTTCCCTTTCAGGTCTCAAGCGTTCGGTCTTTCCCTAAAGAGTTCTACACTCATCTAACTAAGTAGGTGTCATTTTCGGCACCTACAGTAGTAATATTTATTATTTAGAAATTCTTTCACATACCAATTACCTTTTACATACCAATTTCTGAAAAAGAGTCTCCCTCTTGAGAAATTATGGTAAATCCCCTGCCCTTTTAATGAATTCTTCAAAGGCGCCGTTCAACTGTGGGACAAACTTTTTAAACAAGTTTTAAGAAGAATATGCCTTTTGAACCCTTTTTAAGAACTTAAAAATGCCATTAGATGTTTTAGAAGGAGCATATTATTAACAATTATTGGTTTCAATAAGTAATATTTGATAGAACACTTTCTATACACAAATGATCCTAAAAAAGGTGAGAACAGCTCCTTACCCCTGTGGTAAGGAGTTGCAGTTCTAATTGAGAGGTCCAGGGTCTCATATATGTAAGATGCTTTTACCTTGCATGCGTTAGTTGTGTGTCCTCACATGTGCGAGTCCTTGTTACCTTACATGTGTGAGTTGTATCTCCTTACATGTACGAGTTCCCATTATCTCACTTGTGCAAGCCTCTCAAGAGCCGAGTCCCTTAGATGGGCTACCAAAAAACTGATCCCAAAAGGTGATTTACTTTTATGAAAATATGGAAAATGTTGTAGGGATAAAACTTAAAAACTCTCATTCCTTTTTAGCAAAATAGGGCCAGTTATGATCAATCCGAACCCTCTTATGTGATATAGGTAGAGGTCCTCGTGTATAGGGCCAGGTCGATAGGACAGACTCCACATGAGCTCCGCTTGCAATAGGCCAGAGGTGGGCTATGATGTTAGGTCCATGGTACAAGGCATGTGCGACCAATAGTTAGAAAGCTCAGGTCCATGCCTTTCTTTGCTTAAAGTTTGGCTCAATCCACAACATACATAGCACAAACATGCGTGTATGAGTTGAGCTTGGGTCTGAACTTTTGGGATGCAGGCTAGATTTGGACTCGATCTTAGACCCGGTAACTAAAATGGACTATCTTTGGACAACATTAGTTTTTATTGTAATTCAATCCAATGGTTGTTAATGGTTGGATCCATGTCAAATTTATATGGATGTCAACTCAAATCCATTGAAAGTTGCAGGCAGACCAACCCAAGGCCATGGAATGAATGTGTGTAGCCCATTTCATAGCCTTACATTAAACACTTAAAAACATCTAATAGTCTGCACCAGAATTCTTCATGACTGATGAAATTTTATCTTTTGGCGTCGTTGTTTCATGTATTTTGGCATCCTATTATATTTTCATGTAGAATCAATTGTCGGAATCTGATCCATTTTGTAATCAAGTCCCTCTTTTAATATAACATTCCTATTTCAGAAAAAAATAAAAAAATAAAAAAATAATAGTCTGATTATTTTTAAAGCACTCTTGAATTTGCTAGGGCTGTAACAGCAGCTTCCTACAGCAAAGCTGCCAATGGTCCAATCTCCTCAACCAAGGGAGTACATGTGGAGTTTTAAGGAAGGACTCAAGTTGGGCCATGGGCCTCTAGCTCATGACAAGCCCATATTGGAAATTCTAGGCTCACAAAAGCCCAGTTTGTGGCTCATAATTAAGAATCCAAGAATCTTAGGCTATCGAAAGAGGATGATCTCTCTCTCTCTCCCTTTATTCTTTTTTTTTTTTTTTTTGGCTAAGAGAAGGCATTACATTGAAAAGAAAACAAAAGGTTATAAGATAGACTTAAGATCCTTAAGTCAACGGAAAACAAAACATCCTCAAATAGTATGAAATAAACTTAACCAAGTTCAAGAATAGCCCATTACATGTATATATACTCTTCCTCTTCAAACTTTCTGTGAATATTTTTTTTCCCTCCTGGAGCCCTTGGCTCAATGTGGATGGTTCTTTATGTGATAGTCAGAGACACTCACATGGGTTCCAGCTTGCCTTCCCAAGCTCAGCCCATTCATCGACAGGCATGATGTGTAAAGAAAGAATAGGCACACAATGGGAAATTTGGTGTAACCAGATGGATGTCACCCTTTTGCATACGCTACAAATGTTCCTGGCCCACCAAGTGACCCCTTGAAGAAAAAAAAAATGATGTTCTCCACCTCAGGACATGTTTTCCTCTTGTTACCTTTCTATCTAATAATAAAATGAGAGACTCAATGCCACATAAGATCCCGTTTAAGACACATTTAATGCACCTGTCTCATATGGATCCGCACCGACGCATGTAATTCACAAAATCAAATACCACGTCCTGTTGGTTGTTGTACTGTTCACTTTTTGTTAATTATCTTGATTACGATCCATTACTAGACAAAAATGGGGCCCTGATTAAGGACACTTCATAACCAAACTGGGGTGGTAGGGTAAGAGAAAATGCCAGACAATAGCTTTCTTTTCTGTTGAGCTTTTAACTGGAAATGTGATGGTTGAGTTTGATTCTACCATTAGGATTTCATTACTTTGAAATTATTGAGTTTGAGTTGCTTTAAATCAATCATTTAAAACTCACGTCAATGGCTTTCCATGTCACAAGTGCATGGAAATTTTGTTGTTTTGGTTTTGTATTTATGCAATTGAAAAGGATGGGAAAGGATTGTGGGTCCAACCGAGACAAATGAGATCTGAAGAGTCACCTTTAGCAGATCCCATTTGGTAATAGTATATTGAGTAGAAGCAAGTGTTCAAAACCTTGTGGAATTGAATTAGGCTGGAACTGACACAAATCCAGTGGCAAGCCCAGAAGCACATGGGGGTTCATTCTACAATAATTGGAAAGAGTTGGGTTAAGGAAAGATGCATGTTAAGTCAAAACCTTCATAACAAGGGTTGCTAAGCCAGTTGGCAACCCAGCTGCCCGTTACACTGTTGCCAAAGGGTCGCTTTCTAGGTATGTCACTCTTTCCACGGGTGTGCGCTTTTCTTCGGCGTGTGTGGGCTTTACTTCTAATTTTGTAGGCTTCCTCTTCCTACTTGTGAGGGCTCTTCTTTTCTCACTTCTATCGGCTCTCTTTGGTATCAGGCCCCCTTGTCTGGGTACATCTCTGTTTTTTCTAAGTCAAAACCTTATTGTCATAGAGGAAATGACCTGGTATTCGACCCTAACATACAAGCTACCAGGTTTGTCTATCATCATACACATGGTTTGCATCATGCATGAATGAACTCTGGGTCATTCAATGGCCATTGGATGATCCCAGGTTGCATCTTCATTTCCCCATCATGCATCACAGCGGACTCCACCAGGATGGGGCGGAACTTGGGGGCCTAAGGGTGAGCAATGGCCTCTGCAGAAATTTTGGAAAGCCCTTGAAGTTCTCAGAAATTTACTCTTTTTTCACATTGGCCCCCAGAAGAATTTTATTTTTTACATAGTGGTCCCCAGGAAACTTCCGGCTTTTGCCATTGCACAAAGAGTTGTTGTTTTCAAGGACAATCCTAGGCTAATTCGATGAGCCAAAAGGTTATTTATATTATTTGGGGATATAAGAATAGTACAAGTGGCATCACCCAGTACGTTTTGGGCCACCTACAATAGTGCTTTTCTATACGTTTGCTCCAAAAATTAAAAACACCCACTATGGCGGCTTAGCCGCATTCTGTTTTGTATTCCTCTCCAACTTGTAGCGTTTAATCTCTTTCCATGTGGGGAAGGTCCTTACCATCTTATGTTGAGGACCACTGTGTGGGGCCCACCTTGGTACTCCATGTCGAATTAAGCATGTGGCTAAGAACACCGGTGAATCTCTCAATTATAAGTCTTAATCTGTGACTCGAGAGTTTGGATGAGGATCAAAACTCCGGTAAAGAGTCTTGAATAAACATCTAATTCAAGTGAGGCTAATCTCTTTGGTGAAGAGATGAGGGATACCGGGAATAGTAGAGTCCATATTGGTCGTGACTCCTCGGGATTGTTATAAATAGGGGGGGGGGCCTAATTTATCATCTAGAAGATTTGAGAGCATTTGCAAGGATTTCACGGGATTTATCTCACACCCGAACACAAAAAGGTTCTTAGCGAGTTCGGTTCCGACACCCATCTGGAACTAACAATTCCAACCAAAATATAGTTGAAATTATATGAATGCGATCAGTCTTCTTAATTTTATTACATTATAGACTAATTCACGAGTGCCATAACTAGGTTTTCAGTTATTTCTAAAGAAATATATATTTTACATGATGATTGTAATATTCTAAAATAGAAAATTTTAGGTATTCCTCCATTATGTTAAAGACTATGAATTCACAAGTGACATAGTAGATCAATTATAAAATCACTCGATATAGTATGACTACTAGTTAGTGGGTTCTCATTTGGTCAATCAACCCAGCTTCTCTATTCATTTCTTATTTCCATACAACATCTACTAAAAATCTTATAAATTGCCAAACACTTCAAGGTATATTAAAATTTGTAGAAATTTCCAAACACCATAAGTGACTTAATATTATAATTTGACACTATTTTATTCTGTGATAATGGAATCTTACAATAATTAAATTTGGTGATATTATATTCATCGTTTATCCAAACACCCCCTAAGTCATTGCATCATGATCATCTCGATTAAAAAGGATTCTCACGAAAAGATTGTGATATGTTCAACATCTCGAATATTAGTGTCATGTAGAAGTGAAAACTCGGCACGTCCCAGCTAAGGGTGGCCCAACCATGCCTATGTTGTGCTGTGCTGGCCCGTGAAGTTGTGTCATGCCTAGACCAGCTAGGGCTCGGCCTAAGGCACAGATTTATCCACGCTATGTTGGGCCATGCCCCAATTGTGCGGCCCACTGGCCGGCCCACATGCCTCTTCTAAATTAAAAAAGAAATTATATAAATTGAAAGAGACTTATGGAGTTTTAAGGGTTCTTGACTTGAACTAAAGTTGACACTATTAAAATAAATGCACAAACATTAATGCTAATTTACAAATGTATAATAAATCTTCACTTATTTTGAATTTAATGCTTTATTTTTATAAAAAATTAAAAAGTTTATATATGGGTTGTGTCGTGTCGTGCCTCGGCTCAAGCACCCTGGCCCAGCACGGTGCAGCAAAGGACCGGCACGGCACAATTAAGGACTGGGCTGTGCCATGCCATGCCACGGGCCAGGGCTCCTTGAACCAGCACGGCCCATCTTTTGGGTCGTGTTATGCCAAGCAGGCCCAGTCAAAAACGGTCAGCTGGCCAGGCATGGTTTGCGGCCGCCCAGTTTTCACCTCGAGTGTCATGGTATGCTTTAACAAGATTGCCTCACTTAACTCATTATTCTTGTCTCTAAACCTGATCTTTCCTCTTTTTTTTCAGATACGACCCTACAAATCTATCAAGTCAAGAGGTTGGTGTGAGGCCACTGTTTCATGTGGTGAGGTGATTGATTTCTTTGATTCTATGTTGAACATTGACCAGTCAGAGAAGGGTATGCTGTTGGTTTCCTAATCAATGGAAGAGAAGCTTTCACACAAGCAAAATGGGTTAATAAAGTACTGACATATATTGAGGGTGAAGTGTAGGTCAACCTTAGGAGCCAAGTTAAAAAAAGGTGTGTTGGATGGGATTGAGGTGCACTGTCCAGCTCAATACAATATAATAAAATAAAGAAATGAAGAGTAAAGCAATTGAGTGGGAAGAAGAAGCCAAGAAACATAAGAAAGCTAGAAATCTTATATGAGTGTTTCATTGAACTGAATTCTTTTATTTGGGGCCAAGGTAGATAGCCCATCATTTCATTGTGTGATTATTGGCCTGGGAACCCACTTACCCTTTTCCTGAAAATATATATGTAGTAGAATGTAAGGTTTCCTGTTTTGAACCACAACCAAACTACTGCTATCTATGATCTCACCAAGGAAACGCCTATTAGTTCACCTTTCAAACAAAAAAAAAAAGGACTTCTAGTTCACCATGGGCCATGCATGTTGAGGAACACAAGTGGATGGTTCTCAATTGGCCAAGTATTAAGTTGAATCTCTTTTTCAACATCATCATGGAATTTGGATGGCCCATGCAACTAAAGTCTTCGACATTAGGGTAACAAAAACCTAATCCATCAACTAGCACCAATATAGAACTGACAATCAGAAAGAAACTCCTCAACAAAGTGCGACATATGAATAGGAAAAACAAACCCACACGGGATGATAATTCTTTCAGTCAAAGAGACTTCTATACCAAGCCGATAGAGGGGCCCATCATATAAACGGTCTGGATCTGTGCTTTCTTTTTCTGAATGAAAAGCTTGGCAAAGAATATATATCACCGCATTATGTTGCTCCATAAACCATACTACTCCCTAACTTGATAAATTACAACAATCAAATGATCAAATAACACACTCATTCTATCACCCACCAAAATTAGTCTTATGATCTTAACACTCAAACTACTTCAAAATGAGATTCATTTGACTGAGATCAAGTCCTGAACAAAATCAATATAAGAATCATTTGAGAATTACCGTAATCTTAGATAATGGATGGGAAACTAAAATAAAAATATATAATTTTTACCAACTCCTTGCATATAGTCTAGTGTGTTACTGTCAATATTTTTTTGTTTGGGGTTTCTATCTTTCTTTTTATCTCTTCATCTTTAGGAATGGAGGAATCATAATCATTTTAAGTATAGATACAGAACAGTCTCCATCTGGCAAAACAACAAAATATATCAGCAACATCGGTGGTCCAAATCAGTATAATAATCAGATTTTTGGATACAGCAATCCATGGCCGGTCCATGGGTCCCCATCTTCCTTGGAAAAATTTGTGGAATCTAGACCTTTCATCCAAACTAAAGATCTTTGCTTACAAACTATTGCAGAACCGGTTAGCCACAAATAGCAAAAAAATCAGTACAATACCCTCAGTACTGTGATTTTATTATAATTTGGGAAGTGCAAAATATTTAATTGCGCGAAAATCTACATGCAGAAGATGTTTCGATCGGATTGTCAAAGACGCATGGCCTAAAGACCCCGTATTTAAAGGGGCTGGTGTTAACGACTGCTAATGCTGCATGCAGAAAAGTTCTACAAGAATATTTAGCGAAAGCTTACATCATGTTGCGATCCGAAGTGTGAGACCCCATTCCGTTAGGATAATCCTTTGAGGTAAGACCAGATGAAGTGATCCCATGAGCCAAGAAAGGGGCATCTGCAAGGGTAAGGGTGGAGTACTTCAGTAAGCACCATGAGGCTTCATCTAAGTCTCACATCGGAAATATCAAAGTCCTGACCCTCGGCTTATAATGTGCGACATGGCCTTAACACCACATGATGCCTTTTAAAATCATGCAGTAAGATTGACTTGGAATCCCATGAGCTAAAGCGGACAATCTCATGACGATAGTGGGCTTGAGTCATCACAAAATGGTATCAGAGCCGATAAAGGCTCTATTTCTGGTAGGTAGAATGTGAGATCTCACCTGCCTAGGCTTGCATGTCTTTTGTTTGTTTGCTTGATTATCTCCCAGGGGACTTCGACTACACTAAATCCCACATCGGAAATATTCACGTCCTGACCATGGCTATAAAACTGCAAACTAGCCTTAACTCCATATGAGGCCTTTTAAAACCGTGCGGCAAGGTTGGGTAAAAATCGTATGAGCGGAAGCGGACAATATCATGTGAGGCCTGACTATGTAATGCCTATCCTATAAACACACTCTCTTGTGTTTTAGGTCTAAGTTTAGATCTTTTAGGGGTGGGTGTAGCAACTTAGCCTACACTTTTAGGTATTCCAAATTAGTGGCTCTAATCTTCCATAATTCAAATGGAGTTTTATTTGTCCTTTTGAATGGTATTCTATTTAACATATGACAAGTTGTAAGAAGAGCTTCCCCTCGTAAGTTATTGTGTAGTCTAGATCTGTTTAACATCGAACTCACCATTTCAACTAAGGTTCTATTTTTTTCTTTCTACTACACTATTATGTTGTGGGGAGTAGGGAGCTATCACTTCATGAATTATACCTAAATTTTTATAATTATCTGCAAATTCATTGGATAAACATTCTCCTCGTCTACCAGATCTCAGGATCTTAATCTTTTTTTCCAATTGCTTTTCAACTTCTAATCTAAAAAGATTAAACTTTTCAAGAACCTCGAATATTTTATTTTTAAGTGAATAGACTTAAGAAAATCTAGAATAATCATCCATAAAAATAATAAAATATTTCTTATCACCTCTAATTATAATATTCTTTAATTCATAAATATCACTATGAGTTAGGCCTAGAATCTCAGAACATCTCAAAATAGTTTTAAATGGCTTTCTAGAAAATTTAGATTGAACACAAATTTCACAGGAGTTAGGTTTTAATTATGATTTTGAAATTAAACATAAGTCCATCATATTTTTTAAAGATAAATAATTCACATATCCTAATCTAGCATGCTATAAATTAGAAGACACGATAATAAAAGAAGAAGTAGAAGCATTCTTATTGCCAACGGGATTTACATTAATCTTGAAAAAACATTCAAGAATATATCATTTTCCTAAAAAAAACCTCCAATTTATGAAATCAAAATTTTATTTGCTTCAAATACCAACTTAAAATTGAACTAGAGACCAAGTTCTTTCGTACTTCGGGAGCATGAATCACTTCGGTCAGAGTCAAAAACTTCTCGGATGAAAGGTGTAAAACTACTTTTCCTTGACCAATGACTTTAGTCGTAGAGGAGTTTCCAATTTAGAGTTCCTGACCATCTCTAACCTACTCGTATGAGATGAAAGTACATTTGTCTCCATAAATGCGCTGGGTCACACTAGTGTCAGCCCACCAATCTCTACAGTTGCTTACAAAATTCACCTCTGTCACTACCGCCATAAAGTTATCTTCTATGAGACTAGCTTGACTTTTATCTTTATTTCCTTTTCTATGACATCGCTCCCTTCCATAGTGGCCTTGTTTTTCGCATACAAAACATCCAACATCTTTACTTTCGTTTATATCCTTGCGGGGTTTAAGAGCTCGGTTTCGAGTCTTCTTCCGACTTTTTTATTGGCCCGAGGCATATTAGGCTTGGGTTTTTCCTGATCATTCTTGGTCTCAGTAAGATTGGCCTTACCCATATGTTCAAAATCCTTACTCTTTGTTTCACAATTTATGTGATGTTCTTGGATTTGGAGATGGACTAAGAGATCTTCTATTTTAATTTACTTCTTTTTATGTTTCAAAGAGATCCCAAGTTCCTTCCAAGATGGTGGGAGTTTTTAAATGGTACTATCAACTACAAATTGTTTGGGTAAATCCATTCCCTTATAGTGGACTTCATGGATTAATTTTTTAGAGTCTCTAACCTATGTTATTATGGATTTTCCTTCTTCCATTCAAAAATAAAGAAAATGTTAAATAATTAAGGAAAGAAATAAATGAACAATTGGTAGCCGTACCCCGCCCCCCCTCCCCTCCCCTCCCCACCCCACCCCACCCCACACACACACACACACAGGTACAATAGTCCCATGGAAGTCTGCCCTAAAATAAGACAGCTTCCTAATCGAAAAATCTTCACCACTTGTACACTCAAATAAATAAAGAATCTTGGATCCTGTAGACCTCTAATAGAAGATTGCAACAACTTTAGGAAATTGGAAAGAAAGCATGAGAGTGGAGAAAGTGAAGAGGGGAGCAGAGGAGGAGAAAATAATGGATTGGATGAAGAAGAGCTTACACGAACTCCTCCTTATATATAGGAGTCCCTAATAAGAGTCGTTGGAACATTACACTTTTTAGAAATGTAATGTTTGACCATTTAGTCTCTCGTTTAAAATACGTGGAATGTTAACCTTCCGCAATGGTCATCCGCATAAGTGCAGAGACATTACGACAACAACTAAATCTAAATGGGCTCAATGGATAGTGGAACCGGATCCAGGCCCACCCAAATCCAAAAAATACACGCGTGCGTGCAGCTCGACCCGCCTTATCACACAATGCACGCACGGTGTACGCACACAAATGTGTGGTCACCACCACCTAACCCTCTAACAAGCAAAACACCATAAGCAAGCAAGAAATGTAATATAAATGCATATCAAAAGTTGTCCTCTTCCAATGTGGGGACTCTAACAAAATAAGGAGGAGAAAATGTGATTTAAAGCACAAGATCATGAACAACTATTGGGTTAAAGATTCGATATCTAAAAGGATTTCAGGATACATTACATCTTTGAAAAAATCATTGTAGATTTATTAATGGAAATGTAACAAACCTAATATCCTTAGCAACCACTGAATCCCGATCGAGATATCCAATCACATCCAAATGAGTGAGCACAGAATTAGAATTTGTTTGGAAATATGCCATGACTTTCATAATAGCCTTTTAGAGATCCAACTCAAGATCAATGTAACATCTACTAACCATATGTACGACAAAACTAACGTGTTTGACCATACAAACGACTGCTTATTGTGAAAATGTAAAAAATAT
Source organism: Persea americana (assembly GCA_029852735.1). Lineage (NCBI taxonomy): Eukaryota > Viridiplantae > Streptophyta > Magnoliopsida > Laurales > Lauraceae > Persea > Persea americana. The sequence continues at coordinate 44,480,198 of CM056813.1, forward strand.
TCATGTTATATCGCTATAAATCTTTTGCAGACACTAGAATATATGGAACTTTTCTCATTTGACTATGTGTGTAATCAGATGAACAATGATACATCTTCCAATTACATTTTTTACACGCCTTTTACTAAACAGACCTTGACTTGTGTCTTGATAAATCTCACAAAGAACAAAGAAAGTGTCACGCCCCCATTTTGTAACACAAGGATTATGTGTAAGATTAGAGGCCAATTAAATTCTCCATAATAAACAACACACGTGGCCCCCAATCATTTCCCATAAGAATCGAAGGCCATGGTGAGGTATAGATATTTTCTCACTTAACACAAAATACAGTGGAAGCTTCATAATGTAACACATTGCATTGATAATAAACATTTAATGGCAAAGCATGATTAACATATCTACTGTTGAAATTTAACAGTTATACAAAAGTATTTTATACACAATCAACAAAAAAAAAAAAAAAAGGGATAAAAAAGAAGAACTATCCATGTGTATGCATGAAGGCTTTCGGGTGCGGGGTCATAATGACTAAACTATGTTGTTCGCACACCACTCGTGGAGGTCATCAGGCTGATCTGCCTAAACTTCCTTTGTCTCTTCCTACACGAGATCTGTAGGCTCAGTTCCTATGCACCAAGAGTAGCATCATCATACCACACAGTCAGCGGGCAGATATATATAAAACAAGAACAGATATACAATAATAATCAAAGTTGTGGATGACATAATTAACAGAGTTTAATTAGTGCATATCGAATCATGATAAAAGACCTACCTGATATATCTTAATAAATAGGGAGCCCACATAAGCTAATCACCACGGGATACTATCGCTGCCCTCCCTACTTGTACCGAGTTGTGATAAAGTAAACGCACGTGAGAAAAGCCCAGCCGAAATATGATACTAGGGAGAAAATAACCAAACATTGAATCCCTAATATCGATGGTGTATAACCATCCAAAATATACCGATCTGCAGTCATCTAGAAAAGGTCCTACCACGGTGGTGCCCCAACTGTGTCAGACATTACAGCTAAGTGGTCACAAGAGTCATAAACATACAATAGTGAGGGGCTAGGCTTCTCTTGCGTGAACAAGATTCGTTAAAACGAAAGAGAGACTACTCTTCATCGTCAATCATATCGAATAAATGGACAAATTAACATAAAACATCCAAAAGCAGTCATCTTCAAAGCCACATAGCCTCAACACTTTGGTTAAATCCAAACAATGGAATGGAAAACAAAAGGGGATAGGTATTCCTGACGCATCGTGCTTCACTACTTGGTCATTGGAGGGGATGGGGTCCACAATTCCTTAACAAATCATTTCGATGCATAATGCAATGATGGGTATCCTAATGCCCTGTACCGTTTAAGACCAATATAGTTCATGTACCGAAATCTTTCGGAATAACTGTGTAGGCAATGTTAGATCAAAACATATCTCACATAAAGTCCAAGTGATTCATCAAAGGGGGTAACCAAGGTCCCACCAAAGTCCACCAAGTTCTAAGAAAAAAGGGCCTTAAAAAAGAACCCAGTTGTCTCAGTTGACCCCATATGCAGTCAGTCAACCGATGACACACTCGGTCGACTCCCGGTTGACCGAGAGTACAGTCTTTATAGAAAATAAATGGGAAAAAAGGGCGCAGTCATTAGGCTTCACAGAGCCTGACCAACAGTGTCGTTAGTCGACCGCGTGGCTTTAGAAAATTAATTCCAGTATTTGTTTCTGAACTGAAAGAGGGGAGAGACCCCTGAAGTCCCTAGCACGTGATTATAGTGATAAAACATAGCTCAGCCCTTTCCATTCAACATTAAAACAGCACTTGATCCTATCATTCAAAACTATTTCCATTTAGCACTAATCTAGCATGTTAGAATCAAAATAACATCAATTATACAATAGGCTGTTAAATGAGCATCAAGCATCAAAATCAAGAAGGAAGCAACATATCAAAGCCATTAAACATACATCTACTTACCTTGATGAAGAGAACTCCAAAAACTGTGAAAATTGGGGAAAACCCACTGTTGAGCTCAAATGGGGAAGATGACTCCAAAAACCCAAAATCACTCTACAAAAATAAATGCAAGGAAAGAGGTGAGCTAATCCTAACCATTTCTAAGCCAAAGGAAGAAAAAGAGCTAGGTCTAGACAGCTTGGGAGCTTACCTAGCGAAGCACAATGGATGGGATGCTAGAAGGAAGGGATGCTTGAGTTCGTTGAGGGTTAGGGAAGGAGATAGGAGTGGTCGTCCAGCGCGGGAGAGGCTCTGGTTGTCAATGGCAGTGGCGAGACAGTGAGGGGAAGGAGAAAATGGAAGAGAAAGAGAGATAATAGAGAAAGAGAAAGGAGGAAATGAAGGTGGGCGTCGATGGGTCCTATTAGGGCCAATTTTGGGCCAAAATACAGTTTAGTCCAAGTCCACTAAGGATGGCTAAATGAGGTTCTTCGACGTGTCAGATTGCAACGCGACTAAAGTGTAAAGTCATGGGAATTATGAAATCCACCCGATCCACCCAAAATTACAAAGCCTGAAATCTCGGAAAAACCCTTAAAAACTTTCTAAAACTGCAAATCACCCCCTACTGTACCCAAACGAACTCGGAATTGCGCAAAACTTCGTATGCACGACTCACACGCAACACCCAACTCACTTAGTCTCTAAACATGCTTAATTAGCTAAAATATAATTATTTATAAATAACATGGCATTAAGGGTCAGGATCTTACAGAAAGCTTCTCTCATTTCCTTTATCTCAAAATGGTCAATGAAGAATCACTCTCTCTTAGAATAGAGCCATCGTCATTGGAAACTATAATTCCATCAATAATGAGATGTTTGCTTGTATGAATATATAGGAATTCATGATATAAGTGGTTAAAAATGAAAATCCAAGATGAATTTACAAAAATGACCATCACATAACCTCACCTTTAAAGAAAAGTTAGTCAAAGGAAGATGGAAAATGAAGGGAGAAGTTGAGAATATAGAAATTGAATTATAGTCCTTAGAAATTCAAGGTCACATCTATATTCCTATCTTATATCCTTCACTTCTTACCTCGTATTATTCACATGCACTTCGCTTAATGGACCTCATTTTACCATGAAATATTATATATTAAAATCCTATGAACTCTAATGCGAACATACAAGCCCAAAACTTGTTTCACCTCCTGATTTAGCAGCTTCCAGTTCGTGCATATATACTTTCTCCAAACACCTCAACATATTAAAATGTTGTTTTGACATCTAGTCGGTTAATCTCGATACGAAAATGAGCATCCAAAACTATAACTATTATGACAGAATCTTTCTTTGGAACAAGTTAAGAGTTTCTCTATTGTTGCCTTCTCTCAGTATAAATCTTTTCGCCACTAATCAAACTTTATACCACTCGACCTGCCTTTTGTGAATATCATCTAGCATGTAACAGCTTAAACCTATTGGATAACTAAGTCCCAGCTTTAGCCCTAATCGGGTGTTTTTAATCATTCTCCTAAATCCACAATTCATGGGTGTGATATATGAAATATCCAATAACCATTCTAGCAATAGCCATGAAATGAAAAACCCTTTCATACGTGTGCAAATATTTGAGACATGCCAAGAGTCTCAGACAAAATACCATTCTTTGCTGGTGATGATGAATGATGGTTTTGTGCACGTTGGCAAAGTCCACCAAATCCATGTGACACCAACGGTAGAGTGGGCAGCTGACAACACGACAGAGAAACTGACCCAAATCCAAAGAACAGTATCGAACACTTTGACAACACATCACTCCCTGCTACGATTTTGTGACTCTACCTAGCTAGCTTCATTACCACATATTAGATCACCATTATAACCTTGATTATGGTTGTATAAGCGTTGTTCTCATGGTTGTATCTTAAAGCCATAGAATCATATAAAAGAATAATCCAAGTATATGACACTTTGATCTATAGCTACGAATTTAAACGGTTTGGGTTCTCAAGTGGTCCTATCTTCTCTTTTACAATGGGAAGGATGATGACTTCCTCTTTGGTGGAGTTGTTACAAGACGCAATCAATAAAGATTATCAAATTGGTAGAGAATTTTTTATTGAGATGTGTGAGTTTGTCGACCACTAGAAAACATCTAAGTAACTGATTTAGATCGAACCCAAGTTTCATAAGATTTCTAAGAACAAAATTATGTGGTGTTTAAAAACTTGTGAGCCAGTCGCGCACGCTTTAATCTTGTGGGATCACCCACACCTTGGTCTTTTGACTAAAATGTTGAATATCATTCACGGTTGGTTAAGTATAGTTATCATCATATCATAATCATCTGATGAGAACCCAAGCTATTTAAATTCGTGTATATATATAGATGGCAATATTGGACAAATATTCTCTCAAGTATTCAAAAGATCTAACCTAGAAAACTTAGGTTATAAGATCCAGGAACAATCATGTTAAAGATCACGAACCCAACCTGTTTACATCAAAGACTTGCAAATGGATTTAGTCAGGTAGAATTTAGGTAAGGTGATTAGCTAAGAATAAAAAATAATCCTCAATATTTATGGATTCACACACAAGTTATGTTAGCAAGTTAGTGTAATGAATAATGCTGGCAGAGTTCACGAAGGTAACCAATCAAATAGCAAGTATATATGGACTTTATTTTTAATCAATCATGTTGAAAATGTGAACCTGAATCTTGCATTACCAAGAATTTGGTTGGCAAGTTGAGTGAAAAATTGCATACCCAATGCGAGGCTTAGATACCATAGAAAAACCTGAGGTCGAGGATGCAATTTGATTATAAGGTAATTTAACAAGTCAGGGGTTTTGGGAAAAAAAAACAAACAGAGCACATTCGTCGACCTATTGAGTTTGGTTTATTGAAGGAGTATTGAAGAGGTGAGAAGTGAAAGGATAAAAGGTAAGGATGAAGATAGGAGCTTAATTAATTACATTGATAGATGCATATCAGTTTCTATCAAAGGAGAGAATATTTTATTGGTCCATTATAAATCTTCGGTAAATCCTCCACATGTGAAGTGAGAGAGAAATCTTACAAATCCAATACCAATTATTGTGGACAAAGGGAGGAGAAATAATTGAGCCCAATTTGATAGATTCATATTTGTTGTAAACTGAAGGCCCATTGCAACCTCTTACAAATGCATGGTGATCTAAACAAAATGATGCAATTATTGTATATCAAGAACATGCAAAATGAATGGACATACGGTTGCATTTGGTCTTGCCTGTTATTTTAGAGTTCCTCCCTTCATGAGATGATCGTGAATATCAAAAATTATATTAATCAACCCCGTCTGCACGGTTCTTATAATCAGTTTGGCCTATTAGAAAAACAAAACTTGTTTTCGCATACTGGCACTCCAACAATAACTTCCCCCAACAAAAAGATTTACCTTGAGATGTTATCCTAACTTGATCATTTCTTCAAAAGGGTGATGTTATAAGAAATATATTATATCGTTGATATAAACAAGATGAGTGGGATACAGGTGTGGCCAAGCGACCAATCACAAAATAGAGTTAGGTAAATTAGTTATTGTAAATTATTAATGAATCTCATTAGTTATTTCTAATTACCGTATATATTATTAAATGAAAATTGCAATAGAGTGAAATGTTGAGAAAACATTGCTTTTGAAAGATGACAGGTAACCAACACACTCAATAGTTGAGTGCCAAGGGAATCAATACGTGTGTCCTCATGTTAAAGTATCACCCATTGATGGCAGATGGTAGCTCAACATACATAGCAAAATAATAATAATAATAACTACTAGTAACATATTAATTATTAGTGTCTGGATTCTCTTTTGCGGCCATGATAGGCTTTCTCTATAAAATATGGCTAAGCCCTATCGTAGGGCTCACATAATGATAATGCAAACCATCTAAGATAAATGTCATCCCCTCCTCTGCCAAATTCTGAAATTCTAGCTTAACGTGAGTGGATCCCACTGCCCACTTAAGCACATGAATGATAACGCAGCTAGGCACTGATGTGGCATTCGCTGCACACGCACATCACAGCTCAGTCGTGGCTGAATCGTATAATGGGACTCACTCAAATAGAAGTCATGTTCAAGGATATATCATTGGAGGAGATGACATTCATCTTAGACGGTCCAGATTATCGGGGATCCAAGTTAGTTGTATAAGGTATATATATTCAGATCCAGATTCGCTCCGTGAGGTATATTCAATAGGATTAATAACGATTCCTTTTTTAAGGACACGTGTCCTCTATTCAACCACCTTTCCCTTCAAGCTCGAAGGAGATCGTCATGCAGATGCTTTCGTCTCCAAACAAAAGTCTAGAGCTGGACGACAACATAAGTGGAAAAATATGCAAATTCTGAACAATAAGATTTCTTGAAATTCTCTTCTTTCCTGTTTTCAAACGAATATTATAAACGTCCCTTTCCAGATGAAAAGAGCAGCTCAACGACGAAATCCTTGCTTAAAGTCTTAAACAGGATTACATAAAAACGACACGTGGCATATATTAGGGCCCCACTGGTTTTACCATATCAGCCTGACGAATCATCCTTCGTCATTGTCGTCCCAAATACACCGGCAAAACCATAAATTAATGTTCGAAGATGTCTGATTAAGCCGCCCAACCTACTGGCTGCCGTGGGAAGTCCACGTATCGTGCCAGCTGGCAGGGCAATAGCTCTGTAATACAAATGGTCCCCTGAATATTAGTTTTAATTACAAAATCACCCTATTCCAGAGACTTTTAAGAATTTTGACTTTTTTTTTTATTTTTTAATAGTTGGTTATGGTTTAAAAATTTTGACTTTCATGGACTCTTTCCCAGCACGTTAGAGAGCTGGCTAAGATCAGATGACAGTGGAACGGTTGTGGAATGTGGAGTGTGGAGTGTGTACCGGGTCAACTAGAAACAGTAAGAACCCGGTTATGATGGGTCTCATTTTCATTAAGAATTAAGAAGTTGTATTCAATTGGCCAAGTGTCTCTTGAATATATATAGGAATTGACGCTAAGATGAACTTCACCCAAGGTTTGTTAAAGTGGTAAGGGATTAAGGTTAAAGCTTAATTAGTTGAGACCTTACTTTCTTAGATTTTATTTACGAAGGTGGTGATCATATATTCATTTCCCATATATTCCATGTTTCAGTTTCCATTAAATGAGGATTATGTGGTGGTCATTTTTAGATATTAGCTTTTATTCGTTTTTTCTTTTCAAGTGTTCAAAACCAAGATAACCACCATCCACTGCTTATGATTGGGATATCATCTCAACTTAATTAGAGCAAATGTTATATCAGATTTAATGCGATTCTTATTTATATAAAGCACCAAATGGGGGCCATAGTTGGCCGAGTGGTCAGGACTACAGTTCATCTCTCTTCTGGAGTTAGAGGTCTTGGTATCGATTCTAGGTTTCCTCTTTTTCAGGAACAAAAGGTTGAATCCACTAGTACTACCACCTGGAGGCTATAGGGGTTTTACTCTGCTTCTCTTTGGGCCCGGAGGGATTATTCTAGTCCAAAAGGATGGGAACCCTCCGTTAGCCACAAAAAAAAAAAAAACAAAAAAAAAAAGAAAAGAAAACACCAAATGGCTCTAGAGTAATCTGATGGAGAGACACTAGACCCTTTATTATTAGATAATGATACCTTTTCTACATATAATGAGAGAGACACTAGACCCTTTATTCTTAGATAATGATACCTTTTCTACATATAATGAAAGGGTCAAAATAAGTAAAGAAATGTCTTCTCATCCTTATTATACCCAAAAATACTTCAGCCTCACTTATACCCCTCATGTCAGATTTTGAACATAGAAATTTTACTGCCTTCTGCTATCCTCGAATTACTATCTAATACAAATGTATAAACAACATAAAAATAAGGGGATTTAATTGGAAAAAACAGATTAGGTGACAACCATACCAAAAAGGTAATTTTAAGTACCCTAGCACCAAAATCATTCATTTTGCCCGAAAATGTACTTTTTTTTAAGTGCCCTAGCACCAAAATCATTCATTTTGCCCGAAAGTGTTTTTTTTTTTTTTAACATTCTCTACTAGGGTCCCTATCAACCTTTATTTGTAATGTTAAGGGTTGATTGAGACCCTGCAGTCCATTCTAACCTTCACAAAACTCACATTTAATTTGTTTGTAGCGTCTTAATCAACCTTTCTTTGTAATGTTAAGGGTCTCTATCGACCCTACGATATACACTTATAAATGCACGAAACTCATCCCTCATTCCCTGTTCTTGGAAAAAACACGACCATGCTCGACTTGCTTCCCCTCCGTAGGATATTCCCACCTTTTGAAGACCATAAAGCCACATGCAGTTGTTTGGTGGAGAACATTAAAGTGCATATGCTATTGTTTCAAGCAGGCCAATGAAAATGTGGAGTTTGTACTTTGTCCTATAACATGATTTTTTTACTTTTCAGAAACCATTTTCATAATTTCTAGTTCTATATCACCATGGCTCGATAGAAGACCGCCGGTAACCACTGTGAATACGCTTAGCAAGAGGAAAAATAATGAAACAAACAAGAGAGAAAATCGGGCTTCTAAGCCCTAAAATGTATGAACGGATTGAAAGTAGTGTTTCTAGAGACCCTTAACATTAAAAACAAGGTTGATAGGGACCCTAGTAGAGAATGTTAAAAAAAATTACGTTTTCGGGCAAAATGACTGATTTAATGGAATAACACTTAAAATTATCTTTTCTATATGGTGGTCACTTAATCTGTTTTTTTCCAATAAAATCCTTTAAAAACAAATAATAACTCTAGAACCATTACCACATTTGATATACACATATTTATCTGATACATTAATGTAAAACCCATTGGATATATCAAATTTCTAATGTCAATCTTTTAAAGATTGTTAGAAACCAGTAAAGTGATGCAACGTATTTACATACTGTCTGCTATTTTACTTGAGCAGCCGCAATTTCGTTTCGTACATATTTCTTTTTCCAAGACTTCATTTAAAAAGGCGGTTGTATATTACTAAATTATAAGGAGAGAATATAAATGGTAGACATCATGGTCTTTAAGGAATATTTCAAAGTCAACTCATTTCTTTTGTTTTACAAACCTTAGCAATTAGTCTAATTTAAAAATTCTCAATAGTCCCATCTGTCCCCGGCTTCCTTTTGAAGACCCATCTGCAACCTAAAATTATGCCAATGGGACTGGAATTACTAGTTCCGAGGTGTTGTTAAAATGGAAGGATTCATTTCATTGCTTAACGCCTCTCTCAAGGGAGGCTGGATCTCTTGTCTTGTAGAAGCAGGGAGATGCTGATTTGTCCAATCCACATTTGTCACCTATATAAAATCTTAGTACATCTAATGCACTTGCTTCTTTTGAATAAAAGAACCAAGGAAAAGATTTTATATAGATGGCAAATGTGGATCGGACAAAACAGCAACTCCTCATGTTTCTACGAAACAGGGGATTTGGACTCCCAAAGAAAATGCACTATTTGGAACATGCATTTCTTTGCCAGCAAGCGGAGCCATCTTCCCCAATAAAAGAGAAAAAATCTTTTATCAAGAGGACTCAGGATTAAGAATGGTACCTTACCCGAGTGGTAAGTAGTATCAATTCTTACGTGGATATTTTGGGTTCAAACCTTGGGTACATCACATCTTCCCACTTGTGCGGGCTCCTTTCTTCCCGCGTATGCGGACTTACTTATCACTTGAGTGACTGCTTCCCTGTGTGTTTGCGGGCTCTCTTAGATCCCAGCCCCCTTCTATGGTACCAATAAAAGAAAAAAAGAGAACTCAAGATTTTCGTTTGAAGGTGGAAGACCAAGCAGGTAGTTGTATTTTGTGAGAAAATCTAAAATTTTTAGGTGAGTTTTAGGGCAGAACTAAGATTTTTATGTGTGTTTTGGAGGCAGAAGCAAAATCTCCATGCTAGCTATTTTTTTTAGGCGGACTTAGTGGGAATAACCTCAGCGCCCATAAGCCTATATGTAAATATGCCCATGTCAAGAGGTATATCTTTAGAAGGGTAACTATTTTCTTGTTGAATCCTCTATCATCAATTCCTCCCCTTCATACTCAGTTTCTACCAAGTGGGCCACACAATGAATTGACATAGTTACCTTTCACAAAATCCGAGAGTTACCTCGCAGCATAAGGTTATGCTATATATACATAAAACTAAATAAGAGAAGGAATGGAGAGAGTGATTAATAAAGTTGGCCACATTTTACAGTCAAATAAGGTCAAATAATATACCATCAGTGGGGATTAGTCCCATTGGGTCAAAGACCTTAAAATACCCACCTCATTTTTAGGTAAAAATAAAAAGGGTAAGATCAAATAATATATATACATAGGTTCCGCATTTCAAAATCTTCAATTGTTCAAGCTGCGACTCCCAGTTCCACCCAATTTACCTAAGTAGACTTGAGATATTCTTTCAAAAAAAAAAAAAAAGAGCAATATCAACCACTGGATTGACGAAAAACATGGTTCAAAACTCAAATACTAACTGAAAACAATTCACTGGAAGGTTTATTTTTTGTGCACAATGGAGTGTACATCTCAGCAAATACAAACTATCCATTAAATGCAAAGTTCTCACCCTTGTTGCTATATGAATTGTTAGTCAAATTGAAACCATCGGATTGAGCAAACACGATTTAGCTTTGTTTTTTTCTCATGTAACTAATCCAGCGGTCAGGATTACAATAATAGACTTGAAAATTGGGGCATATACCAGTACATGGAGGGAAAATGAAATAGATGGTTTGGCTCCATGATATAAGGTATAAAAGCTTGAGCTGAGCTTAAACTTCTTTTGCATTGTCAAGCCAAGTCCAAGCTAAGGCTACCTCATGTGCTTTAGCTTTCCTTGAGCTCAATTTACCAGTCAATCTCGTCTCGTCTTAGTGTGCGCATAGGCTGAGCCATCAATGCCCGGTCCGAGCCAACTCACTTTGGTCCGCGTTCTGGCCTTGGGTAGTAGAACATCGCCCTGCCAAAATCTAGAATCTAGACCCGTTTAACATTTGAGTCGAGCTTGGAATAAGTGATAGAAAGTGCCAAACTTAGTTCAATATAACCAAGATATATAATACTTATAATTTGGTGATCGATTTTCCGAAACATGAGTTAGAAAGCACATGTAAGTGTAACTGATAGAAAGTCTGGTCTAACCTAATTGACTAAAGGGGTGAGCTTTGAACAAGTCATGTTTGAGGCAGACCGGGCTTGAGGCAGACACTTAAGGCACCTGTGTCGAGCATGTGCCAGATATGCAAGGGCCGGTATTTTTTAGTCGGCTGGGCCTGATATGCCTTAGCCTGGGTCGGCTCATCCCATTAACACCCTACCTCTCGAAGTGCTGGAGTCAAGATTTTCTTGTAGGAAGCAAGTAATGGTTGACCAATAATATTTGTTATTAATCATTTAAAAAATTTGAGTTTTAGCTTCTTTTTCTAATAATAATTGAAAAAAATCCTAAATGTGTAACATATACTGACATTTCTTGATCGTGACATAATATTCTAAAATTCTGAGTCCAATTAAATTATGGGCATAGTAGAACTCACAATAATGAATAAAAAGCGCTCAAAATAATTCTTTTGTCCTTGTTTTAGCACTAAGATAGAGTTTTTTTTTAACTCTAATCTGAATATGACTCATATTGGGCTAATCACATGTAAACCAACCCACCCAAGATTAATTAATGAAAAATCCATTAATTGGTTAGATGTGTTTGTTTGATGGGCCATGATCAGTGGTGAAGCTAGAATTTTCTTGCAGGCGCAAGCAATCATCAATTGATTTTGTCGGTATTGACTTTACGGCACTTCCTTTAACATTAACAATGATAAAAGTGAGGAAAGTTCTATTAATTCTTTGTATAAGTATCACTTGTATTTCATTAAGAGGAGAAATTATAAACCCTAGTAAATTAATGATGTAAAAAAAAATCTCAATATAAACACATGTACATATATCATCCATAGAACAGGATTCCCTTCAAAGTCAATTACAACACCAAAATTTCTTGTCATGAGATTAAGTCATTTTTTACACAAATTTCATAGTCATGAGATTTTTTTATTTAGGTCTATTTTCAAACCACTTTGGGACATTTATATCCCATTTACATACCTATTAAGGAAATACTATATAAAAAATAAAAAATACAGAAAATGATTATAGTACTGATAAAAGGAGTGGAGGAGGAGGATAACATAAATTGAAGTTGACCCAACCAACCCACGCTAGGTCACGATTAGTATCACATATCTTGAACCCTTGCAGATCGGGCCAGGTATGGGTTGGAGCAGCGCAAGTGTTGAGTCAGGAGATGGTAGGATTACTGTCAGATGCTACTATGACAATCATTTACAAGTCGAGTCCAGATCGTCTGAGGCTTTACCCCATAGTGACCATGAGTAGACCTATAATGGTCCACGACGTCACAGTAGGTAGCCTCACGATTGTTGACACCAAAAATGTCACTTTGTCTTTTCATACACTTTCAACATCAAGAAGCTACATGAAGCCTCATCCTACCACGAACAGGCAATACTACTTTAAGCATCAAATTTTTATCAGAATCAAATAAAAACTACAAGATTCTTCAAAACAGCCAAAAGAAAAGTACACATGAAGTTTCGGGCCATTTCAACATTGTTTGACCTAACTTCACTCTTCCAGCAGCTAAACAGGAGCTCTCGGTGGCGGTGAAACTGGAAACCTCGATTCACAAAACAGAGCACACAATTGGCCTCAAAATGCTACTAGCTAGAAAGCTCTACATCAAATTTCAGGCCATACCAACATCATTTGGCCAAAAAAGCAAAAGCCGTAGCAAAATCGGCTCTCCTTACGGCAATAGCGTCAAAGTAATCAGATCTTCTATCAGAGCCTATGAATGATCTCAAAATACTTCCAAAATGCTCTATGTCAAGTTTCTGGTCGAATTGACAACGTTTGACCCTAAATCAACCATAAAACGGCAAAACCAAGACTCTCGACGGCAGAAACCACCGAGACCATCACTCATAAAAAAAATCACATGGGTGATTTTCAAAATACTTCAAAGGGGCTACATGTCAAGTTTCAGATCATTTCGACAATATTTGACCAGACTTTGACTTCCAGAAGCTAAATCAAGCCTCCTGGAGGCAGAGCTCCCTAGGACCATGATTTTCAAATCGGAGCTAATTGATTGTCTTAAAATTACCCCAATAGGCTCCCTGTCATATTTCAGGTCAATCGGACATCTGTTGACCATACATCAAAACTCGGCATCTTCCTCGCGACAAAATCAAGTCTACTAGCGACAAAACCCCACTTCAAAACTCAAACAAAAGCCTTTGCTTTGTCTTATTTATTGATCAAGAGGCTTCACTTCAAGTTTCAGGTCATTCCGGCATCGTTTGACGTAGTTTTGGCTTCTAACGGCAAATCGGCAACTCTATGTGACAAAATCTCTAGCGTTCCCGGAAAATCAGAAACTTTGTCTTCTAATATGCACTGCTTCTCGTCAAGTTTTCTACAAGGAAATCAGACCAATGCATGTGCAAAAATGCCAAGAAAAATATCAAAGAAGAAAGAAGCAGAAAAACCGGAAAAAAAGCTAAAAATCGGCGACCGAAAGGGACAAAAGTCCCCTTGGTCGCCAGCCACCTTGGCCCATTGTCGTCGGCGACTCTGGAAATCCAGGTCTCGTGATTGGTGACGTGGTAGACCGTGATTGGTCTACTTACGGTGACGGTTGGTAAAACCCCTCAGCGGATCATGCTGTGAAGGCTAAGAACAAAAGTGGTCAAATTTTCAAGATATTTTAAAAAGAGAAATTATGGGTCTTTTAGAGTTAGTTGAACAGAAGTAAAGGTACATTTTAGATGAACAAAAGGAAAGGTAGGTTTATGTAAAAAATGAGAAATATATGGGTCGTTTTAAGATTGGATGAAATATAGTGGTCTTTCGGGGAAAAAAAGAAAATAATCAAAGGCAAAAGCGGAACGCTTTATACTACAAGAAATCAGACTTTTAGAGCGGCGGATGAGACTGGATTTAGAGGTGGTTTTTTTCAGCCGCTAAAAGTCCTTTTTCTTTTTGAAAATTTTTTTCTGTTGATAAAAGTGTTGTTTTAGCTTATATACATATTGTCTAAGAGATTTTAGTGGAAATAGCGGCAAAAAAAAAAAAATCCGCTGCAAAATAGGACTTTTAGTGGCTGAAAAAATTTGCCGCTAAATCCAACATCGTTTGCCGCTAAAAGTATAAACACATGACCTATGTTGTGAACACATAAAGGGGAGGGAGTTTTTAGAATATGGAGGGGCTAGTTCGGAGGTTTTTCTTTTTAGATATTGGAGGGGCATGCTGTAAGTGTGGGAGTGGAAAAACACAGTAGGACCTATCTATTGAAAATCCAAAACGTTCAAAAATGAACATATGAATAATGATATGATTAACACATTCTTATGCATTACTACTGATGCTGCTCCCACTATTACTATTTTCTTTACTAGAGGAAATCATGCACCCTTATTATATAACTACATGGTTCCCATAGTCTATTGAGCTATAGTTGGTGACAATCTTATGAATTATTAATTATACACATTAATCACTTTAATAATTATTTAATTAATCTTACGGTGGTACCAACTTCCACTGAAGTAAAATTCGAAAGATCCTACTGAAACGAAGGGGTTTCATTTTTAACGGGCTAAATTTTTTATAGGTGGGAACCACTATGTAGTTCCACTCCCCGTACTCAATGGTGTATATGAATACTACGAGGATTAGTAGTCAAAGAGTTGAGGCCAGTCATTCCCTTGGCCGGGCACGATGCTTGTGATAAGCATGGATGGTTAAAAGGGTAATAGGGAGAGTCACTTAGGATATGATAATGTAAAGTTGTGGAGCCTAGACCCTCTTATGGTGGGGCCTGAATATTGAAATTCTGAACTACTCGGAATTCATTTCTTCCCTTTCTTGGTTGTTCCCAAAATTCTACTATAAGAGGAGTTGGTCTCTTCATAAGTTGAGCGGAGTCAGTCTTATCATAAGTTGCGCATGTATTGCATTAATATGCTCGAGCTTTTTATGGGACCAACTTCTATAAAAGCAAAATTTGGGAAATCCATTTCAGAGAGGGCACGTTCATTTTGAGCGATCCGGATTTTCAATAAGTGGGGTCCATAGTTAAGTACCAATTATCTCACTAGAGCATGAGTAAAAACCAAGAGGGATTGAAACTTGACAGAAGGGTGGTATAGGAAGGTAGTGAGTATTTTCCAGACTTGAGAAAAATAGTTGCTTTTTATTTTTAATGAATTTTGATATACAAATCTCGTTTTTTTATAATAGCGTGGAGCAGAATAAAAAAAATAAATAAGAGGAATGACCCTGCAAGGTTGGTTCTTACAGCTTTTGGTAAAGACTCACTCAAAATCCAAACTTGGAATGGCAATCAAGCCCTCTGCTTTTATTAGTCCAACGGTTCGTAAGAGTCTTGACCGTAAGCTGTACACAGGACCATTATCAATTGAAAAAACAAGAGATTTCGAGTTCAATTTCAATAATAATATAACTTCTATAGTAAGAATATTTAAAATAAATGTAGGCCATGTGGACTTTATTGAAAGTTGAAATTGAAGAAGGAAAAAAATAAGATTGAGATGGCTAAAAACTAAAATTAGACCAATCAAAATCACTGACTATATAAAATAATTTGTGCAAGCAAAATGACATCAATATGTCCTTCCGTTTTACTAAAACTTCAACATTGACAGCAAAAGACACCATCACAAAGTCACAAATTTTAAATCTAAAACAAACCAAAACCTCAGAAAAGGCATCAACTTAATGACCACCTTGATAAATTATTTTTGTGTGGGGGCGTGTAAGACACTCGTGATATAAGTAGTTGGAGGAAAGACCCGGTTAGGAGAAAAGAGGGTTGATAGAGAAAGCTGCCGGCAACGTGGCCGTGATTCTCGCCGTTAACTGACGTCCCCTCGCCGTCTCCGGCCCTCTCTTTCCCCTTATTTTTTCTTATATAAAGAGTGGTAATGTACAACTCCATTTGAGAGTGTCGGCTGCTTTTGTTCTACTTCTCCCAAATAAGACCCAAAAATAGGAGGAGAGAAAACAAGAGTAGGAAAAAAAAAAAAAAAAAAAACAGAGAAATTTCAATTCCTCTTTCTCTCTTTCTTTCTTCCTCTCTTATACTTGTGCTGCATTTCTTTGCTTCTGCTGCATCTTGTGCTTTCATTTCTATCTGGGGTTTAAGGAAGGTGGAGAAGCAGAGAAGAGAGGATTTATTTCCCTTTTTCTGTATCTGGGGTTTGTTTTTTTGTGGGGTTTTGGGTAAAAGAGAGTGAGATCTGAACTGGGTTTTGCTTGCATTGTTGAACTGAGGAGGAAGAAGGGTGAAATCTCAGTTTTGGGTGTTCTTTTTTCTCTTCTGTTTCATTGGCTTTTGATGGTTCATGAGTGAGTCACTGACAGTCCAGCTCTTCTTCATTGCCTTGCGTAATTCAGCCGCAAAATCGCAGCAGAGAAAGAGTGAAAAAGGAAGGGAAGATTCGTGAGCTTTTCGCAAAGAGAACAGCTTTAAATTCCATGCAGATCTAGCGAGTTTCTTCGCTGTCCTTGAATCTCTTTCCTTTTTCTTGCTCTCTTCTTCTACTTCTCTATAGAGAGAGCTATAGTGAGAGAAATGGATCAGATTTCATCAACGACCCTTCTTCCAGAGGCATTTCAAGGAACGAGAGATGACATCACTGAACAAATTGGGTTCATTTGGGAGCAGGTCAAAGGACCTTTAATCGTCCCATTGCTGAAAGTTGCTGTTTTTGTGTGCCTTGCAATGTCTGTAATGCTGTTCCTAGAGAGAGTCTACATGGGTATTGTCATCATCCTTGTGAAACTTTTCAGGAGAAAACCCGAAAAGCGCTACAAATGGGAGCCTATACGTGACGATGTCGAGCTGGGGAACTCTCCATATCCCATGGTCCTTGTTCAAATCCCCATGTACAACGAAAAGGAGGTCCTTTCTTCTCTCTCTTTTCTCAGCTTTTTTGCTCTTCTTCTACATCATTCGTGTAATGCAGAGAATTCAATTCTAATTTTATAGAATAAAGCCCTCTTCATTATTGTTTTAGCCTCTGATACTAACCTGTTTATGTGGTTTTTTAATTTTTTGTGATTGAGGCAGGTTTATGCACTTTCAATTGGAGCAGCATGTGGGCTCTCATGGCCATCGGATCGAATCATAATCCAAGTGCTCGACGATTCAACAGACCCAACCATCAAGGTCCTTCATCAGAGCCCATTAATCCAATCCCAAAAACACCAGAAAAAAAATTTCCTGTTTTTTATTATTATTTTTTTTAATCCTTTGACTTGCTTTTCTCTGGGGTTCTTATTTCCTTTTCCAAGAACTACTACTATCAGTGTCCATCATAGAAGAGTAAATGAATTGGACTTTTTGACCAATTTATCTTTTGAAATTTTATAGTCTCATTTCATTTCTGAGATGGATACCTGTTTTGCTAATTTTCTTTCTTTGAGACGCAGCTGTCGGTTTCTCTAGTTTCTCTAATCCAAATATGTACTAGAGATCAGCAACATAAACATGGGAAGAGAAGAATTATAGTATTTGTTGTTGTTTTGTAGGTTTACTTTTAGTACTATACTATTGTCTGTTTCTTCTTCTTCTTCTTTTCATTTTATTGATGCAACTGTCCTTTTCCTATCATACAACCCGTTTAATAGAAACCACTCCAAACGCAGATAAGAAAATCAATTAAACTCCTGTTTTGATCTCTTTTAGCTGTTTAGTTTAATTAATTTTCTTTGCTGCTTTTGGATTGTTTTCTGTTCAATGGATTTTAGGATGGACAATGATAGTTGCATCAAGAAAATATATTTAAAAAATTGTATCATTTTCAGCTCTTGGAATAATTTATTGTATTTACTTATGCCCATTGATGAGAATTACAAACCCATCAAACAAAAAGTACATTGTCCATTTGTTTTCTTTAATTTTTGTTTTTCTCCTCTTTACCTTTTCTCTGACCTTAACCTATAGCGCACTCAACCACCCAATGAAAAGTTATCAAAGATGCAAACTATAGTTTCATTCTTTTATGATTTCAATATTCTCTTACTTCTTTCGTCTGACAAAGTCCTCTTTATTTTAATTCTCAATGTCATCACATTAAAATCACTTAACAAAAAAAGACCCAAATGAAAACTGAAAGGAAGGGACAACTTTTTCATTGAATTGGACCAGCTCTTATGCAATCTCCTATATACTGGATTTATTGCAATAAGATATAGATATTTTCCTGTGATTGTCAGGGTAAATTCAATTTTTTTGCCTACAGTGAATTCACCACAACATTATCATAAATAACAGATGCTATAAGAACCCAAATTTTCATTTTTTTAAAAATCTAGATTTCTAATTTTCTTAGTTCACTTTTGAGATGTCATCCCAATGAAAACCACAAATCTGAAACTACCCAACATTCTGTATTGTCTATTTTATGATCCTTACATTGATAGTATTTTAAATGAAGGATTTGGTGGAGCTGGAATGCCAGCGATGGGCTAGCAAGGGAATTAATATCAAATATGAGATCCGAGACAATAGAAACGGGTACAAAGCGGGTGCTCTGAAAGAAGGCATGAAGCACAGCTATGTCAGGCACTGCGATTATGTTGCCATCTTCGACGCGGATTTCCAACCCGAACCCGATTTCCTCTGGCGGACTATCCCCTTCCTCCTCCACAATCCTGAGATTGCCCTCGTCCAAGCTCGTTGGAAATTCGGTACTCCCTCATCTCATCTCATCTCATCTCTCTTTATTCGTTTACAATCAATCATCTTTAGGTGGGCCCCACCTTTGGTTGGGGGGATTGGTAGTCGAAGCGGGTTCCTCTTGACTGGGTCTATGCACGCCATGAGTGGACCACTCAAAATCCGCCATGTCACCGCAGCGGACAGTTACTTTCCAGATGCATTGCAGGCTGGCTGGGGTGACCTGCGGTCCCTAAATGATCCACTCAATGGGATTTTAACTCCCCAGATCTGGACACTTCATGGTCTTTCATTGATACCTTTGATATGATGGGCCATGATTGAAGATTCTAACAGGTCCAATCCCTCCTTCCTGGGTCTTCTCTAATAACCGGCTGCATTGATGGTCAGCTTCTCTGTCATTCTCATGACCGTCCACGTTTCTCCTTCTTTCTGATCATGCATGTGGGGTGCCTGTGTGCAATCATTGAATTTGCTCAGCATGAGCAAGTACTGGGAATGGCCATAGTAATATAAACTTCTGACTCTGCACATGCCAAACCAACCAATCAGTGGATAGCTCTGGAATGTGCCATGGCCTAAGTCGCTGCATGGCTTTTTTATAATATAAACATGGATTTACAAATTTGTCTATGGGAATCTAATACTGTAATCATATTTTATATTTGTATATCATGTGTATACAAATATATATTATATTAGTGTATAATTAACTGGGCTTTGATTTATTTGAGTCCAAGTTTAGGTTAATCATTAATGTCTTCTAATATAAACTTGGATAGTGCCTAACCTGCACCCGGATTAAGTTGAAGTTGGGTTTGGATTTGGATATTCTTAATTCATGAATGATCCAAAAGATTGTCTTATTTCACCCAAAGTTTACTTTCCTTACCACCCAAAGTCTGCTTTCCTCGCTACAGGGTCAAGCCCCCTAAGCTAACTGAAAAATATTTCACTATTGTTTATACTTTCAAGAGTATACTTTTTGATAAAATATTGAGTGGTTTGGAGACCCACCTTGAGAGAATGTCAGATATGAAAGAAGAACCATATAGTTCGAGGATTGAGAATTGGGACCCTACCAACTGACACGAATGTCCCTTACAAAACGACACTGAGACCCACCAAGATCATGCAACCAAACCGGATATTTGATGTGTGGACGGACCTGTTTGTAATTTTATGCAAGTAAAGCCTCTGCTTCTCTTTCTTTTTCTTTTTTTTTAATTTTTATTTGGAACTTCTGTTTCAGCTTATAGATATGTCTTCCCTCTCAATTCCCCCACCTTTTCCTTCTTCGCCCATGCTTTTCAGAATCGATCCCAAAGCTAGCAAAAAAAGAAAAAAAATTCTGAGGACAGACTACTTAGGGGGACATTTGTACAGCCATATTTTTCTCAAAATAACATGAAAGTCTTGACATATAAATATATATATATATATATATTTGCAATGAAAATCTTTCGCACTTGCTAGGACCGCTTTTTGTATTTAAAACCACACAAATAAGATATTTTTTAGAAACTACAATTGGTTGAAAAAAATGTTATTATGGAGAGAGTAATAAGTCTGCATAACTCTCGCAACTACACAGACGTGCATTTCTCTCTTTCTTTAATTTATTTTTTTTTGGCTAGTTAATCTAGTGGCGTGAGAGTGATAAGTAAGCCAAACTCTCAAAAGAATAAAAATGCCCGTATAACTCGCAGGTAAATACAAATGAGTGCTTTTTCTTTTCTTTATTGCTTTTTGTCGATTGACCTAATGGTCAGAGTAAATTTGTCCACCCAGAGATCGATACTTGGATAGAGCTGTGAAAGCAGCCGCTCTATCTATATATATAACTCAATAATTCTAAAAAATAAAAATAAAAATAAACTACCTGTCATTCATTTTTAGCTAGAAGATTTTTCCGGGAAAATCTCCTATTTACAAGAAGGGACAACCAGGCTTTGTTTTCACGATATAGTCCCTCATAAATAAAGCTTGCCGGTCCAAGACTATGAGAAAGTATGAGGGTATAAATGTCTTCTCAACTGACATCTTACACCCCACGTGCAATTATGATATGGTGGTATGGTACTTTCCTGCTGCCGACATAGTGCAAGGAGCGGGAGTTCCCACGTCCGTCCTCCACCGACCGACCGCTTTACGTTGCATCCAGCCACGTCGATCAGAACCGTTAAAGGTCCCATCTTTCTTTTCTTCGATTGATCTGTCTATTCGAGTCACATGATTTTGGGCATTGGCACTCCAACAGTCCAACTGGACGGGCTGGTTTGGAATGGACATGTCTCCCTTGCAAGAATGGTGGGCCTAATCAATGTGGGACCCATGTCCAAGAGTATTTGGGCTGATTATGGTAGATTTTGATCTGCTGAGGATCTTTGAATTTATATCATTACACTTCTTAATCGGGTATGGATCCGAACTATGCCTTGTGTGGATCTTTAGTTGAATTTCGGTAGAGATGATTTTCAGTAGTCCAGCTCATGGGGCCCATTTGAATGTATCCCTATCATAGGAGGTGAGACGGATAGAAACGTCTCGCTATAAATGGATAAGGGTCATACAAAAATAATCTCTATTATATTATCACAAACCTTCATTTAACTAACCCAAAAATTTAATCATCTTTTAACCATGCAACTTTTTTGACATATTTACTCTAATGATTTGGGAGTTCTTTTTTTGCAGTGAATGCAGATGAGTGTCTGATGACAAGGCTGCAGGAGATGTCCCTGGACTACCATTTCAAGGTGGAGCAAGAAGTGGGCTCAGCCACCTATGCTTTCTTCGGTTTTAATGGTAGATTTTGTCCTTCCCCACAGCTATATTCTTGGTCCATATTTTGATTATATTTTTCTTACAAGTTAAGAATGTTTTTTTCTATATAAATATAAAAAAGGATCTTGATTTTTCTAAATGATATATGAATAATAAATACAAAATAAAATAGGGACTGCTGGGGTGTGGAGAATTTCTGCCCTGAATGAGGCCGGAGGGTGGAAAGACCGCACCACGGTGGAGGACATGGACTTGGCGGTGCGTGCGAGCCTCAAAGGATGGAAATTCGTATACATAGGTGACGTCAAGGTATTGGTCTTTCATGATGTACTTTTTTTCTTTATATTGTTGTTATTTTATACTAGGCTGAGTGGGACCTAGTTAGTACTCAATGGAACTTGTTTGACTCACTCAATTAAGTTATCGAGTTAAATCACTATGGCCTGATTTGTTTTCATGGAATTGAATACATTGGAACTTATGGTCAAACCATCGCCGCTAAAGGATTAGAAAGTAGCGACAGTAAGGATATAAGATGGAAATGTAGATGTGGCCTTGACTTTCTTGGTATTTAGATTGTTAGGCTAATAGGCCGTGTATTCATTTGTCATCTCCTTCGATTCATTTTCCATTCAAGGGAGATAATTCGATGGTCATTCTTCGATATTGGCCTTCGTTTCTTCAATTTTGGCCATATTAAATTACAAGGCTTAGAATACCTAGAATTTAATTACATGAAACAGACGGGACTTAAATGAGTTTTCAAGCTATTCTCTATACACAAACCTTACTGCATATCTATTGCTTTCTAGTTTGCTCACTCTCCCATATTATACCAAATATCTTGTAGGTTAAAAATGAGCTACCAAGTACTTTCAAGGCATACCGATTTCAACAGCACCGATGGTCATGTGGACCAGCAAATCTATTCAGGAAAATGGCCATGGAGATTGTCAGGAACAGGGTATTTTTCCCCTTCTCTCACATGATTACTTATCTCACTTCATCAACATTTATAACATCAATTAAGGTTTTGCATTTTCGTTTAGCAGATTAATAGCTAGACATGACACATGCAATCTTGGTGGGGTCCATTAGTCCTGCCTAGAGAGTGGGTTGTGAATTATGTGTATGAAAAATCCACCTCATTGAACACTTTTAACCATCCTATACCATTAGGAGAACCATATTTGTCCCATTAGAAAGTAGGATAGGCATGGTTTACCAAACCAGCCCGACAGTATAAAACAAGGTTGACTTGATTAAATTCCTTATCAACAAGTCAGGTTTATATCTACTCCGTTAACCAATATTTACTGATGCATATTTACCATATTTTTGTGTGATCTAGTAACATTTTACCTTATGCTTGTTACAACTAGTATAGTCATTTTATATTTCCATGATCTTTACATGAAATGGACTTTGTAAAGTTCTATCTTTCATTTTGCTCTGCAGAAAGTATCTTTGTGGAAAAAAGTTCATGTGATCTATAACTTCTTCTTTGTCCGGAAGATCATAGCCCATATTGTCACCTTCGTCTTCTACTGCGTCGTAATTCCAACTACCGTTTTGGTTCCGGAAGTCAAGATTCCAAAGTGGGGTGCAGTTTATATCCCTTCCACCATTACCCTCCTCAATGCAGTAGGGACCCCGAGGTTTGCAATCCCTGCATACTGCTCATTTTTAAGGAATTGTAGATCCACATTCTACTTGGAAGTTTTTGAACCTTTATTACTTTCATTTTGTTATATTCACTGGGGTCTCATTCTCTGTCACAGGTCTCTCCATCTAATAGTGTTTTGGATCCTCTTTGAGAATGTAATGTCTCTGCATAGAACGAAAGCAACCTTGATCGGGCTGTTAGAGGCTGGAAGAGTAAATGAATGGGTTGTTACTGAGAAACTAGGAGAGGCTCTTAAGTCCAAGATGGCAATCAAAGCATCAAAGAAACCTCGAATCCAAATTGGGGATAGGTAAGTTTAATTTTACACTTATTCTCTTAATTCTTAAGGAAGCATTTGTCATGCGGAAATTGAGAACCACATTTGGATGGATACTCTTTTCATAACTTCCCCATTCCTTAACATTATGAGTTCTTATTGGCGGAGTTTGCTAATTTTAGTTTGGGATAGAGAAATCAAGACACTTGAATCTCATCTCTGTGATTTCTGATTTTTGCTCTGCACCATACTAACAGCAGAATGGACTATATAGTTATTTGTCTAACAAGATTCTCTAGACAGTTATGGTTTGGTCACATCCAAATGCACCATAGACCTCATTTTGGTCAATGGTCTTGTAGTATGGATATCGAATCTTTTTTACCATCGATTGAGTAATCTGAGTTCATATTGTGTGCTTGCCCCTTACATATAGTAAAAAAAGATCAGTAATTGCAATGTACTGTCATCATCTAATTTTGAATTCTCATGTTCATGATTCTCATCATCAGACTTCATCTCTTGGAGCTTGGCGTAGGAGCATACCTCTTCTTTTGTGCTTGCTATGATTTCGCCTTTGGGAAGAACCATTTCTTCATATACCTATACTTCCAGGCCATTGCATTCTTTATCATGGGTTTTGGCTACGTTGGCACCTTTGTCCCGAACTCCTAAGGAAGCCCGGTACAGGATAACCATGTCCCTGTTTGGCATTCATTTCATGATTGTATTATCTTCTCTACATTATATTGTCATTTGCAGCATTCTTCATCCGTATTCATTGCGCCTTCATATCCCGAGGAAAAAGAACACATCATTGTTTTAAGCTGGAGTGAAGCTTCATACCATGAAAGAAAGGATTGGTGTGTGAATACTCGGAGACATGGAAGTTGTGCAATTACTTCCTCACATGGATAAATTATATATAGAAGAAAGAAAAACAAACAAGCAAAAAGTAGAAGCAATAGCCTATAAATTAAGCTTTGGGACAATTAGTCCAGTGGTGTAAACATGTGTGGATATATGTGTGGGAATTTTGTAGCTACCTCTTTTGTCATCCTGTTTGGGAAGAAATAAGCAAATGGCTTGGTAGGAAAATTACAAGTTGTCATTTATTTATTTTTTTACCTTCTTTTTTTCTAAATTTTCTTTACGTTTTACTCGAATAGAAAGAAGGGCATACAACTAGTCCTCCTTGGATTGAAAAGGGGATGCCATAGTTAGAAGGTCATTGGCTGAATTAATCAATGATGTTGGATGGTGGCTTGATGGGAAGTTTCTATAGTCACTATTATTCGTTTATTTGGCTAGTCTTAAACCTAGATAAAAGAGGAGGGTTGTCACTTCCCTATCCCAAGATTACCTGGGCAAGGTAACCCCCGAGGTGCGACACATGTCATTTAACAATTAATTGCGGAAGCATCTACACATTCCAAATATCATAAATCATTCCATGATTAGTCTAATTAACATTCCATTTTTATACAAAACATATTTACAATTAACTACATAAGTAGAGATTACAAAAGCACACCCTACAAAGTTTAACAACATATGAGATCAAGTTCCCAAAATGATTTCTCCAAAATATCCAAACGAAATGCATCAACTGTATAAACTCCAACCCTCAAACTCAATATGCTATCCAAAAGACCCCCATGACGCTCTTCAGAAAATGAGGACTAGATGGTACCATTAGCTTCCCACTCTTTTAATCTTGTAGGAACATCTTCGGTCTCCTCTCTCTCCTGGGCCTCCCCGAGGCCGGGTGCGGTACCTGTGTCTATGACACCAATAGATAGCGTTGTGAATATGATAATTCAACAAGTATAAACAGTAATAAGTTATCACATGTTACATCAAATTCAGATTAATGACAGATGATAAAGAGATCAATACCGAGTCAAACTAGGTACTTGTGCAATAATGAACAATTTATGTTGTACGAATCAATTAAGGAAATATACATACTTGTTGGCTATTACATTATGCTCATCCTCTCAATAAGAGCGAATCTTGTTGGATGTCACCAATGACCTAATCAAAAGTTCTCCTAGCTATCCGGTTCTAAAGTTCCGGTGCTCCAGACAACCTCATGTAGTGATCTCGAATAACTAAACCGTACTTAACACCGTCCAGTATTACACGGTCGAAGCTAAGTAGTACCGAACCATTCGAATCGAATAATAATAGGACTTGAGTAAAATTTCCACTCTACTTCAGTTCTAATTGAGTCGAATCATAATTTTATTTATACACATACTTACTCAATTTAAATCTCAATCGGAATACCTCAACAATTCTATAACAACTACAACAAGGAATTGGAGAAACTATAATTTATGCATATGATTGTTTTGTCAGAATTCGAGGTCAATGATGGAATCCAACTCAATATGAAATGCAATAGATTTAAAAGAATCAAGGTAGTTTACTAGCCAATCTACTCTAATCATCAATCTTCTTTCACTGTCCAATACGATGTAGTTTAAGGTGATTCAATGTATTGCTATCCCTAGATTGGTATCACATTGTGTATGACGGTACATCGAATTCTAAACCAACGCCCATGCCGAAGTGATAGACTAGTAGAATAATTTACACAAGACGATCTTAGCCTCAAAGGTCCCCTCATGAGGTTGAATTTCCAGTTGAGCATGTTTAAGGTCAAAGGCTGGACCATCCTATGGCCTTACAAAGCCTCCCATCCTTAAATTCCTGTGGTTTAAAATTGTCGGTTAACCGAGTCCGATTCACTGATAGGTGACCGAAGTTGGTCATAAGGAAAAAGGCCCTCCGGTTACTCTGACAGAAGTAGTTTGGTTAAGTTCGGTTGAGTGTCGATTAACCGCTCAATTTCCTGCAATTTCCTACATTATGTTTCTTGAACTGACCCTTAGCCGAACTCCTACGTTCAGAGTAGAATCTCAAACTCATTCATTGCCTTTCATCCTTCTCCAGTCCAAGGCTTTGCAAAAGTCATAACCTACATTAAATTAAGCCTACATGCTCACCACCATCTATTCCCTATACATTACCATCTCCATTATATAACAATCCATGACAAGAAGCAATCTAAGTTAGAATACAAGGCTAAAATTGAGTAATGTAACTAAACCTCATTGTATGATCAAAGCAAAGCATTATGCATGAATCAATTATGTTTACACTTGCCTCAATTGATGGTTTTCAACTCTAATTCTCTCTCTTGACTCAAAAGTAGGGAAAACCCTCAATTCACAACCCTAATAAAGAAATTCATGCCAAATCTATAATGAGAATGCATGCATGTAAAAGGAAGGGGTCTCCTTGACTCAAGTGACAACAAA
This sequence comes from Persea americana, assembly GCA_029852735.1. Classification (NCBI taxonomy): domain Eukaryota; kingdom Viridiplantae; phylum Streptophyta; class Magnoliopsida; order Laurales; family Lauraceae; genus Persea; species Persea americana. The sequence continues at coordinate 44,507,112 of CM056813.1, forward strand.
ATCTAAAATGGGGTTGAGGTTCTCACCTATTGCCACTGAGAGGAAGTTGTAGGAAGGTGATCTTCCAAATTCAAGAGATAAGAAGGTGGAGAAGAAGATGGAGAAGCACAATCTCTCCTTTAAATCCACATGCAATCTCCCCCTTTGATGATTTGAAAAGAAAGAGAATGCAGAATAAGGTGAACAAAACTGGTTCTCTCTTGTAAAATGAAAGAGAATGATCGATTCAAAGGGCTGGGTTGTTTTAAAAGAGCATTTCTATACTTTTATAAGAAGGTCCACTCTTCCTTATGTAATTACAATTAAGGTCAAATGATGCTCAAGATGATTAATGTCACATCCCGGACCCGAGAATCTCCTGATTAGGGTGGTCCCCAAGGTGTGACACGCGTACTCCTATGAACTCACACCTGTTCCGGACCAAGTCCGAATTCATGAAGGAGAAAATTCCACATTTAACACCTGTCAAAGAACATTTATTTGCGAAGCATGTATATCATCAATAACGAAGCCATGAGCAGTTTATTAATCAATCCATTATATTACCATCACTTTATAGCAAAGCTAATAATAATTTAAACCTTCAATACATACTTAAACTAAGTGCAAGAGTAACTATCTAATCTTAAGTTATGATTACCACACTTGTACATACTCCGGAGATCAAAGCTAACCATTAACCTTACCGATCATGTTTCTAATCTGGAGCACTATCAATTATCCTCTTTGGTAACTTGGAACCCTGTGACACCAAGTGTAGCACCATGAATACGATGATTCAACAATGTATGAGCAATTAAGATATATCACATGTTATACCAAATTTGAATTATCGACAGAAGATTAAAAGATGTCAAATAATCGAAAAACTAGGCACATTGTGCACTTAAGAATAAATCATGCTTTATCGAATCATAAAACAGATACTTACATTCTAGTTGGCTATTACCTTAGATCAATCCTCCCTTAATAGAGAGCACGCGTTTTGGGATATCACGAGGGGCCCGGCAAAAGGTCCTCCTGGCTACTCGGGTTCTAGAGTTTCGGTACTCTAAGCTGTCTACTGCAGTGACGTACACAAATCTAAATCAAGACCCACCCCGTGAAGTATCGTCTAGTCGAAGCAAAGTAATGCTGACTCATTCAATTCAATCAAGTACACCCACTTCTGTCTCACCTCCTCGGGGTAGGATCTTGACTTGGGGTCTCACCTCCTCTGGGTAGGATCTTGACATCGGTTGGTCATTCACTTTCACTCCGTCTCACCTCCTCGGGGTAGGATCTTGACCTTCAGTCTCACCTCCTCTGGGTAGGATCTTGACTTCATGGGACGTTACAGTTTATCAAGTCCATGCATGACACAATTGTAAGGTAATAGCAATACTACAAGAGAATAACACGAATACTATATAAAACAATCCTTGATATATTTGAGGGCAATAATCAAGTCAATAAGATTAATGGAATCAAGGAGGTTTACTAGCCAATCCTAATCTAATTACCCGTCATCTCTAACCGTCCATTTCGATATAGTTTTAGGTAATTCGATGCACGTGCTACATTTTTATTGATGTCACTTGTGTATATGTGAAGTACATCGAATTTCTCTAAATCAACGCCCATGGCAAAGTTCTAGAAGAGACGGATAAGCAAATGAGATAATCTCGGCCCAAGATTTCTCATGTGTTACAATTTCCATTGGACTATGATAATCGATGATGGGTGCCATTTTATAGACTTACAAGGTCAATCCTTTACAACCTAAAAACCTTATTGGTATAATGTTTATGTCACAATCATCCTCAGGGATTGATTATGAAGAGTTTAGGCTTTTTGAAGTGGGATTAACTCCCTTAATGGCCAATGGTTCCAACCTAGGAGTCCAACTAGATTTAAAGTCCCTTTTTCCAAAAGAGATAGGGCCCAGTTCAATGGTCTAAATATTTACTTTCTCTCCCAATCTCCGGTCATTAGGTAGTGTACAACAATGGATTCCACACTTCAAGAGCTTTCCAATGGTATGTGGAACTCTAAAATCCGATATACGGGTAAAAAGTTATGGCCAAGCGAAGTTGATACTGCCGGGCCCAATGGGCCGATGCTCCTGAGCGGGCCCAATTCGGCTGGCGCAATTATGGGTAATTTCTGATTCTGAAAATGCCCAATTTCAGCCATTCTTCTCCTATTTCAATTACCAATAATCATTAGACCATATTAGACATGATTTGAGCCTCCAAAGCTCCATGTACAAGCTATTTCATCAAGCCACATCCATTCCATTATCCATTAACATTCATATATATAGAACCCATTCCACATTATGAATTCCATTCAAATAAAAAGGCTGAATTTTGATATCCAAGAGAAATATAGCATTCAATCAAAGAATCAATTAACATGCATAAATCCAATTTGCTCATACTTGCCTCTTTTTGGTGCTTTTCACTCTAATTCTTTCCTTTGACTTAATTGAAGCTAAAACCCCCAATTTTCTAAGCTTAAGCTAAACCCTACAATGAAAAAGTAATGAATGAAAATGAGTTAACATGCATGCAATTTAAATGAGTCTAAACAATCCCTAATAGGCTTAGAATATCATTTAGAAGATGGGTTCTTACCAATAGAGAATATGGTGGTGAGAGGAAGCTTGAAAGTGAAGAAGATGATGCACTTGGGTTGGGGAAAAGCTTCCTGGCTTCTCAATCTAACATGGACGGTCCTCTTCCATGGCTTCCAGTTAATCATCCAAGACATTAGAAAGGTGTAGAGATTCCATAAAAGAAATGTGTGAAGAGGAGAAGGGAATGAAGAGGAATGGGTTCTCAGTCCATGGAAATAGGAAAATTGAAGGGAATCGTTGGCTGGTGGCTTATAAGAGAACTTTTGTTCTCCTTTGCATGCAAACCCAGGTTCAATAGGGTAATCTTAGAAAAGGGCTTTTCGGCTTAGATGGGTTGAAAATAGGCCTAGAACTGGGTTGAGTTGGGTCCAAAAGGTTTATGTCCAATTATGAAAATTAATGCTTATGACATGCTTTATGAAATGCTCTAAACCCATTAGACTTTGGCAACACATGCGTGGCCAAATTATCAAAAGGCCATAGGTCTACCAAGTTGGCCCCAAAACTCTACTAATCTACCTAATCCATCACAAAGATAATCCAAAACATCCATGAGGTACCTAATCAAGGTTATTTAGGTACTAAACCTACTAAGTTGGGGTTGAGGTCTAACAATTAATTTGAAGTATAAAGGAGCGGAGTCCAATATGAAAATTGATGTACTCGACGAGATACACATGATGACACTACAATGGCATGCATATGATGAAAAATTGAAAAATCTAAAATTACGAGAAAGTCCTTGGCTCTACCTAAATGAGTCAAGTCCGTTTCAAACTGCCTATCCATGACCCGAGGTTTAACCCAATAGCCTAATTATGGTCTACTAAAGTTCAAACAACTTAATTATCAACTAAACACGGTTAAATTTAAAAAAACCTAATTATTTAGTTTTAATTAAGGTTAAATCGGGTCGGGGTGTTACAATGGTTGCCTTATGTAGGTTAACAGCCAGCATAAAAATTTATCACAACCCAAACATGAGCGCTTTCAAGAGAATGGAACAGTATCAATAGGGGATAAAATTAGAAGAACTCATTTGAGATGGTTTGGGAATATCCAACGCACGCTGGTAATGGCGGCAATAAGAAAAATCTTAACTGTGCAAGTTGATGGCCCACCAAGGGGAGGGGGGGTAGGCCAAACAGGACGCGGATAGAAATAGTAAAAACAAATTTAAAAAATGCAAGTTATATGAGGGTTTGGCTAAGGATAGATCGAAATGGAGAAATACAATTCATGTAGCCAACTCAAACATAGTTGGGACAAGGCTAACTTTGATGATGATGATGATGACGACCACGACGATGGTGGCTGGCCCTTAAACATAATTGATTCCCAACTATAGTTTAAAAACCTTAGAGCTTTAACATTAAGATTATCTTGAACCTCGAAACCATAATCTCATATTCATAATGTTTAGTTTGGGTGTCTGACAATTAACTTCGGGCATCTTTCTTAAAGGTCTTTTCCATTTTATTTAATCTTGAATATATCGTAGCAGTTTTTCAAGAGTCCCAAATGAAAATAGACGAAAGTTCTGATAGTTTAATGAAGGATAGAGTTATCATCCTGATTCTAAATGCACATGCAAAGAAAGCTTTGTGTCAGTGGTAGACCCAAGAAACTTTCCTAATTCCCAGGAGGGACACAACGTAAATAAAAACAAGGGCAACACATGACAATGTATGTCCTTTGTATCTCTACTCTTTTTTGGATAATCCTATGAAAAAAAGCCATTAAAAAAGGAGTCATAAAAAAATAGGCTAGAATCAAAAGGAGTGTTTGTTATTGAGAGGATCTACTTTAAATAGACTTTTTAAAATCAACGGTTGATAGCTTTTCACAAATATCTCAAGATCCACAAGATATCAAAGCTTGATAATTGACCTTATACTGTGTTTAACCTTCCAAAGAGATCTGACTGCTTGGATCTTCTGTATGGCTCCCACAGAATTTAGAAAATATCATCCAATGGATCACTTTTTGCACATATCTCGAGATTGGTGATGATCCAACGACTTAGATTTGGTCCCATAATCGTGCTTGTTCTTAGGAACAATTTCAATGATTTGGATCATGATTTACTTTCCCATAAATAATATTTAAAAAAGAGAGAGAGAAAAGTATGATTGCTTATGGACTAATCCAAAATTGAGCATGTTACATCAATGGTTGATATTGTTTTGCAAACATCTCGAGATCCACAAAGTATAAAGTCTTGAAAATTGACCCCATAGCCGTGTATAGCTTTCCAAAGAGATCTAATGATTTAGATCTTGTGTTTGGGGCCCACAAAATCCAGAAAATATCATCTAGTGGCTCATCATTTTTGCACATATCTCGAGATTGGTGAGGATCTAGCGGCAAAAATTTAGTCCTATAGCCATGTTTGGTCTTGTGAACATTTCCAACGATTTGGAACGTGACTTACTCTCTCAGATTTTAAAAATAATTTAGAAAATGGACTGGGGTGTTGTAGATCCAGAAACACTGTTCATTAACCTTTATTTTATTTTTTTGCCTCTACATTCCAAATGCATCCAATGGCGGGCTGTGAAAAAAAGAGGCATTATCTCTACCTCTCTACATCAAGCAGAGACTAAAACACACTGCGAAACACCTCTATTATCAAAATCTCTACCTGCTTTAGAGATTTATAGAATTAGAAGCAAAAAGGAATGATGCAAAACAGGGGCTTAGTTTAAATCTACATCTTCTGAAGAGTGGTGCACTCTTTTATTACTGTGGTTGTAAAATTGAAAGTAGCGAAACCACACTTTAGGTGCAATTTTGCTACAATATCTGTTATTCTCCAATTCAGTTCGAGAATTTGAATGGTCTGAATCTCCACACCTAGCAACCAAAAGCACATTTAAACAAAAAAAAATTGCAAATTTCATATTTGTCTTGTAAACAATGTCATACAAATGAGAGTCATTCAAATGGTTTAGTTGTTGTTAGAGAGATATGGAGGAAAAGGATAATTATCATTACAAAAAAAATGTCCTTAATCGTTACAAAAATGGTCCTTAATCAATTATTAAACTACTCTTTCTTGAGCGGTAGAATGCATTTGATATAAAATACAAAAATTAATGAGTCACGACAATATCTTTTGTAAGGTAATCTTGGGCACGATGGACTGCAGTTCGTGAATCCCAAGAAGGACAAGTTTGCCAACTTCCATCCTAATATCAAAATATCTCCCCGTAAAATATCTCTGCCAACCAAACTTGTGATAGCGCAGTTGGCCAGTGTAAGGTTCATTTTGAGTTTGTCTAATTCATTTGGTAATGGAGAAAATCGGGAATTGAATTAATAGTGCATTTTATAGATGGACTGTCCAGATTGAAGATTAAAGAAAAAAAATCAAGAAAATAGAAGTTATTATGGGCGCTCGAGCGAATGCTCCACCCCCGCTCAAGCAGACCCACACAAAATGTCAAGCGCTCAAGCTCATCCTTCCCGCGCTCGACCCAGATACACGAGGAGCAAGTTTTCCAGAGACAGAACCTCATGCGCTGAGCCGACCCATCCTGCGCTCGAACAGACCATATGCGCGAAATTAGAATTCTGATTCGGAAACACTTCCTAATTTCTATCAGATTACTTATTTAAGTCTTACCTGCTCTACAAGTCTTAAGGCAAGAATTAAAGCTTATAATAGCCTTCCTCTCTCAATTCTAAGGTACATCTTTCCCATCCAAAACCTAAAGATCAATTGAGAGATTGTTTCTCATCCAAAGCTTCATCAAGTTGTTGTGCTGAAGTTCAGTGTCTTTGGAGTTCTTTTTGCTACTATTTCACAGTATAATCATCTTGAAGAGGCATTCAAGGTGGTTGGTTCAAGCACGATGAAGGTGTACGGCGAGTGGTCGGCAAGATGAAAGCGGTCCTTAGGTTGAGTTGCAAGTGGGCAAGGGTTGTGAGTAATATTTCTTGTAACTTTCAGTTTATAGTGCTTGGTTTCATGTGTTGGTCAAGACGATAAGGCCCATGGTTTTTTCCCGAATAAGGTTTTCCACATATACATCATGTCTCTCCTTCTCTTTGTGGTGATTGCTTTAAATTGGACTTAGGATTAATCACTAGTTTAATCGCTAGTCTATCTGGAAATCTAGTAGAGAATCTATTTAGAGGGATATATGCCTATGTTAAGGCCCAATTTTCAATTGATATTAGAGCGGGTTGTACTAAGTTATTATGTGATCTATAAATCAGTGTTCTCTAATGGATTTCAATAGAAAAGGAACGTCTACTACCAAGCCCCCACTCTTAGACAAAACCAATTATGCTTACCGAAAAGTAAGGACGATTGCATTCCTTAGGGCTATAGACGGTCAAGTCTGGGATATAGTAGTGGAGGGGTATTCTGACCCCACCATGGTTGTAAATGGTCAAAGAAAACTCAAACTCAAAGCCCAATGGACCGATGCTGAAAAGACCAAGTCTAATTGCAATAATAAGTCCATTAATGCAATCTACAATAGAGTTACCCTTGCAAAATTTCATAGGATTTCCGCATGCCCTAATGCCAAGGAGGCACGGGATTTGCTAAGGACTACTCATGAGGGAACTGACACTGTTAAGCAAACCAAACTCTAAAACTTGACAACCGCTTTTGAGACGATATGGATGAAAGATTCTAAAACTTTCGATGAGTTCAATTATAATCTGAGTAAAATTATGAACTCAAGTTTTGATTTGGGAGAACCTATACCTCAACCCAAGATGGTCGAGAATATATTAAAGTCACTCCCGGAGAGATTTCGTCCAAAGGAGTTGCCATTGAGGAGTGTCAAGATCTAAATTTCCTTAGTGTAGAAGAATTAGTTGGAAATTTATTGACCTATGAAGCCAATCATTGTCAGAGTAAGAATGGTAAGAAATTGCACTTAAGTCTTCCAAATCTACGGAGGATGATTCTAAATCAGATTGTGACTCATGCTGCGGAGTTTGAAAAATACTTTGTTAGAAAATTCAGAAAGATGCGAAAGAATAAAAAAGCTATGAATGACTCATAGAACCCTAAGGCACCCTGAAATACTAAATTTGTGCCTAAATCTGAAAAGAACCCATCAAAAGGGTCCTCCAAGCCTATTCAATGCTATGAGTGTCAAGGCTATTGTTACACTACTACAAAGTGTGCCAATAGAAAAGAAAAGAACAAAGGTAAGGCTCTTAATGTTTCTTGGGAAGAGGATACAGATGAAAATAAAAGTGAACATGAGTCTCCTACTAATGGGTCGGGAAAGTTCGTTGCTCTTATGGCACTCTAATGTTTCATCTGTAGATGAATCTAAGTCAGACAAAGAATTAGATCTTAATGATTTTTCTGACCAAGAACAAAATGTCGAGGAAGACTACAAGAGATTACTTCAAGAATCTATCAGGTTGGCAAAGACAAGCGAGAAAAGAGCCTTGAAGCTTAAGGCAATGGAAGCAAACAATGCCTCTCTATAAGCTACCTTGGAAGACTTAAAATCTAAGGTAAAACAATTAGAAGAACAACATTAATTTTGTCTAACAACTTAATTGCTCCAGGGAAGGAGAATGAGCTTCTAAAGGAACAAGCGCTAAAAGCTAAAACTGAATTGGACAGTTTGCAAAATGACTTGAACATGTGTAAATCTGAAAAAGACGACTTGGCTGGAAAACTGAAGATGGTTCTCACCGAACTAGATTCCTCCAAATCATCAATCAAACGGATGAACGCTGGCTCTAAGAAACTTGATGAGATCCTTGGAAGGCAAACGAATGATAAGTCGAAATCTAGAATTGGCTTCAATAAAAGTAAGTCTATATTTGTTTGAGGACTACTGTATACTCAATGACACCCATAATTCACAATGTTCAACCCAGAAAATATGTGAATGCTAATTATAAGAATGTGCAAAAGCGTAAATCTACACCCACTTGTCACTTTTGTGGGATCAAGGGCACATTAGACCACATTGCACTAAGATGATAAATCATATGAGAAATCAGCAGAGGAAGAAGTATGACTTTCCTCAACAAGTCAAGATAAAGTCTGTCTGAAGTCGTAAGTCTGACATGTGCTATAATGTGGTCCGCACTGCGCTTACAAGAATCAATTGAGAATGCCAAGGTTGATCCTCCTCTCCGTAAGCCCCTAGGCATTGGCCAAACATAATCCTCCAAGCGAGTTTTTACTTGCACATGCATACTTTTTCAAGCTAATATTGAGATTATAGATCAATGCATTTGAGACCTTTTAGGCGGCTAGGATTTCAAAATTCTTAGGGAGCTTCTAAATGCGCCCAAACACCCCCCCCCCCCCCCCCCCCCCCCCCCCCCCCCCGATTTGCACACCCTTTTTCTCTCCACACGCACCGCTAAACTTAAAGATTTACAAAATTCACCATCTTCACCCCCATAATACCTAAATTGCCCTAACCTCGACTCCCTCTTTTCTCACTACACTCCCCTTCCTCCCCCTTACTCTATTGCCCCTTACCCTCCCCCTCAATCTCTTCTCACTCCCGGTATCCTCTCTCTCTCTCTCTCCATCTCTTTTTCATTATTTGTAGTAGTTTTTTAGAGTTTTTTTGGCTGTTAGAGGCCTTCTATGGTGGTTGGATTGGCCTCAAAATGGTTTGAAGGGGTCAGAGAGAGGTCATCTCTCTCACTCCCTCTCCCTCGACCCCCTTTTTTTTGTTTCGTGTATGTTCCGCCACTAAGGGCTGAACATAATTAAATTGTTCGGCCTGAGTGTCTGAATAGTTTAAATATGTTCAGCAACACAGGGCCAAACAAATCGCGACGCAACTACTTTAAAGTGATAAAAAAAAAACTCCCCTAAATGCACATTCTTGCTGCTAAAATGATCACAAACCCTGATTTGCTTGTCCATTGCTCAAGAATGATAAATCAAAAGAAGAGGCGAAATGACAAAACCAATCATCGTCCTAGTAGTTCATTTCTCATTTCCTTTTTATTCTATCTCCCGAAAAGGAATCATTATTTTATGCTCATTTTTTAGAGTTAACCTTAAATCTATATTCATTTTTAACTACTAATGGTATAAATCCTATGAATTCAATTCCTTTGTATTTTAATGCAAGCAAACAGGCCCTTGAGTTTCACATAAGCTACAGGTGTTCGATTCTTTCCCATTATCAGTTTGTTTTCAAAATCTTAAATAGATTTTAAACACTGCATGGAAACAAACTAGCTGGACATAAATTCTATTCAAATAATTGAGTCAAATGAGCTTGTTTGTTTGCATGGAATTGAAATACATAGTGGATTCTAGTCGGCCTATTTGTTTGCATAGATATGAATATTTATGCAGATTAAAAATATCCACATTTCATAAATTTACACAAATATATGTTGTGTACATAATGGTAAAGGCGATGAGCACACATACATAATAATATAATATATATTTTTTATTGAAATATATGATATATATCATACATATTAATGAACAGAGAACCCGGCCAGATCTTGCCCTTAAGATGGCGAGCTTTTCAAAATTGGGTCCTACCCTATCCTCAAACTTTAGGGCAAAAAAAAAAGACCCTCCTTTTACAAGCTTTAGCGTGCACACTTCCACGTTTACACCATTGGGTCAACTTTCCTTGAGGACCATTTGAATCTGCATAAATCCTGTTAAGGTATTTTTACGCAAATGATATTTCATGCATTTGGACATTTAGGACCTATTTGTTTGCATTATAATATGTATAAATTAAATACATAAATTTCATACCATAGGTGGTTAAAAATAAAAATCAAATGTGAATTTTTAAAATAAGCGTCAAATGACCATTCCTCTTGAAATCAAAAGAAATAGGAAATGAAACTTTTTATTCTATTTCCCTAAAATGAAACATTATTCGATGCTCAGTTTTCAAAGTTAACATTTAGTCTTCATTTTAACTACAAATGGTATGAATCCTACGAATTCAATTTCTATGTATTTTAATGCAAGAGGCCCTTGAGTTTCGCATACATACAGTTGTTTGGTTCTTTCCCATTATCAGTTAGTTATCAGAGTCAAAAATAGATTTTAAACATTGCATGGAAAGAAACTGGCTCGACATAAATTCTGTTCAAGATTAATGTGGAGTTGACCATCATATATGAAAAGAAATTATAACTAGGTGATTTTTCCAAACATTACTCATCCAAACTTGAGCAAGCCATTTAGCTCCATTGTCACCTAGTCATATTATGTAAAACGATTCTGACCAAGTAGCTAGATGACCTACCGAGTGTTTAAACCATGATTCAGATAGGACAAAAATATTTTAACCATAATACGAACTGAGCCTGCTTAAAAATGAATCCAGTGCCACTGCAAGCACAAGTTATGAGACAGATGCTATACCACGGCTGGATGCAAAGTCCAGTGTGCCAATGCAAAAGGAGATTTCGAGTTTTGGCATAAAAGTAAAGGTGCTAGTACAATCTGTCATTGGTAATTTGGATTTGAGAAGAAAAGGTGGGGTTAAATTGGGAGGGGGAAATGATCACTTCAGATGTATATATCATTGGACATCTGTAACTTTCTCTTTTTTGCACATAGTTTCTATATAGTTCCTGCTTCTATGTGTGTTTTTTAATGGTTCCTGTTTCTCCGTTCTCGAAATTAAGTTTTCTTTTGTCAAATGGGTTAGTGGGTCACAGCCCATGACAAATAAAGCCCAACTTGTGGGTCAAAACAAGTCTCATGTGTATAGCTATGTAATTGATTCTTTGCCTTATTAGGAGATATGATTAGATGATAATTAGATTAGGATGACTGTAATTTAGTTAATTACATCAATCACTGTAACTCATATGGAAACATGAAATCTATATATTGAAGCATCGTGACCCTCAAAAGGGATCATCGAATTCACAAAAGCATCTCTCTCTTCTTCTTGCTGGCTTTGACATGGTATCAAAGCTCTAAGCAAACACAACTCCATACAGAGTTTTCTGAGTGATCTTCTCCATCTTCCAAGCATTGGAAGTCGTCCAGTATCTTCTCTACCTCAAGAAACCTTCATTCGTTGGTCTGATCAAGGTGTGATTATACGCGGCCCACCCCAGATCATCACTACTGTATTTGGAGATTGCAACCACTCTGGTCGTCTACTTCTTCTAGTATTTGTGGACATTTTTTGAGGATTTTTGGCATCACAGAGGTAGGCTTTCTACCCCTTCTAGAGAAATTTCAGTTTCTGCAGTGTATTTCCATCACAGCCGTCCAAGTTTTTGGATCTAGCTCTATTTGGTGAGCAATCTAGCTTGTTTGGTGCAAATTTTGTCTCTTCATTACTCTATGATCTCGCACCTGTTGTCTGCTGCACTCCATTCTGTCTAGAAAATCTTGCTCGCCTGGGGCATTTTTTTTTTTTTGTGAAAAATTGCATTTTTTTCAGTGCTGTCATCCCTGATTGATCAGTTGGACATATTGGAAGTCTTCTCATATCTTATTAGCATTCCTTCTCAGTCTGATTTAAGTACAATTGGATTTTCTTGCACAGTTTAATAGATCTACTGATTACTAAAATGGAAAAGCATGAAATTGCCTTGATAAAATTTAATGGCAAGAATTACACTTCCTGGTTCTATCAATTTCAAGTCTATCTTGAAGGAAAGGAAATGTGGGGACTTGTTTCAAGATAGGATCCACGACCTAAGGAAGATGAGAAAAAAATATTCTCTTGGAATACGAAGGATGCCAAGATAAAAACCTGGATTCCTGGTTCTGTTGAACCACAATATATCCTGAATCTTAAACCTTATAAGACCTTCAAGGAGATGTGGGAATATCTGAAACAAGTGTATCACCAAGGGCACTCTGCCCGTCAATACCAACTTGAACTGGAGATCGCTCAGTATTCCCAAGGCACGTCGTCCATCCAGGACTACTATACAGGTTTCCTCAATTTATAGGCAGAATATGATGACATCAAATACCTCAATGTATCTGAGGTAGCTCTTTCTGAGATTCAAAAATTATAGGCAACTTCTCATAGAGACCAGTTCCTCATGAAATTGAAATTTGAATATGAGATCATTCGTTCCAATCTGATGAGCAGGGTTCCCTCTCCATCCCTGAATGAGTGTCTTAATGAACTCTTGCGCAAGGAACAAAGTCAACTCATTCAGCATGTTCTGAAGCATCAGTCCTCAGGAAACTCTCATGATATAGCATATGCTGCAACTACTAATTATACCCCTGGTGTCTCTCACGGTCCGGGAGGGATCGTTCATCATAACTCTTCTGCTGCTAAAGGACAACCCCCTGCAAGAGATCTCAGCAAAATCCAATGCTTTGGCTGTAAGAGTTATGGCCACTATGCCTCACAGTGTAAGACTAAGTTTTGTAATTACTGCAAAACAAATGGTCATGTTATTACTGATTGCAAAAGGCGGCCACAAAATCGCACTCCACGAGCATATCATGTCATCACTGCAGATGCTACTGCTTCTAGCAATAGTCCTTCAGCACCGGTCATGCCTTCATCACCTCCTACCTCTAATAATGCTCCTCAGATCACCCCTGAACTTATTCAACAAATGATCATTAATGCATTCTCTACACTTGGTATTTCAAGTAAAAATCAATCCTCTTCCTCCCATTGGTTTATTGATTCTGGAGCTTCAAATCACATGACCTCCTCCACCACTCATCTATCTAACCTGCAACCATACAAAGGAAATTTGCAAGTCCATACTGCTGATGGTCAAAAGTTTCCTACTACAACTAATGGTGATATTATTCATCCATTACCTCTCACAAATGTCTCTTTCTCCTCATCTAACTACAAATCTTCTGTTCGTTGGCCAACTGATTGATGATAATTGTAATTTTTCTTTTTCTCGCTCTGGTTGTGTTGTGCAGGATCAAGTGTCGAGGACGGTGATCGCGACGGGGCCTAAGTGTGGACGCCTGGTTCCTCTTGTTCTGCCTCCCTCTAAGAATAACCAGATCTCTGCTTTCTCTTGTTTTTCTCCTCAAGATGTTTGAAGGCTCTGTCATAATAGATTAGGCCATCCTCATTCCAAATTGTTATTTTTGATGTTGAACAATGGTAGTATTAATGAAAATAAAACTTGTTTTAGTCACATTCCTAATGAGTGTTCTGTTTGCAAACTTAGAAAAAGCAAAGTCCTTCCCTTTTCTTCAAAATCTACTATGGCTTCAAACTGCTTTGACATTATTCATAGTGACGTCTGGGGGATTACTCCTATAATCTCTCATACAAATTTCAAATATTTTGTCACATTTATTGATGATCATAGTAGATTCACATGGGTATATTTCTTGCATTCTAAATTTGAAGTCTTTGACGCTTTCCAAAAATTTATGGCGTATGTTGAAAATCAGTTTTCTACTCGCATAAAAGTTCTCCGCTCTGATTCCGGAGGGAAATATATGTCCCATCAATTTCAAACTTATTTGCTAAAACACGGGATTTTATCGCAGCGATTGTGCCCTTACACTCCTCAACAGAACGGAGTTGTTGAACGAAAAAACAGACATCTCGATACTGTTCGTTCTCTTCTCTTAGAATCATCAGTTCCTGCGAAATTTTGGCCCAAAGCGTTAGCTACTGCGGTTCACTTAATTAATCGCTTACCATCCCATAGCCTTTCCAATCAAACACCATACTTTCGTCTCTTTCATAAAGATCCTACTTATTCCCACCTGCGCATTTTTGGATGTGTCTGTTTAGTTCATCTTCCTCCTGCTAAATGTACCAAATTAACCGCTCAATCCGCCCAATGTGCATTCATTGGCTACGCATCTCATCAAAAGGGGTATCTCTGCTATGATCTTGTACTCAACCGCCTTCGCATCTCTTGAAATGTCATTTTTTTTCGAAAACCAACAGTTTTTTTCTACCCATTCCTCGCCTTATCCTTCTTTTTCTCATTTACCAGATTTTTCTGACACAATCTCTTCTCCACTCATTGTTTATGAACGATGTCGTCATAAGGATGTTCCACTACTGCCTCCCCCACTGGATCCCTCATCGCCGGCACCTGATCTTGCATCTGCCTCCTCACCTGCTACCTCCTCTCCAATTCAGCTTTGACATTCTTCTCGTCTCTCCAAGCCTCTAGAAAAATATGGGTTCACTCACACATCTTTGCTTGCTACCCTCTCCTCCATTGTTATTCCTACTTCTTACTTACTGGGGGTGAAGCATGACTGTTGGCAAAAGGCTATGCGAGAAAAAATAGCTGAAAGTCCGGGATCCGAACCCTAGAGGGGGGGTGAATAGGGTGAGCTTCAAATTAGTGACCAATTATGACCAATTTTAACTTCTTTAAATTAAACTAGCCACTAGTGATGATTATCAAACAAAATGCGGAAGCTAATAAAAGCAATCACCACAACTCAAGGATTTATAGTGGTTCGGCCTCAATGCCTACATCCACTACCGACTTGTGATCCAACACCCCACTGGATTTCCACTATCTATGCTTTTCAATAGGCTAAGCAATAACCTTTACAATGTTGTTTTTCTAGGCTAAACAACCTATCAATGTGTTTTTCTAGGCTAAGCAATAACCTTAACAAGATGCTTTTCAAAGGCTAAGCAATAACCTCTACACTATGCTTTTCTTAAGCTAAGCAATAACCTTTACAATCTCAAGATTTTCTCTTTAAAATAAGTGTCTTCACAAATACTAAAAGAGATACAAATAAGCTCAAATATAATGCATCTTAATTAGACAACTATCTGTATTGTTTTGGCCATTACTGCTTCTCACTCATTGCCTCTGTACCAATTTGATGTCAAGAATGCCTTCCTTCATGGTGATCTCAAGGACGAAGTCTATATGCGACTTCCCCAAGGAATTATGGGTACCTCGACAGGAGACTGTGCGCGCTTACGACGCTCTTTATATGGTCTTAAGCAAGCGCCACACACTTGGTTTGAAAATTTTCGAGATGCTTTTCTTCATCTTCAATTCACCCATAGCGCCTTTGATCCTTCTATGTTCCT
This sequence comes from Persea americana, assembly GCA_029852735.1. Classification (NCBI taxonomy): domain Eukaryota; kingdom Viridiplantae; phylum Streptophyta; class Magnoliopsida; order Laurales; family Lauraceae; genus Persea; species Persea americana. The sequence goes on from CM056813.1 coordinate 44,522,718, forward strand.
TCATCGCTCCTCGAATAGGGTTACCGTCCTCTGGTTTACGTGGATAACATCATCATCTCTTGTACATATTCTGACATGATCACCCACCTACAAGCTTCCTTACATGAATCTTTTCATCTGAAAGATTTAGGGCCACTCACATACTTCTTAGGCCTTGAGGTTCATCAGACAGAGAAAGGGATCATCCTCGATCAACACAAATATGCTATGGATCTCATTGAGACGGCTGGTCTTCAAAACTCAACTCCTATAGATACACCCGTTGAGGCCAATCTTCAGCTCACACACGATACACGTGATCTTCTTCCTAATGCAACACTGCATCGACGTTTAGTCGACAGCTTGATCTACTTGACTATCACACAGCCTGATATCTCATATGCGGTGAATCTGGTTAGTCAGTTCATGACACAACCACGCCATCTCCACCTCGTTGCCATTCGGCACATTCTTCGATATGTTCTTCATACACCTTCTCGTGGCCTTTTCTTTCCTGCAAGTAATTCGACTTCTCTCATTGCTTACTCAGATTCTAACTGGGTTGATTGTTCTGATAGTCAACGGTCTACCACGGGTTGGTGCATGCTCTTAGGGGACTCATTGATCTCCTGAAAGTGTAAGAAACAAGATAAAAGTCTTCAAATCATCCACAGAAGCAGAATATCGTGCTATGTCTACTGCCACCTCTGAAATTGTCTGGCTTCGGGGTCTCCTTTCTGAACTTGGATTTCCACAATCTGATTCTACACCTCTCTATGCCGACAATACCAGTGCCATCCGGATTATTAAAAATCTTGTCTTCCAAGAACGCACAAAACATATTGAAGGAGCTTGTCATTACATACATGATGAATTTGTGCGTAAAGCAATTACTCTTTCTCATGTTCCTACAGGACTTCAGATTGCAGATATATTTACCAAAAGACTTCCTCGGCTACGGCACCAATTCTTAGTTGGCAAATTGATGCTAGTGGATTCACCCGCATCAATTTGAGGGGGGTGTCAAATGGGTTAATGGGTCACAGCCCATGACAAATAAAGCCCAACTTGTGGGTCAAAACAAGTCTCGTATATACAGCTATGTAATTGATTCTTTGCCTTATTAGGAGATATGATTAGATGATAATTAGATTAGGATGACTGAAATTTGGTTAATTACATCTCTCATATGGAAACATGAAATCTATATATTGAAGCATCGTGACCCTCAAAAGGGGTCATCGAATTCACAACAATATTTCTCTCTTCTTCTTGCTGGCTTTGACATTCTTTACCTACAAAAATGAAGAGAGAGTTCCTGCGCGATGATTTTCTATCAATCAAATAACAAAATAGGAAGTCAGGGTACGCACTGGAATTGTATAACAGATACTGTTTTAACAGGAATGCTGGAACAGAACCAAACTGCTAATCTCACCGCAATACAACCATTCAGTACCTCTTATTAGACAAATGAAAGATTTTATAAGACTACAGTCCCACTGTAAAAAGCTGGAGACCGATGCATAAGAGAAGTTCTGACCTTTCAAAACTGCAATTTGGAAAATGAAAAGGAATGGATGGAAGAAAAGTCATATCATGAAAGCAAAATTGTTTGGAGCATAACACCTTCATGGTTCCAGCATTGCCAATGAAGAGTTAAGGCAATTTTTAAGGGTTTTAGGAACTGGCTGAGAACACTGTTCTAGTAACTTAATCAACGGCCCAGCTGAAAGAACATCTGCCTCATGGAGGAAGATATGAAGCCCACCGTCTACTGAATGGCGTGCCATTTTGGTGAGGATTCCTGTGTAGTCATCGATTGATGGGAAATCAACAAATATAACGATTTCAAATTCCTCGATGTTCTGACACATGCTAATGTGATCTTTATCCATCACGGAGACTGCCACTCCCTTCTCACTGCAAATTTTGCATGAACCATTTCAGATGAAGTGTTAAAGGATATTCGACATGGTTAAAAAAAAAAAAAGATATTTAATATGGGTTGTATAGATGAATGGAATCCAGGTGCCTGCTGCTAGGAGGATTACGACCATTTCTAATGATAGGAGGATTCTCAAAACTGCAGACATGAGATCTATGGAATCCATTCTAGAGTATGAAACAACCAATTGCAAGAATAACTTGGAATCCTCTCTTTCAAGGCACAGGCAAATGTAATTACCTACTGAGATTGATACAGCTAGCAACTCCTTGAAAATCATCAGTCCGATTGGCATTTGACGTGTAGAAGCCATCAGCACTAAGAGAGGTAGCCAACGCCTGAGCATTGTCGGTTGTTCCCGCTATAAAGAGAGCCTTAAGAAGCCAAGAACATTCCCTGACACTGCATGCGTGGTTTAAAATATGAACAGCCTGCGATTTCAAAAAGGTAAAGATATGAAAATAAAGGCCCAATTAGCATAATTTAAAACACCAAAATCATTATTACAACAATCGCGATGTTTTCCATTATTACAAAAATATAAATAAATAAATTAAATTTAAAATAAAAAAAAAAAACTGATGTCATTATGCCATCTTTTCTTTTCTTTTTTTCTTTTTTTTTCACTTCATAAGCACTTTTTAAGTTGAAGCAGAACCTTGATGATTTGTATTTTATTTTGAATTTATTTAAGGAAAATAAAACTTTCAAAAATAGCAAGTAGTTTCATTTCATAGTAACATTGATACCTTAAATATATTTTAACTATTGACAAAATGTTATTGATGATATATTAATATAAATACCATTAAAAAATATATTATTAATATGATGGTACCATAGTATTATTTGTCACAAGATTGATGCTGTTATGGAAGGAATATACATGACTTTTAAAAATAATTTTGAACTTTTTTTTAGTGTCAGTAATTTGAACTTTGCATGTGAATAATTGATCATGGGTCCAAGGAACGATATTGTGAGAGAACCACCCATAACTTTCTCAAGGAAAATTTTCTAAAGTTTATCTTCCCAGTAAATGGTAACCTAAACATAAGAAACCAACCAGTTCCACAACTTTCAAATACAAAAGAGTGATAGTAATATTAGTCACACTGCTGATGATCATAAATACACATACCTTTGATACATTTTCTCCTTCTGAGGTGTACAGATGCACGCATTGAGAGATGCATGCACTTTGAGTACTTAAAGAATTATTAAGTGACAGACGTGACACAGGCCGCCTCATGAGATTTTTCACCAGTGAAGTAGCAATGTCTCTGGAGCAGTCACTGAAGATAACCATCTGAGGGTCTCCAGAAACGCATTGCCTAATGGATTTTATTGTTTCTAAAAGACCATCATCAACAAAATTTTCCAGCCCATCAAAAACCTGATAAAGAGTGAAAAACCAAATCAGGAGCAGATGACAAAGGCCACTTTGATTAAGAAAAGCGAACAAGGAAGCTAAAAACTAAAATGTGGCTAATAAAACTTCAGATATCAGAGCAATTAGAACTACATATATCAGAGCAATTAGAAGGCTATGATCTCAGATCTCCAATGAGGAAAAGAAACTGAGGGCAACCATCAAAATTAAAGAATGAGCTCGGCCAAGTAAAGTTGATAAAAGAAACAAATAAGGGGCAACTGAACTTAATGTGAAGAAGAGAAGGGGGGAAAACAACATTGGCACATCAGTTCATTGGCGAACAATAGATTTAGCTAATTGCAGCACCTATAACTGGGATCCCACAGTTATTGGATTTTAGCAATTTCGGGAAGTGCTCCCGAGTGATATTTTTCTTTAAATACCTATATATCACAAAATGGTGATGAACATTCGAGATTTTTTCAGATAGATCGGTTCCTCAATATAAGTTCATTAGTTCATATCCAGTAAAATAGTGGTTCTTATTCAAGTAGCTGAAGTGTTTTAAAAGATAAGAGACAGACCAAAAAGTTTCTTTTTTTTTAAAAGAAAAATAAAAAGGTTCTTCAAGAGGAGAGAAACAGCCAAAAGGCCCAACAACACAAATAAAGATTATGATGTGAATAAAGTTTAGTTCCATCCATATATGGGGGTTCTAAAGACTGCATGACATTCGAACTTCCAGCCATTCTACTTCCCTCCCTCTAGCTTTTCCATGGATTCTAAGGGTCAGAAGTTCCAGGAAACGAGTAAGTGGGAGCTTTGAGCTCCAGTCCACTGATTGCTTTGGCTGTGGATTTGGTGGAGTTTGACTGACAAGGGGGTTGAAGATGGTGCAGTCGAGTGGTTTCGCAAGAATGGTTTGGTGATGGGTTGATGGTTCGGGGAGCGGCAGGGGTTGTTCGAAGCTCAAGAGAGAAATATTGGATTGTAATTGTATATCTCTGTTTGAGGTTTCCATTCATTATATAGACACTACATGCCTTGTTCAGGCTATAAATCGGTAATCACAATCTAATTTACACACGGATATGAACTGTACAATCTTTGACTATATCCTACATATATTACAGTTGGGCTGGATATAATTGGGCCTAGATTTGTACAATAAGGAACTAAACTGGGCTTCTTGACAGCCCCCCTCAAATTGATGCTGTTGAATCAACAAGCAACAATTTGCCAACCAAGAACTGATGACGTGGTCTTGGTAAGCTTTTGGTAAAAATGTCTGCAACTTGAAGTCCGGATGATATATTTGGAAGGCTAACGGTGTCATTTTTAAATTCATCCCAGATATAATGACAATCCACCTCAATATGCTTTGCATGCTCATGAAAAACAGGATTTGAGGTAATCCAAATGACACTAATGTTATCAGCATAAAAGGGTGTTGGAAATTTATGAGGAAAGCCAAGCTCGGAAAGCAATCCACGAAGCCATACGATTTCTGAAGAGGCGGTAGACAAAGCACGATATTCAGCTTCAATGGAGGATTTGGACACTTTATCCTGTTTTTTACATTTCTAAGAGAGCAATGAGTCCCCTAAGAACATCCACCACCCTATCGTTGATCTCCTGGTATCCGAACAACCAGCCCAATCGGCATCAGAGTATGCTGAAAGAGATAGTATGTTGCCAACTGGAAAGAACAAACCACGAGTCGGAGTGCCAAGAATGTAACGAATAATGCACGGGACAGCAGTTAGATGTAAATGACGTGGTTGCGTCATAAACTAGCTAACAAGGTTGACAGCATAAGAGATATCAGGCAGGGTAATTGTGAGATATACCAAGCTGCCTACTAATTTTCGATATAAGGTGGAATCTTTAAGAAGATCTCCCGTATCCTGAGACAATTTAACATTGACTTCAAGAGGAGTATCAACCGGGGTAGAGTTCTGTAGACCGGTTATCTCAATGAGGTCCAATGCATATTTATACTGATCAAGAATTAAGCCTTTTTCTGAGTGATGAACTTCCAAACCCAAGAAATAGGTAAGGGGACCTAAGTCCTTCAAATGGAATGATTCATTAAGTGAGGCTTGAAGCTGTCGAATCATCGATGAATCAATTCCAGATATGATGATAACATCCACATAGACAAGTAACACAATAATCCCCACTTACGTGCAATGAAGAAAGAGAGAAGGGTCAAATGGACTCTGTTGAAAATGAAGTCGAAGAAGCGTATCTCGAAATTTTCAAACCAAGCTCTAGGTGCTTGTTTGAGACCATAGAGGGATCGACGTAAGTGACCAACTTCATCATCGAAAGAACTCGAAATGCCAGATGGAATTTTCATATAGACTTCCTCTTTTAGATCCCCATGCAAAAAGGCATTCTTGACGTCGAACTGATAAAGAGGCAATGACTGCGATGCTGCAATTGCTAACACAGTGTGAACCGTAGTCATTTTTGCGACCGGAAGTCAATACCATATTCTTGGTGATTACCAAGTGCGACTAGGCGCGCCTTATGATGATCCAACGAGCCATCAGGTTTAAGTTTGATGGAAAAAACCCATTTACAACCAATGGGTTTTACATGAGATGGACATGACACAATATCCCATGTGTGATTTGCCCGAAGAGCATCTAACTCTTCCTGCATAGCTTTCTTCCAACAGTCATGGTTCACTGCCTGCAAATATGAGTTAGGAATGGTAACAGTAGATAAGGCAGCAAGTAAAGAAGTGTGAGTGAAGCCATATTCGTCTAAGGGACGAGTGTGGTGGGTGGATCGCCTAAGTTGAATCGACGTTGGAGCATGAGCAGAAGAATGATCGGGTTCTGGTGGCGGATCAGGCGGTGGGGAATGATCCGTAGGGGATGGCAGCTGTGTAACATCTTTGTGACGACACCTTTCACAGACGATGAGAGGTGACGAAGCAACATCATCAGTAAAATTGGGTAAGAGGGAGACAAAAGGAAATGAATCTTTGTGATATGAAAAGAAAAGCTGATTTTCCAAAAAAATGACATTCCGAGAAACTCGGATGCGCTGAATGACTGGATCAAAACAAAGAAAGCCCTTTCGGTGAAAAGCATAGCCCAGAAAAGCGCACTTCGCGGATTGAGTTGTCAGCTTTGTCCGTTCAGTCATAAGAAGATGAATAAAGCACACACAACCAAAGGTGTGCAAATGAGTGTAGGTCGGTTGTGTGTTGAAAAGTCTATAATATGAAGATTGATAAGATAGCATCGATGAGGGAAGACGATTGATTAAGTGAACTGCAGTAGCTAATGCTTCTGGCTAGAACTTAGCTGGAACCGATGATTCTAAAAGAAGGGAACGAACGATATCAAGAAGATGCATGTTTTTCTGTTCGGCAACTCCATTCTATTGAGGAGTATATGGACTTGATCTCTGTGATAAAATCTCTTTGATTTGCAAGAAATTTTGAAACTACTGGGACATATACTTCCCCCCTAATCAAAGCGAAGAATCTTGATACTTGTAGAAAACTGATTCTCAACATAAGCAAGGAAATTTTGGAAAACATCTAATACTTCTAATTTGGAATGCAAAAAATACATCCATGTGAACCGACTATGATCATCTATAAATGTGACAAAATATTTGTAGTTAGTATGAGAAATAATGGGAGTAATTCCCCATACATCACAATGAATAATGTCAAAACATGCAGAAGCCACAGAATGTTGCATAGGAAAAGGAAGTATCTTACTTTTACCAAGTTTGCAAGCTGTACAATCAATAGAAGGAAAAGAGACTTTATTATTATGAATGATCCCATTATTCAACATGAAAGATAACATCTTAGCGCGAGGACGGCCTAATCTGTTGTGCCAGAGCCTCCAAACATTCTAAGAAGATAAACTAGAGAAAGCAAAAACATTTTTATTAGAAGCAGGAAAAGACAGGTGAATAGGAAAAAGACGACCACATTTAGGCCCCTTCACGATCACTCTCCTCAACGCTTGATCCTGCACAACACAACCAGAGCGAGAAAAATGGACATTACAATGATCATCAAGAAGTTGTCCCACAGAGATAAGAATGGTGGTTAAAGATGGAGAAAGAAAAACATGTTTCAGAGGCATGGAATTAGAAGCATCACCAACTCCAGTAATGGGAAGATGTTCACCATCCGCAGTATGAATTTGGAGATCACCGGTATACTTTTGAATATTAGAAAGATAAGCGGGAGAAGAAGTCATATGATTGGAAGCACCGGAATCAAAATACCAAGGAGTGGATGCAATTGGATGATAACCTAAAATTCCAAGAGCTGAAAAAGCATTAATGATCATTTGTTGGATAGCCTCAGGAGTGATCAACGGAGGGGGCCTGGAAGCAGGTGGTTGTGAAGGCATAACTGGTGGAGAAGCAGCATTGGAAGAGGCAGTTGCAATGGTAGTATGATAGGCTCGAGAAGTGCGATTTCGTGGCTTCTTTCTGCATTCAACAATAACATGCCCATTGGCTTTACAATAATTGCAAAATTTCTGTTTGCACTATGATGCATAATGACCAAACAACTCGCAACCATAGCACTGAACTTTGCTTAAGTCACGTCCCAGAGAATTTCCTTTTGCAGCATAGGCCATCAGATCTAATCCACCCACTGTGCCCGAAGAGTGAGCATGTGAAGAGTTGCTATTAGTAACATAAGCAACCTGAAGAGGAGTAGAGACATGCTATTTCATGCATGTTGAGTGACTTGGCTCTATTCTTCACGCAAAAATTCATTAGGACATTCATCTAAGGAGAAGGGACTCTGCTCATAAGACTAGAATGGGCAGCTTCATATTCCAGTCTTAATTTCAAAAGAAACTAGTCATGATGACTAATGTCCTGTAGTTGCTGAATCTCTAAAAGTGTTGCATCAGAAACTTTAGCATATTTTATTTCAACATATTCAGCCCACAAATTCAGAAAACCGGAGTAATAATCTCGAATGGAGGAAGTGCCTTGAGAATATTGAGCAATCTCAAGCTCAAGTTGATACTGACGGGCAGAGTTCCCCTGATGATAGACTTTCTTCAAGTACTCCCACATGCCCTTGGAAGTTTTGTACAGTTTGAGATTGAGTATGTACTGAGGTTCCACAGATCCAAGTATCCAGGTTTTGATTTTGGCATCTTTAGTATTTCAAGATAAAAAAATTTTGTCATCATCTTGGGGCTTCAGATCTGTTCCAGATATATGTCCCCACATTTCCTTCCCTTCCAAGTAAACTTGAAATCGGTAAAGACCATGAGGTATAATTTTTCCCATTGAACTTAATTAGTGTAAGTTCAGATTTCTCCATTAGTCTCAACAGATTAAGACAGATCCACAATAAACAATCTAAACAAGGGAAACAAGAGGCTGTAGATATAAATCTGGAAAGAGAAATAGCAACAGCAGAGCCTAAAAAATCCTCAATACAGTTCAGAATACTGAAGAAGCAGAATAATGCACTGAACAGTGCAAAATACCCAAAACGAGCCTTGTCGTCAGTGGAAGAATTTCCACGTGGGGCCCATCAGATGCTCTATGGACTGATCAGAGGCTGGGGATGGAAGGTCAGATGATTTTCGCAACTACTGGAAGAAGTTCCACTCAAAACGGATCAAAATTCACAATTTTGAACAGCTGTGATGAAATGAAAACTTTTGGACAAAACTGAAATACCAAAAAAAATGGTAGATGGCCCACCTCTGATGAGCCAAAATTGCTGGAAAAATCACCATAAATAAGAGGAATACCAAGCAACCCTAATTGGCTTATTCCACCGGTGTCGTGATCAATCTCAGGTGGGCCACATTTGATCCAAGATGATCGGAGATGATCAACGATGATCAGACTAATGAGAGGTTTCTTCGAAGGCTTTCAGAGATGGAAGATGAACTAGGAGGGATCTATGGATCCATATATCTTGAAGAGAATGAAGCACCAGACCATACCAGACCATACAATTGTTGTCGAACCTGGCTCTGATACCATGACAGAAGCTCAAGAGAGAAAAATTGGATTGTAATTGTACATCTCTATTTGAGATTTCCATTCATTTTATAGACATTACATGCCTTGTTTAGGCTATAAATCAGTAATCACAATCTAATTTACACACGGATATGACCTGTACAATCTTTGACTATATCCTACATACATTACAGCTGGGCTGGATATAATTGGGCCTGGATTTGTACAATAAGGAACTGAACTGGGCTTCTTGACAGTTTGGCGTTGAGGATTATGCAAGGAGGTAGGCTTGCTGGTTGGGATCTGGCTGAGGATAGTGGAATGGATGGGCCTATGAGGGTTCGGGCCTATGGGAGTTGGGGATGTGGAAGGGATTTTGGATCTTTTCTTCCAAAAGGGGTTTTGGGTTTTGGGTTATGGTTTGAAGGTTAGAGAGATTTGGGGTTAGGGTTAGGGTTGGGGTTGAAGAAGCAAAGGATCTGGGGTCTGATTGGGTTCGGCTGAGGTGGTTTATGGTTCTAATAGGGCTTGGGGTTGGAGGGGTTGAGGATTATGCAGGGAGGTAGGCTTGCTGGTTGGGATCTGGCTGGGGACAGTGGAATGGATGGGCCTATGAGGGTTCGGGCCTATGGGAGTTAGGGATGTGGAAGGGATTTCGGATCTTTCTTTCCGAATGGGGTTTCGGGTTTTGGGTTATGGTTTGAGGGTTAGAGAGATTTGGGGTTAAGGGTGGGGTTGGGGTTGGGGTTGGGGTTGGGGTTGGGATTGAAGAAGAAAAGGATCTCGGGTCTGATTGGGTTCGGCTGAGGTGGTTTATGGTTCTAATGGGGCTTGGGGTTGGAGGTCTCGGATTTGGGAGAAGGTTTAGGTAGATGAAATTATGGTTTGGTTTAGGGTTCCAGGAAATGAGGGAAATTGGATTTATGGTTTCAGGAATTTGGGTGAATTACAAGGATTCAGGGTTTAGGATTGTTGGGGATTTAACAGCAATTTCAATTTAGGGTTTGAGGGTTGGAAGTGATTGAGTGGATACGAATTCAGAAGGGGTGCGGAATGAGTTCTAGGGTTTAGTTGTAACAGGCTTGTGTTTTGATGGATTCAGCAGGTTTGGCTTAGGATTTTATCAGCTACAGCAGGGGTATTGGGTTTGTGGAGTAGGGTGTAAGACCCTGACCCTAATTAATTGTGTTTTAGTGTAATTAAGTATGTTTAGTAGCTAGTTTGGTAGGTTTATGGGTATGATTAGCAGTCTAATTGATTTGGGCGTGATTAGACAGCATTTAGTACTTTGGAGGTCCCTTTTGTAAACTCGGTTAAGTGTGGGGTATTTTGGTAATATCAGAAGTAGGTCAATATTGAGCTCATTGGATAGAGGGAATTATTTGGTGAAACTTTTGTTAAGCATGTCGGTCCATTCAATGGCTAGAAGATCCCAATTTTTCATTAGACTGTTCACCAAGCGTTAAGAGAGAATGGCATTGCTGCAATTTTGAGAAGAGAAAAGGTGGGGGAAAGGGTATAGGGATTTCAAGTTTTCAGTTGGTTGATCTCGCTTGAGAGAGGTAGATGGTTTAGGGAGAGAGAACAAGTGAGGATAAGGGTTTAGGGATTTAGGGTTTTCAGTTGGTTGTCTCACCTGGCAGAGGGAGAGGTGTTGCAGAGATAGAAAAGATGAGGGGGAGAGAAAGGGAAGGAAAGAGATTTACTTAGAAAGGACAATGCAAGGGAGAGATAGGAAGTTACCTGGAGTGTTGCAGCAAGGAGAAGATAAGAGCAGAAGGGCTGGTCTTTTCTTCCTTTCTTTCTGCGCAGAGGAGATGAGAGCCGAGAAGAGTCACAGAGTCGTGTGTTTTTTTTTCTTGTTTTTTTTTTTCCTTCCCTGCCTAGCTGGAAACGAAAATAAAACTTTTTGTCCTTGCACTTTTTGTTTGTTAATTTCGCAAATAATGTTTGGCCGTTGGATGTTGTGTGGGAATGAGTGGCTGGGATTCGCCTCTCATAGTCTTGTGAGAGTAACTCTCACAAGAGCATTTCCATGTATATATATATATATATATAGAGAGAGAGAGAGAGGGAAAGAGCATTCACTAACTAAAATTTAAAGGAAAAGGGAAAGAATGAAATGGGAAAAATATGAATTGCTTGAGATAACCAAGATTCACATGTGGCTATGATACTGTAAGATAAAGCATATTATCATGAGGGCCAAGTACGATGTGAAGGGTACATTAGCAGCCTAGAATCAAGGGTAGCACCTTACCAATAATGAGACACTGGATATGTCAATAGCCCTTAAAGAAACAAGCTCCAAAAGCCGTTCTGGAGTAGATACAAGAAACTCGGGCTCACAACTCCTTAACCTGTAAAACACTAAAATATGAGTTTGAAATGACAACAAAGTTATCGTCAACATGGCAACTAGATTGCAGCCTGCATCTTCTCCATAGGACAAAAGCAGAAGTAAAGCTCACACTTAAGCTGAGCAAGACAATCACAACAAAGTCCCAAAGGCATGGCATCCAGAAATTCATACATATATGATTGCCAACAAACATATTGAGCACATAGGCATACCCAATTGTGTAATATAGGAAACATAAGTCGGCATTCACAAAGTTTCCAAGTTCTGTTCCAGTGGCATGACCAAACAACACCAGTTAGCGGAAAGGGTCAACCAGGAAATTTAGTAAATCAGTTTCTATATATTTTCTTAGAAAAATATAAACACTCATAAAACAGATCAAGAAAAATGTACAAACATCCATAAGAACTAAAATATCAAGAAATAAAAAAAATCTACACCAAATTTTATTTGAGTTGTAATTTCAATTTAAAATTTTCATTTACATATATTTAACATCTATCATTTTACTCATCTACAATCTATCAAAACAATTGAAAGAAAATAGGAGGCTAGAGAGATTGTATTTAAATTGGGCCTCCCCAAATATAATATGCATATGAGTGATTACAGTCAGTCATCACCTTCCCGCCATTAGGGAAATTACAATCAATCACCTTCCCTTAATTAGGAAGTTCACAATCAATTCCAATTAATATAATCTTACTGAATTATCTACACTAGAGTTGCGCAAAATTATTGGATTCCTAGAATGATAATCCTAAGGACTAGATCTAATACAACCAAAACCCCCGGGCCCTTTGTCTCTCTAAATTGATGTCAGGGAATCAACAAGCATGAATTTGCATGTGAGAAATTAATGATGGCATAGGTCAATGCCTTGGTCAAGATATCGTCATTCTGAAGATTTGAGGGAACATATAGGAGAGTAGTGATGTTATGACTTAAGACCAAAGGCCTCACAGATAATGAGGTAGTCAACCTTGCTGTGTTGAGTACATTCATGGGAAACAAGATTGGAAACAATCTAAATAGTACTTGTATTTAGGGGTGTTCATGGGCGAGGTCAAGCACCACTAAGGCATATCCGAGCCTGCTTGAGTTCGGAAAGACAAGCCCATATCCGACCCAACCTCAACAAACCGTGTCTGGACCGAGCACAGCCCACCTCAAACATGCCAGGTCCACACCTGCCCATTTAGTCAATCAGGTTGGGCTAGGTCGGGCCTTCTATCACTTGTTTGGGCAAATCAATCACTAAACCACAATCACTACTTACACGAGACTGGTCGGACGGAGGTTCAGACTTTCTGTCACTTAATTCAAGCAATGGCCCCAAATTTTAGATCCAGGCCCACCCGAGTACCACACCCAACCCATAGTGAGCTCAAACTGGTTTGGGCCCAAGCTGACCTGGCCCATGATCCCCCCATACTTGAAGTTAACGAATATTGGAGCAAGTTGAGGACATAGCATGGTATTCAGCTCCAGTGGAGGACTCGAAAAATCGATCTCATTATTAACGTATTCAAGAAATCAATGAATTACCCAAATTCATACATCATCCTGTGCTTGACCCTCAATTATTAGTTCATATGGCCAAATTAGCATCACAAAAAGCAGTGAGTCGAAGATTTTAGAACCTCTTAAAAATGCAATTCAACAAGCATTTAAGAATGACTAGTTGCTACTTGAAGGAAACTAAAGCCTGCCTTCTATCAAATCAACAGTTCCTTGCAACAAAGTTAAAAATACATTCAATTAATGCATGCACATCTATGCCACATGAATTTTTTAACCAACGACCCGTGTCAAACATGCCTCGGACATAACACTGTCAACATTACTAATATAAACATTGTTTTCTGAGATGATAAAATATCATTACAAGTTTTCTTCCTTCGAAATCTAATTAAAATATTGAATAATAATTACTTGTTTATCAAGAGTAAGATTTGTGCATAATTTAAGATTTGTGCATAATTTTGTATAGGTGCCGTATTTGCAGATTTTATCTTTGTCAAAAATAAATACCTATTTAATGTACCAAAAATCCATAATCCCATATTTTTGAATTTTCCTGATCGATGCCTACAACAATAAAGGAATCCAACACGTAACTCAACCTATTCAACTTCGATGCTCATGAAAGTTAGAATTTGACAAAATAGATAGAAACAACTTCATGTTACCACAAATCATGTCACTTCTAACAAAAGCATAAGTTTTCTTATCAGCAGACTTTTTTTTTTCTGTTCTTTTTTTTTAACAGAATGGAGAAAAAAGAATCACATCAATGATTAATATAAAAAAAAAAAAAAAAAAAAGAATCATGTGAATGGCAAAGAATTAAAGACATTTGACTTAACACTGATACAAATGAGGTCTTAGAAAGGTCTCTAAGTACAGTGAAAATCATGTATATCCATCAAAAATGACTTGCAAATTTATAGAAACAGAATGTGGTCTTAGACAGTATCCGTGCCATATCAAAAGAACAAATTTTACAAATAAGGAACAAGTGGAGACATATATCAATAAATGAATTGACTATAGCCAAAATACATATGCCTCATCTAGACTTCATTTATCGGTTAGGGTTATGGCTCTGATTTTCAGTTTAAACATCGACTCCATTTCTTCATTATTCCCATTTTGCTAAACTTTGCTATCAGTAATTTCCCGATAGATGCGCATAGCTTTTCAGTCAAATACTGCCTAGGGGTAAAGAATCTGAGAAGCACTCACCCAAGAACCTGGTGATCTAATGAGGCACCAGGATGTAAGCTCACTGTATGGATTCCAAGGCCCTTGAGTGGTTTGCACACAGACCGTACCTGGCAACAATAATATGTAATGTGGAGAAGCATGGACAAACTAAATGAATGCTAATGTCAGAATCATCATTACAAAATGAGGAGAATAATAATAATAAATAAATCGATAAATAAGAGCTGACTGATACTGACACTAGGAAGACAAGAAAATGTTGAGATTAAGCAACTGTCATAAACACGAAGGGCAGATGAAAAACAAGTGAAAAGACAAATACAGAAACCATTTGTCATTTAATGTTAACAATTAAAAAAATTGCAAAGACCCAAGAGAAGTAAAGCAAAGAGACATTTATAAAAATGGTGACTTTTAACAGAAGCAAGATGAAAGTAACTGCTCTTTCATTTTTTATTTTTTATTTTTTGGAACTGTAAACTCTTTCTAGTTTTGGCATAAGAATAGTACCAAAGTGAGAAGTATTGGCTGAATCATTGCCCTAAAACTTTGACAGATGAAAAACAAGTTAAAAGAGTGTGAACACCCCAAGAGATGCAAACTAGAAAATTTGGTAAAATGGAAACTTTTGAGGGAAGTAAAGAAAATGACAACCAATATGAAACTGATACATCGCCATGACCTTTAATAGGCCCGTTGTTGTAGTTGGTTTCCAAGTGGGCTGTTTTTTGTTAGTTATGTCAGTGTAGTGCTCTAATACTGTTTTCTTTGGTGATCTCCTCGTTTCATGATAATATTTTCTCTATTACTGATATTAAAAAAAAATGCGAACAATGAGACATATACAACACGTACCCACAAAATTTAATTTTAATAATTTGAATTTTATTAAAAGAAGCTCACACCATGAAATTAACTAGTGTTTTTACACAAAATGTCACATTGCTTCTTTATACCAATTCGAAAATTAAAAATTTTCTAATAACATCCCATTCAAACATTTTTCTATTTATAAAAAAATCAATACAACTATGTCTGATGATGGATAAAATGTAAGCAAATCAATACAACTTTATGTGATGATGAACCCACTAAAGCAGAATAATTAAAATGGTATTCTACAAGAATCCATGCTTTATCAAATACCACTATGATGTAAACATGTCCGAGCAACAAAAAAAATTAAAAATTTATTTAAAAAATTTAAATGTATAAAAAATTTAAATATGATAGTTTCTATATAAATAATATTCAGGCACAAAAGATATATAAGTGAGTTAAAATATATTATTTTCCTATTAGGGGCTGCATTGGTAGAGACTTGGTTGGGTCAAGGCAGATATGGTTTTCCAATCTACAATTTTCACAAAGAAAGGTTTATAAAATATAATAAATATAGAAAAAGAAAATTTTAAATAATCTAATGAAAAAAAAAGCTAAAAAATTCGTCAAAACACTAAAAATTATTGTCATCTATAAAATTGTAATTTGTTGAAATGAGAAATAATAAATCAAACAATAACAACTATTTCATGGCCTCTTGTATCTAAACTTTGATGAAATTATTATAAAACTTATTGTAAATCAAGCCCCAAAATTACCCAAAAATATCAAAGAAATAAGAAACTATATAAAGCCTAAATCCATTCAAGTAGCCAACAAATCAATCAAATAATAAAGTACCTATAAATAAATCTGCTAGAAAAAAAAAAGGACACCAGTCCATCGATCCCAACAAACAACTAAACAAAGCAACTAAGTAAAGACCCAAAAAGAAAACCACCACCATCATCTTAGAAGCCTTATCCCATCTCACAAAATAACATAGAGTCTATTAGGAATAATAAGTCTCTTCCTCTTTTATATCACTTAAAAGGAAAAACAATAGAGAAAAATGAAAACCAAAGCCAAGGTTACTTTTTTGACGAAAGGAAAAAATGAAAACTAAATCTTGTACTTCAAATAGCTTCAAATCACTTCAAATCTAACTTAAAGGAAAGAGCATTATGTCAGGTATGAAAAAGCCAGATCCAGAAGAGCATATTCTTCTTTCAGCCAGATCCAGAGAGAAAACCCTTTAATATAAAGGAAACATCATGATGAAAATCCATGCAAAAGATTTCGATCAAATTCCACTCCAATTGTCTTCCATCTCATTACAAACGGTTTGATTTCTACTCACTATTGCAATCTTGAGTTAGTGATTTTGAAGTCTTCTTGTCAATTAAAAAATAATAATATACTCTAAACCTGTAAATCTGTAGGTTATGCGCTCTTTGATTGGAAATTGATCTACAATTGGATTCTCTCACTCGCTCTTCTTCTTCGTCCTCTTTAAGTCACATTACCCACTTTTGAAATTAAAATTAAAAAATAAATATTCATAAGGATATGAGCAGTAAGAGATAAGATGTGAGTTGTTGAGATTCTTTAAAAAGTTATAAGCGCGTAAGATGTTCTGGTAACGAATCAAAAGGCATTAGTTTTACGTATTCACATGATATGACCCACGTGGCGCAGCTTTCATATATAATAAAAAGTTTTTAAATTTTAAAATAAAAGTATTTAGATGAATTGTAAAATATAATACCACAAAGAAATGCATTTTATTTTCAGGGTTGGCATGGGCTATTTAATATTATAGCATATGTTATTATTATTGAATATAGAAATATATATATATATATGTGCTTGAATATATCCACTTAAGAAATATATGTATGTGTGTATATATATGATAAAATTTTAAGAATAATCAAACTAACAGAGAAAGCATGAAGCACTTAAGAAAAAAATAATAAAACAAACTCGAATAGGTAAGTCTAAAGCCACTTAAGGGAAGAAAAATATTTAGGCGGGTACCACGGATATGGAATGACTCAATGCAACTCTTTTTGGTGTCACAATATAATTATTAGAAATCTCTGCTATTTTCTTCTTATTAATAACCAAAGAGCCCTTTCATTTAGAAGATGAATCCTCTTACCCAACCCAATCCTACTGGGCAATTATTCCATGAAGCAAAAATAATAATAATAATAACAACTCACGCACCTATGGCCTAGAACCAGATTAAAAAGAAAAAGCAGAAAGAAGTAACAAAATTCTCAAAGTAGCTATTATTAGATTGTGTGGTCTCAATCCAGTAGATGATGTAATAAATTGATTCATATCAATATAATCGTGCTTCTTTTTTATGAGATGAATGGTGTTTTGTTACTTGTTTGCACACAACCAATACGAATGACAAAGGTTCATGAGATGAACTGGCGCCCACAAGTATATTAGATGTAATACATGCGTGTGGATGAGATCCACATACGGGAGACATGTGTCACAAATTCTATACTTAAATAACCTCACAACCAGTTATGAGATTGGCATCTCATCTGATAAGGTTGCAGCATTATGATCACTATGAGATAGTGTGATCTGTCTCGATCATCGGAGTGTAAGACTCTGGATCATTGTGATGGTACATTTAGATGTATTAAAGGACCATAAAAAGCACCTTATGAAACACTGTCTTTACTTTAAAGTCTGCTCTCATAATTCCCTAGCAATAAGCTCTCAATCCTGAGACATTGACGAACTCAAGTTTCTATCTATTCATTTGCTTTGAGTCACCAATGAGTAAAGCCAACTGTAGGCCAACACCTCGATGTCTTGGGTACGTGGTAGTGGGACTGTGGGAACATCCAATGGTCAAGATGGAATCTATCTTTGTTATCCCCTTGTGCCAATTAATGGATTTATCATTAGTAAGCGCGCACCCATCTCAATTAAGAGTTAATTTGATGATACTGATGATCACTGTGATTGATTGGGTCTCAAGGATAATAAGATGTGGATCTAAATTGGTGGGACAGGTTTAGTCCAATTGATCCATGGATATTGATAGAGGGGCCTACTTGTGATGCTAGGGAAGTTTAGGGTCTTCTTGTAATTTATTCCTAAGACTGGAGTTCAGTTGCATTTATATGGTGGAGTTATTTACAATTAACTGTAGGCCCGAATTGCACATGAGATGTGGGGTTGCTGTGCCCCAGTTGGAGCCAGCTTTCTATGGAATCCCTAGTAGTCCCACACTAGCCCAAGATTGGATCATTACTAATTCCACTTGAACTCAAAAAGGAAAGGAATTAGAAAGTTCCTAATTCTATTGGAAGTGAGACTTCTAATTGTAATAAAGGAAAGAAGAGAAAGTTACTAATTATCATGGAAGTTGGACTTCTAATAATTATAGGAAAGAGGAGGTTGCTTAGTGCTATAAATAGGGGAGCACCCCTTTGGACGTCCATGCCTTGGAATTCACGCCCATAGTGTACAAGAGTTGCACACGCCCACCTCTCTCCTCTCTCTTCTAGTTTCTTTTCCGGTTTCCCTTTAGAGCTTCTAGTTGGCTTCTCATGGAGAACCCACCCTTCTTCTTGAGAATAGAGATCTGATGCGGGTTATGGCGTGGAAGACTACGAGGTCTTGGAGATTCTGATTTGATTTGTGAAAGAGTTCTTCATCAAAGAAAGTTATCAACTTCTCCATTAGAGCACTACCAAGCTCCTAAGGTAATATCTACTTCCTTGTATGCTGTAGAAATTCGTGATTGCTTGTTAGGTGTTGTTTCTATCTTCTAGATAGAGTTTACTACTGATTATGGTTGATGAGTTTGAGGTTTAGCACCCTGAATTGGGTTTTGAAGCCTTATGGATACTTGATCCCTGCGTCAAGAGGGTCAAAAGTTTTGAAAACCTATGAACGAGGCCTACCTACTTCCAACAGCTATCTCTAAAATCCGAATGGGTTAAGTTTGAGTTCAAATTCGAATTAGTGAGAGTTGTATAATAATAGGAAAAAGCATGAATATCCCCTAAATAATAGGGTGTGAGCTGTGTTTGGAAACATTGTAGTTTCCTGTACTCATAAGGATTTCGATCTTTTAGATCTCTCCTAGATTTGGGCGGTGCTTTGTTTCAATTTTAGGAAAGATTTCAAGTTTAAATAAAAATGAGATTGCTAGAGGTTAAGAACGATTCTCAAATTTAAATGAAGATTATTAAAGGAGGCCCATGCTAAGGTTACAATACTAATACAAACAATAAATTATTGAACTTATTCTGACAGCTTAAATGGAAAGAGGAAATCTTGGTTTTTAAGATCGTTTCGGGATTAGATTGTATATGTACACACTGCAAAGAAAAAATTTAAGAGTTCCCTTTTAAGGTCCTTATTTTTAGAAATTAGATTGGAAAACTTCCTTGTAAAGATATAAGTCTTTTGGAGAATCGGCAAAATTAATTAGTCTATACAAAAAGTGTCCAGATTGCCTCTCTATCTAAAATCCCTAAAATCTCTCCCTCAAGTCAAAATCGGGTCAAAATTAAAATCAAAATTGAGCTCCAATTTCGTAATCAATTACAAAACAAACTCAGGTGTAAATAGTTGTGAGAAAGATATATTCCAATATGGGTTGGGAGAGGAAGAGAGAGAGCGAGAGTTGGGGGCTGTGGAGCTGCCAACCCATCTCCCTCCCATATCTGTTTTAGAATTAACATTAATGGACTTAATTGTAATTAAGTTATCATTAACATTTACAAAACGGAACCAAGACTCAGGGTGGTGGGGCGATGGTGGAGAAAACCGAGGCATGGTGCAATATCAGGATGGTCCATACAATTGGAGCTAATTGGAGCCGAGTTAATGCAGTTAGGAGTTACAGTGATAATTCTTATTCAAGAGCTGACCGTCAATGTAACATCAGGATGGTAAAAATCAATTTGAGCTAATTGGAGTTGATTTCAATTTGAAACCAATTCGTTTCATATATAATAATAGTTAAGAGTCCAATTTCGAAATCAAACTCTATCCCTTTCATATATAATAATGGGAAAACAAAACCATGAAATCAAAGTCTCCTAATTACATTAGAAAACAAACCTAATGACAACTCATTGAAGAAATAAATAAAGAAGCAAAATCCTAGACTTCTTTGGGTCCTACAGTGGGCCACAGGCCTTGCTACTTCGGCTGAGGCCATGCATCACATTAAGGGTACGCTCCGCATAAATGAGTGTCTTTAACCACATAGATTTCAGTACTAGGAAGGCACATGCAAAAAATGAGGTGCTAATTTTCATAACAGATAGAGTAAATGGATTTAGGGATAACTAAGTTCTGATGATGAAAATCCAAGCAAAGAAATAGAAATAAAACCCAAAAAAAGGAAACTTATAAAAAGTAACAGTCTGAAAAAAACCAATGGCGTCAGTCCAAACCTTAATAGCTTTATCGTGAGATGGCACAATGAATAAAAGGAAAGGGCTGCCAATTATTTGACCTTCTTTCTCCTTTCTTGTAAAAATATCAGCAGCAGTAGAAACCAGCCACGCTATCTGCTCTCTGCTAGAACAAGTTCCGGTTGTCTCCAGAATATCTGATCCTACTGAACATAATTTCCAGAACTCAACTCCCCATGCATTAGCTAACAAAGGCCTTACAAGTTTCCCATCAAAGGTACCTTCATGCATCCATGAGTTCTGTATTGCATTCAAGCACAAGATAAGAAACTTTGAAACACAATCTGTGCTTCCATGGGACCCTTGTTGAATAGAGGCATATTCTTTAAGTAGCGCAACCTTTGAGTTACCAAACTCTTTGGTCACTGTCTGATACTTGTTAGAAAGGGATTCAAGTAACTTATTCTTTTTGTCCTTCCTATCTGAAACCTTCACTTTTTTAAGAGCTTGTTGTTCTACCATCTGAGGATCATGACCAGGAGAAGGCTTCTGAGCTGCTGCTGCACCTTTTCTGGCAGAAGTCATTACTGCGTCAACTTGCTTATGTGCAGGTTTCTCGGGTTTTTTTGCGCGTAAAACCATCTTATCATTTTTATCATTGAAAGGATCTTCAGGAGTTGGAAGGCTAAAACACATGCTCTGCAAAGTCATATCACAATCAAGACATTTCAGTTACTCTGGGTGATTCACACAATTACCCACACATGCCTAATCATACACCCTAAAATAAAAAAGAACCTCTATAATTCAAAAATAATTCTGAACTCCAAATCAGATCGCTGAATCCAACCACAACAACATTGCTTAGAACTGTAAAATCAGAATGGAAATTTTTGGATATCCTTAAACAGACTTTTAGGAAGTAAATTCTAAAAAAATAAAAAAAGAGTATATCTAATCCAGTTATAACAAGAGAAATAAACTATGTCAAATCATTCAATGGAAAATAATCAAAGCCTTATTCATAAGATCTAATGAGCCTCTTTTGACCTTCAATGTTGTCTAAATAAAGCTATATAAAAAAAATCAGAGCAAATAGCTAGATTAAGCTGCTATTATCAAAGACCCAAACAAAGAAGAGAGCACCCAATTTCCAATTTGATACAAACTGAACTACAAGGATTTCCCAAAAAAAGAAAAAACCCAGTAATCAAACAAGAGTATTATAACATACCAAAGATCAAACTTTAAGAACCAACTGAAGCCACAATGAATGAAAACAAAAAAGGGAAAAGAACCCATCTTTTTTTTTTTTCCTTTTCGGTAGATATAGAGAGAGAAACGAGAAATAAGGAGATTGATTTTGACTTGAAAGAAAGATAGAAGAGCTTTGTAGAGGAGACCTCACAGACGCGGCGCTTGCCCATCTTGCGGCGGCGTTTGGCGGCGATGATGGAGGCGACGCGGGCTGAGACAGAGGATTCCTTTCTCAGCTTCTTGCGTTGAGACTTGTTGCGCTTCTTCCTCACTGCATCCTCTCCTTTCGCCATGGCAGCTGAAGAAGAAGCAGAAGCAGAAGCAGAAGCAGAAGAAGAAGGTGAAGGGTTTATGTAGGGTGGAAAATGAGGGAGGATATGATATTTTGGTTATTTTTCAGATACATGGGGCTGTTTTGGCCTTTAGAGGGAAGAAATAGTGGGCCAAATGTTGGCAAGGCATTTAGTATTTGTTTTAGAGAGGATAATGCCGCATCCCATACTTCTCTAAGCACATCCCTTTATTTTAGGGATTTTTTCTGCACGGTCACCTAAATTCATCGATAACCCCCTTATCACCAAACCAGACAATTTTACATATACGTTCTCCATACCATCCGTACATCTGGGTAGGCCAAAAATCGATCTTTCCTTTGCGATATCACAACAAAATCTGTGATATCGCAACTCGAAAAACTATTTTTTATCCTTTTATCCCTCCATGCTTCGACTTTTCCTCATTTTCACCTACTATAACTCTCTCCCCTAGCCGATTTCACTCTCCTCCTCTCTCGCCAACCTATTTGCAAATACGCAGGGCCCCAGCGTCCGTTCGAAGTCGACGAACCAGCATGGTCTCCATTACTTCCATCAACGAGGGATTTTGGCTTCCATTGTTTCACAATCTGCGCGTTCCCAAGCTTGATGTTGTTGCAGTCGCCTCTGGTAGAACCTGGTAATCCTTTTTCCTTCTCTCTTTAATAGAGATTCCGGTCTTCTATTCCCTTTACCTCTTTCTCTCTTTGTTTATCTCCCTTTGTGGGTTTAGAAAATCCTAAATGCTCTTGAACCCTTTCTAGAAAAAATAAATAAAGAAGAAGAGGAAATCTAGAACATCAGCGTTCTGCATCTCTACTTTCAGTGAATTAGAGATGAAACCATGTGAATATTGAACGAGGTTTACTTATTGCAGAATTAGTAGAGTTTGTTTGGGTCTAATGCATTAAATAGAATTAAGCTACGTTGGGTACTTGAAGTCAGGTAGAAATTGTATTTCCTTGTTGCAACGATACATCATACATGGGATCCAGAGTCCTAAATGTGTATCGTCAAAATCCCTAAAAGGAATCATACTGAGGTTGTAAATTGTTACATAGCAGAGCTAACAAGATGTCAAATGCCATTCCAAAAATTTTAAAAAAAAAAAAAAAAAGATTCACCCATGTTGATCATCAATACTAAATCGGATAGCTACATCAATACTTAGAATCTGGAAGAATTGTATGCATTCTGCCTAGTCTCACACCTGCGTATTATGAGCTATGGTCACTAGGTGGAGCCTTAATGTGGATGATAGCCTAGTGCATGAACATGTCATGTGTAGGCATGAGAGTATAAATATCAACCTTGGTTCAACCCATCATTATGCAATAGTATTCCTAGGAACTATTGTTTCCAATTGATGATTACAGCAAAAATTTGTAGTGACTCATCTAATCTAGCATCAATGTCGCCCTAAACTATTTCTAATTTTTGTGCATCAATGTGAATTCTAAATAGACTATATAGGGAGAATGTGTATTTTGCAGTTTAAAGTATAAAAGAAAATGCATGACTATGTTTCTAATCCATTCAATTCAAGAATCATTCCTAGTCTCTCTCTTTTCTTGGGACTCTCTTTGTTGTTGTTAGGACCCAAGATTTTTCAACCAATGTGTATGCTTTTGATTTTAGAAGGGTAGGAGGGACGAAGGGTTATGCTGAGGAGGGAGGGAAAAGGGGAAAGAAGGAAAGAAAAAAAAAAAAAAAAAGAAAAAGAAAAGGGAAAGACAAACATATAACCGACAAAAAAAAACATTTGGTTATAATCATGTTATACCGTCTCCCTTCTACAAATGCATTTGCCCAGTGATGTGGCCCAATGTCTTCAATCCACTTACATGCACCCTCGTTCAAATCCCTTATTTCAGCCATATATCTCTCATAATCAACCCGCTTATATGCTCTAGCAGCATTCCAAAATTTCACCATCAGAGCCTCATCCATATACCTCTCTTTAAAGTTTGCTGATATATGTCACTACAACAGTTTACACATTTAGCGACGTTTTTTTTCCTCGCCAAAAGTCCTAAAAACGTCAGTGAAGGATTTTACTAGCGAAAATTTTTTCGTCGGCAAAAGATCGTGGACAAAACATTTTACTGATATTCCGTCAGCAAAAATTCTAATTTTTGCCGATGATTATATACCCTTTCCCGACGTTTTGTTTCATCAGCAAAAGATTAAAGAAAAATAAATAAATAATAATAATAATTTTACCGACGTTTTGTTTTCATCGGCAAAATAAAAGAGAAAAAATAAAAACACCTTTACCGAGGTTTTATTTTCATCGGGAAAAGAAAAGGGGAAAATAAATAAAAAATAAAAATAGAATTACCGACGTTTGTTTTTCGTCAGCAAAAGAAAAAATGAAAATGAAAAAACATTAAAGACAATTACCGACGTTTTTTTTTCGTCGGGAAAAGGAAAAATGAAAATAAATAAAAAATAAAAAACAATTACCGACGTTTTTTTCTTCGGCAAAATAAAAAATGAAAAAAAAAAATAAAGGACAATTACCGACGTTTTTTTCCTCTGGAAAAGGAAAAATGAAAATAAATAAAAAATAAAAAACAATTACCGACGTTTTGTTTTCGTCGGCAAAAGAAAAAATGAAAATAAATAAAAATAAAAGACAATTACGGACGTTTTGTTTTTTGTCAGGAAAAGGAAAAATGAAATAAATAAAAAATAAAAAACAATTACCAATGTTTTTTTTTCGTATGCAAAAAAATAAATAAATAAATAAATAAAAGGCAATTACCAACGATTTATTTCCGTTGGGAAAAGGAAAAATGAAAATAAATAAAAAAATAAAAAACAATTGCTGACGTATTTGTTTCATTGGAAAAATAAAAAATTAAAATTAAAAAAATAAATGACAATTACCAACATTTTATTTTTGTCAGGAAAAGGAAATAGGAAATAAAGAAAAAATAAAAAAAAATTGCCGACGATTGTTTTTCATCGGCAAAAGAATATTTAATAAAAAATAAATATTTGATAAAAAAACATCGGTGAAAGTTTTTTTTTAAATATTTTATTTATTTTTTTAATAAAAATTCCCTGTAAACCTGTTTATACACTTGTATCAAAAAGTAAATCAGTTCGTATACATATATTCAATATTAAAACTGCATGCAAACAAATGTTGCTAAAAAAAAACAAACAACCATCGCCATTTTTCATCAAATCATTGATCTAATTAATCAATAATGATACAATCCCATAAAAATGTCCAATATACATATACAAATAAACTAAAAAGAATAAAACACCCGCAAAGTGTGCAGCCGATCCCAAAGCATCCATCAATCTGCAATGACAAAAACAACATTAGAATCTTTTCAATGAATTAAATTATAAATGAAAGATATACATCAAACGGAATAGTGCAAATCTGTGTGAAATCATTATTGCATAGCAACAATTGAGGAAGAGAAATGAGAATAAATCAAAATGATCTTACAAATAAAATACCAAAAAAAATCATCAAACACCCAGATCCCAAGCATGACCATCAGTTGTCAACATGCATTGAAACATAAACTATTTACTATATTATCCAAAAACAGAACATACATGTCCATTTTTACCTTTTCTAAATAACGAGTAAGAAGCAAACTAAACTGGTAAAGCACATTGTCCTGAAGTAAGAAAGTCCTTCGTAGGAAATGCATATATGATTGGCCATAACATTTAGAAGAGAGGTGTCATCCTCTCAAACTATTGAACCACCATCATCTTTTGAGGCTTAGCCAAATGTGTGGAAAGACTTGCTTGAAAGATTGGACCACCAACAGTGGCAGAAGAGAACATTTGGAACCGGTATCTGTGCTATTGTATTATCCCACCCATGAAATGTCTAGTCTCAACACATCTATGAGATACCAATGACAGACTAAGAAAACAATGAAGAGTTATGATCCTCACATCGAGACAGAATCTTGGCACAATTCCATGTTAGTGTGCATAGGCATTTAACTTTTGAGTGGGTGGTGGCGATGGAAGAATGCTAAATGTAATTGCTTCTGCAGCTCCGTAGCCTTTGAGGACTTATTCTTCAAGCATATTCTCTCCATATAACACATTCCAACTATAAAAATAGAAGAATTCTCACTTATCTCTACAGAAGCCCACGTGCATATCTTGAATACCCATTGCAATTTAATGTTAATATATGATGAGGAAACCACGAACTTCATCAACAAACGGAGTATGCCATTCGATGTTAAGATGTACATCTCAAAAACAGCAGTGAACTTTGCAGCTAGCTTTAACAAGCAATTCAGAACGGAAATCCTTTTGACTAGAAATCATAAGACAACCAGTAGAGTAAAGCAGGAAAATACACAAAATAGCACAAAGAAAAGAAACTCCTTATGTCAGTCCACATAAACAGTTCACTGAAAGTTCAATAACTTATCAGTCAAAGGAAACATGAGAAGAACTTAAAAAAGAAAAAAGAAAAAGCCAGACATTCAATTGCAAACACAATACTGCAAAAAGATCAAAATAAAAAGGGAACAAAACCAAATGTTATGAAGTATGAACCCAAAGCAAGAAAATCCACAAATTGCTTTACTAGATATGATGAGTTATAATCAATAGCACAGCTTCAATTACAAACTAAAAACTCCAGAAACAAAAAAAAAAAAAAAAAAAAAGAAAAAGAAAATCAAACCCAAACAAATTGAGAATTATATGAAAAACGAAAAACACCTAACAGACAATGAATTATTATAAGAAATCAATCGAAGATTGCGATAACTGATTTGATCCAAGTTTACATGAAGTAGATAATCAATCAAAGATATGGAAACATAATACATTTTAAAACAGACAAACAAAATAAACAGAAATGCAAAAGATATCAGTGACGATTAACATTTCTAAACTGAAAAACTAAAACTAAAACCATCATTCTCCACTCGGATTCAACTTGCCACCTGCAATCTACTCTACATCAGGTTATTCTACCCTCAAGCGAAGTGCCCGTGCCGGTTTTAGATTTTTACGGTCGCCGGTTCTCGTTCCGAACCCCTGGCGGGCCGTTTTCAAGCCTAAGTGTCTCAAAAGCGTCCATTTTCGCTTCTAACTCTCTAACCGGGAATCCTATTTGCGAGCCATCAGCTCCTACAGGTTACTCTACCCTCGAGCAAAGTGCCCGTCCCGGTTTTGGATTTTTCCGGTCGCCGGTTCCCGTTCCGGACCCCCGGCTGGCCGTTTTCGAGCCTAAGTATCAGAAATGCGTTCATTTTCGCTTCTAACTCCCTAACCGGTAGTCCTATTTGCCAGCCGTCAGCTCCTACAGTTTACTCTACCCTCGAGCGAAGTGACCGTGCCGATTTCGGATTTTTCCGGTCAACGGTTCCCGTTTCGGACCCCCGGCGGACTGTTTTCGAGCCTAAGTGTCGCAAAAGCGTCCATTTTCGCTTCAAACTCCCTAACCGGGAGTCCTATTTGCAAGCCATCAGCTCCTACACGTTACTCTACCCTCGAGCGAAGTGCCTGTGCTAGTTTCGGATTTTTTCAGAAGACGGTTTCGGTCCTGGACCCCCGGCGGGCCATTTTCGAGCCTAAGTGTCGGAAATGCGTCCATTTTCGCTTCAAACTCCCTAACCGGGAGTTCTATTTGCCAATCGTCGGCTCCTACAGTTTACTCTACCCTCGAGCGAAGTGCCCGTGCCGGTTTCGGATTTTTTCGGTCAACAGTTCCCGTTTCGGACCCCCGGCGGGCCGTTTTCGAGCCTAAGTGTCGCAAAAGCGTCCATTTTCACTTCAAACTCCCTAACCGGGAGTCCTATTTGCAAGCCGTCAGCTACTACAGGTTACTCTACCCTCGAGCGAAGTGCCTGTGCCAGTTTCGGATTTTTTCGGTAGACGGTTTCCTTCCTGGACCCCCGGCGGGCCATTTTCGAGCCTAAGTGTCGGAAATGCGTCCATTTTCATTTCAAACTCCCTAACCGGTAGTCCTATTTGCCAGCCGTCGGCTCCTACAGTTTACTCTACCCTCGGGCGAAGTGCCCGTCCCGGTTTCGGATTTTTCCAGTCGACGGTTCCTGTTTCGGACCCCCGGCGGGCCGTTTTCGAGCCTAAGTGTCGCAAAAGCGTCCATTTTCGCTTCAAACTCCCTAACCGGGAGTCCTATTTGCAAGCTGTTAGCTCCTACACATTACTCTACCCTCGAACGAAGTGCCTGTGCCAGTTTCGGATTTTTCCGGTAGATGGTTCCCGTCCCGGACCCCCGGCGGGCCGTTTTCAAGCCTAAGTCTCGCAAAAGTGTCCATTTTCGCTTCAAACTCCTTAAACACGAGTCCTATTTTCGAGTCATCAACTCCTACAACTTACTCTACCCTCGAGCGAAGTACCTGTGCCAGTTTTGGATTTTTCCGATTGACGGTTTCCGTTCCGGACCCCCAGCGGGCTGTTTTCGAGCCTAAGTGTCGCAAAAGCTTTCATTTTCATTTCAAACTACCTAATTGGGAGTCCTATTTGCGAGCCGTCAGCTCCTACAGGTTACTCTACCCTCGAGCGAAGTGCTTGTGCGCGTTTTGAATTTTTTTGGTCTCCAGTTCCCGTTCCCGACCCCCGGTGGGCCGTTTTCAAGCCTAAGTGTCGGAAATGCGTCCATTTTCGCTTCTAACTCCCTAACCAGGAGTCCTATTTGCGAGCCGTCAGCTCCTACAATTTACTCTACCCTCGAGCGAAGTGTCCATGCTGGTTTTGGATTTTTCTGGGCCCCGGTTCCAGTTCCGGACCACTGGCTGGCCGTGCCCGTGCCTAAATGTCACAAAAGCATCCATTTTCATTTCTAACTCCCTAACTGTGAGTCCTATTTGCGAGCCGTCAGTTCCTACAGGTTACACTACCCTCCAGTGAAGTGGCTGTGCCAATTTCGGATTTTTCCGGTCGCCGGTTCCTATTCCGGACCCCTGGCGGGCCGTTTTCGAGCCTAAGTGTCCCAAAAGCATCCTATTTCATTTCAAACTCCCTAACCGGGAGTCCTCTTTGCGAGCCGTCAGCTCCTACAGGTTACTCTACCCTCGAACGAAGTGCCCATGCCCATTTAGGATTTTTTTGGTCGCCGATTCCCATTCCCGACCCCCGTCGGGCCATTTTCGAGCCTAAGTGTCCGAAATGCGTCAATTTTCGCTTTTAACTCCTTAACCGGTAGTCCTATTTTCTAGCCGTCAGCTCCTACAGTTTACGCTACCCTCGAGCGAAGTACCAATGCCGGTTTTGGATTTTTCCGGTCGACAGTTCCCATTCCGGACCCCCGGCGGGCCGTTTTCGAGCCTAAGTGTCGTAAAAGAGTCCATTCTCACTTCAACCTCCCTAATCGGGAGTCCTATTTGCGATCCATCAACTCCTACAGCCTACTCAACCCTCGACCGAAGTGCCAGTTCTGGTTTCGGATTTTTCGAGTCGACGGTTCCCTTCCTGGACCCCTAGTGGGACGTTTTCGAACCTAAGTGTCGCAAAAGCGTCCATTTTCGCTTCAAACTCCCGAACCAGGAGTCAATTTGCGAGCCGTCAGCTCCTACATGTTACTCTACCCTCGAGCGAAGTGCCAGTGCCGGTTTCGGATTTTTCCGGTCGACGGTTCCCGTCCCGGACCCCCGGCGGGCAGTTTTTGAGCCTAAGTGTCACAAAAGCGTCCATTTTCGCTACAAACTCCCCAACCGGGAGTCCTATTTGCGTGCCGTTAACTCCTTCAACTTACTCTACCCTCGAACGAAGTACATGTGCTGGTTTCAGATTTTTTCGATCGACGGTTCCCATTCCGGACCCCTGGCGGGCCATTTTTTAGCCTAAGTGTCACAAAAGCGTCCATTTTCATTTCAGACTCCCTAACCGGGAGTCCTATTTGCGAGCCGTCAGCTCCTACAGGTCACTCTACCCTCGAGCGAAGTGCCCGTGCCGATTTCAGAAAAAGGATTTTTCCGGTCGCCGGTTCCCATTCCAGACCCCCGGCGGGCCGTTTTCGAGCCTAAGTGTCGAAAAAGCGTCGATTTTCGCTTCTAACTCCCTAACCAGGAGTCCTATTCGCGAGCCATGAGCTCCTACAGTTTACTCTACCCTCGAACGAAGTGCCCATGCCTGTTTCGGATTTTTCCGGTTGACGGCTCCCATTCCGGGCCCCCGGCTGGCCGTTTTCGAGCCTAAGTGTCGTAAAAGTGTCCATTTTTGCTTCTAACTCCCTAACCTGGAGTCCTATTTGCGAGCCGCCAGCTCCTATAGTTTACTCTACCCTCGAGCAAAGTGCCCGTGCCGGTTTAGGATTTTTCCGGTCGCCGGTTCCCATTCCGGACCCCCGGCTAGCCGTGCCCGTGCCTAGGTGTCACAAAAGCATCCATTTTCGCTTCTAACTCCCTAACCTAGAGTCCTATTTGCGAGCCGTATGTTCCTATTGGTTACTCTACCCTCAAGCGAAGTGGCTGTGCCCGTTTCAGATTTTTTCGGTCGCCGGTTCCTGTTCCGGACCCTCGGCGGGCCGTTTTCGAGCCTAAGTGTCGCAAAAGCGCCCATTTTCATTTCAAACTCCCTAACCGGGAGTCCTATTTGCGAGCCGTCAGCTCCTACAGGTTACTCTACCCCCAAACGAAGTGCTCGTTCCAATTCTGATTTTTTCGATAGACGATTCCCGCTCCGGACCCCCGGCGGGCCGTTTTCGAGCCTAAGTGTCAGAAAGGCATCCATTTTCATTTCTAACTCCCTAACCTTGAGTCTTATTTGCGAGCCGTCAGCTCCTACAGTTGACTCTACCCTCGAGCGAAGCGCCCGTGCGAGTTTCGGATTTTTCCGGTCTCTAGTTCCCATCCGGACCCCGAGCTGGCCGTTTTCGAGCCTAAGTGTCGCAAAGGCATCCATTTTCGCTTCAAACTCCCTAACCGGGAGTCCTATTTGCGATCCGTCAGCTCCTACAGGTTACTCTACCCTCAAGCGAAGTGGCTATAATAGTTTCGGATTTCTCCAGTCGCCGGTTCCCATTCCGGACCCCCCGCGGGCCGTTTTCGAGCCTAAGTGTCGTAAAAGCGTCCATTTTCGCTTCAAACTCCCTAATCGGGAGTCCTATTTGCGATCCATCGGCTCCTACAACTTACTCAACCCTCGACCGAAGTGCCCGTGCCAGGCTAGTTTCGAAATTTTTCGGTCGTCGGTTCCCGTTCTGAACCCCTGGCGGGCCGTTTTCGAGCCTAAGTGTCAGAAATGCATCCATTTTCGCTTCAAACTCCCTAATCGGGAGTCCTATTTGCAAGCCGTCAGCTCCAACAGCTTACTCTACCCTCGACCGAAGTGCCCGTGCCAGTTTCAGATTTTTCCAGTCGATGGTTCCCGTCCCGGAACCCTGGCAGGCCGTTTTCGAGCCTAAGTGCC
Source organism: Persea americana (assembly GCA_029852735.1). NCBI lineage: Eukaryota > Viridiplantae > Streptophyta > Magnoliopsida > Laurales > Lauraceae > Persea > Persea americana. The sequence goes on from CM056813.1 coordinate 44,554,291, forward strand.
TCAAAAGCGTCCATTTTCGCTTCAAACTCCCTAACCGGGAGTCCTATTTGCGTGCCATCGGTTCCTACAGGTTACACTACCCTCTAGCGAAGTGGTTGTGCCAGTTTTGCATTTTTCCAGTCGCCGGTTCCTGTTCCAGACCCCAAGCGGGCCGTTTTCGAGCCAAAGTGTCGCAAAAGCATCCATTTTCATTTCAAACTCCCTAACCGGGAGTCCTATTTGCGAGCCGTCAGCTCCTACGGGTTACTCTACCCATTAACGAAGTGCCCATGCCTGTTTCAGATTTTTTCGGACGCCGGTTCCTGTTCCCGACCTCCGGCAGGCCGTTTTCGAGCCTAAGTGTCGGAAATGCGTCCATTTTCGCTTCTAACTCCTTAACCGGTAGTCCTATTTGCCAGCCGTCAGCTCCTACAGTTTATGCTACCCTCGACCGAAGTACCCGTGCCAGTTTCGAATTTTTCTGGTCGACGGTTCCCGTCCCAGAACCCCGGCAGTCCATTTTCTAGCCGAAGGTCGCAAAAGCATCCATTTTCATTTCAGACTCCCTAACCGAGAGTCCTATTTGCGAGCCGTCAGCTCCGATAGGTCACACTACCCTCGAGCGAAGTGGCTGTGCCAGTTTTCGAAAAAGGATTTTTCCAATCGCTGGTTCCCATTCCAGACCCCTGGCGGGCCGTTTTAGAGCCTAGTGTCACAAAAGTGTCCATTTTCGCTTCTAACTTCCTAACCGAGAGTCCTATTTATGAGCCGTGAGCTCCTACAGTTTACTCTACCCTCGAGCAAAGTGCCCGTGCCGGTTTCGGATTTTTTCAGTCGCCGGTTCCCGTTCCGGACCCCCGGCTGGCCGTTTTCGAGCCTAAGTGTCGTAAAAGCGTCCATTTTCACTTCTAACTCCCTAACCGGGAGTTCTATTTGCGAGCCGTCAGCTCCTACAGTTTACTCTACCCTCGAGCGAAGTGCTCGTGCCGGTTTCGGATTTTTTCGGTCTCCGGTTCCCGTTCCGGACCCCCGACTGGCCGTGCTCGTGCCTAAGTGTCACAAAAGCATCCATTTTCGCTTCTAACTCCCTAACCTGGAGTTCTATTTGCGAGCCGTAAGTTCCTACAGGTTACTCTACCCTCAAGCGAAGTGACTGTGCCAGTTTCTGATCTTTTCAGTCGCCGGTTCCTATTCCGGACCCCCAGCGAGCCGTTTTCGAGCCTAAGTGTCGCAAAAGCGTAAAGTTTCATTTCAAACTCCCTAATCGGGAGTCCTATTTGCGAGCCGTCAGCTCCTACAGGTTACTCTACCCTCAAATGAAGTGCTCGTGCTAGTTTCTGAGTTTTTCGGTTGACGATTCCCGCTCCGGACCCCCGGTGGGCCGTTTTTGAGCCTAAGTGTCAGAAAGGCATCCATTTTCATTTCTAACTCCCTAACCTGAAGTCCTATTTGCGAGCCGTCAGCTCCTACAGTTTACTTTACCCTCGAGCGAAGTGCCTGTGCCAGTTTCGGATTTTTCCGGTCTCCGGTTCCCATCCGGACCCCGAGCTGGCCGTTTTCGAGCATAGGTGTCGCAAAAACGTCCATTTTCGCTTCTAACTACCTAACCGGGAGTCCTATTTGCAAGCCGTCAACTCCTACAGGTTACTCTACCCTCGAGCGAAGTGCCCATGCTGGTTTCGGATTTTTTCGGTCTACGGTTCCCGTTCCGTACCCCTGACTGTCCGTTTTCAAGCCTAAGTGTCTGAAAGGCGTCCATTTCGTTTCTAACTCCCTAACCTGGAGTCCTATTTGCGACCTGTCAGCTCCTACAGTTTACTCTACCCTCGAGCAAAGTGCCCGTGCCAGGCTTGTTCCCGTTCTGGACCCCCGGCGGGCCGTTTTCGAGCCTAAGTGTCGGAAATGCGTCCATTTTCGCTTCAAACTCCCTAACCAGGAGTCCTATTTGCGAGCCGTCAGCTCCAACAGCTTACTCTTCCCTCGAACAAAGCGCTCGTGCCGGTTTCGGATTTTTCCGGTCGACGATTCCTGTCCCGGAACCCCGGCGGGCCGTTTTCTAGCCTAAGTGTCGCAAAAGCGTCCATTTTCGCTTCAAACTCCCTAACCGGAAGTCCTATTTGCAAGCTGTCAACTCCTTTAACTTACTTTACCCTCGAACAAAGTACCTGTGCTGGTTGCGGATTTTTCCGGTCGACGGTTCCCGTTCCGGACCCCCGGCGAGCCGTTTTCGAGCCTAAGTGTCGCAAAAGCGTCCATTTTCGCTTCAAACTCCCTAACCGGGAGTCCTATTTGCAAGCCATCAGCTCCTACAGGTTACTCTACCCTCGAGCGAAGTGCCTGTGCCAGTTTCGGATTTTTCCGGTAGACGATTTCCATCCTGGACCCCCGGCGGGCCATTTTCGAGCCTAAGTGTCGGAAATGCGTCCATTTTGGCTTTAAACTCCCTAACCGGTAGTCCTATTTGCCAGCCGTCGGCTCCTACAGTTTACTCTACCCTCGAGCAAAGTGACCATGCTGGTTTCAAATTTTCCCGGTTGCCGGTTCCCGTTCCGGACCCCCGGCGGGCCGTTTTCGAGCCTAAGTGTCGAAAATGCGTCCATTTTCGCTTCTGACTCCCTAACCGGGAGTCCTATTTGCCAGCCGTCAGCTCCTACGGTTTACTCTACTCTCGTGCAATGGGCCCGTGCAAGTGTCGGTTTTTTCCGATCTACGGTTCCCGTTCCGGACCCCCGGCGGGCCGTTTTCGAGCCTAAGTGTCAAAAAAGCGTCCATTTTCACTTCTAACTCCCTAACCTGGAGTCCTATTTGCGAGCGATCTGCTCCTGTAATTTACTCTACCCTCGAGCGAAGTGCCCATGCCCGTTTCGGATTTTTCTGGTCGCCAGTTCCCGTTCCAAGGTATTCAAAATGCTACATTTTCAATGTTCATAATTTTCAACTAGTTATTATGTTAAAATTTCAAGAGAGTAATCTACTAACCAAAGAGTCGCATCATGATCTCCAGTAGCTATGCCATCACTAGCAGAAGTGGTCCCTCTCGTGATGTTGAAATAGTCGGAGGGATCTATCCCTGCCGCAGCTGCCAACTGCTGAACGAGTGCCTCAAGTGCATGTGTTCTCCTGTCCTGCTCATCCTGCCTCCTGTCCTGCTCAGCTAGCTGCTCCCTCAGGGCGATCACCTCAGGATCCAATGCCCAAGACTGTGTGGAAGATGAAGAGGTTCCATACCCTTTACATACCCCGACCTCTTCCCAAGCACATCAGCAGCAATCTACTCCTCAGTCATCGAAGTTGTGACAGAGGGCTGCGACTGCTCCTTAGTCCGCTGCACTAAGGCCTCCTGCCATTTAAATCAAGAAGTGATTTAGAATGCTTTTATAAAACTATTGATCATATTTGATTCATAATTAAACGTACATGTCTCTGCTGAGCCACCTCATTTACCCACTCATTACTTTTTTGTCTGTAGTGGGTGTCATGGAAGAACTGAGTAATAGGCGGCACTTGACCGGCATTCTATGCTGTCTGTCATTTGATATAGCTTTGTATTAGATATGAACCCAACTACATATTTATAAATTAATAAACTTAATCAAGTTTCTTCATATGAATATAATCAGTACCATCAGAGACGTCCTCGATGCAAATGACCTGGAGCCGTTGGTATGATTATATGGCAGCTTGGCTCGACTCTCTTGAGCTTTTTTCAATTTCGCCTACATAGAAAAACAATAATACAATAGCAGTCATTTATAAAATCATAACTATTAGAATTACGGTGAAATATCATTAATTGTTGCAGATAACATCCCAAGGTTGCCTTCCAGGCTAGTGATTCCCAGCACTGCGAGACCATAAGCTGCCAGTCAGCTAGACCACAACCCTCTGCCTGGTGGTCCTGGGGTCGAGGAACCCCCTGCTCCAAAAGCTCAAGATAGTGAGTATGCAGCTCATACTTCCAACTCCTATACAAAACTCCGCATTAGCGGTCAGTGTCCGCCCGGAGCTGCATATCACCCTCATAGTCCCTGATATCAAAAAATTGCTGCAATTAGGGGAGAGCCATATAAAGATTAGTAATAACAAAATATAATCAGATATTGTAATGAGGATCACAACTATAATAATTTTGGTTGATATTTCTCGTTTCAGTTTACCTTAACAGCATCGATGACGGCAAGCTTGATCCCACTGTCAAGCTTCTTCCAGCTATGGGGCCTGATTGGGGCAACCTCTCTAATGGCTAACCCAAGATGGTTAACTAGTGATGGGGCATGTTCCCCTTCTGACCTATGACTGGAGATGGGGATCGGGACTGGGATGTTATGATTCAGCTGTCTCCTCAGCTTTGTCACATTCTTCCCTCGCGTAACACCCCTTACACGGCTCGGAACCTCCGAGGCTGGGGCTGATGCTGTTAAGATGACAGTGTTAAATGAGTTAGTGAACACAAATCATTAAATTGAGGTGAACCATTCTGAATTTTAAAAGGTCTTAATTTTCTCACCTCCGCTACTCCCGACTGTATGAGGACTCGTGGGAGGCTGGGACGACTGAGGCTGGGTCGGCGGGGGCTGTGTGGTCAGAGACTAAATTGGCAGAGGCTGGGGGGGCTGCCAAATCAGGGTTGTTCCCTGGTCCTCCAGACCATGTAACCTCGAGAGCAGCTGGCCGAGGCTGTGTCGAGGGCTCAGGTGTGCTCTTTACAGGAGCTAACCTGAGTGCAACTGCGATCTGCCGGGCACGTTTCGCCCTCTTTTCCTGAGGCATATCTGCAATCTGGCTTAAAGCAAAGTGACAAGGAAAATAAATAATTCAACACAAATCAATAATATTAGTAAAGTGAATGTCAGCAATTTACATTAAATGGAGATGGAAATCATTTTAGTATGAGTGTCACCAGCTTCAAACTAATATTTTCAAGTACACGTCATAGACATTCACAGAAAGATTACCTCGTCTGATTGAGACCAAGATGTCTCGTCATCTACATCATCATCTTCGGGGGGAATGTAGTTCTCATCCTTATCATTCTCACTAACATTTCTCGTTCCCTTCTCGTTTGTCCCTTTAGCCGATTCAAATATAGTACGTGCGGTCGGCAGGAGCCCTAGAGATGCAAGTTTTTCTGCATTCTGCTTAATTGTCTTTTTTCTCTTTAATAACTAATTGGATGCTTGCACTTGACGGGACAGTTCTCCTGGTTTGACCCATTTTTTCCCCTCCGTTTGGCATCTTTTGCAAAATAAGAATAAAATGTGAAATGTAGAAATGGATTATCCATATATGAACAAATCAGAAGAGAAAATGAAATTGAAGACAATGTCATTATGTAAGAGAAGATCTTTATTAATTTACTGAATCGTTACATGTGCAAAACCTGATACAAACACTACATGTCATATTCCATGTCATCATCTTCCTGACTATGAACATCATTTTCTTCATCATCTTCGTACTCCGCCAGTGTTTCATCCTCGTCGTGGCCATCCTCCTCTGCTGACTCATCACTGAGAACGATCTCAGGATCTATATCATCCATAGAGTATTGGACACTATTACCATCGACGAGGACTGGGACAACAAATGTCGTTTCATCCTGTTGAAATGCATCATTAGGCATGTCGTCGTCGTCGTCGTCGTCATCCCGCTTAGTGGGTACATCCCATACTCCCCGAGGCTTGACCCGTTCTACGACTCTCCAATTTTTTCCTCTGCTGGTGTCATTGACGTAGAAGACTTGTGTCACCTGACTTGGTAGGACAAATGGATCATCCTTACACCAACGACCCGTGATATCAACGCTTGTAACATGGTCTTCGATGTTTATCTTGTGCTTGGTACTAGTGTTGTACCATTCACATTCAAATAAGACCACCTTACCCCTGTGCCAATAGGACAATTCCCAGACTTTGCAGATGTAGCTATAGTAGTCATGTTTTACCCCTTCGTATTCCCCTTCCACAACTAAGCCGCTACTCTGGCTCCTACGACATTTCTCACGATTTATAGTGTGGTATTGAATACAATTGCAATCACACACCTGATAAAGATTCACTAGGGATCTAGGGCCATTTGCTAATGACCACATCTCATCAAAAGCTTCTGGTGACCCTAGGGTTCGCAACTGATTCATCTACATAAGTAGATTAAGACAAATGTATTAGACTAACCGTGTCATTTGAAGTGTAATCCAATAACTTATAGCAATTAAAATGATAATATTTTATGTCTTACACGTTTTTGAACCATTCTGCAAATTCTTTTCGTTGTATCTGCCCGACATCTCCACCTTTTTGATCTTGCACTAAATTCTTGTGTTCCCTACTCAAGATAGCTTTTAATGAATAAGTACGAGTAGAGAATGAATAAAGGAGTTAACAAGCAATACATAAATATGGCTAGATTGAAGCACATACTGTAGATACGGCTCCACCTTGGGGCAATTATTCAGCACAAACCAATGAGCCTTGTCACGCTCTCTTTAAGAAGGATCATGTGCCCTTGGCATCAGTCCGATGGGACGGACAGTTTGTGTGAAGACCGACATCCCCGGGCCACGTTCGCCACCATCATCATAACGCTCTACTCGATCAGTCTGCCTTAAATACATTGAGCAAAAAGTGAGACACTCCTTGACAATGTAAGCCTCGGCGATCGAACCTTCAGGCCAAGCTCGGTTGCGAACGTACCCTTTTAGGGTCTTCAGAAACCTTTAAACAACCAATTATAACAATTACGATTTTCAATGCAAAGCAATTGCACTAATACATAAATAATTAATCAATGGTCATCAACTATTACCTTTCTATTGGGTACATCCACCGATATTGCAGTGGTCCACCAAGCATGGCCTCTCGTGCCAAGTGAACCGATAGATGAACCATCACATCAAAGAAAGCTGGAGGAAAAATCCTCTCCAGCTTGCACAATATTAAAACTATCTGCTCCTCCAATTTTTTCAAATCATCGTGTCTCTGTGTTTTCGAGCAGAGGTCTTGGAAAAAGCTGCCTAACTCGAACAATGTTGTACATATATCCTTTTTCAGAAAGTCGTACATGCCAATAGGAAGGATGTGTTGGATAAGGATGTGGCAATCATGGCTCTTTAAACCAGCTAATTTATCATTTTTCGAGGTTGCACACCTCGAGAGGTTCGCCGCATAGCCGTCTAGGTATTTGATCGACTTCAAGAATTCATAAAAGCCATCTCTATGTTTTGGTTCCAGAGTGTAAGAGGCATGCGGCTTCAAGCTGGATCCATCGCCCCTCTCCACTAGATGCAACTCTAGCCTGATGCCCATATTTTTCAAATCTTTACGCGCTTTCTCGGTGTCCTTGTTTTTGCCCTTTATGCCCAAAATTGTTCCAAACAAAGCTACACAAATGTTCTTCTCAATGTGCATAGAATCAAGGTTATGTCAGAGTTTTTTGTACTTCCAGTAGGGCAATTCAAATAGGATGCTTTTCTTTGTCCAATTCAGTTCTCCAGAGTCACGCGGTCTTTTGTTATTCTTGCCAAACTTGACCGGCGCTAGTTCTTCTAGCTGGTCCAGTACCTTTTGCCCCAGTAAATCCAAAGAATTCTTTTCACGCTCAGGCTGACCGTTGAAGGCCTTGCTTCTACGCCATTGGTGGTTCAGTTCCAAGTACTTTCGATGGCCAATGTACCCAATCTTATCTTTCAACTTCACCCCTAACGAGCTATCGTTACACGAGGGGCAAGCGTTATAACCTTTTGTGCTCCACCCAGAAAAGTTACCATACGCAGGAAAGTCATTTATCGTCCACATCACAGCCGCATGCATCCGAAAGGTCTGTTTAGTAGAGGCATCGTAAGACGATACACCATGATCCCACAACTCCTTCAACTCATCAACCAAGGGCCTCAGATATATATCGATATCGTTTCCCGGTGAGTTTGGTCCTGGAATAAGTAATGACAATATCAATAATAGCCCCTTCATGCACATCCATGGTAGCAAATTATAGGGCATAAGTATGACAGGCCACATGCTATAAGAGGTGCTCATGTTACCGAAAGGATTGAATCCATTGATGCCTAACCCTAACCTCACATTACGTGTCTCTTGGGCAAACTCTGGATATTTCTTATCAAATTCTTTCCATTCCACTGAATCAGCCGGATGCTGCGCTATCCCATCGTCAACATGCTTATCACTGTGCCATCTCATCTCTGTGGCTATCTTCCTTGACATATACAATCTGCGTATCCCCAGTGCCAATGGGAAGTAACGGAGCACCTTATGAGGGATCTTCTTTCGCTTGCCATCATTGACCTTGTACCTAGGCTCTTCACATTCTGGACATTTATCCAATTAGCATTCTCCTTCCAATACAACACACAATTGTGTTTCCAGGCATCTATGTTCTTGTATCCCATGCCCAAATCACGTAATAATTTCTTCGCCTCGTAAACTGATGCCTGCACCACATGACCTTCGGGTAAGAAGTCCTTAAAAATCTGCAGAACCTTGTCGAACGACTTATTGCTACACCCACTTTCTACCTTCACATGCAATATCTTGATGACAAACGATAACAGAGTATATGAGCTTTTTCATCCTGGGTACAGGCCACGCTGAGAAGCCTTCAACAAATTTTCAAAATCCTGCACATCATCCGTCTCTTGAGTATCTTCATCCAAGTAAGTTCCCCTACGATGGTCCTCTATCAACTCATCGTATTCATCCTGATTCTCTTCTGATTCATCCTCGCTCTCATCCGAATCATCGGGTTGAACTATAGGTTCCCCGTGATATATCCACCTTAGGTATGAGACCATCATTCCTTGAATGTGCAAATGATTTCCCACGGTTACATAGTCATGCTTCCGATGGTTACAGCAATCGTTACACGGGCAGTTAATCAACACTGCCCCACCCGAATTCGACTTTGCAAAATCAATAAATGAGTTCACCCCAGCTATGTACTCCGCACTAAATTGGTTTTGATAATGTAATATCCAACTATCCATATCTAACCAAATCACAAGTAATTAGAAATTAGATATAGAATCTGCTCACCAATATTGAATAGATTGGATGTGTATATGAGGTCCAGCTCATTGGGCCTACTTCAATTCTATTTTCCAATGAAGATAAATATGTTATTTATCTTAGAAGTTTTCAATTCATAACAAGATTAATAAGCCAACTGATAAATTTTAGAAGTTTGAAAAAAAAAATTGCAGGTTTTGGCTGATGAGGAGCTTTTGGATGATGTGATAGAACAGATGATTAAGTTCCAACTCACAAACAATCTTTTCACTCAAAAAATAAAAAAAATAAAAATCCAGCACGCATAAAAAAAATTTTGAGCCCATTCCAAGCTTCTAGCACATGTCACAAAATCTCAATAAACACATCTTGAAAGAATTTTTAGTTGTTGCTTCTGATTTAAAAAATCGACGAAGGATTCATTTGCTTGCATTGTAACCAAATATGTCACTGTTTTATTCTCTACAAAAAAAAAAAAAAAAAAAAAAGACAAATTCCAATGCACATCAAAGGAAAGACCAATAGTAAACTCATGAAACTAAAGGTTACGTTTTGTTAATTACACAATCTATTTAAATGAAATCCGGGGACATTCAAAACCAACAATCTATTTAACATTGATATTGTTGATAGAATCTTGAATCCAACTCCAACCATACAATTTATAAGTGTGGCTATCACAGCATTAGACTCAGATTTTGTTCATAACTCAGTTGATAATAGTGACATACAAGCAACTCCAGATGGCTTTTAAAAGTGGAGCATTCCTGTAAAGATTAATGCCACAAGTGTTGGCAACAAATGGAGCACACTATGGTAGATCCTCTAAATATTGAACTGCCACGCTGGTAGTACAGGAAGGGTACCTAGTACCAATGATTGTGTAAATGCTTGCGAGTCCAGCCATGTTAAAGTATTCTCCAATAAAATAGGATATATGAACATGCAACCCTAATAAAATAGGAGGTTTCAGTTCCCTTGATTGATCCAAATGTGATTTTAAAATCTTTATTCATTCTTCTTCTGAAGGACTTTACTCACTTTCTACTCATCAAGACCAACCTTCTCAATTTATATCCTTCAAATACCAATTCTAAAAGTGCAATACAAAATCTGTAGCCTACAGATGTATTTGGCTCTACCCAAATTGATCAACATTGCACAAGGAGTGGGGGAAAAAAAACCCACAACAGAAGAAGAGTCAAGAAGGCCAAAAGCAATAAGAAGCTGAATTGGGTAAGAAGAAAAAATGAAGAACAACCAACAATTAAGTAGGGATTGAAGGAAAAGTTACGATTTTGAGGGATCTGAGCAATAAAATTCGATCTAGGTTACATACAAACAGCTCCTTGAGACCAACATCAATGAATCAAAAGTATTCACCACATAAAAATAAAAAGCAACAGGGAATCCCATATGAAGTAAAGAGAAAAAAAAAGAAGAAGATTGGTGTGGGGAGAAGACGAGCAGTTGTACCTGGAATGAGATGAGCAGCGGGGTAGCAGGGTAGAAGATCTTATAGGAAGCATCAGGGAGAAAACGAGCAGCCCAGCAGTGCAGGTAGACAGGAACGATTTCTTCTCTTCTTCTTCTTCGTTTTCTTCCCCTCTTTTTCTTCTTTCCTTTCAATCGATTTAGGGTTCTCTTCCTCGTAGAGGCAGCAACGGAAGATAGGGTCTCGAGCGACGATTGGTTTTGGGCAGAGAGAAAAAGCAGGGAGAGCGAGAGAGATAGCAGAGAGAGTGAGCGAGAGAGAGATATAACACAGAGAGAGAGAGCGAGAGTGAGAGACCAGAGAGAGCGAGAGTGAGAGACCAGAGAGAGCGAGAGCGAGAGAACCGAGAGTGAGACTGAGAGAGGAGCAGGGGAGAGATTGAAAAGGAGTTTTGGTGGCGTGAGAGAGAAAAGCAGGGGAGAGAGTGAAAAGAGGGGTTTTGGCGGCGGGAGAGGGAAAAAAAAGGTGGGAATTTTGCCGACGATTTTTTTTCGTCGCAAAAAATATAATTTTTGTCTGTAAAAAATAATTTAATTTTTTTTTTAAAAAAAAGTAAAAAAGTCTACCAACCTTTACCGATGTTTTATATTAAACGTCAGTGATAAAATTTCTGACGCTAATTTTCGTCGGTAAAAAAGAATTTTTCGGTAAAGGACTCTGATTTTTAATTTTTCCTAAAAAAAAATTATACATTACCGACGTTTTACAAAAAAGTGTCGCTAAGTGTTCATTTTACCGACATCATATAATTCGTCGATAATAGTCTCTGATAGTTTTACCGATGTAAAATAAAAATCAAAAAGGATTTTCCAATACTTAGGCTCGAAAACGGCTCGCCGAGGGTCCGGAAGGGGAAACGGCCCCCAGAAAAATTGGATACAGGCGCGAGCACTTCGCTCGAGGGTAAAGTAACTTCACGGAACTGACGATTCACAAATAAGACTCACGGTTAAAGAATTAGAAGCGAAACACAAGATTTTCCGACACTTAGGCTCGAAAACGGCCCGCCAGGGGTCCGGAATGAGAAAAGGCTCCGAAAAAATCGGAAACCGGCACGAGCACCTCGCTCGAGGCGAAATTAACTTCCAGGAACTGACGGCTTATAAATCAGACTCTCGATTAACGAATTAGACCTAAAAACATTGGATTCTTAACACTTAGGTTCAGTTTGACATCTCTACTTTTCTCCTCTTATTGGCTTAAAGTGATTGAATCCGCTTTTAGCATGTTTGGTTGAAGTTTTTACTGTGTCCATATCAAATGGCATTAAGACAAATAATGTCTATTTCATGAAGTCATGAAATCAAAAAAAGTGGCAGATTCCAATCAGACAAACACGTCTGAAGCGGATAGATGCTTGTAGCTACAGTGATATGGACGTCCTCATTGGACAGTCCGGTTTTTCATTTTTTTTAATTTATGGGACCAGAAATCATGATCTGGACGGTTAGATATGTGCAGTAGGTCAAACACAGCCACGTTTCAAAATTTCAGCTGTTGATCTATCTCGGGTCTCGAGATATTTGCAAAAAAATGTGAGCCCTTCGATCTAATATTCTAGACATTGTGCGCCCCATAATCATGATCCGATCTGTTGATTCTCTTTGGATGGCCAAAAATAGTCCCAGGTCCAAAAATGAGCCTCTAAATCCAAGTGGATCTTGAGATATTTATAAAAACGTTTGTCACCATTGATGTACCATGATTATTGACTGAGTTTTGAGATTGTACAAGGGCAGTGTGGTTTTTCCTTTTTTTTAGTAAATTCAGCCACCAAAAATCATGATCCAAACCATTGGATATATTCAGAAGATCATGCACGATTATGGGTCCAAATTTTAGCCGTTTGATCATCATAGATTTTGAGATACTTACAAAAAACCACAAACATTTATATCTACCTTATTTAAAACCATGAGCCCCAAATGCAAGATCTAAACCATTAATTCTCTTTGTAAGGTTAAACACAACTACGACGTCAAATTTCAATACTTGAATCCTCATGGACTTGAGATATTTATGAAAAACTTCTCAACCATTGCTTTAAAAATGTCTATTTCAATCTTTTTTTCTGTGTAACCAAACAAACTATTTCTACACCATCTATTACAAATAGGGCCATTTGAAACAGGTCTGTTTCATATAGATAAGAGACGCCAAACAAGCCCTTAGTCTAAAAAATAGGCCGTCGGAGGTCGAAAATGGAAAACAGCCATCGGACAGCCCAGAAACTAGCAAGGGTACCTTGTTCAAGGTTAGAACAAGTGCCCAAGTTAAGCGGGCTACAAGGGTTGCAATATCACACAGCGTATTAGCAATTCCATCTTTAAGGACCCCTTGTAAGTCAAACACCACATTTTGGCAAAAACTTAAAATTATATCATCAATCTATAATGATTGGATTTCAACAATTTTGTAATATAAAATCTCTCACTTTTACTATAAACCAAGTTTGGATTTACTACTTTTTTATATGACAAGTTTTTCTAAGCAACTTTTACCACTAATCAAGTAGAGCTCATATTGCTAGTCTCTTTACCACACTTCATGTAAATGGAAAGAGTGAAACTCTGCAGCGGGGCTCGCCTATTTAAAACTTAAGCCACTCAAAACAAATGCCTTTGCGCAGTGTAACTTTATGTACCTAGAGGTCCTAGACCCATGGTTAATTCATAAGATGAATAAAACTAATTGTAAAGAGGTTAGCCAAAGGTGAGATTTGAAAAGGTTGCAAAACAGGTGCCCTCATGGTTTTTATAATACAAATAAATATGAACTATGAAGAAAGAAAAAAAAAAAAAAAAAGGAGAGCCTATTTAAGTTTTTAAAGAAAGGCAGTGTGAAAAGATAACCTTGATAGTTTTGGTGCCTCATGTAACTGTTTGATTGGAGAAAGAACAAGGTGTGGATTGTGGATGGTTGGATATGTGGTGCTGCTCTAGATAAGGCATTGCAGAAAACAGGTCCAACTGGCTGCCAGTAAGTAGATAACTTTCGGCTTTGCTCCCATGTACTGAATGAACAACAGGCTTGTTAGAGATCAGGAATGTGGAGACCTTCAAATGAAAACTTCTATTGGCAGATAGCAAGAGGTGTCTTACCCTTACCCTCTGTCGTGTGAAAAAAATTTCTACAATCTAATTTGGTTGGTAGGGTGAGGTTGAAGGACAGGCACCTATTTCTTATGATGGGATTTTTTTTAATAATCTTAACCTAACCTTTTGAGATAAAGGTTGGTAATATAATAACAGGAATGCTCCTTTGTGCTCGACCATCAATCAGTACAGTGATGAAACATGATAATGTTTACAATACAACAGAGGATTAAATTGGATCTTGCAAAGTTGGTACAACCTTTCTTATGGATCCATGTACATTTCATTATTTCTCATAAAATAATGATAGAAGTCCCAGACTCAATTTGGTTACTTCACGTCTTAGAAGATGTAATTAGACCTGAGGTGCCTATAGCCTTTTAATGAAATGTAGTTGATGGCGTTTTAGAAATATCCATAGCTTTAACAACATTGCCGATAATTTAAAATATACCCGCATTAACTCGTTGTGATACTGAAGTTGGTAGGAAGAGGGTAACATAACAAATAAACAAAAAATATAAAAAAACTTTTTTTGACGTTTTTTTTCATCAGTAAAATGAAAAAGAAAAATAAAAAACTTTTGCTGACTTTTTTTTTTCATCGGTAAAATAAAAATTAAAAAACAGTTTTGCCAACGTTGTTTTAAAAAACGACGGTAAAAGATATATTATATTTTTATTTTAAAAAAGTAAAAAGTACTCATTTTGTTGACGCAATTAAGAACGTCGGTAATGATATATACTTGCCGACATTTTTCGAAAAATACTCGGCCAAAGTTATTTTTACCAATGTTTTTTAAAATGTCGGTAAAACATATATTATTTTTTTATTTAAAAAAAAGTAAAAAGTGCTCATTTTGCCGACGTAATTAAAAATGTTGGTAATGATCGATATTTACTGACGTGTTTCAAGAAAACGTCGGCCAAAGTTGTTTTCACCGACGTTTTTTAAAACGTTGTTAAAAGATATATTATTTTTTTATTTTAAAAAAAGTAAAAAGTGCTCATTTTGCCGACAAAATTAAAAACATCGGTAATGATATATCTTTGCCGACATTTTTCAAAAAAACGTCGGTAAAAGTCTGGCTTTCAACCACGTTTTAAATAAAACGTCGGTAAAAGTCTGACTTTTAGCGACGAAATTATATATGTCGGTAAAGAGTACTCTTTACCGATGAATTTATAAAAACGTCGCTAAAAAATGTCGCTAAAAGTGCAACTTATTGTAGTGTGTCACATACAGTAGCAATGACTAGCGTGAGGAAATCGTTATTGAACGGCTCGGATGAGACCTTTTTGTCTATCAAAAACAATGGTCAAATTAGGAAAGGGCCCTAAGTTCACATCTAACTCGGCAAGGAACCATTCCCAGGTATCTCTGTCCTCTATCTCGGCTATAACAGAAGCGATGGGAAATAACCTACGGTCTTCATTATATGTCACGGCAACAAATAGAACTCTAGGGTATTTTCCATGAAGATGGTGAAAGTCCGGGATCCTTACCCTAGAGGGGGGGTGAATAGGGTGAGCTACAACTTAGTGACCAATTATGACAAATTTTAACTTCTTTAACAATTAACTAGTCACAGATGATGATTATAAAATTAAATGCGGAAGCTAAATAAAAACAATCACCACAAAGCATACACCATCACACAATGATTTATAATGGTTCGGCCTCAATGCCTACATCCACTACCGACTTGTGATCCAACACCCCAACGGATTTCCACTATCTATGCTTTTTAATTGGCTAAGCAATAACCTTTACAGTGATATTTTTCTAGGCTAAACAACAACCTATCAATGTACTTTTCTAGGCTAAGCAATAACCTTAACAAGATGCTTTTCAAAGGCTAAGCAATAACCTCTACACTATGCTTTTCTTAGGCTAAGCAATAACCTTTACAAATAGAATATTTTCTCTCAAAGTAGTGTCTACACAAACACTAAAAGAGATACAATTTAAAGCCTAATACATTTGCCTCTAATATAGGCTGATATGAAAGTTTTAAACAATATACAAACATACACCAACAAGTAGCTAAGGTGAGTGCTCCAAGTGTATGAATGTTTACTTCAATCAATTTCTAAAATGAAGCTCTTAAATGAATGCTTGATGCATTTAAAAATCTAAGCACATAAATCTATGATTGAAGTGATGAACTAATCACATGAGTTAATCAAAACAACTTGGAAAGACATTCCTATCAAACTACACAAGTTGTATGAAAGTTTAAAAGTCAAAACACATGTGATTGAGACATGAATGTTTGCAAAACAATCTAATATGCTTATGTGATTTGATGTTTGCAAAACAACTCAGTCTAAGCTAGAAATCATGCTGAAATAAGGTTTCAAAGATTTTGAACATGCATGGATTTCAAAAGGATGGAAATCAAAACTTAACTTGGAAAGATATACCTTTATCTCAAGCCTTTTGGATTTCCATTTCCCTCTAGCCTCTTCAGTTCATTCCCCTTTCTTAGGCTTCAAAACAGCTCCAAAGATTCAACCAAAAAGCCTCTTTGAAGTGAGGGATGAAATGGACTTAAATAGAAAAAATCTATCCAGAAACTAGTTCACCCGGTCGACATCCCTGCTCACCCGGTCGACCGGGTCCAATGGCTATTTTTCCAACGGCTAGTTTACCCGGTCGACCGGGTCCTTCAGGATGTCGACCAGGTACACTGGCCTGGCAACAGTTCCTTTTGAATTTTGAAAAATCTGAAACATAAAACTAGGAACTCAAGGCCAATGTGATTCATGCATAACTTAGGATTCTAAAAATGAAATTTGTATGCAAATCATGAACCATGATGCCTCACTTGATTTTACAAAAACATGCATGAAGAATTAACCTTTTGAAAATGTATTTTAAGATCTAAAACATGCAGGATGAAGTTTTTGAAAAATCAAATGCATATGCAAGTCTAGGCTCCAGATTTCAAGGTCCAAACTACGATGCATGCTTGTGTGATCAGTTGTAGGTGAAAGTGATAGTGCATCCATCAAATTAGCAACAAACAAAATCCCTAACAGATGGGCACCATCAAGATCTATCAATGGGTGTAATGATCTCTTGAAAGAGCGGATGCTTGAGCCAAAAGTCCAAAATAACCTTTGGAATGAATCATCATCTTCCCTGATCAGATGAGACACACTGCCTGGATTTGTCCTTTCTAGTTCAATTCAATAACTAAGAAATATTCTTAAGGAATCTTCATAAGAACCCCTTATATCAAGCATTGCTATCTCTTTAGCTAGCCAAGCTTTTCATGTAGCTAATTTGGACGCCAAACTCCAATTGAAAGTCTGTCAAAATTTCTTTTGGAGTGTAGCTTGGATGGAGACGAAGTCATTCTTTTATCCAGTCAGCAATCAAGGCCGATGTGGTAAGAGCATGCGCGAGTCCCATCATTGGCTTCAAATAAGTATGTTTTTCAGAATAAGTTCGCACTATAAACTCAGAAAAAAGTGGTCACAAATGTCTTTAACTATTGTCCAACCTAGTTGAAAAGCCAGGCGTCAATTGTGAAATCAATCAAACACCCCACAGCCCAAAAACAAAACAAAAAAAGCACCTCTCCCAAAAAAAAAAAAAAAAAAAAAAAAACCATTCCGAGTTTGTGGAACAATAGAGCATGGTACAGTTATAAGAACTTAACCGTTCATCTAATGAAAATTATGTTCTGATGGATAACTCTCAAAGAATCTAATTCATTTAATCATTTGCTTACTTATGTATAACATTAAAAAAATATCATTAGCAAAGTAAGATAATGATCGAAAACGAGGTCTATAATGTTACAATAACAGGAAAAACTTTTAAAATTTTTTTTATGAACATTCCGAGTTTGTGCTGGGACCCACCACGGGACGGGATCAACAAGACATCCCACATTATTTTTTGCAACTGGACATCCAGTCCAAAACCTAAAGTGGTTATTCATGATATGAGAACAACAATATTTTTTTAATATATCAACACCTGGATGTTCAAACGTAATTAGAAGTCTGCAGACTGTCGAAAGACATAAGGCTGAATGCCCACATTTTCAATGTGGATGTTCATAAAAAAGTGAGGCTCTATAAGTGCCCCATAAGGTCACTAGTAATATTTATACAAAATGTTTTAAATGTTTCTACATGTGGGATTCCTTATACCCTAACTACCTTCAAAAGACACAAAAGAAGAAAAAAAAATAACACAATAAATAAGAGGGAGATACATACAGGGTGGGAAACAGGGAATGAATACTGCTGGTGGATTGGAAAATGGTAGCAGAGAAAGATATGGCAGGAAACTCATTGCTATATATGGAAAAGGAAGGGATTCACTTACATCATTCACTTGCAGAGAAAGGAAGAAAAGAACCTAAGCAAAAGACGAAAGCGACAGAATGGAATGAGATTATAAACAGATATGCATTTTGTTGACTTTTAACGTAAAACTTTATACGATATCACAATATAAATTCCAATATCTCAATTGAATAATTTGCGATATCTCAATTTATGTTGAAATATCGCAAAATTTGTTGTGATATCGCAAAGGAAAAGGCGATTTTTTGCCTATGCAGATGTATGGATGGTAAGGAGAACATGTAGGTAAAATTGCCTAGTTTGGTAACGGGGGGGTTATCGATGAGTTTAGGTGACTGTACGGAAAAATTCCTTTATTTTAAGACCAATATGCCTATATGTGAAACTACCAAAATGGACATCATTCCTACTTTCATACGTCACCCAATTTCTCTCGATTATTAATTATGGGCAGTGAAAAAAATTGGGGTAATCGTATCATTTCAAACATTCTTCTACTGTAATTCTCCATTTATTTCTTTCCCAACCACAAAATTATGGTGATCAAAAAAGGAAAAATTAGAACTTTGTTTACCTTGGTAGGTTCTGTGATGATGTCTTGGTCATTGGAATCTTGGATTTTTCTTTGCGTAAACTAAAACTCTATACAGACAAGTCTTCTAATTTAAAGTGAAAACCAATCCCTAACCCTTGACAATTTAAAATGCATTCTAAACAAAAGAATAACAATAACAAAACCCTAACCCTACCTTTTCCCTAAACTCTCTTCAATTCTTTTTCCAAAAGGATCTAAATATTAAATATGTTTATGAAATAAGAAATCATGAAGATTAAGCAATAAACAAAAAGAGGAAGAAAATTAACAAAATGAAATAAGAAATCATGAAGATTAAGCAATAAACAAAAAGAGGAAGAAAATTAACAAAATGAAATATGAAATCATGATGATTAAGCAATAAACAAAAAAAGGAAGAAAATTAATAAAATGAAATAAGAAATCATGACAATTAAGCAATAAACAAAAAAAAAAAAAAAGGATTCTGTAAAAGAAATCTTACCTTTCAGCTTTGGATTCTTTCAGAGAGATAAGGAGAGGAGAGACGATTTTTTTTTAGAGATGCAATGGAGAGACAAACTTGAAACATAGTTCTTTTAGAGACTTTTCTTTGCTTCTTTGATGCGGCCAAACACATGTCCCCCACCAGTTAAGCCACAACTTTGATCCATGCAAGTAGGGCCCATTTGAAATGTGTAGAGAAACGAAACAAGCACCACTTTTGTAAGGTCCCCGACCTTAATAAGGTGTTTAGCTTCTTAATTTTAACGATTGGCTTAATTAATTGTGATTCTAGCTAATTAGTTGGGATTAGTTGGGATTAGTTGAAAGTTGTTCATTGAAGTTTCGTTCAATTCCGAGTGCGACTAATCTTAATAGGGGGTTAAGTGGTGATTATTAGGAAAATTGAGTATTTTTCCGAAAAATTCAATTTTCGCTAAATTTGGATTCCTTGGAAAGATCTCGTCGCTGTTGGATGTGAATTTTAACCCCCAAAGAGGTGCGACATGGTTTGGAAAATATCCATTCATCTATATATGCTCCTTAAATTTTACATCGAAAACGAGGATTCCGACTACCCACAAAATCGATGGATCACGATCGCCAGTTACAGTAACGGCCGTAACACTGTTTTTCGACGAAAGCCGAAGAAATGTGGGGAGAAAATAAGTGGTTGGGTTCTTCCTCTCGTCTAATGTGCTGCCGGCAACACACGACGGTTGTCCTGTCACAATGATTTGGGTCTCTTTGATGATGAGTCAATTCAGGGTCATGAGTTAAAGTCCAAATAAGGGTTAATCCTCACACAGCATAATCATAGTATATCCAAGTAAGATGAAGTAAAAAACTAAAGAAAATAAAAAGGGGGAGGTGCCAAATATTTAAAAAGAGGATCAGCCCCGTACCCGGGTACCCCGTTCAGATCCCTTGGCAAAATAGGGTTTAAAGGCCGACTTTTCAAACTAAAGTGATGATGCAAATGAGATTTTGACTTGTCATTTCTATTTTTTTCGTGTGCGATACGCGAGTAGTAAAAGTGAAAGGCCGATGGGCCTTAATTGGTTGAAGGTGGTCGATGGGCCAGTGTTTGTTTTAGGGTGGCCGATGGACCACGATTGTTTAAAAAGGTATGTGAAATCACTCATCTCATCTTGTTATTCTCATTTATTCAATTTTAGAAATTAGTTCTTCATTCCCTTTTATCATTAAGTTCGATTATATATTTGGCACTGGAAGTGGAGTGAAGGAGAAGAAAATCTTTTTGGGTTTATTTTGTTTGTTTTATAGTTTTTATGGATTTTTGGTATTGGGGCTAGAAGGGCTTAACTAGGGGATTTTTACTTGAATTTACGTAATTTATGCTTTATTACGAATAATCGGATTAATCATAACCTAAGGTCCTTTACCGCCCACATCAGATTTCCCAACCCCCTAACGGAATAGGAAAAGTGATGGGACGAAGCTTAATGCTCTAATCTATCTAATGGAGAAATCCGATCTAGTCCTGGGGTGTGGCCAACCTAAGTTTGATGGTTTCAGCGCCTATGTGGCTGGTTAAGTGTGATTTTAATTGGTTCAATTTAGTTCAAGTTGTTTAAAGTTCTAGAAATTCAAGTTTTAATTTAAGAGGTGAAATGATGTCGAAATCAGTGAAGCGAGGCTAGTAGAGGACTTGGGCGCACAGACAGTGGCGCCCAAGTGGCTGTTTCTGAGTGGTTTGGGTAGCGACGACGGTATTGACTTGATTTTGGAGTTTCGTGGAGTTTTGCGTAGTGTAAATTTTTTGTTCTGATGTTGCTTTAGATTCTAGGTTGATTTTATTTCAATAATTTTAAGTCCGGAACTCAAAACGCGTTTGAAGTTCATAACTTGGGCCCGACAGGGGACTTGGGCGCACTTATGTGTCCGCCTAAGTAGTTGTGTACACTTGGACGCACCAACAGTGGCGCCCAAGTTATAACCTAATGCTCTTTGGTCGCCCGACTTTGGTTTGAGGTTCCGGATGGGCTTAAATTAGTTAGATTTTATCGTGATAATTGTTATTAATTCTGTGAAGGTTCTGGGATGTTGATTGAGGTCAAAATTGAAAGTGAATAAGGATTCAGTAGTCCCGGAGCTAGAATGGGACTTGGGCGCACAAACAGTGGCGCCCAAGTGGCTGTCATGTGGGTTTCGGCGACTTTTGGGATTCGTTCGCTTAGATTTGGAGTTTTAGGTGATCTATGTTAATAAATCCTAAATCTCGGATCGATTTTAAGTTTCTAGACCCTAAGTGTGATAATGGTTGGATTTCGGGAGTCAAAACGTAACAAAGATGTGTCTCGGGGTTGGACCAGGGAGTTGGGCGCACTTGTGTGGGCGCCTATGTATTCTGGGTGACTTGGACGCACCTGTAGTAGCGCCCAAGTGGCTGTTTACTTGTTGGCTTTCGGTTCAATGATTTCTAGGGTACTTCTAAGTTGATTTCGGGAAATCTAACTCGTGTCTTGGTTTAGGGATGTTTTTATTCTCCGGATATGATTTGTCTATCATTTTAAGTAGGTTTTGGCTAGGGTCTTAATTAGAAATTACTGATTAGGGTTTGATTAGAGTTTGGGATTGTTAATTAAACTTTGTCGAATAGGGTTCTGATTAATTATAGTTTGTTTATTAAGTTAGTTAATTAGGACTTTAATTAATTTAGGGTTTATGAATTAATTTTGTTGATTAGGATTTTAATTGGAGCTTTGATTAATTAACATTTGTTAATTAGGGTTTTGATTAAGGTTTATTAAATTGGGGTTTCATCACAGAGATTTTATTAGGGTTTTGTTAGTTAGGATTGATTAGAGGTTTTTAATTAGGGATAGTCGTCACATAGATTCAATAAGAAAGCTAAATGCAATGCAAAATATAGAAAATGTGGGCCGGAAGGCGAACTAGGACCTAGGTGCACATGCAGGGGCGCCTATGTGTCCCCACAATACTTGGGCACACAGACAGTGGCACCCAAGTCACTCCCCTTTCGGTTGTAATGCGCTTTGATTTTCAGTGATATTCCAACGCGATTTTCGACACTTTGCAACTAAATGGAGGTTCCTAATATGAATCACTAATATCAAAACTTTCGGATCTGAAAACGATGGCGTGAGGATCGCGATTCAAGGATGGATCACTTTGCCAGGGACTTGGGCGCACTCAGTGGCACCCAAGTGCACTGTTCTATCTTTTTCTTCTTTTTTTCCTTTCAGCAATATATTTGCGTCTTCTTTCAATGCTTTTCACGCGATTCAAAACACACAGCTACATATCCAAGGGCCCTAATATCAACCCATATGAGAAAGGATCCGGATCTAGAAAACAAAATGCATGCGAAACGAAAATCAAGGTCGACGCCCTACTCTAGAGACTTGGGCACACGGATATATGCGCCCAAGTGCTTTTCTGCACTTTTCTTTCTCAGATTCGGATTTTCGCAATGAAAATTATATGGATGCAAGATCTATTCTAATCACGAGTTCTGGATGATGAAAATGATGCAGATCTATAACCTACGAATGATCCTAAGCATGTTTTTAATGATGGATGATTACTAGATATCAGATCTACTATGAAAATACCATTACTAATGCAGATCTACAATGTATGGATGATCCTAAACATTTTTCTAACTACTAATGGTGATGAATGTTAATTAAAAAGATTAGGTCTTGAAATACCGGTTTGGATTATGTCCTTCAAGTCCTAGATCGAAGTTCTTGAGCAAATACATGGCCTTCAGAAGCTTTCTCCATAGTTGATCTTAAAAAAAAAAAACCAGAACGTTTCCTCCTCTCTCTTCTTCTAGATCTAGAGCTCTCTCTATGGTGGCTACTCTCTTTCTCTCCCTTTACTTCTATTTTTCTCTCTTTTTGGTATCCTCCTCTGCAAATGGATTTTAGAGATCTTTATATAGGGGTTTTGGGTGTGCAAAAGGGATTAGGGTTCCTGTTTGCACGAGTTTCTAGAAACTTCAAGCGTCCCTAGGCGAAATTAGGGTTTTGGTGGACTTGGACGCACACATTGTGACGCCTAAGTGTGTTCCATGAGTTGGGCCCACCTATGTCCTCCTTTAGGGTTCAATGGATCTACGGTTTGGGTTCGGATTGCTTTTGGGCTGAGGTCGAACAGGAACTGCGAAAAGTAGAGTGAGGCACACATAAACATGCACCCAAGTGTATTTCTAAGAAGACCAAGGACCTGGGTGCACCTGTGTGTGCGCCCAAGTACATTTTAGGACATGGGCGCGCCTCTATGTGCGCCCAAGTGCATTTCCAACGGGGTCGCTAGGGTAGTCTTCCGGCGATCATATCTTTTGATCCATCGGTCGGATTTGGACGTTCTACATATCGTCGGAAAGATCTCGAGACTTAGAACTCATTTGTCCATGTACCTTAGAGAGTGGTGGATTTGACTCAGAGTCTCGACACAAATTGGCCTTTTTCTGTCACCAATTTGTAGAGATCGTCAAACTAAGTCTAAAATTATCAACAAGCATCTTCATCGTTGTTAATTAATCTAAATTATGCAATTAATCATTCAGTTATGGGTAAAATGGGGGAAACTCTATATATGACAGTTGTTTAAGGCTACATAGGGGCCAAATGAAGTGTCTACAGTCA
This sequence comes from Persea americana, assembly GCA_029852735.1. Classification (NCBI taxonomy): domain Eukaryota; kingdom Viridiplantae; phylum Streptophyta; class Magnoliopsida; order Laurales; family Lauraceae; genus Persea; species Persea americana. The sequence goes on from CM056813.1 coordinate 44,577,905, forward strand.
CGCTCATCGTTTTCCATTCTTGACTCGTCGCAATTTGACTCCCCGAAGCCCCTCAAATAATCACTTTTCTCTCAATTCACTCATTAGGACATTTTGGACTTTTCCTCTTTCACCTTTCATTTAAACTCAACCCCAACCATATCCTTTGTTTCTACTTCATTTCAAAGGCTAACTGCTGCTAGAGCTTCTTCTCCTCCACCTTAATTTCTTGGTTGCATGTAGGTCTAGAGGCCAAGCATTAAAGATCTAATTACACCATCTTCTTCCTCTTCTCTTCCGCTATTCTTTGATCCTAAATTGGTAAGTCTTCCCCAATTCCAATTCTTCTAATTTCCCTCCTTCTTGTTGTAAGTGGGTTGCATGTTGATGAATTCCCTTCCTGTCCTTCCCTTTGTACTCTTAGAGTGTAGGTGAAGCTTGTTGGAGAGTGGTTTTGGCTAGGGTGTGAGTGGAGAGCTTTTTCCTCCTCAATTTCTCTCAATTTCTCTTCTTTTGGTTAAGGCAAGTGGATTTGCTCTATATATGAAGCATGCATGTGTCTTCATTGTTTCCATTCATTCTATTGCTTAGATTTCCCTAAATTCCAAGCTTGTCATGGTTAATTTGATCATATATGCTAATTGGGTACCATAGGTTGAATGGGCCTTAATTGATGGTTAATTTGATTATGGGTGGATGATTTGATGAATGATGGAAATGTATTATTGGGAGAGCAGGAGGCTCAATTTTTGTGCAGGTTATGGCCTTTGTAAAGGCAATTAAAAAAGAAACAGGGAAATTTCAGACGTCTAGGAGGTTTGTATTTGGCATCCGGACGCCAGAGGGTAGAGTCTCAGGGCGTCCATATTGGTGTCGGGGGTCCGGACGCTGGGCTTTTGGCGTCCAAACGCCAGTAGCTAGTGTCCCAGGGCGCCTAGACTGGTGTCGGACGTCCGGACGCCGGGTACGGGCACCTGCGGGGGAGTTAAAATGGACCACTTTGAACACCCATAACTTTTGATCCGCATGTCGGATTCGGAAGTTCTATATACCGTTGGAAAGCTCTCAAAGCGTAGAATTCATTGGTTCACTCGCCCTAATGATCAGAGGTTGGATAAGAAAGTGGATATTTGGATCAATGAACCAAGCCCTTGTTTCTTTTGGAAATGGACTCTTAACCTAGTTGGACCCCTAGGTTGATGCCTTATGACCCTACCCTTGCATAACCAACTCAAGGAAGTAAAAATGGAGCACAATTGTCTTGGTGTGCTTCATCGATTGTCCAGGTTTCCGTGTATGGTTGTGACTTGGCCGAATGCATACGGAATTGAGTCAATTGGTGCCCAATTACTTCTGTACATCAAGGGCTCACCACACTATGGCATCACTGACTCCTTCTCCGTAAGCACTCCGCTCGGAATACGTACTATACACGATGGACGACCCTTGACCTAAGATTGGCTTGTTTTTCACTCTTGACTCGTAAATCATACATCTGTAGCTTAACGTACCTTTACACTCTATTCTTGAATACTTGTATAACTAATAACATAACTTGTAGAATTAGGGTTTGACTGGACTTAGAGTGTATCCTTAGGTACCGTGTATCTTGTATTTGATGGACACATGTAGATAGACTTGGAAGAGGACTACTCGTGGAACTTGGAAACTTGACTTGTATCTTTACTTGACTTGGAGTAGCCCGCAATTTGTTATCTTGTACTTGAAAATCTATTCATGTGTATTTTTCTTGTATCTTGTGTCACATGCTAAACCATCATTATCATCTTGCATTTATGACAAGTTACAGTCTGATGATTACTAAGTGGGCCGGTTACTCGAACACTAGGGTGGGCAGTCGGCTAAGACGACGTCCATGGCGCAGGATAATGGCAGTTGGCTAAGACGGTGTTGTTATCCCTAGTAGGTAGCTTTGGATACCACTAGAGCTGAACTTTAGGGTATTCGTAGTGGGCTACGATGGCATTGATACCCCCGGGAGATGGTTAGGACATCCTCAGAGTCTCCTCTTACTTGGCATTGCATTTCATGGACGGTTATTCTTGTATAACTTGCCAGGATTTACATAGTTATTTGATTCTTATGTTTACTCTTGCTTTTATGCCTAGCTTGTTGCCTTGATGTCTTATAATCATGTACATGTCTCTGTTCTCCTTTGAAACATATTATGAATAATATATATTGCTTATCTTCTTACCAACATATTAGTGATCATTTGTTCCTTGGTGTGCAGATGATACCACCTACTACGTCGACCCGAACTTTGAGGCAATCCCAGAGGATCCTCAGCCGAGCGAAGAGGATGAGTTACATGAGTGGGATGCTGATGACGTAGCTTAGCGTCATCACTCCCGGCATCTATGAGCGATACATGGGGACATCTATCATCTTCCAACTCAGATTTCATCTTTTGGGTTTTCAATCTTTTGGACTTGTCTATGCAACCGTATATCTTTTGTTCCAGGACCTAAGTTTTTTGAATGATCCTGATGTGTACATAAACTTTATATGTCTTTTGTTTTGAAACTTAAATATATAATGGTGATGAAATGCATACTTGCTTTGATATTTTTACAAAGATTATGGAATGGAATTACAGGCTAAGTCTCGTAGGTTATCATAATTAATAAGGTTCAAATACACAATCCTCACAGCGGACTTACGATCCGTGGGCCAAATGGAAAAATTTTTAATTAGCACTAAATTTCACACCCCGGATCCGGTTTATTTACTAATCAGGTTTGGGGACATGACAACTTTTCTTCTCTTTTATAAGGGTGTAGAGAAACGAAACAAGCATCACCACTTTCTTCTCTTTTATATAAGGGTGTAGAGAAACGAAACAAGCACCACTTTTCTTCTCTTTTATATAAGGGTGTATAGATATAGATATATAGATTTAAAACCGTGGTCTAGATGGAAGGTGGTGTTTATCTTTCGAGGGTTAGTTCACATAGTAACTAGCACAGTGGAACCCGAAAATGTTTAATAAATAAAAAAAATGTACTCTAGTGACACTCATCGTTGTTCAATATATTATGCCTTCCATCTTTCTAACTGTCTTTAACATTTTAAATAGATGACATAAAAATATCCTTTAGTTTTTTTTATATGTAAATGACTTGTAGTGTCTAACATCCCCATTGATCATGCAGAGGGTCGAGACTAGACCTAAATTACATTTGTAACTATATCCTCCGATCTAGTTCTCATAGGGACCAAATCATGTCACAAACTGCATCAAAACATTAAGGACATAAGTGACAACAATTGGTCGCTCAGTTGATTGGCAACCCACATGTCACCCGGATGCCCAGAGACCCATCCTCAGATATACACTCTTTCCACGTGTGTGGGCTTCTCTTCCCATGTGTGTGGGCTATCCTTCCCACTTTTGTAGGCTTCCTCTTCCCAATTATGCGGGTTCTCCTTTCCATGGTGTGGGTTGTCTTGGGTGCTAGGCCCCTAAGCTGGGGCTAAAAAAAGCAAACAAAAAAAAAAAACTTAAGGGCGTTCATGCCACAGGATTCCAAATTTTGCATATTTCTATTTTTACGGAATATAGGAATCCTAAATTCCTACTTTTCTCCTAAAAAATCAAAATCCTCTTTATTGAAGTAAATAAAGTTTGTTTTCCTAAAAAAAATTATGTCTTGCCTAACAATAGACCACCGGGATACAATGAAAATCTAAATAATTTTCCTTTTTATCATAGAATCCTCTCGTAGCATGACTGCACCCTAAAAAGATCACAACTTTTAAAATGCACAAGGGCTCAAAGAATCCAAAATTTTGTTCGAGCTTTGTTACTAAGCCTACTGATAACCGGTAACAAAAGAAATCTCCCTAAACTTGGTCAATGGCGGTTGGTCGTGAGGTTGATCGTGTTGGGCCGCCATGGACAAATAACTCTAACTGAACCATCTTCTTCCACTTGTGCAACGTTGGGCTTGTAATAATACTACCATATTTCTTTATAATTGTGTGGGTAAAACACCGCAATGACAAGATTAAGGGAGGATCACGGTAAGAGCACTAGCTGTTCACCCCGATCTTGGTAAGCACAGCCCAGCAATTCGGCGGCTCGGCAGGGAGCGCCAGCTCAAGCGGCCTCCACCCTGCAGCTTGGCACCTCGGTTAGGAGTGCCAACTCAACGGGTCAGCTCGGCAGCTCGACGTGAGTGCTAGCTCAGCACTGTGCCAGCACGACCAAACCGTTCCTGGTCCCGGTAAAAGCGCTGAAGGCAGAGTGGGCCATCACCCTCCTCTGAGAAGTACGGGGGTGCCCTGTCAGATAGGAGCGCTCATTTATGGCGATAGGATCGTTCATTTATGACGATCGGATTGCTCATTTATGGCGATAAAAAGTTGGCTTTATAATCCCTTAACATCAACTGACCGAAAACATGGAAGGTTCTGATGGGATGTGCCCCTTTTACCTACCGCCGAACGTCAGGGTAAGGCCTGATGGGACCTTACCCCACCTACCCCCACTCACCGAAAGAATGAACGAGGAATATCTACATATACACATGGGATCAGCCCCATGGAGGTACGCAATAGGCAATACACAACAGACTATCTCTCATTCTCTTCTTCCTCCTCCTGCTTAGTTTTCTCAGAACTAACTCAAGCATCGGAGTGCCTTCAGCTCACGGCAGCCAAGGGCTCTGACCCAAGTCATTTTCCTTCCCTTTCAGGTTCTTGGCGTTCGGTATTCCCTGATCTACAAATTTCATCTCAATCTAAGTGGGTGTCGTGTTTTCACCGCCTACAGTTTGGCGCCGTCTGTGGGGAAGCTGAACAAAAAGCTTTCAAACACCATGCCTCCAAAAACTAGAAATGGTGAAGGACCCTCCAAGGGCAAGGGCCCATCCATGCAGCCCGTGCTGATGCAGAATCCACCCCCTCGACAGAGAAGGTTAAGAGAAAGGTCCCTTGCGGTCCAATTAGTATCGTAGTCTATGGGGCTGACAATGCCTTCCCTGCACGATGTTCTGCCTCCAGAGGAGCCCCGCCATAGCAATGAGCACGCCAGGCGAGGTGACAAGTCAGTCACCAAGCTGCGTGAAAAGTCAGCGCGGGCTGGATCTCAGTCCCACCATCAAGTCGACCTTGGCGAAGACGAAGACCCTCACCTGGATGATATCAGGGCTCAAAACCACCTCATCCAGGAGCAGGACGAGCTTATCCGATGGCTCAAGCAATAGCTCCAGGAGAAGAGAAGGGCTCGGAGTCCACCCTCCGTGCGCAGCCATGCCTCGAGTCCTCCACCCAAGCACAGCCAGGCTCCTCTGGCCCAAGAGAGAGACCTGAGGCACGTCCTCAATAATAAGAGGCGTGATCGGGTCCACGGAGAAGAAGACTCCAGCAGCAACCACGTGCATGAAGGACCAAAGAAGCAGCGCCAGATACCAGAAGACGAGGAGGAGCTCAAGCGATGGATCGACCGGCAAGTCAAGCAGACTATCCGCCAGAATATGGAGACTGCTGGTATCCCCCCGAGACCAGTACACCGCCTTTAAAGCTGAGGACACAGGCACATCTCCTTTCTCCAGGGAGATCAAAAAATACTCCCTCCCCGAGAAGTTCAACGTCCCGAGGTTCACCCTATATGATGGAACCTCGGACCCTGCGGCTCACCTCCAACATTACATCCAGAGGATGTCGGTCTGGGGGGATGACGACTTCCTGAACTGTCGAGTCTTTTCTTCTAGTTTGGAAGATCTTCCCCTGCGATGGTTTTGTTCACTCTCTGAAGGCTCCATCTCCAGTTGGCGGCAGCTCCGGACATCCTTCCTGGAGAAGTTCCAGGCTCATCGCGTCATCCCAAAGACCGATGCTGATCTGATGGCCCTCCGAATGCGAGAAGACGAGAACGTCACCCAGTTCGCCCGTCGGTTCTGGACTGTCTACAGCCAGATCGAGTGCGCTTCTGAGGAGATGGCGGTGAAGTCCTTTCTGACTCTGCGACCGGGCATCCAACTTCGGGCACAGTTGGTCATGTACCCCGTAGCCACCATGAAAGAGCTGATGACCCGGGCAAACCGATTCATCCGGGCAAAAGAAGATGAGGTCCGAGGTCGGGAGAACTTCGGCCTCACCCAGAAGGACCGATCATCCAAGGGAGACAACAGGTCCACCAGGAGGGAGGACCGTCGCAGAGACCCATCCCCGGATCGGCGCAGGGCCCAGTCCTTAGATCGGCGCCAGGCCCCCTCCACCTCGGCAGCAACCTTGGGGAGCGGCAGGAGGTCAAGGCATGAAGCCGCCAACTTCGAGGCGGTGAATATGATCTTCAAGGAGCCAATCTATAAGCTCCTCAACAAAATAAAGGCGTAGCCCTTCTTCAAATGGCCGCAGCCAATGAAAAGTGACCTCTCCTCCCGGGACCAGAGCAAGTTCTGTGATTATCACAAGCAGAGTGGGCACAAAACTGATGAGTGCAAGAGCTTCAAGTCCCACCTGGAGAACCTTGTGAGGGAGGGGCACCTGAGGGATTACATCAACAAGGAAGGCCGAGACAACAGCCGACCTCCACTCCGAGATGCTGACGGCCAGGACAACGAACCGAAGGGCATCATCAATGTCATCCACCTCGCTCCTCAGCCTAAGGGGAGCTCCCAAGCCAGTGCTGAGGCCAGAAGAGCCTCCCACCAGAAGCAGGTGCTGACCGCGGCACCAGAGCCAGCTGCAAAGAAAGCCAAGACGGAGGGGCCCAGAATATGGTTCTCTGACAGGGACCTGGAGGACGTCGAACTCCCACATAAGGACCCTCAAGTACTCACTGTGAAGCTGCAGAACTTCTTGGTTCAAAGAGTCCTTGTCGACCCAGGCAGTTCGTCCGAGATCCTGTACTATGATTACTTTAAAAAGTTAAAACTCAAGGACGAGGACCTCCAGACTGCCCGTACCCCTCTGGTCGGCTTCAGCTCCAAGCCAGTGTACCCAAAGGGGAAGATCTCCCTTAGAGTCCAAGTAGGAGGCGCCTCCAGGTAGGTCGACTTCCTAGTAGTCGACGTTCCCTCCCCATACAATGTCATAATGGGGAGGATGTGGCTGCATAGCATGGAGGCTGTGACCTCCACTCGTCATCAAAAGCTCAAATTCCCTCTGGAGAACCAGTCTGGCCAGACGGACGTGATCACTGTCAGAGGCGACCAGCACATGGCCAGGAAATGCTTGATGGCCGTGCTGCCTGGTGAAGCCGAATCATCCCAAGTCCATGTGGCCGAGCTGGACAAAGAGGCCGAGCTCAAGGATGTTGGCAGGGCTCCGGCGCAGAAGAGCATCGAGGACCTCACCGAGGTCAAGATCAACCCCGCCGACCCAGACAGATTCTTCCTGATTGGAAGCCAGCTCCCCGTGCCTGAGAAGGCAGAGCTGCTCAACCTCCTCGTGGAGAATAAAGAGGTCTTTGCTTGGACACCATATGAGATGCCCAGCATCGACCCAGCAGTCATGTGCTACAAACTGAATGTGGATTCCAACCATAAGCCCGTGATTCAAAAAGCACGTCGAACTGGGGTCCCACAAACTGAGGTCGTGATTGAAAAGGTCCAGAAGCTCCTCAAGGCAGACGCAATAAAAGAGGTCCACTATCCGCAGTGGCTGGCCAACACAGTGGTGGTAAAAAAGAAGACAGGGAAGTGGAGGGTTTGCGTGGACTTCACCGACCTCAATAAGGCCTGTCCCAAAGACAGCTTCCCTCTTCCGAAGATAGACCAGCTCATTGACGCCACTGCCGGACACGACCGCATGAGCTTCCTCAACGCCTACTGAGGATACCACCAGATCCCCTTATACGCAGCGACCAGGAGAAGATAGCTTTCATCACCCCCAGGGGCACCTATTGCTACAAGGTGATGCCCTTCGGGTCAAAAAATGCGGGAGCAACATACCAGCGGCTGGTGACGAAGATGTTCCAGGCGCAGCTCCGGAAGACAGTGGAGGTCTACATCGACGATATGGTTGTCAAATCTAAAAGGTCACAGGACCACTTGGACGATCTCTGCCAGATTTTCGGCATCCTCCGCCAGTTCCAGTTGAAGCTGAACGCATCCAAGTGCGCTTTCGGTGTCAGTTCCAGTAAGTTCTTGGGGAGCCTGGTCACGAGAAGGGGAATTGAAGCGAACCCTGACTAGATCACGGCGATCCAGGAGCTCCAGAGTCCGACCTCGGCAAAACAAGTCCAGCGGCTGACCGGCATGGCTGCCGCGCTCAACCGATTTATCAGCCGAGCTTCCAACAAATGCAGGCCTTTCTTCCAGCTCCTGCGAAAGGGCTCCAAATTCCAATGGACGTCGGACTGTGATCAAGCCCTGCAGCAGCTCAAGCGCTACCTTTCTTCACCACCGCTGCTGTCGACTCCAACTAATGGCAAAGCGCTGTACTTGTACCTCGCGGTCTCGAACCTTGCAGTGAGCTCGGTGATCATTAGAGAGGAAGACGGCCAGTAGAGGGCTATTTATTACGCGAGCAAGCTCCTGCTCGACGCCGAGACCCGATACTTGCAGCTCGAAAAGCTTGCCCTGGCGCTCGTCAGTGCCTCGTGAAAGCTCTCCCATTACTTCCAAACCTTCACAATAGTGGTCGTGACCGAGCACCCACTGAAGGCTCTCTTCCGGAAGGCAGACTTCTCCGGTCGGATCTCCAAATGGGCTGTCGAACTGGGGCAATATGATATCAAGTATCAGCCCAGAACGGCCATCAAAGCCCAAGTTCTAGCAGATTTCATTGTGGAATTCACTTCTCAGAGTTCGACGCCGACCCTGCTCGACACCGAACTGGGGGGCAATAAGGATATAGAGGCAGTCATCGAGACGAAGCAAGAATAGTCCCAGAAGAAGTTTCTGGACTCGGCCTGGAAAGTCTTTGTTGACGGATCCTCAACGTCCAATAGGGCTGGCGCTGGCATAGCCCTCCAGTCTCCGGAGGGCGTTGTCATCGAGCAAGCTCTAACACTCAGCTTCAAGGCATCCAATAACGAGGCCTAGTATGAAGCGCTCATCGCCGGGCTCAACAATGCCAAAATCTTGGAAGCTCGACGCGTAGTGGTTTTCAGTGATTCTCAGTTGGTGACAAGCCAGCTCAGTGGAGATTACCAAGCTCGAGACAACAGGATGGCGGCCTACCTAGCTCACGCCAAGGAACTTCTCTCCCAGTTCGAAAGGGCCGAGGTCCGGCAAGTCGGCAGAGAGTCCAATTCCCATGCTGACGCCCTTGTCAGCCTTGCCTCGGCTGTCGAAGCCAGTAATAAAAGAACTGTCGAAGTGGAGACGCTACAAGAGCCCAGCATCGAACTCCAGCGACCTCGGCAGCTCATGTGCCTCGACCTCGGTCCGAGCTGGATGGACCCAATCGTTGCATTCCTGAAGGACGACCAGCTGCCAGAAAACAAGACCGAAGCTCATAAGATCAGGCTGAAAGCAACCCGGTTCTGGCTCTCCCCAAATGACAGACTCTACAGGAAGTCATTTACTGGGCCCTACCTCCAGTGTGTTCATCCAAGCAAGGTCGAAGATTTCCTCTATAAAATTCATGAGGGGGTCTGCGGCAGTCACATTGGAGGTCGGTCGCTAGCCTACCGAGCAATCAGCCAAGGGTACTGGTGGCCGTAAATGTAGAAGGACGCCAAATCTACGCCAGAAGATGTGAAAAGTGCCAGAGGTTCTCACACTCTCTCCACCAGCCAGCGCAGGACCTAAGCCCTCTCTCCAGTCCGTGGCCTTTCGCTCAGTCCTCCATCACAAAGTGGGTCGAAGCGGAGCCTCTGTCCTCCATCACCGAGCAAGACACAAAGAACTTTGTATGGAAGAACATCATCACGAGATTTGGAATCCCCCGAACTCACATCTCCGACAATGGAACACAGTTCGATTCCAACTTCTTCAAAAGCTTCTGCTAGGAGTACGACATCCGAAATGTATACTCCACCCCGGCGTACCCACAAGGCAATGGCCAAGCTAAGATCTCAAACAAAGTGATCCTTGACAAAATCAAGAAGAGACTCGACCGAGCCAAAGGAAGGTGGGCAAAAGAGCTTCCAAGTGTTCTATGGGCTTACAGGACGACTCCAAGGCGTTCCACCTCGGCTACACCATTCTCCCTTGCCTACGGCATGGAAGCAGTTATTCCCCTTAAGGTCGGAACTCTGTGACCAGGGGCTCAATGACCTGAACGTGGCCCGAGAGCTGGACTTCACTGAAGAACGAAGAGAGGCAGCAGCTATCCGCCTGGCCTCCTATCAGCAGCAGTTGGCCAGGGGATACAACCTGAAGGTCAGAGAAAGAAGGTTCACGGTGAGAGAGCTAGTCCTGAAGAAGGTTCACGGTGAGAGAGCTAGTCCTGAAGAAAACACTTCCTAGCGACTGAAATCCGAATGAAGGCAAGCTGGCACCTAACTGGCAGGGGCTGTTCAAAGTACTTTCAGCAGCTGGGAGATCCGGGTACAGACTTGAAAACATGGAAGGCAATGAGCTGCCACGGCCATGGAATGCAATGCACCTCAAAAAGTTCTACTTCTGAACAATGTATTCAAGGATTCAAACATCAATAAAAGTGCATTCTTCTGGAACGGATCTCTCTCTTTCGAATTGCTTCAAGTTATACAGCTCGGCAGTAATGCCAGCTTTCCAGGGGCCCGGTGACAGTCCTCGCCCCGGCTTGGCAGCTCAGTCAGAGTGCCGACCGCCCCTGGCTCTGTGCCAGCACCAGCCATGGCGGCAAAGCCAAAAGCATTGGGGGCCCGGTGACAATCCCCGCCCCGGCTGGGCAGCTCAGTCAGAGTGCCAACCGCCCCTAGCTCAGTGCCAACACCAGCTACGGCGGCAAACCCAAAATTGTCCAAGGCACTGACCTCGGCGCTTAGGAACACCTCGGGTTGCTAAACCAATGAGGATTCCTTCATCAAGTCAAAACTGGCAGTCTCCACTCTCGATGGTTGTGGGTGCAGATTGGGACCACGGTTCATGGACCAAGCTCGGATAAGGGCAGACGTCCAATCTTAAAGCCAACAAGGAGTTCGGTTACCGAGACCAACTACTTAGCGAATGAAGCATAACAAAGTAAACGCCATCCATGCACCCATTTCATCACAAACAGGAAAAAGAAAGAGAAGCCAAGGAGTGCAAAAAAGTTAATGTTTCATTAGTAAAATTTTTTATTACAAGCAGATAGGAGGGATACAATAAAAAAAGAGAAAAATACAAAGGAGACATAGAGGGTTGCAGCTTCCACGTTGCAGTCAATCTCTGGAGGAGCCTTGGTCATGACCGCACTGGCTTCGGGAGCGGCCGAGGCGGCTTCAGAGACGACCGCGCCGGCTTCGGAAACGGTGGCCTCAGGAGCGGCTTCGGGAGGGGCCTGGAGGGCTTCGGGAGCTGCGACCGCCGTTGGAGGGGCTTCTGGGGCCACGACAGCGCGGGCCTCGGCGCTCGCCACGGGAGGAGCTTGAGGAGATGGTCCAGGGACTGGAGGCGAGGCAATGATGGCAAGGAGATCGGATCCCAAGATCGGAAATTTAGGGGGATTCCTGAGCATAGGGTTATCCCCAGGAACCCCAGCCTTTCTCAAGGCCGCCTTCCATCCGAGCTCCCATACTCGGTCCCGGATCCCTAGCAGCTGCGCCTTGTAGTCCGCAGCCGGCTGCTGCACCTCCTCATCTGTGATGGCTTTGAGCTCGGCCGCCTTCTCCCTCAGGGCAACCTCCAGCTTGTCCCTAGCCTCATTCCTCTCAGCGAGTAGCCGTTTGCTCAGCCCACGACTTGATAGCAGATCCTTCTCCATCCGCACCAGCGTGGCCCGGGCACCATCAAGGTCAGCGGAAAGGTGAGCGTTCTGGGCCGTCTCCTCATCCGCTTCCTCCCTCAAACGCGCCACCTCGGCTTGAGTCTGCTTGAGGTCAACAGTAAGACCGGCGTTCTTGCTCACCTCCTCCCTCAGCAGCTCGTCCTTGGCTTCTAGGGCCTTCTGCAGTCTTTCCCTTTCAGCCTGCAGGTCCGCCCTTTCAACCCCCCAGCCAGCCGCCCTGGCTTCGGCTGCCTCCATCCTTTCCATGCCAATTTGGCACTTTTGCATCAGCTGTAGAACAGGAATAAGAATTAGAAGAGAAACATCGAAGTCAAAACATGAAAGAAATGTCAGAAGCATTACCTGCACCAACGATCTCATGGACGAGAGAAGCAGCGACTCATTGTCCATGGACGCCCACTTCACCATGTCCAACGGGAGGGCGCAGGCTCGCCCCAGCGCAGCCACGACGTAGGGGCTGCCACCGGCACGGTCCGTCAGGGCTAGCGGCCTCCCCAGAGTGCCCTCGATATATGGAACCCATGGAATCAGCGGAGGGGGCGGGAGAGATTCATCAGCGGAAAAGCCAGGCGGAGCCTCAAGCCTCTGCCTCTTCCCAGCACGGCGCTCCTCCGTGGTCTCGGTAGGCCTCTCTCGACCTTTTGCCCTTGGAGGGAAGCCGGGAGGCGAGTCCTTGACCTCGATGGCGGCGGGGGCAGCAGAACCGGCCTAGGCCACGACGACCGGAGGGGCCTCGGTTACAATTGCAGCTGGAGGAGGAGCAGAAGGGCCGACCAAGGCCACGACGGCAGGAGGGACCTCTACAGCTGCGGCAGTGGCAAGGGGCGGCGAAGCTGGGGCGACGCTAGCAGGCTAGAGGGCATCCAGGGCCTCACCCCTGAAGTCCCCGAAAGCCGCGGCTGACAGGTCCTCCGCTACATAACGTTGGTGGCGATGGCGTAACATCTCTTCCTCTTCCGAGCTGGAAGATGTCGAGCTCGGAGATGTGCTGGAGGCTACGAGTTTCTTCCTCCGCCGTGAAGGCCCGGCCTCGGCTGCCGCAGTCCCGGCGGGTTCTGGGTCTGTTAGTGGAGCTGAAGCCCGGTCACCGGATTCGACCAAACACCCAGTGGGGATCGCGACTGTTACTACCACCGAGTTGGGGACCGCGGCCGTCACTGGCTCTGAGCCTTCTCCGGGCAGCAGGGAGTCTATCCCGGTCACCCTTCTTGAAGTGTTGAAGGATTTGTAGTGGGGCGTATACTCCAGGAGTGACCATGCAGCTCAGCAGTTGTGTCCGCGGTAACTCCTCACTTTCTCGTGCCAGTCGGAGTTTACCCTCTAGCGGTTTTTCCTGGCTTCCTCCCTTCTCTGGCGAAAATCTGCATGAACAAAAAAAAAAAAAAAAAAAGTTAGTCAGATAGACAAAAAATAGCGAAACTGCAAACCGAAAAGACTTCGGCCTTTACTTGGAGGAATTCCTATTCTTCGGGGAATCCGGACCGTGGTGCTAGCCTCTGCTTCGCCAAACTCCCATCCTCCCTTGACGAACACTCGGTCTTCACACGCGTACTTGTTGGAGTCCTCCAGCGCGGTAACGAAGCCAGCCCGGCGAACCCTCAACCAGAGATAGTGGGTGTTCCCTTCTGTGGATTTGCAGAGGTCGTATGTCTCCTCGATGTCCGGGACACTGAGGTTGATCCCCAGGATCTCATTCAGCCGCACTACTCCCATGATGATTTTGTATCCATTGGATAGTAGTTGGCAGGGGCATAAATCTCACTCCCGGAGGCAATCCCTAAGGAGCGGGTGAAGGGGGAACCGGACCCCTCCTTCTACGACGGAGACCAGCCAAAACGGCATCCAGCCGTCATTGTAGGTAAGGCCATCATCAGGGCCATCTGGTCTAACCTCTACATTGGCAGGGATCTTGTACATGTTCCTAAAAAAAGCTATGGAGACTGGGTCTTCTAGCAGGTGCTTGTAAATTCCCATTTTCTACCCAGACAAAAATCTACCTAGAAGAAAGGAAAAGAGAGGAGTAGAAAGAAACCCTATAAAGGGGACTGTGCAGACAAGGGTGCTAGCAACTTGCAAGCGACAGAGTTCTCCAGCAATGTGCAGCGGAAATTCCAGCAGAGCGAAGAAGAAAGTCAGGACGAAGGAGACGCCCCAATTTATAAGGGTTGGAGGCGCCATTTCAGATTTCGAGGAGCGCCTTTAATGAGGCGTCACCTCAAGCAGAGCTAACATCACCTCGCGCAGCCCTAACGTCCTTTCGAAACAATCGCGTGACTGTTGAAGAGGCGACACGTGCCACCAGCAGCGCACTTCCTGAAGGCTATTAAATGCCTCGGACAGGCAAAGAGACATCTCAATAAGGACCGCACGTCAGCAACGGTCACAATGATAAGAAGGGACCCTCTTTGAGCCGAGACTCCACCATCTCGATGCCCTTTCCCACACTTCGACAACCTTCCCTTAAGCTCGGTAGCGGTGCCGGCCAGACAGAATCACTTAGCTTCCGACCTCCTCAAAGTTGGAGAACTTCCAGAGATAGGGGGCAATTGTGTGGGTAAAACACCGCAATGACAAGATTAAGGGAGGATCACGGTAAGAGCACTAGTTGTTCACCCCGATCTGGTAAGCACAGCCCAGCAGTTCGGCGGCTCGGCAGGGAGCGCCGGCTCAAGCGGCCTCCACCCTGCAGCTTGGCAGCTTGGTTAGGAGTGCCAGCTCAACGGGTCAGCTCGGCAGCTCGGCGTGAGTGCCAGCTCAACACTATGCCAGCACGGCCAGACCGTTCCTGGTCCCGGTAAAAGCGCTGAAGGCAGAGGGGGCCATCACCCTCCTCTGAGAAGTACGGGCGCACCCTGTCAAATAGGAGCGCGCCCTGTCAAATAGGAGCGCTCATTTATGGCGATAGGATTGTTCATTTATGGCGATAAGAAGTTGGCTTTATCATCCCTTAACATCAACTGACCGAAAGCATGGAAGGTTCTGATGGGATGTGCCCCTTTTACCTACCGCCGAATGTCACCTTATCCCACCTACCTCCACTCACCGAGAGAATGAACGAGGAATATCTACATATATACATGGGATCAGCCCCATGGAGGTACGCAACAGGCAATACACAACAGACTATCTCTCTTTCTCTTCTTCCTCCTCCTGCTTAGTTTTCTCAGAACTAACTCAGGCATCGGAGTGCCTTCAGCTCACGGCAGCCAAGGGCTCTGACCCAAGTCATTTTCCTTCCCTTTCAGGTTCTTGGCGTTCGGTATTCCCTGATCTACAAAGTTCATCTCAATCTGAGTGGGTGTCGTGTTTTCACCGCCTACAATAATAATAGTAGTAATAGTAATAATAATAGAAAATTATCGAAAAAATCATCTTAGATGTCCACAACACCAAAACGGGCTCAATAGTTTTTACATAATAGAATCGGCCCTCCCGCCAATTCCTATTTTCTTTTTTCCTTTTTTAATGAGCAACGATATCGTCGCATAAGTATGTGTTTGTTCATCAATACCATATTGTTGGAACAGATGAAGCATCTTAGCTATAGATTCCAAATAGACCTATGTCAAAAAACAAACAAGTAAAAATAGGATGGTGGAGGTGTCGAGGGTGTTGGGTTGGGCGAAAAACAGAGTAGACAGAGGAAGATATATGGGAGAGAATAGGAAGAAAGAAAAGAAAAAAGAAGACACAAGTGCCAATATCATCGCTCAAATTCTTGCTCTTGAAAGTTGAAAAACAATTAGAGGGAGATATCTTAATCTTAATTTTGAGTGAAAAACAATCCATCATGAGACCACATCAGCATATGAGAGTGGGACCCAAGTTTGAAATTTGAAAGAAAAAATGCCTCATCTAATTGAAAGGACTCATTGAAACGATTCATTCGTTTCTCCTCTTTCTAAACTCAATGCATGTCTCTCTCCTCTGTCCCTCTAACTTCCTCTTCCTCTCTCTCCATCCTGTTTCTTTCTCTCCCTTTCTAATTTACATTGCCTCTCTATATCTCACATATTTGGCAAAGTACACCAGAAAGCAACTACAAAATCGTATCAACTTGCAGAAAAGCAACTACAAAGGAATGCGATATTTAGATTAACTGGATTCCTGTGGATTTAAAAAATATTTATAATGACTGATCATCCAAACTGAATAGGCTAACAAGACATAGCCGAATAGATAGAAAATCAGTTCTACCATCATTGTACATGATCATTTATTGAAATTATTCGTGTTCAAAATTAGAAACTAGTATAAATTACATGTGATCATTTACCCTGTCCATGCGTTTTCATTAATTATAATTTAATTTAGATATTAATATGAATTTAAAAATCAATTTAGACGGTGCATGGCACGGGGCTTTCGGCTAGTAAAAATAAAATTTGGCTTGAGAATCTTTACTTGACTGATAGAGAAACTATGAGAATCTTTTTTTGAAGGTATTATTTTGGTAATTCCCTCTAAAAAGGAGTTTAACCTTGCAAGTAGACTGTCTTTGTATTCTTCGCCCCTCAAAAAGACACCTTGCATGTAGATTCTAGACACTGGACCATTCCACGAGACAGAACCTTCCAGCAACCTTTTCGTCCTTTTCCAGCTCCTTCTTTCCCTTTTCCAGCTCCTTCCAGACCCCGCCAGTATCTACAGGATTCCCCATGAGTACTTTTTTTCCCCAAGTCCGCACAAGTACATGATACTACATATACATGATGACATGGATAAAGGCCCCGATTTGTTTATTTCCTTATCAAGCTACTTATCAACGGCTGAGATCCATCCTGGCATTTAACTGTCCAGCTGCATGTAGGAATGTAAATGGGTTGCTGATTTTTTGATTATCCGAAGATTTTGACCCATTAAAAATCGAATCTGATCCTTATTTAGGCCCCAATAAGTAAATGAGTCCGGGTCTTGTTCCACCTTGATTTGAACCTGTGGACCCGAAACCCGATATATTACCTTAGTTTTATAAAATCTCACCTAAAATTTATATTTTTTTAGTATCATTTTCTACTTAGATCTAAACCGAAATAATTTTGGATCCGAGTCTGATTCCACCTTTTACTTAACGACCGTACACTCAGACGGAAAGCGACCTGTTTACAACCCTAGTTGCATGTCCTTGGACCTTGATCCACCGTACTCTTCCACCATTCCACCACGTATCACCGTTCACTTCTATAAATCCTTTCCATTCTTCTCCATCTCTCCTCATCCAAAAACAAACCCCAAGGCCCAAACCACTCGTCTGCCTTCAACGACAGCAACAGCAGCACAGCGAGAGCGAGAGAGTGAAGAAAACCAAGAAAGAGAGAATGGAAGAAGGAAACGAAACCGTAACGTTTCGGATGGTGAGCGGAGACGAGGAAGAACGAAAGAAGGTGGAGAAGGCCGAGGTGAAAGCCCATAACCCCGACAAGCTCCGTTACATAGCGAAGAAGATGGTCGACAAGGGCGTGATGCGCTTGGAGAGGCACCCAGTTGATGGCCTTCCGCTAGGACGTGGCCCACCCAAGATGGGTCACGGAGGGAAGCACACGTGGGAGGGCCCACGTGATCTGGCGGAGAGTGAGCTAACTGCTCCCCCTGCGATTGATGAGCGCGACCCAAACTACGTGGATGAAGAAGAAGATGGTGAGGCTGAAGATGAAGAGGCGAGTGGTGTTGTTGTGGGAGAAGTGGAGGTGGCAAAAGCTGCAGAGGCTAAGGAAGGTGTGTCGAGGGTTGAGGTCCGACCACCTCTGCTGCCTTGAGCTGTGTGCTAGTCCAGTGTTGTGTGTATTTGTAGTTTGCAAGATATTTTGTATGGAAATGAAATAAATGTGGAGAATCTCTTGTTTTTTTTCGTATGTTGCGGATCTGATTGAATGATCTGTATGGGTTAAAATCTTAGGCCTGCTATCAGATTATCTCAACCCCTTATCCGATTATCCGAGGAAAAATAAAATAAAATATTCAAATAAAAATGTGCAAGACATGGGATCCGACCGGTGATATAAAGGGAAAGTCTGCACTGGATCATTCGACTCTCCTCTAGTGATGATAGTTTGAATAAGATTGATTTTTTTTTTCAATGAATGTATAGTGGGTAGGGATGTTAATATGAGTTTCATTCAGGAAATTTGTGGATCCAGTGTCAGAGTTGCTAATGCCACGACTCAAGCTCCATGACCAATATTTTTTATGTGTAAAATTATCTGAAAGGACAACTATTAGAAGTCTCTCCCTCCCCCAACTTCTTTCTACACTCATCAACTCCCACATCAAACCCCAGCCCAGCCACTACTGTCCCATTCGACAGCACCACTGATGGGGGAGAGGGACAGGGAGGGGCGGGCAGGCAGGGAGGGAGAGAGGGTGACCGGTGGAGGGCTGCAGCACGGAGGGGTGAGAGAAAGAGAGAGGGAGAAGGGGAGGGAGAGAGGGCAGAGGGTACCGACAGGGAGAGGGAAGGGGGAAGAAGATGAGTGAACTAAGAATATGGGGGTGGAGGGTTTGGTTATTTCTGGAACAATGGGGCTTGTAGAAAGAAATTTTGAGAGTTTTTAACATAGGCTTGGGTGTGTAGAGAGGGGCTGAAGCTTGGGTTGTGGCAGTAGCAGCTCTCTCAAGCATTTTTCATTTGAGGGGTGCAGATCCTACTAAGTAGTTTGATTTTGGGTTTGGGTGGCAAACCGAAGATTTTTATATGAATTTTAAGGGTGGGCTCACAAGTTTTATTGAATTATTGGAAGTGGATTCAGAATTTTCATATACGATTTGAAAGCACACCACGGTTTGACCGGGGAGACGGCACTCTAATGCCTGTACTTGTGTCTGCCCTTGATTCAAGACATAATAATTACAAAGGATGAGTTGTATTTAGTTGTAAGAAACTCTATTTAGGGTTCTTACGCAATTATATAGAGTGTTTCTTTGGTTGAGTTGGATTGAGGTTTTGGGGTGAATCTGTCGGCAAATTTGACTTAGAACAAGGAGTGTGACACTCCATTAATTGTGATTAATTTTAAACTTAATCATTGAGGGTGAATTTTGATATTTGGACTATAAAATGTTCTTTCGACAATTTATGTTTTGGTGTCTGGATTTCTTTAATCTAGAATATTGGATAGACCGGTATCTGATATTGACATTTTGTTTTTCACTTGCTTTTATGTTTTGGCAGATTGCAACTTTTAAGTCTAGATATGAGAGAAATTATAAGTTCTTATTTCTTGCCACTACCAGAGGTCATTTCCAGATCCAGAAACATACCAAGGAACACTGGATGTGGGTTTTAAGAATCTCTTTTAATGTAGTTTATTTTCGTTGTAATTGGATGGATGTTCTTAATGTGATTGTGGAGAGCAATGTTTGTATGCTTCCCATCTCATGTTTTAGAGATCTAATATTATACTTTCCTTTCCTATTTAATAAAATTTTACCTCCATTGATAAAAGAAATTCTATCAGTGGATTGGCATTCGAGCATTTCAGATTGTCTTTGACCATGTTGTGGATTTGAATACAATATTTTATAAATGTGGAATGGTGCAATCATGGTGGAGGTTAATAAATAGTGGTGTTGATGACTCCCTTTGAGAATTTTATATTTTTTTTATCAGAATGGGTTGTATGAATGAATAATGGAATGAAGGGTTGGTTTGGAAGGTTAAATTATGGAGTTGGGCAGGATGATTTTCTGAAGTCATTGGTACTGGCATATTTTCTGTTCATATGAGAGCATACAAGTTTGGAATGTATGATTCTATGAAATGTGGGAAATTGGACAATGCTTGCCTCTTGTGTAGGTTGACAAAAACTGAATTGTTGATGTGGATGGGTAATTCACATGAAAATTGAGCATAGGTTTTTATGATGATGATTGTAAATGTGGGTGGTTTTTTAGTATATATTTGAATGTCCCGATAATTCTTTAGAAAAACCTCATCAATGCAATATGGTTTAACTTGACCAAAGGAACATGTGCAACTACGACTGAAATTTATGAGTACGTATTTATTGACGTCGATATCAACAGATTTTATGTTAATATCGAGGAATTTCTTGTCGACATCGATGAATGCTGTGTCTTATACTACAAACTAAAAATTGCCTATCAGTCCATATTTGTTGATATAGACAAATTTTTATGTTGATATTTCTGAATTTTTTTATTGACGTCAATGACAACTCTGTTTTAGAGTACGAACTAAGGAAAAGAGATAACAAGATAGAGAAGAAACTAAACTAGATAGAGAAAAAGAAAATACAATGGGTTCGTTAGATGAAAAGATGACAAGAGATGAAAAGATAGGAAGAGGTGTGCGTTCGACCGATGAAAAGAAAGATATAAATGGAGGTGATGAAAAGAGATAAGAAAGTAGGAAGATGTATGAGCTTGAGTGATGAAAAGATGGAGATCAATGAAGGTGAAAATAATTCAGAAGAAGGTTTAGGGTTGGAGATGATTAGAGGTATTGGTTCGGTGAATGTATCTGAAAAATCTTGAGTTTTGATGGCAGGACAGAAAATGATGAGCTCCATCACGTTCTCTTCGTCTTCCCTTCTTTTTTTTTATAACGCCGTCTTCTCTTCTTTTCCTCCTTTCTCTCAAATACCGATTGGGGAAATAAGAATGTCGCTGGCATCAACAACAGAATGGAAAAAAGTGGGAAAAAGAGTGGAGAGTAAAGGTGGCGATTTATATAGGAAACCTACCCTACTAAGATTTGGTTTACTAGGGTGAGTGATGGCTGGGTAACTAATTCCTACCAGAGGAGAGAGCATCTTGTGGACATCTCCAGTTTTAGGCTCTTCATTAGGAAGCCATTGCTTAAAATACAAGGAATTTCACACCCATCAAACGAACGGGGTTTGTGTTATTCCTTTAAATGAAGATATTTGAAAACGTGTCTAAGCTGCTTCTTATAGGGTCATTCTCAAAACCAGCAGTTACATGTTCCACCTGCCCTAATTTTACATTTTGTCATATAACTCTTTCGGGCTCTCACCAGCTTACCAGCTAGGAAAGTCTGCTATTCGCAATTGTTTTGCTAGTTTCGCATGGGTTTCCTAGTGCTTTGTTCACAATATTCAGCTAGTTAAAAGTTTCAGTGCTAAAATGTTCAAGTAGACTTGGAAAATTCAAGTATTATCACCTTGAAATGATACAACATTGACAAAACATCAAGAAGTCAGGTGTTTTCTCTCATTTTCCCACAAACAATGGAGCTTCTTTTCCTTCTTTTCAAAATCTTCACTGAATAAACACATTAATACAATTCAACTCCTACTTAAAACAATGCTATCAATCATCTGGTTACAGAATCCTTGCTTTCCTTGGTTGAGCTTCTCTTCGACAACACGGCATAAGTACAGGATGTCATCATTGAGGATCAATTTTTGCACCTCACCTTGGACAGCCCATCATTTCACCGTATAGGCCATGGCACTCTTTGGCCGGCCTGTCTACAAACACAACCCAAGTAGCACCTCATTCTACCTCTCCAGCAAGAGAAGAGGCAACATTTTGCCTTGATTATAAGTCAAGTGAAGAGCAATTTGAGTTCTTCTATTCTTGCAGAACGGACTTCTTGATCAGTTAGGGCCCCAGCAATCAACCGTTGCTTTCGAGCCTGCACTGCTTCCATTCTTTCCTCGACTGTACCCTGTAATTAAAATTAAAAAAAGAAAAGACTAAAAACTGAGGAGGAAATTTGGAACTCAGTGGGAAATTGATGTCAAGAGTCTCAAGACACAAACAACTTAGGTTGTAAAATGATGTATTCTTTGGCAGAGTATTAAAATAGTAATAGCTCTCCTATGGTGTCATGGTTGGACATTAAGCTAGATAAGAAATGCATCACAGTTATCGGGTGGTGATTTTAATTTGAGTATGTGACCCGAAAAAAATTCTTAAGAATTATAGAGTCAAAAATAATGAAAAGTGTTAAAATATATTGTTATTTTCCATTAAAGCATAATATTGTATGTAGCAGATTCCCAAAGCCATGCAAGTCATATGTTGTTTTTTTAATACGAAGCTGTTGTATACTTGTATCTGTTTAACATTAGTAGTTGTATGAACTCACATTGGTTCACAAATTTTGTGAATATTGGCATATGTTATGGCAATACATAAAACTAAGACATCTCATATTTAAGATATAACATGATTTTAAAATGATATACAAATAAAAAAGTTCTGAGCTTTAGCAAAAAAAAAAAAAACCGAAGAATATCTGAGAAATTACACTTAATGGACAAATCCAAGCTAACTTTACATACATGCAAGCATATGTTTTAAGTATTTTACCCAAAAAAAGGGAAAAACATTAAAAACTTCAGCTAAAAGCATGATATAATTCAGAAAGAGAGTCAAATCTTTAAAGATGAAACTGTTAGCCCTCTTTTATGTATTGTAGATTACTATCACTTGCAAACATTTGCTGATTTCTTGAAAAAGAGATGGCACAAAAAAAAAAAACGCAGCTAATGCCACAACCCAAGCTTCTCTTTCCACATCCCTTCTCTCTACACACCCCACTTAAGTTAAAAAAATTCTCAAAATTTCTCTCTACACCCAATTGTTCCCAAAATACCCAAACCCCTCCACCCTCATTTTCTCAACTCACTCCCCTTCTTCTCCCCTCTCCCTGTCGTCGCCCTCTGCCCTGCCCGCTGCCCTCTCTCCCTCTCCTTCTGCCTCCCCCTTCCTCTCTCTGCAGCCGCCCGCTGCCCTCTCTCTCCCTCTACCCACTGCCGCTCTCCACCCTCTCTCCTCTCTCTCCCTCTCCCTCTCCCGATCCCGCTCCAGCGGTGTTGGCGAGGGGACGGCGGTGGCTGGGGTGGGAGTGGGGGTGGGGGTCGGGGTGGGTGAGTGTAGAAAGAAGTTGGAGAGGGAGAGACTTTTGATAGATGTTCTTTTAGGTAATTTTACACAGGATATATTGGTCATAAAAAAGGGATGTGGAAAGAGAAGCATGGGTTGTGGCATTAGCAGCTCTCAAAAAAAAAGGTGGAAGTAGGTTACTCTTTTTGAACAAACTTATTTTCCCTTCTTTGTGCTTTCGCTTTCTTTTCCTGTATTTCCACTTCATTATAGCTTCGTATCTAAGCCACTGATGAGAGTGACCATATTACCTATGACCTAGGACTGAGATCAGCACCTGTACAACCTAGAACACTTCATTTATAGTATAGAACGGTGATTTTTCCAAGATTTTTTTTTTTTAGACAATATAAAGCAAGTTTTTTAAGATCTCGAAAAAGTAACGAGAGCTCGTCTTTTAAAAGTAAAAACTCTTTTTCATGTCACCCTTTATGGATGAATTCAGTACAGATTTTCTTCATTATATTGTTAATTTCGGTTTCTATGTTAAATGATCTAAGTATGTGGAGTCAAAGGATCATTTTGGTTGGGAGAATTTCAACAATTTTAATTGAGTGGTTTGGGGCCCCCTTTGGGCACCACTAATTTTCATAGTCCATAAGAAAATGTTTTTCTCATTCAGCAGGTCTGGATCTGTAATGTTTTCAAGGTCAGGAGTTACCCTCAGATTTCTTAAAGTATCTTTGTTTTGGGTGAGAATCAAGAGGCATATAAGGTGTTCTGTCTCAGTATATCAATGCAATATTATCTTCCAAATTCAAAGGTCCCCAGAGTTGTATTTGTGGCTGTGAAAGCAGCACTGCTGCCTGAGCTGAGTCCAAGGCTGTAACTGTCGCACTGGAGGAGCGTGTTGGCTACACTGAATCTATGTGTTTGCCAGGGTTTGTCTGTGATTGAAGCTGTGCAGCTGAAGGTTTTTTGTAGATGCCGTTGTTGCAGCCTTTTGTTTCTGCTGTCGCTATTTCAAAGGATCAGCTTCTTGGTTTGTGCAACTGTTGCACTTGAGAAGCTTGTTAGCTACAATGAATATGAGTTTGCCTGGATTTTCTGTGATTGAAGCTGTGCAACTGAGAAGCTGCTGTTGTAGCTTTTGTTACTGCTATCGCTGTTTGAAATAGTCAATTCATGGAATTGTATTCATAACCGAAGTCCTCAACATTTTGACTACTGCTAGGAGTCTGAACATTTTGATGCCATTTATGCATGGTTGGCTAAGCTGAAGCATATGATTATGTTTTTAGTGATGACACAGTGCAGCCATCTGAAGATAATGGTGTGATCAAATTCAAAGTCATTTGACCCATGCTATGATGAATCCCTGTATAGCCGAATGTGGCGGTGAAGGGGCTGTGTGGCTTTCAATTCAGCTTCAAACGTGTTGTATTGCTGGTGAAGGTGATATGCCGGCGTAATCAGAGTTAAAGTCATAAAGAACGAAATTCAGTAGGACTATAAATGTAAACAGGATCAAGTTTCAGATTTTCTCTAAGGCAGTGGCTAAGAAGCTATTATGTGAAGTCTTGTCTGAGCAAGGGTCTGAGCAAGGCATAGTTAACATACATGCACCAGCATCAAGGGAAATGTTGGGAGACAGAAAACTTGTAATTTTGGAAAACTCAGCAACTGTTTGGTAATATAGAAAAGTGTTTTTCTTTTATTTTTGTAATTTTCGAAAAATTACCCTTGGCTTGAGGACCAACTATTTCTCTTTTCCCTCAGTTATCTCTGTTTCTTTCTCTTCTCTTCACCAATTTTTCAAGCCTTTGTGCCTTTAAATCCATAACTTGAAATCTATAAATCCAAATCCTTCTCACTAGGTGTCCATACGCTCAATGTGGACGACATTTCACTTGGAAACCTAAGTCAATTTGGAATTGGGAGATCAGTAAGTAATAAAGAGGATGGGATCTTCATTTTTCTAGAGCTGTCGAGTGTGAAAGATTCCAATGCAGCAGGCATTTAAGTTGTCAAAAGGTTAATTCACATGGTGAATGCAATCTAGGCATTAGCATTAGTGGGAAATGTTTTACATAGGCAAGTGAGGTAGCGGGTGTGTTGGTGGAACAAGGCTCTCAAGAAACGACATTGACTAGAGATGTTATATTGTAATTTCTTCCTATTTCTTTTTTAGACTGGAAACATGACTAAAACATCCAACCATGTGTGACATGTGCTAGTAGTGTCTGACCACATGCTTTATGAGTAGTGAGGGTAGGGCCCAGCACCCTAGCAGATGAACCTTTAAGATATGAACCTTTAAGATATCAATCTTTTGTAAGGCATATAACTTGGCTATAGATTCTTCTTTCTTCCCTAATTAGATAGAGATGACACGTGCTACTAGTGTCTGAACAGATGATTAATGGGGTGGGGCCCAGCATCCTAGCAGATTAATGATTCGGACAACAATCTTTTGTGCCACATATAACTTAGATATAGTTTCTTCTCTTTCCCTATTAAAATTGGACAAGACAAATTCAGAAATCAGATGTATTGATAGTGGGAAAAAAGGGAATCTTTATGGAATTGGATGGCCCAGCTGCATAATGTAGATCATGTCAAAAACTCCAAGGAAACATGAGGTCAAGAAGATCATTCAGAAAATTATAATTGACTTGGTGTATTATGATTTAGTGAAAAAATATGGTAACATAAAAAATCTCAATAATTTGACCAGGGTAACTTTAGCTCAGCCAACACCTAGCCGCAAACAGGAAAAGTAGCAATAAGTAGACTAAATGAAACAATTTTCGGACCGGGCACTGTTAGCCAATAAAAAGTTAAACTGTAGATCTAACTACCAATAATTAGTTACAAAGAATAACAAATTGCTTAGCACAAGTTACTCAGGTTATAAAATACATGAACCCTAATTTACATGCAAATGGAGTAAAAAAATCCAGAAGACCGAAAAATGTTAGAAATTTTTTTCATTAGAAACTAAGATTTGGGGGCCGTAGTGGACCCCACATTGCATAGAGTTCTTGTATCGCTATATGATTATAAAATAACAGTATGGGAAATATAGATCTACAACTTATAATGCACATTTTCAAGTGTTTCATGAAAATAGAGTGAATGAAAAAAAAAAAAAATGATGAAAATCCTAAATCTTCATACTTAGAACAGTACCCTTGAGAAGAACACTACGTATCAGCTTCAATCCGACAAGTTCTTGTATTTTTTTTTATAGCATTGGAGGGAAAAAAGAGGGGTAAAGGAAGGTTGCTTGGAGAGGAGAAGAGTTAAAAATACCTCAGATACTAAAAGAAAGATAAAAGTCACTGTTAGTTGACCACTACATAGCAGCCAATATGCTTATGTAGCAGCCGATACTAGGGGGTGCATATCAGCCGCTACTGGTAAATAGCAGCTTATCCACACCGCCACGGATGTGAGCGGCGCTAGTATCAAATTATCGGAGAGGCCTTGGCCGCTACAACCGATAAAGTGGCCACTACACTACATAGCAGCCACTTTTTTGAACTAGATGCAACATACCAGAAACACTTGCTCCATGGTTGGAGGAAATCAAGAATACACATCCTTTTCTTATGCTCGTAACGCTACTTTGGACAACAGTAAAGGACCTCCTGTTCAAATCCTATAGTTGCTTCCAATTATCATTTGCTGCAATCTTTCTTTTTGCCCTAATATATAGCTTTCCTTTCATGGGGTGGGTGTGGGTTGTTTGGTCGGTCGGGGGGGCGGCGGGGGCGGGGTTGTGGTTTGGTATTACACCAAAACCAAGGGCTTAAGACCCTGCTGTAATTAAAGGGACTTCAAAAATTACTCAAATTATAGGCAGCAGTGACGAGAAAATACCTTGATAATGAACCGTTTGATTGAAACCTTTTTAGATTGTCCAATGCGATGAATGCGCATGACAGCTTGTTCCTCAACAGCAGGGTTCCACCAAGGATCCTACAAGAGAAGTGAACAATGATGAGAAAATAACTCAATAACTTTCGATAATAGGAGAACAACTCAAGATCAAACTGTCGGAAAAAAAAAACACCTCTTTTAGTTTCCTCATACATTTACTGATGCTGATTTGTATGCTTGGAGGATCCAAAAGAGGGTCCACATTCAGCAATAGTCCCAAAGGCAGTTTGTGTGAACAATGAGAAGACAGATTGCTGGCACAAATTAGCCTCCAAATGGACATGCAAGTTGGCCCACAATATCCTACAAATGAGCATCAAGATGGTCCTCTAACTTGGATGAATCGTCTATGATGCCCAATACTACAAAATAGGCAACAGATTGTGTTGTATCTTATCTGACGTGATGCAGAGATTGAGATAAAACAATTATATTTAGCTAAAAATACAATGATCTTTTGTGATGTTACTCAGACCAAGGTGGTGAGATTTGAGAAAAAAAATTATCAATGCATAAAAAAGAAATCTTTGGAAGGGAGAATAAATGTCAGTATTGGCACACATCATAAATTATTTATTTCATTATTTATTTTCTGCCTTCAAGAGAGCTATGAGTGTTGTGAAAAAAAATAGGGAGAGCTTAAATAATGCAGATGAGAAACAAAAACCCCAACTATTAGATTGGGATCAAGTTATCAAACCAATCAAAGAAGGGGGTTTAAGTATCCTGTCAATGAAGAATGCTTGTGTAGCTTGGTAAATGGCTATAGCTGGCGAAGGATCCTGGCAAAGAGGTAATTGTCAAAAAGTACAACCTATTTGTTGATCGCATGGTATCCGCTTTTATGAAAATCAAGCTTTGCGCAACTAAAAATCGAAGTTGAGTGTTGAGGGTTTCCACGCTAGTATTTGACATAGGGTGCAAATGAGCACTCACATCCAATTTTGTTTTTGCAAGCTTTGTAATACCCCCTACTCTATTACAAGGTCTAGATTATCATCTAATATTTTATATAATAATTTCTTTGATTTTTCTTGAATTTGTTGGAATATTAGACTTGTCCTGGATATATATATATATATATTTCGTGAGAATATAAAGAATATTGATTATTATTATTATCACTATTATTATTATCATTATCATTAAATTACTACAACAAACAAACTCCGATTCTTTTGGGGTAGACCCGCCTAAGGGAACCAATTGAACAACTAAAGAAAATAAGTTTTTCTGTGGGTGCCACCCCTCGGTGGGACCCCTATGGCCTGACCCATATTTTACAATTTGCGAAGAACCTTGTGGGACCTATGTCATTAGATATTTCAGTGGGTTTGGATTGGGTTTTGTAGGACCCAATAGCTTGTCCATAATTTTACAAATCTGGCTAGGCTCTTGGAGCCTGGAGGGACCTTTTCAAATAAATATTTGAGGTAGCATTGATGACTTAATATTAGTACACAATTGATCTTAGTAGGGCCCAATAGTTGGAAACTAATAGGATATATTAGTAATGCCTCAAAAATGATGGGAGCCATGACTTGTGTTGAGGAAATAAGTATAGAGGTGGGATTATGGCTTGCACAAAAATCCAGAGAACTCTAGGAAGGAGAGCATGCATCCTGAGGCCTAATAAGACAATTGGAAGACTCCATGGACTTCTGTCATAACTTTACTTCATGTACTCAAGTTTTTATAAGCTGCAAACCTTTCTTTTGCCCCAAATCCTAGAGTCGAAATATGTTCTTCTTTCTTGCACTTGCCTCTCTTCGATTTAGAACCCTAACTCTAGTCCTTGACTCAAGATCAAGAAGGAACAATGAGGAAAAAGAGAAAGCTTGCGTATCCGAAGTGTCGATGACATACGCCTTTCAATAAGTTAATCGAGTGACTCTGGCCTACACTAGGTGAGTAGATACCCATATCTAGCTGTGTACATTGTTGTTTTTCCTCAATCTTCAGTTCGTGAGGACCCTAGTATGCTTTGATTTGAGTTGAACCATCACGGATCTAGTCAATTGATGGATACTAATGAGGAACTCCTTCGCCGAATCCCAATTACAATTTGGGGACTGGTCAAATCTTATTCTATGGGTTTGGGATATAGCTGAATCCCAATTTTGACGATTTCAGAGTTGACTGAACTCCACACTTGGAGTTTGGCCATAGTCGAACCCTACAGGAGGGCGTGATCTTGGGTTAATACAGGTAGACCTCTTTCTCTGAATGTTATGTACTAATTTCATTTTGTGTTGCAGAAATTCAGACTTCTTAGTGATTCATTGATGAATGTGTGGCTGAATCTTTGAATCATAGTTATCAAAATCCTACGAGTTGTATTGCGAATCCCAATTTGTATCCTGAATCCTAAGGAAAACGATTCGTATCTATGGAATGAATCCCATTTTCAGATGAATCTTAGGATTCATGTGTGAATTTTACCATTCGATACTCGTTTCATCGAATCTTACGATTCAATCGATTCGGCTGAGCGAGAATAGCCATAACCAATAAGTTAATATCAATAATCTTTCCCAAGGTTGTTTCGGAATGGGTGAGTAAGGCAGAAGCGTTTGAAGGAATTTCTTTGGATGATCTTTATAAGTCATGTGCTGCTGTTTTAGAAGGGGGATGGCATGTTTAGTCGATTCATCAGATCTGTTGGCTGCCTCCTCCGGTGGGCATTCTAAAGATTAATTTTGATGGGAGCTTTCACAATTCTTCTTGGCGAGGTGGTATAGGGGGTGTCATAAGGGATCATTCGGGTGATCTTGTTAGGATTTTTTTCTGGGCCAGTGTAAGTCTCAGATGGTAATGCAGCTAAAATGCTTGCCGAATTACTTAAGTTTGGTGGTTATTTATCTCTTATTGAATGAGATTCTTTTCCTGCTATTCAGTGGTGATCAGGGAGAACTTCGTATCCTTGGAGATTGGCGGATTTGGGGGAGGAGGTGTATAGCACATCTCCAAGCAGCTTCATCTTTCATTTCATCACATTCTTCGAGAGTCCAATGCAATAGCTGATGGTTTTGCCAAGGAAAGACGTTCTTGAGATTCTATCCTTTATGATGTCTAATGTTGTTTATTTGTTGTTTTTCTTTTAATTAGTCGTCTGTTTGTTGTTTCAGTTTGGTTTTTTGGCCGTCTATTTTCTTCTCAGTGAAATAAAATTTTATTGTTATAAAAAATAAAAATAAAAACAAAAATAAAAAAACTACACTGTAGGGAAGTTGAGATTTTCAAATATACCATGATAAATGCATTTGATGCTGCTGTAAGGTTTATTCCAACGCCACCAGCCTTCAACGACATTAACAAGACCTGTGACAGAATATGCAAGTTAACAAGGTTAAACATGCATTGTGCATCGTAGTACAGAAATAATTATCTAGTGGATAGTTTGACTCACCACAATCTCACTTTCCTCTGTAAATTCCTTGATTACTTTTTCCCGTTGTTGCAGGTTTAATGTCCCATCCAATCGAAGAAATGAAATATTATTCCTGGAACCAGAAATACTTAATAATGAAAGAGTTGCAATTACAACTGGAGACCAAAAAAAAAACAAAAAAGAGATTTTAAGGATACTAAGATCAAGGTAGGAACCTAGGAAATACCCAACTCAAGGAGATATATTTTAAATATATATTAATTCAACCTCTCCATTTCTCAATAATTTTATTGGTATTTGTAAACAGATACAACAATCCTGAAAGTAATGAACTTTTAATGATTCTACCTAATCTAAATAAGTATAGAAATATAATATAAAACAAACTCTTAAATGATTAATGCTGAAGAGTAACAAATCGAAAAGGAAGCAAGCAACAACTAATAAAATAAAAATTATATCTCAAAATATACTATATGACACCTAAAATCTCTTAATTGGACTAGAAATTTTTTTTTTATCAAGGGTAAGACAAAATGAAAAACTGTAATCGTAGTTGGGTCTGTTAGGGCCGAAAGAATTAAGCCATGTGTTTGACCCGGGCCCCCATCGCAGATTTCCTCCTAGGACACATCATTTTCCCCACTTGAAAAGAACTGTCATTCTATGATGCCCGGATACGGACACGGGTACGGACACGGGACATGGGAACGAGCGTCCAATACATCAACTTAAAAAATTTAGGACACAGATACGGGTACGGCATTTATATATATATAAATCGGCATTTATATATATATATATAAATATTTGATTAGGAATTTATTTAATGTAAAATATTATTTTATTTCAATTTAGGACTCAAACATTGCAAGCCCACTGTGTGGATTAAATTTTTTATGAGGTGGGGCCTCACTGGACAATAGCTCAAGTGCTCAACATGGAAAAAAGAAAAGAAAAGAGAAGACAAGTGGGCTGAGTGAGTGGCCCAGTAGCCCACATTAATAAAAGAAAGAAAAACAAAAGTTTTGTGGCCCATACCATGCTCCTTTATAAAAGGTAGGATACTTTTCCCTTTTTGCTGGACCACACTCCGGATGAGAAAAAAAAAGAACAAAACCCTTTTTGCTGGGCGTCTCCAAGCTCCAGATGTAAAAAAAAAAAAAAGACGAATGAAGGAGAAGAAGAAGAAGAGGAAGAGGAGGGGGGGGAGTACCTGGAGTTGAAGGCGGCGGCAGCACTAGCGGTCCAAATCCAACACGTCGAAGCTGGAGCCCCAACAGCAGCCCAATCAAAGCATCAACAGCAGCCCCAATCGAAGCAGGTTACGGGTCTTCTTCCTCCCCTCCTCCTCCTCTTCTCCCTTTTTATCTTTTTTTTGTTTTCCTTTTGTTTGAATAGAGAGAGGGATCCCCTATATTTGGGATAGGGCTGAGATACGTTTCCAGCCATATCTTGCCGTATCCCGTATCCGCATCGTACCGTATCGGTACGGGTATCATAGGCAAACTACCGTATCCTGGTATCATAGCTGTCATTCAATTCTTATTACACATCAATGATGGAGGAAGACTGATTGTACTCCTTAAGTTCTTGTAGCAATGACCATCATTACAGACTTCGGCCATACAATATGCTAACAGAAACTTTGTAGAACATCCATCCAATATGTCAGATGTGTATTGATCCAATGATGCATAATTAGATTATGATTGATCGAAGGTGAGAATCACGTGAATGGCTGGATCATAAGGATCTTTTAAGTAATAGAAATTGACACTTGAATATTCAATAATGGAGGGAGATAGTTTCCATGATGCTTTCCTGTCTAGATTGGACCATTATGGTACGATATGACAGGTACAACGGTACATGTCTCCATTACTATTTTGATTCACACTGAATATCAGAGTACAAATGCCATCATCTTTCCGTTGTACATAGGGCGATCGACAACTTCATCGATGAGTACAATAGCAGTAACATCGCACACCAATCTTTCACTTATATCGCAATGCAAGCTTTCTCTCGATGTATACCATAATCAGATGGATCACATTCATCATTCGGATAAATGATTAAAATTGTGTGCTTTGACCAATAAAAATTTTGGATAAGTTGCAATTTTGTAAAAAAAAAATGGGGGGTTTATTTGTAATTATGGTTTAATGTGTTTATTTATAATTATGATAAATTGATAAAAAGTTTGTCTTAGATTGAGATTACAAGTTTGTGTAATAGAGAATTTTATTATGTGATTAGAGTTTCCGGGGATTAGGTTTCCTAGATTGATGAAAATAAGTGTCTTAGATTAGGATTACGAGTTGTTTTATAGAGACGGATATTATGTTGTTGGAGTTTCCTTTTATAATAGGATTAAGCTTCCTATTAAGGTTAGGATTTGGTTTCCTAGATTGAGTTTATATCTTTGGTTGCATTATATAAATACCACTAATAATTCAAAATAATATAGATCAAAGAATTCAATCAAGATGTAGCCCTAAAATTTCAAATTTGTATTATTAGAGCTAGGGTTTTCTGTGATTTATAGGGTTTTCTCACGAGTGATGTTTAAAATTTTGGAAGAAAAATTTCTCATGATATAATGATGCAGGATGGTCCCCATGGGTCAACCACCCAATGCGCCCAGCCCATCTATCTCGACCAGCCAATGGGCCCAGCCCACCTACCAGCCCATTTATTTGATGTTATTCAGAGTTTTAATTATATTTTAAGTTGTTTAGTCAGATGTTTTAATCCTTGCCATCAATATGTTTGGATGGTCCATATTAGTTCTAGGTTTTTTATTTTCCTATGCAAGTGATGTAAAGCATCTTGGTTTCTAATGGTTGATGATAATGAAAATTGAAGCTTTTGGGGTTTTCCCCAAGCTTTCTTCAAGTTCTCCTAAGTTCTTTCTTTGCCTCCTGGATTGGAGTTTGGCGCAAGACCAATTTTCAAGTTTGCCTAATCTACCCCTTTTTCTCCATCTTTCCATCACCCACCCAGCATCTCCCCTCCGTTCCGCATTATATAACATTTACAAAAAATGATTTATTTGAAGCGAGAAATACATGCAATGCACATGCATTTCACTAGTGTTGTGTGCAAATGTATAGAGATGGGTATGAGTCATAGTTGCCAATTAAGAGTTTATCATGCAAGAGTTTTATGGGTCATATATTTGCAATTGACAATACTAAAGAATAAGTTCCATGAAAACTTTAACTTAGACATTTGCTTATCTCATGTGATTATGACTCCATGGTTTGATGGTGATGACTCCTGTTGGTCTCTGAGAACCTCTGGGTGCTGACTATACTTTAGCCAGCAAGACAACCCTAGAAGTTGACTCCTAAGATATTTTGCATCATTCATGAAGTACACATCCACAGAGGCACAGTTTGGACAATATGGTTTGCATGGTCACATACGCACACATGCTTATTGAATGACAGACAAGTAACTAACTCACTAGAAAGATATGGAGAGGGCAAGACAACCACAACATTTACCTTCTGTACTTGGGAATATCCTGATGTAACTTGAACTACACAGGGGCGGACCCAAGTGTTAGCACCCACGAGATTCAAGAAACTCCTTAGATAAGACCTTAAAAAATTTTATTTTGTTATTTGACTTCTTCACTTGACCATTGCCCGACCACCCAAATGAAAATCCTCAGTCCGCCAGTGGAACTACATACATTTATAAAATGCTCTAACATATTTATAAAAGGATATTTAGCTATCATGTACTTCAATTGACATAAGTATGGTAGATTTTCCTAGGTCACCAACCCATTAAAACAGTGACAGGTATCCACAGTGACTGCACTGGAGCAGAAGATTCGTTTGATTGATTCTACAATTCAGAATTTTCCAATTTGACATGAATAAATAGTGATAAATAATGAGAGAAAAAAGATATGCAACAAAATCCTTCTCAATTATTAAAGAAGCAAGATAGTCACCTAGAAAGAGGTATCTGCAAAAGGTCTAGAAATGCAGTCCACTGGCTAAAGACAATGCTCTTGGAGCCTGTTGAGCAAAGATTTTCCAGTTCCTGCAGAAGAGCAGATACCTTCGAGGATTCCACCCAGTTCTTTTCAATATCAATTTGAAATCGACTTTCTGTGGGGGCCGTAATAAGATCTTGCCTGCTAATGGTTTTCCTGTGAACAGGTAAACAGAGATCCTATGCTGTAATTCGGATATATTAATTTGCTGACTGATAACATAAATAAAGACAATCACAACAATAAACATCATACAAGGTAAAAAATATTGGAAAGAAAGTAGAAGATACCTACAAACAGGACAAAGGCCAGACATAGCATTCCGCCAACTTGCCAAGAGACATTCGCGGCATAATTGATGAGCACAAGGTGTTAATACAGCATCTTCAAAAACTTCAAGGCAGATAGGGCACTCCCCCTTTTCTCCTCTACGCATCTCTTCCACAACCGCTTGAATATATGCCTTTGAAGGAGTGTTATTTGATTCCCCAAGTTCAGCATCCTGACCACCTCTAAGGAAGCGCTTGGCAAGCTTATTGAGATCCGAGAACTCTTGTGTATCACCCCGACTGGAAGCATTAGAGCCATACATACTTGAGCATTATTATGACACATCCAAAGAAACGAATGGGCGAAAGATGTCAAGAATGATAAAATAATAAAGTTCCATCAATAAACTACAGAAGTCAGAGCTATTGCATTTTCTTTATGACCGAGAATCCACTAGCACAGGCTCAGGAACTCAATCAATAGACCCATCATTTGTTTCCAGTGCCATACTGTGATTGTATTTATTTACTTACACCATATCTAACATGATTACAAGGATGCATAAGCAACCTATGCATCTAAATGATGCCAGAAATCAACCAACCACCTCTCTCCCATCAAACACCAGTAATATGCTCGGAAAAATATGTGAAGAATACAAACAAAGAAGCAAAGTACGTGAAAAACATGAGTTGGATATAAAGTGAACCTCATAACAAGAAATGGATGATCACAACACTGCCGAAGTCGCAAGAGCAGCTCCAAAATGGAAGCATAATTATGAAGAACTCGGCCTTGCTCAACAAACTGGTCAAACTTGACCTGGAAAAAAAATTGGTTAAGAATTCCCAACTCAACAAAGCTGACGTCAAAATAATTACAAACGAAGTTTTTAACCATAAATCACAGAAAGCAACCTTTGATCTTTTAAACAAAGCCTCATAGAAATCTTTCTCAGCTTCAGTGTGCTCACAATAAATTACTTGAACATCCATCGGAGGGAGAACAATAATCGGCCTACATGAAACAGAAAAATAGCGGTTACCAAACAAGATGATATCTTAAACTCAGATTTTAAAACATGTTCCCAAAATACTGATTTCCCACTTCCCAGAACAAAACCAACTCACCAAAACCATCATTCAGTACTTAGGATGTTGTAGTGGCCATCTGACTGAAAACTTGCCGTACGTTTAAAATTGTATTTGGAGTAATTTTCAATTTCTCACTACTCAAATAAAACAATCAAATGTGTCTACAAGAATTTTCTTTAAGAGAAACCCCCAGATAAGATGCAAGAACGAGGGCGTGCCATGTCCAGCCTTGGGATAGATTTGTGTTGAACCCTTTTTTTTTGCTGGCCGTATGCTGGATTGGGACCTAAAAGTTTGGCTAGATTACTAAATGGGCTGGCGTTGAGAATGGGTGAATCCTTCCTTAAAGGCCTGATTGATGGCCCAACCAGCCCAACAAACATACAAATAATGGGCCCCCTTACTGCCAGTAGCCAGGTGCATGGGCTGAATTGGGCCCAAATATTTGGCCCTCTGATTAAACAGGCAGGACATAAACAAGCTTTGACCTGGCCTAAATCTAACAGAAGTCAATAACACACTTTCTTTCAGGTGAACAGATGAATGGAATATGGAAATTTCATTTCTACCTATCTCAAACCAGTCATGCAAACAGCTTCTTTTGTACAAGTGATGCCTTGTCAAAACAACATGCGGGTCCAACTTGACAAACCATATGAATTGGACCCCTTCTAGCTTCAAATATTGATTATCGATGGTTCTCAAACCAATACCACTCTTGAGTGGTATCCATTTTGGCATGATGATATACCATGCTGCAAGATGGATGTAATAAGGATAGATCTGAAGAAGTGCAACCTATCCGAGGATTTGGCTCAAGATAGAAAGGAAGGGAGAAAGAGAATTCATGCGACCTACCCCAACTTAGTTAGGACAAGGCTTTAAGATGATGATGATGAATATACCATGCTACAACTGATTGCTTACCTGCCCTCTTTATCTGTGCTGGATTTTGTTCTTCTCAACATTATTGGCCTTAAGATGGACTGGAGTATCTTCAAGCTACGCTCATCACCCTCCTCAAAAGGCTTTTGAATGAGCTTTTGCCACCTTAAAGCAGAAAAAAAAAAAGTAAAAATGAAATAACCAGAAGAAAAGTCATTCTCAACCAAGACAATTCCAAGTTCCAATTGACAGATGTCGTGTCTTAGAAAGTCAACAGAGAAAGAATGCATACAATAATGGACAAATGGTTGCAGAACTTACAAGCCCCAGTTGCCCCAAGGTTCCAGCCTCAAAAACCTAAGAAGACTATAAATATCTTCCAAGCTGTTCTGTAACCAAAAAAAGGGAATATTGATGATAACAATAGTAAAGATTAGTACAACATATTAAAAGAGAAGGAAAAGGAAAAAACAATGATTTGAAATATACGACAAATGCATCGAATATATATACCATTGAAATAATTTGCAACAGCACAGATATGCATGAAAATCGTAAAAGGCCAATTTAAATATCAAATATAATATTGTGGAAAAAGAAATAGTTAACAAAATTAGTAGCTAAATGATCTAGAGTTTCAACAATGAGATTTTCCTATCTCCCATGAAGCTAATAAAATTTATATTAATACAAAGAAATAATACAGGGAAAAGATATGCAATCATGACAAGAGATTACAAAAGAGGGAAAGATGCCAAAACATAAGCAAAGCTCTATCCCTACCACAAAGCAGGGGTGGGAATGGAAAGAGATTATAGTGCTGGAGCAGCAAAGAAATGGTTCTCAAATAAAAGCATAATGCTAGTATAAAAGCAGCAGTGTTTATAAGGAAAAACTTGCAAACTGCACTGTACACATTGTGGAAAAAATAGAGACGCCTGTGAATATTACTGAGCCTAGTAGGAAGACTGGCTAAGTTTAAGTCGGCCGATGCAAGTGACGCAGAAAAATCAAGAATTGGTGCAAGTACAAACAAAACAGAGATGAACATTACTGAAGAACTATCTGCACTCTGACAGAAGTTACAAGCATTGGAAGGGATCGCTACCTGATGTGAATGGTGAGGATGAACAGACAGAATGCATCATAGCTCAGGCTGTGAGATTCATGGAAGATTATGATCGTGGACAAGGGACCCAAACCCACGTTTCTGTCCAAACCGGCGGATAAAGGGGACTGCAGTAAAGGGGACTGCTAAAGGTTCAGATTCAGTTTTGCATTTCAGTTATGTGCTGTAAAAAACTACTTAAGAAAACCTATAGCAGTTGTAATGGGATTATTGAACATTTTACGAACTTTTTTTTTTTTTCTTTTTTACATAAACTAGAGTTTCTGCAAGTCACCAGAATTCAGAAAATTGTTGAAACAGCTTGTTCGCACCTAGTTTTCCATCAATCCATTTTCCTTACGGATTTGTTTTACATTGATAATGATGACCCTTAGGTCTGAGCAACAGGTTTGGAACACTTCTCTGCCTATTTCTGCATCACATTTTGGCTGCCAAACAGTGTAGAAAGGTTGCCAATTCACCTTGTCTACATCAAATTAGTATCAGAGCCTGCGCCCATTTGTTGAACTCCGGTGCTTCCCTAAAGTGGAATCGTAAGGGAAGCGGCCATGCCGCAATGGCAGAGTTCGACTGAAAGACCTACAAGGGCATCTGGATATAATAGACGAAAGATTTGGAATGTTGGGACAACAGCTGCAAGCAATGATGCAACAACTAGCTCATCGAGAAGTGAGGCGGTCGCCATCAACTCCTAGTGAAGAGGAATCAGAAGATAGCAACAAAAATACCTTTCCATCAACAAGATCATTCGACGCCGAGGACAATCAAGAGATCACAGAGATGGTGCACAAGATATAAATAATAAAAATTGAGATTCCGAAAAAAAGTGGCAGTGTCCATCGAGATGATTTATGGATTTGTTGGAATCCATAGAACGGGTCTTTGAATATAAGGAGATCCCAGAAAAGTGTAAAGTCGAGTTGGTGGCCATGCATTTGAAGATTTGAGCTTCTGCTTGGTGGGCTTAGACGCAAGCCAAGAGAGAGTAACGTGGCAAGAAGAAAGTTAAGAGCAATAAATTGGCATATCGGTTGATACACGTCGATACAAAATAGGATGCATCGGTCAATTAATCGAGTGTATTGGATGATATGCCCCAATATGTACCGAATGACCCCTTTTAAACCCAAAATCCTCTCTTTTTTGGACTCCTTTTAAGGAAAAGATTGTAAGGGGAGTCGTTTGCCTTTCTATTCTTTGGTAATGAAAAACAATGAAAAACATTTTAAGTCAAAGAATCAAAGCCAATACACCACCCTTGGATAAGAAGAACCTGAATTTAAGCAAGTCTTGTAGGCTTTTTTTCATTTGTTTTGGGTAGGAATGCTCTGACAATTATTCATGATGCATGTTCTGAGAATAGATTTATTCATACATGCATTATTTGAGCCATTTTCAAACCCTTTTTTTTCTAGTTTTTCCATAGATATCTGTGACCTTTTGGAGATTTTTCTTAACGATAAAAACTTTTCTTTCCAAAAATTCGCTCATAAAAACCATTCCACTAGTATTTTTCTCGCTAAAATTTATATGTTAAATAAAATCAATCACTTAGATCTAAGTGTTGTTATTAATTAGTGAGTCATAAGTATTAAATAGTTAATGAGTAGGATCTAAGCACTTGTAAGTTGTATACCACATATTACATACTCATAATACACCGTACACAACTGATGATGCCATGATAGTACATACTATAAACATAGTAAATGCTACATAAAATCAGTAACTTTTACCATTTTATTAGGTCTTAATATAACTGAGCAAAATGAATACAGAACAAATGCATCACTATTCTTATTTTAAAAATAATACTGCGATACAGGACATGTGACAATGAAGGGTCCGATACACCCATTCTTTTAGTTACTAATGCAAACAAACATTACAATCTAGCGCTTTGTATTATTTTAGATTTTTTAATATTTTTCAGTTTTTTTACCTCAATTTAAATTCAAGCCAATAACCAATATATATTGTTGCAATAGACACGTATCGCCAGACATGTAACATTTTGGGGGTGGCCTATTGATGCAGTACAGACCAAGCCCAAGTCAACTGAGCCAACCCATTGACCCATTGGTCAACCCGGCAATGGGTCAATGAGTTGGCCCAGTTGACTTGGGCCTGGTCCGTACTACATTACCTACACGCCCTCCGCAACTGGTGTTTTTTTTTTTTTTTTTATCCTTAGATGTGATAAGTATCATATAAATTATCCATGCTGGGCATAGTAGACATCTACGTTGGTGCACCAACGTGAGGAGATTATGAACAGTTATTTTCAGTATTTACAAAAGAGCCTAAGGACTAGCATGTAATTTGCAGCATCAATAGGAGGCTTTCTATAATTAGTGAGAAGTTGTAATAGTGTGTGTATGTATATGTATGTATGTATATGGGGAGGGACGCCTAACCCTAGGCAAGACTCCCATTCCATTCGTTCCTCCAATTCTCTCCTCTCTCTTTATTTTCCCGGTTCATCATCATTGAATCTAAACTTACATAAAGAATAACATAAATAGAGTAGGAAAAGAACTCCAAAAAAATGTTCACCTGAATCGGAGTACCAGTAAGGCACCATCGACGACCAGCAGTCAGAGCAGCTGCAGCAAGAGAAATCTGACTCTTTGGAGATTTTATTGTATGTGCTTCATCAAGCACAACCCTGAACCAACGAACAGAATAAAGGCCACCATTTTCTTCTGCATTCTACAAGTAGAGAAGACATAAAGAAATACAGATTAGGTTATATATGCGGCAAGAACATAGCACTTATGCCATCAGGACAATTCCCCTCCATTTTATATCAGGAAATTCATCTCAGAACATCAGTCCTGAGTAGTATAGAAGCCTGAAAAATGGCTCAAATCTTAGATTGACAAATAACATCTTCCTGCAGGTGTTAACTATTCTTGAGTGACGAATAACTCATTTAATTCATATCATAGGAGTTTATTTTTGTCCATAATGAACAAATTCAAGCCACAACTTCCTTCATGTTCATGCACAGATTGAGAAGAAAGAAAAAGAACCAGTTTGAACTGATGCGGAGCGGGGTACCAGCTACGGGGCAAGTAGAGATGTAGAGATCAAAGATGGAGGGTGGTAGGGAAGAAGAGATAGCCTGAAAATTAGCCTCACACCAAACGTAAGGAAGAAGAGATAACTTGGGAAGACCCAAAATTACAAGAGAAAATTTTCATTAATCATTTACTGAATAGCCTAGGAGGCTTTCCAATGCTAAAATGGAAGAAAATATACCCTAAAGCTAATCTGGACCATCCAAATGCAATAATGGCCAGGATTAAAATATCCACCTAACATCCACCTAAATACAACTTAATACATAAATAAGTAGATAAAACTCTAAGTAGACTAAGATAGGTGGGCTTGGCCCAAAGAACTGGTCGAGATAGATGCGTTGGGCCATAGGCAGGTCGACCCATGAGGGACCATGGGTCTGTCCTGCATCATGAACATTCGAAGTAGAACCAAGTTGAACATTCTGGTTGTGCCGAATGATTTCAGCAGGTCTGAAAATCAATCCCACCAACTAAGGCTTTTGTTTCAACTTCTTTCTCTTCTTCTGTTGCTAGCGGTGGATCCTCTTCCACTTACTTTCTGTTTTGCAATGGAAGGTATTTGCAAGTTGAGGGAGAAATTAATTTGTTCGAGTTATGGTAAACATAAGAGGGAGTATGCGGTAAAATGAGAAGATTCAATTAGTCTTTATTGATGTACCAGTCAATTGGTTACAGTTGTGTAACGACCCGGGCCTATTGTCCACATGATATTGTCCGTTTTGGCTCATGGGGTTTCAACCCAATCTTGCTGCACAGTTTTAAAAGGCCTCGTGTGGGGTTAAAGTCAGGTCGCACATTATAAGCCCAGAGTCAAGATTGGGATATTTCCGATGTACGGCTTGGACAAAGCCTCACAGTGCTAACCGAACCACTCCACCCTTACCCCTACAGATTCCCCTTTCTTGGC
The DNA here is from genome assembly GCA_029852735.1 of Persea americana. Lineage (NCBI taxonomy): Eukaryota > Viridiplantae > Streptophyta > Magnoliopsida > Laurales > Lauraceae > Persea > Persea americana. The sequence goes on from CM056813.1 coordinate 44,619,256, forward strand.
TCACAGGAGCACTTGACCCAGTCTTGCCTCAAGGGATTACCCAGGCGGATTGGGGTCTCACACTCTCCCCCATCGGAAATAGAGCCGTCATCGGCTCTGATACCATCTGTAACGACGCAAGCCCGCTGTCTACATAATATTGTCCGCTTTAGCTCATGGGATTCCAACCCAATCTTGCCACACGGTTTTAAAAGGCCTCGTGTGAGGTTAAGGCCAAGTCGCACATTATAAGCCCAGAGTCAAGACTTAGATATTTCCAATATGGGGCTCAGACAAAGCCTCACAGTGCTAACCAAAGCACTCCAGCCTTACCCCTGTGGATTCCACTTTCTTGGCTCACAGGAGCACTTGACCCAGTCTTACCTCAAGGGATTACCCAGGCGGAGTGGGGTCTCACACTCTCCTCCACCGAAAATAGAGCCGTCCTCCGCTCTGATACCATCTATAACGACTTGGGCCCGCTATCCATATGATATTGTCTGCTTTGGCTCATGGGATTTCAACCCAATCTTTCTGCACGGTTTTGAAAGGCCTCATGTGGGGTTAAGGCCAGGTAGTACATTATAAGCCTAGGGTCAGGACTTGGATATTTCCGATGTGGGACTTGGACAAAGCTTCACGGTGCTAACCGAAACACTGCATACTTTTACCCCTACGGATTCCCCTTTCTTGGCTCACAGGAGCACTTGACATGGTCTTACCTCGAGGGATAACACAGGCGGATTAGGGTCTCACAAGTTGCCACTTGCATCACATGGGGAGCTGATGGATGCTTTTCATCCCCATACCCTGGAGATGAATGAAATCATGTGATCCCTGATCAAAATTGGAAACCTAGTACCGTGTGGAGGATTTTGATACCTAGGAGGTATCATAGAACATTTTTTGTCCTTGATAATGATGCAGGCCGTAGGTTTAGGGCTTGCATTACAAGTGTCGAAGCACAATAATGGTGCCAAAGCACGTATACGCAGACACTTCAACAAGTCTTCACAAAGACAATAACGAGGACGCACTTCAATGGGAAAACCCAAATTCTATCAATCAAGCTTTGAGAATTTCTTCTATACAATGCCATATAAGTAGGAAAACATAACTTAGGCCTAAGAAACCTAATTAATCTAGGAAACTAAATAATATGAAAACCTAATCCTAATTACAATAGGATTGAAAACTAAAGACATATAATTAGTGAATAAAAATCCTAAATCTACTTGGGCCCTACATATGTGGCCTGAGGTCTATCTATCATAGAACAAAATTAAGGGTTTAAGTTTGGATATAGCAAGTAAAATCAGCACAAGGTGGGCAAAGAGGTGAGAAGCTAGCAGAGTGTTATACAATCGTCAAGTGGCACTTAGATCAAAGAGTCATCTTTCTAAAATAGAAGTGAGGCCTGGTATGTTGTATGAAACTGAATGTTGGACTTGGACTACAAAGAAACATGGAGAAGATAAAAGTCCCATGTGGTAAAAATGTGCATACTAAGAAGGATATATGGAATTAATAGAAATGATAGAATTAGAGATCACATAAGAAGAAACCTTAGTGCGGTTCAAGAAATGAAAAAGAACATTTGAGATAGTACGCACACATTTGCCAGAAGGGCGGGAACAGCCCTTGTAAGAATAATAGAAGGGTTATTAGTTCAAGATGAAGATCAACAAAGACGGTAAAGAGTGAGGAAAGACTTGTCATTATGTAGAGTAAGTGAGAGCATGCTGCAAATAGGTTTGTTCAAGTGCAAGAAAAGAATTCACAAAGACAACCCTAAGTAGATGGGTTACACAGTTACGATGACAATTGATGGATCCTTGGAAAAGGGCAACAATAATCAGCATTTCATATAAGATATAGGGAATACCTACTATGCTAGATAAGAGGGAGGGATGGGGAGGGGGGGAGAGAGAGAGAGAGAGAGAGAGAGAGTCCTTTCTCGTTCCAATTATATAGGTTTTCAATTTGGTCATACCTTCCAGGGAGTTTCAAAGCCCCAAAGTGAGGGAATAAACAAAGACAATCACGATGACAAGAACAATGATTTTGTTTTACAGGCATGTTGCTCCATTGCATTCAATTTCAATCCTCAATATTAGACACTAGACATGTTTTAAATATGGATACGAACATATCAGCTCATGGTGGCATCCAAATTCGGAAAACCACCATAATAGCCTCTTATATCTGTCTGGACGCCAAAACACATCTGCCTAACTTATGTCACTCTTCAAGGGGTGGGGTTGGGGGGCGGGTGGGGGGGGTGAGGGATGTACGATTAATGGAACAGCGTGTAAAACATGGCCTACACAAAAGATTATGTTCGAAGTTACCTCAGCTGAAAATTCTGATGCTAACACGCCATAAGTCGTGAGAACAATATCATTCTGTGCTAGTAGTTTTGCCTCTTTCAGTCTGCTCTGTCCATAATGAACATAAACAGAAAGAGATCCAGGTTGGGCATGAGTCTCAATTTCTGCCTGCACTCATATTCAAAATGCATAAATTATATATCCACCGAACCTTCCCAAAGAACTTGGAAATGTAGATGTTCAAATGGGTGAGAATTCAGCCTTCAAAAGAATAACAAAATACTTCTAAAAAAAAGCAGTTAAAAGTGACACTACAAGCCGATTACAATGCAATCAAGTATCATTAGCATCCAACAGACAACATGAGACTATTTTTCACCTTCCACTGGCCAATCAGTGTCATGGGACATACAATAAGACAGCCACCACCAATACGCGCAGTCCTAGATTTCATCAGCTTATTGAAACAAGAAATGCTTGTAATTTTCTTCGAAGGATTCATAGATTGGTCAGGGTTTCCACTGATTTCATTAGTTGAGATGGAACTTTCGGTCATGGAGTGAGCACCAGATCCACCTCTATCAGAATGAGCTAGAAGAAGTGCAATTGTCATAATGGTCTTCCCAAGCCCCATTGCATCTGCCAATATCTTCAATGTGCACCGATGTCAGAATATTACCAAAATCATATACATGCCAAAATCAATCATATTATTATATACACGTCAAAATATTCAATGAGCAACTGATATCAGAATGTCACAAAATCATGTTATTATATACAGATGAATTCATAAAATACAATCTAGAATCAGAAAGCCCACATACTCCTCCTCTAGCCATTTGGAGAGTGCTTGGAAATTCAGTTGTAGCATCCCCTGAAAATGCATTCAAATATACCACAAGCTGCCTCCTGGAAACAGAAAAGGCATCATCTATCACCATTCACAGTAAGTTATAGGTGCTGGAAGCCTGAAATGTTAGCTGCCCATCATACTTGTCAGCAAGACGGTATGCATCCCAACAAGGGTGAAGAGTTGTAGATGCCCCCTCCAAGCATCGTCCCTTCTCTAGCTGCACCATCCAATGAAGAGCTTGCTTTTGGTAGGGGCGTAGATCACACTGCAGTGTACTCGGTGGCTCCATTTCCTACACCACAATAAGTCACACATAGTAAATTTCATGTTGCAGGTGCAACATAACCCTTTCCATACCAAATTCCAATATAATCATAGAATAGAAGAGAGACCTGAGCCCTGAACATTAAAATACCATAAACCCAAAACGGAGGCTTTGAAGATTGTACCTGAAGCTCAGAACCATCCGCAATACCCACAATGTTATCCAAATCAGAGTCAGAAATAGACGACTCTGCAGTTTCAGATTTCGCATCATCATGATATGTCCTCCGACATTTTTCTAAGGGTAACATTGGAACATGAACTCCAGAACTGTCCTGCTCAAGTATTTATGATCATGATAAACCGTTGATAACTCTATATATTGAGGCAAACTTAAATGAATTTTGTTTCAGTACCTTGGAGTTCAAGGGCCTCTTCCTTGTATAAAGATCCTCTGGAGTAAATTCTGCCTGATTACATTATACAAATTACAAGTTTTGACAGCCATAAGAAAATTCTGAAAAGGAACCCAATGTTAAGGCATTCAATATTGCATTGGAGAAAGTAGCACAGTGATTTTGTCCCAATCAATCCTTCAATTTTAATGAGAAGTTGTTCCAAAAGATCTCTAGTTGATACTGTTTTCATAAGCATTTCATTGATAAGGCTTATAATTTTCCAGTTATAGACAAGAGCTGTAGCGCACTTGGAAGGTGCTCCTAATCACGACCAGTGAGGTTGCAGGTTTGAGTTACATTACATATCACCAATAAAAGAAAGTTATAGTTCACTAACATTAAGGTAAAATATCACAATGAGTAATTACAGTTAGTTCCAAATGCCCCTTAAAAACCTTCAACAATTAGCAACTAAGACTGCCGACAACCAAGTCCTCTCACGGTTCACTAACTAGTCTGACAAACCCCCAACAGGTCACAAAGTGAATCATCTACACTTTCATCCACCACCACTAGAGTTCTGAGCAGATACATCATCAATTGGTGAGTGTTACCTCCAAACACTCAAAGTTCAGGTCTGATCATGGTCAACTATAACAGCCAACCACGTCAATATAGGAAAAAGGATTTCCAACCATCGACTCTCCAATGGAACAACTGAAGAACCCCTTAAACATTGAATGATAGCATACAAACCAGTGTTTAAAAATGTCGACTCGGACCCCGACTTGGCCAGATTGGGGTTGAGTCAGGGCAACTCGACTTGATCCGAGTCCCCTTTTTTTTTTAAGGAAGAAGATGAGTTGGTGCCTTGGTGGTGTGGCAGCAGAAGGAGGTGGAGGAAAGGTGGAGAAGAAGAGGAGATAGAAGGGGAAAGAGGAGAAATTGAAAATGGGTTTTGAGTAGAGGTGAAATTGGGGAAACTCAAGAAGAAGAAAAAGATTGGTGGGTATGGAAGACATGACCAGAGAAACGGGTTCAGGGTTCAGAGTTTTGATGCATGTGGTGTGGATGGAGTCTTCCAGAAGACACGGCAGAAGAAAGAGATTTAGGGTTTAGGGTTTTGATAGAGTTTGATGGATGTGGTGTGAAACTTTTAAAACCTTGATTTGAAGCCATGAGAGGTTGTGGAGATTTAGAAGAAGAAGAAGAAGAAAAGATTGGTGGGTATGAAAAACATGAACAGAGAAATGGATTTAGGGTTTTGATGCGTTTGTTTTGGATGAAGACTTCTAGAAGACATGGTAGAAGAAAGAGATTTAGGGTTTGGATTTTGATGGAGTTTGGTGGGTGTGGTGTACAACTTTAAAAACTCTGATTTGAAGTGATGAGAGGCTGTGGAGATTTGCTTGAGGTTTGATAATGATGGAGATTTGAAAGCCGTGGGGGAGAGAGAGAGAGAGAGAGAGAGAGAGGACTTGGAAGTTGGAAGAAGAAGAAAATACAGCTGGGACAGGGACTCGACCAAGAAAAGGGAAGATAAATTAATGGATGCCAAATTGGAGAACTTGAGAGTAAGTTTTATCAGTTTTAGAACTTGGGAGGTAAGGGCAAATTGCTTGGCATGTATTAATGTTGCTTGTTGACTTTACATTGATACTCCATTTCAAGATCGATTATTAATTTTCATCTTAACACTTACAGGAAAAAAAAAATTTTTTTTTTTTTTTTGCCATATATGTAGCTTATATAGCAAGGTTTAAAACTCGGACGAGCCCAACTTGACCCAACTCAGTGATGGCCAGGTCCAAGTCAGCTCTATGGAGTAACTTGGTCTGACGAGCTGAGACTACACTACTCAAGAGTGACCAAGTTGCCGACCAAATCCAATTTTAATCAACTGAACAAAACTGCATCCACAACCCAACCTTCCCTAAAACAGCTATTAATCTTAGGCATGATATTTCAAACTTTGTTTCCTTGTAGGAACAAAATATCCACCTTTCTTTTTCACTTTTAAATTAAGGCTGCACTTTTCAAGCAAAGTTCCATATTGAATGTTAAATGATAACCATGAGGCATGAACACAACACAATTGATTTGCGTAGAATTTGTAAGATAAATTATATCCTTAGTTTCTAACATTATGAATCAGTGGTTATCTCACATAAGACAAGAAAATTAAAACAAGAAACCAAACGCTACCACAAAACACAGAGCAATGAAGTCACTGCAAAAGATACACCCATGTAATTGCATGATAACTCACCTTCTTAAAAGGTGTTAGTCCAAGCAATTTGAACAAACTTGGAAGTGGATGAACAACTGCCTCTTCAGAGGAGTGATGAACTGTCTTTAGCGAAGTCTGATGGTGCTTAAGGAACATAGACCTATTGATATATACACTGCAGGGCATGTAATACAATACTCAGCAAGGAAAAAAAAAAAACAGTCTTGTAAAACAAGCCATTCCAATGTTTGAAAAACACAAAGAATGTTATGGTAGACATACTAGAACTGGAACCTATAAGACCAACTCTCCGCGACACACCTAGATTTTTTATTTTTATTTTTTTCTTGAAATGGTAACTTGTTTTGATCAAAAGCTTAAAAGTATAAAAGAGCTATACTGAGAAGCAGCTGGGGAAGCCCCAGAAAATACAGCCACCGCCCAAAAAAGGAGAAGCTATACAAGAGGGCAAGCAAAACAAAAGCCAAAGAGAGCCAAATCAAAAAAATATGACTTCCCTCTAGTTGAAACAAAAAAGCATGGAGGGAAAAGTCTCGAAATTCGGGGAGAATGGAGACCCAAGAGGCTACAGTGAATTTCATTTTGAGAATTAGTTCTTGGGAGGAAGAGGTCCCTTCAAAACATCTACTGTTTCTCTCTTTCCAAATCGTCCAGATGAATGCCAAAAGTGCCAGGCGCCACATGATCTTCCCTTTTGATGTAGAGATCGGGCAAACCCACTATTGAAACATCTCAGGGAAGGATAGAGGAATAACCCAGCTATAGTCAAGCACCTTGAGGGTTCCTAACCAGATAGCTTTTGTCTGCTTGCAATGAATGAATAAGTGATCAACCGATTCCTCGTCGGCTAAGCAAAGGGGGCAAGCATTCACTATTAACATTTTCCGACGACGAAGATTATCCATAGTCAAAATTTTATTCTAGAGAGCTAGCCAGACGAAGGCAAGGACTCTAGGAGGGGCCTTGATTTTCCAGAGGACGGGCCAACCTTGATGTGAAGTCGGGGGACCTGCATGAAGGGCAAAGAAGAAGAGGAAACGGAGAAAGAGCCACTGCCGATAGTGGCCCAACATCTGCTGTCTTGCACTTCGCTGTTAATTACCAACCCGCTAAGGACCTCCAAGAGATTGGAGAGGTTCGCTTCCTCTGACTCGATGAGATTCCTTTTAAAAATGGGGCACCATTGTTGATTATTGCCATTCGAATCCAAGTAATCTCTGACCCTGGCTTTGCGGTTTCTAGCGCAGCTGAAGAGATCAAGAAATTGAATTGCTAAGGGGGAGTTACCAGTCCAGATGTCATGCCAAAAAGATATTATCTCTCCATTGCCAACATGGTAGCGGATGGATTGAGCAAAAGAATCTTTAGTAGGGCAAATCCCTTTCCAAAAATTTGATCACCTTTGGGGTGGAATAGAGATGTCCCATCCGTTTCTCCTAAGTTTATATTTGGCTAGAAGGATAGTTCTCCACAGACCTTCAGATTCATCCCCCAGTTTCCAAAGCCATTTGCCCAATAAAGCTCGATTAATGCTCCTTAAAGGTCTTATGCCTAGAACGCCTGACTTTTTAGGGCAACAAACTGACTTCCAGTTTACCAAGTGGATTTTTTTTTACTCCTCGCGTCCTTGCCATAGGAAATAACGTTGAAGCTTCTCAATACGATTGATAATAGCAATAGGGCATTTGAGAATAGACACATAGTAGATAGGAAGCTTGGCAAGTGCAGATTGGATCAACGTGATTCTGCCTCCTAGGGATAAGTATCTTGCTTTCCAAGAAGACAATTTTTTCTCAATTCTTTCTAGAACTGGATTCCAGATAGATTTTGGCACCCTACCCAGGCACAAAGGAAGTCCAAGGTAGGTGGATGGGAAAGATTCAACTCTACAGCCTAATATGGTTGCATAGTGATGCAGGGAGCCTTCATCAGTTGAGATTCCTAGGATGGAGCTCTTGGAGAAGTTAATCTTGAGGCCCGACACAGCTTCGAAACATTTGAGGATGGCAACCAAGTTTTTTATTTGATCTTCTTCAGCGTCACAAAAGAGGAGAGTGTCGTCTGCATAAAGAAGGTGGGAGACAGATGGAGCGCTGAGAGAGGGCTTGAAACCACAAATCAAATTGCAATCTTCTGCTTTTGAAAGCATCCTACTGAGAGCCCCTCCGATGATGAAAAAAAGGAATGGAGATAGGGGGTCTCCCTGACGAAGACCCCTCTCCGCTGGGAAGAAGCCTTTCGGGGAGCCATTGATAAGGATAGAGTAGGTTGCAGTTGAGATACTTTCTCGGATCCAATCCCTCCATTTATCCCAGAATCCCATCCCACGCAACAAGTAAAGAAGGAAGTCCCAATCCACCATGTCGAAGGCCTTTTCCAAGTCTAGTTTGCAGATTAGACCAGGAGACTTGTCTTTATATCTGGAGTGAATGCATTCATTCGCGACGAGTGCCCCATCTAAGATCTGTCTACCTTTGACGAAAGCACTTTGAGAGGGAGAAATGATGGAAGGATCTTTTGGAGTCTAGTTGCAAGCACTTTAGCCAAGATTTTGTAAATGCAGCCTAAGAGGCTTATGGGCCTGAAATCTTTTAAGCAGTCTGCCCCAGATTTCTTTGGGACAAGAGCTATGAAAGAAGCACCAATTGTTTTGGAGAGCTTGCCTCTAGAGTGGAATTCCTTCATGAAGGCCATTATGTATGTTCTAAGGAATTCCCAATGTTTTTGGAAGAAAGAGGTTGGGACGCCATCAGGGCCTAGAGCTTTTTCACTAGCTAAGCTGAAAATAGCTGTTTTAACTTCTTCCTCTTTGAACTCTTCTTCCAACCATTTTGCGTTCTCCTCGCTAATGGTGGGGAACTAGAGATTGTCTAGAGAAGGCTTGCATCTTTCATCCTTGCTGAACAGATTGCTAAAGAAACCAATCATGTGATTTGTTATCCCTTCTTTGTCCTCTACTCTGTTCCTATTGACCATCAAGTGATTGATCCTATTGCCCCTCATTCTAGTTGATGCCAAACTGTGGAAAAACTTGGTGTTCTTGTCCCCTTCTTTTAGCCATCGACACCTCAATCTCTATTTCCATTTGATTTCTTCTTCCCTAACTTTTCGTTCAAAAAGATCTTTAAGTTCTAGTCTCTTTGCAAGATCCGCTTCAGATAAAAATCTTTGAGATTTTTCCTTTCTGTCAATGGACTGCAATTCTTCTAGAATTTTTTTCCTTTTGAGGTCCAACAGGCTCTAAATTGAACTTGGTCCAGTCTTTAATCTTATTTTTCAACATTTTCAGCTTCAAGGAGAATCTATATCCCGCCCAACCAGCGACATGAAAACTGTTCCACCATTCTTTGATTGAGTCTCTAAAACACTTGTTCTCCAACCACAAAAGTTCAAAGCCGAATGGGGATGGACCCCATTTTAAGCTTTTGGATTCGAGTAAGATGGGGCAGTGATCGGAGGTGGGCTTGGGGAGAGCTATTTGGCAGACTTCAGGGTACAAATCTATCCATTCTCCAGTGACGAGGAATCTATCAAGACGCGACATGGTCGGAGGACTAATTTCGCCTAGAAAATTGATGTGCTTATATGCTAGCAACCTAATGAAGTCCACCACAGATTGCACATTTTTTGAAATTGCAACCATTGACAAGCCCTAAACCCTTGATAAGTGACTCCACTTAGAAGAACCAATATCAGAACAGGGAAGCAACAGTCAGGTGGATGTAAAGGTAAGGTTGAGGTAACATTTTAACTAGGCACCATATAAGGTGGACAACCCCTGCTTGTGTGTTCCCTTTTGAGTCTATGGCATCCAGATATCGGAGAGAGGGCTAACCACATTTGGGTTCTACCATATCAACCACACCATTTCATCAATAAAATTATCAAAGATTCTGAGTGTTCTAAAACAGAGAATCGCTTGCATTCAATATTTACCTTTAATCATACCTGACAGACAAAACAATGGTATCCATAATTCCAAGAACATCCGGGCAATTTTTACAGCTTCCTTCAATTCGAACCTTCTTCGCCTTTACAAGCGGCAAAAGACAGCGAGCCCATTCATTCGGAATTCGACCAATCTACAAACAATTAAAACCCCAAAAACCAACCAATCAAACAAACAAGAAACACACAAATTCAAGACAGAGAAGAAGAAAAGAGAGCAAAAGCACGCAAACCTCTCCAGATTCTTTGGTGGAAAACCTCACTATTTCTGAAGAAGCAGCAGACCGCCCTCGGCCAGCTAATTTCGCCGAACTTTGATGCTTTTCAGATGGAAATGAAAACATCACCTCATCTCCTGGCTTTAGCCTCCTCCCCTTGCAAGTGGACAATCCCGCAACCTCAGCACTCCCAACAAACCACCAATCACTACCAACAGAGCTAGAAGACTTAAACTCCTTTTCCGGAATCACAACAACAGCATCATCATCATCATCATCATCATCATCATCGGAATCCTTATTTTCTCCAATTCCAATAGTCTCTGTTGTAGCCTTGTTATGCGAATTCCGCTTCGCACTGAGTGAGAATTCAGGAGAAGCAACGACCACGGGACTTCTCCGAGGAGGCGAGGGGGTTGAAGAGGCATCAATGGCGGATTTGGAGCGAGGGGTTGCAGTTGGTCTCGAAGAGTTGCGAGGCGTGTCGAAGATAATGTTGATGGCAGCAGTGACGTCGTTGTTGGCCATGTGAAGGGCGCGGATTATATCCATCTCTGAGAATTCTTCACCGAGAACCGATCGAACGGACAAGACGAGCTCATCGGTCACCTTTTTCCCCATCTCATCAAAAACCCTAGTTTCGAAATGAGGGGAAAAAGAGAAGTTCCAAACCCTCAAAAAACCCTAGGGACGGATACGAAGGGCAGTTGGCTGGTCGAGCAGAAAGATTGAAGCGCCTGGCTTCGCTTGGATTGAAATTGAAGTTGTGTTGGGTCCGGCCTGTGGTTTTGGAGATGACGGAGATATCGACTGAAGAGGGAGAAAAGGCGCGGATGCGGGAATAATAATGAATCTATTAGCATTTCCCGCGCTTCTACTTCTAGTCCTTGGGACATATGCCTTGTATGGTGCGTGGGTAAAATTCCAAGAAACTCCGTGTTTGGTTGTGCGGTTTTTAAAAAAGTGGATTTTACCGGAAAAATCGCAAATATTTGTAAAAAGCCAAAAACACCATCAACAGCATATATAGATCAGTTGGGTTCGCTTGCCAGCTTTTTTTTTTTTTTTTACTTTTAGCGCTGAGCGGAATATCGCAGTTCATTCTAAGTAAATGAGTGGAGATATCCCCGTTCATCGTTCATTACAACTTAAAGATTGTCGAACTCCATTTTTCTCTTTGCCATTTTTTTAGGAATCCGGACGAGTCTCTCTGCAACCCCTCTTCCACTTTACCTTGCTTTATGGGAGAATCATATTCTTGAATCGTTAAGTAGAAAGGTTTGGGCTCCATTAAAGAGGTTGGTAGTTTAGATTTACTTTTTTTTACATTTGATTAAACCTACAAGTACAATCTCTACACGTGTTCTTATTTTACCCAAAAAGATGATGTTTGGAAGTACTCATTAAAGCTTCAATCTCCTTGATGGATAATTATTATTTACTCCATTAGAGAGGTGAGTAGTCCACATTAACTTTCTTATGATAAAAGACCATATTTCAGTAATACAAATGGGCATTGGCTTTTGATGTAATAGAAGATGATAGAATTGGGCATCATCAGCTTTTGCTTACAGAAAAATGGTTGGATATGGTTATGGGCATGGGCATTGGCTAAAATATAAATGGTTAAGCTTTGAAAATAGTTTTGTGATTCTATCAATTACATACATATGGGCATTAGCTCAATAAGGAATGGACATTTGGTCATAATTCCTCAAATGAGATATACAAATGGATAAGGGCTCACATTTGTATGTTATATTGGTTAAATATAATTCTCAATGGCCATTGCCAACACCACTTTGACCAACCACGTAATGGAGTGTTGAAGATTTACCCTAGAAGAGGATGAGGATATTAAGATAATTTTTAGAGCATCGGTAAATAAAACGAATGGTTTGTATTTATATATTAGTGAATGAACAAATCCAACAGCTGGGAACGACAAGAAAAACCTATGTAAGTGAGTTTCTTCTATTTTTTTTTAATGTAAGTCAAGTTTCTAATACAATTTCTTATAATTTCATTTGTTATGAATTGAAAGGTTGCAGCGTATGCCTTTGCATGGTCTAATTCAGGACAATTCTTGTGCATCGAGGGAGAAACACCAAGAGAAAGAGGTAGTACATGCAACTCCTGTCCGAGAATTTTCGATGATCAACCTCCATGAAGAAAATGATATCAAGTTCTCGAAAGCACCCAATCATGTTGTCATTGATCAAAGCATAGGAACTTATCATGTCGTTGATGAGATAATGTATGATCCAACTGTTGAAGATGATATAGCGTCTGATAGATGTGAACATGCACAAATGGGTAGAAATACAACAATTGTTTTCAACAAAGAACAAAATCAAGCTACCCAAAATAAAAATCTAGAGCCTTCATACAAAGCAGTGGATGTTAATACTGAGGACGCCATGGTTCCTGAAGAGTACTTGATTGAAACGTATCAAAACTCTGCAGGGGAGATGTGGATAGGGAGGAAGTTTTCAGATCGTAACACATTCAGAAGAACATTGGCGAAGTTTGCAATTTACAACAATTTCAGTCTGAAGCACTTGAAGACCAATCGCACCAAAGTTACAGCACATTGCAATGGTTAGAGTTGCCTTTGGCATATTCATGCTTCCATTATTGAATCTGGGCCACAATTCCAAGTATGCACGTATAACTCTAACCATTGTTGCTCTAAACCGATGATGGCAATGGCACATCAGCAAGCTTCTTCATAGCTAATTGTAAAGTACATAATGGATAGAGTCCGATCCAATAATAATTTGACACCAAAGGTGAATATTAATGATTTTCAAATGGAGTTTGATTGTCGTATTACTTACAGAAAGGCTCATAAAGCGAAAGACACTGCCCTTCAATTGATCCGTGGATCATATGAGGAGTCATTCCAAAATCTTCCTCTTTATTGTAATGAATTGTAGAGGATGAATCCAAGTACTATTACAAATATTGAAATAAACGATGATGATACTTTTAAGAGGTTCTACCAAAGGCGCAGTCTATATTCAAAAACTATTAATTCTTTGTTAACTCATTACGCAAAAAGGATTCTTAGTCAAGGGTTCAAGGAATCTCACAGACTTCATGTCCATGTTGCTGGACTTGTCGAATTCTAGGTTCAATCAGCAGAATTCATTGCTGTAATACATCTAGATCAAAGAACATGCTCATGTCGCCAATGTCAGATATTGGGTATCCCGTGCTCGCATGCAATAGTTGCAATGCAGTTGAGAAACAAGTGCCCGTATGACTTCTGTGAGCATTGGTTCCTGGCAACAACCTATTGACTCACGTACAATGAGGTTTTGCATGCTACTCGAGATATAAGACGATGGGATTATATACCAGTTGATATGGTTTTGCCTCCACATGCATCCAAGCAACCTAGGCGACCAAAACAAAATAGAATTCGCACAGAGGATAGGGACAGGCAACGTAGGCAAGTAACGTGCTTAAACTGTAAAGAGAGGGGACACAATCGACAAAGATGTCGCAATCCACCTGTGCAGTAGTGTTTTGATAACCAAACTAACTAGCACGCGTCTTCTTTTGTATGATGTTTTGATATTCTAATGTAGGAAAGTTGTTAGAAATTTATACTAAAAGCATACTTTCATATATTTGTCTTCTACTAATTAGTATATTTTGTCTTTTCATCTAAATGAGATTTTGTGTGGGCAAATGGTTGCATTATTTATGATTATGCATGTGTGTCTTTTATTCTATAATGTAGACAAGTTGGTGTATAGAGTTCTACTTACACACGGAGGACTTATCTGTCGGTTCTTATAGAATATAAGTTTTTGTTCACAGTCTAGATGGACTTGGACACACCATCGGTACGATTGTAGCATGATGTTTCAGCAGGCTTGTCTTGGCTACGAGAAACCGTATAGTTTTGACTCATCATGCTAGTACGCTTTGTGTGTATTGAACATGACTGCTTTTGGGTTTATTATCTTTATACTGACTATATAAGATGATTAACATCCAAATGGTTATTATGAGTGCTTGTACTCTTAATCCTGACATAAATAATAGACACATACATTTAGTGTTTGCCATTTTGATTTACAAAGGAGTGAGATCTTTTATGGGTCAATAATCTCAGTAAATTGGATGACTACACTACGTGTGTAGTGCATATTAGTTTATTGATGGAATCCACGTCCCATAATTGGGATTGATGATATCCCCTTGATGAAGCTTTTAAGTTTTGATTATGTCAAACCCTGCAGGTGGACTTTGTGTCCGACATATCAAATATGTTAAGTGTAAGGCCTCAAGAAATTATAAAGATATCGATTAAATATAGATGTCGGTAATTATTTAATCGATGGATATCTGAAATCTTAACGTGGGGAGATTAATAAGCATTTAATGACATGAAGCTCGAAATATTAATTTTGAGAATAAGGACATGAGTGCAATTATAATTCTCTAGTGGACTGAATTGTAATTTATGGAACTAGGATTCTAATTTGGGTCGAATTAGGGTTTCTTGCTTCCATAAGGAGCCTATCCTTATTTACTTCTTAAGGTCCCTATTGTAGCCTATAAATATGCGCTATTGTTCTCTAGGTCATGTAAAAGAAAAATCTCGTTTTAGAGAGCAAAGAGAATTCGCAGAAGAGGCCCACTCCCTGGTGCGAATTCGAGCATAGAGGAATACAGTAGAAGATCTTGAGATTTTCGGGCTGCTGCAAGACCGAGATCAGATCAGAAAGACCGAGATCAAATCAGAGAGATCTCGTAGGTATGGTCTTTGATCATCTTCGTTTAAAGCTATTTCCGCATTGATCTGTACGCAATATCTAGGGTTCCTGGCGGAAACTTTTTTTTAACAAGTAACATGTCTCAAACTGTAAGGAGAGACGACACATGTTCAAAGATGTCATTATCCACCAGTGAGTAGTGTTTTGCTACCCAAACAACCTAGCATGTGTCTTTTGTTTTGAGTGATGCTTTGATGTACTTGAAAAACTTGAGATTTGTATACACAATTGTTAATGCTACTTGACATATATTTTGGTGTTGATGGATGTTTTTTATACATATTTTTGGGGTTGATGGATGTTTCTGATAATACACATTGATGTAGTACCTAATGTGCTCGTTATAACATTGTCCCCACCCAGCTGCCTGTATCCATACTTATAAAACTCTATTTGGAACAGCAATATCTTGCCCATAAGTATCAAGTGAGCGGGGATATCCTCGTTCACAATACTCTAATGTGTGAGGATATCCCCGCTTACATCACTAATATAGGCAGGGATATTCCTGTTCACAGCACTAAATTAGGTGGAAAATATTCTTGTCCCAACTGATATCACTCTGAGAGACAGCACCCATAGTACTATAGTGGGAGGAGATATCCTTGCTCACAGCACTAATACAGGCAGGGATATCTCTGTTCACAGCACTAATTTGGGCAGGGATATCCTCATCCCAACTGATGCCACTCTAAGAGACAGCACCTACAGTACTCTAGTGGGCGGGAATATCCCCGCTCACAGCACTAACACAGGTAGGGATATCCCTGTTCACAGCACTAATTTGGGTGGGGTGGGGATATCCCCGTCCCAACTGAATTAATTACGAGAGACAGCACCCATAGTACTCTAGTGGGTGGGGATATCCCCGCTTACAGCACTAACACATGTAAGGATATCCCCTCTCACAACACTATCATGGGCTAGGATACCCCTTCCAAAACACTGTCATTGGCGGGGATATCCCCGCCCACAAGACAATGCATGCATATCCATCCCTTCTAGTCCATAAGAGAAATGCAGCTCTATAGCCCATGAAGACATAAAAAAAAAACTTGTATCAAAGGTAGACATGCACCTTCACATTCACATCAATCAACAAGTTCCTTGACAATCACACATTCGTCTATCAAAGGTAGACCCAAACATTCACATTCACATCCGTCAATTAACATTTAACAGCAAGTTCTCTGCCAATTACATGCATATTCTGACAAAATAGTATAGGTAAATCAAATTAACAACTGTCTACACACATACATCATCTCTGACTAGAAACCTTATGCACATCTAATTCTCCAAAAGCTTGTCCTATTGCATCAACTGAATATACATGCAAACTGACTATACAAAAAAATAGTCAATTACACAAAAAGATCAAGGCCAGTTTCTTAGTCTAAAGCACTTAAATCCAATTTATAGGAGTTTAGCACCCATGTCCTTTTGAATATCTCCAGAACTATTTTGCTCCCATAAAATGGAATGTCAACTTGTGTGAACTTGAGTGGTTTTCGGAGAATGCAGTGTTTGGCAAAAGCACATGCGAAGATCCTACAGTCATTCCCATTGTCTTGGTGGGGGGTGTCTATCTTTTCTTTGAAGGTCCAGAAGAAAGAGTCATTCCAACCATAAATCGCAAATTTTTGGGTGAGCCAACTAACTTGGGGAGTATCAAAGTAGAAGGTTAGCTTGAAAGTAGTTAGAGAATAATTTGTATAAAGATAGCACAATGCATACTTACAAATTCCTTGCAAGTAGTTAGAGAATAATGACCACTTGTTGATCTATTGTAAAATTCCCACACTGCCTCATCTGGGTAACAGACCAGCAAACTGAAGTGATCAATGCGATGCAGCAAAAAGACTAATATTTTACTTTCCTTCATATCCATCACATTTGTACCATTCAGACCAAAGGTAAGGGGTTCCGTTTGATGGTGTCCTTCTTTCCACATACTCTGCATGATTTGGTAAGATATGTTACAACTATAATTGACTCATTCGTAGTTCATAAATCGCTATTATATACAATTAACTTACACAAATGCTTGGATCCACAAGATATATAGTGTCACACATGTCTCTTAAACAAGCAAACCAATAGTAGATAATATTTGTGTCCAACCATTTGCCTCCTTCCAGGGCATCATGCAGCACGTTACTATCTACAAGCATGCAAATTACATCTAATTCCTTCTTCCTGTAGTAATACACAAAAGCCATTTCATAACTCATAAATATAATACAAAAGTGATAACAAGGCGATGGAAGCTCACCTAAATTTATAGTAATTCTTAAATCCATTGAGTAGCCCACTGTCCTGACTATCAAAATGGCACTAGATGTGGTGAATTGTATGAGAATAATCATCCAATTTCTAAGGAATCTTCCTCGTCCGTGGCAACCATTCTCCACACCAAAGACTCTATATCCCTTTTTTATGGTGAAAGAATTATCACCTGAGATATCCCCGCATGTGTAGGTGTGGAGAGGATTTCTAACAATTTCGGCTGATTTGTGATGGTCCATTTAGGGGATAACACATCCCTAATTGGAGGAAGCTCGTGGGATGAAAGATGTGGACTAGGTAATGATGATGGTGGCGGGGTCTCAACTATCATTAGAGTATTTGGGGAAAGCGATTTCCGAGAACTTGGCTCTTTACGGACAACTTTTTGGATTCGCTTTGGCGTACGATCCTACTGAGGATGCAAAGTTTTCTCAAAGAGTGGTGAAATATTCAAATGCACTAAAAGATGCATACTTACAATTTTTGATATACCTCTTCCATGTCCAAGTGCGAAGAATATCTTTCGCATTTTTCCATGCTGAAGTTCTCCAAGCTAGTCGCGAAAGCACCCCTGAAAGATTCAGTCTTCTAGTGCAGTTTGCCAGCTAATCTTTCAAGACTATTTTTCTTTAGGTCAGCCCTATCTACTGATTTCTCTAATGCGTCAAGAAACATGTTCACCTACACAAATTCACGAAGACATTTAGGGTCTTATTGGCTTTATAGGCATAATAAAAAAATGAATATTAGAAAGGAATAGGGATATACATGATCATTTGATGGTCCTACTCCTTGCGATGGTGAAGCTTCTTGTTGAGGAACGTTCGATTTCGCTTTCATCTCGTCTTCTGAATTGGGTTCTCCCCTATGGTGGCCTATACGCATGTGCGTTGGGGATATACCACTTGAATATTCATCTGTATGAGTTGGGTGTTAGTTTTATGGTCTTAATCCATTAAGATTAATGTAATAAATTGATTAATTTCTTTATTTATCAATATATTCATACTTTCATTTTATGAGATGAATGGTGTTTTATTACTCGTTTGCACATAACCAATACGAATGACATGATGGTTCATGAGATAAACCGGAGTCCATAAGTATACTAAATGCAATACATGTGTATAGATGAGATCCACATACGGGAGACATATATAGCAAATCTCATACTTGAATATCTTCACAACCAGTGATGATGACTGGACATCTCATCTGACAAGGTTGCAGTACTTTAATTACTATGAGATAGTATGATTTGTCTCGATCATCAGAATGAAAGATTCTGGATCACAGTACTGGTACATTGGACGTATTGAAGGACTATGAGAAGCATCTTATGAACACTTTCTTTACTTTAAGGTCTGCTCTCATAATTTCCTAACAATAGGCTCTCAATCCTGAGACATTAATGAACTCAAGTTTCTATCTATTCATTTGCTTTGAGTCACCAATGAGTGAGGCCAATTGTAGGTCAACACCTCGGTGATTTGGGTACGTGGTAGAAGAGCTGTGGGAACATTCGATGGTCAAGATGGAATCTATCTTTAATATCCCCTTGTGCCAATTAATGGATTTATCATTGGTAAGTGCGCACCCATTCCGATTAAGAGTTAATTGGATCGGTACCAAATGATCATTATAATTAATTGGGGCTCAAGGATAATAAGATATGGATCTAGTTTGGAAGACAGGTCCAACTGATCCATGAATATTGATGGAGGGGCCTACTTGTGGTAATAGGGAAGTTTAGGGTCTTCATGTAATTTATTCATAAGACTGGCGTTCAATTGCATTTATATAGTGGAGTTATTTGCAATTAATTGTGGGGCCGGATTGTACTTGAGATGTGGGGTCGCGGTGTCCCAGTTGGAGTCAGCTTTCTAAGGAATCCCTAGTGGTCCCCACGCTAGCCCAAATTATTGGAAAGATACTAATTATAGTAGAACTCTAAAAGGAAATAGAATGTTACTATTTTTATTTGAAGTGAGACTTCTAATAGTGGTAATAGTAAGTTACTGATTATTAATGGAAGTGAGACTTCTATTTAAATTAGTAAGAAGAGATTTACTAATTGTTAGAGAAGTGAGACTTCTATTTCAATTAGAAAGAGGATGTGGCTTTAAGCTATAAATATATGAGGAACAAGGCTTGGATGTCCAATGCATAATCCCACCTAGGGATTCACGCCCAAGGCCTCCTAGTGCAAGAGTTGCACATGCCTCTTCTCTTCTTCCTCTTCTCGTTCTCTTCTAGTTTCCTTAAGAGCTTTCTTTTGGAGATCCCACCCATCTTCTTGAGAAAAGAGAATCTGATACTGGTCATAGCGTGGAAGACGATTGGGTCTTGGAGATTCCTATTTGATATGTGAAAGAGTTTCATCATCAAAGAAATGAACAACTCCTCCATTAGAGCACAACCGAGCTCCAAAGGTATAACCTACTTCCTTGTATGTTGTGGATTTCGTGGTTGCTTGTTTGCTACTATATCTATCTTCTAGATAGGGTTTATTGCTGTACATGGTAATGAGAAAAAGGCCATGGATCCTGGATTGGGTTTTGTAGCCTTCTGGATAGATGATCACTGCATCAAGTTGGTCAAAAGTTTTTGAAACCTAGGCCCACCTATTTCCAACATTGGGGACACATCCTTCTGTCATTGTAAAATCACATCTACTCTTGCATCCCACATAGAAGATACTTTAGGCAGGATACGTGTATAGTCCCTAGACATCCTTGCAACCCTTTCCACCCTTAAGAGAGGCATCCGAAAAGTTGGAGGTATCCGAAAAGTTGGAGGTACCACTTGACTCAGCCCAAATTGTTTCATGCAACGAAAACAGTTATGGTACTCCATGATCCAATAATGAATCAAGATTGTATTTGACATGCACAATCGTCGATCAACATCTGATACATTCTAAGTAAATTTCTTCACATAAGTAGCATATGGCATCCAAGCAAACTGCAACAAATAAATATGAAACTTAATAGATGAAATAAAGTTTTACTACAACATGTTTGCACATCAATAACTAAACAGGTTCATTCGCGTTGAATCAATTACCGAGTCTGATTTCATATTGTCCAATTGATGACGGACATATTTTATAGTAGTTAAAGCTTTATATCCATCCAACCTAGCCTCCCATGTTTTGAACAAAGTAAATTTAATGTCTTTCTTCCAACTATCCTTCGGGGGTAGGACACCGACTAATGGACATGCGGGAGTAGGCCCATATCTACCACGCACATTATGTCAATAATCAGTATGAATAGTTTTAAATAAGACAACACATTGCACAAGGTTAAGAGTTATTGAAATATACTTGTAAAAGTTGCAATGGTCCAGTTACGGTCTTGAAGTGGGTGGTGGAAGCCTTTTTTTTTATTTTTGTCCTTCCCATCAGGTGTAGCTACATCTTCTCCATTCTCATTTCTATTAGCTGTCCACTTTACAGCCCTTGACAACATTCTGTATAGGTTAGCAAGACATGCTGGGCTCTAAGCATATGGCTTGATCTTTCTAAATAGTTCGAGTAGGTAAGTTGGTCCTCTAGTGCTCGATCCATTCATAAAAATTTGTCCAGCTACCAAATGAAATAAGAAGGCCCTCGTGTTGCAAATCTCAACTTCTTTCGACAATCTTGCCTTCTTTTCTGGTGGCAAGAAATTATCCTCTATCCACTTTAATTTTATACACTGCCCTTGTGTGTTTAACTTTGGATGGGGTGTCATTTTAAGGAGATCTTCACATAAACTCACAACCTTCACACTGGGGTGAGTCCATCCAATGACTAGTTCACCTTTGATCGGCAAACCATATATGTAGGCCACATCTTCTAAGGTAACTATGGCCTCCCCGAAAGGAAAATGAAACGTATTTGTCTCGGGTCTCCACCTTTCTATAAGACCCGTTATTAATGCATGGTCTATTCTCATCTCATCTATCTCTGCAAAGTGATGAAAACCAGTCCGCCTCACATAACCCCAATGTGTCTTATTCAATTTCCATATTGACCTTTTTGGGTTAGAAGTGATGCATCTATAGCGCCCCAGTTCCTATCAACATCAATAATGTGAAAGATAAAGATAGTGAATAAGGATACTAATCACGTATCAATATAATGAGATAAACATTCATGATATAGCACTCCGTGCGAGATCCCTTCAGATATGTGATTCTGTTGTTCATATAGAATGATATTTTCAGTTCCTTGAGGTCTTTCTTCTTCCATCTGTATGTATGAAACATCAGTTATATAGTGCATGATAATGAAACAAGTCTCTTAAAAGCAGTTCATCACTGTGTTGCAAATGGCACAACTTACAGATGTTGCATTATGTAAATAGAGGAGTTTCTGACGTTTTGAACACACAAGTTGACTCTGCACAGCTGAGTAGTAAGCAGATCATGCAAGGATATGCCATAGAGCTTAATATGTTCATGACTACTTCTTAAGAACAAATTGAATCAATAAAAACCAAAAATTCCAAGAGTACTAGCTAAAGAAACAAATAGGGGAAAGATTATGTTTTCATGAACAAAATTATGTTTTGTTGCTGAAAATCAAAGATTGTGGACTGATTAGAAGGATTAAATTTAGACTTGGTATGTGAATAGTGAAATTTTTTGCACAGTTTCCACAACCATGATGAAATCAAAACCATAAAGTAAAATACTCAAGCTCATGAATCCTATTTCAAGCACGAGAAACCCAACTTTAGCCCCTTGTAATAAAAATAAAATCAAGTAACTCAACTAGGCTAACATTTCTACAAGGACTTTCATCGAATAACTAGTTGTCAAAATACTACAAATGTAAGTCTTGAAACCACTACCGAGAGAGAAGGGACTGATGAAGGAGAAAGAAGTTGGCGAGTTTGTCAATAGAAGATTAACTTTCCTCTTCTAAGGTACACTTGAGCAGTTATATTTCCAAAGAAAATCTTAAGTTCCCAATGGATGCGTTGATCAATGTTAGGTGCAAAACCTTTTCATATAAAAATTTATCCACAGTTTTGAATCTTGAAGTCTAGAGGAGTGGTCAGACTGGTGGGTTTTTTTTACCAAAAAAAAAAAAAGTTGCACTATATCCCTCTTCTTTTTTTCATTCCACCCAAGTAAAGTTGGGTACACAGGCCATGTTTCCAAAAATGCATTTCCTGGCATTAAGAATCCATAATACTTTTTCATAGACATTTGTATTGACTAAGCTCTGATAGAATCTTCAAATTGTGTAGAGTGATGGCGAAGAAAGAGAGCACATTTTCTATAGAAAATTTCCCAAGTCCTTCATATTGTGGATTTTGCCAAAACCTTTACATATAAAAGAAAACATCTACAACAAAAAATTGGATTAGTCTGTATTTTTCACAATATAGGGAGAGTAAAAAAAGAGGAAGATGAGTTGCTCAAAATAATTTGCATCGGGAGAGAAACAAAGATTAGTTGCTCAGAATAATTTTCTACAAAGAAAGAGTAAGCCGTCTAATAATATTCTGCAACTGAGTTCTCCTTATCTCTTCATTGAAAATCAATATTTGGTGAAACGTTTTATCTATATTTTTTTTCTTTAAAATTTAGAAACTTCGACGGTAACATTCCTGGTTAGCTAGAAGTAAAACTAATGATTTTCACATGATTTTCCTCTTTTTTTTTTTTTCCGATAAAACTCATAATTAGTTTCGTGTATTCGCACACTTTTTTTCTTGATTCATTGTTTCAATTATTTATGCTTTCTTTTGGGAGCTATTTGGATAAAAGGATAAAACAGGGCGCTGACAATGAGGTGGTGCGAATGAGCACATGAGTATTTACTGCAAAAAAAAAAAAATTCATCTCCTTACTTCAACTCTCCAAAGAACATTACTTGGAGGAGACAACGAAGTCCTTGGGAGATACTCTCTTGGATGATATCATGACGCACGGATGAAGCCCATCACAATTCCAAAGTGGAATTAAGCTTCAGCACAAGATTTAGAAAAGTGGTTCAATGGCTTTATTTCAGAACTAATTTTGCTGGACTGATTTTTTTTTCTTTCTTCTAGTTGCAAGTTTTATCTACTTACCTTTTGTCCTTGCGTTGAGATGTTTTCACACGTCTCTGACAAAGAGAACATCAAATGGTACAAAATAAAACCAACAAACAATCTGAGATTACAATGCAACAACTGAAAAATCAAAATCAAAACGGATAAAGGAAAATTTTGAAAACAAGAAGAGAAGTTAAGGATTGGTACCGGCGGTGAGGAAGAAATTCAGGTGTGGAGGAGAGGGGAGGAAGAACTGCAGTTGAGTCGATCTCTACTGCCGTTGCCGACCAATTGGGAGAGAAAAGAAGAAGGAAGATAGCCGAAGGGAGAGATAAGAAGTCAAATAGGGGAATAGGAGAAAATGGGAAAAGCGGAAAAGGGTTTTTGGGTCTGGGGATATCCCTGCTTAGAGAAGAAATTTAAAAAAAAAACTTCAAATAGGGCCTTTGGGACTACTGTGGTCTTTATCAGATATTGATACTGTCATTGGCCTATTACGAGTCTTAAGGGATTTTTTGGGTAAAATACTCTTGAAAATAAATAAAAAAAACAAAATTTTAAAATAGGGTTTTGAGTTTTGAATTGATGTCCTTTCTAACAAAATTGACCTCAGCCCAGCTGGCAACATGTCTCCCCTATTTTTTTTAAAATGTATAAAAAAATACCCTCATTGCGGGAAGAAACTAGGGTTCTTTCAAAAACCCAATTGGTCCCTCTCTCTCCTAAGGATGGCAATGGGGTTTTTTAAGAAATTCTAACCTATTCTCATGTGTGGGTAGGTGCTTCATCCCCAAGACCATGTACCTGGGTCCGCCCCTGTATATAAACCTTAGGTTTAACAAAGGATATGCCCTTATAATCCCTAAACCTTCTCTTTTTCAGGTGCTTTTGTAGAATGGTGCTTTTCTTTTTCAACATTTTGAACAACGGTAGGAATACGGTTAGCCGTAACCGTAATCCATCTTACAACTAACCATAAAAGCCCTTTTGTCAGCTCGTGGTTGCTTTTCTTGAATTGGGTTTTTTTATTTTTTTTTGAGGTACGATCAACTGAGGCTAACTATATATCAACCCATGGCTAACTGCGACCTGACCGCTGTATAAGCTAGCCCTCTTTGACAATCAATCAAACTAGCCGTTGGGGATTGACGGCTAGTCGTAGCAAGTCCACGGCTAATCATAAACTGGCCATTGAGAATATCTTTATATATGTTTGACCTCATTTCAATTGTTATAACTTCCCGCCTGAGCACGCTTAACTTTGGAGTTCTTACGGTTTCAGGGGCCGCACGGTTTTAAAAGGCCTCATGCTAAGTTAATACGGGGTTTGATTTATAAGTTCAGGGTCAGGATTTGGGTATTTCTAATGCGGGCTAACGAAGACTCACCGTTTGAAGCCTGTGGTTGACACGTTACGCCCCGTGGTTAAGGGTGCCGCCCGGATCAAGTTCCCACATTCCCCCCTTCACTGGAAATAGAGCCGTCCTCAGCTCTGATACCAATTGTCACAGCCTCGCCCAACTCAGCATGAAATTGTTCGCTTTGGCCTACATACACGCGCGAGGATTTCCGAGGAGGTCACCCATCCTAGTACTGCTCCCGTCCTAGCACGCTTAACTTCGGAGTTTTTACGGTTTCCAGGACCGCACGGTTTTAAAAGGCTTCATGCTAAGTTAATACGGAGTTTGACTTATAAGTCCAGGGTCAGGACTTGGATATTTCCGATGCGGGCTAATGGAGACTCACCGTTTAAAGCATGTGGTTGACACGCTACGCCCCGTGGTTAAGGGTGCCGCTCGAACCAAGTTCCCACACATAGTTCAACCTAAATCACCTTAGACTTCCTCCACTTCTTGGTTGGGCACTCAATGAAGCATCATCATCACAAGGAGCAGTGCAAGGAGGCTAAAGCTTGGAGTCTTGGTTCCAAGCATTCCAAGCATCTATGAGCCCATTCAATCCATATACATTGTAAAGTGGAATAAACATTTTTTATCAAATCACCTTAAAAAATAGGTTGGTGGAGTAGACCTTAGTGATACAGCCATCGTACCAAATAAATCTCAGGTGTATTTGGTTAATGTGAACCTATTAAAAACCTCAAATAGTGAATGTCATAGACCAAGGGAACGGTCATAACCAGAGTGGATGTAGGTCATGTGACCGAACCATTATAAATTTAGTGTGTTTATCTCCTTTTGCTTTACTTCTCATTGGCATATCTTTTATGAATGTGAGATTGGCATCCCTAGGTAGCATTATACATGCTATAGCTTAGTGTGTCCTTGATTGATGTATCTACTACTATTATATAACTTTACTATATGTTTTGAATTGCACACTTGATCACATTATTGCTCATTATCAAGGTTATATCTTCTTCTTTTTTTTTATTGGAAGACTCTAAAATATTATTAAGAATCTAACCAACGCATCAATGCTTAATAATGCTTAATCAAGTATGGGGTGGAGTGCCACCAAGCCGCCATATCATCTATATATTGGGCATGACTAGCTAATTTATGAGCAAATGCATTTTCCTCTCTTCCCACATGTCGCACTTCAAACTTATTGAAATGCTTTGACATCCTCAACCAGAGGACCTTGCCTTGACATATTTGTATCGGAAGACTTCAGTGCATCCGTCCCCTTCTAGTACAATACTGCTCACCTCACCGTGAAAAAACATCTGAAGAGCTCTTAATGCTGCTATCACTTCAATGTTAAGGGCGCTGTACACCCCATTTTCTATTTTACTCATGGCCATAATCATTTTGCCTACCTCATCTCTAAGAATATCACCAACTCCCGCTTTCTGTATCTTATAAAATAGAGCGCCATCCACATTAAGCTTAAATACACTAGTTCGTGGAAGCTTCTAACAAAGAATTTTCTCCTTTTTTAGGCTACCCTTTTCAATGCAAGTACATTTAAAAGCACGTACCAATGTCCTTTCCTCGTCAACAACCAGCCATGAATCCATTGTCTTGCCATTATATATGAATGAGTTTCTCCTATTCCAAAGTCCCCATGCTATATGGTAAAGAAAGGTTCCAAATCAAATGTTGGATCTTTTTCTACTAAGTCCCCGGCAAACAAGCCAATATTATGTTGTATGATCTAATTGAAATCTATCCCAGGGAAGCAATCCCTCCACACCCGATACATATGAGGACAAGAGAAAAAGGCCTGCATACCATCTTCTGTCTCAACCGCACAGAATTCAAAAGTGGGCTCCGCAATAATACAATGCTTTGTAAGATTTGCCTTAGTGGGAAAGATGTCCTTGCATGCTCTCTATACGAAAGTCTTGATCTTATTCAGGACCTTCATATTCCGCAATCGCATCCAATTCCTTCGTGCCGCCTTGTTAGAGTTTTCCCCTATGCCTCTTTTTTTTTGGAGCCTAGATGCAACAATGTAAGCATTTTTAACAGAGAACTCTCCTGATTTATTCTCAGCCCATGTCAATATATCATTTGGCATGTGAGAGCTCAAAGGGATCTTTAGAATCACCTCTGCTACATGCGGAAAGAAAACCTCACACACCTTCTGCACATCCCATCTTTTAGTGGCTTAGTCAATGAGAATACTTACCGTAGCATCATCTTCTAAAACCCTTCTTGGTGTAGTGAATTTGTAGGTCATAGAAGTCGGTACCCATTTGTCACCCTAGATCTTTATTTTCCTGCCATCCCCCACTCTCCATCTGCACCCCTTTATCAGGATTTTCTTAGCTTCACATATACCTTTCCATACAGAAGATGGTTATGCATGAGCCTGCAACCTTGCTTTGTTAGGAGAGCTAAATTGAAAGGTTGCAAATCTCTAAAACCCATGCCTCCTGTTTCGCCCAAAAGAGGAAAAGAATGAAGAAAAGAAGGTCTAGTACAGAAGCATTCTATTTCTCATTTCATCATTTGAACATTACAAAAAGATGTGAAAATGACTTGATTGCACTGAAAGGAATCATCTTCGCTTTTTATTTACATGGGTTCTTCTTTGCTTCACCTTCTTAGTGCATGTTTTTTACAATATTTTTTTATACAACCCCTTCATCAGGCTTAGGAGATCAAAACAATGGAAATCTGTGCTGAAGGAATAGAAGAGAGATCTGCTGTCTTCAAGAGTTTGCTGGAGACAAAGTTGGAGAAGTACACAATTTAGCTTATTCTGCTAGTCTTTGTAGTCCATCACCACTGTGTAAGAAGAATGATTCATCAGAGAAGTTTGCTTCAAGACAGCAGAAACAATCCCCATCCTTCCTCCATGGTGAGAGGAACAAAGACTAGCTTCCAAGGCCATATCGCCCAAGTCCGAGGAGAAGCCTGCACCACTACGTGATTCTCACCCTATAAATGAAGGATGAAAGAGTTTTGAAAATGACAATGTTTCTGGGCTTCTTTTTTGAGCTGGATCGGGGGGTGGGGGGGTTCCTGCTCTCATAAGTCTTCCTTTTATAGCCTTTGAGAAGCCATAACTGTCGGAGATCATGGAGGAGTGGAGGTGGTTTCAAAACTGTTTTCAGTGGGAACATGACTGTTCCCTTTTTACAGGTCTAGTGGCCATCCGGAGAGGTAACTGGCCAGCTCGTGGGAGATCGTGGGCTATGGGCAGCTAGGAGAGAATAAGTGCGGCGGCCAATGTTTGGAACCTTGAAGCGTCTAGCGATCATCTTTTGAATGGAGGTCAACGGCCAGTATGCTGAAGACTGCAACAGCCGGTAGTGTTTTGCAGACAATAGGCATTGGAGAATTCCTTTGCTATATCTGGCTAGACTCCAGTGGTTATCAAATGTCATCATTTTTTTTTATGAAAAATGAGTATTTTACCTTGGGGAATGTTATGTATGGGCAGATGAAATTTTTTGTGTGCCAATATCTCCACAGTGTTTGGACTTGCACAAATTATCCCAGCTAGCCCAATGAATCTTTCTTTCATTACTTCACGGTCCCCACCAAAACCTTGCATCATACTTGCTAACTCTTTGCAGAGACTAGATGGTAATTTGAAACAACTCATGGCATAAGTTGAGATTGCTTTAGCTATAGCTTTTATCAGAATCTCTCTCCGAGCTTATGAAAGCAACTTCTCCTTCCATCCCCGTAACTTTTTCCACACTCTTTCCTTTATTTCCATTAAAGCCCATTTCTTCGATCATCCAACAAAGGAGGGTAACCCTAGATATTTCTCATGTTGTTTAATGGCCTCCACTCCCCAAGTAGCTTTGATCATGTCCTGGTCCTCTTGACTTGTGTTCTTACTGAAAAGAAGAGAAGCTCTCTTCCTGAGGCTTTCTCATATACTGTGAGAAGGTGTTGGACATGTAAATTCTCCTCCATGTTAGCCCGGTAGAATAGAAGGCTTTCATCTGCAAAAAAATAAATGACTAATCCGAGGTGCTCCCCTGTAGATACTTAGGCCTGTGATTTTTCTTTCTTGCTCTACATATCTTAACAAGAACTCGAGTCCTTTTGCACACAAAAGAAACAAATATGGAGATAGGGGGTCACTCTTGAAATCCCAATCTCATCATTACCTTCTCAAGAAAACTCCATTCCACCCTATCATACACGTTGCTCATGTCGACTTTTACGGACATAAAATCCTTTTTACCCTTCTTTTTTTTTTTTTTTTTTGTTTCAAAGAGTTTATTGCCTCATATGCCACCAAAGTATTATCAGTGATTTGACTTCCTGGTACAAAGGCACGCTGATTCTCAAAAATAATGTGGGGCAAGACCTACTTGAGGCGATCAAATACAAAAGGGGCTTGTATGAAAACATTTCTTTTGCTAAGGGGGGAACATATGTGAGACGCAGTTGTGATGATACGTGTTCTTGTACACTTGTGATGTTATATATGTACATGGTAAATAAAAATGGGAAAAATCAAAAGGGATTGTTTCTTTGTACTCATTTTCAGATCTAAATGTTGCATGCATTTAACATTTTCTCATGGTCGCACTTATTTGCGTTAATTTATTCATCATATGCCTAAATTGGGTTTCAAAATGGTTTACAAATTATGCCTTTTCATATGAAACTTTCACATCTAAAAAAGTGTGAAACTATCATACACCTCTTTGTTCAAGGAGGCACTAGTGCAAAGGATCAGTGCTAAATTTTCTTTTAATCCCATAGGCCCTAGATTCTTAGTTTGAGTTATTCAAAATTTTTATTGACCTATTGAACCCATGATGTTTAATTTCATGTCTTAAATATTCATATATATATATATATAAATTTGTATATGTAATCCAAACCATTTTACATTTACTCATTTGAAAATGATGCTTTTAAATAAACATTTAATATGTTTCACATGAGTGAGTTTTGCATATATAAATGCTTGGGATCTGTTCTCATGCGCGCCATGGTCCAATGGATGAGTGTTGGTCATCACAAGTGTGACAGTGAAATTCAAGGGGGTTGGGGAGAGTCCCACCTTTGAGAAGGTTTTGATTCACCTTTATATAAAAGTTCTTCCAATACACACACTATCTCACTACAAGTGTGTCAAGAAAAGAAGAGGGAGAGAAAGAAAGGAAGAAGATCCCCATTACCTCCTCACATAGGTGTACCTGAAAGAATAGGGGAGAATTCAAAAAGGTATAGAAAATTTTGCTCATTTTTAAAAAAGTACATGAAGATTTGAATGTTTCAAAAAAGTATAAAAGTCTTCCACAATTCTTTCAATCAAGTCCCATCCATTAAAAGACTTGAACATACAAAAAAAAACCCTCATATTATTTTTTAAAATTCTCTTTTTTATGAATCATTTGAGAAAAATGATCAAGTCCAACCTGAATGACCTAGTGGGACCCACTTCAACAACTTTAATGCATTGATGGTTAAAAACAGGGAATTCCAAATGATTAAAAAACTAGGTTCATTAAACAGTTATGATCACCAAAATTAAAATGGTCAAATTTGGGGAGGAAAGAGGTAAATAAAAGATTAAAACATGTCATCAGAAAAGAGTCTTTTTGTCATTTCTCAAAAAGGTTTTTATGGAGAGGACTTAATTGAAAGAATTGTAGAAAACTTTTATACTTTCTTGAAATATTCAAATCTTCATGTACTTTTTTGAAAATGAGCCAAAAGTTTCTTATTTTTTTAAATTTCCCAGGAAAAGATTCTATACATGGGTTGAAATAGGCCCCCACGTGGATGAAGCCGAGTGTAATCGGACTTAGATTGTAAAAGAAATAGTAAGTTTGGACTAAATGCTAGCTGCTATGCATTAAAATAGGCCACACATTGGTACACCTATCAATGGGGGTTAAGTTGATGGAAAGTTATGATAAACAATTGATGAAGGTTAGGCAAAAACTAGCCCATTAGATTATCCTAATTCCTAACCATGCATTTGGTCTAATTGATTATCATCATATACATATTAGCCACGACGGATTGTAGTTTTATTCAATGTATGTGATATTTGACACCATAATGTCTTGAGTAACTTATGCTATTAGTTTTATATGCATGTGGTGTGCTTCTTGGAGTTCTCAATTCTACGATAAATCTCATTGACATTGTACGTAATGTTGGGCATGTCAATTGTACTTTATATAAATATTTAGATGATGGAATGGATGATGATATATATTTAATTAGATATATTAATTGAGAAAATACTCATGTGCATCCATCTCTCACTATATTATGGTGAGGGCAACGTCGTGGGCCCTACTTTATGACCCATATGAACCATCCACACACATTAGGCCCCTTGAATTGCACTGGATCCATTGAGTTTTCACTGATCCAATGATCCAATTGGACTAGACCATTGGATCAAGGGTCAAATTTTTTAATTAATATAAAGTCGTTAAATTTGTGGGCAATGGATACTAGGGTTAGAGGCATGAAATTGACCCCAAACTTGATTTAAGGGCCCATCCAAGATGTCTCTTTCAATTTCCCCCAAGTCCCATGATCAGTGGATCCCTAGGTGGGCCCCATTAATTTTTTCTCTCACCATATAGTGAGTGATGGATGCACATGAATGTCCCCTAGTTGATTGTAACTTGTAAGGCCAAGTTTCCTTATTATATTACTGTTATGTTCATAACCTCCAACCAAAAACTGGCTGTAGAGGCCACCCACCTATAAGAATAAGGACCATTCCTACCAGCACGGTCAATCTATATCATGAATTATGCAGGCCTCATGTGCACCATCTTTCATGTACGTGACATTAATGATAAGCACATAGAATTAAAAGTTTGGTTTTCAAATTGTAAGGCCCCTTAATTTTTAAAAGATGGAGGTCACAAATTGTAGGAAATCGTGTGGCCTGCATGCCACGGGTGCCACGTCAGATCAAGCATGGCTGATGCCAATAGAGTATACAATCTCACTTAATGTAAGACTTGATCGGTCCCACTAATGAGAATCGCAATAGGATTAGTGGATGTGAGTTTCTTGGCGAAGAAGTCTCTAGTAAGTGTGACTCTTTGGGACTTGTCTATAATAAGATAAGGGAGCCCTAGGGTTGGGTATTATTCCATCCCATAGCAGAGATAAGAGGTGAAGAGATCCGCGGAGCTTCCCAATCGCCGGAACGCACATAGATCTCCTGCCCCGTGTCAGAGTCTTTGTATCCAAATCCATCAATTGGTATCAGAGCTTGGTGTTGTGCGTTTCGACAGTTTGGATCGCGAAGTCATGGTTTAGATCGGAGTAGATCTAAAGTTTTTCGTCGGACCCAGGCCTCTTCGTTTTTCTCTACAAACGCAAGTAGAGGAAGATGACGACTTCATCTACTTGCCTATACCTCGGGATTCGTGTCTCTAAGTCAAGAGAGCAAGGCACGGGTACAACACATCGGCGAAGGCGTAGCGCATCGGTTTTCCTTGTTTGTGTCGCATCGGGTTTTGCACTCTTTTTTTTTTTGAAAAGCAACAGGAAAAGCCAAAAGGGACAACATGTCTCTTTTTTCGTTTTCCTCATCACATCTTGGGACGCAAGCCGGAAAGGAAAGGAAAGGAAGTAAGGAAATTACCACTGCACTTTGGGCGGACCCGACAAAAGCAGGCCCACACCAGTAGGCGCTGGTATGGTGTGCTGATGCAGGCGACGACGACTGGCGAAGTCAGCAGACTGTTGATGCAGGCAGGGAGATTGTTTACTGTCAAAACTTTGCACTGCAATATCTAAAGTATCAGGACTTCGATCGACGAACGGTTTGGTTTTGCAAAATCCTTGCGAGTAGATCTATGCAGTAGTAGCAAGAGGAAGACGATCCAGTGGTTTAGAAAAAGGGTGATTTTTCTCCTTTAACAATCAGTGGTATCTGAACCTCTTTTTCAATTAAGTAAATATGTCTTTCAAATCAGCATTGCATGATCTTGCTAAGGCTGATATTTTTAACAGCAATAACTGAGCCGTGTGGCAGCGTCGGATCGAGGCATTGCTGCACTTTGATGGATTAACATATGTGATTGAATCCGATCCAATCTGCAAACTCGTTGATGATGTCCCTAAAGAAGATCATGATGTGAATGAACAATGGGTGTTTGATAATAAATCATTGAGGCATCTTATGGTTGTATTCATATCCAATGATTTGGTAAAGCAGTTTGAGCACTTTAACATTGCTAAAGAGACCTATGACATGCTATGGACAAATATGATGAAACCTCCGAATCTCACTTGATGGAGGCATTCAGTGCATATGTTAACTATAAGATGCCAGGGGATCATCCATAAGGGATCACATTAATCAAATGGCGGTCCGATATAGTAGCCTAGTAGCCTTGGGAAAGGAAATGGACGAAGGTTTTCAAATCATGTACTTGTTGATGAGTCTTCCACCTTCGTGGGAGAATGTGTCTCAGACCCTTAGCCTCCAAAAGGGTGTAACCCTCAGTGAGGTTGAATCTAGATTGCTTGCCGAAGGACAAAGGCAGGCCGCCCGCGGTGTAACACCTAGTAACTCTATCATGATTGCTAAAACTAAGAATAATAACGGTGCGTTAACCGTCAATATGAAAAATAAAAGGAAATTCAAAGGCAATAAAAAACGGAAAGCGCCTAAGAAGGGTGTTTGCTTTAATTGCGGGAAGCCTGGATACTTTAGTTCTCAATGGAGAAAGAAAAAGGACAAGAGTAGCCAATAAGGTAAAGTGACCAAAGAAAATGGTGATTATGTTGAGATGGTCACAGAGTCCATGATGGTGGACACCAATGACAAGAATTGGTGGATTGACTCAAGAGCCACCGGGCACATATCAAGAACCAAGGCTAGATTTGTTGAATTCAAAGAGATGAAACTGGGAGATCAGAGTATTTACATGGGGAATGAAATATTCTGTGATGTATTGGGTATAGGGAAAGTCAAAATTCCATTATCAACTGGAAAATCCCTATATCTCTCCGATGTTTTCTTTGCTCTAGCTATGAGGAGGAGGGTCATCTCTGTGAGCCAGCTGGCTTTGAATGGATTCGAAATCAGATTTAAAGATAATGAGGTTACAATTGGCATGCGCGGTCAAGTTTTAGTCAATGGTTTTCTTTTTGATAAATTGTATTTACTGGACACTCTTAATGATGAAATAAAATTTAGTTCCCATTATTCTGTGTATGTAAATGTGTGCATGGATGGTTTGGCAATGTTATGGCATATGAGATTATGGCACATTAACAAAAAACAAAATAAGCAGAATGGTTAGGGATGGACTCTTACCGGATTTAGGTAAAGTGGAGTACCCTACAAGTGAGCCATGTCTAAGTGGAAAATTGGTCAAGAAACCATTTCCAAAAGGAACTAGAAGTTCAGAAATATTTGCCATAATTCATTCTAATATTTGTGGACCATTGAATGTCCAAAACAGAACGGGCGAGGACTATTTTATCACATTTATTGATAACTACAACAAATATGGTTATGTGTACCTGATTAAACACAAACATGGGTCCTTAAAAATGTTTCAAATATATGCTTCTAAGGTCCAAAATCAAAACGGCAAGAAAACAAAATGGATTAGATCCGGTAGGGGGGGGGGGGGGGGGGGGAATGATGAATATACCTTGAAACTGTTTAAAGAATATTGTGCACATGAGGGAATCATTCATGAATATTCAATTCTATATACCGCACAACAAAATGGCGTGTCTGAGAGGAGGAATATGACCTTAATGGATATGGTAAGGTCAATGATCAGCCATGCGAGACTTCCGCTGTATTTGTGGGGAGAAGCATTAAACACGGCGCAATATATCTTGAACAGAATACCCTCCAAGAGTATGCCTAAGACCCCGTATGAATTATAGATTGGTGCTAAACCAAAATTAGAACATGTGAGAGTTTGGGGTTGCCCTGTACATGTCCTGCTACCAACACAGGAAAGATATAAACTGCAAGAAAAAATGAAGAAAAAATGTTCTTTCGTTGGCTACCCATTACATTCTAAAGGATACCGTGTGTATCATCACGATAATAGGATAATCATGGCGTGTCGAGATGTGTTTTTCCTTGAGGATCCGACGGTCAGTCCCAGAGTAGAACGACAGTGTGTGGAATTATATGAAATCTCTAAGGGCAAGGGGGTTCACGCAAGTGGGGTTCCGACGAAGAGGATGTTGGACATAGAGTTCCTGGCCAGGGCCCATTTGAAGTGATTGAACAACCCAATGAGTCGATTGGTAGGCCAATTCGGGCGAGGAAACAACAGGTATATCTAGATGACTATTGCAGTTTATTGGAAACCATGCAAGATTTGGATCCGAACTCCTACTCTCAAGCGATCAAAGCGCAGGATGCGTAGTATTGGTTAGATACTATGAGAGAGGAGCTATAATCAATTTAAAAGAACCAAGTATGGCAATTGGTTGATTTTCCAAAAGATCGAAAAGCCATTGGATGTAAATGGGTTCTTAGAAAGAAACTAAAGTCGGATGGGTCCTTAGATAAATATAAAGCACGACTAGTAGCTAAGGGATTCACATAAGTGGAAGGAATAGATTATGTGGAGATGTTTTCTCCGTTTGTAAAATTCCAATCCATACGAACCTTAGTAACATTGGTAGCATGTCGTGACTATGAATTGCACTAGATGGATGTGAAGACCGCATTCTTGAACGACGAATTAGAAGAAGAAATTTATATGAAACAACCCGAGGGGTTTGTGGTGCAAGGTCACGAGGACAAAGTGTACAAACTTAATAGGGCATTGTGTGGATTAAAATAGGCCTCGATACAATGGTATAGAAAATTTCACCAGGACATAGGTGAAATAAGATTTGTCCCCAATAATGCAGACACATGTTTCTATATTAGACGCAATGGGAGTAGTTATTTATATTTATCATTATATGTGGATGACATTTTGATCGTTGGTGATAAATTGGAAGCCGTAAATAAAATCAAACAATGGTTAAAGTCAAGATTTGAAATGAAAGACATGGGTGGGGCAGAGTATGTTCTTGGCATTGAAATAACCTGTGATTGTCCGAATAGGCTGTTGACATTATCACAGGGCTTGTATTTGGAAACTGTGTTAAAATAGTTTGATATGGCTATGTGTAAACCAATTGACACTTCCATCTGGAAGAGCATAAAGTTGTCAAGCGATCAGGGACCGACAAACGAGCAGGCTAAAGAAGTGATGAGAACGAAACCTTATGCTCAAATTGTGGGCAGCATCATGTATGCGATGCTATGTACGAGACCAGACCTTGCATTCGCCGTGGGTCTTGTAAGCAAACTCCTAAGCAACCCAAGATTACAACATTGGTATGCGGTTAAGAGGATTCTGTGGTACATCAAAGGAACAGTGAATCTTCGCCTATATTATCAAGGTGAAGTCTTGGAACTGCGCGGCTACTCAGATGTAGATTGGGCCGGTGATTTACACCAGAGAAAGTCAATAACCGGCTATGTGTTTACCCTCGGAGGAGGTGCAGTTTCTTGGGGTAGTAAGAAACAAACCTTTACGACTATGTCAACAGCCAAAGCAGAGTATATAGCCTGCAGTACAGCAGTCCGGGAGGCTCTCCGGTTAAAATATTTTCTAACTGATTTAGAGATAATTGGAGAAAAAGAGCCTGTCCCAATGAATGCAGATAGCACATCTGTTATATCCATAGTGAATGAGCAAAAGTTCAACAGCCGATCAAAACATGTTGAGATAAAGTATTACTTCATCAGAGAGAAAGCTGGAAATAATGATATAGAAATTTTTTATATGCCTTTAGAGGAATTGATAGCTGATGCTCTCACCAAGGCTTTGCCTGCAGAGGTTTTCGCAAGGCATGTGATGTGCATGAGACTGAGATATATTTGATGTACATGGCATTTGTGCCAAGTGGGAGATTGTATGAAATCGTGTTGCCCACATGCCACGGGTCCTACGTCAGATCAAGCAGGGCTGAAGCCAATAGAGAATACAATCCGACTAAATGTAAAACTTAATATGGTCCCACTAATAAGACTCTCAATAGGATTAGTGGATGTGGGTTTCTTGGTGAATAAGTCTCTAGCAAGTGTGACTCTTTGGGACTTGTCTATATAAGATAAGGGAGCCCTAGGGTTGCGTATTATTCCATCCCATAGGAGAGACAAGAGGCAAAGAGATCCGTGGAGCTTCCCAATCGCCGGAACGCACATAGATCTCCGGCCACTTGTTGCATCCAAATCCATCACGTGTCATTAATGATCTGCTCATAGAAGTAAAAGTTTGGTTTACTAATTGTAAGACCCCTTACTTTTCTAAAGATGGAGGTCACAAATTGCTTGGTTAAAATGGTAGGTCCCATAATGGATGGAGAAAGTTGAGGTGACACTTGTGCTTTGGCAAGCTTTAAAGCATGTGGGATGTTTATGTTCCAAGCTTGAGCCAGTGGATTTGATAGTTTATGTTCCAAGCTTGAGCCATGGTTACCTAGATCATTACACAAACCCCAATGACCAGCAGACATAGATAGCATCGAGATGAAGATGTTTTGATTAGAAAGAAGAAAGAAAAAGCAATTTGTTCATTCAACTTGAGTTTAAAACAATGGTTCTAAATAAATTCCTTCATAAACCAAATGAATGTACAATAAAACTCAACAACTATCATACAAAATCATAAGAACATAGCAAAAAAAAAAAAAAAAAAAAAAAAGATGATGAATAAAAATGTAAACAGAGCTACAATACATTTTTTTTTCAAAAAAAATAAAAAAAAATTCAACTATCAATTTTCATCTTGGAGTTTTGATCTGCAAATTGGGCAAGAGTTGCTCTGTTTCAGCCAGTTAACAATGCAGTCTTTATGAAAAAGATGCATGCAAGGCATACACTTTAAATGCATGCCAACAATGAAGTCATCCAAACAAATAGCGCAAGTGCTACTCTTCATGCCCTCCTCGAACTTTTCCGTCTTTAATGTATCTATTGCGGTTGATGTAGCAGGAACAAATCTAAATCCCACCTGTTCATGTAATAACTCTGACTCTCGCAGTACAACATCCAACATAAACGACTCATCCAATAGTCCTGATATGCTGTCAAACATATGGGATGGCATAGCTTCAAACGTCCTTGGCTCAAGGAATCGTCTTGTTGCTCTAAAATGTGATGGCATGGTCAAAGCATTAAACACTAGTGACTCATCTGACCACCTTGGTATGAGAGATTCGTTTGATCGTCTTGCAATGCTATCGAATACATGTTGTGGTCGTATAGTTGTACCATCTTCAAATGTTTGTGGCCCATTAAATCGTCTTCCTGCACTTCTAGACATTTGTGATTGTGATTGCATGGCCAAGTCATCCAATATTAGTGTCTCGTCTAATCGTCTTGAGATGCTAAAATCTCGTCTGCTACCCACTGTAATAGGCATTGTTGCTATTAAGACGCAAGAATCCCCTCGTTGTTTCTCTTGTAAAGAAATAACACTTTAAAGTAAGAATATGCTGTATCTGTATCTGTATCTGCAATGAATGAAACATTAGAAGGGTTATCTCCTGCAGAAAAGACATGTAAGTTACACTATAGAATAATATGATTTCTCTATATCTATCATGAAAAGAAGCTTGATTTTGTGGTGTCTGTGGCAAAAGATGCTGTGGGCCTAGGATAATCTTGGTGTAACTTATCTAATTCAAATCAGTACAAGAAATTAAACTAAGAAAAGATGTGAAAAAAAATACAAGAATATTTACAGTTCCAGAAAGAAAGAGAGAAAGGGGGACTTGAAAGCATGTTGAATAAAAATATTTTTATGCTTTTAAAATCCCAAGTTTTCAAACTGGTGTTAACATATTCTAGAGATATCGCCGCCGTAGAATGCACCCCTTATGTTGTTAATCTTCCATTTGAGAAAACAAAATACTATGATACAAGGTACTAATCTTGGAAAAATTGCAAACTCATAGGATATCTACAATTTTAGCAAGAAAGAGAAGGCTTGTCCATGTAGACCCAAACAGATGAATGATGTTTGGAAGACATACTTGGATGCAAGTCGAAAACACAAATTCTTGATACCAGTCACTCTGTTAATGAACAGTAACTCAAAATCTAACATACAAGTAAGAAGCCTAGACAGTATTGCATGACAAAAACTAAAAACCATTTTACTTCATGCATTATGTTACACCTTATCTATAATATTTCCTTTATATGTTTGAACATGTTGAACATGTGGGAAGATTTTATGGTAGTTTTCTACACAAAAACAAAAAAACTCATGATGTAGGACCAGAAAATTATAGAACCCGGATCTAACTTTGTTAGACTTGAAACATGTCTAGGAGAATGCAGAAACAGTGAGTGAGCCCAATTTGATAGCGGCAGCATCAATACTTAGGCTTCCTATCTATTTATGACATGGGATTTAACCTTTTAGTAGTGTTTGGACTATGGATCATACCATAAAAATGTATCTATTCAAATCCAATAGAGAATCAGAACCAGACCCTCCCCTTCCTCTTGATACTGGACCAGGTTCCAACGCACAGGACCCATATCAGTACGTCTCCATCCATATCCAGCAAGGATCTGTTCCAAAACCTGACCCACTAACATACTTACATTCAGCACTCGATATTCATGAACAAGTATTGACTCGATTAGATGCTCTTGTATGATCAGTTGGTGGGCCATCAAATGAGATGGTTATGCAAGCCCAGAAAAAAAGGAGTTGAAACCATTCCTTGTGGGGGTGGGGGGGGGGGCGGGCGCGGTGGTGGATATTCAAATGAGCCATTCAGTTCTTTATGCAATGCCTATATGTACATGGGTCTAGGAGTGGCCCATCTATCTATCAAGAGAGAGATAAAGATGTACATTGGTATTCCACGGTTGGAAAACATTTAAGTGGCAGCCCAACTTGACAGATTTAATACATTCTGATGTACATATTTTGTAAATGAATGGGCCTGATTGAGTCTGAAATTAAATTTTAGGCCTAATAAATAAATAGGCAAGTATTGGACAAACCCTAGCTGTCTGATAGAGCCCATGAACCTAACACCATACTAAATGGAAGGAAAAATTAAGTCCTTCCAAAAAACCAAGAAGTGGTAGCAGATAGAGAGGGCTATGAGGATTTGCCTATATCTCTCGTTTGGCCGGGGCGCCTGGCTGGGATTTGGCCTTCTATGGCTTAATCCAAATCAGCCCCAATATCATATAGGCCCAAATTTTACATCTAGGCTCAACCCGAGGACTAAAACATCATTCAAGCCCAAACCCAATACTTGAGGACCCTTTAATCCTTTCACTGTCCTATCCTACTCTGTTATAACAAGAAAAATTTCTTCCAATCTGATCACGTCTTGGTTGGAATGATTTTTCTTTTCTTTGTTCTTGTTTTTCTTCTTGATGGTAGTATAAAACGGAGGGTCGGGGTGATGGCCCCCAGAGATGATTGCTTTTTCTTCCATCCAAGATTCCTCTGTGCTGTTGGGTTTGGGTTGAATTGGGAGTCATGGGAATTAACGGTGGGCTTTTGGGTTTTCCTGGCAGAGGGTCCTGGACAGGCTTTGATTTTGAATTGGGTTTCAACTTTCAATTCTGGGTTTTTTATTATTTTTATTTTTGGGTGGGGGGAACACAAATTCATTAAAGTTTCTTGGTGATTTCTAACTACAATGACAAGATTGAAAAAATAGATTTCCAGTGATCATTATGAAAAAATTGGAAGGCATGAATGAATATAAACTAACAGCTAAAGATGATGTGAAGAATACCTGAAAAATAGAGTGTATGAATGTAGTTGAAGAAGATGACTGGCGAGACTTGCTGTTGATTGGATCTTGAACTTCTCAGGGGTCAGAGAGAGAGGGAGAGAGAGCAATGAAAATGAAAACAAAAGAAAACGCAGCCAGTGACTGTAATTTATAGACTCTGGATTTATTTGAAAACTGATGGGGTAAGGTTTAACTATTCAGGAGGAAATAGAAAGTTTCCATTCATCGGTAGAGTGATCGAGTCCGAATCTTTCACGAATTTGAATGGCTCTTAAGTGGGGCCCACTGATGAAAAAGGGTCAAAAAAGGCCGCTGAGGTCTGGACTTGGAAGGCTCTGAGGTGTTCATGGGTCAGACTGAATGAAATGAGCCCAACCTGCATGGGGAAGTGGGCTCATTTTTTTAAGCTCATGTCAGGAATTCAGCATTTGAGATGGATTTCACAAATCCCTGGATATCTGAATTCCAACAAAGATGGATTTTTTAATGCTTGGGGGAATCCTTAGCATTTGTAAATCTGGATTTCCGAGAAGTTGTCTGTGGCTTTCCGACAAGTCTCCGACCATCTCCAACAGCCACCCAAAAAATCAAGTTTCGACCCGCAACAATATGTAAACAGTTTTTCACATCCTCCTTCATTTCCTCCAACTTGTTTCTAGCTTCTTATTTTATTTTATTTTTTTTAAAAATGTCTTGGCAGTTTTTGTGATGGAGCTAGAAAGGGTGTATATAGTTATGTTTGTTTGATATATGAGAAAATAGATTGGGATTTTGTCGGAGAGCGAGAAGAGGTCCATGAGATGGGTTTGGTGGGTTTGATGTTCTCGTGGTGTTGAGGGTTTTGAATGAAAGATGTTGATTTTCTCATGGTGTTGAGGGTTTGGAATGAAAGACGTTGATTTGGATAGACAATTTTTCACCATTAGAGTGGCACAGAAGAAAGTGATTTTGTTGGAATGAAGAAGTGCAATGGGTAGAGACGGTTGTAATATGCAAAAAGACCCCTAAAAATTAGGGGTTTCCCTCTCAATTGGTTCTACGAATGAAAAAACGAAAGAGTTTTTTTTTTTTGGTATATACCCCCTAAGGTTTGTTGAATTTGTAAATAAGCCCCTGAGGTTTTAGTATTTGTAAATAGGCCCCTGCCTTTTCTTTTTAATACCTTTCGTATCTCCAAAATCAATATTCCTAATAAGAATGGGTAGTAACCATGAGAATTTTGTTGGATTTTTATATAAATGACAGCTTTGCCCTTACTATCAAATGAAAAGGAGTATATTATTATTTACAAAACTGTCATTATTTTATCTTAAGTCTCAATGGTTTTTCTCAAGCCCCCCACCCATATATGAGAAAAGTTAAAAATTCCCCACTCATCCCGCAAATTCTAAAAATTAATATATATTTTTACATTTGCCCCTTCCCCCGATATTTTTTTTACATAGAGCCAAACACCACAACCCCCTCGCAAATTCTAAAAAATAATATTTTTTTATAGTTGCCAATTCTCCTAATATTTCTTTTACACGCACATCAAGCATATTCACGTATTTTGAACCTTTTGACCAATCCAACGGTAGTTCATGTATAAATTGGATAATTCATAACCAGTTATAAGTATAAGTGTTGATTGTTGTCATGAACAATTTGGATTTAATGAAATGAGCCCTATATTGATTAAAAAAAAAAAGACTTTATGTAGGGTTATTCTCTCCCACCAAGTACAATTGTTAATGTTACATGCTTTGTAACAAAAGTTTGAGTCCAAGCTTTTGAAATTATCCATATAAGGATAAAAGAGTTGAACAAAAGTGCCATTTCACTCTAAAAGCATATGGTGGTTGGAAGACTATTCATTTTGGAGACATGAAAGGTATTAAAATAAAAATGCAGGGGCCTATTTGCAAACACTAAAACCTCATGGGCCTATTTACAAATCCTATAAACCTTAAGAGGTATATACAAAAAGCTCAAGAAGAAAAGATGAGATTTTATACCGATGGCAACTCTTGATTAGATGAAACAGTATCTTTTTGTTTCGTTTATCTCCTTGTTTCGACGAACATCATTACTGCTATAGTTGGAAAGTAAGAGATATGGATTGAAGGAATATATTATAGAGACTCCATGAACATTGAACTCCTTCTAGAGTCATTTCTCATTTCATAAAGAAGGCCCGCTTGGAGCATTTCAATCCCAGCCCTAGATTCTCATTCATCAAGGTGTATTTGTTTTCATTTAGATGAAGAATCTGAATGACAGACCTTTTTTTCTATGTTTTTGGCTATTGGATATTTTTAATTTTTGTGATATGCGTTCTTACACTGAAATGTTTTATCTATTCCATCCATTGACATGGGGAATTGTGGATGTTGTATTTATGGGTTCATGATTTTCCTGAGATGAATTTATACATACGTACATGGATATATAAAACGAGACACGCATATAGCAGTATTGTTTGGAGCTTCCTTTTTGCATATTATTTTCTTGGTTTCAAGTTCTTAATTTAATGAAATTCATGCATTAAGTGTGTATTGCGTTTAATAATTAATTTAGTATGGAATTATATGTTCTAAAATCAATTAATTCCTATTGTATTTATATGATATTTTGGCTTTGAAAGCATAGTTTTCTTTTTTCAGAATTCTCATAAGTTATAAAGCAATGAATTTTTAGAATTAAGGATGGATTGAATTCTCAAGCATACAATTCCAGGATAAGTCAAACAAAGAATTAGAATTCAGACGGTTTAGTAGCATTTTTGAATTCCATCATTCCAAATTCTCCAAATTTTAGGCCTTGCAACCAAACAGGCCCGAATGTCTGAGACTTGCCCTAATGCCACAGACTTTCCCATGTCCCACATGTGTGGACTTGTGAGTTGTGTTGTGTCCAAGGAATAGCATGTGTATAGGACCCAAACCCAAAGCCAAACTCGTCCACTCTAAATAGATTCGGGCTCTAAACAACAGGGCCATTGACTTCCTAATGCTGATAGCTTTTTGGTCATTTTATTGGGCCATGTTACCCATGTTCCTTGGCATCAAAACCAGGGAAGATGAAACTACTTTTTAAAAAAAGGTATGCATTAGGCATGAAAACGCTTTTCGGGGAGAGCGGTTTTATTTATTTGTTTATGTATAATAATTGTTGCTTCTCCTTTCTTTTCTTTGGTGAATGCAGAGACAACTTGGTGGGGCACCATGGAATAGATTCCACCATTCTCATGGTTGGAGTCCCGCCCATCCCAACAAGACGCCAGCAATAAATTAATGAATGAAAGGGCTTTTCTTTCTAGGGTTCCCTATAACAAATTATTATTATTTTGAAGATTGTAATTAATGAGAAGATATGGTGGAGAGAAGCCCCACTTAAACCCCAGCAGCAGGTTTGCTCACGAATGTAGGTCATAGGCTAAATCACAACTAAGCTTGATATATTGTTGGAGGTAGTTAGTAGTCTTTATTTTACTTTGCTTATTTCTTTAGTTTAGTTGCTTATGGTTATTATTAAAAAAACGGGCCTTAATATAGGCTTAGGTCCCAATAACTAGATCTCTATTAGATTTAAAGAACAAGTGATTAATCTAGTAATTAACCATAATTCAGATTAAAATCAAGCAGCCACACAATGAGAAGGACATACGATGTATACGTCGAAAACCCTACTCGGGAAAAAACCATGGGCCTTACTGTCTAGGCCAACAGACAACCAAGCATTATAAATCGAAAGTTACAAGAAATCTCATAACTGTTTCCCAGTTGCTAACTCAACCTAAGGATTGCTTTGATCTTGCTGACTGCTCCCCGTACACCTTCACCGTGTTTTAACAAACCACATTGAATGCCTTTTCAAGATGAATCTACTTTAGAAAAGTAGTAGAAAGAACCTCCAAAGACTTGAACTTCAGTGCAGCAGCTTGAAGCTTTAGAGAGGAAAATAATCTCTCAATAGATTTCTAAGTTTTCGGATGGGAGAGTGGTGCCCTAGAGTTGAGAAAGGAAGGCAATATATATGCTTTAATTCGTGTCTCAATACTTGTAAAGAAAGTGAGGCTTAAATAAGTATGCTGAGAGAATTTAGGAAGTGAAATCCAAGCAGAAAAGAAGATATGCACACTGGTGGCTCAAGCGCATTAGTGTGTGCTTGAGCAGATAGGCTTACTACCTCTCGTGCGCTCGAGCGCCTAGTCATGGCTCGAGCGCCCATCCTTTCGGGTAGCTTTGCATGTCGTTCAAATTGTCTGAGCCTCTCCCTCCTTTCTTTTTTACTCT
The DNA here is from genome assembly GCA_029852735.1 of Persea americana. Classification (NCBI taxonomy): domain Eukaryota; kingdom Viridiplantae; phylum Streptophyta; class Magnoliopsida; order Laurales; family Lauraceae; genus Persea; species Persea americana. Next base: position 44,664,083 of record CM056813.1, read on the forward strand.
TTTATTTCCCATGTGATGTCATCAAGCCAAAAGTCCTTATGAGATGACACGTGATGACAAGTTCCTTTTTTCCTGTTTACTATTTACTTTCCCCTGTGATGTCACCATGAAAGAAAAAGTTCTCATATGATGGCAAGAGTCCACCACGTGTGATTGCATGGTAAAAATACTCATGTGATGTCATCATGAGAAATTCTCACATGATAGTCCACATGTGATGACACTAGAAAATCCATAGCACAAATCCTGTAGCTATCTTCCTTAGGCAGTCCCATTAAAATTACTATTGTAAATAAATCTCAGGTTTTGTCTAATACCCAATGAATTTGCCAATACTAATTATAATAAGATTACAATCCTTACAATCTCCCCCTTTGGCAATTAATGGACAAAACACCTAAATACAAGAAAAATTCTACCCATAAAAAATGAAATATATTTCAAGAAACTTTTCTTCACTTCAGCCTTACAATTCCTGTTTACGGAAGTTTGACAAAAGATCAAGCGTAAAATATTGAAAATTAAAATTAATTCTGACAATATAATAAACTTAACAAAACACTAATCAGAACATGAAATCACATGAACTATCTCAGCTTCTCCCCCTTTTCGTTCAGAATTGATAAAGCTTATACTCCCCCTAAATCAGATAATCTATATCCTTGATAAAAAATGCACAAATGCAAAACTTAATCAGGCCAAAGTTCAAAAATCCTCTATGATCAAACACGATAATTTGCAATGCATGAGGCAACTCAATTTTAGGGAATTTGTCATGTGTGTTAATTGTGTGTAAGATAATCTCAAATGAAAAACACAAAGAAATCGCAGATCGTCCACAAATCAACAATCAGATACATAGAGAATTTCACACCTTTCAAAAACAATCGATTCGATTAGTAATGAGGTGCAAAGCTTCCCCTTAGTGTCACACTTTTTTTTTATAGCCCAACTCAAGATTTTCTTATGAACTTCTCGACATAAAATAATGCACAAGTTCGAGTGCTCATTTTTTGTAGAAATTTCTGAACCCTATAAGATACAGTTCATTGCGTTGGTCTACAGAAATCTCTACGTACTTGGGTCACATATAAGATATAGATATTAAGAAGATAGCATAGAGAGGTGGGAAAATCAAAATCGATGCTCTGAATAAGTATAAAACCACTAAGGCAGTGAATCCTGTCAATCCTAGTGTCTCATTGACCTTAAGTCAGTGTCCAAGTGAGTCATCGTATACTTGTGGACATGATCAAAATCCTTAAATTGTAAATAAAAATTCAGTTCGAAAATCTAACAAATCAAAGTATATAACATGCTAGATAATCTCAAAATTAGCTCGAAAAAGTATGCATGTGCAATCCAAGACACAATTGGAGGATTAGGTTCATAGGCCAATGCCTAGGGGCTTGCACGGAGGGGGATCAACCTTTGCATTCTCAATTGATTTAGACAGTGCAGTGTAGACCACATTATAACTCAGGTCAGTTTTACGAATCCAAATAACCTTAGTCTTGACCTATTGAGGAGAAGAAAGTTTCTTCTACGTATGATTTCTTATACAATTTTTTCTTTTATTACAGTGTGGTCTAATGTGTCCATTAATTCCACAAAAGTGACATGTGGGGGTGAATTTAGGCTTAGGCACATTCTTAGCATTCACAGATTTCAAGAGTGGAGCCTTATGAATCAAAGGTGTCTGGAGTACAAAGTAGGGCCTCAAACAAATACAGATTTACCTTTATCTTTTGAGGACGAAGCTCTATGAGTGTAGCCAATTCCAGATTTAGACAAGTCAATCTTTTGACTTCCAAGTATCTCATCAAGTTTCTTAGACTCAATATTCATTCACTTGATTGATGCTGTAGCGGAATTCAGTCTGGTGAGAACCATCTGCAACTTTCCTCTTAAATTTTCCTTTTCAGCTTCACAGTCACTCAGCTCTTTCTTTAAATTGTTCATCTCAGGTTTTGCCTTCAGCTTTTGTTGCTTCAATAATCTACTCTCATTACCTACAGCAATCAGATTATTAGACAATACTATGTGCTGATCTTCTAACTGGCTTACCTTAACATTCTTCCAGTTGTGCCGTTAGAAAAGAATTTTGAGATTCCATTTCTTTTAACTTTAATGTTCTTTTCTTACTGATCTTTGACATACATATGGAATCTTATTGCAATTTCTTATTGTTGGCACATAAAAAGCAATCATCTGCCCATGCATAGCATTTTCAAGGCAAAATATACTCTTTTCATAAAAATATGATGACAACTTGGTGACAGTTAGAATCTGGCCGGCTACGACAGGAAGTATCCAACATCTACTGATTATAAAATGTCACCGGCCGCTGCAGTCTTCAAAATATAGACTGCTTAGCACAAGAGAGTGACCGCCGACTTTCGTTCAAGGACTGACCGCTAGACGACTTCACTCTACAATGCAAGAGTGGTTGCTGGACCCTGAACGGCTCCAAACATTGGCCGCCGAGATCATTCTTCTCAGGTCGCACGTCACCCACGACTTATGGTCAGTTATTTCTTCTGATGACCGCTGGACCTGCAAAGGGGGAACGGTTACACCCCTATCAATAGCAGTTTCAAAACTACATTCACTCGTTCATGATCTCCTACAGTTATGGCCCCATAGAGGCTATAAAATAAAGACTCAAAAGACCAAGGAGAGGGTCGGAAAAATTTACCTTTGGCGCAAAAAGGCTACTGTCTCTAGGATCATGAAGTCCAGAAACTCTGTCACTACGAAAATTCTTTCCTTCATCCATTAGGTGAGAATCAAGCAGTGATGACACTCCTCTTCTGGCCCTTGGGTGATAGCCTCTGAAGGTTGACCTTTGTTCTTCTCACCAGGGAGGAAAGATAGAGATTACTTCTGTTGTTCTGAAGCGGGTCTCTCTGTTTTAATCCTTATCTCCCATTAATGGTGATGAATTACAAAGATTGATTGGAAAAGCTTAATTGAGGACTTCTCCGATCCTGCCGCCAGCAAATCCTCGAAGACAACAACTATCTCCTCCCTTCCTTCAACCCAAGCTTTTATCTTGATCTCCTAATCTTGATAAGGGGGTTGTAAAAAATATATATATATAATGTAAACAACCTGCACTCAAAAGGTGAAAAAGTGAAGAACCCATGTAAAAATAAAAAGTGGGGATGACATTTTTGTTATAATTGAGTTGTCTCAATGTCTATTTGTAATGTTCGAAAGATGAAATGAGAAATGAAGCTTCTAGAAAGACTCTTTCACCTCTCAGCCATGGATATTATCATCAGGGCATATTTTCATTTTTTCGAACGGAACACTTGTATGTAGTTTTCCAATCCTTGTCATCATCGGAAAGGTTATCAAGATCTGAATTTTCATTGGACTTGGACTCCCTATCAGATGAACCCTGTATAGAAGAGACAGTAGACAAAGCCATGAAAGCAACACAATTTTTAAAATCATCATCAGGAGATTCAGGCTCACTCTTTTCCTCATCCGTATCATCTTCCCAAGACACATTAAAAACCTTACCTTTGCTCTTTTCCTTTTTGTTGGCACACTTAGCAGCAGTGTGACCATTACCCTAACATTCAAAGCATTGGATAGGCTTGGTGGATCCTTCAGATGGGTTCTTTTCTGGCACATATTTGGTCTTGTAGGGTGCCTTGTTGTTACCATCCTTCTTAGCCCTTTTACTTTTCAACATCTTTTTGAATTTTTTTAATGAAATATTTTTCAAACTTAGCGTCCTCTAAGTCATACTCTGATTCAGAACAACTGTCCACAGATTTTGAAGACTTGAGTGTAACTTCCTTACCATTCTTGCTAAGACAATGGTTAGCTTCGTATGTCTGCAAATTACTAACTAACTCTTCCACACTGAAGGAATTTAGATCTTGTTACTCCTCAATGGCAACTACCTTTGGACAAATTGAAACCTTTCTGGGAGAGACCTCAATATTTTCTTGACAATTTTGAGTTGAGGTATAGGTTCTCCCAAATTAAAACTCGAGTTCACAATTTTACTCAATTTAAATTCTATGAAATTATGCTGGGGTTACTTCGTTGTAAATTGCACTAATGGCCTTATTATTGCAATTAGAGTTGGTCTTTTCAGTAGGAGTCCATTGGGCTTTGGGTTTCAATTTAGTCTGCCCATCTACAATAATAGTGGGATCAGAGTATTCATTCACTACAATATCCCAGGATTGATGGTCTATAGCCCTAAGAAAAGCAATCATCCTTACCTTCCAATAAGCATAATTGGTTCCATCTAAGAGAGGGGGCTTAGAGGGGGCTTAGTGGTAGACGTTCATTCTCTGTTGAAATCCATTAGAGATTATTTCTACATAGATCACCTAATAAATTTGTGTAACTCGCTCTGATGCCAATTGAAAAAACCAGCCTTAACACAGGCTTAGGTCGCAATAACTAGATCTCTATTAAATTTCAAGAAAAAGTGTTTAATCTAGTAATTTACCCTAATTCAGATTAAAACCAAGCAGCCACACAATGAGTGTCACACAATGAGAATGACACAACCCTTTCCCAATTGCCAACTCAACTTAAATACTACTTTTAACTTGTCGACTGCTCACCGTACACTTTCACCGTGCTTGAACTAACCACCTTGAATGCCTCTTCAAGATGAATCTACTTCAGAAAAATAGCAGAAAGAACCTCCAAAGACTTGAACTTCAGCACAGCAACTTGAAGTTTTGGAGAGGAAAACAATTTCTCAATAGATCTCTAGGTTTTTGGGTGGGAGAGTGGTGCCCTAGAGTTGAGAGCGGAATGCAATATATATGCTTTAATTCGTGCCTCAATACTTGTAGAGAAAGAAGAAGGGCTCAAATAAGTATGCTGAGAGAATTTAGGAAGTGAAATCCAAGTAGGAAAGAAGATCTGCGCACTGGCCGCTTGAGCGCATTAGTGTGTGCTCGAGCGGATGGGCTTATTGCCTCTCGTGCGCTCGAGCGCCCATCCTTTCAGGTAGCTTTGCATGCCGTCCGAATCGTCTGAGCCTCTTCCTCCTTTCTTTTTTACTCTTTTATTTCCCATGTGATGTCATCAAGCCAAAAGTCCTTATGAGATGGCACAGTCCTTATGAGATGACACATGTGATGACAATAGTTCCTCCTTTCTTCTTGTTTATTATTTACTTTCCCTTGTGATGTCACTATGAAAGAAAAAGTTCTCATATGATGGCAAGAGTCCACCACATGTGATTGCATGGTAAAAATACTGATGTGATGTCATCACGAGAAATTCTCATATGATAGTCCACATGTGATGACAATAGGAGGCTCCACGTCACAAATCCTGTAGCTATCTTCCTTGGGCAGTTCCACTAAAATTACAATTGTAAATAAATTCAAGGTTCTGTTCAATACCAAATGAATTTGCCAATATTAATTATAATAGAGTTATAATCCTTACAATTATTATTTCCATGAACCATTGGACTGAATTATTGCACCACTCAAACACGAGAGCTTTGGCATCTGTTTGAATTATTCACCGCTTGAAAGTTCAACTAGAGGTCGTAAATTATTGCTTTGGTTTGATTGTGCATGGGTTGTTGACATGAAAAAAATATTAATAATAATCACAAGTAGTTCCCCCAACAGTAAATCCGTTGTAAAGTAAGAAACACTGATATTTGGATTCCAAGCCAAACATATATAATGGAGAAACCAACAGATGTACAATCCAATTCCACAATGACCAGACATCATTGAAACAAGAGACAAGGAGTTTCAAGCTCAAGAAGTCAAGTTTAGCAAACTCATACATGCAAAAGCTGATAATGCAGCTGTTGAAGCAGAACTATGGTTTCAAACCTCCAAACCCCTTAAAACAGCGCGGACAAAAGGTGTCTTACATACTCAGAAACAAGACCCCAAAGTCACAAGACTATCATGGAAGGAAAAACATGCAACTGGAAGCAAAATACTCAAGCAAGAAGCCAATGGTCAATTAACAACTGTGATCGGCCACTGGGTTTACAGTCTACATTTGGGCCACTTCCATGAGTCAAAACATGGTGAAAAGCTTCTTCAAGTTTAAATAGCATATTAAAAAAGGACTTTCTAAAGTTTTAGAGCAAATGGAAGTCATGTGGACCAGATTCCAAGCAAAAGCTAGCCAATGGCTTATTGAGAGATAGTGATCAGCTACTGAGTTTAAAGCCAATATTCGGCCAACTTCCGGGGTTCAAAATATGATGGAAAGCATCTTCAGAGTCAGAAACATATTTAAGAAGTGATCCCCCAAAGTTTCAAGGTAAAAGGAGATCTTTTGGATCAAAATCCAACAATGGTTGACTAAAGACATACTTACAACAGTCACAGGCAACCAATGGACGGCTAGTCTGCCATTGGGTCTAAAAAACACATGCTGGCACTCATTTCAAACTCAAAACTTCTCCAACTGCACCAACCACTTCAAAGGCCTTTAAATAGACCCTCTTGGGCGTAAATTTGGAGGACATGTACAATTCAAAATTTTGAAGAGGAGCCCTGAAAAGTCAAACAACCTTTGCATCCAAGATTCCAAGTCCAAAACTTCTCATAACTTCCAGTAACTACCTTTTTTATAAGGTGAAATTCTCCCTGAACTCTGGAAAAACTTCCCAAAAACCTTTGAAATTGGTGCTTAACCCTCTGGAGTGTCCCTCCATAGGCTAAAATCAAGTACAGATAGTCTTTATAAACCTTTTTTTTAAACCCAAAATCCACGACTTTCAGGATATTTTTTTTTTTTTCACTATAAGGAGTATGGATGCCCTTGATCATATACAGTACAGTTGTGTGCATCGCCTTAGGCCTCATTTTGCACTGCCTCTTTTGCCCCAAAATGACATACGTTTGTAGGCACAAGAACCAACAATTCCCTTGGGTTATACAAAATTAACTCTTGATAAACAAGTCATGGGTTTCAAAGATGACCGTTTTCTCAAAAGCAAATTCCATTCACTAAATCATTTGGTAAAATCCATCCAAGTTCACTAGTAGAGGGAATTCAAAACCCTTACCAGCCACTACAGGAAGAAAAGAGGAGAACAATATGAGAGTTTTGGGGTACGAGATCTCTAAATTGGTCCACTCAATAAATCAATCCAAAAAGTGTGCAAAAATAGAAAATATGCAGCGGAAATAAAATCAGAAGCACACACCACAAGGACACCAGATTTTTACTTGGAAAACCTTAACCGGGTGAAAAACCATGGATCCAAACTGGATCTAATCAAGCACTATGAATCTCGCAATTACAAGAAACTCAGATTTCTCCCCCAGATATCCCCTACCTAAAGACTGAAGTTACCTTGTGTCGCTTCACGCTTCAACGACTTCACACCGCTGATTGCAACAGACCCAATCCAGCACTTGACTCCTCAAATCTTCTATGCAAGAAGATGATCTTCTACAAAGGAAGCAAAAGAACTTGGCAGCACAACTCCTTAATAAAAATCTAGAGAAGAATTATCTCAATTAAATCTCTAAATCAGAACTTGAGAGGTGAGGGATACTCTTAAATAGCCCTTGAGTCCTTTATATAGCCTTGAATTCGTACTTAAGTCTTCTAATCATAATCCACTTCAGAATATAATGTTTTCTCAAACTTCCACTCAGAGTTCGGATCAAACTGCACTTTCTGCACCACCCTCGCTCTAGCGAGGTGCCATTCTACCTCGGACCAGTTTCCCATTCTCGCTCGCTATAGCGAGAAGGAGTCTCGCTATAGCGAGAAGGAGTCTCCCTATAGTGAGAGCACATTCTGCTGTGTATCTTCATTTCAGCCACTTTTGTTGACCCTTCATGCAGCCCCTATTTTTTACTTTACAATCTCCCCCTTTTGGCAATTCTTGGACAAATCTTCCTAGAACAATACAATATAATCTACCCAAAAGAAAAACCCAAAATACATTGAATTTTAAAAGAAAAAATCAGCACGGTAGATCTTATATGGCCTTTGCTTGAACTTTTCAGATCTTGAATTGCCTTGGCTTGTAAAGCTCCCCCTGGCTTCATTCTTCTCCCCTTGTATTTGTCCATAATCGACAAACAAATATCATCATGCAGCTTCTGTCAATCTGGATGCAGTAGCTCTCCCTCGATTTCAACTCCCCCTGAATGTATTTTTGTAGCAGCATTGGGGGTGGGAGCTGAACCTCCTTGATCAGGGCTTTTTATATGTAGCCACCCACACTTGTGTAGTTTGAGCTTTCAGCACAGTGTGAGCAAATTCTTTTGGCAAATCAGATTTTCTAACTCAAATTGGAGTCGTCTTGGGTGGAGAAAATTTTTTCCGCCATTGCTTGGTCTTGGGTAGACTTTGCAGCTTTTTGCAATAGAGACGAATGTGTCATTTCTTTCCACAATAGTGACAAGTGGATGTGCGCGCAGCGCGTGACACATTCTTTTTCTTGAAACTACTCGACATGTTAGTAACATCTGCAGCATGTGGAATAGTATGTGCAACACTTGAAACAAAAATTGTTTTACCTTTAGCATTTGAAGTGGATGCACCATGATCATAATCGAGACCGTTTCTACCAAAAGGATACTTTTGACTACACAAGATGTTTGTAAGAGTCTTCGAACCAATGTTCATCTTGTTTAGCGAAGCTTGTTTCACTTTTAACTTAGATAGAGTGATCTTCAATCTTCCTTGCAAGTCTTGATTTTTAGCTTTTATTATCACTGTCTCTTTCTTCTGATTCACTATTTCTTTTTCAGCCTTCTCAAGTTTTTGACCATCAGTAGTCAAATTTTCAGCCATGCAATTTTTCTGACTTTCCAAACGATGAATCTGTTTCAGCGCTTGCTCTAATTCAATCTTCAATGCATAATTTTCTTCTTGAGCAGCCTTGAACTTGATAGTAAACTTGTTACCATACTTGGTCATCCTGACGCAATCAGCATATGTAGTATGGTATAACTCTTCATAATCGTTCTCTTGATTTGACATCTCATTATCATGATCTTTATCAGTTTCATTGTCAGACAAAGACTTAGCCATGAAAGCCACAAACTTGCCATTCACAGTTTCTGAAGAATTAACCTCAGGATCTTTTTCTTCTTCGGAAGATTCTTCATCCCAAGTTGTGTTGAGAGCCTTTTGCTTTGTACCCTTTTTCTTATTGGCACACTCATTAGCATAGTGGCCATAACCTTGGCACTCAAAACACTTTGTTCCTTTCGCAAAATCCTTCTTCTCAGATTTAGAACTCTTCCACTTGGCTTGTTTTGACTTCATGTACTTCTTGAAGCAATTAAACATTTCAGCCATATCATCTTCAGCCTCATATTCAGAATTAGACTCAATTTTCTTTTCAGGCTTCTTTCTTGATTCATTGCTAGTTTTCAAAGCAATACCTTTCTCTTTAGATTTTCCTTTATCCAAACGGTTTGCTTCAAAGGTTTGAAGATTTCCAACAAGCTGGTTGACCTTGAGGGTATCAAGATTCTTATTTTCTTCAATAGCATCAACTTTAGTATCGAACCTCGAAGGTAAAGACCTCATAATTTTCTTGACAATCTTGTTTTTTGGAATTTCCTCACGCAAAATGAGAACAGAATTGACAATATCATTCAGCCTTGCATAAAATTGATCGAATGTCTCATCTTCTTCCATCACAATGGTTTCAAATTCTTTAGTCAATCTTTGCAATTTAGATTGCTTCACCGTGTCTGTACCCTCATAAACTATCTTTAAGACTTCCCATGCTTCTTTTGCAGTTTTGCAGGTGGAAATCCTGCGAAACTCTTCAGCAGACACTCCATTGTATATACCATTCAAGGCCTTGTTATTACAATTGGAGGCATGCTTCTCATCCTTAGACCATTGGGCTTTATGTTGAGAAATAGTTTCCCATCAGCCACAATTGTTGGTTTGGAGTAGCCCTCCTCAACAATATCCCAAACATCATCATCAATGGACTTAAGGAACCCAATCATCCTTTGCTTCCAATATGCATAATTAGAACCACCTAGCAAAGGGGACTTTGTAGTTGATGTCCCTTCTTGATTGAGTACCAGTCTAGAAATCTCTTGAGATCAAACACAGTAATTTAGTGCAACCTTCTCTGATACCAATTGAGAGTTTTGGGGTACGAGATCTCTAGATTGGTCTACTCAATAAATCAATCTAAAAAGTGTGTAAAAACAGAAAATATGCAGCGGAAATAAAATCAGATGCACACACCACAAGGACACCAGATTTTTACTTGGAAAACCTTAACCGGGTGAAAAACCACGGATCCAAACTGGATCTAATCAAGCACTATGAATCTCGCAATTACAAGAAACTCAGATTTCTTCCCCAGATATCCCCTACCTAAGGACTGAAGTTACCTTGTGTTGCTTCACGCTTCAACGACTTCACACCGCTGATTGCAACAGACCCAATCCAGCACTTGACTCCTCAAATCTTCTATGCAAGAAGATGATCTTCTACAAATGATGCAGAAGAACTTGGCTCTAGAGAACTTGGCAGCACAACTCCTTAATAAAAATCTAGAGAAGAATTATCTTAATTAAATCTCCAAATCAGAACTTGAGAGGTGAGGGATACTCTTAGAATAGCCTTTGAGTCCTTTATATAGCCTTGAATTCGTACTTAAGTCTTCTAATCATAATCCACTTCAAAATATTAAGTTTTCTCAAACTTCCACTCAGAGTTCGGATCAAACTGCACTTTCTGCGCCACCCACTGCACTTTCTGCGCCACCCTCGCTCTAGCGAGCATCACCCTCGCTCTAGCGAGGTGCCATTCTGCCTCGGCCCAGTTTCCCATTCTCGCTATAGCGAGAAGGAGTCTCGCTATAGCGGGAGCATATTCTGTTGTGTATCTTCATTTCAGCCACTTTTGTTGACCCTTCATGCAACCCCTATTTTTGACTTTACACAATCAGCCAGTATAGTCAGTTGCTGACCACTGCACTGTGATCGTCCATTAACCTTATCTTTGGTTATTTTGTTAGATTTTATATCTTTTATGTAATTTAGTCAATTGAGGTAATCTAAGGTTAGATGGGGGAATTGTAAAAATACAAATATAAACAACATGCACCCATAAAAGGCCGGAGCATTCAATCCTATGTAATACAAATGTGAGAAAATGAATGAAATAACAAGTATTTTTGTCGATCTCTAATTTTTTGTTTCTGATTTGGATTTTTTGTTAATTATATTTCAAACTTTCACAATCCTCAACATGGATATCAACAACCAAATTAATATATATATATATATATGATTTTTGGGCGATTTGATTTGGAGATTGAGGTTCAATTTGACAATTGGTTGCTCAATTGAGGTTCCTTATCTCATGCCTTGCAAAGATTTAGGTTTCTTTATGAAGACCTTAGTATAATGACACATTAAAATCTCATTTTAATATGCGTGGATCCCACTATTCAATTGAGCACATGATAGAATTGTGACTAGGTGATGATGAGGCCAATCCCATTCTTTGCAGCTATTATATGTGAGCTTGTATATCCTTGGCATCTATAATGGACCCCACATAATGATAATCCAAACCGTTTAAAATGAATATTAGCCCCTCTGCTTACATATATTAAAACTTAATTTCAATATATGTGGATCCCACCGTTCGATTGAGCGTATGATGGAAATGTGATTAGGTGGTGATGAATACAAGTTTGACTCTCTGTTTGCATCTATTATATTTGAACTTACCAGTCTTCAGGAATCTATCATGGGTCTCACATATTTATAATCTGAGCTGTTCAAATCAATTTCAACCACTCCAATGATTAAATTTTCATTTTAATATGCGTGGATCCCACTATTCAATTGGGCATATGATAGAATTGTGACTAGGTGATGATGAGGCCAATCCCATTCTTTGCAGCTATTATATGTGAGCTTATAGGTCTTTGAGCATCTATAATGGGCCCCACATAATGATAATCCAAACCGTTTAAAATGAATATCGGCCTCTCTACATACATATATTAAAACTTCACTTCAATAGATGTGGATCCCACCGTTCAATTGAGCGCTTGATGAAATGTGATTAGATGATGATAAATACAAGTTTGACTCCCTATTTGCATATATTATAGTTGAACTTACAAGTCATCAAAAATCTATCATGGGTCCCACATAATTATAATTTGAACCATTCAAATCAATTTCAACCACTCCAATGACATATATTAAAATTTCATTTCAATAGATGTGGATCCCGCCTTTTCAATTGAGCACATGATAAAAGTGTGATTAGGTCATGGATATGCTTAGTTTGCAATTGTGATTAACTAAAGTATTCCTCAATTCTTTATTTAATAAATGTTTAATTTATAATTTATAGTCTTTATTGTTTCAATATGTAAATTTTGGGATTAGAAAATTATGAAACTCAAATTATGGATTTCAATTTGGGCTTAAGAATTTTTGGAATTGGGAGTGTTTTGATTCTAGGATTAGGAATTTATGAAACTCAAATTAGGGATTTCAATTTTGGGTTAGTGGTTTCTAAGATTGGAAATAGGGCTTCTCAATTGATAATGTTGGGTTTATTTTAAGAAAGATATAATTTAGCACACTTTTTAATTTATTTTCTATTAGAAAATTAATGGAACGTAGAAAATATGTGAAATATTTTTTATATTTTATGATTGTTAATTCTAATTTAAAGATTTATTCTAAGAACGATAAATTTAGCAATTTCGAAATCTAATTTCTATCTAAAAATAAGTAGAAACTCTATTTTGTGATTGTTGCACATGACGATAGCATTCTCCCTGTTGGTGATTATATTTAAGCATATAGAGGTCTTTTCTAAAAAATAATGTTGTATTTTAGATATCGGATAGTCTACACATATGAAACAAATTAATTTTTTATTTTTATTTATAAAAAAAAATAATTTTCGTATATGGGTTTTGTTGACCATACTAAGCACTGAGATAGGGGTGCTCATGCACTGGGTTGGCTCAAGCCGAACCAAGGACCAGCTTGATTTGGTTTGGGCTTTAGCCTTAGGTTTTGATACACAAGCCAAATTTAGACCTAAGATCTATGTAGGTTTAAGATTCGGGTCGGACTTGGATTCAATGGCAAAGAGCCCAAAGCTCGGCCGGACCTAAATAATATAGACAATTTAATAAAAATATATTTATTTTTTTACAATAAATAGTTTATTTAAATATTATTTGTTGGCGATTCATCGCTGGATTTCGCTTCCAATTTTGAATTAATTTGGTTTTATCTTCTCAAATAAGAAGTGCCATACATGATATAGATTCCTTAATCCTTATCAAGGGTGATCATAGACTAGCCTCGTCTAAGTCCAAACCGGGCTTGGATTTACTGGTAAACAACACCAACCCTGTCTGGCCCTAAAAGGATACATAATTTAAGAAAAAATTAGATTTTTTTAAAATGGAGGTGACTCCAATACATACCCATTCATATACATACATAGAGCCTAACCAGCTCATCTTCAACTTTAAGTAGTAAGAAAAGGACATTTTTAAAAAATTAATAAAACATGATCATCTACCCGGGCCTAACCTTTTTCAAGTGGGTCAGGCTTCGGCCAAGCAATTATGTCTTGAGTCACAAAAGGGCCGAGCTTAGGCCAATGGTCTAAAAATGGGCCGGGCCTGGATATTGCACTGCCCGCATAAGTCTGCCCCAGCCCAGGCCATGAACACCCATATTATTAACCTTTCATACCTCAATTTTGAATACCAAAGTATCACATAATGTAGACTCTCCATCTATAATAGTTATTTTTTCTTCCCATCATATATAATGCTGTTTTACTTCTTTTAGCTTTTTTATTTTTTTGAAATCTAATATAATCGTTCTCATCATCTAAGCAACGAGCACGGCAAGGGCAAACCCAGGAAATTCAACTTGGGGGGCTTTATGTAAGAGAAATATTGGGGAAAGGGGCAAATGTAAAAAAAAAAAAACACATTAATTTTTAGAAATTGCAGGGGTTTTTAAGAAACTTTAACCTTTTTTAGGCATGGGTGGGGGCTTCAGCCGCCGGACCCATGAACTTGGGTCTGCCCCTGAGCACGGGCATATTGATTAATCCAGATAGGCGCTACAAGAAATATGAATCTTAGCAATGGAAAATCTGTTTTTAGCTGCAGTTTTTTTCACCAATAATAGTCAGCTATGAGTCATTAAGTTCTCACCGTTAAAATCTTTGGAAAAGTGTCACGACCCGGGCCCAAGATGAATTCCTCAAGCCAAACCTTCTTTTGAACCTAAAACCCAAAATCAATCCACAAAATAAACTTCTTGTGCATTCTTTGGGCCATAACCATTCTATCTCAATAAATAAAACATGGAAGTGCTGAATTCAACTCAAATACTTACTTGTAGCTTCTTTGGTGGAAATCTTGAGATCTTCTCAAGCTCAAACTTCAAGAAAGTAAGAAAAGAGATGAAGAAGAGGATGGTGAAGATAGATTCCCTCTTCACACACTTGTCAATTCTCTAAATCACCCCTCAATGAAGAGAACTTGGAAGAAAGAAGAAGAAGAAGAGAAAGGGAAGAAGAGAGAGAGCTGCTGGGATGGATGAACTCAATTGAGTTCATCATTATCTTATAATCCCAATTTTTGCGTTGAACCCCCTCTTATTTCTCTAATTACAATTGAAGTCAAATGAATGGTCATTTGAACCAATTCACGTCGAATGGAATCGTCACATTTATGTAAGTTAACGTACTTCTCGAGATATACGTGTGAGTATCAAGAGTTTCCATATTCGACGAAATACGTATAACTTTGTATTTACGAAAAAGTCCTTACATCGCATGGTTTAGCCTAAAACCATTTCAATTCATTCGGAACCTTCACTATTCTTTTCATCAAGTTCAATTTGACCATTTGAGCCAAATTCTAAATCAATTTAGCCATTAATCAACATTAATTCAATAAAACATGTTGAATTAGCATTAATCCCGATTAATTAGAGTTAATCTTAATTAACTCGGGACAGGGTGTTACAAAAAGCTTCCGGGGCATAAATGCTACTTTTTATTGCGGAAAAAAATTTAATTCTAAGTTTTTAGTAAGCCTCTATTTTACTACTTAATTTATTATTATATTATTTAACTTTTTAGATTTTTGCTATTTTTTTCTTTTATGAAATTGGGATTATGACTTTTATTGTGGGTATGACTTTTGGCTTAAAGTTTCTAAGATTTATCTTATCAAACAAGAAGTGTCCTATACATCTTGGATTTCTTAATCCTTATCAAGGAGGAGTGATCATAGACCGAACTGGCCTGAGTCTGACCCGGACTATCCTACTTTGGGCTGAGCTTGAGCCTTAGATTTTGGCATGTGGGAGGGGTTTAGATTTAGTGGTTGAGAGCTTGAACCTCCAGTACAGCCCGAATAAGATACACAATTTAAAAAAAAAAAATCATTTTAGACACGAACACAAAACCTAATCAACTAAGCTCTAGCTTTAGATGGTAGGTAAAAGAAATTTTTTCTTAATAAAAACATGATTCACCTAGGCTCGGGCTTAACCTTTTTTTAGGCAGGGCGAGTTTTGGCCAAGCACTCATGTCATGAGTTGGGCTAGGGACGGGCTTGAATATTGCACAACCCACCCCAACCCGCGCCATGACCACCTCTATTATCAACCTTTCAGTTAAAATTCTGCCATTGATTAAATTTGTGAAGTCATGTATGGAGAGGGCTATCTGATGTAGGTGCAACAAATTTAATTGGATCCACTTAGGGGTGTACACATATCGGATTGGTGCGGATTGGGCCAAATCCGTCACCAATCCGTTATCTACAGATTGACGGATTTGGAATCCGTCACCAATCTGTGGTTGTTAAAATTCGATCTGATCCAATCTGTGGAGGAACGGATTGGATTGGATTAATCCGTTCAATCTATTCATGTACATTACATGTTACAAAAAAAAAAGAAAAAGAAAAAGAAAACCCATGACGAATTTAATATTCTTCTTTTGAAGCCACGAAGCAGCTTCTTTAGTTTTATTTTCTGATTTCTGCACATCCACTCTCAAACTTTTGACCTAGTGGATGATTAGTACATAAAAGGAAACAATAAAATTACTTTGTTTATAGGTAAGAACAAATTATATTAAAGCGAGAGCAACAAAACAACCAACCGTGTAACAAGAATTAAAGGGGCATGAGAGTTGTATTCCCTTCACCTAAAAATCAATACAAATGTATGACCGAGCATAAAATAATGAAAAGAAATTCTTGTACTTGCATGGGCTTGTAATTTTAAAACTTATTGGTTCAAAAGATCATTTGTCTTCTTTAGGCTGTCAACAATACCTCTAGAGAATACATTTAGACATCTTAATTTATATTTAGACCTCTTATATATTTTTTTATTTATATTTAATGTCAACGGATCGGATCGGATTGAATCCTCGGATCGAGGGTGAAATCCGCCACCGATCCGGTGCTAACAGATTACAAAATTTTTAATCCATCACCAATCCGTATACCTTCGGATCGGATAAAAATCCGTGGATTGGATCAGATCAGATTTATGGATCGATGGATTTTTTGTACACCCCTAGATCTACCCACTGATACCATTTATCACTTAGAAATGGATCTTAGAAATTTTGGGGATCCATTTGTGAAAGATTGTAATGGAAACATAAGGTTGACTAGTTTGGATAGAGTTTCTAAATAGGATGCTGGGGTTGATACAATCGCACAAAGACTTAACATTCTCACCCGAACAGCTTCATTTTTCATTTCAAATCTACTCCAAGAATAGACTGGAAACAAATCATATCCTGTTTCAAATATTAGCCAAACTGACTATATCGCTTAATCAAAACGTCTGTTATCATTAATTACTTCTGCTCAAGTTATACAATAAACTCTCAATATCAAACTTCACAACATTATAAATTCATAATGATATCATTTTATTATTTATTATTTATGTAAACATTTTAAGTACTTATATTTTATTGGATGGACAGTTAGATTGCATATGTGGTTAACTAAAGTATATTTTTTACTTATTTATTGATTGAATGTTTAGTTTAATTGTATTTACTGTCTCATTATGTTAATATGTAAATTTTTAATTACTAAAAAAAATAAAATTAAGCGACCGTGCTCGCTAGTATACTTTCAAAAAAGAGCTAATTCCCAAATTACATTAATTGGAAAACATTTTCATGCCATGTGACCCTTTTTATTCCCGCAGGAAATAATATAGATGGCCTCAACCAATAAAAAAAAAAAGAAGGTTTGGCTACCAATCCATCATCTGGTTAAGCTGGAGCAAAGGAAAACCAAGAAAGATTGCAGCAAAATAAGTCCAATCATCGATTTAGGCTTACACCATTCATCATATGGAAAAAAAGCTTAATTTGATCCAATCATTGCAGCCATTGATGAAGGAGATTAAAATGGAGGGGCTAAAGACTGGTTATCGGAAGCTACAACACCAAACCAGGTTTCTCTTTAGAATTGAACCTAATAATCACCTCTCCCCTCCCCCACTCCAACCCACCCCACTTCACTGGGTTTCCACTTTTAAAATATGCTTCAGTATTTTGTGCCTGATATAACATTAGGCAGTATAGTACAATCATATGTTTTATGCCTAACATAACATTCTCCCGGGGATATAACTGAAATCAAACCTATCGAACAAGTAAGTAGAATAAGGAAAAAAGCCCAAAATCACATATAGTCAAATCAAATAATCTTTTTCTCCATTAATGGTGTCAGTCAAATCATTTAATCTTTTTCTCCATTAATGGTGCTTATCACCACTTGAGCGTTCAAAGAATATGGATCGCTCTTGCTTATGCTTCTTTTGAGGCGACAAATCGTAGTCCTTTGGAAGCACATACACCATATAAAGATTCATTACAAAGCATTACACTCACAAACGCAAATTTAACTTTAGATGTGTTAAACACAATATTTGAAAAGACAAAAATCTCATCCCTGCTATCCTGGTCCAAAATTCTGCGATATGCTTCTCATTATGGAGGGTGGGATTCTCCTGCTGTTGCTCAGAAGCACTAACCATGTTCTTGGACGATAAAATAGCTTTCATGGGATTGAGATTCTTACCTTTAAATTCAGTTTCATTTCACGCCCTCCATAGAGCCCACCGTAAGAAGATTAGAGGGAGAAGAGGGAGGTTTTCTATTATCTAATTATATATGTGTACAAATATAAAAGGGATATGCCTATTTATAGGCAAAATAACCTCGTAAAAGAGGAACCCTAATTCTAACCCTAACTTATCTTAAGTGGGCATCCACTAAAGATCCAGATCCTATAATACTCCCTCTTGGATGACCACCATTCAATGATAGTTGCATCATTAAAAACCTTGCTAAGGAAAACCCAATGGAAAGAAACCAAAGTGAAGGAAAAAATAGTACAACATTCTTCAAGATCATTAAACTAGTGTTGGACGTGCATAATGCTGCATCGATAAAACCTTAACTAGGAACACCCAGTGAGATAAAGCCTAATAAAGAAAAAATAGTATAGCGCACAAATATCTTGAGTAGTATACTTTAGGATGCCCCCTTGATAAATCACTCTCTCTGATGACAACAACTATTCACATAGTTTGATGATGAACTCTAAGCATGCCAATCTCATATGCAAACTTTTGGAATACTGATTTTGGTAAAGATTTTGTAAACAAATCAGCCCAGGTTGTTATTTGTTAGTATTTTTGGTGGCTAATTCATGGTTGGACAAAATTCTGGGTCAATTGAGTTGTATTTTCTATTGTATTTTAGAATGGACTGTGGTTGTGGCACCGATAGAGCTGAACTGACGAAGATTGAAGACCGGGCGAATCAACCCAAGTCCAATCGATCGGAGCCTATGTCCGATCGATCAGACAGTGGATGCGCTTCAGTTATTTGCTCTGTCCGATCAATCGGATGCACTGTCTGATTGATTGGATAGGCGGCGCAGAAACGGGAAAGTCTTCTTTTCTGATTTGGAATTGTTTCCTTTTGAGACTTGTCTTTCCAATTTTAGTCCTACTTGTGCACTAAGTCTAAGGCACGAATTTGGGGCTATATATACGGTATTGCTCTCAACTCTAAGGGACACCACACCTTTCATTAATCTGAGTCAGAGATATCTAAGAGAGAGATCATTTTTCTAGAGCCATTTAGAGATTGTTTTGAAGGGCTATTGTAGAAGGTTGCTGCTGCTTCTGCTTTCTTGTAGGAGATAGTTCATCTTGACTGACAAGGTGCGAGGAAATCAACTAAGGAGAACGGGCACGGTGGATGTCGTGTCAGTGGATTCTTTACAAGAATAACTACAGTCCTTAGGTCGAGGTATAGACTGAGGTAAAGGGGCTTGTGAGTATATCTTGTAACTGTTCGTGGACTTTTGATTTCTGGTTCGTGGTTTTTCTCCTTGGAAGGGTTTCCATCCTAAAATATTGTGTCTGCCTTCTTGTGGTGTGTGATTGGTAGATAACTAGTTCTATATTCTGATTGGTTATTTCCGCTGTATATTGATTGGTTAATTTGGAACTAACATATCCATTCTGTTGCCACTGCAAAAACTTGCAATTGGTATCATAGCGGGTTACACTATTTTATTGTGTAGATCATATTTTTGCTAGGATGGATAACTACCGTGAAGACACTTCAACCAATAAGCCTCCTCTGCTAGATGGTTCTAATTATGCTTATTGGAAAGTCAGAATAGTTGCCTTTTTAAAAGCCATAGATCAGAAAGTTTGGAAATCTGTTGAGAAAGGTTATTCCTTGCCCAAAGTCACTACTGCTAGGACAACCAGTCTTAAATCTGAAGAGCAGTGGACTAAGGATGAAGAATTGACAACCACTTGCAACTCTAGGGCTTTGATTGCTATTTATAATGGAGTTAGCATGTCTGAGTTTTGCAGAATTTCTACATGCACTACTGTAAAAGAAGCTTAGGATATTCTACAGACTGTGCATAAAGGGACTGACACTATTAAACAGTCGAAACTTAACAAATTGTATACAGCTTTCGAAACCATAAAGATGGAAGATGATGAAACTTTTGATGAGTTCAATTCGATAGTGAATGATACTTTTACTTTGGGAGAGCCAATTCCTGAAAATAGAATTGTGAAAAAGATTTTACGGTCTCTTCCAGAAAGGTTTGATGCAAAGGTTGTAGCCATGGAGGAGAATAAAAATCTGAATGTTCTCAAAGTTGAAGATTTGGTTTGTAAGGTCCGCGACCTTACTAGGTCAGTTGGGCCTAATAGTAGGCTCGATGACCCGTTTATTTTGTATTTATTATAATTATTGTATTGCTAGATAAATAGGTGGGTTTAGTTCATGAACGAGTTTCTTTTAGCATTAGAATAGTGTTTGTATAGTTTCGTGCGATTCCGAGTTTGTTTGATCATAGTAGGGGGTATTTTGCAATTTAGGGAAAATTGAGTGTTTTTCAGGAAAATTTCAATCGCCATGATTTTGGGTTCGTTGGAAAGGTCTCGTCGCGCTGATCATTTTTGTCTCTTGGCTCGTTGCGATCCGACGATCAGAAACCCTTCAAGTGGTCTATTTTTTCACAGGACTCACTTAATGGCAATTTAGTCTTCTTTTCTCCCTTCTTCTCTTAAACAGGGATTAACCCTAATCGTATCCCAAAACTCTGCAACGAAGGAACTCCAGCAGTCTCTTCATCTTCCTCATCTTCTCAAGCCCAGAACTCTACTCGGGAGAGATCATCTCCGCGATTCGAACCTCACGTCTTCTTCCTCGCAATCTCCTCTTTCCATTGATCCTAGTTTAGTAAGATTTCCCTCACCCTCATCTTTTCATTCATCTTCTCTTTTGGTTAGATTTAGGTTGTTCTTGATCTTTTTCTTTCATTCCTTCTCCTTTGCGTGTTAGATTACTTTTGAGCGGGATAGATCGTAGTTTTTTGTGGTAGAAAGCTTCTTCCCATGTTTTCCCCCAATTTCATCTTCTTCTCGGTTGAGGCAAGTAGATTTGCATTATATAATTGATCATGTGTATATGTTTCTTATTGATTGGCTACGTTTCCTTGATAGATTACCTTAATTCCAAGCTTGTTTATGTTATTGATTTGGGATTCATATGTTAGATTAGTTTTAGGGATTTGGGTTGGATTAAATGATTAAATTGGTAGCCTTTAGATGTGTTTAATTTGTTGGAAATGATGGAAATGTTGAATGGGTTGAATGGGGAGCATGGAGGCTCAGTGTGTGTAGGTTAACCATTGAATGGCTTGAGAAAGAATGCTGAAAATGACCCAATTTCGGGGTTCCAGTGCAGTGCCGATTGACCGGACGCTCTGTCCGATCGATCGGACAGGGTTTCTATCCCAGTTAACTGAGACAGTTCACTGTCCGATCAATCGGACAGAAAACATGTCTCGGTTAACAGCTTTCTGGCACTGTCCGATCGATCGGACAGCTCTGTCCGATCGATCGGAGAGTAAATTTTTGACAAAACTTGGAAACTTTGGAGACTTATAACTTTTAATCCGCTAGTTGGATTTCTATGTATATATATACCGTTGGAAAGCCCTTGAGATGTAGAATCCAATCGTTCTGGTTTCATTATGATTGGAGATCTGGAAGTGATGAAAATACTTGCTTGCTGTAGATTATGTCTCCAAATGGATAGAGGCGATTCCAACCAGAACGAATGATCGTCACGTAGTTATCAAATTTATTAAAGAAAACATATTTTCTAGATTTGGTACCCCCAGGGCAATTATCAGTGATGGTGGGAGTCATTTTTGTAATAGCACCTTCGAGAATCTCATGAAAAAATATTCTATCACTCATAAGGTTGTTACTCCGTATCACCCACAGACTAGCGGACAGGTGGAAGTGTCCAATAGGCAAATAAAGCAAATTTTGGAAAAGACAATCAATCCTACCCGGGAAGATTAGTCTTTAAGATTGATAGACGCTTTATGGGCTTATCGGACTGCCTATAAAACCCCAATTGGAATGTCTCCATATCGATTAGTCTTTAGGAAAGCTTGTCATCTGCCGGTAGAATTGGAGCATAATGCTTACTGGGCCATCAAAATGTTCAATTTTGATTTGCCTAAAGCCGGTAACCTACGCAAGTTGCATCTCATTGAGCTGGAGGAACTTAGAAATGATGCCTATGAGAATGCCAAGATTTATAAGGATCGGATGAAGAAAAACCATGATCAAACTATTTTGAGGAAATCCTTTGAACCAGGCATGAAATTCTTCTGTATAATTCTCGCCTACATCTTTTTCCAGGAACACTGAGATCCCGCTGGACTGGACCCTTCATTGTGCGCACTGTCTATTTTCATGGGGTAGTTGAGATCGAGAACCCCAAGAATGGGGATGGGGATGTTTTTAAAGTCAATGGCCAGAGGTTGAAGCCTTTTCTGGAACTTAAGGGCAAGGATGTCGAAGAGACCCTTCTTTAGGACCTTGTATATGTTGCATAAGTAATTTTCAAGGTCACATCGGGTCCACAACGTGAAACTTAGTGCTGGTTGGTAGGCATCCCAATATTCATTTTTGGCATCACCCCATGGTTAGGCGTTCAATTTTTTTTTCCTTGTCCATTTATCATTTCACATTTCGCATTGCATATCATTGAGGACAATGTTTGGTTTAGGTTTGGGGGTGTGGCACTACATTGCACACATGTATTTGCCTGTAAATATTTAGTTTAAAAAAAATCAAAAATTTTTCAAAAAAAAAAAAAAACCAAAAAAAAAAAAATCCAAAAATTTCCATAGGATTTTAGCTTGTTAATAAGTTTTGAAATCTTAGTTTAGCATACTATCCAAATCCTAAAAAAAGAGTGTCACAAAGTCAAGTCTTGGAAAAATTCTTGCACATTTAGCCACATGAGTATAGTCCAAGTGAAGCATGGACACATCTGAGTGACCCTGACAAATTACTAGTGGAGACTAAACCAATTGAGTGTAGAGCCTTTCTATTCCTCCAGGGTAAGGACTCTTCTGCGCTAATTCCGAGTAGAATGAAGAGCTACTCAAACTCGTAGTTTTCAACACACTTTTTTTATCTCATTAGTGCCTTTTTTTTTTTCCAGCCATTGAGGGTATCATCAAAATTGCAAAATAACCTTGACTTGTAGCTTGTGAGCACCTTTCTGGACCTGGTAAAGTGATAATAGGCAATCTAAAATTAAAACCCCATGGCCATTAAAAACCTACCCATAAAAATATTTCCATAGTAACCCTTTTTTGAACCTTTATCCTTTATGCATTTTTCCTTAAAAATTCTCAAAGCCTTTACGCCTAAATAAAAAGCCTTCATCCCATTATTTTTTAGAAGTGTTAGGAAAAGATGAAGAAAGAAGGAAGTGTGTATTGTTGATACTTCACATGATCTATCCAAGGAAAAAGTTCTCAAAAAAAAAAAAAAAAAAAAAAAAGAAGAAAGTTGAAATTCATGAAAAAAAAAAGAAAATGAAAAAAAAGATAAAAAAAAAGGGGTGAAGACGAATCAAAGAAAAATCCTTCAAAGAAAACTTAAGATCTTACCTTCTCAGAAACCCTAAAGCCTCATTTTCCATATTTTTACCAAACCCTTTCCCCTAACCCCATTACAACCAATAAAAGACCTATTGGATTTCATGAAAAGTTAGGATGTTAAACAAGTGAGAAGTTGAGTGAGCATTTTCACCCTCAGTTAAATGGTTGCTCTTTCCATGAGATAAATTTTCCAAAAATTCTTCGTTCTCAAAAGATATGTGAGTCCTTTTGCCTTACCAATATTCACATATAAGAGTGATAAGTCAGAAAATCTAAGCGATTTTATTTTCGAGAGTATGACTGTGAGGCTGAAGTCAAAACGAATGGATTGTGAAGGTGAACAAAGTTGTGTTTTCCTAGAACCCAAAACTGTACAAGTGTTGGCTAAACTCATTCAAATACACTCTGGGACTTGAGCATCATTGAAAGATTTTTAGCAATTGGATAGTGTTCTAAACTTGCTCTGATTTTTATTAGCTTGCTAAAAACCTGAGGATATCAATAAAAAGAATTTTGTGGGATTTGTTCGCTAAAAACCCTCACGAGACAAAACTCGTCCACTAGGAGAAACTTAGGGGTTTAAATGGCTTGTTGTACGAGCTAAGTGCAGCCGCGATTCCTGGGAAAGTGAGTTAGAACTTTTTATTATTTTTTGCATATAGTTAGTTTTCTTTTATTTTGCTCGGGACTAGCAAAATATAGGTTTGGGGGTGTGATGAGTTCACAAAAGATACACTTTTATAGCATTATTTTATGAGTTTTCAAAGATAAAAGAACTCAAAACACTACTTTTAGCATAAAAATCATAAAGTTCCTCTCCATCATCTTTGCTCATATCTTTCCATTATAGATGGTCATTTGTATGCATTTATATGAGTTCCAATGGCTTCCATACTCTCAATTATATTAATTTCTCTTTGTAGGAGTTAATTGAAGGTTAATTTGAAGATTAAAGTTGAGATTCAAGAATCAAAGAGAGTTATGATAAGTTTGGAAGGCAATTGGATGAAAAAATAACAAAGTTAGGCCAATAATAAGAATGAACATGATAGACCTGGGTTGGTATTTTGACCATATCTTTTTACTCGGGTGTCCGATTAAGGTAATCTCAGAAGCATTGGAAAGCTTGTCAAATCATATTTCACAATATTTTTCCCAATTCGGACGTTTCGGGGGTCAAAATCATACATCAATCTGGTGACTGTTTTCTAACACGAGAATCACATCCATATGTTCATATTTCCATTCTTGTGAAGTCCCACATTGGAAAGAAACCAAAAGAGAGCAAGGCAAATGTTTCTATATAAGGAAGGGAGCTCTAGGCATTAGATACACAAGCAAGGAAAGCCTCCTCCTCTTTACTTAAGCTATTCATGTAATTGAGAGCAAATTGTAGAGAGAGTGAGGAAAGCCTTGTAAAATTAAAGATTTGGAATGGAATTGAAAGCTTCTTCTCCAATGGGTGGCTAATTCCTTTGATTGGATCTTCTAGGTGAAGCTAAGTTGATCATATTCCTTTTGCTTATGCTCTTTCTTTTAAATTCCCTTGTTTATGTGCTTAATATGTTAGAGTAGATTTTTCTCCATTGCATTGTGCAACCTTCCATGCTTAGTTTCTTTATTAGCATTCTTTTTACTATCTATGCTTAGGTTTGATAAATCTTGCTTAGGAGTTAATATATTTTGATGGTTTATGCTTATTTTTTATAGATAGTCATTAGGAATCTTTTCTTTTATGAAGGGAAGAAAATCTTAGCTACTAGATTGTTAATTTCTATCTTAGAGCTTTAAAGTTATATTCTCCAAATCTAAGCATTGATTTGTAATTAGATTTGAGTATTAATTTTTTTTGGAAAAGAGAAGAGCATAAGTGTTGGATTAGTGTCACTCAGTAGATTCTAGACGATTCAATCTATCCATTAGTATTGCTTGTTGTTTGTTTTACTTACTTTAGTTTGATTCTATTCACACTCCCACACACTTATTCACTAGTTTTAATTCTCACACTCCATTTCTCTATTATTCACACCATCAATTCCACATTTGATTTTACACCACTTTAGCATATTTCTTTATCTCCATCCACTCATTTTCTATCTTTCACTTGTTATTTTCACACACTTATTCATTTGATCTATTTAACATTTCTCCATTATTCTTGTATTGACCTTGTTATTTTTCTTTTGTCATTAACTTTGTTACTAACATTGCTCTTGGTTTGTTCTCATTTTTTTTTACTAACTTCTCTTTGTTATCTAGTTCTAGTTTTCTTTTAGCTTGCATTTTTTTATTTTTCCTTGTTATTATCTAGTTTCTTGTTTCCGTTGTTATTTTCATTTGCATTTGTTAGCTATATTTGAGTTGATACTCCTTTTCATAGATCATTGTTATTTTCTTTGTAACGATTATCGTGGGAACGATATTCGGACTTCCATAGTCTATATTACTTGAGACAACCGTATACTTGCGGGAAAATATGCATCACCAACCATGTCACGTCCCCCGAACCCGATTAGAAAATAAACCGGATCCGGGGAGTGAAATTTAAGGCTAATTAAAAATTTTGTCCTTTAGGCCTAAGGATCGTAAGTCCGCTGTGAGGATATTACATTTCAAACCTCAAGTATATAACACTGTGCGAAAATCATACAATTCGAGGCATAATTTCAATATCAAGACAATGAATAATCCATCTCCTTTATTAATTTAAAATTGTAAAGAGTAAATAAAGCTAATCAAACGATTAATTTAATTACAATGGCCAACCCAATAACTAAGGCCATTAAATACCATAGAATCATAGAAAGAAAGATTGAACAATGATAATCAATAAAAGAATAATAAAATCTAATAAATGTTCCCAAGTGAGTCTTTCTCGTGCCAGAAGTGATGACCCTACTCTACATCATCGGCACGCCACTCTCGTCTGCTGGTTGGAGATCCTTTGGGATCTCCTCACCTGCCTGGTCGTCATAGTAGTACTCACCTGGGGTGTCTACACACCAAGGAACAGAGTCAATAACATGTTGAGCTATAGATTAGCAACATATAAATGAACATGACATGCATCAAGTATCAGAATAATGACAGGTATAATAGTCATGAGAATAGAAGGAACAATACTAGGCATAAAGCATGAATAAACAACCATAAAAAACAATAACAGGAATCCTAACAACACTAACAATTACCACTATACAAGCAATGCAATACAAGTAACAAGAAGGAGACTCTGAGGATTTCCAAGCCATCTCCCGGGGTACCAGTAACAATCCAATTCGGACTACTGATACCAAAGTCCGACTCCAGGGGGATCCAAGCTCCCAGTCTTGGGAATAGTAGCACGATCCAAGCCCGCTCCCAACTATTCAACGCCATGGACGCCGTCCAAAGCCAACTGCCCACCCCGATGTCCGAGTAACCGGCCCATCAATAAATCCTCAAACTGTAGTTTGCCATGATATGCAAATAATAATAATAAATGGTGTTGACACTAGGAACCCAAGACAAGCAAGTCTGGCTAGCTCAATATACAAGACATGCTCAGAGGGATTATCTCATTCGAGCCAATACAGGACAAATCCAATCTCATGATAATCCCTTCAATCTAGCTAGTCATGTTTATCAATTACATGACACAGGGTCCTAAGGTACACTCTAAGTCAAGTCCATATCCTAATTCTACAAGAGTTTATGTTTCATAATTAATTAGGTATATTATGCCAAGAGAGTGTACAAAGAGCAATAACAACAGATACGATTCATAAGTCAAGGAGGAATTACGAACCAAACCTAGGCAAGCGGTGCCATTCATGTATTGTACTATTTTAACAGAGTGCGTAGGGAAAATTGATTCAATGATGCTTTTAGGAGAATTCCTTGGTGTACAATCATGTTAAGCATCTGTTGGAACAATTCCATACGTATTCGGTTAACCCATGCATACTACATGAATACCTAGATACCCAATCGAAGCACACCAAGCCACGCACTACGATTTTAATCCCATTAATGGTCTGGTGAGAGTAGGTTCATGGTTTCCAACATCTAAGGCCCAAGCCTAGGTTACCGGTCTCATTTCTAATAGCATCGAGTTCAAAGGCATCATGTTCCTCCGTGTAATTCTGCCTAATTTCTGACAACGCTCACAGTGCAAATAAAAGGTGTGACAATCCTTGAAAAGGGTGGGCCAGTAAAATCCGCACTGCAACACCTTTGCTGCGGTCTTCCTAGAACTAAAATGCCCACCACAGGTCTGGTCATGGCAGAAGGATATCACATTTAAATAGTCCTCTTCCGGAATGCATCTCCTAATGATCTGGTCCGGATAGTACTTGAACAGGTACGGGTCATCAAAGAAGAAATGCTTAACCTCAGACAAAAACTTAGACTTATCTTGTTTGGACCAGTGATCGGGCATCTGTCCAGTGACCAAATAGTTAACGATATCCGCAAACCAAGGAAAATGGGAGATACTCAGCAACTGTTCATCCGGAAAACTCTCACTCAATGGGATGCTCTCATGCTCTAGGTCAGTAGGTAATCGGGAGAGATGGTCAGCTACAACAATTTCAGAACCTTTTTTGTCCCGAATCTCAAGGTCGAACTCTTGTAGCAAGAGAATCCACCTAATCAAACGCGCTTTCGCATCTTTTTTCATCAACAAGTACCTTAGGGCAGAATGATCGGTGTAAACTATGACCTTAGACCCAATCAGGTAGGGTCTAAACTTTTCCAAGGCAAAGACGACAGCTAACAGCTCTTTCTCTGTGGTTGTATAATTCAGCTGAGCGTCATTCAAGGTCCTACTGGCATAATATATGACATGGGGTAATTTGTTCACTCTTTGTCCTAGCACAGCCCCAATAGCATGGTCAGAAGCGTCACACATGAGTTCGAAGGGAATTGTCCAATCAGGTGGCTTTATTATTGGGGTGGAGGTCAACTCCTTTTTCAATTGTTCAAATGCTTGTAGGCAAGGTTCATTGAAGACAAAAGGCACATCCTTGGATAGCAGATTGCACAAGGGTGCAGCTATCTTGCTAAAATTCTTAATGAACCGCCTATAAAAACCTGCATGGCCCAAGAAAGATCTGATATTCTTCACCGTTTTTGGCGGTGGCAGGTTGGAAATGAGATCAATTTTGGCCTTATCGACCTCGATGCCGTTCTCAGAAATAACATGGCCCAGGACAGTTCCTCTTTTCACCGTGAAATGACACTTCTCCCAATTCAAAACAAGATTCTTCTCTTGACATCTCACTAAAACAAGGTTTAGGTGATGCAAACATTCTTGGAAACTACTCCCGTGGACCGAAAAATCGTCCATGAACACCTCTAAAAATTGCTCGACCATGTCCGAAAATATGCTCATCATACACCTTTGAAATGTCACAGGTGCATTGCACAGCCCAAAAGGCATGCGCCGGTAGGCGAATGTTCCGAAAGGACATGTAAAAGTTGTCTTGTCTTAGTCCTCGGGTGCTATGGGTATCTGATTATAGCCAGAGTATCCGTCAAGGAAACAATAAAATGCATGACTAGCTAATCTCTCAAGCATCTGGTTCATGAATGGGAGGGGAAAATGGTCTTTGCGGGTGGCCAAGTTCAACTTTCTATAGTCAATGCACACTCGCCAGCCCGTCTGGGTCCTTGTGGGCACTAACTCATTCCCCTCATTCTTCACAACAGTTATCCCGGACTTCTTTGGCACAACATGGACTGGGCTCACCCATGAGCTGTCTGAAATTGGGTAAATGATACCTGAATCCAACAGTTTCAGAACCTCCACTCTTACGACATCCTTCATTGATGGATTAAGACGCCTCTGTGGTTCTCTGGAAGTTTTTGCATTTTCTTCTAAATGGATCCAATGTTGAACCACAGATGGGCTTATTCCTTTTATATCTGCAATTGTCCAACCTATAGCCTCTTTGTGATCCTTCAAGATCTCAATCAATTGTTGTTCTTGGACTTTTTCCAGGTCTGAGGCTATAATGACAAGAAGGGTCTCAGCTGGGCCCAAAAACACATACTTGAGGGTGTCAGGTACTGGTTTTAGGTTGAGCTTGGGTTGTTCCTCAATTGATGGGACAGGCGGGGTAGCCGATGGACTCAGGATCTCTGGCTTGGGTTGCCATTGACTCCTCTCAAAAGCAGGGACAGAATCCAATAACGCATTGACTTCTTTAATGCTATTCTCAACATCAATGTTACCTCCAAAATGTGCAAGACATGCCTCTAGTGGGTCCTCACAAACTAACTGTAATCCTACACTCTCAATAAGCTCATCTAGGTAACTCACCTCACAAATTTCATAATCACTCTCATCCCTGGGTTGCTTGCCAATGTTGAAAATGTTTATCTGGACTGTCATATTCCCAAATGATAGGTGCATCACACAATTTCAGCAATTAATCAAGGCATTAGAAGTGGCAGGGAATGGTCGCCCTAAAATTACAGGGATCTTCACAACATTTCCGATTGGTGGTCGGGTATCAAGGACTACAAAGTCCACTGGGAAAACAAACTCACCTACCTTGATCAAAACATCCTCAACAACACCTTTGGGGTACCTAACTGAAGCATCAGCTAGTTGTAAGGTTACCTTTGTCGGTTTCAGCTCCCCCAAACCTAACTCCTCGTATATCGAATACGGGAGCAGGTTGACACTCGCACCTAAGTCCAGCAAAGCCTATTCTATGTGATGATCCCCTATTTGACAAGAGATTGTAGGACACCCAGGGTCCTTGTATTTTATTGGGGTCGAAGTGGTGATGATGGAACTACATTGCTGGGCTAGAAAGGCCTTTTTAGGTACATTGGTTGTTCTTTTGAATGTGCACAAATCTTTGAGGACTTTGGCATAAGTCGGGATCTGTTGGATCGCTTCTAACAGTGGGATGTTAATTCTCACTTGCTTGAACATTTCAAGGATCTTATCCAACTGAACATTATTTTTCATTTGACCTAGCCTCTGAGGGTATGGGGCCTTGGGAACAAAGGTTCTAGGAAGGAGCTCACTCGGTGAGGCAGCTCCTATTGGTTTCTTAGGTTCCTTAGTGGGCTTTGGGTCCTTCTTTGGTTCCTCGGGTTCTTCTTCCAAAACTACATGCTCCCTCCTCACTTGGGTCTGCTCAGATTGCCTAAGGTCCTCTTCTGGTGTGTCATCCTCCCTTGCAGCCATTCTACGGGTGATAACTGCATTGACCTGCTCATGGGCTTTGCCCTTGTCATCATGGACAACAAATTGGCCCGTTAAAGTCTGGCCTTTGGAGTTGGCTTCGGGCTGACTTGGAAAGCTACCCTTATCTCTTTGAGCTATTGACCTGGCTAGCTGGCTGACAGTATATTCCAGCTTGGCAATGGACTGGGTATTGGCATTCAAATTCTGAATAGTGTTTTGCTGGAATTGCAGGGTATTTTGGGCTAACATTTTCATTGTGTCCTCTAGAGAACTTATCTGCTGATTTTGGGGATTAAGACTCTAATAACCTTGGATCATGGGTGGTCCCTGTGACACTTGGGGTACTTGAGACTTTTGGTATCCAGGAGGTGGCATATGCTGGGCCATTGACTGAGAAGGGTTTTCTTGATGTTGTCCTTTGGTCCATGAAAAATTAGGATTTTCCTTCCAACCAGGATTGTATCTATTCGAATACGGATCATACTTCGGCCGCTCATATCTGGTATTCTGATAAAGTGCACTCACCTCCTCCATACTCTCACTCTGACTCTGACCAAAGAATGCTCTACATTGGGATCCAGGATGGGTAAAATCTCCACAATTGGTGCAAGGTGGGGTAGTAGGGTCACTAACTGCTTGGCTCATCTTTAATGATTCCAGAGTCTTTGGGGTGGTCTGCTGACAGGTCTGGTTCATTTCAAGGGCTTCTAATCTCCTTGTTAGCGTGGCCAACTTGGCATCGGCCTCAAATTTGGGTTCCACTCTATGCATGCCCCTTCTTTCTGCAACAATGGGTCTTTTGGGATCTTCTCTGATAGGTTCCCATTGGAGAGTGTTCTCAGCGACCTCCTCAAGGTATGCCCAGGCTTGGTCAACTGTCTTTTGAGTGAATACTCCGTTGCAGAAAGACTCCACCATGGTCTTGGTGTGATAGTCCAGCCCCTCATAAGGGATATGGACTAGCCGGATCTTTTCAAATCCGTGATGCGGGCATTGTAACAGTAAGTCTTTGGACCTTTCCATGTACTCATACATGGTTTCTCCCTCCAATTGGTGGAAGCTGTTTAGGGTATGTCTAATGAATGTCGTTTTCTGTTTTGAAAAAAACTTTCTATAAAAGGCCTCGACTAGTCCCTCCCATGTGTTTATGGAATTAGCTTGTAGGGCGTAAAGCCATGCTTTCGCCTTCTCCTTCAATGAGAACGGGAATAACCTAAGCTTGAGGGCCTCTTCAGACATATGGTTATACTTCATGGTCCCACAGATTTCCTCAAACTCTCTCACATGTTGATATGGGTTCTCATTTTCCACCCCTCGGAAAATTGGTAACATTTGGATTAAGCCGGATTTCAGCTCAAATGAGGCATTTGTGGTGGGTATGACGATGCATGAGGGCTGGGTAGATCGGGTCGGGTATATGTACTCCCTAAGGGTCATGGGTTGGGTTTGTGGATTTCCGTCAGCCATTTCCTCAATGGCAATGGGGTCCGCAAAATTCTCAACAGGGATATTGAATAAATCGAAGCTCTCTAAACGACCCCGCACATGTAACCAATTGTGCATACACTACCTCTCAACTCCGAAAGTGGTGGTCCGCTCAAGTGATGATTAGTGCTTAAACACAAACAAGCAAAAAAAAAAAAAAAAGATTTTGAAAAACAAACCAAACTATGCTTAACTAAGGCTACCTAAGATTAAACTAGACAGCTCCTAACTGTGAAGAGTACACCTAGGCCTCCACTCCGGTCCTATGAAACGTAGTCGGCCAGGCAAGCCCCCAGGGGATTGGTGGGATCACGATGCGCGTGGCAAAGGTTCCGCTTAAATACCAAACTCCTAGAACAGATGAACTGTTTCCCTTAAGGGACAAGGCTATTCTAGGCACCGATTTCCGTCAAGGAGCGCAAATGGTACAACCTTTGATGGTCTTCTCCTAATGAGCTCGTGTCCTACGGTCACGTTTCCACTCAAATTTTATTAAAGGCTAAGGATTTTTAAGTAGTGAGGAAAATGAATTCCTATGGGCAAGGAAATGGTGATGAAATCCAATCCTTATCTTGTTGGGGGTATGATTGCCCTTACTAAGTGTGTGCTTTCCAAATTACTTTGTGTATTTAAAAATGATTAAGCACTACAAAGCAATTAAACAATCAAACAACCAACAAAATTAACCCACTAACTAGGGATGCGCGGGAGTTATCGAAATACACACCTCCCAAACTAAATTAGGGGAAGATCGGTTGAAGTCGACCCAAGCCACTGACACCAATTTCGGTGTACGAACTTGGGGGGCCGCGACGGTATCGTCCAACCGTCCTCCTTCCTTAATTATTACAATGCTTTGAAAAGCTCAAATGAACTTAAAAATTATTACAAACTTGAAATGAATCCTAATACAAGTTTTTCTAAGAAAGCAAATTAAATTTCTAAGTTAGAGTTCTTTGGTTGCACTTTTCTTCTTTCCTTGCTTCAACCGCAGAATCCCTTAAAATACAAACAAGGAAAATGTGTAGAATCCGCAATGAAAACTAAAAGAAAGAAAAAATACAACTAAGCTATATGAGAGTTGGAAATCCTTAAAACCAAGGATTCCTATGTACGCCAATCCCCGGCAACGGCGCCAAAAACTTGATGCATATTTTCCTGCAAGTATACGGTTGTCTCAAGTAATATAGACTATGGAAGTCCGAATATCGTTCCCACGATGATCATTACAAAGAAAATAACAATGATCTATGAAAAGGAGTATCAACTCAAATATAGCTAACAAATGCAAATGAAAATAACAACGGAAACAAGAAACTAGATAATAACAAGGAAAAATAAAAAAATGCAAGCTAAAAGAAAACTAGAACTAGATAACAAAGAGAAGTTAGTAAAAAAAAATGAGAACAAACCAAGAGCAATGTTAGTAACAAAGTTAATGACAAAAGAAAAATAACAAGGTTAATACAAGAACAATGGAGAAATGTTAGATAGATCAAATGAATAAGTGTGTGAAAATAACAAGTGAAAGATAGAAAATGAGTGGATGGAGATAAAGAAATATGCTAAAGTGGTGTAAAATCAAATGTGGAATTGATGGTGTGAATAATAGAGAAATGGAGTGTGAGAATTAAAACTAGTGAATAAGTGTGTGGGAGTGTGAATAGAATCAAACTAAAGTAAGTAAAACAAACAACAAGCAATACTAATGGATAGATTGAATCGTCTAGAATCTACTGAGTGACACTAATCCAACACTTATGCTCTTCTCTTTTCCAAAAAAAATTAATACTCAAATCTAATTACAAATCAATCCTTAGATTTGGAGAATATAACTTTAAAGCTCTAAGATAGAAATTAACAATCTAGTAGCTAAGATTTTCTTCCCTTCATAAAAGAAAAGATTCCTAATGACTATCTAGAAAAAATAAGCATAAACCATCAAAATATATTAACTCCTAAGCAAGATTTATCAAACCTAAGCATAGATAGTAAAAAGAATGCTAATAAAGAAACTAAGCATGGAAGGTTGCACAATGCAATGAAGAAAAATCTACTCTAACATATTAAGCGCATAAACAAGGGAATTTAAAAGAAAGAGCATAAGCAAAAGGAATATGATCAACTTAGCTTCACCTAGAAGATCCAATCAAAGGACTTACCTCCTATTGGAGAAGAAGCTTTCAATTCCATTCCAAATCTTTAATTTTACAAGGCTTTCCTCACTTTCTCTCTACAATTTGCTCTCAATTACATGAATAGCTTAAGTAAAGAGGAGGAGTCTCTCCTTGCTTGTGTATCTAATGCCTAGAGCTCCCTTCCTTATATAGAAATATTTGCATTGCTTTCTTTTGGTTTCTTTACAATGTGGGACTTCACAAGAATGGAAATATGAACATATGTATGTAATTCTCGTGTTAGAAAACAGTCACTAGATTAATGTATGATTTTGACCCCCGAAATGTCCGAATTGGGAAAAATATTGTGAAATATGATTTGTAAATCTTTGAACAAGCTTTCCAATGCTTCTGAGATCACCTCAATCGGACACCCGAATAAAAAGATATGGTCAAAATACCATCCTAGGTCTATCATGTTCATTCTTTTTATTGGACTAACTTTGTCATTTCTTCATCCAATTGCCTTCTTAACTTATCCTAACTCTTTTTGATTCTTGAATCTCAACTTTAATCTTCAAATTAACCTTCAATTAACTCCTACAAAGAGAAATTAATATAATTGAGAGTATGAAAGCCATTGGAACTCATATAAATGCATACAAATGGCCATCTATAATGGAAAGATATGAGCAAAGATGATGGAGAGGAACTTTATGATTTTTATGCTAAAAGTAGTGTTTTGAGTTCTTTTATCTTTGAAAACTCATAAAATAATGTTATAAAAGTGTATCTTTTGTGAACTCATCAGTTGGCAACCTTCAGACTTTTGAAGCAAACCTAAGGACTAATGACAAAATAAAATCCAAAGGTATTTCCTTGAAAGCCTCCAAAGAATCATTCAAGAAAATTGCTAGTGATTCTGATTCATATTTTGAGGAGATAGATCCTCAAGTTGCTGTTCAATTTATGAAGCAATTTCAGTTGTTTATGAAGGGGAAGAAAAGTGATTTGAAAATCCCTAAAAATTCTGTTAAGAAGAAATCTTCTAAGGGGATTCAATGTTTTGAGTATCATGGTTATGGACACATTGCTAGTGACTGTGCTAACAAAAAGCCAAAGAAGAAGGCTTTCAATTTGACTTGAGATGAAGATACTTCTGAGGAAGATGATAAAAAATCTGAGTATGAGAAGCCTGATGCTAGCAAAGAAAAATTCATGGCATTCGTGGCAACATCAGTTTCTGCTACTCCACCAGTTTCTTCAGATGATGGTAATAAACAAGATATTAGCGAGTCAGAGACTGAACACGACTGGAAAGCTGAATATCAGTTATTATTTGCAAAGTCCATGAAGATGCTAAAGATGAATGAAAAAGTGGCTACAAGCTGGAAAGAATGTGAAGAGCATAATACTTTTTTGAAAGCTGAACTATCAAATGCTCTTACTAAAGTGAGTCACTTAGAGGCTGAAAATAACAAGTTGGCAGATAATTTGACTGTTGAAGCATAAAAGTGTGATTTACTTGATCACGATTTGAATGCCTTGAAAGCTGAAAATATCGACTTGCAAGGAAGACTAAAGATGGTTCTTTCTAAGTTGGATACTAGCAAGGCCTCACTAAACAGGATGAATACTGGGTTTAAGAAACCCGATGACATCTTGTGCAGTCGAAAGGCAAAGATAGATATGTATGGCATTGGCTGCACTGATGAAGCATCTACATCAAAAGCTAAAGGTACAAACTATTTTGTTTCGAATTCAGTGGTTACTAATCCTGCTGTTCATGTTGTCAACACAGCTGCCAAGAAGAAGAATGTGTTATGGCCTGATTGAATTCCCACTTGTCATCACTGTGGAATTAAAGAACACATTCGACCCCATTGCAATAAGCTGTGAAAGTCACCAAATTGAATGCAATGGAAAACACAGCAGACTGAGCTGAAAAAGAATACTAAAGCTGTTTGGGTCAAGAAAGAAGACCTATCTTCTATATTGGTACACACTTTGCTGAAATGTCTAAATATGCAAGTGTGCGTACCAAAGCTTCATCACCCATGATCTGTAAGATCAAGCCCACACCCTAGTGTTAATACGACGATCTTACTGAGGGGGAGTCACTATTAAGGGGGAGCTGCAGAATCCAGATTGACAGGAGCTGCTTAAAAATAATTGTTTGTCAATTATGGACAAAAAGGGGGAGAATAATGAAGCTAAGGGGAGAGAACAAGTAAAGATCTACAGGTGCTGAAATTTTTTTTGGTTCGAAAATTCAATGTATTTTGGGTTTTTCTTTTGGGTAGATTGTTTGTATTGTTCTAGGGAGTTTGTCCATGAATTACCAAAGCGGGAGATTGTTAGTATTTTTGTTGGCTAATTCATGTGTTGGACAAAACTCTGGGTCCATTGAGTTGTATTTTCTATTTTATTTTAGAATAGACTGTGGTTGTGGCACCGATAGAGCTGAACCGACGAAGATTGAAGATCGGGCAAATCAACCCAGATCCGATCGATCGGAACCTATGTCCGATCGATCGGACAGTAGATGCGCCTCAGTTATTTACTATGTCCGATCAATCGGATGCACTGTCCGATTGATCGGACAAGCGGCGCAGAAATGGGAAAGTCTCATTTTCTGATTTGGAATTGTTTCCTTTTGAGACTTGTCTTCCCAATTTTTGTCCTACTTGTACACTAAGTCTAAGGCACGAATTTGGGGCTATATATAGGGTATTGCTCTCAACCCTAAGGGACACCACACCTCTCATTAATCTGAGTCAGAGACATTTAATAGAGAGGTCATTCTCTAGAGCCATTGAGAGATTATTCTAAAGGGCTACTGTAGAAGGTTGTTGCTGCTTCTGCTTTCTTGTAGAAGATAGTTCATCTTGATTAACAAGGTGCGAGGAGATCAAGTAAGGAGGACGGGGCATGGTGGATGTCGTGTCAGTGGATTATTTGCAAGAATAACTACAGTCCTTACGTTGAGGTATAGACTGAGGTAAATAAGCTTGTGAGTATATTTTGTAACCGGTCGTACTCTTGATTTCTGGTACGTGGTTTTTCTCCCTGGATAGGGTTTCCACGCTAAAATATTATGTATGTCTTCTTGTGGTGTGTGATTGGTAAATAGCTAATTCTATATTCTGATTAGTTATTTCCGCTGCATGTTGATTGGTTAATTTAGAACAAGTATATCCATTCTGGTAGCCCCTGCAAAAACTTTCATTATTTGAACAAACTTGCTTGACTTCAATTTCATTGTTCTTCTAAAGTTAATGAGCAAAGAAGAACTTCGGTGCTATATGCTTAGTCTTGTCTCCTTTAATGAATCCTTCTCGAATCTGTTTTATGCATGCTTTATTATCTTCATACATAAAATTCGGGATACCAGCAA
The DNA here is from genome assembly GCA_029852735.1 of Persea americana. Taxonomy (NCBI): domain Eukaryota; kingdom Viridiplantae; phylum Streptophyta; class Magnoliopsida; order Laurales; family Lauraceae; genus Persea; species Persea americana. The sequence continues at coordinate 44,701,813 of CM056813.1, forward strand.
TATATGGTAATTGACAAGAACTATGAATATGCCGAATTAAAGATCTTAGCCATACACATTCCTTGCTGGCTTCATAAAGGGTTAAAATCTTAGCATGATTGGAGGAAGTAGCTACCAAAGTTTGTTTCGTAGAACGCCAAAAAATGGCAGCATTACTATTAAGAAACACATAACATGTCTGTGATCGACCCTTATGAGGATCTGAGAGATAATCTGAATCTGCATATCTTACAAAACCAGAATATTTACAATAATAAGAATAAAATATTCCTAAATTAGTTGTTCCATGCAAATATCGTAGGTTGTGTTTAATATTAATCCAGTGCCTTTGAGTTAGTGTGGAGTTATATCTAGCAAGTAGATTCACAGAAAATGCAATATCCGGTCATGTACATTGTGCCAAGTGCATTAGGGCTCCAATAGCACTTAAGTATGGTACTTTGGGACCCAATACCTTTTCATTTTCCTCGATGGGAATATATGGAACTTTCTTTATATCTAGAGACCGGATGACCATGGGGGTGCTTAATGGATGTACCTTGTCCATACCAAATCGTTTTAAGACATTCTCGGTATAATTTGATTGATGGACTAACATCCTACTATAATTTCTCTCGATTTGCATGCCGAGACAGAATCTCGTTTATCCAAGGTCTTTCATTTCAAATTCTTTCTTTAAATAATCAGCAGTTTTTTCGAGCTCTTCTGGAGTCCCTATCAAATTTATATCATCCACATAAACTGCTAATATTGGAAATCCTTTTAGGAATTTCTTTATAAATAGACACGGGCAAATAAGATTGTCTGCATACTGTAACGCCCCAATTCCGAATACCGAAGATAACGCTAAGATACCTGAAGTTGGCGCGCTACTTCCAGGAAAATCCGAGAACTTCCAAGATTGTAGTCCGCAGTGAGGTCAAATTTTTAAAACTTTTTAAACAACATAATAATCAATAGTTGTATTGCGGAAGCGTAATAAAAGATAGCGGAAGCAATAGTATCATGTAATAAATCAGATTTAACAATGCGGAAGTCTAATATAAATCTCAAATGAAGTTATCAAAGTGTTTATACAAAACCATACTATCTACCCAACTCACTACAAAATACTCTCAAATCTCAAAAACAACTGCACTCAATCCCCCTGTGGAGGCTTTCCATCCTCCGGCTCGACCACTTGGTCAGCCGGCCCCCACCTGTAGTCTCCTACTACAGGCGTCTCATAGATCGCGTTGTCCGCGGGATCAAGGTCGGGACCTAAGCACCAAAGATGGGTCAGATCCAAGGATCTGGCAAGGCACCATATGCAGATAACACAAGATGTATATACAAAGAGAGTAATGACAGGTATGAAATCATATGAGTAACAAGTATACATGATCTAGGCAGTTGAGTCAGAAAGATAAAGTATCTAATCTAATCAGACAACAAAGGGCACATTCACACAAGCTAGATACACCACGGGATATTATGCCGCGGCCCTCCTGTACTGTAAACGTCCCATACCATAAATAGTTTGCGGTGGGGAAAGGGTAATAACCATACAAAGGATAACAACCCTGAAATAATCATAAAATATAATATATAACACCGATCACACCCCTTTATCAGATTAACCCGGACGCGGTATCACACCGGCCGTCTAATCACAGCTCATCATGATAGCTCTAAGTAACCAATATAGCTCCTACCAGCGATGATCAATCAACTGGCTGAGCTTAGAACAACTGAGTGAATGTTCAGTGCTGACTTGGGAAACAAGTACGGGTCTGTGTCTGTCTAGGTTTATCTTGCGTGAGCAAGGTCCTAACCAAGTCTCTAAGAGGTTAAAGTACATTAAGATGGAACACAGTTCAATATCCAAGTCCAACATCATTGGATCCACTCCAAGGCTCCTAACCGTGGCTTGAGGCAACACAAGTGCCATACCATGTCCATTCCACAAGTATTCATCCCATGCTCATACACAATGAGCTAATCAACCACTAGAACTAGCCTATTCATACTATGGTTTCACATCCCCAACCTTAAGCCATATAAGGGCCCGCCTAGACACAGACACGGGTCATTTATCTCCAAACACCACATAGGGTCATCACTAAGTAAGCCTAGGTTCAGGTCCTCCAATTTCCATTAATTAACAGGTTTAAGACTACAATGAGGATAAGAGAGAAGAATAACACAAGAAGTCCTCGAAACATGGAATCAAGTGGAAATAGACAAAGGGCCAGTCCTAGGTAATTGTCCACTCATGGTTCAGGCCTCATCATGTGATTGGATCCTTAACGGTAGTCTAAGGTGTCAAAAATGGTAATTCTGGTGCTCCTGAAGTTGTGGACACCATGGACTACAATTAAGGGTCGAATCATTGACGATTCGAATCCTAAAACCTCAATTGGTGGACCCCACGAGTCAAGGCTGAGCCATGCCATTGATTCGTGTGTGGCACACTTGATGGAAGGCTATTTGAATGGTCAATGGACCCCACAAGTGATCAAATATAAAAAAACATAGAAGTCTGGAAAATTCACTGTTCACAGTTTGCCCGGTCGACATCACACCCTGGGATGTCGACCGGATGAACTGGATGTTGACCTCCCAGGTCGACATCATGTAGTGCCCCCGGTCGACATCATGGCCGTGATGTCAACCGGGTCCACTAGGACCTGATGTTAAGTAGCTGGGGGGTCTCGCAGGTTTCCCTATGTATCCAGTCGACATCATGTCTGTGATGTCGACCAAGTACACACGAGAATTGACCTTCTGTGAAAATTCAGGTCTCAGCCATTTCCTGTATTTTCCTGTGTGCCCGGTCGACCGAGACAGGGTCGGGTCGACCGGGTACACTGTCTGTGCACATTTTCAGAAAAATAACTGGAACTTGGTTTTTCACTAGTTTCAGTGTGCCCGGTCGATCGAGACAGGGTCCGGTCGACCGGGTACACGTTGAGAGCTGAAATCCAGATTTCTGGGACTTTTCCCATTTCAATCTAATTTTCATCCAAACCATCCCAAATCTCCTCCATAAATCACAAGATCATACAAAACATATAAACACTTCTATAATCCATCCATCCATCAACAACCGGACCATTGATCTTCCAAATGGGAGGACCCATTCATCAATGGCCGATTTCCATGAAACCAAGCTCAAAAGGAAGATCTACACAAATATATCCATCTAATCGAAATGTAATTACAGAAACAAGGAAACACAGCATGCATCTAATGAAATTGCATAGGGTACTGTCGGATGTGAATTTCGACCCCCCCCCTTTTCCTCTCCAAGAGAGGCATGGTTTGGGGAAATCTCCATTCATCTATATATGCTATTTAAATTTTACATCGAAAATGAGGATTCCGACTACCCTCAAAATCGATGGATCACGATCGCCAGCTACGGTACGGCCGTAACACCGTTCTTCGACAAAAGTCGAAGAAATTTGGGGAGAAAAATAATAAGGTGGGTTCTTCCTCTCGTCTAATGTGCTGCCGGCAACACACGACGGTTGTCCTGTCGCATTAATTGGGTCTCTTTGGGTCTCTTTAATTTTGGGTCAATTAAGGGTCATGATTTAAAGTCCGAATAAAGGTTAATCCTCACATAGCATAATCGTAGTATATCCAAGTAAAATAAAATAACTAAAATAAAGAAAATAAACTAAAAGAGGGGGAGGTACCAAATATTTAAGAAGAGGATCGGCCCCGTTCCCGGGTACCCCCTTCTGATCCCTTGGCAAAATAGGGTTTAAAGGCTGATTTTTCAAACCAAAATGATGATGCAAATGAGTCTTTGATTTGTGATTTCTGTGTTTTTTGTGTGTGATACACGAGTAATAAAAGTAAAAGGCCGATGGGCCGTAATTAATTGAAGGTGGACGATGGGCCAGGATTGATTGAAAATGGCCGATGGGCCAGTGTTTGTTTTAGGATGGCCGATGGGCCATGATTGATTAAAAGTGTGAGCAAAATCACTCATCTCATCTCGTTATTCTCATTTATTCAATTTTAGAAATCAGTTCTTTATTCCCTTTTATCATTAAGTTTGATTAAACATCTGGCACCTGAGGTGGAGGAAGAAATAAAAGAAAAATCTTTTTGGGTTTATTTTGTTGGTTTTGTAGTTTTTATGGCTTTTTATATGGGGCTAGAAGGGCCTAATTAGGGATTTTACTAGGATCTATGTGATTAGTGCTTTACTACTGATCATCGGATTAACCCTAACCTAAGGTCCTAGACCGCCCACATCAGCTCTCCCAATCCCCTAACGGAACAAGAAAAGTGACGGGATGAAGCCTAATGCGCTAAACTACCTAACGGGGAAATCCGATCTAATCCTAGGGTATGAATAGCCTGAGTTTGATGGTTCAGCGCCTAAGCAACTTGTTAATTGTGATTTTTAATTGGTTCGGTTTGTTTTGAGTTGAAGATTGATTAAGAGGTGGATTAAATGTATTTTGGAGTTCTGTTTAAGTTGTTTAAGGTTCTGGAATTTATAGTTTACTTTAAAACGTAAAACGATGTCGAAATCAGTGAAATGGGTTTAACAGAGGACTTGGGCGCCAGAGGGGTGGCGCCCAGGTTACTCTGGTGACTTGGGCGCCTAGGCAGTGGCGCCCAAGTGGCAGCTTTTGGGTGATTTGGCTAGTGACGATGATATCGATATTGTTTTCGAAATCCAAGGGGTTCTTACTTGGTGAGTTTTAATGTTTCAAATTGTTTTTATTCTCCGGTGTTCAAATACCAAAGGGATTTGGATCTGAATTTTGAAACAAAATCTAGAATTCGCGTTTTAGTGCAAATGAGAGGATGGGCGCCAAGGAGGTGGCGCCCAAGTGGATAGCTTGAGATTTTCAGGTATTTCAGATGGGATTTGATATTGGTTTTCGGATTTAGAGACTATTTTAGGTTCTAGTTTTAGTTGATTTAAGTGGTGAGGTGTTTAGCTATTCGTTTTAGATTGAAGTTGTGAACCAAGGTTAGAGTGTAGGATAGGCGCCACAGGGGTGGTGCCTAGGTGGTTGTTTGTTGGTTCGTAAGGGCTTTGGGTGCTAAGTCCAAATCGATTAAAGTTTCAAGTATTTTAAGTTAAAAGTGTTTTAATATGTTGATCGGGATTGGTTCGAATGCTAATTAATTGTGTTAAGTTGTCGGTTGGGTTTTTTATGAAAACGGGTAGGCTGGGTGCCCAGGGTGTGGTGCCTAGGTGGATTTGCAGGATGGACGCCCATGGGGTGGCGCCCAGGTGACTGTGTTAAGGTTCGGTCGGTTTGGTGATTCTTAGGTCAATTTAAGTTTAAATTGATTAAAGGACTTAGTGTGTTTGGATGTGGAATGCTATTCGTATTCAATTGGGATTTATTTAAACATCAATTAATTGGGCTAAGTTGTGAATTGAGTTTTTCTGAAAACGGGGAAGCTGGGCGCCCAGGGTGTGGTGCCCAGGTGGATTTGACAGATGGGCGCCAAGGGTGTGGCGCCCAGGTGAACTATTCTGTGGTTCGGTTCGGTTCCGTATTTTTTAGGTTGATTTGCGGTTGAGCTTTATGGTTTGATGTATTTTAAATTAAAAATGTTCTGTTGCGATGATTAAGATTAAATTTCGTTTTAATTAATTTGGCTTTAGTGACTGGCGAGGCTGGGCGCCCAGAGAGTGGTGCCCAGGTGGAGGTGACAGGATGGGCGCCCAAGGGGTAGTGCCCAGGTGTCTGTCTTGTGTGTCCGAGTTGGTTTGATGTTTTAAGTTAATTCGGGCTCGTGGTTTCAATTGTTTTAGATTTCAAGGGTGCTCCGGTGTGTTGATCGTGATTGAATTCAAATTTAATTTCAAGTGGGGTTTCCTAGTGATTGGGTAGGATGGGCGCCAGGAGGGTGGTGCCCAAGTGGATGCGGAAGGATAGGCACCAAGGGGGTCGTGCCCAAGTGGATATTTTGTGGTTTATTTGTTTTGTATTTTCTAAGTTGGTTTGAGTCCAAATTGATTGAGGTTTCAAGTCTTTTAGGTTAACATTGTTTTAAGGTGTTAATTCGGGTTTAATCAATTAAGTTTAATTAAGTGATGGTTTCTAAGGGAATGGGATAGGATAGGCACCAGGAGGGTGGTGCCCAAGTGTGAAGGCAGGCTGGGCGCCCAGGGGGTGGCGCCCAGGTGTCTGTTTTGTGGTTTCGTGTTGCTTTTGCGTTCTTAGGCCGGTTCAAGTCTAAATTGATTGAGGTTTTAGGTTTTTTAAATTTAAAAGTGTTTCATTATGTTAACTAGGATTAAATTCGGGTTGTGATTAATTAGAAGTTTTAATTAAGGTTCTTTAGTCATGGAATAGGATGGGCGCCAAGAGGGTGGTGCCCAGGTGGCAGTGCAGGCTGGGCACCCAGGGGGTGGCGCCCAGGTGGACTTTTTGGAGTTTTGTTGGTTTTGAGTTTTTGAGTTAATTAGAGATTAAGTTGATTAAGGTTTACTTATTCTAGGTTTAAAATGTTTTACTGTATTGATTCGGATTAGTTTAAGGTCTTAACTAATTAACTTAAGCTTTAACCAGGGTGTCTTAGGGAATGAGTAGGTTGGGCGCCCAGAGGGTGGCGCCCAGGTGGCTGTGGAAGGATGGGCGCCTAGGGGGTGGCACCCAGGTGGCTGTTTTTTTGGGGTTTTGGTTTTTTGTGTTTTTTAAAGTTCTTAATTACTTCTAAATCCGAATTAATTAGGGTCTTAAGGTTTTAGGGTTCTTAATGATTTGATGTTTCTTAAGTTAGCTAATTATGATGTTTTAATTAATCTTATGATTTATCCTACTTAGGCGCTAAACTCAATAACCTAGACTATCTAATTATTATTTTTGGGTTTTATGGATATCTTTTAATTTGTTTTTGGTTTCTCCTCTAATTTACTAGAGAGTAAGGAAAGAGAAGAAGGGATTTTATGCTTTTATGATTTTTGTTAGGTTTTTCTATGGTTGTGTGATTCAAATGATATGATGCGAAGTGTGACAAAACGGTAATTCAAAGTTCAGAACTAATCAAACAGACAAACATATCATTATCATGCAGTTTGTAAATGAACTAAATGCGGAAGATCGGAAGTTGTGCATAAAAGTGGAGAAATCCACTTGGGCGCCACCCCTGTGGTGCCTACTCTGCTCAATCAGGGTTTTCAACGGAACACAACGAATGCACAAGAATCTTAGTGTTTTCAACACAACTTCCAATATTCAGCGACTGATGCGAATGTTTTAATTCGGACTACTAATGATGCAACTAACGAACCTACGAGCAAACAATGCAACGGGCGGAGATCTAGAACCCGGACCCTGTCTCAGAAGGGTAGGCGCCCAGGGGGTGGCGCCCAGGTGGTTCGAGAGAGGGCAGGCGCCCAGTGGGTGGCGCCCAGGTGGTTCCAAAGAGGGCAGGCGCCTAGTGGGTGGCGCCCAGGTGGTTCCGGAGAGGGCAGGCGCCCTGTGGGTGGTGCCCAGCCTTTCTGCCAAAGGCTATTCGCGATCTTTTCAATATAAATGATTACGATGATGATGCTAATGCGAGATCTGATCTAACTATGCAGTTAGCACTACGAAATCAAAGCGAATCTACTATATTAGAACGAACCTAAACATGTTACTAACATGATGATGCACTAATAATATTTTTATCACAAGTTAATGTAGATCTATGATGCTCAAATGGCCCTAAGCATGTTTCTAAGCATGAATGGTAATGGAATGTAGAAAAAGAAAGGAGAGATCTAGGAATACCGGTATATGACGCGTTCCTCAAGTTCCTAAAGTGAAGCTTTCGCAAATACCCATAGTTCTAGTTGAAGATATGGAAGTCTCCCCCTCTATTTCCCTTTCTTCTTCTCTAGATCTAAAGTTCTCTCTCTAATGGTGGTTACGTCTCTTCTTCTTGCTTATTCTCTCTGTTTTTTTTTTTTTTTGCCTCTTTTCTTAGGGTTTTTAGGTAGCCTCCCTTTGTAAATGAAGTTAAGAGGGATTATATAGGTTTTGGATGAGTTTAGAAGGGCTAGGGCTTCATTATTTCGGGTTTCTAGAATGTCTCACGCATCCTTAGGCGGCTTAAGTCATTTTAGGGTGAACTAGGGTTTGGAGGGAGGATGGGCGCCCATGGGATGGCGCCCACATGGCCTGCGCAGTCTGGGCACCCACAGGGTGGCGTCCAGGTGGTCTTGAAGAGGGTGGGCGCCCACAGGGTGGTGCCCAGTTGGTTTATGCTTCGCTTTTGAACCTTGGTCCCATTTGGAGTCGAAATTGAACGGATATATCTTCAGCTGGGGGGACCTATATTAGCATTTAATAGGCTGGGCGTGCCCAGATAGATTTCAAGGCTGGGCGCCACATGGGTGGTGCCCAGGTGAATTTAAAGGCCGGGCGCCACATGGGTGGTGCCTAGGTGGTTCGGTCCGTCTTTGATGCTTGGTCCTTATGTATGAGTGGTCCTAGTCTAATCTCGAACCAAACAAGTAAATTTTAAGGTGGGCGCCCACCATGGGGTGCCTAGGTGGCCTTGGGCCGTGTGGGCGCCATAGGTTTGGTGCCTATGTGGAACTCAGTAGGGTAGGCGCCACATGGGTGGTGCCTAGGTGGAGTCGATTCATTTTCGGAGTTCGGTCCCTACGTTGAGTGGTCCCGGGCTACTTTTAGGCTAACTAGTGGAATTTGGAGGCTGGGCGCCCACCATGGGGTGCCTAGGTGGCCCTGGGCTGTGTGGGCGCCCAGCATGGGGCGCCTAGATGGATTTCCACAGGGTGGGCGCCACATGGGTGGTGCCTAGGTGATCTCTTCTTAGAACAAACTTCGGAAGCTCATAACTTTTGACTCGCTCATCGGATTTGGACGTTCTACATATCGCCGGAAAGCTCTCGAAGTGAGGAATTCAAATGGTCTAAATGTCTTGACAAATAGGGGCTGAAAAATATGGGGGATCTCTGGACCAATGGATTCGATTTCCTAACATAAGCTAATCAGGTGACATTTGGGCAAACTAAGTATGGTCTTTAGAGGGATTGGCCTAAGCATGTCTTAAGTGGTCCAGAAAGGGTTTGAGTAGTGTCATGGTTCACTCCTTGTGTGAGTAGTGAATTGGACTCAAGGTCTTGACACGACTTGGCTTCTCTCTCACGAATTTCTAGAAATCGTCGAACTAAGTCTAAAATTATTAACAAGCATCTTCATCGTCGTTAATTAACCTGAATTATGTCATTAATCATTCAATTGTGGGTGAAATGGGGGCACCGTTATATATGATAGGTATTTAAGGCTATCATAGGGGCCAAATGAGGTGTCTACAGGTACTTGCCTTCGTGTAGAAGAAAGGAAAATTGAAGTGAGAGAAGAGATCCAATAGGGTGATAGTTGCAAATTGGAATGGTCTTCTAGCCTCCTTGTGCTGGGATTTTGGGGAATTAGGGTTGCTTGGGGAAGAAGATAGGGCAATTGAGAGAGATGAGTGGAGTTAGGGTTTAGGGCAATGTTTGCAATAGCTTAGGTTTTATAACTTAGGGTTTTAGGCTAATGACCAAAAGGGTATTTTGGTTGTAAATGAAAATGAAATGGGGCCATGGGTATTTGGGTAATTAAGTGGAATTCTAAAATGTTCTAACTTTCATTAGCCCTCCTATTACTTCTAATGAAAGCCAAATCCTAATTAAATCAAAACCTACTAAAATTAACCAAAAAACATCTAATATCTATTAAAGTTAAATAAAAAGCTACATTCTAAGACTTAGGAATATTAGAAATTATACTACTAATTTCCTATTAATTAGCCTATTAAAGTAGAAATTACCTTATTAATTATTATTTAATTCAAACTGAGGGCCCACTAGGGGTGGGGCCTCACACATACCCCCTTTTAGACAAGTATTCACTAAGATGATTGTACTACATTCTTTTGGATTGCTTCAGGTCATACAATGGTCGCCTTAATTGGATTGAGTACGTAGTCCTTAGCTTTGCTTTAGGCAAAGGAAATCCTTCCGGGATTTTCATGTGAATTTCTGTGTCTAAGTCCCCATATAAGTAAGCAGTTACAACATCCATGAATCTCATTTCTAGATTTTGAGAAACTGCTAAACTTATTAGATATTTGAATGTTGTATCCATAACAGGGGAGTATGTTTCCTCATAATCAATCCCAGTTTTCTGCAGGAACCTTGTACCACTAGTCGTGCCTTATATCTGGTAATTTCATTTATTTTATTCATTTTTCTTATTAACACCCACTTGTAACCTACAGGGTTAACTTTTTTTTAGGTTTGTACTATAGGTTCGAACATACCACGTTTATTGAGAGACTCTAACTCTACTTTAATGACACTTTCTCATTTTGGCCAATCCTTTCTTTGTCAACATTCATTTATAGTACGTGGTTTTGTGTCCCAATCATCATCATTATTTTCCTTTGATATTTGTGTAGCTACCGCATTTGTAAATACGTCATCGATGACAATTTCATTTCTATTTCGTTTTTCTATTAAATAATTGTAAAGTATAGAGATCTCTTCATTATCCGGTACTGGTGCCTCTTCAGGAGCTTCCAAAGTTTCATCAGGGATTTCCATTATTCTAGAGAGAACGGATTTTATCATAACCTTTTCAGGAGCGTTACGTGCCTCTTCGGGAGGAACCTCTTTAGGAGGGTTATGTACCTCTTTGGGAGGACATGATGATGATTGCTCATTTTTCATTTTCCGCGAAGCTGAGTCCTTTGAACCTATAGGTCTACCACGTTTCTGGCGTATTGCAGATTCTTTTGCTGCTATATTTTGACTTTGTTCTACAGAGATATTAATCCTAGCAGGTACATTCATAGCTGGTACATGTGACTTTGTCACATTTGCTACATCGTTAAATGCATCAGGTAATTTATTCACAACTTCTTATTAAGTGCATAATTCTCCGTACTTCATTTTCACATTGTGAAGTACGTGGATCTGGATGAGACAGACTGGAAGTATTCTATGTTAGTTCTCGTCGTTCTTCAGGAACGGGTTGTTCTACCGGAATAATATGTTCTTCATGAACTACCTTATCTCCCCTTAATGACGGGAATATTATCTCAACGAATTGACAATTAGAAAAATGAGCAGTAAAGACATCTCCTGTCATTAGTTCTAGATATTAAACAATCGAGGGAGAGTCATAATATATATAGATTTTCAATCTACGTTGTGGTCCCACCTTAGTACTCTTAGTTCTCCTATCATGCCAAAGCTTTAAAGTCTTAGGATTACTAAGTTTTGGGCTTAGTTTAAGCTTCGGGCTTGACTTTTGTTGTTTGGCTCATAATCAAATGTGATTTGACATTAGAGATTGTCGTGTAATATGGCCCTGAGGAGAGTGCACTTAGTTTTTCTAGTATTTGCTTCTTGCTTCCAATACTAGTAATGATGCATAAGTATTCGTTGTTACCTTCACTCACAGTCTCAATGTGGTACCCATTCATTCTAATGTCCTTGAAATTAATCAAGTTTCTTCGGGAATTTTTTTAGAACAATGCATCTTTAATGAATAGATGAGTACGATTGGTCACATCATATGGGCTCTTCCGAAGCCTTCAATTATTTGCACAGGCCTAGCTATGCGGGATACCTTTTGTGGAATTGAACATCAATTTTGATAAAAAACTTCTGATTTTTCAGAATGGTCTGTGTTGTGGCACTGTCTTCTAGATAAAGATTGTCCTCAATTCCACGATCCATACCTTAAGCAAAATAATAAACTAATATGACTATGCAACCACATGAAAAAGATCAAACCATTTACCATAAAATAACACATCAATTAAATAAAAATCAACATAAACCATAAGTCTAAAAATATGCATCTCAAAGGAATTAAAAAAAAATTTAGTGAAGTTCAAAGAGTTATTGGTCTTCTAGACCATGGAAGGGGGTGCTCTCAATATAAATGCCTCATTATTAAGAGGTTGGCTATCATCCTTAGTTGCTAAAAATCATTTAAATACTTAATGCACAGTTACTTGACAAATGCCAGATAATTAGTTCATGAGCTTTATTCGATTATAAAGTAAGGTACTGGTCCAAACTTTCTAAGGTTACCCCATGATTTCACATGATCATTAAAGACAGAGGTTTTCATAAATAATTAAAGGGCTTCACTTGTACCTACCATACATAATGGGTAGTCTTTTAATTCATGTAATATCACATGACACCAAAAGATATAAAGGGTTCACTATATTTATTATAGCATAATGAGATGTTCTGTCTCATTCACAACGTGTCATATACCCTATACATGCAGGGTTTAGGTTTTTACCCACAATGTGTTTAACAAAAATAGGTGACTCTCGCCTTTGGCCTTTGGGCATAACAGATGGTTGTACCCACTAAGCAAAATCCTTGATGGACCTGCGTTCCAAGGTCACCCAGGGGTATAATCCAAGATCCCTAGGACTGATCATTGATCAGATGTCCCACTGGACCCCATAGCCTGTATTTATGTGAGAAAATTTCCAAAACAAGTCTTATGCCTCAAGTGTTCAAAGAATGGGGATGGTGGGCGAGATGGGACCTAATCCTCATGGGTCCATCATCATTGAAGTCGTCTAGGGCCCCCTTTTAGATCCAAGGATCATATTGATCGGTAAAGTGGGGCATGGGGCCCACCACTCTTATCAGCCAAGACTGGGTTTTGACGAGGAAGACAACAAGAACTCCATTCTGGTCTGATTTTTTCTACTGGATTCTCCTTCACCCAAGTAATCCACTTCCTCTAAGTCACCTTATTCATAAAGGGAACAATTCCATCATCATCCACCATCAGTGAGTGGATTTTTAGTCATCAGGCCAAGATTCTGGGTTGATCAACATTGTCGACAAGACTCACTCCACCAAATCTTGAGGCAGTCTGGCCATACGGGATCTGTTCTGTGTGAATCCAGTACCCATAAGGTCGCCCGTGGGTCCATCTTCAGATCCTTGAGCTTGATTGATCATGTGGGATAGGTTGGCCAATGAAAAGTTGGAACATCATGTTCTCAACTGTAAGAATCAAAACGGCTGGTTTTGTCTGAATTAGAACTGTAGGTTATGTTGAAGCTTTCGATTTGAAGTGGAACTTCTAGTTCTGTCAAATCTTCAAGTTTGAAGTTGAACTTCTGGTTTTAACAAGGTTTTAAGCATAGGCAAATAAGTTAGCTAATGAAAAGTTGGAACATAAGGTTCTCAACTTTGATAATCAGAACTGCTGGTTCTTTCAAGACTTCAGATTTGATTTAGAACTTTAAGTAAATAATATATGAAATTAGAACTGCAGGTTCTATCAAATCTTCAGATTTAATTTCATTGCCTTATAATTTATTTGAATTTGAACCAAAAACTCAAGGTCTTGATTTATGGATATGAATCTATAGGTTCGTATCAGTATTCCAACTTCTATGGCTGCTGGTCCATGGATAGGTGAACTTTAGGTTCATATTTAGAACTTCTGGTTCTATTTTGTGATTCATCCATAGTATTGATAAATTTAAACTAAAAGAAAAATCATACAAGAAGATGAACGTTAACCAAATACTATAATTACTGTAAATAAGTATCATAAGCTAATTTTATGTATTCTAATAGATTGGATTTGAACTATGGTTTGGATACCACTTATCGTGATCACAGTCCAGAAAAATTTCTAACCATTGAAATGTTGATATGTTGCGTCTATTAGGTAAATCCGTAGAACTAAACCGTTTGTTGATGGAGGTCGGATGAGGAAGTTATGGCCGGTCAATGATTCTTAAAACTGTGCCATACGAAAGCTCCTTGCAAATTGTGCCTTGCATGTAATGCCCCAATTTCGAATACAGAGGTTACCATTAAAGTACGCGAAATTGGAGCGCTAATTCCCGGAAAATCTGAGAACTTCCAAGATCATAGTCCGCGTAAGGTCAAACTTTTAAAACTTTTTGAAAAATAATATAATCAACAGTTGTATTGCGGAAGTATAAGAAAAGATAGCGGAAGCAATAAGTATCATATAAAATGCATTGAATGGAACATGGCTGAAGTCTAACAAAATCTCAAAATATAGTTAACCAGTTTAATTACATATTTGGATAATGCCCTGCTCATTACAATAAACTCTCAAAAGCCCAAAATAAACCGCACTCAAACACTCTGTGCATGCACTCCGTCATTCGGCTCGACCACCTGGTCAACCGGTCCCCAACCGTACTCGCCGATTAGAGGTGCCTCATGGTACGCATCACCCGCGGGGTCAAGGTCGAGACCTAAGCACCAAAGATGGGTCAGATCCAAGGATTTGGCAAGACACCATATACAGATAACACAGGATGTACGCAACAAAAGAGAATATAAACGAGCATGTAATCATAAGAGTAGAAAGGAAACATAAACTAGGCATTTGAGTAGTAATTAGCAGTTTAGAATCAGAAATATAAGTAATCTAATCAAATCAAATAACAACGTGGCACATTTACACAAGCTGGATATACGGCGGGATATTATGCCGCGGCTCTCTTATACTGTAAATAGTTGCGGCGCTGAAAATATAATAAACATGCAAGGGATAACAGCCCTGATAATAACAATATATGTATCACACCGATCACACCCCTTTATCAGATTAGACCGGACCCGGTATCACACCGTCCGTCTAACTATAGCTCATCATGATAGCTCTATACATAACCAATATAGCTCATACCAGTGATGATCAGTCAACAGGCTGAGCTTAGATCAACTGAGTGAATGTTTAGTGCCGACCTAGGAAACAAATACAGGTTTGTGTCTGTCTGGGCTTACCTTGCCCGAGCAAGGTCCTAACCAAGTCTCTAAGAGGTTTAAGTACAATATTATGGGTCACCGCCCAATATCCAAGTCCAAGTCCATTGGATCCACACTAGGCCCACAACTATGGCCTTAGTCTATAACAATACAAGTAGACAATCCATATCCAAGTGGCCAATCTATATCCATTACCAACTATACATCATGACCAACCTCTTCATTCTAAGTTACCAAACACCCAACTTAGGCCGTATGAGGGCTCGCCTAGCCACAGACACGGGTAGTTTATCTCCGATTATGTCACCGGGTCACCACTACGTACACCTAGGTTCAAGTCCTCCAATTTCCCTTTTAATTAACAGGTTTATGTCACAAGGATAAAAGAGAAGAACAATATCTAATAGTCTCCAAGCAATGGAATCAAGTGGAGTAACCAAGGGTCCAACCTAGGTAATGGTCCACTCTTAGGTTCAGGGCCATATCAGATAATTAGATCCTTAACTGTAGTTTCAGATGTCAAAAGGATGTTATGTTTGGTGCTCCTAAAGTTGCGGACATCATTGACTATGTTTAAGGGTCGAATCACTGACAATTCCAATCCCAAAAACCTTTTTGGTGGCCCCCACGAGTCAAGGTTGAGCCACACCATTGACTCGTGCTTGGCACATCAATGGAAGACTATTTGGATGGTCAATGGGCTCCACAATTGATCAAACATCATATTGTACAGAAGTCTGGAATTTCATTTTCCATAGTGTATCCGGTCGACATCATCTCTAGGGATGTCGACCGGGTACATTGGACGTTGACCCCCAGGTCGATATCCTGGAAGTGTCCCCGATTGACATCGTGGCCATGATGTCGACCGGGTTCACATGAACCTGAAGTCAAACAGTTGGGGGGTAGTTTCTTTGTTCTCAGAATTCACAGTGTTCCCGGTTGACATCGTGGCTATGATGTTGACCGGGTTCACATGAACCTGAATTGACTGAGAACTTCAAGCCTCAGTTATTTTTTACAAAAATCTGTGTATCCGGTCAACCGAGCACAGGGTTCGGTAGACCGGGTACACTGGACTGAGAAATTTACAGGAAGTTAACTAAGACTTGAACTTTTCTGTTTTTAGTGTGCCCGGTCGACCAAGTTACTGGCTGGTCGACTGGGTACACTCCCTGATGTGAAATTCCAAATTTCTGGAATTTTCCTCTTTCAACCCGAATTTCACTCAAAACACTCCTAATCACTTCCAACCATTAAAGCAACACCACCAAACAAGAAAAACACTCTAATGCACTTCCCACCATCCATCCATTGGCCATTTATCTTCCAAATGAGAGAACTCATCCATCAATGGCCAAATTTCCATAAACAAAGCTCAATTGGTAAATCTAGACATACATACATACATAATTGAATTGAAATTGTAGAATAAAAGAAAAGAGAGCATGCATTCTAAGTTATCCAACATAGGGTACTTGCCTCAATTTGAAATTGTAAAGAGAATTGAGAAAGAGATGAGAAATCCAAGTTCCTAGAGAGTTGATAATGTAATTGGGAATGATCTCTTACTCCTTCTTGTGCTGGGATTTGGGGAATTAGGGTTTCTTAGGGAGAGATAGGGGAGATGAGAGATGAGAGTGAATTGGGGCTAACTTCATGTTATTGTAATAGTTAGTATATCTAGGTTAGAGTTTAGGACAATTACCAAAAGGGTATTTTAGTTTAAATGGGGGAGATGATAGGGCCATGGGAAAATGGGTCTTTAGGTAGGGATTCTAGAAGCTTCCTTAAATCTTAACACCCCTCCTATTAAGACTAATTACTAGTTAAGGCCTAATCCAACTAAGCCTCAGTTAAATTATAAAGGACACCCTAAATCTATAAGGAAATAAATAAAAGTCTAATCCTAAGACTTAGGAACGTTAAAAGACTATTCTACTAAATCCTATTAATTAGTATAATAAAATAACTATTATAACATTAATAATTAATCAAATCAAATTGAGTGCCCACAAAGGGGTGGGGTCTCACACTGCAAGTCCCCTTTTTTTTTTTTTTCAATTGGACCGTTGCTTGCAACACACGCCAAACGAGAGGCCAATTGTTGCCTCCTTGCAACAGTCAACAACAATAAACAAGAGAAAGGTAAAAAGGTACTTGTTGTTGCATGCTTCTCGAGGTAGAGAGAGAGGTAAGATGGGTCTGGCGTGGGTTTATCTTGTTGCATGGTAAGAGTATTTTTTTTCCTGTATCATGCGAATAACGTGTTAGAAAAGAGAGAGACTAAGAGAAACAAGATTAGAGGGAGAAGAGAGAGCTTTTTTATTATCTCATTATATGCGTGTACAAATACAAATGGGAGATGCCTATTTATAGGCAAAGTAACATTGTAAGAGAGGAACCCTAATTCTAACCCTAACTTATTTTAAGTGGGCATCCACCCAATATCCATTCTCATAACAAAGAACCACATGTTCCTCGATTTCCTAGTACTTGTATTTGAGTGGGGCGGGATAGATCCCCGAACCAAACCCAAACCAAGTAGCTTGTACTAGAATGACTCCTTACCCAAGTGGTAAGGAGCTACAGTTCTCACTTGGCTGTCCAGGGTTCGAATCTTGGATATGCCACCTTTCTCGCATGTGGAGGCTTCACTTTCCATGTGTGTGGGCTTTGATTCTCGCGTGTGTGAGCATTCTTTCCCACACGTGTGGGCTTCCTTTCTGATGTGTGCAGACTCTCTCCTGAGACCCAGCCCCCTTGGCTAGGGTTAAAAAAAAAAAAAAAAAGCTCAGGCAAAGTTACAAGCAAAGATTGTTCCATCATTTCTTCTATGGACTAACAATTGGGACAAATACCCGGTATTTTAGAATCGAGAATACATTTTATTAGGATAATCTTTTTAACATATTTTCATCCAAACAAGAGAATAAGTTGAGGAAGAACTTCCAAAATGGTTTCCATTTAAAGGACATGAGATTATCACTCTATATTAATGCCTCCAATTAAAATCCTATAGGTTGATTTAGTGAAGACCTGCCTACTCTTAGTATAGGCCCACACCTAGAGATGTCAAACAGGCCGGGCCAACATGGCACGGTAGTCAACACTCCGTGGCATGGCCCGGCTCGGTCAACGGCGCGGCCCAAGGCACAAGCTGTGCTGGGCTGCTGTGCCAGCCACAGTTGGCACGATTGGGCAAGGTTGGGTAGAGGCACAACACGGCACGGCACAAGATATTTAATATTTTTAGTGTAAATATAAAAAATAGTCTTTTATTTTTTTTATTTTCCAAGAAAATTATAAAGGTGTCTAAGGGAATCCTATTGAAAAATCTTCAAATAGAAAAGATCCAAATGGTTCTCTTCTCAAAGGAGTAGGCCGAGTTTGACAGAACCACTTAAATTTGTGTGTCATACTCTTCTTTGTATGTATCTTTTAATTTTGTTTTAGTACAAGACATTTGTTATTTCAGCCCAAAAGGTAAGAGCCACACGAAGCCCATGGCATGATAGGCATGGCACGACCCAACACGACCTGTGTCGTGCGGTGTCGGTGGGCCGTGCTGGCCCCGGCTCGTTTGACATCCCTACCCACACCCTCCTATCTTCACCAGCTTTATAAGAAACATATATTTTGAGGATACCTCCCACATCGTAACCATTACTTGGTTTCTTCCAAGGCTGTCCTCGTATCTTGGTACTTTAGATAATGATATCCCTCATACCAGCTAAAGGTAAAATGAACTAATTTCTAAGTGATATGATGTGATTTTCTACTTGGTCGTGGACAAATCAATTCCTGAACTTTTGTTGGGTTTTAACGTTGTTGCACCCAAAATCCCATGAGCTGATGTGGGGATGGCAATAGATGTTTGGAATCATATTTAGTCCACTACCACAAATCTTGAAACAGAAAATTAGGCATATACCATCCTATACCTGACGCTTATCCAACCCTTTGACATCCCAATTTAACTGATTCGATTTGAAAAAGGGGTGAACCATGTTAGATTCAGATAAGATTGAAGCACAGAGTTTCATCATCACAATTGCAATCAGTATCTTGGCTTTATCTTAACAATTTGGGATCAACCATGAATGTCATATTCTAACTTATGAACTAACGTCCAAGAAACAGTGGTATGCATATCCTTTCTTTCAAACCAACTAGCAAGAAGTTGTGCACCCTTCTCTCTGCTTCAAAAATATCAGCGGGTATAAGCCAATTGTCCCAAAAACTGGCCCCTAATATTGGGTCAATTCACACCCATATCACCAATCCACCTGTACATTTCATTGATGCAGTTGGTGATTCATTCATCTATTACTTGGCTTTCCAGCTCAAACAAATTTACGCGGATAAAGTTGATTGGCCAATATATCATCAATTGGGACACCTACAGAATTGATATTTTGTCTGGCCAATATAGATATTATAGGACATTCGAACTTCTGTACACCCATTTACACCCAAACCCTAAATAATTCGTCCACAGCAGCTGTCCCATGAAAAAGCCCTGTTTATTGAATTCTGTATGGAAACAGGGACAGAGGGTTAGGTCTTTATCACCCACAAGTTGGGTAGGCAAATAGGTTGCCAAAACTGCCCCACTACAGAGGGTTAGGTCTTTATCACCCACTAGTTGGTTAGGCAAACAGGTCACCAAAACTGCCCCACTACAGAGGGTTAGGTCTTTATCACCCACTAGTTGGGTAGGCAAACAGGTCACCAAAACTGCCCCACTAGTGCCCGCCTTTTCCATTTATCATTTATTGTGGGCTTTTTGTCTACACACCCATTTGACAATAAAAGAAAATGGAAAGTATACAGTAAGGAAATGAGGAATGGGTCCCACAATCTGGGTGGTGGGCATCTACTTCTCTTGACGTGTGGTGGAACATAAGGTGGAAGGAGAGGATAGAAGAAGAAGAACCATTTGGAATGTGCATTGAATGGTGGACTGAATTATTCCATTTCCAGAGGATAAGGAGATAAAGTTGGATATTCTCAGCACCTTTGAAAAAACTCTCCTACAGAGAATGCTTACAGAAAATGTGGATGTGGATGGATATACACCAGAATAATAGAGGTTCCAGAGGGACCCACCCATGTTGCATATTCTTACACCTATTATTGTTTTGGATTTAGATCATCTACAGCTTCAGAGGTGGGAATCAAAATAGAACACTTGGAAGAAGAAAAAAAATATGGAAGGAAGGGAAAAAAAAAAAGATTTTTTTTTATTGTCCAATTTTAAGTTTGATGACAAGAAACTTGGAGATAATTTTGATGGCCTTAAATTAGATATCTGAAAATATCCAATGGACTAATCTTTTCATATGGCTACATCATAAGCCATCTTATATCTAGAAAGCTAATAGCTCCACAAGCCATTAGGTCTCTCAGTTTTGTAAGAAAGAAATAGGCTGTGATTATGCTGGCAGTCTTCCTGTAACCTAATAAAACCACAAGCCAAAAAGATAATATAAATTTAGGGACCGTTTGTGAAGTTTTCACAGAAAATGCTTAATCGCCCGACTTCCTAACACAAACGCGCCTTTCTTTAACTATTTCTCCCATGAGGAATGTGTGGCTATAAATTAATTGCACGCCCTAATTTTATCTTTTTTTTTTCTTTCATATCAGTCACCAGTCACTGGGTTGGCAGGCTTGACACGACTTTCTTTTTAAATAGAGAGACTTACATTGCACAATTTGACCATCAAAACTAATTGTTAAGGTATGAAAGCTTAGGGAGAATTATTATAAGAGCTTTTTGTATATACCCCCTAAGGTTTATAGGATTTGTAAATAGGCCCCTGATATTTTAGTATTTGTAGATGGGCCCCTGCCTTTTATTTTTAATACCTTTCATGTCCCCAAAATCAATATTCTTAGCAAGAATGGGCAGCCACCATGAGATTTGTGTTGGATTTTTATATAAATGACAGTTTTGCCATTACATCCATTAAATAAAAATGAGTATATTATTATTTATAAAAATATCATTATTTTCTCTCAAGTGTTAATGGTTTTTCTCAATAACTCTCTCATGCACAGGACTAAGGGTGGGCCCAAGCGCCACCCATATCTGAGAAAAGTTTAAAAACCCCCCTGTAAATTCTAAAAATTAGTTTTTTCTTTTTTTTTTTTTTTTTTTACATTTGTCCGTTCCCCTAATGTTTCTTTTGCACCCCCTACAAATAAAGCATAATCATATATTTTGAAACTTTCATCAATCCAATTGTAGGTCGAGTGTGGATTGGATAAATCATAACCGGTTATAAGTACTGGTGTTGATTGTCGTCATGATCGATTTGGATTTAATGAAATGAGGCTTGTATTGATAAAATAATGAATTTATGTAGGGTTTGTTCTCTCCCACTAAGCAGTTGTTAATGTTGCATGCTTCATAAAAAAAAAAATTAATCCAAGTTTTTGAAATTATGCATATAAGGATAAAAGAAATGGACAAAAGTGTAATTTCGCTCTAAAAACCTATGGTGGTTAGAAGACAATTGATTTTGAGGACACAAAAGGTATTAAAATGAAAATGCATGAGCCTATTTGCAAATACTAAAACCTAAGGAGTCTATTTACAAATCCTACAAACCTTAGAAGGGTACATACAAAAAGCTCTTATTATAATCATCAAATTGTTGCTGTTTGCTTTTAACATCAAACATTGGGGCTTATCATTATCATCATCAAAATTCTTGTTTCTACTGCTGTCACTACTTGGCAGTATAACTACAACGTTCCGAGCCCATACAACATGTGAATTAGTTTCCAGAATGGATTAGTTGAGATTTTGAAGGAAATGGGAGTGGACGAAAGAGAAGCATGTTCCTTGGTTAGGATGCCTGAAACACCCAGGGAAAGGGAAAGAGTACTAGTGGTCAGGACATATGGTTCAGATTCTGGGATTGGAAGAACCTAACGACTTGTGGGAGTTAGTTGGTGCAATTAGGTCAAAGAATTGGGAATCTTTCACCAAGTCTAACCAACCATGAATGGAATATTGGAATCTCTAGGGGGATTTTCTATTGGAATATGTAGGTAGAGGTGTTAAAAACTAACGACTTCGTCGGAAAAAAAAGGTCATTGGGAACTTTTACCAAAACATGGAAAAGTAGGCGTGTTAAAAGGAGCAGGCATTTCCACTCCCAGGAACTTCCCGTGATTGATTAATCAATCACGTGGCCAGTTTAGCAACTCTATCAATAGAGTTGATTTTAAAGAAAAAATAAAATATAAGTGAGTTATAATGGTATTTTATTTTAGTTGTTTGTTGTGGAATATTTTTTTTCTTTTTGTATGGGACAGTGGAATTTTTTTTTGTATTTTAGTAGATAAAGGTGTTTGCTTTTTCACTTTTCTTTTAAAGATTGGGGGAAATACTAGGAATTATATGTTGTCTCAAGGGGTTTGGTTTTGGGATGTGAGGCTACAACCTAAAAGCGTAAAAAAGGCATGTCTTTTAAATTGGACTTGGAAAAAAAGCAGGTTGTACAAGGTGTTTATGTGTTGGGTTAGGACTTGTGTTAATGAGGAAACTTGTTCTAAATTTTCATGTGAAACACTCTTTCATTTTGGTGCAATACATTTGAAAAAAGGAAAGGAAAAAATGAAATCGTTTTCTTTTACGGAGAGGATTTCAATTTTCTATGGAAGAGATATGAATATAGAGATCCTCTCTCTTAAGAAAATAAAAATCTCCAGAAGAAATCCTCTCATTGCACAAATAAGTCCTTAGCATTCATATATAAAATTCTCTATTACTTTACTATAATTTTTTAAATTAGAAAAATTCAAATTTTAGAATCCTAAAATAAAGGATTTCCAAATCCTATCACCTATTTGAGGCTTTAAGAACTTTGAAGATTTGGAGATCTTCAATATCTAAAAGTGGACACTACAGGCCTATTTTTTTATTAGAATTCTTGACACGAATTCTAGTGGTTAGGGTTTTTGGGACATGACCTTGCCATTTCCAAATCACTTGTTTCTTAACAAGAATTTATATATTCCAGCACATGAAAAATTTCTATAGGCCTTTAAGAATTCAGGAATATCATGCTTTTTGTATTTGTGTGGAATTCTTAAACGCTCAAGTTTAAAAGAGGATTTAGAAATTCCACCTTATTTGAGAATTCAGAAATCTCCCAATAAAATTTCCTAGATTTCTAATAAATAAACAGGCATACTTATCACAATTTGTAAAGGTAGACCGATGATGTAATTCCTCATGATGGACCCCGAGTTTTATAATTGGGAAAAGGTTGGAACCACATACCACAATTTCTAGGTGGATCCCACGTACCATAACTCTCATCATGAATCCCTCGTAATTAAAGGTTGCCGCCACATGCCATAATTATTAGGGCGGGTCCAATGTACCAGAATTTTAAAGTGGGCCGACATACCACAATTCTAAAGGTGGTCCTGCATAATTTATAAAGTATTCCAAAACAAAAGTTCTAAAAGGTGGGCCTCATGTACTGCAACTTCCAAAGGCAGGCCACATGTAATTCCCAAAAAAATTCAAGCATTCTTTCTCTTTAAAGCGGTATAGCGGTTGGAAAAAAAAAAAAAAAAAAAAAAACTTCAATTCTTATCTTAGAGAAAGCCACATCAGCTTCTTGGAGTCCATTTGTGAATATGTCAAAAACTCAATTCTGGCCTTAGAAAAAGCCAAGTCAGCTTCTTAGGGCTCATTTGTAAATGTGTCTCATGAATGTGTCTTGACAAAAAAATATACTTTCCTTTAAAAAAACACATATGTGCCATTTCAATAAAATATGCCCCTTCTTGGGGCTCATTTGTGAATGTATGTTTTTAAAAATAGATATGTGCCTTTTCAAAAAAGAAAAAAAAAAAGTGTCCCTAGGGCCCATTTGTGAGGATGTGACCAAATTCAAAGAGATGACTTCCAACTATATAAATTAAGGTAATTTTCAAAGTTTTTATATAGTATTCAAAATGATCAAAATGCATATGAGTCCTTTATTTTTAAGATTAAACGTGTCTGCTAACGTGGATTAAGGGAAGAAATGTTTGATTTTTATAATTTCTTGGTTGATTTGAATCTTTTAATTATTTTATTATAAATGGATTTATATGAAAGGGATATTAGTTTTTATATAATATTCAGGTCGCACGAGACTTAACCTGTGCATCGCATAAGGGCTTCATGCTGGTAGGTTCTAAAGTTGGCCGTTTAAGGGTGTGTTTAAGCACACCTGATGGCACAAAGAAGAACGTGAAACGACGCCGTTTTTCGGCGCTTCTTCACCTAGCTGCTTGGCGCAACGGAATTCTATCATTTTAAAACGTGTTTCCACACTAAGAGGGGATATTGGAGTCCGAGGAGTTCGATGTGTGAGATGGGATTTATATTGCCACCACAGATGGTGCACAAACACACCCTCAAAGATGAAGTGGAAGGTGGAGCGGATTTTCCATGCACTATTAGTTCTTTTAACTATGATGTGCATATACTTTCTAAAGAAAATCTTAAAAAGGTATAAAATCTTTGGCTTATTTTTTAAAAAGTACAAGAATATTTGAATATTTCAATAAAGTATTAAAGTTTTCTATATTTCTTTCAATTAAGTCCTCTTCATAAATTTTTTTTTTTTTTTGAGAAATGACAAAACTACCGTTATGTCATTTTTAATTTTTTTTTTAATAAATCATTTAAGAGAAATGATCTAGTCCATCCCAAATGATATATTGGGGCCCACTTCAACAACATTCATACATTGGTGGTTAGAAAGAGGGATTTCAGAAAGGGGGATTTCAATTGACTAAAAACTAGCGTCGTTAAATTGTTATGATCATCAAAATCAAATTTCCAGAGAGGAAAGCGGTTAAGAATAGATACAAAGTTGTTGAGAAGGGTTTTTTTTTTTTTTTTTCATTTCTCAAAAAAAATTATGGAGAAGACTTGATTGAAAGATTTGTTGAAAGCTTTTATACTTTTTTGAAATATTCAAATCTTCATATACTTTCTTAAAAATAAACTAAAACTTTTATATTTTTTTAAAATTTTCCTATTTTCTATTAAGTTGGAGAACAAAATAGCTGTTATTGTTTGCTAACTAATAGAAATTCGGTGAGAAAGAGGCGATGGTCCCTTCCTGACTTAGTCTATCTTTTGAACCGACCAATTCCAGTCTAACTTTTGACCCATTGACTCTTTAGAATCTGAATATCATTAAATGACCAACATGTCCTTTAAAAGTACTGAGCAGGAAGAAAAATTCATAGTCGAGGGTTTTTTTTTAACCCCATACGGAAAGATAGTTCGAACAAGTGGAAAGAATGCCCACACAAGTGGGAGGATATGATATACTAAGGGATTGAATCCTAAGTAGCTAGGCGAGAACTGCCGCCACTTAATTGTTCTCTCCATATGGAGTTAGACACGCTATATTTGCAACAAAACTGAGAAAATACATGTGTCTTCAATTTATTATATATGGCCAACAAATTTATGGTTGAAATATTTGAAATCCCTGAAATATTTGAAACCCTCTTTTGGTGTCCATTTGTCTAAGAAAAACACTCAAATAAAATATGCTTCATAGTTTAGTGCTATGATTAAAACTTAGTAGCCTTATTTTTTAGCACAGCATAGCTTTTGTATTATATATATTTAAAAAAGAGTTTTCTTTTATTTCATGCTTCAGCCCTAGCCCAGCCCTAACCTTTGAGGGAAGAGTAAGGGCCATGAAATTATAGTCTCGCCCAACGCTTTGGCTCAACTTAGGCCCAGCTTACATATGTGAGAATAGGGTAAGGGCTTACACTAGCCCATCCCGGCTCGGCCTTTTAACAACACTATTACTTGTGAAGTCTTTGCAAGAATCTAAATCATACAACAGTTTGCAGGACCTCAATCTTGCCTGTAGCAGATTGGATTTCAGATCTTACTGATCTGCTCTATCACAATAAAATGAATAATTCCAAAAAAATTTGGCTTGGTTCGGACATTGGTTACTTTAGTTGTCCTTCTACTTGGACAAGTAAATGAACCAACTCAAGGCCACTGGGCCCCTTCTTGGTTAAAAGGTTCGGCAGACAATTTGGATAATGTTCTGACGTCTCCTTTGAGAGGGTATGTTGGGTTCTTGTTAGAAGCCAAAAGTGAAGCTTATAAGAAGTTACTTTTTAGAAACAACTTTAGAGCAAAATAAATAAATAAACATGGAGTAAAAATACCTTTTGGAAATCACTTGGCAGTGAAATTAATTTTCAAGACATTTTAAGCTTTGGACTAAACACATGAAAATTGGCATCGGCACAGCCATAAAAAAAATTTTTTGGTAGAAGGCACAGTTATTATTGGTATCGATTGTTACCAAGTTTTAATAACTTGTCTGCCAGAAAAGAATGTTCATATCCTTGAACACTGCCTCAATCCAAATAACTCGAATTGGGTCTACATTCATGATAACTCTAGTTATAAAGAAGTCACTTTTAACGGCTGAAAAATCCGCTTTTAGTGGCCGTTTTTTTTCTGCCGCTAAAATTCAACTATGAGTGAGTTTTAATTTTCGCAGCTATGAGGTTGGAAGTTTTTAAATGGTGCCTGCAGCAGCGAAAGTGGCATTTTTAGTGGCGGAGAAAAATACGCCGTTAAAAGCAAATTTTTCCACCACTGAAAGTCATATATATTTTTTTTTGTGAGACATCTGGTGGGCCCATTTTCTTACTTTGGGGCCAAATTTATATATTATCCAAATATCAAAGGTTCGTTTTTATGTAGTTAAAATGGAAAAACAAAAGTTTAACTGTTACATTCGGTATGGTGCACTGCAAGCAATTAGAAAAGCAAAGAAATTTTGTTGATAAGATGCTTTACTATTTCACAATTAAGAGAAATTCTTGTATCAAGGAGAAGGGTTCTTTAGAAATTTTTGTATCAAGGAGAAGGATGATATACCTAAACGTGGTATTAGTTGGCCTAAACCCGAAGCCATCCCAATTAATGGGTTTATTAATTGGTAAGGGTTAGGTCAGGTCGGGTTTTATATTATATATTTTTATTTTTGAAATATAAAAAGATTAAGAATATTTCATGCACAAGGACTTAAACTTGTAAACCAGCATTCTTATATTTTATGAATGTTCTCTACTATATGCAGCAAAGGTTTTGTATATAAAACCCGAATAAGTAAGATGTAAATCAGTCGCCAACATTCTAATGATTGAGTGGTGTGGGGCCAGGATCAATCTGTGGATCTTCAAATTGATAGTATAACTCCTGACCAATAGGCTAACTTAGCAATTATATATATATATATATATATTATTGGACCGTTGGATTGACCGTACACGGTCGATCCAACGGTCCAGTAAATTCAGATCTGACCGAAAGTTGGTTAATATGTGCAATCCAGGGGGGTCGTGTGTTTGGTCTATTTGGATGGACCAAGAGTGGGCCCCACAAGCGTGAGCTTATGGAAATTTATCATAAGCATGAGCTTAGGAGAGCCTTGCCCATATATATATATATATATATTATGAGAAATTCTCAAAAACTCAACTATTTGCTCCCATTTGTTGTTAGGACATGAAGCCCACCTTATGACAATCCAATCATTTCACACATATTACTATCTGTGAATTGGTATAAATCCCAAATTTGACACTCCAACTTTTACTCATTGTTGGATTGAAATCACTAGAAAGTGATGCATTTAAAACTGTTAAGCTTTTGGGCCATGGATCAAGGTGTTAGGATAATTTAATCGAGTTAAAATTATTCACATAGGTAGATCTCATCTAAATTATTACATCCAATGGCATTCCATAGTTGTCATTGCACCATAGTGGACTCAATTGGCACGTGCGTTTTTTTGAAAGAAAAAAACTTGGGAGTTTTCTAGCACTCACACACACATATGGATTTGTTCCCATTCGAACATTCCATGCGAGTTTTCTGTGGGACCCAGTGAGGGTCCCATCCAAGGGCTGGAAGATCTAGGTGGGCCCTAGATACATCATCTTCATCCTGGCCCCTCTAGTTTAACAGTGTATAATCCATTTGCAAAAGTATGCTATCAATCAGTGGGTCCAATCCATTTAGGGGTGCACACAGAAACTGCTAAGTCGATCCGGACCATTCCGAACCGGGTAGTTCAGATCGGTTTTGTAGTAGATTGGTTCAGTCACGGTTCGGATTTCCTTCAGACCTTGCGGTTCAGTTCGGTTTTTGGTTTGAAGGTGTGGTTAAATCACTCAAATTGAACCAATTATATAAATATATATTTTTATAAAATATATTAGAAAATATATGGGAATATGAAAAACTACTTGAAGAAGACTTGAACCCTCACTCCGTTACTTGAAGTCCAACGTCTCTCACCAATTGAACTACCATTTTTTGTGAAAATAAAATAAAATAAAATAAAAAAATAAAAAAACCCTAATCGAACCGAGCTGGTTCCTTTCGGTTCGGTTCGGTTCGGTTCGAGCACATGGGCTGTTCGGTTCAGTTTGGTTCTAAATAGAAAATCAAAGGATTTGGTTTGGTTGATGATTTCCCCTCTAAATCCATTCGAACCGCCCATGTACATCCCTAAATCCATTCGCATGGGTGTAAAACCCATGGGACCCATGTAATATAGGGAGAGTCCTAGTTTTTTGTCCATTTGGATGGACCAAACACCGATACTTCCCACTGTTAGAGCAGCACAAACTACTTCACACATAAACATTTCCGACATATATAAATATATATATATATATGGGAGCTGCTCTCCTCAGCTGCAGCTGAAATTTAATTTCAGCTGCAGCGTGTGATTGAGTTGATCTTAAGCTTGTTATGCATTGTCAAGACTAGCTCAGCTCAGCTAGATTTCTAATCAAGACTGAGTTTGGGCTTGATTTCTAAACATGTGATTGAGTTGAAGCTTAAGATCAACTCAATCACACGCTGCAGCTGAAATTAAATTTCAGCTGCAGCTGAGGAGAGCAGCTCCCTATATATATATGTATATATAACCGGTCACAAAGGTCGGTCAAATGCTACCAAATCGCAAACCCAGCCTTACCTTATCCTAACTTATATCAACAATCCAAAAATATAAATTCTATCAATGATAGCGCATTTGGTGAGGCACCTCCTTCTTAAAAAAAAACAACCATAGATCAATTCTTAGCATTGCCATTGAGGGACTCTGGGTGAGTGTGTAGGTGAGAGTGTGAGTATTTATCTTTTTTTAAAAACTTCTGGTCCTAAACTGAACTCAACCTCATGATAGTAGCTGGTCAGGCCTCATCGCCCATTTGATCACATCCATTGTCATCCCTAAATATGGCAGTCCTTGAAAGTGGCATCCTCCACACCCCACCCCACACCCCACACCCCCTACCCCCGCACCCCACACACACGTCCAAACATACACATTATTATAAAAATGCATTTTCAGCTGACATTACATGTGATAAGTAGGTAGGACAGTTGGTGAACAATATGTCCACTTGACATTCATGGCTCTTGAATCACTTGTTTGGCTTTTCATCCCCTCACCCACGCAACAGACATTATTCCTTCACGTGAAGCATCACCACATTTGGGCGACCCTCACTTCAACTTTCTCTGGCTCACTGCATTGCTTGTCTAAAACCAGTTTCTTAGTATTTTTTTGGGGTGTTCTTTCTTCATGGTCATCCATTTATACAACTTCTGGCCTAGGAAATGATGAGTTTTTGTCATAGTTGTTTTAGAACATGTTCAAGTGACAATTCTTCTGCTTCTCCTTTATTGTATAGACTGCCTAAAATTTGTCAAACAGATTGCTGCTATTTTTTAGAGAAGGGACAATCTTAGAATGGGAGAATTTCATGGAGGGGTTTACAAATTGTGAATCTCATTTGAGCCCTACACATTTAAATTAAAGAAATTCTCAATTGGGATTTTTTGGGCAACAATTTAATGGCTGGTGGTAAAAATTAGTGCAAGTCCTTTTCTTAAAATGAAAAATTGCTCTTTTAATTGTTCATGTTGCATGGAGAGGTTTTTACTCTGTCCCATTTCTTTTGGAGAATTCGCTACTGTGCCTATTTCATACTCGTTTTGGAAATATGTTTGTATTTTTTTTAAAGGAAATATGTTTGTATTATAGTCTTCTTTCATCATCAACACACTCATGGTTGAGCCGTATTGAAACCTTACACACATGTCCATGGATCAATCCCTGCGTCCTCAAGTTAAATTAAAGCATCATTTCTGGATCTGGGTCCTCAAGTAAAAGTATTATTCTCGGACCAAGGAAAGAAAAATTCCATACCTTTAGAGAGGACTTATCTCGACACATTTGGTTGGATTTCACAGGGACATGTGATTTGGTTGTATTTTCTTTAGATGGGGGTTTAGAGGTTCTATCTAGTACTTTTCTTCCTAATCTTTTGTTGTTCGTGAAAGTGGAAAACTTGCATTAGACAATCAACTACACAAAATCAGACATATAGGCATTATACCTACGTCCACAGGCAAAGAAGAATCTCTTTCTTTTCACCTGTGTGGGTTAATTTTTTAAGCCTCAAGAAAGCCTAATATAATGACCAAAATACCCCTTGCCCTATGATCGGTCCTTGGTTGACCAATGGAACAGCTCGATTATAACCCATTAACCCAGAATACAAGACATCAAACTAATAAACTCCATCTTAGCTTAGATTCCGTCAAACTCAAGTCACTTGAAAAATAATTGTCAATGTTTTCTTTCTTAGTCTTTTTACCCTAATCACACCACCGCCCCACCCGCCCCCCCCACCGCCGCGCGCGCGAGAAGAAAGAAAAAGAAAGAAAAGAAAAGGAAAAAGATAGAGTACTATGCTTAATGTTATACTCATCGAAACTTTACGGACCATTGAATTGAATCCAAAGAGAATATATCGTTAAAGACAGTTAAACTTTAATGA
This sequence comes from Persea americana, assembly GCA_029852735.1. NCBI lineage: Eukaryota > Viridiplantae > Streptophyta > Magnoliopsida > Laurales > Lauraceae > Persea > Persea americana. The sequence goes on from CM056813.1 coordinate 44,732,522, forward strand.
TGTTAATAAATGATTACACTACAACAGTTTACACATTTAGCTACGAAATTTTTCTTCGCCAAAAGTCAACAAAACATCGGTAAAAACCTTTACCGACCCAAATATTTTCGTCAGCCAAACGCTGGTAAAAACTCATGGACAAAACCTTTTACTGACGAAATTTTTTTCCGTCGGCAAAAGTAAAATTTTTGCCGACGATTATTTGACTTTTACCGACGTTGTAAAACATCGGTAAATTTATTTTACTTTTTTAAAAATTTAATACAACTTTTACCGATGTTTTTCTTCGTCCGTAAAAGAAAACAGAAAAAAGAAAAATAAATAAAGAAACCTTCATATATGTCGTAACCTTACTAATAGGTAGGGGCAGAAAACCTAACTCAACTCGTATAACTTGACCTATATAGTATACGATCTGGACTCGAGTCAAATAAATTTGAAATCGGTAATAGGTAAGGTTTGGCCCTCATAATTCATTTAATGGGTCGGGTTAGAGTTGACCAGCATATCTAGATCAATTTAAACGTTACGGAGCTCTATATATATATAAATACATATTTATATAAGGAGATGCTCCTATGAGATATATTCTCACCTTAAATGAGAGATTGGGTGGGGGCCCTCACATCAATATCTAATGCCAACAACTTAAATGTGAGGGGCCCCACCCCTATATGGGTCGGGTTAGAGTTGACCAGTATATCTAGATCAATTTAAACGTTACGGAGCTATATATATATATTTATATAAGGAGATGCTCCTATGAGAGATATTCTCACCTTAAATGAGAGATTGGGTAGGGGCCCTCACATCCATATCCAATGCCAACAACTTAAATGTGAGGGCCCCTACCCCAATCTTTCATATAAGGTGAGAGATATATAGGGAAATGCTCCTATAGGAAATATCTCTCATATTAAATGAGAGATAGGGTGGGGGGCCCTCACATCCAGGCCCCCTACTATATCCAATGCCAACAACTTCAATGTGAGTGCCCTCACTCATATCTTTTATTTAAGGTGAGTGATATCTCTCATAGGAGCATATATATATTTATATATTTTAGGCTTTTTCTTGGCCTCCTAATAAATCCAAGTATAACCTTAACACTTGAAATGGACTAAGGTTGGGCCAAATATCTATCAGTTGTGTAGGGTCGATGGTTAACCCATCTTGAGGGCGAGTTTTGTAGGTCAGGTCAAGTGGACTCACGTCTAGTGTGGGGTGGGTTACTTGACCTATTTTAGAAAAAGCCCAAATATGATTTGATTTTCAACCTCTAGACAACCAAGGTTAACCCGGACCATTTTGACTGAACTCAACCCATTTTCTTCCCCTACTGATATGCATGCATACAAGTGAACTCCATAAGCTAGACCGCATAAGCACAATCATTAGTGAAGATCGTCTTGAATAATGGATGGGTAGAAGGAGAGTGGACTTTTGAAAGGTAAGTGGGGCTCTCTCGAAAGTGGGAGAGCACACCTATTTATAGGAATCTAGCTCCTATAGTATCTCACTCATAGAATCCTTGAGTAGAAGGGGTGGAACTCCGTACTAGGGCCCACCTATTCAAGATTTGGGCCACTAAAAATGTACACCCCCTAATGTATGGGAAGTACTTATATTTTATTCTAATAAGAGTTGGCATGACCACAAGATTGAGAATATGATTAATGTTGTGTAATGTGACACATTAATCCAATGCTTAATCTTACAATGGGACTCACTCCTATTAAAGTAAGATTTGAGGGCATCCCATACATATGTTGGGCGTTTAGTTTAACCGACTTGGATTTTCAATAGGCAAACTTCACCATGGATTGCCAGTCCTGCTAGATATTCTCCAGGAATAATGAAAAATTATTAAAATGAATAAGAAGACAAAGAAAAACAAAGTTAAGAAAATAGTAAGTGATGTAGAGTCCAACATATAGGGTGGCTTATATGATTATTTGGGAATAAGAGGAGAAAAAGTTACTAAAAAGGGGAAGGGAAAGTAGAGACTTAATGGTCTCATATGAATACATGTTGTGGTCCCTTCCAATAACCTTTCTTTCCTTTAGTGTGTGAATAATGTAATGCATTATCTTTTTTTTTTTTAATAATATAATACATTATCTCAATATAAATATTAAACTCTCCAAATATAAATGTCTGCAAGCTAGGCCTTCTCTTAAAAAAGTGTGCCAACTTTCGCCATATGATGTGAGTATTTTTTCAAAGAAAGGGAAGAAAAACCAAAAAAGTCTAGTTTCGGTTCGAGCTATCGGTGTGCACTACGGACCCACCCCACTTTCCAAACGCTACGCTTGCCCCATTTTCACTAATGCATGAGCGTGGAGTGTGGCGTCCGTTACACGCTCTAACGACCAATGTGGTTAACAACCAGAGCCCTCTTTCTCTCTCTTGGCCCACCACCAGCGGCACCCATGCACCAAAGGCGTTGATCACTGCCACCTAATGCATTTTCTTTTTGAAGTTTTGGTAAAGGCTACCTAATGGGTCATGAGGTGGTCCCATTAAAACTTGAGCGCACGATAAGATACATTCAAGAGTGTCGATTAGGATTTCCACTCGAAATAATTATGCACAGCATAGACATTTTCCTAAAAATATGTGCCCAATTCTGGTCAAACCTGGTCAATATAGATTTGGTCGACACTTGGGATGCAAACGGGTCAGTTCCGGATTTGGACCTGGAACTGTCTCGAAGCCAGTTTCGGATCGGAACCATTTAAGGAGTATGTGGAACCGAACTCGAAACCTGAACCAGATATGGGGTGGGTCTGGGTCCGGGACCGGGTCTAGATAGAGAATGGTATGTAAATTTTTTTTTTTCTAATTTTAACAAGAGATCCTCGAAAATTGAGGTAATGTGTTGGGTCTCGGGTCCACGGGTCCGAACTAATGTGGAACTAGAACCGGACCCGTTTAGGTCACGAGTTAAAAAAAAGGACCTGAACCCATTTACTTAGTAGGGCCTCAATAAGGACCCAAAACCGGTTTTCAATGGGTTGGTACTTAAGGATAATCGGAGGACCGGGACCCATTTACATCCCGATCTACGGTTCATCCAAAGGTAAAACAATATATAATAATTACTAGAAATGGAGAGCCTCTTTTGCATATGAGCCAAAACATATGACCGTGTATACTAGGAAAATATCTACTTACGTTAAAAAAATATAAAAAACTCTAGTTCAAATTGGCCCATCCGCTGTTAACTCTAAACTCAAAACTCCAAGTTTTAAGTCCCCGTTTAGCAAGTCTATTTTCACATTATTATTGTATTAAAACAGTTTAAAACCTCATAAAAACCATTTGGTAAACACATTGGGACCTCCATTTCAAATCTCATAAATACATTAACACCTGCTTTGCATAGCCTGCAAATCTAAAGAATCGAAATAGAAATCAGCATATCAAGTGCGTACACACGCGCTACTACACTAAATTAGGCATGACTATAGATAGCATCACCATTCTTTTCATTAAAAAAAAAAAAAAAAAAAAAATTTAGGAGACTATATGACAATCCAAAACATCAAAAATCTTAAAAAGACCAATTGGACTATGGGCTCCAATCTAAGCTGCTTTCTTGCAAGTCTCGAGATATTTATGAAAGCTATATAATTATAGATTTGGATTTCTAAGCTTTTGTGGGCTCTATAATTACAATTTGAACCATTGATCCTCTATAGAATACTTAAAACGATCATGATTTAAAATCGGAGCCTCTCAGTCGGTTTATATCTTGAGAAAATGATGAAGATCTAAGAACCATTGGATATGCTCATGCCAAAAATAGGAACTTACACATGATTTTGAACCTGTCTGTTTCTTCTTTTATTTGATTTTGGGCTAATAAAATACCATGTGAATCGTTGGAAATATTTAACATTCTAAAGACGGTTATGGGCCCAAACTTGAGTCGTGAATCTATGACGAATCTCGAGATATTTATGAACAGTTGCAGAAACTTAGATCTATTTTTTTTTTTTTTTCACTTTCGTGGGGACCAATAATTACTATATGAACCATTGATCCTCTTTGGAATAATGAAAACATACAAGCTTTCAAATATCACCTTATGATGCGGTGCGAATTTTGAGGAAATGAAGAAAAGCCGAGGGCTATTGGATATACTTAGGGCACGTTTGGTTAATAGATATAAATTCTCTATTTAAAAAATTCACTCCATCTCCTAGAATCAAAATATCCTCAAATAGGATTTGACATGAGAGTCTCGGGTTTGGTATTGAGAGGGGATTCCTATCAAATGGCCTAGGTGTGAAGCATCTATTGCAGACCACTTATTTTAGAACAGATCTACATCATAAAGATCTACTGGCCTAACTCAATGGTTGTGCATCTCCCCCTCTCCACAAAAACAAACATTTTTTTTCCTTGGTTTCCACATGGCCATTCGACTTCACCCCACTTAACTCACACAGCCATTTAGATAGAGCTTCGTGGGAACGAACGGGTCAGACAGAGCTCTCACTAACTTGGTCTCGGGGAGGTACACTACGGACCCACCTCCATTCAAACGCTTCCCACCCGACCATACCACTCATGCACGCAATCACATGGAGTCCCACCCGCCAAAGGTTCGATCGCTGCCACCTAATCAACTCTTTTTCACTGGCCACAAGCCACCTAATCAAATAATTTAGGCCACGGTGTGGATGCCTCTAGCCGAAATTGATTTCCTAACGAGCACGAAATTGCAAGAGTAGCCGCGAGAAACGGCAAAGAATAAACAAGTCGGTAAAACGAGGCGGCAGCGAAGTACCGTAAACCCAAATTCGAGTCATTTGCGTGTGGGCCCCTTCGTCACTCTCAAAATCCCTATAAATAGACTACCCAGGGTCCTAAGAAAAGGCTTGAAGGCGCCGCTCGCAAGAAGCAGCTCACCTTCTCTCTCTCTCTCTCTCTCTGTCCCCTCCTCTCCTTCCTTTTCTCTCTCATAGCCTTTTCGTATCGGATCGTACCGAATAGCACGAATCAGCATGGTCTACGCCTCCGTCAAAACTGCCACGGCTTCCTCCGTCATCAAGTTCCTTTGCAGCTACGGCGGCAAGATCCTACCCCGTTATCCCGACGGAAAGCTCCGTTACGTTGGCGGAGAAACCCGCGTGTTAGCCGTCGACAGATCCGTCCCCTTCTCAGGTCCGTCTCTCTTCTCCGATTCCGTTTTTTCTTCTTCCGTATCGCTTCCGATCCTTCCACTGTTGTTATTGAACGTTACGTTACACCCTTTTTTTTTTTTTGCAATCAGATCTGTTGTTGAAGCTTGGAGAGCTGTACGGATCGGCTGTGAGCCTTAGATGCCAGCTGCCGACCGAAGATCTCGATGCGCTCGTGTCGATCACGTGCGACGAGGATCTGATCAATCTCGTCGAAGAGTACGATCGAGCGAACCGAGATCGAGCCGATCCGCTCAAGATCCGCGCCTTCCTAGCCCCTCCGAAATCGTCGAAAATCTCTCCTCCGTCGACGGCTACGGGGAGGAAGAAACCACCTCCGGCCTTCGGATTGCCGCCGCGGTCGATTCCAGCGGCCGTTCGGTGCGCCTCTCACAACCACATCTCCGCTCCGGTCAGATTCCCCGCCCGGTCCGAGAAATCGGCCGGAAACCGCTCGTGGCTCGGCAGAAACCCTGAGAACAGTGTCCACCTTGTCCACCACGGAAACCATTGGCAATAACCCCTTCTCAAAGATCGAATCCATTGAAACGGTGAAAACAAACCAGAGATCTATCTCTCTACTTTATAAAGAACAAAAAAAAGGGGAAGAAACATGGAACAAGAACATATATTTTTCATAGAAATCTTGTTGTAATCGCAGACGGACTGTATAAAATCTCGTTGAAAAAGGATTTCCCCAATTTCGTGGCCATGAATGCATTTTCCTCAGCCCTGATCTTTTTTTTTTACTTCTTTCATTGATTCTTCTTCTTCTTCTCTCTCTGTTGGATGGCTGAATGCTTGCCGTTTCCGTTTCCCGCTTCCCATTTGCCAATTTTACCATTTAACAGGACTGCTTCTCCAAAACAAAGTCTTGTTCCGTGTTATTCCGTTAGGGTTCCGTCTTCTTCCGTCATGCTTTTGTGATTTCAAAACAACGTATGTGGCGTTGCGCCGTTTCGTGTCATCCATACCCCATCTCCTTTTGCCCGCCCATACATGCTCGGGGCATCCGTGTGCATTGGCACGTGTGCGTCTGTGTGTTAATTGTCATTAATACAGCGGTTGTTGCTTTTTATGCTTCTGCAGGTGAACCGTATGTGGTGGTTACGTTGCGAGTACTGCTGTATCGGTTTCGGAGTCTCGGGAAGATTCTATTTTATTTGTCCGATCAGTAGAGTTTTAATGTCGCCCGATATTTTAGGCTGTTATTTTGTTCGTTTCTATTTAAATCTGTCTGACTTGTCACAGTGGTGGTTTTCTTGCAGGTGAAGCCTTTGTCGGGTTGCGCGTCATGATGATGAGTTTTTTTGGTGTCTTTCGAAGCCATTTGAATATTTGGTCCCCATCCTGAGGTCACTATTTGTTCAAAGTTTGAAAGGAAAGGGGTAGAATGGAAAAGGAAGTCTATTAATTTTGGCACCAATGAGAAGAAAACAACGAAAAGACTCCTCAGGCCCAGTCACCGATATTCCACAATTTTCCATAGAAAACAAATGGAAGATGCCAGACTTTGGAATTTTGATGGGGCCCGGAATTTATTACCTTTTGAAAAAGAGTTATTAAAAAAAAAGAAAAAGAAAAAAAAGTAAAGGAGCTGTCGAACTGAAAAGTTGGAGATAAAAATATTCATGGGTCCATACAATTCGAGCAGCTTTTGAGAGTGATAAAATCGATGCTTAAATGAAATAATCTAAAGTGAAACACTTAAATTTCTACCCGATCTGGACAATATATATAGAAAAGGTGTGGTATTGTCTATCTATGTACTCAAAACAATATGAGACACTCATCTTGTAAGGGCTAATTCATGCCAAGTAGCACATGGGGTCCACCTGATTGATTACCTATTTGAATATATATCACAAAATGAGATTTCCTACAGTGAGGTTTTGCGTCCATCTGAATGGACTGGACAATTGACAATTGGATTGAATTGACGGTATTATATTTGACTCCAAATGTGGATGTTTGGGGCCGTCTTGAGCAGATCTTTCCATTTTCCTTTCCTTTGTCCAATTGGCAGTGAGGTAAATCTATACAGAATAATGAGGCCCTTATCTATCGACTAAAATATCATTGTTATACAGAATAAATCCCTTCTCTATCACAACTAAAATATCAGTGTTTTGATTGGTGACAGATCTATCAAACAAAATAAGATAACAGAGAATAGAGAAGTAAAGCCTTACCATATCAAAGGAGATGAGACATCCAAGACGTGTATAATGGTGCACTGCTTCAGCCATAGAATAAAAGTAATGGCTAGTAATTCGTTTCAAGAAGGGTATAATGGTGCACTACTAGAGACAGAAAAAAAAAGAGTATGTGGCTAGTTATTCTAAATTGGATTGGCGAATAAGCGACTGGCAGCGCAGGAGAGGGAAGAAGACAGCAGACGGAAGTGAAAGCCATCCTAAACTCTAAATTTTTAATTAATGAAAGAGTTGTCAGATGTTGATTGTGAGTAGGGTGAGGAAGATGATGGCAGATTTGACGCCCTCGTCACTTTGGATTGTGGTACGTCTCTGTGTGTGTAGATGCCGTGTTTTGTGAAGGCCTAAGGTCCCACATTCTCGTGCAGGTGAGTCACCTCCAGAATCAAGATAAGGCCTGTTTGAATATGTATTTGGGTACATGACAAAGTTGCAGGTCATATCCAACATATATCCACTATAGGCCTACTTTGCAAGGCTCCAACTTTCGAGATGATTTATTAGAACCTATTTGGAAACTCTAGTAAAAATATTAATCAAGAGCCAGTTGGATTGGGTCTGGCGCAAATAATTCTAATTTTGACTTTTAATATGTAATTAATCTGTTTTATAGGTTTCAAGAGAAAAGATATTATTTTCATGATAGGGTGTTTGGTAAACATTTAAATTAGAGTTTATTAGGGGCGCTTTTCTGTAATTTTCCAAATTTCGATTGAAAGATTTGAAATGCACATATTTTCTAATTTGTGAAGTTAGTTGGCTTGATCACAAGTTTGGCGCATCAGTGATAACAAGAAAACAAAACTATTCTTCCATTTCTTTCCACTTTAGCCAAAGAAAGCTCTAATTGAAAAACGTAACTTCTCATTTACTGTAAAAAGTTTTAGAGGACTCAAATGAGAAATGCAACTTTTTAGAGCATCTCTAGTTGCATTTCTGTTTGTTTTTAGAGTTTCCAAAACGCTAGGAAACTGTAATATGTCTAATAATGTAGTTTTGACTGTTGAGGAAAGTGAGATATTCCCGATGATAAAAATAGTTTTGATGATATCATAAATGATAATGATAAATATGTTAATCATGTAATTGCATTGATTAGCTTCAATGGCATGAGACTCTGATGAGTATGACGTCTTTGTTGGATATAGATGTGTGACACTTGGACACGCGGTAGGAGATGTATATGCGTTCTAACGATTAGGAGATTTCGCGGATCTCTTCACCGTTGTCTTTCCCTACGGGATGCAATAGAATGCATAGAACACCAACCCTAGGTAACCATATCTCTCATATAAGTTAGTCCGAAAGAGTCATGCTTTTTGAAAATTTCTTTGCTAGAAACCCACATTCATACTAATCCTGTTAGGAATCTTATTCATGGATATAGATCACGTCTTTTGTTTATAGTGGAACACTAACTTCTCTATTGGCCATTGTCATACTTGATCTAACGTAGGACTTGTGACATGCGGGCCACATGATTTTTAACAATCTCCCACTTAGCAATAATGCCATGTACATCAAACATTCCTCAGTCCCATACATTTTACATGTCTCGCAATGCTTCTTTATGCAATGTTTTGGTGAGAGTATTAGCCATCAATTTCTTTGAAGACATAGAAAATTTCACTATTTCTTGTCAACTTTCTCTCTAATAAAGTGATACTTAATCTCAACATGTTTTGATCGGCTATTAAAATTTTGCTCATTCACCATAAATATGGCTGACGTACTGTCTACGTTAATTGTGATAGGCTTCTTTTCTGACTTACTGTCTACGTTAATTGGGATAGGCTCCTTCTCCGATGTCTTGTCTACGTTAATTGGGATAGGCTCTTTTTCTCCAATTGATTATAAATTACTTAGAAAGTATTTTAACCAAAGAGCCTTTTGGACTGCAGTACTGCAGGCTATATACTCACCTTTGGCTGTTGACATAACTATAGATGTTTCTTGCTACCACAAGAAACTGCACCTCCTCCAAGTGTAAACATATAGCCGGTCATTAACTTTCTCTGGTCCAAATCATCGGCCTAATCGGCATCTGAGTAGCCGTGCAGTTACAGGACTTCACCTTGATAGCATAGACAAGACTTAATTTCTCCTCTGATGTACCATAGAATCCTTTTAACTGCATACCAATGCTGTAAGCCCAGATTACTTAGGAATTTATTAACGAGACCCACAGCGAATGTTAGATCCGGTCTTGTATACAATATCGCATACATGATGCTTCCCACAATATGAGCATAAGACTTTGTTTTCATTATTTCCTTGTCCCGCTCTGTTGTTGGTCCCTGATCACTAGACAATCTCATAATTTTGCAGATGGAAGAATTGATTGGTTTGATGTTATCATATCAAACATTTTCAACACAGTCTCCAAATAGGAATCCTGTGATGAAGACCTATTCAAACGATCACGGGTTATTTTTATGCTAAGGACTTATTATGCCTCACACGTCTTTCATTTCGAATCTTGACTTGAACTACTATTTGATTTCATTGACAACTGTAAATTCGTCACCAGGGATCAATATGTGATCGACATATAATGAAAAATACAAATTACTACTCTCATTGCGTAATATAAAAACATATGTCGGCATTAGTAGGGGCAAAACCTATAAAATTTTCTATACCATTGTCTAGAGCCTTGTTTTAATCCATACAATGTCATTTTCATTTTGTACACTTTGTCCTCGTGATCATGCACCACAAAACCCTCGGCTTGTTTCATATATATTTATTCTTCTAATTCACCATTCCAGAATGCCGTTTTCACATCCATCTAGTGCAATTGCAGGTCACGATATGCTACCATTGCAGCTAAGATTCTTATGGATTGGGATTTTACAACCGGAAAAAATGCCTCTTCAAAATCTATTCCTTCTATTTGTGTGAATCACTTTTCCATCAACCATGCCTTATATTTATCCAAGGATTCATCCGATTTTAATTTCTTCTTAAGAACCCCATTTACATCCAATGAGGCAGAGATTTACAGTAAAACTCAATTCATAAGAATTATCCATGCACAAGTAATTAAAAAGTATTAAACATACTCGTCCATTCCAAATGATCTCTGATATATAGTTCTCTTGCTATAGAGAATTGGGATTAAACTCCACCATCTACAATAAAAATTCTTTTATAAAATGTAGAAAATTTAAGAATAAACATAGAAGATTTAAGAAAAAAACTGAATATAACTTTTATATTATAAAAATTCCAAAAACTTTGTTTTTGTACAGGTGGTTAAAAATGAAGTAATCCAAATATTTCAAGACCATCTAACTGCACTTTTACTCTGTAACCAGCACCATACTAGAAAATTTCAGGTCCCACCCGGAATTATGATCATCTAAACACCACCTGGCATTTAATTTCTACATTTGCGTTTATCAAGTGCCGAAACTCATAACACCTGCTAGTAAAATAATACTAATAATAAATCCACATTGAATGCAAGGTTAAACATGCTTAGAAACGGGCCCCGAATATGATTTTTAAAAAATTCACATTCGCACAAAAAGGCCCTAACCAAATAATAATAAGGGTCAATGTAAAGCAATAGCACCCCCACATTCATTCTTTCTCTTTAAAGCTGAATGTTGGTTGAAAAAATTAAAAAAAAAAAAACCTCAATTCTGGCCTTAGGAGAAGTCACATCAGCTTTTTGGGGCCCATTTGTGAACGTGTCTTTTTAAAAATACATAATATTTGCCTTTCCAATAAAAAGTGTTTCTTGGGTTACATATGTGCTATTCAATAAAAAGTGTCTCTTATGCCCATTTGTGTGGATGTGACCCAATTCAAAGGGATTCCTTCCAACTCCATAAATTAAAGTTATTTTTAAAGTTTTGATATAGCATTCAAAATGGGCAGAATGCATACGAATTCTTTATTTTTAAGATGAAACATGTTTGCTAGCGTGGATTAAAAGAAGAAGGTTTGGTTTTCATATTTTTTTGATTGATTTGAATTTTTTTAATTATTTTGTTAGATTTACATGAAAGGGATATTAGTTTTAATAATATTTAGGTTGCATGAGACTTAACCCGTGCATCGCACATGGACTTCACGCTAGTAATACATAATAGAAAAACAAAAATAAGAATAATTAAGTTAACTCATCATCAATTACATAAGTATGAGAGAACATCCTTTTTTACGATGAAGTGGAATAGCAATATCAAGAGGAAGTTGGCGGGAGAAGATAAGCAGACATACAAGAATGTGGCCCACCAGCAGCAGTACGGGAAATGAAGAAGAAATGGGAAAAAAATAATGAAAAATGTGGGGAAAAAGGTACCCATAAAATGCAAGAAAGAAGACAAAATGATGCTTGCAAAAGTAAATAGTTGGCGGTCCAAATTGTTGGCATTTTTCAGCCAACTTGCACCGAAAGTGGAGATCCATTTTCCCAGAAATCCCTCGTACTGAAAGCCGTAGATGCTGCGGAAGCACGGATCTAAATGAGATGGCTGCTACAAACGCAATAAGGACTGCGTTGGCTTGAATCAGGCATTAGTTGTGAAGATCTGTAACTGTCTACGAGAGATCAGTCATGTGTGATTCACTATTCAAGATTCAAGGGCAATGATGGACACCCTGGATGTAGAAGATGACGATAGACAATTGTAGATCTAAAGAAAGAGGGTGATCTTGTGTTAGGGAATGATCTGTTGAGAATTCTTTCAACTAATATCTCTCATGTCTATACATAGCCCATTGGCTAATGAGTGATAAGATCTCTTTTCAAATTCGAATGGAGATATGATAAGGATAATAGGTTGGATCAAACTCTATCAATTTGAATTTAAATGGATATATAATAAAGATAGAGAGTTGAATAAAGCTCAAACTATTCTTATCCATATCACCATGAGATTCCTTGTGAGGGGTGTCTCTTTGTGAGTGGGGTCCACCCACATGTAAACACAAGTGGGCCCTATCACAAATGCCAAGACATACAGTTGTTAGATTATACATACATACATATATATATATATATAACTAAGTAAGATCCCTTCCTTATGATTTGTGTTACATGATTTAGTTAAGAAAACGTTTGACCATACAAAGTGAATAGAGGAACCGAATTCATATAGCCGATCCCAACATAACTGAGATTAGGCTTTGATAATGATGATGACGACACTCGTGGAATATTCGGACTTCTTTGTTGATCACTAATCTTATGGTATTATCCCCATCTTTACTGCTAGTAAACCTTCACACCAGCACTGGAAGGATGACACATTTTTTTTTAGCAAATAAGTAAGAGGAATAACGGTAAACTAGTCTAATTCTATTAGCCGAGAGTCATCCCTAGGGTGCTCTACCCAAGTGCTCTGTCAAAGGATACTTATGAGTCTGGATCCCCTATTTCATCCAATCAGGAATTGCTAACTGTATGCACCCTCTCAAATGCTTCTTTGAATGAAAAAAAAACAGAGAAAGATTTTATAAAGCTGGCAAATCCTAATTGGATGAAACAGTATCTCCCTGTTTCAAAGGAACATGGAATCCGGATACGATACTTATCTGATGCGCTTTGCTTGAGTGTCTGCTCCACCACAAGACACATCCTGCATTGGTTGGCCCTGGCCAGTGCTAGTGCCAGGGATCGATCCTTTCGTATTTACCACCAAGGCTATCCTGTGCTTCTCAGTTCTCAGTGGTGACAACGCTTAAAAGAAGCCATGTTGGACCATCGTTGCGACATGTGCATGTCTCATTTATGTGCGAGGAGAGTCCCCCCGACACAAAAACTAGAATACTAACCCTTTGGATAAACAATTCTGGCAACTGATAATTTAGGGTTCCATTTGTTATCTCTGCAAAATCCCTTTTTTTTTTTTCTTTTTCTAGTGTCTATTTTGGCTAGAATGACAATAGTTTTAGGCAGTACTGTCACTAAAACCAAAAGGCTCTATTTATTTGATTGATATGAGAGCTGAAAGAGGTTCAATATCCCTCTTACTTTGGCTTTGGGCCTTGCAGGCACCACTTCTAATAAGAAATAAAAAAAAAAAGGCGATTTACTCACCTATCTAAAAATTGCTTGATCAAAACTGAGAGAGGATTTGCTAGACCGAACTCGAGAAAACTGTTGAAAACACATGAACATGATTCCACTTGGATGACTCTTTGTATGGCACCTACTCTGACGTTAACAATGTCAAGGAACTGTGGGAAGCATTACAAATAAATAAATAAATAAATTGAGGATGCTTGATTCTTTCTTAGAAAAATAAGAGTCTCGTTAATTACCAAAATGATATGAGGATAAATCCATTATATTCCAAGTCAGAGAGCTAATAATTTATAAAATGAAATGAGGAAATTAATGTCCCTAAATAGGGTTTGTTTTTTTTTTTTTGGCCAAGTTGGGAGATCAGTAGTAAGTGATACTTTCCACTTGAAGACTTGGGGATCATGTTTGTGATACTAACATTCCGACTCCACTCAACCATGAGGGTGTTAGCCCCTTACAAACAGTTTTTAGTGGAAAGGACAATTCGCAAAATTCGGCATTCTTGGAAGAATTATAGGGCCTTATTGAAACATAAACGACAAAGATGATATGGAGGATACCATCTCTTATCGCGTCCAAGAATTCTACAGAAACTCTAATATGAAGAGCCAAACTAGGTGCATGTTTCATGTCTAATTTTTTCATCTATTTTTCTAAAATGGATAGAGGTTTGAAAAAATAGAGTGTTTGACACCACCTTTCAGCCTCTATATAGTTTAGAGAAGTAGAGGCAATGACTCTACTTTTCACAGCCCCCTTGATGAGGTAGTTGAGAAATAGAGGGAAAAAAGAAGAGACATAGCTACAATGTTTATGTTTAATCACGCCCAGTTTGGTTTTTTCAATATTTCTCCAAATCTGAGAGTCCCAATCAAGATCCAAACCATTGAAAATGTTCACTAGGTCAACCACGGCCACTCATCCGTTGAATCATCACCAATCTCGAGATATGTGCTACAAACCGTGAGCCATTGGATATAATTTGTTATAATCTGTGGGCCCAAACACAAGATCAAAACTGTTGGATATGTTCGGGAGCTAAAAATGGCTATGTGGTCAATTTGATCACGTAATACCTTGTGAATTTCGAGACATGTGCAAAACAAAAATAACCATTGATGTATTATGCTCAATTTTGCATTTGTCCATAAGCAGTAAACTGTTTCAATTTTTTATTATTATTTAGAGGCGTATAAAATAAGATCTAAACCATTAGTAATATTCACAATATCAAACATGATTATGAGACCAAATTTCACCCGTTGGATTATCATCAATCTCTAGATATGTGCAAAAAAGCAAGCCATTAGGTATAATTTTGTGAATTATGTGGGCCCTAAACACAAAATCCAAACCGTGAGATCTCTTCAGAAGGCTGAGCACATCCATATGGTCACTTTTCATGGCCTAATATCTTGTGAGTCAAGAAATATGTAGAAAAACTCTAAACCAATTATATAAAAATGTCTATTTAGCATAGACCATCGCATTACCAAACACCTATTTTTATTTTAGCCTATTTTTCTATGGCTCTTTTTTGTATGGGTCTATATTGAATAGTCTTTAAGAAATAGACTAGTGGTCCCAAACACGGCCTAAGATCATGTTTTTAAGGAAAATCTCGTTAGATTTAATGAAAATATGTCATAATAGGCTTAGATCTGAATAATACAATAATAATGTAAACACACATCTGATTCAATCACTTGATCCCTTCTATGCTACATGAGGTTATTCTTCTCGTGGCATTTACAACTCTCTTACAATTCAAGGTTCTTGGTGCATTTAAATAAAAGGAGTTTCTCAAGGGGTTATATTGATATCATCAATGACACGTATGAGAGAATGACGACTAGTGCGAGAACTACCTATAAGTTTCCAGTGATCATAGGTTAGCAATGGGGTCGGCTTATCTTTCTACATTGATTATGGATGAATTTGAGCTGTTATATTCAAGAGGAGGTACCTTGGTATATGTTGTTTGATAATGATACAATATCATTAGATGAATCGAACCTTGGTGTGTGTTATTTGTAGATGATATAGCATTGGTAGATGAATCAAGTGATCCTGTGATTGTAAAACATGACATATGGCTTGAGGTTTTAAATATAATGACTTTAAAATAGGTTGTACAAAGACAAAATATACTAGTTACAACTCTATTGGGATGTACTAAGAGATGTAATTCCTCTGAGAATTACACATCGATAGATAAGATAAAAATTCATTCTTTTAGCTCTATAATTAGTAAGGATGGAGAGATTGTGGGAGGATGTCGAACATACGACAAGAGCGGGATGGTTGAAGTGGGGACCTGAAGTATTTTGTGATCAGCACATTGTAGCAAGATTGAAGAGAATTTTACATAACAACGACTACACCAGCTATGACCTATGGAGCAAAATGTTGATAGTCAGGAAGCAATATATGTTAATTGAGTGTACCAAAGATGAACTTTAAAATGTGGTAAACTAGGAAAGATAAATAAAAAATTAGCATTTATAGATAACATCATTAGGTAATAGATCAAGACAAACTAGCTTGAAATGGCTTGGACATATCCAATACAAGCTAGCAATAGCTCTAGTGAGGAAAAGCTTTTTTAAATAGATTGATACCCTTTCAAGGAAAATGGGTAGGAATAGAGAATGTAGAGAAAGTAGTAAAGACAAAAAAGTGTAACCTATGTGACAATTTGGCTCACGATAGACAGGAATAGAGAAACATAATTCACATAGCTCGCCCAACATAGTCGGTACAAGCCTTTGATGATGATAGTGGAAACCATACCAAAGTCCCCAAAAAACAACTCTAATTTTTTTTTTGATAATCCGTTGTATCTCCCGCCCAGCCCAGCCCAGCCCAGCCCAATGGCCTTTGGCTCTGAGCCTGACGGACACTCGATTTTGGACCGCTGAGAACTAATCCCTAGGGGCACATGCAAATCCTCCTATCCACATGCTCCGGGTAAAATTATGAAAGGTGACAGGTAAAGGTAGGTGTCGAACACAAGACCTCTCTGTTTCGTGAGGCGCAGATTCCTTGGCCAACACAAAACACCCCTAATTTTGGTGTATTTATCTCATCTAGCTCTGGAGAGTGTGATTTAATTGTTGCAGATGAAGTTGCATCCATGTTATCAACCATTTCAGAATACTGTCATTGCCATCATCATCATCATGATTACCCCCATAATTAAAATGAAACAACATTCAATGAAAAACATGATTAACTAAATTACCTAAGAATAAATAGTAAAAAGAAGACAACATTATAAAAAAAGAGCGGGTCACTAGAAAGACTCTGAAATGCAAAACAGTTATAGTTAAGAAAAATCGTTCTTGAATTCCTGGAGCTATAACATCGGGTTATGCTCTATCTTATCTTAACAAGAGACTAAGATAAACGTAAACTAATATAAAAATAATGTGATATCAATCTTCAATGTGGAGAAAATCTCCCAGAACAAGGATATCCATCAATTGTATAAGCTCCAACGAGACCATGAGAACTTAAATTCAGCAGACTCGTTTGCCACATATTCATTGCAGGAAAGCGAATTGATCCTCATGCTATTTATATGTGCTGAACATACATGACATCAACCAGCATCATCATAAACAGAGTAGAGATTTTCCAGATACTAAACAATCATGACTTAATAATACAAAATAATAATAATAATAATAATAATATAATTTCATGGAATCAATTTCCATATAAAAAAAAGTAGAAAATTGCACAAGTTAACAGGAAGTTAAAATGAAATTGACAATGGAAACTAAAGAAAAAAAAAAAAACTATATGTACCCAAATTAAGGTCTGGTGGGCTCACAGATCAAATGGGTTCTCCAGTTGTCAAACACCCAAAAATTTCAGTCTTGGAAAGGAAGTTTACGTTTCCATGTTTAGAGCTGTTTTGGGAGGATCTAGCTGCTTAGACGAAGATCCAATCAGTTTAAGTTAAATAAAAGATGGCTAAAATACCATAAAAAGACTACGGTAAGAAAAACAGGGAAGAAACAGAGCAAAATTGTGATTGAAAATGAGGAAAATTAGAGCAATCATACTATCCTAGGATTGAAAAGAGGAAATTAAAGCAATCCTACCATCCTGCCACCATTCCCTGCCTACTTAAAATATCATCACCGGTTCTATCCAAATCGAGCATAGTGAACATGAGTCCGGATCCCCTATTTTGCAGAAACAGGGAGATATTGTTTCATCCAATCTACATTCGCTAACTGTGTAAAATCTCATGCCAGTTAATGCACCCTCTCAATTGCTTTCTTGGAATGAAAAAAATCAGGAAGAGATTTTACACACTTTGGCAAATGTGGATTGGATCAAACAGTATCTCCCTGTTTCGACTCCGTAAACTTGTATTGCACTTGCTTGAAAAAGTGTTAAAAAACAAATCAAATGGGTTTTATGTGAACTTACCAGTCATAAAAGACTGGTGAAAATAAAGGAAACTATGGGGGCTTTTCATTTCAATACAATATGATGCTAAACAGAGGGGAGATTGTGGGGCGGGTAGGAAAAGATGAAGGGATAGGTTAGACCTCACGCCTAAAGTGGACACCCGATCCTTTCGCAGGAGAGAGGAGAGAAAAATCAAACTTTTCTTTTCATTAATCAATGTCTAACGAGCCAAAGAGGCCTAACAAAACTTTAAATAGAAAAAACCTAATCCTAAACTCAATCTCAACCGTAGGAAATATACTAAAGGTTAGGATTAAAACATCTGCTTGATACTTGCAGACCCTACTTACAACTCAATTAATAAAATAAAAAAAATAAAATATAAATGGCTGGACTGGATTGGGCCCAAAGGGATGGTCCGTCCACGGATCATGGGTCTGTCCTACATCAATGTTGGATGACCGGCAGCAGTTTCCCCTCTTCTTTTTCTCCTTCTCCACTTTCCAGTCTCTATTTATTTCCTGTCTTCTCTAAATTTCTGCATCTCTCCAGAAATTCAATCATAAAGTTACCGTCTCGTTTCTAACTGAGCCAAGTTTGAACTTGAGCACAATTGGGAAAAGATTAAGTACAAGCCAGCTTGACTGGTTTAACAACCTTATTCTGGATTTATAGAATGCTAGAGATGGGTTGGATGTCAGTCAATGATCAACATAAGAAGACTCTTTAATCATATATTACAACACAAAGATCTAAATCAAAATTTTATTCAGCTATTAAATGGAAATTCAGCACACAAAAATATATAAGAAAGCATGCTGTAAAGGTGTAAGTCATGGAGACAACACTTCTACATTTTCCAGGCTACGTTACCTGCTCTTCTTGATGGCTGGTGTAAAAAGCTTCTCATCTCCCAAGTCCCAGCCCACATCTCACAACACAGCTAGACCACCTTTCTCCAGAAACACTGAAATCCTTGGTGGAGAAAATGTAATCCTTGTCCCTGTGCATCAACCATTGGCCTGCCATTAAATCCTTAAGCCTTGCATTTCAGTTTACTGCCAGCAGGACCAAATAGAATTGCTGACTCATCAGCAGGTTCTCATCTGACCCAACAAGGGACTCATGTGGCTACTTGATTACATCTGGAAGGACAATCACTTGACCCACATGTATCGCACTGTGATAGTGTTCCACTAGTCCGCCGGTATCAATGATTCTCACAGTCAAATCTTGTTGCTAGCTTACATAAACAATGGAATTGCTGCTTCAAGATCATTCCTCCTGGATTTTCTTAGGAAACATAGGCATACACACACATCCTCTCTTCAGAATGTTCAGGACTTGGAATTCTCTTTGCGATCAGTTGACTGGAAGGAAGAGCAGCTTGGGCTCTCTTTGTGATGCTTCATGGCTGGGTCCATATTTTAACAGTCCTTTAAGAAATGATTGATGCCGTTGAGAGAATATTAGGAAGTGGATGAGTGAGATACCTCTTGTGACACAAACAAAAGCTGGTCAACTGGCCAAAAAGAACTTAGAAACAGCTACTTGATTGTGTCCCCTGCCAGTCCTGCAGACACAACCTTGTGCTGCTGTCATAGTCCCACAGGCCTGACAACAGCTGGCGTTCAAGTTTCTTCTCCCGCCCACTTATCCAATTGTTATGAAGAATAAGGCATCCGCTTTTCACACAGGCAGCTTTTACATCATCTTTTTCCCACAGGCCTTGATAAGCTCCATTGGGGAAGAGGTTCCTGTCCAAGAAATGGACTGTCAGATTTGTATCAGGCTCAAGGCATCTGTCATCACCGAGGCGGTTGGCACCGCCTTCCCCACATAATACATCATAGAAGCTTGGCTGCTCCGATAGGTCCGAGACCAATGCATGTTTCACCACCTTGTCCATTGCTGAAATGGTGGCATGATCAGAATGTGCAAAATAGAATCCAGAGTTTAGTCGTCGAGGTAAGTTTATAGGTCCTGAAACAAGGATCAAGCAGTAAATAAAAAGACTTGTGATAAGACAAGACAATCTAAATTCCCACAATAAAAGAAACAAAAATGCTATCGCAGTAAAAAATATATATCAGCCTCTGGTTTCAGCGCGTAACCTCACAAGAAAAGTATACGTTCTTGATTTCCTCAAGTAGCATGAAAAATATTTTTTGCACCTTCGATGTAGAGGAAATCAAGGAATACAAGAGCTTTTAGAGGCATATGGGGGCTATGCCTCTTGCTAGGCATACCAAAATTGCCGTGGGGTAATAACTGAGCCGTGGCTTGCATGTGGGTTCTATGCCATACACTATATGTGATGCATATTGGAGGTGTTTACTCCAGATTTGTTAATCCCTATAACTATCATGAAGCCTACGTCCTATTAACACATCTTATTTGTAATTCTAAGATATCTTTTTTTCATTCTCTAATTTACCACTGTAGTAACAAGAGTCAAGTCGACCCTACTTATTAAAAAGCTTGAAACCGCCAACCGTAGCTGTTATTTTCCATAATACTTTAATATTTAATTTAATTTAATGGTTTTTTATTTAAAATAAGCACGCTCATAAAGTTTACACCCGATGCATTGAGGCTTATTGCTCGTACTTTGAGCATTTAGAACTCCTTGGCTCACACCTCTAATATTTTAAAATATCAAGGAATTTTTTATTATGATTATATTTTTGGATCAGTTACATTGAGGAATACTTACATTTTGTCTCACAGCTTCTTTGAAATAAGAAATGTCCACGTTCAACAATATATTAAACAATAAATCTGATTCTTCATGGACTCTTCTATGCTAATTTAAACATTGTTTTACGATAGGTAGTATAATATTACATCTTTTCTTCTAATTAAGATGTTGATAATGATATGATTACTTTTAGATTCTCTCAAAGTAAGACTCGTAATATAAATTTACTAGTGTTATTTTACATATTATTTTTATCTACAGTAAAAGTTATTTAAATATTATACTCAAATTACAAATCTGTGGGGTTTTTTTTTTTTTTCGTATTGTTTTCCAACATGCATAATGGTACTCGTGCAACTTGGCTTACAAGAGTAACGACTAAGTGTGCAACACCTATCTGGTGTGAACCTGACTCCAGAGTCCAGGGCCCACCTAGATGAATGGCACTCAAAGGGAACTAACACGAATGGAAATATTTCACTGAGACCTGTAGATGGGTGAAGATAAGCCCCATCACATCATCCTAATTCCCTGATATACAGCATCAATATTTTGGGTTTTTCAGTCCAATGGTTGAGTAAGAGACACATGACTGTCAAAATGTGGGGAGACAATTCATTTTGGGGCTAGCTGGGTAGACATCTTAGTGGAACAGGTGGCTGAAAAATGAGGCACACAACTTCCTTATGGTGCACACCTAGATAAATAAAAAGCTCAAAATGCTCAGATAAAATACTCTGCTGTTTTGTAACTAATACCAAGTTGGATTTTATAATTTAGATTTACAGGAATTTTTCTATGAAGCAGAAGAAAACTAAAAAATATATAGAAAAGGAAAGAAAAATAGAAAAGTTTTTTCAATATTTACAAACCAGTATTTACAAATAAGTCCCTGAAATCTCCAAAATTATAGAAAAACCCCTGTGAACTTCTCAGCCAGTTGGACGATCAGATAGAAATTTCTCTCATCTTTCCCTTTTCTTGTACTTTTTCTTTTTTATCTAATTTTAATTTTCCTACATCTTAGAAATCCTCCTCTAATCTGAGCATCAGCTATTCAAGTAATGTATAATTTTGAAATGAGTTTAAGGGTTTTATTTTTATTTTTATTTTATTTTTAAGTTTGATGTTGGAATACCAGTAGAACTGAATCCATGATCATAATTGTGCACTTTTGGGGCAGCTTTGGCTTTGGAGGTTGACCCATTGGTCAATCTTCCCTCTCCTTGGCAGGGTCATTCTCTATTACCAAAGGCTAACAAATTTTTCAGAAAGAGCAACAGATACTAAGAACCATAATGGTTTCTCTCCCATTTTGCCAGAGCCAAAAGCAAATGAAAGAGCACACAGATTATTTGGTTGTTTTTCTATTAGTCTGATGTTTTCTAAGTGCATGTTATGGGTGAAGCTTGAGTACATGAGTTTCACAATAGTCTTCCAAGAAATCTAACTGATCCAAAAGCAAGTTTCACAAAAGTCTTTCCAGAAATCTAACTGATCCAAAAGCAAGTTTCACAAAAGTCTTTCCAGCAATCTAACTGATCCAAAAGCAATCATATACTTAAAACATATATTTATTCATATGCATATTAAATTTATCTTTTTGTCAAACTATTAAATAGATCACATCCTAGACACTAAAACAGAGCAAAATATGTCCCCAAGTTAACAGCAATTGATACTATCTGATTTCCACCAAAAACAAAACCTGATATGATCTGATTTTCTGTGTGTGTGTTTGGGTGTGGGAGAATGGGGGTGGTGGCTGGGTGCATCATGCGCGCGCGTGTGTGTGTGTGTGAGAGAGAGAGAGAGAGAATCACCTGTCTCTTTGTATTCATCTGACTGTGCTACTAAAACAGCAGGGCCAAAGGAGAGTAGATATGGCAATGGATTACCGAACCAGTAAACATCTACATCACTCAGGAGAACGTTATATCCCAGCCTCAGTATCTGCAGTACTAAACGGGACTTCACCTTGGTTACCCTCTGAAAGCACTTTGTGCCAAAGTGGCAGTCATTGTAACTGATGTTGGTTGGAGCCAATGGGTCCTTGAAAACAGGTAGTCCCTAAAACAACAACTCTTTCCCTTAATGAAAATCATCTTATGCAGAATAATTGTACCTGTGTTTGATTTAATGGTGAAAAGCACAAGCAACAATTAGCAAACTTACCTGCAGAACAGAGAACTGATAAATTTCGGGATCAATAGCACAAATGATAAAATTTGACACTGAGAGGCGGCGTAAGCGGCAAACCCAACTCATAAGCATGTCCCTGTAATTGTTTCCAGCAACTGCGAGCACAACAGATCTATCTTCATCTGCAACAGTTCGTAGCAGCAACTCTAGGGAGAATGGGAGGTATAATGGTGATGACAGATTAAAAGAATCCTTGATAGAGCATTCCATTTTTCTGTCCAACAAAATACTATCCTCCACACAAGCCATCCATTTCTTCTCTTTCTTCAATTCGAAGATCTTTCCTGTCCATATACTGGATCTCCCTTTCCCTTTCCCTTGACTTGATGCTCGCTGCAGGGTGGAAGATGTGGGGAGATGTGCTTGGAAAGTATAAACAATCTCTTGTGCTATGTTGAAGAATAAATACTTGCCATCACACTTGACAAATCTTATTAGGCTGTTAGAAAAATTAGCCAGGTTAAAGTAATATGATCCGTACACAGCAGCAAGATGGGAATTACCCCTATACTCCCAAAGTCTTTCTCTAATATCTCCATTGTCAGAACCCTTAATGCTAGGAAAACGGCCCACAATTTCTGGGTAAAAGCTTGAAATGACCTCACTGGCATCAAATACGAATCTGAAGCCTGATGATAATGACTCAGTAACAACCCAGTGGTAATGAAGCCCTTTTCTGAACAAGAAAGGAGGAAGAACCCCCGCATGTAGAGGCAGCTCCCCAGTATTCCATGCCATAAGCAACCTGCCACTACAACCACTCCAATGCCATTTCTGAACTAGAAACTCCTGCAGCTGGTAGATGAGAGACATTTTCAATGAGCCCATAAATTATCATCATCAAGGAACTTCATTATCATGCAATTCATTCCATCCACTTTCACCTGTGATAATTACCTTCATACCTTCCTTTCTTTCATCTGTTTACCATCCTCTCGTAGCCAATGTTGTCCGGTCTCATCCAAATTAAATGGAAAGTGAGAAACATTTCGTGGCATAGCAACAAGGAGCCAATCATGCTCAAGCTTGTGTGCATAATGCAAGGTGGAGATGAAGTCAGGCAAGAGAATGATCTCAGGATCAACCATAACAGAAATGTCTGAACTAGATGCTCGTGATCTTGCAACCATGGAATGGAAGAATGGGGTACCTAGAAACCTGGAATATGAAAGGCACAGAAAGAACATACAGCAAATATGAGAACCACTATTCAACTTTGCAAAATAATTAGTGTTGTAAAAAGAATCTGAGATTTCAAAGCTATTGTTAGAGCATAGAACTAAGGGGAATCCACACCTTAAAGGGTTAAAATGATTTCCCTTTCCTTAGAGCGATTTGGGTGATTATGGCTTTAAATAATCTTATTTACCATTTATAGGGGGATTTTGTAATTCATCTAAAAGCTTTTATTAAAAGAAGATCAACCGATCATTAGGGTTAATCAATTTTAACTCTCAAAATTTCACTGCATCCTGCTTGTTACTTTTAGTGTCGAGATCAATAGGGGACCATCACAATTATTTCCCTTTATGTAGATGAAACTGAATCCTAGGAATTTGACGGTCATTTGCAATTCTACACCCTTGATCCTTCTTTCAGCCCACTTTGATGAAAGCCAGTCTCCTATGAACTTAATGTTGTTTTCTGCAAAACCAGAAATTACTGCAGTGGATAAATTAAATGAACTAAATCTGGAAAAAGAGAGAATAAAAAATTGGTGACACTTGAAACATGTCTTGAACACTTTCTTTTGGTAAAATTTGCAACCACACTAGTGCAATTGTTTACTGAACATCCTGCTCCAGGATATTACAGATCTCTTCTTAGGCTGCTTCACAAACTGTGCACTTAAAAAAAGAGCAGATTAAACTAGCAAGCCATTTATAGAAGACTTTTTTTGTAGCTTCTCAGACTGACAAGAAAACAACTATGGAAGCAGAACACAGAATTGCTTGACAGCAATTGGAGAACAAGAGAATTTTGTAAGCAAAGTTTTCCATTTTTGCGAATACACTGTTCTGTTTCCACGGGTTTCTTATAAGCCTTCGTGACTCATTGATGACCTATTGGCCATAAAACCCATTACTTAGTCTTGGCAACGCTCAAATAGTTATAGAAATGGTTGTAAAAGCTGCATAACGAGGAATAAAAAAGAAGGAAAAGAAAAATAGCCAAGTGATTCATGTGCGAGGAGCGCTCCTGCCACACATTCGTGACGAATGGAGCAATAGAATATGAACACAATAGAGAGAGAGAGAGAGAGAGAGAGAGAGAGAGAGAGAGAGAGAGAGAGAGAGAGAGAGAGAGAGAGAGAGAGAGAACTTGGGTGCCTGTCATTGAAATTGGGCCCATATATTTATAATACAGTGAGTATTAATCAGTTAATTACAATCCCTGCAAACTTGCCTTCTTAATGAAGTTATAATTTCTAATGATTTCTACTAATTTTCTATGCATATGCCAATCCACTTAGAAGGATGACATAGATTAGAATGAAATATTTTCTCAAGTTTTGAGGAAGGAATCTTTGAGATTTGTTATGGCGATGGTTGCACAGTTTGATTTTGAACTTCATCAACTGGATATGAAAACAAACTTTTCTCAATGGTGATCCGGTGGATGCAGTGTATATGGAGCACCCAAACTGCACAAAACAAGAGATGCAATCAATAGAAGAAACTAAATCTTAACTCACGTAAAATCAATGCGGGATTCGACCGAAACCCGCGAGCCAAGGCCAGCTGCAAACGAGAGGATGGACGGGTGCTTCCCGAATAAAACTACCATCACACCCGGTGACAGAGCAAGCCATGATCGAACTGCCAGTGCCTGCCTTGCCCCCAACATGCTCTTATCGAACGGTGGTGAGGGTGCGGAGAAGATCGTAATGGTGGGCCCCCCAGAATTCCCATTCCCATTTCCAAATCCAAATCCTTTGTGGGTTAGCTTGGGTATCTTGATGATCTGGTCCCTTATAGAAGGCAATCTCTGAGTTGCATAGAGGGATAGACAGATCAAGAGAAACCCATATAGCCAAACACCCCATAGACCCACCTGCAAATGCATAAACAATAAAAAAACAGAAAAAATTGAAGAAGAAGCAGCAGCAGCAGCAAAAGACACTGGGGTCTGTGTTTTTTTAAGAAAGGAAGAGAGAGGAGAGAAGGGTAGGTGGTATTCTGACCTTGAAGGAGAAGTAGCCCAAGGAAGAACAAACAGAAGAACGCCTCGTTATCGTCATGATGAAAAGGAAGGAAGGCTTCAGTTGAAGACAGAGAGAGATGAATGCAAAGCGAAAGCTCATACTCGAGATTTAAAGGCACATGGCGTTGAGACTTGAGAGAGAGGGCATGTGATGATGGTGAGGCATAGCGTCATGTGAGCGTCAGCGAGCACATTGGATCTGCCTTTCCAACTGCAAAAGCAAACGCCAAAGTGTCAGTGGAGAGTGAACAGAGCTGGAGCACGACTTCCTCATTAAAAAAACAGAAGAGTTTGTACTTTGTACTCTCCTTAAACACCAGTTGTGTACTTGTGTTAGTCTGGCTGGACTAAGTTAGGCCAATTCATTGTGTGGCTGAGTTTAATTTTTGGGCTCGTTTAATATAAGGGTCGGGCTTGCACCAGGTGGTTCATGCCAGATAAAAGCAGCTATGCAGGATGAAAAGATTCAGGATCCTCTGAGTGTGTCCATGCATAGTGATCGTGAGAAGACCACTCAGGGTCCACTGCGTCACGAAGGACAGCAGCTGCCAGGATGTATGGCAGGCGGCCTGCGGTGATGTTGCGGACCATGAATGATCCACTCATGGTTGCCGTAGGGTTTTTCCTCATCAGATTCAGTTGAAATGCAAGTATCAAACTTTTTGTTTATTCCTCCCTATCGAAAAGGAAAGATGCCTCGGTTTATGGACTCTTCCTCTCGATCTGCCTTCTAAAGTTGCCACTAACTCTCTTCTTCCTTCTTTTTTAGAGCAAGCCATCGTTCTTTCTTACTCGGTTCTCCCTTGCTGTAAATTCTGCTTTCTCTAATGTGTGATTTGTACTGTTTTGGTCTTGGAGCTTGCTGTAAATGTAGCTAGAGATAACAAGAAGTCCTGAATCATCCAAGGCATGTGTTGTTTGGCAATAAGAAATGCTGAAGAGCAGTTGGTTTGGAACATGGTGCCTCCTTCTCAATGGCCTATTATTAGTTTTTTTCTTTTTTCTTTTTTTTAATGAAGATGGAAATTGGAGTTCTTACCGGAATTTTTATTCGCATATGATAAAGATAGAAGATTATTTTTTCTTTGCCTAAAAAATGTAAAAGAAAGAGCATTTATTTGGATAAAGAGAGAAAATGGAATCACTTTAATTGGGCTTTAAAAAGGATTTAATCGGGCTAGGACCCATTAACTAGATGGGCTGGGCCAGGCCTTAACCCTTTTTATGGGCCAGGCTTGGACAAGGCACTTGTGGCTTGAGCCGGGCTTTGGCCAGTGGTTTAAAAGCCAAGCCGGGTATGGATATTTCTCAGTCCGGCCAATGAACACCCCTAAGCTTTGCAAACCCAACTCCCAATGCAAATCTAGGGTGTAAGGGTCCAAGTTGTGATCCAATGTGAAGCATAAAAAGTCCAATTTAAAAGGGATTTAAATGATATAATTAACTATAAAATCTAATTGAAGAAAAAAACTACAGGTAAGTGGTTCTTACATTCTTTTACAAAAACACCCCTTTTGATGATGTCGTCAACCACTAGTGTTTCATACATTTTTTTTTAACGAAAATACCACCATTGATTTTTCAATGGCATATCATCTTCTTCCCCTTACTGGTTCCCCTTTTTTCTTTTTCTTTTTTTATTTTCCTTTTCTTCAGTTTTGTCGATTACCTGCTCACATTCCATAAAGATTTCCCTTGAATCTAGTTTGCAAATTGATTTCCATAAAGATGTTTCGTAGTATTTGTATGAAGATGTTTTCATGTATTTGTATTTATATATACATGAAGATATTTTCAAGTATTTATATGAAGATGATTTTTTCTTCAAACCTTAGACTCATTTCAAGTTTCTCTCCAGCTAAGATGACTCTAGTATATTCTTTCAAATTTCTGACCCATTTTTAGTTTGTTTCTATCTAAGATTGCTTCAAGCAATTAACTTGTGTATCAAACTTGAGGTTCATATCATTTAAACAAATTGATTATATCATCATCTAGTTGATGGTATCATTAGATGATATTGTCTTCTTTGACAAAAGTATATATATATATATATATATATTAGCAACTTCTATAAATTTTTCAACACTTTGTTCTTTAACTTCCAGACTCATTTTCAGGGTTTTTTTTTTATTTATATTTTTTGTAATCTAGCCAAGGGAGTTAGGACCCAAGAGAGAGCCCGTACACATGGGAAGATAGCCTGCAAAAGCGAGCAGAATCCCTACACAAGTGGAAAAGAAGCCCGCACAAATGAAAATATTGTTAAAATAAAATAAGAGGCTCATATTGTAATGTCACGGGCCTTACCCACCACAAAAGCTAATTATTAAAGTAGAGATAACCATGGCTACTTAAACACAAGCTCTGGACTATGATGTTTCTGATGTGGGACTTGTGGAGTCCCTTGTAGGGTATTCTTTGGTGAGTGATGGGCACATCAGATTTCAACTTTTTACCACCTTGGCCTAGGCCTGCCGAATTTCACTCTTCCCCACCGAAAATAAAGCCGTCCTCGGCTCTGATACCATTTGTAACACCACGGGCCTTACCCACCCCAAAAGCTAGATATTAAAGTGGAGGTAACCATGGGCATTTAAGCACAGTCTCTAAACTTATGGTCACCTTTGGCAACCAAGCTTTTAAGGAAAATATCTTTGGTTTCTCTAAAGTTATAGTAAATTCATGTTTGGCAATTGTAAATTTCCGAGGATTTGGACGAATGTGAATTTTCATTTGATAGGATTTTCATATCCGACCAGCCCCCATAAGATTTAAAAATCCTCACTTAAGTGGATTTACACGCTGAACCCTATTTTTCTCAACTATATTAATCAATACACACCAATATCAATGTGAAATCCTTAATTATATAAATTTTCAGCGAGGAATCCTTGTTCCAGTGGTAGTGAAGAATCATAAGATCTATGGATTCCTCGCCTATTACCAAACATGCCCTATATGTTTCCGATGTGGGGCTCTTGTATCCCAGGTGTTCTTTGGCGGGTGATGTGCACACCAAATTTCAACTAGATCTGCCAACTTAGCCTAAGCCTGTTAGATCTCATACATATCATGTAAACACATTGATGATATCATCAATTGGTTGACAATAACGTCCATGACCTTCTTCTTCTTCCTCTTCTTCCATGTTCACCCAACCTATTAGATGGCAATAGTGATTCATCTAGTGCCGAACTAGCCTTGTTTAAATATATTTTCACTCTTGGAGTCCATCTTACACCATGTGATAGGACTCTCGATGTTTACACAATTTTATAATCCAAACAAAAAGAGATTTGAGAGTCACAATCACATCAGATTTGCAAGAAACTAAAACACGATTCGATGATATCTGGTATTCTTAAATCAAATTAGAGTATTATAAGGAATGAAAACCCTAAATGTCACTTTAGGAAAAACCCCAAGTTCACAATCCCATGATGGAAATGTCAACTAGACCATGGGATCAAGTCCAATGGTGATCAGCCATTGTAGGACTCCCAATTGTATCCCATAGCCAGCCCCATGCACTTTACCTTTTGCCCTTGTACATCAAATTGGGTTCTTCCCCAAAACATAGTTAGGGTTTTTGAGATAGTTTCTACCAAACTAAGATGAGATTAGGGATTTTTGCATTGATTTATATAGAGACAAAAAAAGAACCATGCATGTATTGTAGACAAAAGGGGAATCATCTATATGATGGGTAGGATAAAGATGGGGAAGAAGAAAAATAAGAAAAGTTGTAGGTCATACGATATCGTCAATGAAGGTAGTTTTTTCAAAGAAATGTACAAACCACTGACCCAAGTTTTATTGTTTTTCATCATAAAACCGTTTAATCAGAGTCTAAACTTAATCATTTTGTAAAAATCCCCCAAAAAAATCTAGTGTGAAACATTGAAAATCCATCATGAAAATGGCTTGAGTTGGCTGGGAGGAAAGATTTATTTTTGACTTGATACCTGGATAGGTGATAACTCCTTAGTAGTGAAATTTTCCTAAGCTTTTTAGGTGCCCAGCAAACAAAAAGGCAATTGTAAAAGACTATATGGAAAGAGCAGGTGGCCAAGTTGTTTGGTGTCCTGTGTTTAGAAGGAACCTCTCTGAGTAGGAGTTCAGTAAGTTGGCTTCCCCATTGGATTTCTTGCGCATGTTTACATCTCAGAGGAAGGAGAGGATAGAAGAATTTGGATGGGAACCAAGAATGGTTGCTTTTATGTTGCTCCGTTCTTCTCTTTGTTGATCGGAGAATGCTTGGGTAATAGTCCCTTTATCATCTATGGAAATGGGAGGCCCCGCCTAGAGTAATAGCTTTTGGTTGGCTAGCTCTTTGTGATCCAGTTCTCACAATGGATCATCTTTGTCACCAGAAAAGAATTATTGTGAATGCTTGTTTGATGTGCCTTACAAATAAGGAGACAGTAGATCATCTTTTTCTCAACTATGGTGTTGTTCAAGCTCTTTGGAGAGTTGTCCTCGGGTGGTTCGAGTGCTCTTGGGTGTTTCCTTCATCTCTCTTTCCTTTCTTTGGGGCTTGGAAGATAGGTATAGGCTCATCTAAGGGAAGAGTTTTGCGGAGATTACCTTTTTTGGCCACTTTTTGGGTGGTATGGAAGGAAAGACATTTGTGGTGCTTTGAAGGATGGATCTCATCTCATGAAGCCTTAATCGATAAGCTGAAATTCCTTATTGCCTCTTAGGCATCATGTTTCCACCAATTTGGAGGTGTCCCTATATCTCTGATTTTGATGAGTTGGAAGGAGATAACCTTTTCTTCTTCTTTTCTGAAGAGTTGAAAGATCTGTTGGTCCCCTCTCCCTTTAGGTTGTTTCAAATTAAAATTTGATGGTAGAGTTTTTGGTAATCCGAGAAATGCGGGTTTTGGAGGAGTCATTCAAGATGAGAATGCAAATCTCATTCTTTCTTAATCAGGGCTGGCTCGTATTTGTTCAGTGAATATGGCAAAACTCTTAGCCTTACTTACAGGTCTTCAAGAGGCTTCTCGACTTAACCTACATAGTATTTTGGTGGAGGGTGTGACTCAATGTGTGTCATTCGTTGGGCTTCCGGTGCTTGTGATTTTCCTTGGAAGATGGGGGACGTAATGGAGTTGGCTAAAAATCTGAGTGTGTTTTTTCATCATATTTCAAGAATTGGTAATGTATTTAGTAGATAATCTAGCTAAGGAGGGAGTGGCTCATTAGAGTTTGTTTACCTCATGTGATAATATCTCTTTATGGTTTTTCTTTTTATTTAGCTTTTTTCTTCCTACGTTTTTGTTTAGCTGGTCAGTATACTTCTCTTTTACTGTCTTGCTTTTTTAACGAAATCTTGTTACCATTCAAAAGAAAAAAACATGGAAAGTCCAATTTAAATACTG
Source organism: Persea americana (assembly GCA_029852735.1). Taxonomy (NCBI): domain Eukaryota; kingdom Viridiplantae; phylum Streptophyta; class Magnoliopsida; order Laurales; family Lauraceae; genus Persea; species Persea americana. Next base: position 44,763,894 of record CM056813.1, read on the forward strand.
GGCTTGCTCGAACTTATTTGAAAGGATGATATAAAAGACTCTAGTTACGGACCTTTGTGGGCCAAATTGATGGTTCCTCTAGGGATGTATCCATGTTTCTCGTTTGACTGGTAATTGGGTCTTGGTTTAGTTTGTTTGACTCTAATTAGGTCTAGGTTTAGTTTGATATTTCTATGATTTAGGGCATGGTTAGATACACAATAACATAGAAGACTTGTTTCTTTTTAGGATAGTTTTCTTGTCTTTTAAATTGGAGGTGTTTGGATAACTTTTAAAAAAGAAAAGAATAGATTCTAATATACCAAAATTAAAGAGATTTTGTCTTTCTACCTATACCTATAGGAGAAAATCTCCAAGAAAGCAATCTTTTGTTTCATGAGCCCTTACTCTAAAAGTAAGGGAGCACATCCACAAATCTCACATCTCTCGATTTCAACTTCCCTCCTCATCTCTCTTGACGTTTCCCTTTTCTCTTTTCATCTTCCTCTCATCTTCATCTTCATTTCTCTTTCTCTACACCCCCCCTCTTCTCTTCACTCTTGTCCTCCTTTCTCTCCCTTGTCCACTCCTTTTCTTCTCTTTTTCTCTACCTCTCTACCCTTTTCTCTTCTTTGTATCTTCCTCTCCCTCTTCTCTGTTACTCTTGCTTTCTCCTTTACCCTATTATCTTCTCTCTTCCTCCCTCTCTCAAATTTTTCTCTAGCTATTTTCTTCTTGTTTTTTCATCTATTCCTCTTCCTTTTTCTTTTTTCTTTGGTACCCTCCATCTCTCTGTCGCTCCCTTCCTCTATTTTCCCTTTTTCTTCTCCCTCTCCCAAACCATTTTGTCATTCTTTAGAGAGAGAGAGAGAGAGAGAACCATCTCTGTCATTACAACAAGGTAGAGTTGTTGATTTGGATTGCATTTAGGGCATGTTTGTTTGCTTGCGATTAAATTTCTAGGAATTAATGTTAAAATGGGCTGAAGTGGAGAAGGGCGATGCCACCCCTTTCATTAAAGAGATCATTTGACTTCTTTATATTCATCTAGAAAATATATGGCCTATGTAATTCCAATATTTCTTCAAAGAAACCCACTTTACTAGGAATTCTTTTCTTGAAAATATAATAGGGCCTTTTTTTATGGAACTGAATTCCTATGAATTCAAAGGACTCATTTTACTGTAAATTCCTTATCTTGAAAATATATGAGAGCATGTTTGTTTTCATGAGTTGAATTCCTGAGCATTCAAATAAATAAACTGTACTACAAGTTCCATGTTTTATAATATAGGACATGTTCTAATTCCCATAGAATTAAATTTTTTTAATATTTTTAAAGAATGTTACAAAAAAATTGTAAAGTTATATAAAACATGTTTCTTTTATTTGGAATTGAGGTAAATCTTGATCAACATATATTATAATCTACAATGATTGCCAAACAATTTAGTTCAGAATCTGTTGAATTTCTTAAATATTGTCAAACAACAAATATTATAACATTACAATGTTTTCTTCTGCATTATTTTGTTCTGTCAATTTCTAAATTTGCAAATATTTTATTTTGTATGTACCCAGATGGACCGATAGAGTATATGTAATGTGCGTATTATTTTACATATAATTTAGGGGTGGAAATGGGTTGGGTCAAGTCAAAATGGTTTGGGCTGACGTGGTTTCTATGCTTTAAAGTCCAACCCTTATTTGTGACCCTCTCTTGAATCGGTCAAGTAACCCTAATTTGCAGCTGATAATAGGTTGACCCTATCTGATCCAGGCCACATAATCAATTAGGAGATGGGTTGTAGAGGTCGATGAAGATGAAGAAGAGCAGCAAGAAGAATAAATTATTGAGTGGGTTGGGTTTAACAAAAGAAGAGAATTTATGCGACTGGTTTCGAATGAAGGAGGAGAGGAAGAGAAATTTATGAGATGAGTTGGGTTGAAGAAAAAGAAAATAATTTACTTAGATGGGTATGATTGGTTCGATTAAAGAAGAGAATAAAAAGAAGGAATTTTGAATTAAGTTGGTTTGGAAAGATGCATGGGGTTGAAGAAGAAGAAGAGAAGGAATCAATTACGTAGTTCGAGCCTAATTTGACCCGTTTAAATGCAGGTTAGAAAACCTTGACCCACAACTAACCCATATATTTTTCAAGGCGAGTTCAATGAGTCTAATACGGGTAAGATAAAGGTTAGTTAGCAACAGGCCTGTCAAACCCACCACGTGGGGGCCCAACTTGCCCTAAAAAAGCCTGCAAAACGAGGGATTTTGTTTTTCCTAAAAAGCCCAAAAGCTGGGCTTAGACAAAGTCATTGTAGGCCCACTATTTTTAAGGCATGGCTTGGACCATACAAGCCCTACCCCAGCCCTCCTATTATTTTCTTATTTATATAGATGTATATAGAAAACTAATAACATGTAAATAATCATGTGAAATGTTTATAGATTTGTGAGGAGTTAGGTCCTTTATTATTACCAAAATAACTTGTAAATGTGATGAAAAAGATTATTGCAAAAAGACAAGCTATTATTTTATAGTTTAATTGAAGATTAAACGGGATGTCCATCATTGGAGTATTCACGCAGTCCTAAATAATCATTTTGCTGGAGATTACACACATTATGTTGCCTATTGCATGGTATCGTCGATTCCAAGCTCGAATAAAAAAGTAGGGTTTATGTTTGGTTGATAGTGAAAGTCCAGGATCCGAACCCTAGAGGGGGGGTGAATAGGGTGAGCTTCAGATTAGTGACCAATTATGACCAATTTTAACTTCTTTAAATTAAATTAGTCACTAGTGATGATTATCAAACTAAATGCGGAAGCTAATAAAAACAATCACCGCAAAGCATGCACCATCACACAATGATTTATAGCTTTTCAGCCTCAATGCCTACCTCCACTACCGGCTTGTGATCCTACACCCCACCGGATTTCCACTATCTATGCTTTTCAATAGGCTAAGCAATAACCTTTACAAAATGCTTTTCAAGGCTAAGCAATAACCTTACAATATGCTTTCCAAGGCTAAGCAATAACCTCTTGGGTTTTATGGTTCACCCCTAACTATACACTTATGCTTTTCTAAATCTAAGCAATAACCTATGCAACCAAAAGGTTGGTTCTCTCTCTAAGTAGTGTCTAGAATACACTTGATGGAGATACAATTTTAGCTCAGTTACAATGCCTCTTAATTAGGCGAATATGAAAGTGTAAATCTAAATCATACACATACACTATGAATGCAAAGATGAATGCACAATGTATATGTATGATGTCCTCAATCAATTTGAAAGTAAAAACTCATAAATGTATGCCAAAGTCTTTTAAAAGTTTTAGCTCATAAAAACATTTATGATTGAGGAAAGAATGCTAATCACATGTTAAAAACAACTTGTAAAAGATATACTTATTCAATCCAAACAAGTTGTGAAATTTTAAGAACAAAACATGTGATGCATGAGGTCTTCAATCAAATTTAACAATGTAGCTCAATACATGTATGCTAAAAGCATTTGAAAGTGTAAAACACTAAAAGGTATTTGATTGAAGTGAAGAGACAAATCATATGTATTTAAAAATTAAACTTGAAAATGATATACCTATCAATGCTAAGCAAGTTGTGAAACTTTAAAACAAAAGTACATATGATTTGTGAAGTTGTTGAATCCAAAACATAAGATAGATTTGAAAGTGATTTTCTTATGATGAAAACAACAACCAAAGATTCAACCAAGTATAAGAATCATGTTACATATGATTTCAAAGATGATTCCAAAACATTATTCACTTAGATATACCAATTTGAGTCCTACTCGGTTTGAGTCAAGGTGATGCATCCAAAACAATAAATCAATTCAAAACATATACATGTTAAGGACACAACAAATCATAGTTTATCATGCTAGAAAAGATTTACCAATAATTAAAGCAAGGCATGAAAACATATGATAGGGAAAACCAAGCTTACTTAGATGATTTACTCAAGATTCCAAGCTTTAGCTTCCCTTTATGACCCTCTAGCCTTCCCTAGCTCATTCCCCTTTGTTTGGCCTCAAAATACATCAAGGAGGGCCTCTTTGATCCTCAAATTTGGCCTAGGAATGATTTCTTTATATACAAAAAATTGCCCAGCGGCTAGATTGTCGGTTAACCCGACTTTAGGTTCGGTTAACCGAACTCCCAACGGTAAAAAAACGGCTAGTTCTGACCATTCTGGAATGCGAACCGAAGTGGGTTCGGTCGGGGTTCGGTCAGCCGACATCTACAGTTCGGTTGACCGACATCCAGTTCGGTTGACCGACATTACTGTAGCAAATTACTGTAGCATAAAAAAAAGTTTTGCCTTCTAAAAGATTAAATAAAAAGCTACACCAAAGTAATTTGCTAGTGGGAGTTATGGGTCATGGAATCATGCTTAAACTCATGTTTTAATCTAAAAATATATTCCAAAACATGAACCTATCAATGCCTAAGACGATTTCGAAACTCTAGGTCCAAAGGCTTGCATGATTTGAAAATATTATTTCCAAAATTTAATGCATCCAAGTTTAAAATCCAAAACATGCATATAACATAAGTTCAAAAAGCTTTAAAACAATGTATGTGAAAATCAAGATTTCAAGTTTCAAATTCAATGCTCATGTGAAAATTTGAATGATGCTAAAATGATAATGCATCCATCATATTGCAATATACAAAATCCCTAACAGATAGTTGATACTCGATGATGCCTAATGGCAATGTGGGAAAATTTATAACTTGTTTTTTTTTTCCAGGCCCTGTCCTTCGAGGGTAGGGTAAGTGCCTAAGCAATACTGCCACTACCTGAAGCACGTGCATACATATATTAGAGAATAAGATAAATCTATCACATATGAAGAAAATTCTAGAATAAAATCAACCATATCTCAATTACTCATCAATATCAATGTACACCTAGAAAGTGACAAATAGTAATGCAATCATTAGTGATCAATTAGGGCATACTTGTTTGCAAGAATTTCTGACAACACCTTAGCAACTTGCCCTCCAGTTTTTGGAATTATCCGTTTGCTTTGCAACTGTCCATATATCTTACAGAATTCAGATTTAAGGCCTTGAAATGCAAGTAGTCAAAAGTATTGATCTTTTTCGCAGCAGAGATTACGGCAATAGGGCTAACCCTGTCCAAGTTGACCCCTTTCCATGCCCCCTCAACCTTCACTAGGAACTACATACTCGGGCGCCACAACCCCCCCCCCCCCCACACACACACACACACACACACACACACACTTTACCTTACTTGAATTATTATTTATAAAGAAGAAACATGCTTACTTGCATTACACAACTAAGACATCTGCATGATATTGTAAGGGAACAAATCTCAAACGCCTATTCAACAGATAAAGATATCATCTCCATCAATGCCTCTGGCTAGATTCATAAAATTATAGCAGGTAAAATTATCATGGTAACAAAGGCCTAACAAGGCCAGGCTTTTTCGTTCCTGTCTTTGAGGAAGTTACATATCAAGGGTCAGGACTCAGGACGACTTCAGGTGGTGTTTTACCAGATTAATTTAGGGGCATTTGGTCGGAAGTCCCTCAATGTTGATTTTTATTGCAAACAGTCCACATTCTTTTTCCGTAGAGCCAAAGGTCCCTTTTCAAGTTTTAAATGGTTAAAAAGTCCAGAGTGCCCCTCTTAATACACTCTGTGCGGTATATAAAAAAGGAAAATTGATTTCGTTAAGAGTTTTATTGGAGAAAAAAAGGATAGAAAGCTCGTCAATTTTGTGAAGATTATTTGGCTGCACAAATCAAGGATTACGACAGAAAAGAGAAAGAAAAGGAGGGGAACTGATTCAATGAAGGAGAAATCATCCAAAAAATTTGCACGTGGGACTGGGCAAAACTTAGATAAATTTATCTGAGAAGGGGAAATCATCTAGAAAATCTGCACATGAGACTGGGCAAAACTTAGACAAATTTTTTTCAAACTCAGATAAATTTGTTTCAAACTCAGATAAATTTGGTCCAAATTCAGATAAATTTGTTTGAAACTTAGAAAAATTGTTCAAAACTCAGATAAATTTGTTTGAGTTTTGCCAGAAGTTCAGATAAATTTATCTGAGTTTGAAATAAAACCTTTTGAAAAAAAACTAGGATAAACTTATGTATCTTTTTGAAGAAACTCACAATAAAAAAAAGAAAAAGAAAGGATATATAGTAGCCACATGAGGAAGAAAACTATACAAGATCACAGAAACTCTCGCGCACGATTAGAACGAACCCATTAAAAGGAGTCATTACTTATCTTGTGTGAGGCAAAGACCAGTTCAATACTTCTGATATGTCTTGGTGCAATTCTTCTCATATAGGGCAATGATTACAGAAACTCCCACGAACAAAAACTCCTTAATAATGAGGTGGGGCAAAGATCGTTTGGAAAAAATAGGCTGATGATCAGATCTTGGGGCATGGTTATATGATATTGGAAAGAAAATTCACGAAAGCTTTTACAAATAGTGCCTCTGCAGCGAATCGTACATCGGTGTAAGAAGCTTGGAATCGTTCCCTCTCATTTGAATTTTGAAACTTGATATATTTTATCTCATTTGAATTTCAAAACTTGATCCAAAACTAGGAAATAAAATCCGTTAGATAGCTTGATGCGTTTAAAGGGGCAAATCAGCCATTAAATATCATGTTAAGGAGCTTAAAATTAGGGATTAAATGCGTGACATAACTTCGAATGGTTAGAAGGGCAAATCAGTCATGCAAACGTATGATTTGGCATACTTAGGGACCTCCGCCTGCAATAAGTCTATGCGCATAGACCAGAGGTTTTAAGCAAAAATCCTATGGATTAAAGGCCTTAAAGGACAGTATTCAGGGACCTTTGGCTAATTTATCCATTAATTTAAGGCTATAACCACGGACAACAATGCCTAGAAATAGGCATGTAGAAACAAAAGTCCCTTAGTTCATGTCATAGAAAAACTTGCAAGAAATTTGGTATTAGCCTGTCACCAGAACTATACCAGCCTGTCAGAAACAAATCAATAAAAACTTTTGGACATCCTGTGTGTAAATTGCTACCTTCTTGATTACAAGAAAGTGCATTCTCATGTCTTGGTCTTATCATCTAGTCATGTCTCGGTCTTGTCATATAGTCGTGTCTCAGTCTTGTTACTTGAGTTGCCTACAGGTTGTTGCTGCTCAGGTGGAACACATGGTCTCCATATTGTTCCCTCACAGGGACGTCCATGAGAGCAATACCAATATCAAAAAGTTTTTTCTGGAGTTCGTTGGATCTTGCATATTCTTTGTTCTTCCTCGCCAAAGCTCTGTCTTCAATTTGTTGCAACACTTCATCTTCTATCAAACCAGCTCTCTTGAATGCCTTATCCTTCAATTGCTCTAAAACCTGAGTTGAAATTTACTAATATGAACAGGAGAAATTGAATCTAAGAAGGAAGAAAACATAGAAGCAGCACTCCTTTTTCAACCTGGGTAATGAACCACATATAATAGTAGATTGTAGTTGACTTGTGGCTTATTTAAAAAGATAGAAAGGTCGATTTTATCTCAAGAAGAGAAGAAACAAAAGTGATTTGTTTGAAGAAACAAAAGTGATTTGTTTGTCACTCACTCATTCATTCTCCCCCGCCTCCACCCCCCCCCCCCCCCCCCCCCTTAATTCAAAGATTCTACCTTTTATATACATTGATGATTGAACACAAGCATGAGATTAGAACTCTCAAAACAACACTAATCGCTGATTAAAGCAATTGGGAAAGAATGGACTGTAATTGGAATTTTGGTCAATTTTTTACTCAACATCCCATTTTCTTAGAAATTCTCCAATTGAAAGGTACAGGGATCTTGGCCAAAGTCACATTAAAAAGATGGCAGGCTAACCCAACACACATTGGGCTAGACTTTGGTTACACTTTTTGTCACGATCCGGGCATGAGATTATGATTACCACGGACAAACCTTAAGTCACGATCACCATACTTACTCCCGTAAATTCCGAATTAACCGAAGTTAAGACGAAATCCACAAGGGATATCCTATATTCATACCTATCACATGTACAATTTTGCGGAAATTCGTATACATTGACAAATTAATTTGAACTGTATAAGTCCTCTACACAAAGGTAAAGTTTAATTTACATATTGCATTTTACTATCTAAGTCCACCACTGTATATTCAAATACAATGCAGGTGACTACTATTTACTTCAAAATGAATATACAAGTAATTCTCAAAATGTTTCCAATTATTCTAATTCACTCGCCCTCCGATCTATGTCCATTCAATCAGTCCTCCTGGAGGAACTTGATTGGCCTCCTCCACAGGCGGCGCGGCCTCTGGATTACCGGCACGGGCTACTTGGCCTGTAATGTCATCAATAACACTGTGAACACGACGGTTTAACAATGTATACACAAATCTACGATAGCATATGCTAAGAACATACTCATCACTTATATAATTGATAATTCTAGACAAGTCATTCTAATAAAAGTAACACTTACAAAAATTTGCAACTACCTTAGTTTGCATTCATTCAGTTTTTCCTTAAAAGGAAGCATTCAGTATCAGTGTCCTCATTGGCACAGCGCGGAAGGGCGCACCATTCATGACCCAGGCCTTAAGGAATGATTCATTCAGTTATTTCAGTAGTTATACTTTATTAAGTGGCTTATCAAATGTGTGGAATTTACCAGTGTCTTAATCAGAGATCACTGACATCACCACGGAGCTCCGAAACACTCCATTCCATCTACTGCAGTAGGATTGTTCGTTAATGCATCTCATTCATTTCATTAATTCATTTCATTAAGTCATTTCAGCTCCAAAATGAGCTCAAGAATTTATTATATAGTGCCAGACACGGAAATCAAATCAAATCAAATCAATAAACTCAATTTAATTCCCTAAATCAACATTCAGGTGAAACGTTTGTTATCTAATACATGTGTTATTCTCGATGACATCACTTTAAGTGAAATTTACATTAGCCTAACTTTAGCTAACACTCATGAAGGTTTAGGGAAAATACCATTAATACTAGCCTGAGTCAATAGTCTTTTTCTTCAGAAAAATCAGACCTTAAATCTAAAATTTCCTCAAGTTCGGTCACCTTGTCGGTCACCTGTCGACTAACCGAATTCATGAGTTCGGCTAACCAAACACTGTCGGTCAGCTTTCCAGAAGCTTATTCTTCTGATACAACTTCTGAGACTTTTTAAAGGAATTCGGTCACCTTGTCAGTCGACTGAACTCACAGTATCGGTTAACCGAACATAGTTCGGTTACCCCTCAGTTCGCTATCCACCGAGCTCCAGACGAACTCGATTGGTAGTTCGGTCACCCCAGACGAGCTCGGTCGTCAGTTCGGTCACCGACATACGAGTTCGGCTGACCAAACCCAGTTCAATCAGCTTTCTAGAAGCTGGATTTTCATACGAAATTCAGCCCATAAAGAGTCGGTCAACCGAACTGTTCTCAGAAGTTCAGAGATTTCTGAACTGAAAATTTCCGGATTTGAGTTCTTTGAGCTCAAACAAATCTAATAACATCTTAAATCATAAGAGGTGAGTATACTTGCCTTGTTTGTAGACCAATTAACGAAACCCCTTTGTTTAGCTTGATCTTGAGATGAAAATCTCTTCAATCCAAGCTTAATTCAATCGAATAACCAAAACCAAGATCACAATAGAACTCCTATGAGTTCTTTGGACTAGGAAACACTCAAAAATCACTGAATAGAACTTGAAAGTTCTGTAATTACACCTAAAGTACTTACTTGTGTTAAAAGAGGAAGGAACTTTGAGATCTTCTCAAGCTTTACTCCAAGGAAATGGAAGGACAGTGAGAGGAAAAAGATGAAAAGGATGTAAACCACCTTCAACCACTTGCAAAGCTTCTAATCTCACACTTGATGGAGAGAAAATAGAAGAAAAAAGAAGAGAAAAGAGTATAGGCAACTCTTGTGCTGGGAAACGATGGAGTGAGATGAGTTTGGGCTCATTTAGAACCTTATCAACACCAATTTGTACACAAGCCCATTATCACTTCTCTATTTACAATTTGAGTCAAATGAAAGGTCATTTGATCTAATTCTCGCTGAATGAGTTCAAGTTTATTACGGAAATCGACGTACTCTTTGAGATACACGTGTTGGTATCAAGAGTGACCGTATTTGATGAAATACGCAAATTTTTGTATTTATGAAATAGTCTTTGTACCTTATGGTTCAAGTTTAAAAATCAATTCAAATCACTAAATAACATTCATTATCATCTCATTAAGCTCAAATTAATCATTTGAGACAAATTCAATTCAACTTGGTCCTTAACCATAATTAGCCCAATTAAATATGGTTAATTAGCATTGATTTCAATTAATTAGAGTTAATCTTGATTAACTCGGGACAGGGTGTTACACTTTTAGGCCCTAGGGTTGCACCAAGGCCTATTTCCTGGCCCAACTACACGGGCTAGGGATGGGCCAATATATGCTTCAGAGGCCCAACCAAATGACATTATTTTCTAAATGTAGCTTTTCTTTAATGCTGATAGACTGATCCTTGCCTGAATATTATTAGGTCGATACTAGTTTAAAAATTCTTAGCCTCGCCATGAAAAGACTAGTCTAGCTTGTACTTTGACTATTAAACTTAAGAATACCTTAGAACAAGTTGAAGAGGACATTAATCCAAGAACAGTCAAAATGATTTTCACTTCTTTCTCCAATGCAAAAAGGGACTGGATCTGTAATGTCTGCTTCTGTTTCTTCCCCTGGACAAAGTAAAAGGAATTTAGAGCAAGAAAAATTAGTTGACCTAAAGGGCTAAAACTGGTTCAGAAAAAGGCTAGAAGTTTTATACCTAAAATATATAGAATTAAAGATAAAAAGCAAAACCTTCAATGAATTTAGAACAATGTTAATGGTCTTCAATGGTTCCAAAAGAAAAGCCAAAACAACAGGGGTATGCTAGTCATCTGCCATTGAAGTACGGAAGTCTGAATGAAACTTAGCAATGCACTTTTGGGCATCTGGTTTGATTTTCTCCTTGAGATTCCCTTCTCTATATGGAGATAAAAACACTTCACAATCGAGCAAAGTCTGCAAACATTGCAATTGTGGCAATCAAACTCCTTTGTTGATACAAATCTAATACTTAATATAAATATAAACACACACACACACACACACACACCCCTCATTTGATCATTGGGACATACACAACCACTCCCACTGCATGTCATTGGAAAAAAAAAAAGATGCATTCTAAAATAGTTAAGTTTGAGGGCCATAGATCAAGGGGTTAGGATCATCTGATGGACTTGAGATTTTGCACAAAGGTGGATCACATCCAGATCTTTTGACCCCCCCCCCTCCCCCCACAATCAATGTGGGCCCCAAAAAGGCTATGTGCAAATTGTTTTTATGAGCATGTGCGCACCTCAAAACCCTGCATACACAAATATTTGTGTGCGAGCGCACGTGCACACGCACGTACACACATATACATAATATTCCAATGCATTCACCTCGTACGGAGCAAACAGTACAAGGTAACACATGGAGCCCACCTGATTAGCCATCCAAACCAACCACACATAGTAAAAAATCCCTGGGTTTTGCACCCATTTGAATGGATTGGACCATTAGAACAAGGGTAAAATATATATATATATAAAGATGTTAAAATAATGGGCGACAAATCAAGGGGTTATAGGCATGAGATTGGCCCCAAAATTTGATATTTGGGCTCATCGTGAGTGGATCTTGCGATCCCCCTGGTCCAGTCATCGGTGGAGCCCTAGGTGGGCCCCATCCAGATGCCTCCACGGAAGCTCCATGTGAGACAAATGCACCAAACTAAAGCCCTACAAACCAAGGTGCATGGGAATGTGTTACACCTTGTCCCGAGTTAATTAATATTAATGCTAATTAATAATGATTTGTTAAGCTAATTGTGCTTAATGACCAAAATGAATTGAATTAGTCTTAAGTGATTGAATTGGACTTAATGAAATAAGTTTGGATGAGATTAGGCTAATTGAGTTGATTGGATTGAGGTTAGGCTAAAACAAGGAAGAATAAAGACTTTTGTGTGAATACGGATTTTTGCGTATTTTGTCGAATATGGTAACTCTTGATATCATCACATGTATCTCAAAGAGTATATTAACTTTCATAATAGACTTGATATCATTTGACATTAAATGGATCAAATGAGCTTTCATTTGACTCAAAATGTAAACAGAGAGAGAATGAGGGCTTAAGTGCAAAATTGTGTTGATAAGGTTCTAAATGAACCCAATCTCATCTCATTCCATCATTTTCCAGCCCAAGTGTTTAAGAGCAAAACCTAGACTCTTTTTCTTATGTCTTTCTTCAACCTGTTCAAGTAGAGAGATTTGCAAGTGGTTTTTGAAGAAGAAGTGCAAGACTTCATCTTCTTCATCAAGTTGCCTTCATTTCTAGAAGTTAGAGTTGGAGAAAAAGCTCAAGTTTCTCTTCTTCAATTAACAAGTAAGTGTCTAAGGTCCTGTACAAAACTTTGAAGTTCTAGTGAGTGATTTGAAGTAGTTTCTAGAACCAAGAGCTTATAGAAATTATGTTTTGGTTATTATATGTTAGGATTGAGAAAGAGGGTTTGTAGTTGAGAGGTTTTCATCTCAAATCAAGCTATCAGAGAGGGATTCTTGTTAATTGACTCCAAACTAAGGGAAGTGTATGCATTTCCATTTATTTAAGATGCTAAAGATGATGCTTGAACTCTTGGAGTCAGAATTCAGAATCTCACTTCAAATATTTTGAAGCACCAGGCACTGTTCGTGTAAGACCCCGACCCGAGAGATTCTGATTAGTACTAATTAAGTCGTGTGTTAGTTTAAGTGGGATTAATGGATTTTGTTTAGGTTTGGATTATAATAGCTTTTATATAGCTTTGGAATATTTTGGGAACCTTTTATTAGTGGGACCCTTTGGTTGTTCTTTTGTAGTGTTCTTGTTGACTTGAGGTATTATATGATATTCCAAAGATTCGTGTTCTAGCCTCCGTTTGTTGGTACCATCATCTTCTACAACTTTCGTGTTTACTTCGTTTCCGTCCGAGACCTCGAAACTCTACTTTTCCAATGCTAGGGGCAAAACAGTCTTTTTACACAAAATCTGGACACTATTTTCAATGTCTCCGAAACCCGCGAAACATATACTTTTTGGAAACTAGATTTTTCGGTGAACATTTCTTCATTCTTCACCGAACTCATCTGAGGCTTGGAAACCCATGCTCTAAGCCCATCTAGTTGGATAAGTTGTGGGACCCATCCCCACTTTGTATATAAAGTGAACCCATCTTCTTAATCCTCTTTCTCATGTTCTTGTGGAAGAAAAAGTGCTCCAGCTGCCAAGGGTTTTCTCCCTTTTCTTCTTGCTTCTTCATCTCCAAATCCACACCAATCACTTGCTAAAAGAAAAATGAGCTTATCTTTTTCTTCCTCATCATGAAAGCTTCTCTTTGGTACCATTTATAGAGAAATCTAGCCACCTTGAGGTTCTCTTTAGATAAGCCCTTGATATTTGAAGCACCTCCAAGTAAGGAATCACTTCCATCTTTTAGATTTGTGTTCTTCTAGTCATGGAGAAGCCCCATCTTCATTATTGCAAGCCCTCTCCTTTTATTTCTTTGGTTTGACTATTTTAGGGTTTGTAATGGGTTGTATTTTTTAGGGTTTCGTGTAACTTGTTGATTTTGAGCTAGGAAGTGGTGATTAAAAGCTCGTTAGCTAATTTGGAGCCAAGGTAAGTGGAAGAATGGAGTGTTTTAATGATTTAATGTCTTATATGGATTTTTGCTATTCATCTTCATTTATGTTCTATGGTTTATACAAATTTTGAAATGATCGCTCTCTTCTCTTATTTTGTCTCTTGGAAAATGTGTGCATTACATTTGGTTAAAAGTTTGTTTTGTCAATTTTGTATCTCCATTAATGGTGGGTGATCTTGTATTGAATGTGGGTAGGAATTTAAGGTGATTAATGATTTTAGGTGGATGGTTGTTTGAGAAGTGAATGTGGTTTGAGTAGGTGGAAGTGCCATAAGTGTTGTGTCAAATGGTGGCTTCATAGGTGTTTAGAAGGGAAGAGAAAAAGGAGGCCCAAACTGCTGAAACGGGCAGTTTTTGAAGCAATTTGCCATCTTACAGAAACTTGGTAGCTTGAGCCAACCTTCCAGCCTGCTCGAGCTAACCCTCCTAGAAGCCAGATCGCTCGAGCGACCCATTGTACGCTAGAGCGGACTCCTTCCAGAGACTTGGTCGCTCGAGCCAACCTTCTCATTCGCTTGAGCCCACCTGACTCGGACCAGTCTGCTCAAGCGAGCTTGTGTCCGCTCGAGCGAACTCTCCCAAAAAGCCTTTCGCTTGAGCGAACTTCTAGTCCGCTCGAATGAATTGTGCAGAATTCTTGGGCCTTCCCTAGTGTTTTCAGAAAGGGTGTTTTAAGGTTCGGTTGGGTCGGTTTGAAGCCCTAACACCTTGGGAACTAGGGAATGACATATGGAGATTAATCGAGAAAAAACCCCATTCCGGAAATGTATTAAGGATTTTGGACTTATCAATTGTATAAGGATCTTGGAATGTCTTTTATCTTCTGAAGTACCATGCTAAGAGCAAAACCGGACATACAAGGCCCTTATGCACATTGGCTAAATCCTGAAGCCTCAATATATGGTCCGTAATTATACAAAGATTTATTGTGTTGTTTTACTCGAATTATACTTGTTCTAGCCTGATTTCACTCGATATTGCCAGTTTTGCCTCAAACTATTGATTTAGGCATTTGACATTTCTGCCAGCCCCGTACATGCATGATAAACTACTGATAGAAACATGTGCCTATGAGCACCACGTCCCACCTGCCTGGGTGTTGTACGCCAATATAAATATGTATATGTTTTTATTTTCATGTGACCTATGTGTCGGCACCACTAAGCTTGGACGTCCTTGTCAGTTTGATCCACTGACTTGGGCCTTCCCCTCGTGCTCTTGCCAGCTACAGTCTTGATCATGTCTTGCCTCGTTAGCCGGTTCCGCGGCCGTGGTCTTGTCTAGCAATATGTATATATATAATGTTGGTTCTCATCACTCGTGTGTCCGAGACCAATGCCTGAATGTGCTCTCATCACACTAGTGATAGAGGATTTAGCTTTTGTGTGGTTGCTATTTTGCTAGTTTCTATTCCTTGTTACCCTACATGTTTTATATTGCATTTGTGCTTTAAACAAATAATGCATCCTATTTTATGGAAATTATTGCTTTGACAGGTTCTCAATGTGTTTCTAAAATATGCTTTGAATTTTCTTATTGTTATATCTATTCACCCACCTGCCAGACTGTCATGTCTGACCCATTCTTGTGGTACTCAGGTCTAGACCCCATTACCTTTGAGGAGGAGCCGGAGGAGGCGGCCGGTGAGCCGCAATGTGTAGGCGAATGGCAAGCTGACAATGTCATTTAAACATTGGGTCAAGCATTGAGATGCGAAACATTTTGGGGGTTATTGATTGATATATTTTGGGAAATTCTTTTGGTTGTACTGGCCTTTGTTGGCCATTATTTTTTAGGAATGTTAATTTAATCACATTTTGTATAAATGCTAACTTTATATTTTGGGAATGACATATTGATCATTGCTCACTCTGAAATCATGATATTATCATTTGTGGCAACAGTCTTGTATGAATGAAATGAATTCTTAAATTTGGTTTGCTACACACTTCCGCACTAATGTGAATGACTTGTAAGCATGTGTGATATTCTCACCGCGGAAACATGTGGGAAATTAAATAAGTGTATTTCTATAATCATTGTGGTAAGCATCACCATACACTCACCACCTAGCTCGCCGATCCCGGATTAGGTGCGCTAACCCAGTCCGGGGTGACGACAGTTCGGCTAGCCGAACAACTGACCAAAGGGTGACCAAACTCACCTGGGGTAATTTTCGTGGAAACTTCAGCTTCTAGAAAGCTGACTGTGAGGTGACCGAATTTAGTCTGCTAGACGAATAGGTAGCCGAACTTTGGAAAAAAAATGATGAGTTTCTAGAATTGTGAGGTAACTGAATTTAAATTCGGTTAACCAAATGAGGGATTTCGGTCAGCCGAATAGGTGACTGAACTAGTAACTGAATGCGCTTGGGAATTATTTAGAAATTTGAAGGTTTTGGAAAGCTGACCGACAGGTAGCCGAAGTAGGTTCAGGTAGCCGAAGTAGGTTCGGCTAGCCGAGTTCTAGAATTCGGCCTGCCGAACAAGTGGCCGAAATTGGGAAATTTCAAAGTTAAATTTTGATTTTTTTTGTGTAAGAGCCTATTGAATTAGAATGTTTATTACAAGGGTGTTAATTATGTTTATACCTCCATAGGTGATAATTAATGGGACTCTAATGTACAAATTATATCAAATGTGATGTCCATCGAGAATAGCTTGTACATTAGATAACAAATGGTTACACCTGAATGGTTGGTTGGAACTGAGACAGAAATGAGTAGAATTGTGAGTTGTCCTAATTCTCTCATTGAGTTGCGTTCATATTGTTAATCTCAAGTCGAAGATGTGATTGGTATTAGTTTTATTCCCTTTAATTGTTAAGAATGGAATTTATAGACTTGAATTGAAATCCCAAGTAGATTAAATGTTGACTTGATATATATTAATTGTATTGACTCTTGAGTCTAGCACTACATAGATGTACTGTTAAAGCTCATTATAGAGCTGAAATGGGTTTATGATTATTCCTACTGCAGTAGATGAATTTGAGGGCGTTTCGGAGCTTCGTGGTGATGCCAGTTGTCCCTGGCCTGGGCACTAGTAGATCCCACGCTAATTGAATAAATGAATATTGTATATTTGCATTTGCAAAGTGAATGATTCCTTCCTTTTTTGGAAGTAATGAAATGAAATGCTATTGTAGTTGGCTAGTAGTTATGTTTATTATTTGACTCTAAATGCATATATATTGAGATCATTGTATGAATTGTCTAGAGAATGATTGTTGAATGTGAGAACTGTTATTGAGCAGATTAAGTATATGTAATAGCATGTACTATCATAGATCTGTGTATACATTGTTGAATCGTCGTATTCACTAGTGTTGTTGATTACATTACAGGCTCGATTGTTAATGCCTGTCTTGTAGCAGCCCAGCGTTAGCGGAGGAAGCCATTCATGTTCCTTTAGAGGATTAGCAAAATGGAATGGCCGAGATATCATCTGATGTTGATATCTAAGAGCGAACAGGATATGGAGATCCTTTTGGGGACATTCTTTTTTAGCACTATAGCAATCATACTGCATTGTATTTTGAATATGCATATGGTTGACATGAATAGGAAAATGATAGTATTATACATGTATAAAGTACTTTACTTTTGTAAAGAACTTGTGAATCTATTTATGGTGTCATGTGTACATGACTTCCGCAACATGTATGTATGACAGATGTGAAGTATCTGATAGATGTGAAGTATCTATCTCTTGTGAGTTTCGTTTTAACTTCGGCTGATTCGGAGTTTTCGGGAGTAAGTATGGTCCCGACTCGAGGTTAGCTCGGATGTAATCAAATCTCTGGCTCGGGTCATGACAGAATGTACGAACATTAAGTCTGGGCTGTTGGATCTAAATATTTGCATATAGTCTTAAAGAGCATTACTAAAGAGACTACGCAGGACTTTAACGCAGGAAGAGAAAAGGGAGGAGGAATAAGAAGAGACCATCACTCTCCAACCAAGTAATTGCAAGTCTGCAAGAAACTTTGACTTTAACCGTCCCACTCTCCCTCTCGCTCCCTAGATCGATCAAATCATCTTTCTCAGAACCCTAAAAACCAATCTCTAAAAAATATCTCACTTACTTTTTGTACATAACAAGTGTCTCAAATCCATTCATGTGGCATATCTCTCTCTCTCTCTCACTCACTTTTTGTGCATTACAAGTGTCTTAAATCCATTCGAGTGGCATGTTTTTGATTTTTTTTTTCAATATCCTTTTGTTAAGGTGAGAAGTAAATGAGGGTCGTTGGACTTAACGAACACACATTCTCATGTGGCTGGGCACACGGGGAAGGCTTCTCCAGATATAATATACAAACATTATCCTGTGTACACCTCTGTTTGTGCACATCCCATAGTGGGGCCCACCTGATGACCCATCAGATTGGACCGCACACGGGACCACCCTAAATTGTGCCGATCCCTTTTTTACATCCATACAAATGGACTGTACCGTTGGATCGATGGGTTAATTTTTAAAGGGGTGAAACTTGTTGACCATCGATGAAGGGGTTAGGGTGATCAGATGGGGCCCATATTTTGTACATAGGTAGGGCCCAACTAGATGAAGAGACCTATTTGAAGAGCCAGTTTGAAAGAAGTTTTTGCCAGAGCATGTTCAGCAGCGGAAGGAGTCAGAATTTTTGAACTTAAAGCAAGGTCAAATGACCATAGCAGTGTATGTGCACACTTTCTTGCAGTTGTCTAAATATGCTATTGATTTGAAAGATACAAAAGAAAAAAAAAAGTGAAATGGCTTCTCAATGGATTGAATCCAGCATATAAGAAAATAGTAGTGGCATGTCATAAGCCCACTACATTTGGTAAATCCCTGATCAGACCAAGAGAAAAAATTCATAGTGGCATGGCAGAAAGATGCCTTGTCCAAGGGCAGCTTCCTCCATCTACACTTCCTCCTCATCCAAACAATCCCTAATCAAACCGAGAGAAAAAAAGATAATCAGATTTTCATATAGAGAATGAAGATGAAGAAAGAAAGAAAACACAAAAAATCAGTCTCCATATTTTTCTGATGTGCGAAAGAAAAAGGTTTTTCCACGTGCAGGCGAGAGAGGAGATGGCTGAAGATGGGAGCGCGGCGTGGAGAGAGGCCACACACGATTCCTATGCGAAGGAGAGTGCCCACGCGAGGGAGCTTTTCTAGATCTTGTCGGAGAGAGGGAGTGCAGATGAGAAGGGAGAGACGAGATAGTGATCGCTGTAGAGAAAACCCCTCCTCAAAGCAATGATCCAACCGTGGAGATGGGGGATCCCCTTTTCTGGATTTAAGTAGAGATTGGAGAGAGGCAGAGACGTCGTGAGGGAGAGCTGCAGTGAGAAACAAGACGCCTGGGAGAGATGGCGATGAGTTGAGAGGAGAGACGAGAGAGGGAGGCGTGCAGCGAGTAAGAGAGAGATAGAGATGAGGAAGTTCTCTTCGATTAGGTTTTGGGGGAAATAAAAAAATGGATGAGCGGGCCCTAAAAAAAACATTTTTTTTTTGCCTTGCCACACGCATGAGTCGCACGGTCCAGCTGATGGTCCCCTAAGCTGCATCTTAGGGGAGCCATTCCCTATATATATTAATGAACAATAACTTGTATTTAATAAAGAGAAATTGTACAAAGATAAAAGATCTATGAAGGAACAGACAAACAAAGAGTCTGATAGAAGTTGTGACTTTGATATTCCCATCTTTGCCAAAGAGTCTTATATCTTTCATTTAACCTCTTGAAATTTTGTGCAAATTCAATAGGAATTGAAGATGTAAGCCTCTTAATCTTCTTTTCAAATTGTCTCTAGTCTCTATGATTGAGATTCACCTTGTGCCCATTTAAAGAGTTCACTTCCACAAGAGCCCGAAAAAGTCAGGACTAAATTCCCTTCATCATTTTCTGTTGTTCCACCAATTTTTGAAGGAGCTGGCTAGCAAGGGAGCTCCTATGAACTTTTTCACTTTTATTACCCATTGGAAATACAGATTTGTATTCTTCTAGCAAGCACACTTATTATGCTCATGATATAAGGAAAAGATTGTAATTACACCCATGGCAACATTTGGCTACCTGGATTTTCATGGAAACATGCTGCTAAAGTACATTGATACAAATAAAGTACATCCCCATTTGTTGGAACTCCTTCCTGTTACATAGAGGTAGACCTAATCTACTTCTTGTTCGAGTAGCCTCAAGATTTGGTTTTTCAAGTTTTCTTAGGACAACTGCCCGTCAACCCTCCTTTCCTGGGCTTAGGAAACTCATCAAGTAGATCCAAAGATTGGTGCAACCCTCCATTCAGTAATATAAGTTGACTATTCCTCTTTTTTTAATCATAGACCAGGCATATTCCATCATTGCACGCCATTTCTAGTCAATTAGTACAACGTAATTGTAATCGAAAATATACAATTGATTCCTGTAAAAATTTGTGAATAAAACAAATATAATTAGATCATGGTTTAAGATACCAATCACCCTGTTCGCATAAGCTTAATTTTGTACTTTACTCAGATGATGGTTTTGCCAAGCTCACTATTGGCTCTGGACTTGGTATTCTATTCACATGAAAATGCAAACAGTGGAGCCCAAGTGTCGAAGTGAACCTAGAAAATATAAAGAAGACTGTAGCAAAATAAGTTATATAGTGATCGTAGGCAATTCATAGCAAGTAAGAAGATGATGCAGCAAGCATACACATTTAATGATATTTGACAATGTTACTACTGAGAACACAGCTAAAAATGTCACATAGGACAGGAACAGCAATGGTATTATGATACTAAGAAAATACCACCATATGGGATTAGTATGAAAGTAAATTCAAGAAACGCAAGTGCCATCTGCTGCTGCTATGCTCTAAAAGGATAAAAACAACATATAGTTCATATTCAATTAAAATAAATAAGATGCAAAATGGTACCTGAGTTATCATATCAATAATCTGGCTCATGTGATCAAAAACACGCGGCTCACTGGTTGGAAGTAGGCACTGAAGAGAAGCCATATCATCATGAAATTCATCACAAAACCGGCCACTCAAATGTATTGGATACTCGCCCAATTCATTTGCTCCTCGAATTATCTGTAGTACCCAAGACCAAATCGGATATAAAATGCTGTTGGAATGGAAGTATGTAAAAAACTAATAATGAACATTAAAAAATTTTGTGGCATTGCAGCTAAAAAGAATAAAAAATGTGCAAAGAATCTCTTGGAAAAAAGGAAAGAAAGAAACAAAAAATGCGCATAGAATAGGTATCTAGGCTGATAGTAAATATGATGTTTATTGTATGTATGTTAATTTGTTCCTCTTTGTCAAAAAAATAAATCAAAGTAAAAATGGCAGCTTAATTGGGTAAAAAGCAATGTATTTTAGCTTTGGATGGTGCTAAATAGGAACTCATGGACAACTAAGGGAGAAGAAAAATCAATCTATTCATTATTGAAAGAAGGTACACCCATGTTACATGGTTCTTTAAAATGATGCAAATAATGATGTGTCAGACACCTCACTGTAGTATTCTTTTTTGCATTATTCTCGTTCGATTGGCAACGTGACTAAAAGCCACAACATTGTGATTGCAACAAGCACCTTCCAACTGTGCTACTGGTTCTTGCCAGTATGAACATTGTTGTGCTAGTGATGTATGTGTATCATCATCGTCATCAAAGCCTTGACCCAACTATGGTGGAGTCGGCTATATGAATCTTGTTTCTCCATTCCAATATTCTTTCCTAAGCCAAATCCTCATATCAATTGCACTTATTCAAATCTATCCTTACGACTTCCATCCATGTCCTTTTCAGCCTACCCTGTTTTCTTGATGGGCCATCAACCTGTAAAGAAAAACGTCTCTTCAACGGTGTCATTGCTTGCTTGAATTGGACGTGTCAAAACCATCTCAAATGAGTTTTTTAATTTATCACCTATTGATGTTATCCCTAAATTCTCCTGAAAGCGCTCTTATCTTTCATAGTTTTACCACACAACCTATATATCAATCAATATAAGTATATAATGATTGGTATGTTTATGATGAAATATTTGTTGCTTTTTCTTCTTTTCTGATATCTAATAATGCAAGCAAAGCTAAGATAGCAAGCACGTCGATTGTTATTTGGTGTAAATGGTTGTGCACTTGTTGTTGCCTAGCATTGATGTAGAAAGGTCAAGATTTTGCCTCGCTGATCCAATGTGACTTGTGAAAGAAGCTAGATGATGACTTGTGAATTCGCCTTTCTCATACAATCAATAATAGAAGCCATTATAGTACTGAAATTCCGAATAAACCATCTATAGAAGGTTCATGAAAACTATGCAACTCATGAATGTTCCGCGGCTCTTGCCACTCATCAAAAGCCTTGACTCTCTCTAAATCTACATACATTCCGTTCGCAGAGACAACAAACCCTAAGAAGACAACTTTTAAAGACAAGAAAGTGTTTCTTGAGATTAGCATTCAACTTCTCTCTCCTAAGGGTGTGAGATAGACCTCTCTCAAATGATTTAAGTGTTGCTCTTGAGTGCTACTATAGATGAGGATGTAATTAAAGTAGACGACCAGAGATTTGCCCATGAATGGCCATAGCACTTTCATAACCCTAGTGAATGTATTAGGCACATTCAACAACCCAAAGGGCATTACCAACCATTCATATAAACCGTCCTTCATTTTGAAGGCAGTCTTCCACTCATCATGACTCCGATATGAATTTGGTGGTAAGCACTCTTTAGATTTATCTTGGAGGAAACTTTGGCACTAGTCACCATATCTAATTGTCATCAAGTCTTGGTATAGGGAGCCGATACTTGATTGTGATCTTGTTAATCGCCTGGCTATCAATGCACATCCTCCAAATCCGTCATTCTTAGGTGTAAGTAGTGCAAGAACATCACATGGACTCAAACTTTCCCTGATGAAGCCCTTATCAAGGAGCTCAGCATCCTGCCTTTTCAATTCAGCATGTCTAGTGGGGTTCATCCTATAATGTGGCAAGTTTGGCTAGGTCACGTCTCACTAAGTCAATGGCATGTTGTATGTCACATAAAGGTGGAAGCTCATTGGGTAAATTCACCAGGAAAGATGTCCTGAAATTCATCACGTGGGATCTCTATAGCCTTCTTGTTTGTGACCTCCTTGGTCACCAAAACAAACATGGCAGGTTCACCTGCCTTGCCACCCTTAAGATTTTCTTGGATTTCTCTCTCAAATTGCTCCGCATCCAAAATGGGAATGCCCTTTGATTTAGGATCCTTCCCTTTGTCACTAGACCCCTTTTTCTCCTTTCAGGTCCTCTTTCTCATGGGACTCCTTTTCGCTTGTCTTCTTCTTATCATTATTATCTTTGGGAGGAACTGGTTGAATTTTCACTTTCCTTCATTTAAAATTGAAGACAAGAATGTTGGACCTTCCAAAATTGGTGATGTCCAAATCATACGGCCACGGTTTTCCCAAAATAACGTGGCCCACTTCCATGGGGACAACATCACACCACAATTGGCCTTATAGGTAGAAAGTTGTAATGGGACCAAACACCTTTGTGAAACAGGGATAGATGTAGAGTCTACCCAAAAAACACAATATGGTAGGGTGAGGTTCAATCTTTAACCCTAAACGAGTGACGGTAATAGAAGAGATGGCATTGGTGTAACTATGGCTGTCAATGATAAGCTTGTTGCTCCTTTCATTCAAAAAATACATTTGAAAAAAACTGAAACAATGCCCCTAAAATCAGATCATTGAACCTGGTGTTATGCATTAGCGGACCTTCAGTTTTAAGTAGATCAAATGCTTTGTATTATGTTATGTGGACCACTCATGAGCTCATTCATGATCTAAATTCAAAATATTCATTCTAAAACATCAATCTAAAAATATCAAAATGTATATATCTCCAAAATCCAAATAATCAACTCATATCCCCAGCATGGCCCATGACCATATCATATCAACATCATCATCACCAAATGAAGACAATCCACATCAAAACCAAAATAAGACTCCACCACCACTGATGGATGAGAAAAATTGGTGATAGTTTGTCAATTGATAAATGTTTGAAAAACAAAACAAAAAAAAAAACAAAAAAAAAAAAAAAAACAAGGCCCCCCAGACCAAACAATAAAAAATATCAATGGTTGCCCCCACCCCTACTGATGAGAAACTGGTGATAACCGGATGATTTAAAAA
Organism: Persea americana; assembly: GCA_029852735.1. Classification (NCBI taxonomy): domain Eukaryota; kingdom Viridiplantae; phylum Streptophyta; class Magnoliopsida; order Laurales; family Lauraceae; genus Persea; species Persea americana. The sequence continues at coordinate 44,787,919 of CM056813.1, forward strand.
AAAAAAAAAAAAAAAAAGCCCCCAAACCTAGGGCGGGAGCCTCGAGCGCCAAGGCTGCGCCTCGCTTTGAGTCATTTGAAGCCTAACTAGTGCACGTTGCTGCGCCTCGTGCCTAGGCGAGCCTTTTACAATCCTGTATCCGACCATCAAATGTGGAGGCATTTATCTTGACACTCTTCATGACCCATCCATTAGGGTTTTGGCCTCGACCACAAATCCTACAATCATCACTACTGTCAAACTCGACATTAGTTTTAATTCCAAGCTCATTCCTCTCATTCTGCTCATGGCGCCTTCCATTATCATTTTGATAAGACTGCTCAATTTTCTCAAGATGAGGCTTGAGTTCCTCAATTTGCGCATTCTGTTCTTGCCATCAAGCAGTGGTTTGCACCATCATGTCTTGCATGGATTTAGCTAATTGCTCTAAAGGTGATATTGGTTGGGAATGACCAGTTTTAGGTTGTGAAAAGCCTATAAACTTGGGGGTTGATAATCTTTTGCCACTCCTAGTGGGCATGCAATGACTACCTCTATGCAAGATTTTCTGGGACTTCCTGTTCTGAATTTTGATGAAGTTGGTTGATGCGATCCTGCTCCTACTCTATGGCTAGACGCTGCAAGATCCTCGCATATTCTTCAAGATCGGGCATAGGAGCCAAATCTTTTTCTTCATCTGCCCCTTGTGGTTCGACCTGGTTGGGATCCACTAGAGCATTTATTTGTGCTGTGTTAACAGCATTTTGGGCAGCCTCTTGGTCTTCATCATCATTAGACCAGGATCCTTGTGGCTGGAAGGGGTTATACCAGATTACTGGCATAAGGTGGGATTCCGGGATCCATTCTTCGTCGGAGAGATATTCTCCGGTTTCAAGGGATTCCTCCCACTCATCGGTGTCACTGGACTCGTATCCATTCATGGAGAATACAACTGCCGAGTTACAAGAGTATGATGCCCCCTGCGTAGTCTCATCTCTGAGCCGTGGTGGCATGAAATCACTGAGAGTGAATTTTCTTGTCACTCTTGGAACTTTGGGGAGAGACCCCTCTGTTGCCCCCAGTGAAGCGGTAGAGGAGGTTTCTGCTTTTTCAAGGACCTCTTGTTTTGTTTGAGCCTTCTCCTGCTGTTTGAGCTTGCGGAGTTGTCTCTTGGCTTGCCTTCGCTGTTGAGCGGTCGGCTTTGTTTTGACGATCTCCCAATTTTCATCTTCTAGGAGATCGGGATGTACTCATATGGGCTATCCTTCTGGTGTTGGGTAAGGCACCAGCTCTTGGGACGTTTGGGTCATTTTTATCACCTTGAAGGAAGTAGTGACATTTTCCTTTGATGATTTGGATGTTTGTCCATATGACACCATGTTAACGGAGGCAGACCCATAGTTTTTGTGAAAGGTGATGACTCCGTTTTTCCACATCTCATTAATCTTCTCTCTCACAACGAAACATTAGTTGAGAGGATGCGAGACCATTTGGTGGTATGGACAATATCGGGGATCGTTGGTTTTGCCAACATCTCCCGGTCTTTTGGGGTCAGGCAAGGTGAGTCTGCCATTTGCCAAGAGAGCCCCAAATATTTCTTCAACATCTTCATCGAACGGGTATTTCTTTTCTACTCGTTCTTTGAAGGCATCAGAGAGTTCAGGTCTCTTACCTGGAGCTTTATTTTCAGCTTTCTTTGGTGGCTGAGGAGCTGACTTGGTTTGCACATTGAGAACCTCCTTTTTCTTTGGCTTGGAGGTCGGAATGGCGGTCTGCTCCTTCTTTGATGACTTCTGACTGTTGAGGTCTTTGATCACCGTTTCAGCCTCCATAGACACTTCTAGGAGTTCTCCCAAGTTTTTTGATTTGTTGCCGATGATCATAGAGCGGATCCTTGCTCTCATGTTGTTTCGGCAAATGTCGACTAGCGACGCTTGTGGCAGCACAGCTGAGCATTTGTATGCCATTGCTTTCCACTTGTGAATGAAGTCGTATGTTGACTCATTCTCTCCCTGTTTAAGGCTGCAGAGCTGAACCATAGTAACAGGATGATCCTCACCTTTGAAGTGGGTCAGGAAACGTGTCTCTAGCATGGTCCAATTTTGAATGGAGTCCTCTGGCAGAGTGGAATACCAATCAAAGGCCTTACCTTTTAGGGTACTTGCAAAGAGCCGGATCTTGAGTGCATCTTGATCCGCAATCGTTCCTGTCAGGATCTTGAAGTGGATGAAATGCTGTCTGGCTGAACCTTTCCCCGTATACGTTTGGAAAAGAGGTTGTTTGAACTTTGGGGGAAACGGAACCGAGTGCATCCATAAGGGATATGGTGGCTTGATCCCATGCTCCTTCAGTGTATCCTCTTCTTTTGCTTTGGCGAAGATATTGTCCACGTCCTTTTTAGTAAGGGCGCGTGACTCATCTTCTCCACCGTTTGCCTCATCTTGTGGAGGAATTTCCTCATTGTTTGGTGGACGCTGGAGAGTGAGAAGGAGGTTTTCCATCAGAACCTCTATTCTCTGCTGTCCTTACTCTAGCTGCTGAATGCGTAGAGCCATGTCGTCATGTGGTGGAGGTTGCTCAGAGTTTGTGACCAAGACATTCATCCTTCGTGAGTCGAAAGAGGATACTGTCTTAGTGATTGAGCTGGAGCTCATTCTTTTAGATGAAGAGCCCGAGGAATGATCACTCCGATGTCCCTGGCCTGAAGGAGTGGGAGAGTCTTCTAGATGTCTTCTCGTCCGGGAGACGCTGCGAGTCACCGGTCGTCTGACATGTATTTTCGTCGTTGACTTCTGGCGTCTTTTGGTTTTGCCAACCATGTGGACAGCGGCAACTTGGTCAGGTCTTTCTTTTTCGACCCATTTTTGGGAGATTTGAAGCTCAGAATGCTGGGTTCTTTGCTTCTCTAATCTCTTTTGTCGATATGCCGCGCGGCGACGTATGCGACGAGCAATTTGAGCTTCGGTTAGCTCGGGCTGTGCTCTGGCAATGAAGGACGTGGTCCCTCGTGCGCAGCAACCGAGCTTGTCTTCCTTGAAGACTGGCTTGGACAGGATTCGGACGCGGTCCTTAGCCTGTCGCAGCGAAGCTTTAAATTTTGCAAGCTCGTCCCCTGTTGAGATGAATGGTCGAGTTGCAAGAGAGCAGGCCCTAGCAAGTTCTTATCGAGGCCTTGTGATGCACGACTTGATTTTGGGCTTGTATGAGCAAGCCGGCTCGTGCTGAGTAGTTTTTGTAGTTCGGTGGAGGGTAGGTTTCTCTCCTTTGATGTAAGCAAGATGATAAAACTGGTTCTCCTTGAGAGGAGCCAGGTATGCTGGCTTTGCAGATGTCCAGGACCTTCTTTGTTTTGGTGAAGATCGTGGGGACCAAGTCTTGGGACAGACTTGGTTTTTTGTAGGTTGAGGCGTCATGGGATTGCCACGAGCCTCAGGTTTCTTGGTGACCACCTTTGGTGTCGGGGTAGTGACACGTTGGGGGGTGGTCTTCTGCTTCTTAGCAGGCACCGTCTCTTCTGCGGGTAGTGGGAATGGTCCCAGTGACCCGAAGACGATGGTCCGGGGAGTGGAGGTCGACCCGATGTTTTGGGAGTTGCCGAGGAAGGTGATGCTTCGGTAGCTGGCGAGGCGCTTGGAAGTGCCCTTGTTTTGCTTCTCTTGAAGCATGACTTGGTACTTGTTCTCATTGAAGGTGATGGTCAACGAAGCTGCCATTGTTAGTTTTGAAAAACTTTTCTAAAATAAGACCACATCCATTAGTAATCACAAGAATATGGTGATCATAAAATGGGCTATACTATGGTTTTGTCTTTTCAAATCGCTCAGGGGGCATGGCCCGTTCTGAGCGTAATGAAGAAGGCCAAAAGCCATAGATGGTACAATTGTTCTAAACACAAGTATGGTCGGCTCGAAATGAGCGTTCCAGGGACTGCTAGAAGCAATTGTAAACCTTAATTCAAATTACCGAGAAGCGAAGCTCACTCGAGGTAAAATGATATAAGGTTAGAGATACAAATGTGTCGGTCACAAATACAGTAGACCCGAAAGGGCAAACTAGCACCGCTAGACACAAATGTTGTAAATCGCATCCTTGAAGGACACGAGATGGGATTTTTTAAAATGTCAAGATTGGATTCGCAAAAGAGAGCAAATGGTATTCCAATCCGAATACAGGTTCAAACATTTCTGCGAGCCTATATCCGAAAAAGGAAAGAACCAGGATTTCTCAGATTTGAATCCAATAGTGACGAGAGTTTTTTTTTTGAAAAGTCAAGATTGAATTCATAAAAGAGGCAAATGATATTCCAATCCGAATACAGGTTCAAACATTTCTGCGAGCCTATATTCGAAAAAGGAAAGAACCAGGATTTCTCAGATTTGAATCCAATAGTGACGAGAGTTTTTTTTTTTTTTTTGAAAAGTCAAGATTGAATTCATAAAAGAGGGCAAATGGTATTCCAATCCGAATACAGGTTCAAACATTTCTGCGAGCCTATATTCGAAAAAGGAAAGAACCAGGATTTCTCAGATTTGAATACAATAGTGACAGAAGTTTTTTTTTTTTTAAAATTAAATTTTTTTTTTTTTGAAGAGTGCACATAGGTCTTCCAATTCGGTCTTATGAAACCTTAGTGGATAGATTAGCCCCCAGGTAAGGGTAGGATTACTTAATAAACCCGTTTGAAGGACCCTTACCTTGAACAGTCTAGCTGCGTCCACACTCTGGACAAGGCTTTTCTTAGATCCACCTTAGTCAAAGAACGCAATTGGTGCAACCTTAATGCTCTCTTTTTTTTGAAAGATCTCCAATGTACCAATCAAAGAGAGGAAAATGGCCCCTCCCAATCCGAACGTTGGCTCAAACATTTCTGCAAGCCATTGTACGAAAAGGAAAAGAACCAAAGTTTCTCTAATTTGAATCCAAAAGAGAGAAATTTGAAAAGTTTTTTTTTTTTTTAAAACTTTTTTTTTTTTGAAAGATCTCCAATGGACCCATCAAAGATAGGGAAATGGCTCCTCCCAATCCGAACGTTGGCTCAAACATTTCTGCGAGCCATTGTACGAAAAGGAAAGAACCAAAGTTTCTCTGATTTGAATCCAAAAGAGAGAAAACCCTTTTTTTGTTGAGAAAAGAAAGAATGGAAACAAGTTCAAAGAAAGGAGTTTCCAAAGAATCCCATCTCATGTTTTTTTTTAGATACAAGATCCAACATAGGCCACCAACTAGAAGGGAGCCAAGGATTCTAAGCATCGTGTTCTCAATTGAACGTGTCCCACCGGGTGTTCCAACTTGATGGACCCGTCTTTTTCTCTCTCTGCCTTCCTCCGTCCCGGGTCTGCCGGGGTGCGGTGGGGTGAAGAAAAAAAGAGGTGAGCATCAACATTTTTTCTTTTTGTACGGGTATGCCAGATTTTCTATTCTACTTGGAATCTGAAGTGGTGATCCGGAGATTCACCTTCACAAGTAGAAAGGAAATCAAACTTTTTTTCTAACTTTCTATTGCATACATATTTAAAGAAAGAGACAAGATTTTAAAATGCCGTGAGAGGCGATTTTGTTTAGTTTGTCGTGAAAGGCAGTTTTGTGCCGTAAAAGGCGATTTTGCCATGGAAGGCGATTTACAAATCTTATCAATGATGAAAGACAAGAATTGTGATTTTTGTCTCTTTTAAAAATATAAAATACAATAGAGAAGAAAGAAAAGTGATTTGACTTCTCAAGCGATTGTGGGGACTCGTTCAGATCTACGGTCGCGAGTCATGTATGGACTCTGCCATCGTCCTTCAGATAAGAACACTTGATGCATTAGTTCACTTGGCTTGGCTTGGACCTTGGATTTTTAGAGGACAAAGACCAAGGGAATGTCTTATATCCAATAAAAAACCAAGTAGACGGGCTGAAAAGCCGCATCTAGGCCATGTTGGATAGAAGAAGAGAGGAGGTCTTGGGGGGGTGGCCCCCAAAGGGACTTCGATCACCTTGTAGAATTTGCAGCAGAGTTTCTTCAAAGTGAGAGAGCTTCTTTTTGCAGAGAATTCTTCAGAATAGTTTTCAGACAAATTTTCAGGATCCTTCAGATGATTTTTTCTTCGGGCCTTTCCCTTTGGAATGACCGCCTATTTATAGGCTTTTGGTGGCCATTAGGAGGGTTTTATGGGCATTAATGGTATTAATGCTCCATGATGGGAGGAGTTACAAGTATTTAATTCTTTATATTGTAACTCCTTTTTCTTGGATTTTGATTGGCCGATGGAGAATAATGGGCACTTAATCTCCATGATGATGGGAGTTTCATGATTAATTACAATGATTAATCTCCATAATGATAGGAGTTACATGGTTAATTGTCATGATTAATTGGACTTGTAACTCCCATTTCTTGGCTTCTGATTGGGCCGATCAAAATAATGAGTTAATGACCCTAATAAATTGCCATAAAAGGGTCATTTAACTTCATTAATTGGCTGCCGAGTCGCTTGAAGAGTCGCGGGCTGCGCCGCGTCTTTTGGAATTCTTCTTGCGATGATCATCGATGGATCCGTACGTTGCTTGATGTCGGATGACGATGAAAATTCAGACATTGGTTGCCACCAATGGGCCGGCAACATCTGTCCAGTCGATTTCTTGATTGGTCGGGCAGAAAGTGTGCTTTCTTGGTTGGCCAGTTGGCAGTTTCGGAGTGTCTGATGATGATCAAATGATTTCGATGGCGGATCCGTGATGTTGACGAAGATCGACGGATATCATGCCTCAAAAATAAGATTTTAAGAAAATCACAGGAGCCAAACATTGCGAAACGCGAAAAAGAACGGAAAAACGGAGCTTTTGGCAGAAATCTGGCGACCCGAATTTCCAGGGTCGCCGGCGACCATGCACCCATGGTCGCCGGCGACCATGGGGTTGGCGACCTTGGACTTTGGTCCACTTTCTGGTCACCTTCCGGTCGCCGTTTCTTAGTCGTTTCTCGGGCTTTTTCGCTTCTGTTTTCTCCTGTATTTTTCTTTGACATTTCTCCTCATTTATTGGCTTAATTCCTTTGAAGAAAACCTGTCGAAAGGCTATGCAAATCATAGCACAAAGTTTCCTATTTTTGGAAAAGCCGAAGACTCTGTAGCCGATTTTCCGCCAAGAGTTGAAACTGGGTCAAACGATGTCGGAATGACCTGAAATTTGAGGTGAAGCTTCTTGATTTCACCGTGCGGAAGATGTCGAGCTTTGATGTACGGTCATCCGATGTCTGATTGACCTGAAATTTGACAGGGAGCCTATTGGAGTCATTTTGAGATGATCCATTAGCTCCGATTTGGGTGCCATGGTCCCGGGGAGCTTTGTCGCCGGTAGGCTTGATTTTGCCGTTCGAGAGTTGATGGAGGGTCAAACAGTGTCGGTTTGACTTGAAATTCGACATGGAGCCTTTTGGAGGTATTTTGAGACCATCCATAGGCTCTGATCGAAGATTTGATATTTTTGACCCTGTCGCCGTCGGGAGCTCTCGCTCAGCTGTTGGAGATTTGAAGTTAGACCAAATGGTGTCGAAATGGCCCGAAACTTCATGTGTACCCTTCTTTTGGCTACTTTGAAAGATCTTGTAGTTTTTGTTTGGTTTTTTCAAGATCTGATCCTTGAAGCAGCTTTGCCTGTTTGTAGTAGGATGCGGCTCCATATAGGTTTTGATGTTGATGAGGCAAAGTGACATTTTTGGCGTCAACAACCTCTTTTATCGCTTGCGCTTCAAGTAGTTTTTCAACCTCTTCCTTCACGGCCTCAGTTTGTGGGACCCCCGTTCGGCGTGCTTTTTGGATCACAGGCTTATGGTTGGGGTCCACATTCAGCTTGTGGCACATGATTGCTGGGTCGATGCCGGGCATCTCGTAAGACGTCCACGCAAAGACCTCTTTATTCTCGAGGAGGAGGTCCAGTAGCTGTGTCTTCTCGGGCTCGGGAAGTTGGCTTCCAACTAGGAAAAATCTGTCCGGGTCGGCGGGGTTGATCCTGACCTCGGTGAGGTCCTCGATGCTCTTCTGCGCCGGGGCCCTGCCAACATCCCCAAGCTCGACTTCTCTGTCCAGCTCGGCTACATGGACCTGGGATGATTCGGCTTCTCCAGGCAGCACGGCTATCAAGCATTGTCTGGCAATGTGCTGGTCGCCTTTTATGGTGATCACGTCAGTCCAGCCAGACTGGTTCTCTAGGGGGAACTTGAGCTTCTGATGACGGGTGGAGGGCACAGCCTCCATGCCATGCAGCCACGTCCTTCCCATTATGACATTGTATGGGGAGGGGACGTCAACGACTAGGAAGTCAACCTGCCTAGAGGCGCCTCCTACTCGGACTCTGAGGGAGATCTTCCCCTTTGGGTACACCGGTTTCGAGCTGAAGCCGACGAGAGGAGTTCGGGCAATTTGGAGGTCATCGTCTTTGAGTTTCAACTTCTGAAAGCAATCATAGTACAGGATGTCGGACGAGCTGCCTGGGTCGACAAGGACTCTCTGAACCAAGAAGTTCTGCAGCTTCAAAGTGAGTACTAGAGGGTCGTTATGTGGGAGTTCGACGTCCTCTAGGTCCCTGTCGGAGAACCATATTCTGGGCCCCTCTATCTTGGCCTTCTTTGCAGCTGGATCCGGCGCCGCAGTCAACACCTGCTTCTGATGGGAGGCTCTTCTGGCCTCGGCACGGGCCTGGGAGCTCCCCTTAGGCGGAGGAGCGAGGTGGATGACGTTGATGATGCCCTCCGGCTCGCTATCCTGGCCGCCTGCTGTCCCGGCCTTCCTCCTTGACGTAGTCCCTCAGGTGCCCCTCTTTCACAAGGTTCTCGAGGTGGGACTTGAAGCTTTTGCACTCATCAGTTTTGTGACCACTCTGCTTGTAATAAGCACAGAACTTGCCCTAGTCCTGGGAGGAGGGGTCACTCTTCATCAGCTGCGGCCACTTGAAGAAGGGCTGCGCCTTTATTTTGTGGAGGAGCTTATAGATGGGCTCCTTAAAGATCGTATTTACCGCCTTGAAGGTGGCGGCATCGTTTTCGGTCCTCCTGCTGCTCCCCGAGGCTACGACCGAGATGGAGGGGTTTCGTCAACGATCTGAGTACCGGGCCCTGTGCCGATCCAGGGACGGGTCTCTGCGGCGGTCCTCCCTCCTGGAGGACCTCTTGTCTCTGTCTCCTTTGGATGGTCGGTCCTTCTGGGAGAGGCCGAAGTTCTCCCGCCCGCGGACCTCATCCTGTTTTGCCCGGATGAACCGGTTTGCCCGAGTCATGAGCTCCTTTATGGTGGCCACGGGGTACATGACCAGCTGCGCCCAAAGCTGGATGCCCGGGCGCAGGGCCAGCTGAAAGGATTTCACTGCCATCTCCTCAGAAGCGCCCTCGATTTGGCTGTAAACAATCCAGAAGAGACGGGCAAACTGGGTGACGTTCTCGTCCTCTCGCATCCGAAGGGCCATCAGGTCAGCATCGGTCTTTGAGATGACGCGGTGGGCCTGGAACTTCTCCAGGAAGGACGTCCGAAGCAGTCGCTGACTGGAGATGGAGCCTCCAGGGAGTGAGCAGAACCATCGTAGGGGGAGATCTCCCAAACTGGAGGAAAAAACTTGACAGTTCAGGAAGTCGTCATCCCCCCAGACCGACATCCTCTGGATGTAGTGTCGGAGGTGAGCCGCAGGGTCCGAGGTTCCATCATACAGGGTGAACCTCGGGACGTTGAACTTCTCGGGGTGGGAGTACTTCCTGATCTCCCTGGAGAAAGGAGATGCGCCTGTGTCTTCAGCTTCAAAGGCTCTGCACTGGTCTCGGGCGATACCAGCAGTCTCCATATTCTGGGCGAACAGTCTGCTTGACCTGCCGGTCGATCCACTGCTTGAGCTCCTCCTCGTCTTCTGGTATCCTCCGCTGCTTCTTTGGCTCTACATGCTCGTGGCTGCTGCTGGAGTCTTCTTCTCTGTGGACCCGATCACACCTCTTATTATCGAGGATGTGCCTCAGGTCCCGCCTGTGGCCCGGAGGAGCCTGGCTGTGCCTGGGTGGAGGACCCGAGGCATGGCTACGCCCGTGAGGTGGGCTCCGAGGCCCTCTCTTCTCCTGGAGCTGCTGTTTGAGCCGCAGGATAAGCTCGTCCTGCTCCTGAATGAGGCTGTTTTGAGCTCTGACCTCATCCATGCGAGGGTCTTCGTCTTCGTCAGGATTGACATGATGGTGGGACTGAGATCCAGCCTGTGCTAACTTTTCACGCTGCTTGGTGACTGACTTGTCACCTCGCCTGGTGTGCTCATTGCTATAGTGGGGCTGCTCTGGAGGCATAACATTGTGAAAGGAAGACATTGTCAATCCCCTAGAGTGCGATACCGACTGGACTGTAGGGGACCTTCCTCCTGACCTTCTTTGTCGAGGGGGTGGACCTTGTACCAGCACAGGCTACGTGGTTGGTCCCTTGCCCTTGGAGGGTCCTTCACCATTTTTGGTTTTTGGAGGCATGGTGTTTGAAAGCTTTTTGTTCAGTGATTCCCATAGACGACGCCAAACTGTAGGCGGTGAAAACACGACACCCACTTAGATTGAGATGAACTTTGTAGATCAGGGAATACTGAACGCCAAGAACCTGAAAAGGAGAAGGAAAACGGCTTGGGTTAGAGCTCTGGCTGCTGTGAGCCGAAGGCGCTCCGATACCTGAGTTAGCTCTAAAAAAACTAAGCAGGAGGAGGAAGAAGGAGAGGAGACTGAGAGACGATGTATTGTGTATTGTGTGTTGCGTACCTCTATGGGGCTGACCCCACGTGTATATATGTGGACATTCCCCGTTCATTCTCTCTGTGAGTGGGGGTAGGTGGGGTGAGGTCTCATTGATCCTCATCCTAACATTCGGCAGTAGGTAAAAAGGGAACATCCCATCAGGACCTTCCATGCTTTCGGTCAGTTGATGTTAAGGGATGATAAAGCCAACTTCTTATCGCCATAAATGAGCAATCTTATCGCCATAAATGAGTGCTCCTATCTGTCAGGATGTGCCCGTACTTCTTAGAGGAAGGTGACGGCCCACTCTGCCTTCAGCGTTTTGTACCGAGACCAAGAATGGCTTGGCCGCACTGGGCATTTGTGCGGAGCTGGCACTCCTAACCGAGCTGCCGAGCTGCTGGGCTGTGATTACAGAGGCCGAGGTGGACAGCAAGTACTACTGTAATCCTCGCTTAATCTCGTCATTACGGTGTTTTACCCACACAGTATTGATTTGAGTAGGTTATTTCAGGACATATCAATATCTATACATACATACACATACACACACACCACATATATAATATAATATAATAAACACCCCTCATTATGATACATGTGTGCGACATAACCTCAAATTGAGGATAGCCTTTATAATTACTTCAGTTCATTTCTTCTATCAAAATCTTTGATGTAGAATATAATTGATTTTAATTATCAATTGTACATTGCATTTGTGGCCGGTTGCTCGCTTGTGCTCAATGTGGGCATCCTTTGCTAGTTAATACATGAGCTTTGAAGGATCAAAGAATCAAAATATGCAACTAAATATATGAAAATCTGAAAATATCAATGACATTCAAAAGTCATATTTTACATCATAAAATCTGAAAAAAAACATGATGTCTGAAAGATCAAAGGAAACAAGCTCTAGACCATGAAAAACTGCAACTAGACGAGTTCTATAAACGTTACAAAACATGAAAATAGAACCACTTCAGAAATGCATGAACTTTGAAAAATTGAAATAACCAAATCCGCGACTTTAGCAATCAAAATCTTAAAATACCAAACCAATATTCAAAATACCATTTATAACAAAAAAATATAAACCTGACACATGAAAACCAGACCTTCTTGTTGGGTGTGGACGAAGATGAGACTATCCAAAAGCAAATTGAATATCCAAAAGCAAATTAAAAGTTGTGGAGATGAAGACAACACCAGGCCAATGGGGGATATGCAACCACCAAATGTGAGGTGAGGTTGAGTGGGAGGAGGAAGTTGTAATTTAAAAATGAACTTAGAAGATGGAGAGGGGCGTGTGTATTCTGAAATGTGAGATAGATAGTGGTAACTTGAAAATAATGAAAATTTCTATCATATCTCTCAAATGATGGAGATAGACATTTCAAACTTTTTACATTTGAAAATGAATCTTAAATGATCGAGATAGGGCTTTATTCTAAATTGGGAGATAAAATAGTTGTAATTTGAAAATTAAAATTCTAATTTTATCTCTTGGATGATGGAGATAGAGTCTCATAGACATTGACCCATATAAGGAAGAGTCCAACTGAAATCAAAATTGAGAGTGAAATTGCTCTAAATCAAGCCTAAATTTTCCAATCAAGTCGCTTTACAATAATATATATTAATGATTGCAAATCGACATTCAATCATCCAAGCATATCCAAAGTCTTTGGTTACAAGTAATGCAGGTTTGGTACCTAATTTAAGATCATGAGAAATCCTGAGCCAAATCTATAACCTTGTATGTAGGATCCAAAACAGGAACCTAATATGCTTTGACACGAGGACGAGGACTCGGATACATGATGATTACATTCATATATTAAAAATTTATATAGATTGCATGGGCCTATATGTTTTGAGTTTATTTATATTTGAGAGTGTACTTAACTTTAATCAAATGTATATTCAAAATTGATGCTGGAACTGGATATAAAGAAATAGGTTCCATGTTGGAACCAAACTACAAAAATGGATCCAAGACTGGATCCACCATGGTTCCACCGTTGGATCCAATCTGTCTGCATTCCTACGTAGCAAAGTGACATGCTTAACATATACAATATAAATCTATATGCATATAATGTTTTAGTACTTTGGGGTCCTCGAATATGATATCCATGGATTCACTCCCCATTCCAGTTGCAGTGGACTTGAATCTGGACCCAAATTACACCCGGCCCATGATACTGTACGTTTCGGGTCTCTCGGGCATCCCGGAACCCGATCTGCCAAAAGCAAGAAATGGGCTGGCAGCGAATTAATATCACGTGCAGCGGGCCCCACACGTGCCCAAACTCCGTTTTGCATTAATTAACGGCGGCATCACATGCCGTAACGGCTCCGGCTCACAAACTCACGGTACCGGGCTCCCGTTACTCTCTAATAAATACGATTCCACGCCTCCCCCAAACGGTTCCCATCCAAGCCCTAACGTCGTCTTCTAACCCCTTCCCTACCCCGTCTCCGTCTCCGTCTCCGTCTCCGTCTCCGAAAAAAATTCCAAACCCTAGAAATCCCCAACACTCTCTCTCTCATGGCCTCCTGCGACGACGATTTCTCTCTCCTCGGCGACGACTCCCACCACCACCACCACCATCATCACCACCACCACACCCCAACCTCCTTCGGCGCCTCCCACCACCCCAGATTCGCCCCAAAACCCTCCCCTTCCTCCCTCCACCACATCCCCAACAAGAAGCCCGTAGGCCCCGCCGATCACGACGACGACTACGGCGACCCCTCCGCCTTCTGCTCCCATCCGTCCGACCCCAAGTTCGTAAACCCCTGCTTCGATGGCGATCCCGACCCCGATGATGCTGCCGCCGCCGCCGCCATTGCCGCCGCCGGAGGGAATCCCTTCGGTCATCCGGAGGACGACGGAGATCCCGACCGCAAGGGCGGAAAGCGGAAGGACCGCTGCGGCGGAGGCGACGACCTCAGCGATGATGGCATGGCGACGCCCTTCAAGAAATCGAAGACGATGATTGGCAGCGGCAGCGGCGGAGGGGACTACCGGAAGGACAGGGAGGAGTGGAGCGACTCGGCGATCGGTTGCTTGCTCGACGCGTACATGGAGAAGTTCATGCAGCTGAACCGCGGGAATCTGCGGGGGCGGGACTGGGTGGAGGTGGCGGCAACGGTGAGCGAGCGGGCGGACCACCAGAAGTCGTGCTGCGATAAGCAGAGGGTGTCGAAGAGCGTCGAGCAGTGCAAGAACAAGATGGACAATCTGAAGAAGCGGTATAAGGTGGAGCTGCAGAGGATGACCAACGGGAGCGTGTCGGTCAGCCATTGGACCTGGTTCAAGAAGATGGAGCTAATTGTTGGGAGCTCGGCTGCCGCGAAGGCATCTGTCTCTGATGAAGACAAGTCCGTCTCAGGGCCGGTCACCATTATACAGAGGCAGACGAAGAGGTAATTTCTCTGTTTGATTTCGTTAGTCTCTCACTGTTCTGTTTGAATTGAGTGCAATTCACTGAATTTTGACTGCGCGTGGGATTTCAAAGATAACAATTGATTGAAGGTATTTCTTGACTGGTAATAACATAACTAGAACCTGAAACTTGATGGTTGGGATGCCCGGCTCTGCTGCCGCATTTGTCTAGAAATATGGTAATGTAGGAATGGATGGGTCTTATCAAATGAAGGGAAAAAAATGCTTAAGACATGTGGTGTTCCCAGCATTTTGGTGGGCTATTGAGAAATCTGGAAGAAAGGAAATGATTGGGAACATATTTCTATGGTAATGTCATAAGTGATGGATCTTACCAAATGAAAGGGAGAAAATGCTTAAAATAGTTAATTTTTCTCAGCATTTTGGAGGGCTATTGACAAAGCAGGAAGAAAGGGAATTATTGGGAACAAAACTTGAAGTTAGGCTCTGAACATCTAATTGATCAAGCAATTAAGGATGGTTGCTTAATTGTTTACTTTTTGTCAATAGGAGTAAATCAGCTGAAGAACCTGATTGACATTATGGTTAAAATAGAAAGTGATTAATGTAACAGGGCTTGTACATCAAAATTTATAACCTATAGGCATCTTGTAATGCAAGAGTGTTGAACCAAGTGTCTGCTTTATGGCATCCAAGTAACAACAAATTCTCAAAAGGAGTAAAAGGATGTAAAATCTAAAAGAAGGTGATATCCATGCATTTTTCCAAGTAATTTAAGAGAAGGAGCTATTGTCACTTTCACAGTTTCGCTCCCATGATTTCCAAGCATCATGAAAAATGTTTCCTTTATTTTTAATTTGGAAGTAGAAACAGGTAGGGAGAATTGGAACTTCATTCAGATTAGAATATGGATCTTCTTTGTTACTAGCGTTGGGGATAAAACCAACTCCAACTCTCTCTCTCTCTCGCTCACACGCATGCACCCACACCCAACTCCAACTCTCTCCCTCTCTCACACACGCACCCACGCATGCACCCCCACCACCCACCCAACCACCCACGCACATAGAAATGCTTGTTCTATAAGGGTTGGACCTTATAAGAAAAATTGAAGTTTTAATGATAAGTCAAATTTGTCAGCTTATGAATTTTTCTGTTTGGTTGGACCTTATAAGTCAAATTTGTCAGCTTATGAATTATTCTGTTGGATTCTATCTGCATTGTATTGCATAATTAAAGACAAAATCATACTATTTTATGACATGCTGTTCATACATATGATTCATTTTGAAACTAGTATGATATGATTTGAATAAGGGCACCATTTAAAAAAAAAGAAGAGAGAGAGAGAGAGAGAGAGAGAGAGAGAGCGTGCCAAACCATAAGATTCAAATTGTAAAACATAAAATTTCGGTTATATTGTATGAATAGTATGAATAGATCAATGGATGGATTTAGTTTGTAGAAGAATGAGAGTGCATGTATATATGTCGGGTTCATTTATTCTACTGTCCTGGCATCTGCATTAAGTTGGAAGAATTTGGACCATTAAAAAAATGCTGTAGATTAAAAAATCTTCTCTCAAGAGGAGATTGTGCCTAGTTATTTCAAGAAGATGGAGCAAATAATTGTTGTTGCCTACGAATTGAAGACTGCATGCTCAATGGAATGACTGACAGAGGACAGGGGTTACTACCACTGTGACACCATATTCTCTCTCTCTCTCTCTAAGGTCATGTTTGGTAACGAGAGAGGAATCCGCTATTTAGAGGAATCTTTGCATCCGTGGAATTAAATTTTCTTATTTGAGGATTTATCAGGAAGATGATTCATTGCATTCTATGTTTGGCAAGCACAGAGGAATTAACGATGATTCCTTCATATCCAAGTTTGGTAATGGGAGAGGAATCCTAAAACAAAAACAAAAAAAAGAAAAAGGAATTGTAATAAAACATCTTTTTGCTAGCTTTTGAGGCTTCCTGAACATTGATTCCATGGCCACGTGTAAGTCAATTTTTAATTTTATGAGGATGGCATGTGGAGCACCCTATTTCACTGATGAGGAAGAAGCAATAGCTCCATTGATCTCATTAAGACCCACCAACAGAACTAGAAGAAGCAATGGCTCCATTGATCTCATTAATGGAGCTTGCATACAACATCCAACATCCAATTAAATAAAAAACAAATGCCATTTCCACCAATACTGCAGATACAATGATTATCTTGGATTGGTCTAACATGTGCTATGTAAAGCCTATTATAGACTCAAAACAACAACACATAGTAGCCAAGCTGCTCTAAGCTTCAGGTGAGGGCTTTGATTCCACATGAGTATTTGATAACTGCATGTCCCTACAGTTGATGTTAGCAAGTGGAAATCTAAAATTAATTAATCCGATCCATATAATGATGGTGGTCAAAATGACTCTACATCAGTAAGGAAAGAGCCATAATTTGGGACTAACAAATCTTTCAACTCCAAAACCTGAAAATGGCAAATAAAAAAGGGAATTGATGTTAGATGCTTCTTTTATTTCTCGTAAACTTCATCAAAAAGAAGATTTTAAAGCCATAACCCCATCTCACTAATCTTAAAGCTCAAATCTCATAATTCCACAACCTATAAGGGCTATTAGCTGAACAAGATGAATGTTGAAAGTTGTTCTATTAGTTGGATCACGCACCAGCTGTAGCAACCTCTTGTGCATGAGAACATCTTCTGCCCTCTTCACATTCACACCCATAGCATACCTACAATACTAAACACAGAGTAATGGGAGCTGGGAACATGTATGTATGGTTGACTATTTCAGAAAATGGGTACCGTATCTGGTTCCTATTTGGGGGAAAATCAGTAAATGGGTACCATATCTGGGTTCAATTTGGAGAACAATCAGTGAATGCAATTTGGAGGAAAATCGGTAAATGCAATTTGGGTAAATGCTCGGGCCAGGTCTCAAATCTGGTTGCAGTGTGGGGAAAAACCAGAATCCACCAATCTGGGTAAATGTTATTGCTCAGAGAGAGATGGAGGGAGATAAGAGTTGTTGTTGTGTTGAGTTTGGACGAGAAAGGGATTCAAAAGTTGTTGTGTTGGATTTGGAGCGAGAGAGAAGGATGATGGAAGCATCGGTCGATAGAGAAGGAGGGAGAGAGAAAGGAAGAAAGAGGGAGAGGGAGAGGTACCTGTGTTTGGAGAAAGGAGGCCGCTGGAGTCCACCGTTGCTTGCAGGTTGCAGCTAGCCAGGAGAAGAGAAAGAAATCGAGAGAGGCGAGGAACGTATAGGGCAAAATCTCATGTGAAGAAAGGGACTTTATACCTCCCCTTTTTTAGTGATGATTCATTCATTCCTATGGGGGGAGGTCAGACCAGGAGAATCCATCTCCCTATGGATTCTTAAAATCTACAATGCCTCAAATCCCCTGGGAAGAAAATCACCCAAACCTGGGTTTTCCTCAATTCCGAGGAAAAAGGGAGAGGAATCCTCTAGATGGATGCTTACCAAACATGCCCTAAATATTTCCTTATTTGATCAGTTCTAAACATTTTATCTCCTGAATTGAAACATGGTAGAGATTTTCGGTAGGGTTATTGATGGTTGCAAAATACGGCTGGTTGTTCCTTAGAATGCTATATTGTTTACATGTGATTGGCCCTAAAATAGGGCCAATTTGGGTAATTCACGTATAAAGTGAATTAAAGTGAATGGTCGCTTTAAGATACTACAAAAGAAAACGGCTCATATAAAAGAAAACAATGTTGAAATGGGTGAAGTTCTCTCACATATTTTTGAAAGAGAGAACGATGACTTCTTAAATAGAAAAAAATGTGTGTTGTTTACAGTAGGAAAAATTCTGTCAAAGATATGAAATAATTAAGAAAGGAAGGTAATACAGGAATCTACATGTATGAGAGAGCTGTATTCCTAAAAAAAATCTCAAGAGGATTGAGTCAATCTGCTTGATTGTAGCCATGTATGAGATAGTTAGGTTGACTGTGTTCTGACTGTGAGAGGCTGACTGTATATTGCATGAAGTATGGGACTGATCATGTTGTTCTTGATCTAAGCCGTTCACTCTATTGTCTTCCATACTCCCCCTCAAACTCGGCTGAGTGCTTGGCCACACTCCCAGTTTGATACACAATCTAGTGAACACATCCCGAGGCAATGGCTTGGTAAAGATATAAGCCACTTGTTGATGAGATGGGACAAACCATGTGACTAATGAGATCCAAGAGCTACCTTCTCACACACGAAGTGGTAGCCAATCTCAATATGCTTTGTGCGAGCATGAAAAACATGATTCAGTCATATAGAGAGCACGATGTTATCACAAAAGAGAGTGAATGGTCCAGGGTGAGGGATTCCAATGTCTCGTAGAATGAACGAGAGCCAAGTTAGCTTAGTAGTTGTAGATGCCATTGCACGATATTCTGCCTCAGCGCTGGAACGTGCTGCTGTATATTGTTTTTTTGCACTCCAAGAGATGCTGTTGGATCCAAGAAAGGTGCAAAATCCAGTAGTTGATCTGGTATGACACCCGGCCCAGTCAACAATAGAGAAAGCATATAGGTCAAGAGAGCTGTGAGCAAGAATACACAATCCAAGATTGAGGGTCCCATTGACATTTCTTAAGTCATGGGATTGTGCATGAACTGACAAACTGTATTTACTGCACAAGTCAGGTCTAGTTATTGTGAGGTATTGTAGGGCACCCACAATACTTCTATATTGAGTAGCATCCGGATGAGAAGTAGTGTCCCCTTTATCTATCATAGACTCAACTCCCACAGGAGTAGGGATACTCTTGCATGACATCATGAGAGCCCGTGAAATAAGATTGCTAGCATACTTTGACTGTGAGAGGCACAAACCATGATGTGTATGATGTACTTCAATGCTCAGGAAGTAATGTAATGGCCCGAGCTCTTTCATTGAGAAGGATCTTCCCAAAGTTAGAATCAGATCATCAAGAAGTGATGGTGTATCTCCGGTGAGGATTATGTCATCAACATAGCGTAATAAGATGATAGTTGAGCCATCATGATGATAAACAAAAAGTGTTGAGACGGCTAAACAGTGAGGAAGTTACTAAAGCGATTGAACCAGGCTCAAGGGGCCTGTTTAAGACCATAGAGTGCGCGCTTAAGTCAACATACATAGTTGGGCTGAGCGGGATCAACAAATCCTGGGGGCTGGTCCATATAGACAGGTTCTTGAAGATGCCCATGTAGAAAGGCATTTTTACATCAAGTTGTCGAATGGGCCAACCTTTGACGTTGCAACAGAAAGAACCATGCGAACGATACCGGGTTTAATAACCGGACTGAATGTCTCAGAGAAGTCTACCCCTTCTTTTTTATTATATCCTTTGGCTACAAGTTGGACTTTAAGCCGTTCAAGCCCTCCATTAGCTGGTAATTTTGTTTTGAATACCCAACAACACCCAACAATGTTCATTTGAGGATTAGGTGGCACTAGTTCCCATATATTATTGGCCATGAGGGCATCCATTTCTTCGACCATGGCATTCTTTCATCCTGCATGTTTAATTGGGTTTAAAAATACCATGTTTGCTACGGGTAATCATGGGATGAGAATCTGAAATGGGTGGTTGGGTAGAGATGGGATCAATACTTAATGTAGGTTCGGCCAAATCATGGACTACTGGTGAGTTATTTTCACCCTGCAGATGAGGTGGTTCAATGGTCTCAGCTTGTGCATGAGTTTTAGTCTTGGCCTGTACATGGGTTGGTTCAATGGATTCTGCCTGTGCATGAGTTGGTTCAATTTCCTGGATAAGGTGCTCATCATGCGATGGAGCACACTCAAACACGTTAGTCATGTCACTTGTTGATGAGTATTGTGTATCAATCGATGAATAGGACCTTAGTTGGGTATCATTATGGGCTGCTTGCTGTGCATGACTATCATCATGTGTAAGTATCCAATCTTTGAAGATGGATAGTTCTCCTTCAACCTGTTCTTCACTGGATGAGTTAGTGAATAAAGCATAGGGAAATTTTTTTCATTAAAAACCACATGACAAGAAATATAGACCCTTCCGGTTGAACAATGGGGACACCTGTATCCCTTATGCTTCTCACTGTAACCCAGAAATATACATGGTAATGATCTCGGCTCAAATTTGTCAGTTGCATAATTACGTAGGTAAGGAAAACACTTTGAACCAAATACCCTCAACGCAGAATATACAGGCTTTCTTTTAAAGAGAATATTGTATGGACATTGCATTTTTAGTAGTGGTGAGGGCAAGCGATTAATAAAAAAATTGCTGTAGAAAAAGCGTCAACCCAAAAACACTTAAGCGTTCTAGCTTGATACATCATAGCTAATCCAAGCTCAACACTATGCTTGTGCTTTCGTTCTGTGATGCCATTTTTCTCAGGTGTCCCTGGACAAGACAATCGAAGCACAATACCACAATCTTGTAAGTGTTCGAGAAACTCTTTCTTCATGAATTCTCCTCCCCCATCTTATTGAAGTATTTTTATTTTTCGATCCAACTGCCTTTCAACCATTTTTTGAAAGATAACAAAATATCTGAAAAAATCAGATTTTCTTTTCAAAGGATAAGGATAAAACCGGCTGTACCTTGAGAAATCATCAACAAACAAAGCATAATAGCGAAAATTTTGTACTGAAGTAACCGAGGCCAGTCCCCGAAGTTTTTGTTTTGAAATGGTTACTTGTATTGGTCAAAACTCAAAAGCTTTACAGTATAGAAAGGCTATGGTGAGAAGCGGCTGGGGAAGAACCCCAAAAATACAGCCACCGCCCAATAAGAGGAAAAGCTATACAAGGAGGCTAATGGCCGCAGACAAAAGGAAAAGAGAACCTAATCATAATGATATGACTTCCCTCCAGTTGAACATTAATGCATTGAGAGTCAAGCACCAAAAGTTTGGAAGAAAGGAGACCCAAGAGGCAACACGGGATTTCATTTTGAGGATTAAGTCTTCTTGGGAGGAAGAGGTCCCTTCAATGTGGTTCAACAGACCGATTATTGGAAGCAAAGAAAGGCAGTTTGACACTTTTACTAAGTTGACAACTGGTGCATAAATCAATAGCTTTATGAGTAACTAAAATAGACCCATTATTCTTAAGAAACTGAAGTACCCTTGCTTTTGGATGACCCAATCGCTGATGCCAAACTTCCTCTGCTGCAGTTTGAAACCTATTTGAGAAATGTGCCTCCTGTCCTTAGCCATCGAGTGCATACAATCCACCTCGCCTACTCCCCGATGCCAATATTTTCCTTGTCTTCAGGTCCTTTATTTTAAAGCCATTGTTATGAAATTAAAAAAAGCAAGGATAATCAGTGGTGAGATGTGAAATTGAAAGCAAATTCTTTCTTAATATTAGGAACTAGCAAAACTTCTCTCAAAGGAGTTGTAGTTGTGCTATCAACTATTTTTCCTTCACCAATATAAGAAATAGTTAATTGTTCCCCATTGCCCACCATAACTGAATCAGAACCATTGTTTGGAACTAAGTTTGTCATGTTACCTGGTTTCTTTGTGATATGTGCAGTGGCTCCTGTATCAGGAAACCATTCATTGTCTTGAAAATCTGAGAGGTGCATTGCGGCAAGTGCCTTCGGTATATCCTCAGGCTGGAAGCTGTTATCAAATCGACTCCAATATCTTAGGGTGTCATGTCCCCTTTTTTTGCAGACCTGGCATGTCAGTAAATTTCCACCGTTGTGATTTTTGTTGTGATCGATCACCATGTTGTGCTCTTGATTGTCCCTGTTCCCTATCGTCACATCAAGGTGCGTTTCCAGTTTGTGGAAAACCTTTGCCTTTTGATGTGAAATATTGTCCTCCTTTTCTGTTGTTATTATTATTCTTGTTACCTCCACCAGATTGCTGACCATAGAAGGCCATTGAGTGATTACTAGATTCACTTTCATGTCTGCTACTATGTAGTTCATGGCTTTGTACTAAGGGAATGAGATCAACATATGACGGAACATGGGGTTTTGGCATCGTAGTAGCAAAGGACTCATATTTGGGACCAAGTCCACTCAAAATCCAAAACACTTTACTTTGATCAGGAACAGGTTTTCCAATAGCATTAAACTGGTCACAAATAGATTTAAATTCATGCAAGTATTCAGCGAGAGTCAGGGAGAGTAGACGTATCCTTTTTCATACTCTGCAGTTTGGATAAGAGTTCAAACTCTCAAGCCTGAGAGTTCTGTGCAAACTTTGCGCAAAGTGCGTTCCTTACATCTTTAGATTTCTTCAAACCAACAGCCAGGACAAGGACTTCTGATAAAGTCCCAGCAATCCAGGCTTTCACAAAACTATCAGTTCGAACCCATGCTGTATAGTCTGGATTCTGGACTTTCTTGCCATCAGATGAGTCCACTTCTTGATCAGGAATGGGAGCATCTCCGTTAATGAAGTTAAGAAGGTTCTGACTTTCAATTAACGACAGGATCTGAATCTCCCATAGTAAATAATTTTTTTGTGTCAACTTCAGTGACACTAAATTGGCAACATTTATCTGAGAGGGGTATGGGTATATGGTGACGAGGAAGTAGAAGTAGACATGCTGTATGATAATAATTTAATTGTAACAAGAGAGATGAGAAGTGTTTCTTACAACACAGGTGTCTCTCCTTGCTTCTTGTTGGCAGAGAACTTATATATAAAAGACTGCTGCTGCAGAGAACTTAAAGACGTATTGCAGAGGTCCTTTGGGTTACAAAACCAACTAGAAAACTGGTGTGTTTTTCAGATCCATATGATCAACACTTACATATGACCTGAACCATAAAAAATGCACGATGAACTGCTCTGATACAAAAAAGAAAACAATGTTGACATGGGTGAAGTTCTCTCACATTTTTGAGACAGAGAACGATGACTTCTTATATATAGAAAAAATGTGTGTGTTGGTTACAGTTGGAAATTTTTTGTCAAAGATATGAAATAATTAGGAAAGGAAGTTAACACAGGAATCTATATGTATAAGAGAGCTGTATTCCTAAAAAATTCTCAAGAGGATTGAGTCAATCTGCTTGATTGTAGCCTTGTATGAGATAGAGAGGTTGACTGTGTGCCTACTGTGAGAGGCTGATTGTGTGTTGCATGAAGTATGGGACTGATCATGTTGTTCTTGATCTAAGCCGTTCACTCTATTGTCTTCTGTACATATCCAAAAATACAAAATTTCAAAAATCACCTCTTCTTTTATAAAAAGTTATTCTCTCATTCCGCTAAATGACAAAAGACCTCTTCTTTTTATCCAAAAAAAGTCAAGAAAGGTTCCTCCCCTTAGCACAAAAAGACAAAAAAGTCAAGAAAGTGAATTTTGAGATTTTGTACTTTTTTATATGACTTCTCTTTTCTTTTTTTTTTTGAGAAAAATATGACCCCACTTTTTTTTCAATGAACCCTTACTTTTTTTCACTTTACAAGTTAATTACCCAAATGGGCCGCCCGTTTGATAACTTTACATGTAGAATGAAGTGAAGCCTCAAATCAAGAGGGAATAAAATATAAGGGGGTTATGATGGTCTTTTATCTTTACTGGTTTGATAAGGAATCTTTTTTACTTTAGTAGACATGCTGTATTCCTAAAAAAATCTCTAGAGGATTGAGTCAATCTGCTTGATTGTAGCCTTGTATGAGATAGAGAGGTTGACTGTGTGCCTACTGTGAGAGGCTGATTGTGTGCCGACTGTATATTGCATGAAGTATGGGACTGATCATGTTGTTCTTGATCTAAGCCGTTCACTCTATTGTCTTCTATACATATCCAAAAATACAAAATTTCAAAAATCACCTCTTCTTTTATAAAAAGTAATTCTCTCATTCCACTAAATGACAAAAGACCTCCTTTTTATCCAAAAAAGTCAAAAAGGTTCCTCCCCATAGCACAAAATGACAAAAAGTCAAGAAAGTGAATTTTGAGATTTTGTACTTTTTTATATGACTTCTCTCTTTTTTTTTTTTTTTTTTTTTTTTTTTGAGAAAATATGACTCCCCTTTTTTTCGATGAACCCTTACTTTTTTTCACTTTACAAGTTAATTACCCAAATGGGCCGCCCGTTTGATAACTTCACATGTAGAATGAAGTGAAGCCTCAAATCAAGAGAGAATAAAATATAAGGGGGTTATGATGGTCCTTTATCTTTAGTGGTTTGATAAGGAATCTTTTTGACTTTTTGTGTAAAAAGTGGATTTTTTTTGTCATTTAGTGGATTGAAGATGTTGCTTTTTGACCTTTTCTTTTTAAAAGGAGGGGGGAATTTTGAATTTGTGTACCTTTGATATGACCCTCTACTCTTTTCGTGCCTGGCAAATGGAGGCCTTACTTCACCTTCACTTTGATGGTAAATTACCAAACAGATGTATGAATGATATAGTTTGTTTTCTCATGAGAAGGAGAAGGGATAATTTACACGATAAGGCGTGTACAATGGGGACCTTGGGTGGTTAATTTGGCGGACATTGATGAGAAAGGGTATCCCTAATGAGGATATCAAACTCATACAAGACATACAGGGAGGGGCAGTAATGAGCGTGAGAACTGTGTGGCTTCACTTCTAAGTTCCCTATCTAAGGTTGGATAGCAAGAGGCTCTGCTTTGAGTCCCTTCTTTTCCTTGGTAATAACAACGGAACTGCAGATATCTAGGATGGAGTTCCGAGGTATGTGTTGTTCGTGTATGATTTACTATTTAGTTATCCAAGAAGCAAATGATAGAAAAGTTCGAACTTTGAAGGAAGGCGCTCATGAGCTAAATGGGTTCAAAAGTAGTCGATCAAAGACATGATATCTGGAGTGCAAGTTTAGTGGATCAGGGATCAGAGAAGCTGAGATGGTCAACATTGAAAAGAACTTACCACCTTGTGGTAGATTAAGATGTTTATGAGCGGTTGCGGAACAACTGCCCGAGCTAGTTGGTTTCAAAAGTAGTGGATCAAAGGCATGATATTTGGAGTGCAAGTTTAGTGGATCAGGGATCAGAGAAGCTGAGATGATCAACATTGAAAAGAACTTACCACCTTGTGATAGATTAAGATGTTTATGAGCGGTTGTGGAACAAAATGGAGTCTGTTAAATATATCAATTAGGATCAACATAGTATGGGCAAAGCAAAGTCAAGCCAGTGCGTGTTATGCAATTGTGAAGTGCCACTTCCATTAGATGAACATTTTTGTAAGTTGGCTGTTAGTCTTAGTTTGTCTTATGGAGCTGAATCTTGGCCAAAGAAGAAATGAGAAGCTAAAGTACATGGTTGAAGTGCACATGCTAAGAAGGATTTATGGAGTTAGAATGGATAGAATTAGAAATGAGTATGTAAAGACGAGAAAACTTAGGCGAAAAGAGCTAATGAATATTATTTTAGATGGTTTGGCGCTTCACACTATCAAAGAAATTTTAGGGGTTGTGGTGTGGTGTGGAATCAGTTGAAGTGGTGACAAAAGACATGTCATCATCTGAAGCTTATTGAGAACATGGCTACAAGTAGGGGTCAAATGGAAGAATAAAATCCACAAAGGCAAACAGTGGGAGAGTTAAGGATATGAGGACGATGGTAATGTATTTTTAATGGAAAATTAACTAGCTTGAGTGACCATAGCCAGCACTTTATCAATGTTAACAAGAGAGACTACCCATAATCTCGGTGTGTTCTTGTAGGATTAATGTGGTAGGGCTTTGGCAATAATTTATGGAGTGTTATATGCTTGTATAGCACTTGAAATTACATTCGTTGATGTTACAATTTATTTTCTTGTATTTAGGAACTTACACTCCTAAATTATTTATGGAGTGTTATTTGTTTGTATACCTCTTGAATTTTACATTCCTAAATGTTACCATTACCACGAGGACTCATACAAGCACGAACATGCAGAGAGGCCTTTCATGTTCCACAGTTGTAGTTGTATAAGATTTTTGGTTGTAGCTTTTTTAGAGTTCATTATTTGAACCCTTTTTAAGCCTTTATCGCTAGGATTCTGTGAAATCAGTGGCCTAACAGTGCTAGACATGTCTTGGACATGACATCTTGTTGGGTTCTTCATGGATTCTTCTATCATTAATTTTAAGCACAATTTTGCAGTTAAAATTCACTACATATTTTTCTTTTGGAATCTTACTAAACATCACATATTTTGTAACGCCCAGAAACCTGGAGCTCTTCAGATTCCGGAAACATTACTATAATTATTTCAAGATCACAATATAAATCAAAATTCTGCGAAGAATTGAGCAATTCCTTAAATTTATTTCAATATCATTTAAGGTCGAATGATAAAGGAAAATAAATCGAATAACAAATTAGTCCTGAGCATAAAGGGAACCAAAGTTCAGTTTTTATTGAAGGAAAGAAATTCATTTCTAGATTCTAATTCCTCTGGCTAAGATTGTGGACGCTCTCCCATCAGCCACGCAGATTGAAATCTAGGGGCTGATCTTCCTCATCACCATGCTCCCCCATGTGGCCCGTACCTGAAGTGGGGCGAACCACTAGTTAGTAAACTGGTGAGCAATATTTCTGAATTGATAAATCAAATTAATAAACATAATTCAATAATTGTAATGACAAGGAGAATCTCATGAGATTATAAAAGGTGTCTTATGGAATTTCTTATAATTTTTCTAAAATGGAATTTCATAACCGCATCCTAGCACTGGTCAAGTCCAATATTCCCAATCAAGGGTCGTTATAATTCAATAAGACTCTCGTAAGAGAGGTTCAGTGGTTCAGTCTTTTCCAGGAAGGAAGTCATTTTCGTAAGTCAATCAGGTGCTCCCATAGGAGAATGGTTCATTAATCATTAATCAATTCAGTTCCTGTCCATCCTTATCACTCTTCTCCGACAAGGGTTCACTATTCAAAATCAATATTCAGAATAATTGTCATCACTGATGATCCAGATACGATATCATTATCCCGTACAGTGCTTGCTGTAAAATGTTCAAGTTCACTATTTTTTTTTTTCATAGCATAAGGGGAGTAGTTCATTAATTCATCTATGCCCACGAATAGTATTTCAATGAGTAATTATGGAAATTTGCAATGCTATTCATTTTGATATATGGCCGGTCCCACATAAAATGGGGTTTATCAACGCACCACTTCTATTCGAAGTTGGTACTCGTTTATGTGGCAATAACCATATATAATAAAATTCTAATTTCCTTTTTGCATATAATACCATTATGCCATTAATAAGTGGACTAACCCCCAGGAGAATCCAATTTATAAATTGTATGGTCAATTATGATCTATCACACTACCCACTTGATCAATGAGGGGTCCTACCCAAAATTTCTTGTAAGGAAGGTGTGTTCCATGGTCTCTTAAATTTCTAATTTCATACCTTAAGTAGTGGGTTTAAGATAGATTTCCATTCTTGGTACCACAACTTTATGTTACATGTAAGGTCATTCAAATATCACATTTGGCCCAAACATCCCCTAAAAGGAACAGTCCATGCATCCACTGTACAATTAATTTGGGGTTTAAAAGAAAGAATAAAGAAAAAGAATTATAAATTTCGTAGTCCTTTAGGGAAAACCAGATTTATATACCATCATGAGGTCATACAATGCCATGCACTGCCATCTCTAACTAGTCAGTATGCACACCTACTTGATACTGAGCAATTGTATCTTAATATAACCCCCCTAAAAGGAACAGTCCATGCATCCACTGTACAATTAATTTGGGGTTTAAAAGAAAAGAATAAAGAAAAAGAATTATAAATTTCGTAGTCCTTTAGGGAAAACCAGAATTATATACCATCATGAGGTCATACAATGCCATGCACTGCCATCTCTAACTAGTCAGTATGCACACCTACTTGATACTGAGCAATTGTATCTTAATCTAACCCAAAGAGGGTTTGATTGAAATAACAGATTTACCCCCGACTTGTCCCTAAACCAAAAAAAAGAGTAATGACAGTGCATTGCACTGTTCCTCTCTTACAGAGAGGGGTTTTGTGCCCAAGGTATTTGGGGGAAAGGGATGGTAGGCCCCTAGCAGGCCAATCCACCTGGGACCAGGGCCACTCTGGTCGCCCATTAGGGCCCAGCCAGATGGCTGGTTCTGATCTATGATCAGGTCAAGCCTGATCGATCAAGAAGTGATTTTGGCGCTGGGTTTCTGGAATTTTCATTTTTCTCTCCTCTTTGATCCCTACTCTGGATCATATTTCCCAGGGTGTGTTTCCTCATATTCAACCTTTGAACATCAATCCAGAACCCTGCTAAAACGAAAAGAAAATGGGGATTTCTAGCGGTGTGAAAACTGTCGAAAGAATGTAGAAAACAGAGGCTCACGCCTCTGTTGTCTTGTACTTCAGATGGTGGGCCCTCAGTGGTCCGACCTATCTGGAGACTGTTCCACCTTGGTCGCCCATCCTGGCCCAGTCAGATGACTGGTCCTGATCATTGATCAGGCGGGCCCCTAGGTCCCACAAGGTCTGACGACCCTGAGGTGTTTTGGGTCGATGGAAAATCTGGGAAATCCCATTCCAGATTTATTCCTTCCTCTGGGCCATGATTCATGGGATGGATTTCACATATTAAGAGATTAATCATGAGAGGAAAATAATCTGCATAAATTTGCTCACGGAAGTAGAATTTATAGACCCATTTTACAGTTGACGGAGTCTCCCAATATCACCATTATCGACAGAGATTTTCAGGCCACCACCTGTGGGTTTCACAAAATCTGTCCCCAAGAGGAACATGCCCTTCTTTGGTCGCCCATGGGTCCCCCATCAGATCCACGGATCGGATTACTCATCGGGTGGGGTATGTGGCCCCACTATCTCTGTTGATTATACCCTTGTATGCCGATGGGGATGGGAAATCCCAAATCTGGTTTGGGTTTTCTTCTTTGTTTCATACCTCAATTGTTAGAAAAATCATATAATAATCACATGCAGAGAATCATTACTGAGAAAAATCATATAATATTCATACGTAAAGGATGCATTCCCAACTGTGTCTCCTCTCCAAGAGAGTTTCGGGTTTGGTTTTTAGATGTGTCAGAGTCTACCAAACCCAGAATTCCCCTAGAGAGTTGGGTTTCCAATTTTTATCCAATACACAGATCCTCATACTGATCAATTAGAAGAACATCACAAACTTTCATATTTTGATGTGAGGCCTTGAATAGTGCATCCACTATGTTCCCTGAAGTTAGTCTTCTCGTCTTCCTTGCGAACCTATTGGTCTCCTTTGATCCGAAGGGAAAATTCCTCGTCTGCACTTTCTCCTCCTCTCCTCTTTAACCCAAATGAGAGAATCGGTGATCAAAACTGAAAGGTAAATAAAGAGGAGAGTTTTGATCAGTTTTGGGGATAAACTCGGATTTCTACCTGTTGGAAAGCGTCTGTGGGTATCCGAGCGAAATCCTCCTCCCAAGGAGGTATCGTTCTAACTTCTAACAACTCTGTCTGTGGCTCTTTTGAGTTTCAAATAAGAGGGCCACTAATGGGTTGCAAATAGGCCAACAAAATAAACTAAAACAACTCAGCCCAACCCATTACCTTATGGGTTGGACGAATCTGGTCCTAACCTGGCCCAGGGTATTACATATTTGTTACTTGATTTTTTTTTTGATTGGTTTGCACTTGATTACTTAGTGTAAGATTTGCATATAATCTTTTTGTTAGTGTTATTTTTGCATATTAATAATATTTTTATTTAGAAACAAACAATTTATTTAAATTAATCCTTTGTTTTGGGATTTGCTAAATTGGACATCTGGTACTGATATCCTGTTCCGACTCATGTATCGGATACATGCAATTTAGCTCTTAGCCTACTGATTCAAGATTGAAGGGATAATGCGGTGATATGTATTGGCGGCAACTATCATTTTAGGAGGTAGTAGTATGTGCTCCAACATTATGAATTTTACACTTGGATGTAGAGTTTGTTAAATTCCTTTGGGTGCTATGAATTGATTGAGTCAAATTGATTAATTGATTCATTACAAATTAGTTTTACATTTACCCTTAATCTGTTCAGTAGATGAATTCAATTTAGCAGTCATAAATTCATTTCAATGTACTTATGTTTTTGTAATTCATGAATCCTTTTACTGCCAATGTGTCTTGAGTATAATAGTGTTTAGTTATGGAACTGTATAGCACGTGGTCATTGAAAAAGTTAGATACATTCGAATAAGAATATCATTTGAATTTGTAAAAGCAAAGGTGAAAGTAACTGGGCCTTGTTAACTAAAGCATCAAATCTTCCATCCATGTATAGTAAGTAACAACCATTAGCCCATATTTATGGACTAATTGTAAGCATTTGAGGAAGTTAATTAGCTATTTCTTTCTATGATCTATTATAACTTCACAGATGAATAATTTTTCTTCTTAAACTAGGTTTTGAGGCTATCACTATCAGAAAGCAGTGGATGTGGCTTTTCTTAAAATCATTGAGTGAGCTTCTTAAGCTCATTTCACACCTTTTGGTGCTAATACGACAAATCAAACCTATTTAAGAGGAACCTCAAGAGGCACCTCTGGTTTTCCTTTTTGTGGGTGCTGCCTCATGAGTCATGACTGAGTAGCTCTTGCATGCCCTAGGGGCAGGTCTATGGATTAGTTAAGTTGCATGTGTGGACCATCTTTTGACAGCAATACTAGCAGGGTGACCTAAATGTGAGAGGATGCTCATTATCGCAAGCAACAGGTTGCAGGTTTGAGTCATGTTACATATTGCCAAAAAGATGTAGAATCAAATGACCAATGAACTCAGTGAATGAAGGAACAAATTTAAAAACTGAATAGTGAACCAAATTTTGTGAGCTGGGTCATACCTAGATTTCTCAAATGTTGGATATAATTGCATATGAACCCATAAAATATCACTTGGAATTCACAAAGTGGATTCACTTAGAATTGGCTCCACTTTGTTGTGGAAATCAAACGAATTGAGTCAGTGAGCAAAGTGCGAATGATCCCATGGACTTGATGAATTATAACAGCAAACCAACTTTTATAAATTGGATTCACTTAGGATTTCCAAATTATGTATATTGTTGAATTGTAAATGTATAAAATACATATAGAATGAGAGAAATTTGTGATTCACAACTTCTGTTCTTATTTAATGCCAAGATATCACAATAAATGATTAACTTGTATATAATCTCTGATTTTTATGCAGATATGCTGTAGCCACGCCTAGCCCTGTTGGAATAGCCAATAACATGAAGACGAAATCGTTATCAAATCCACCAAGGTGGCGGAGAGTTGTTTTCAAAATTAGTGGTGCAGCATTAGCTGGGAATGACCCTCAAAATGTTGATCCAAAGGTGCATTGCTTGTTTCCTGCTAGGTGTAATCTTGGTGGTACATGAGAGGAAGTATTTGGTATTACTGCATCTTGCAATGTACAGTTTCTGGATGCTGCAGTTGTCCATTATGGTGCACATGGACTAATACATGCTCACCAAAGTGGTTGAGCAATGATCTGAGATATTCCATATTGTTGGATGTTCTTGCTCCTTTGTCAATAGTCTGAAATAGATGTCTAAGAAAACAATACTATAGTGGTCCAAAGAAGTCCAAATATTGGAGGCCTTCATACACACACATTGGGGCACAATTAAATTATTGGTCTATATCACCATACCTGGACCGAATACAATTGGTGCATTATATTGTCTTCTGATCCTATTTTATCATTACTTGTTAATTCATTCTAGAATGTTTTCTGTTTACTTAATGAAGAGTGATTGCCAATGACACTCAGTTCTTGACTCTGCAATTGCACCCTTATATTGTGTAGGTGACTATGCTAATTGCGAGGGAAGTTGCAATGGCTAATCGCCTTGGTGTGGAGGTATGCTTAAGACCCCTTATAGCTAGTTTGTTGATGATTTCTTCACTGTCATTATTATCTCAGCCTTATCATAGAGAAAGATCAGTATGCTTAAGACCCCTTATGGCTAGTTTGTTGAGGATTTCTTCACTGTCATTATTATCTCAGCCTTATCATAGAGAAAGATCAGTAGCATCTTTGTATCCTTTGATATGTTATTCTAGGCACATAAAAGTATTTGGTGATCGGAGGCCACAATTTACAAAACTATGAACCATTTCATCGGGCCACACCTGTTCATGCCAATCACTGGGGTAAGTGCTCAAGAGGGGTAGGAATGTCTTTATATAGGTTAGGGGGAAATCAGCTTGGTCATCATAATTGGCGTCTATTTAAGAGATTTAAAATTAAATTTTTATAAGGGCAAATGAGTCAACTCAAATGGTGAAAAAAAGAAAAAGAAAAAAAAAAAGGTGATATCAGTTGGGGTAGTATCAAGATGAGGATGAATGCCAAATAGCTGGGGAAAACAGAAATGATTTTTTTTTTTTTTTTTGTATGTGCGTTATTTTTTTGTTGGGTGGTCTTTTTTTTTTTGGGGTTGGGGTTGGGGTTGGGGTTGGGGTGGTAGAATTGTTAGTGGGTTGGATTGATCATATGCGACCTCTCTTAAGTTCCTAACTAGTGGCTCAATTAGAATGGATATAAATGAAAGTTCTCTCTCTCTCTCTATATATATATATATATATATTAGGAGTGGTTATGTAGTCAACCTTATTGATAAGGTCGAGTGATCTCAATTAAATTTGATCGAACGAGGCTACCTTTTGAATATTTAAACCAGTCACATGATACTTCAACCTATTTCTACCCTAGTGGGCTGAAGATCCACTTCCATTGGGGTAACATTCCTCATTTGAATGGAAAAAATGTGTTAAAATGTTGATAAATAATGATTTTATATGATAGGGCCCACTTTTCATGGATCCAAATCATCCATGTGACATTCAGTTGGTTTTATGTACATCATCAAATGCAATTACCCTTTGATTAAGGTGATATTCAAGATTGGATTGGACCATTGTGATTTGTTTATTTATTTATTTTTATTCTTTTATGCTTTCAATCAAATTGTCAGTAGTTCTCATTATGGTGCAAAATTCTGGGCATCTACCAGACCTTGGATGAAGGTTTGAATGGATGGTCTGGATGCAAGCATAAAGTGGCTGCAGCTGAACAACATATTAAATCCAAAAAACAGTAATGTATTGTGGGACTTTTTTTTTTTTCTTTTAACAACCTGTCCAATCCAATGGTTATGAATGAATTGAAACTTGGACCCATAAAGGTAACACAGGCGGATGCTTGTTTTGAATGCTTCTATCTTCAGAAGGTGGGCCCAAAGTGGATGTGTATGACTTATAGATATGTTGACCTTATGTAATCGCTCACACACTTACATATATAATAATACACACACCAAAATATTCAAGTGACAATCATTTGCACATAAGAACTGTGCAGTTTGCCTTATTTTAGGGCCACATGGTCCACCTTATGACCAACTCACCCCCTCACACACTCTACCCCCATTAAATTGCCATAAGCCCAACTCATCCAACTGTTAAATCCCTGTTGGATTGAAATACAAAAGAATGATGCTTTAAAAGCATCAAACTTGAGGGCTGTAGATCAAGGGACTAGGATGATCTAATTGGGTTGTTTTTTGCACACCCCTAGATTTAATTGAGATCTCTGATCTCCCCACCCTTTGGAATGGCATGGCCAAAGGTGGGGACCCCACCATCCTTATTTCCGAACAGTTTTTTTTCTGAATAAAGCTCTCTCTCTCTCTCTCTCTCTCTCTCTCTCTCTCTCTCTCTCTCTCTCTCTCTCTCTATACTTTCTAAAAAAATATATAAAAATAAAAAATATATATAGCTCCTAAGCTGAAACAATGCATCGTTGTCATTATTCTTTGGATTTATCATCTCCAACGCAGCAATAAATCCAATCAAAACAGGATTTTCCAGTTCTGTAATTCTCTAGATAAGCCACTTTTTAGCAGTTCCTTTAGGTTACATTTGGCAACCAAACCTTTAGGGAAAAGATTTCTGGTTTCTCTAAAGTTGTGGTTAATCCATGTTTGTCAATTATAAATTCCTGAGGATTTGGACGAATGGAGATCTTCATTTTTTATGATTCTCAGACCCAACCATCCCCCGTAAGATTTGAAAATCTTCACATAAGTGGATTTGCACACCGAACCCTATTTTTTTCAGCTATATGCATCGATACACACCAATATCAACGTGAAATCCTCAACTATACAAATCTCCAGCGAGGAATCCTTGTTCCAGTGGTAGTGAAGAATTATCAGATCTACGGATTCCTCGTCTGTTACCAAACATGCTCTTAAGATTTCATATATTACAACCTCTGATCAATCCAATCTTTCAAAGTGGTGGAACCAAGAAATTCCCCTTGGAGAGGCCATTATGTAATAAAGAAATATATATAGTTTTTTTTTTTTTGTGTGTGTGTGTGTGGGGGGTGGGGGGTGGGGGTGGGGTGGGAGTGTGGATTTTTCAAACCTTGAAAAATTTTGGGCCACACTGACCCGCTTGAATTGGCACTGATCTTATTTTCACCATGTCCTGGACATTAGTATCCATTGGGTTTATCACAATAAATTTCATGATGAATAACCATTTAAATTTGATGACCTGAAACTAAGGCCTAGGATCATCTGATTGTCCTGATATTTGGCATTTCTCTAATCCACATCCAAACCTTTGCAATACCATGCCTCCATTAATTGTCTTGCTTCCAAGTGGGCCACTAAAAGTGGGTCTTTTTCCAAAGGAAACCACTCGAGCATTATGCCATACACAAGTTTATGATGGGATTGAAAGAGCTATATATGGATTAAGGGTGGGCTAGATATTTAGTACAGTCTGGTGATCATAGTCATGCATTCATCAAGTTCTGCCAAGTTAAATGGTTTTATAAGTGCCTGTATAACTACCATTCAAAAAAAAAAAAAAAGTGCCTGTATTACCCTTATTGCCCCTGAGGTTGTGGGTTTGAATCATGATGCTGATATAGAAGACAAATGCAGATACAACTATTAAAACTTTGGAATCTTTAAACAAATGGTCATGAATTGTGATCATTGGATTGTGCCAATTTTCAATGTGCCTCTAATCCATGCAAATGTGTCTAATTGCATTCTAAACCTGTGATTGGCACACATCAAGGTGGGCTCCACAAAAGGGTTTGTATGTTTGACACATGCAAATTGTTTGTAGCTGATCCCTTTATATATATATATATATATGTATATGCATGTGTCTTAATTGTCAATACCGATAAAAAAAAAATTCATATTTTGTCAATTTTGTTTCAAAGGGCTCCTCAGGTTGCATCTAAGTTGTGGAATATTTTGGCATTTTGGTTGTTTCGGTATTCCATTTAAAAATTACCATGAAAAATAGAAAATTATGAAGAACATAGAAAGCTATAGAAAGGAAATAAAAACTAAAGCCACTTGTTTAATCCCTCTTGTTTGACTGGGAGGGGTCAAATGGCCTTTTTCCAATTTTTTCCGAGCTAGATTTTTCGCATGTGTGGAAACAACCGAGGATTTTGCGACTTGCGAAATCCATGTTTTTGTTTTATTATTATCTTGGGTGAGGATTCCACAGCTATGACATTTGCAACTTTTAGGAGGGAGAGTCAATAGATTCACCGAAGGTAAATGAAAAAGAAAAGATGAAATCATAGGTCTGACTTCCTCCCTTGGTCTTCTAATTGCTAAAAACATGGATTTAAGTTGATGCCTTTTGGGACATCTATGGAGGCACAAAAGATTGGATTTACACATTGGTTGAAAATTTTACATTTTTGATGGAAAGTTTGCTGCACAAATGTGTTCCTAGGGGTTTACAGGAAGAAATTCAGAATTGTACATGTTCCTTTAGAACAAAACTATTTTCATTTGTTTGCCTGTGTCATTTTTTTTTTTTTTTTTGGCCAAAACTGTCTGAAATTTTGGCAGAAATTACCAAAAACGGTATTGTAAAATCACTAAAACTTGGGGACCTTAAACTGCAGATCATCATCATTTGATGAAAGTAGTCGAGAGATTCACGTTCCCTTACCCGTGCGATTGGCCATGCTCTAGGTGGGACCCATGGCCCTAGCAATTTGCAATTTTACCTCCCAATTGTAGCCAGATTGCATCTGAAAATTGGTGGGTTCCATGGTCACGCTCATTTTGCAAAGTGTAACAAATTGGATGACAGATTGCGTATGAAAATCTCATGGTTATGTATGTATTTAAATTTTCATTGCAACTTAGGCTTCTATGCTTATATTTTCATTGGATTCTTATTTGGATAAATATTAGGTGGCGATTGTTGTTGGAGGCCGTAACTTCTTTTGTGCAGATACATGGTTAGGCACAACTAGCCTTGATAGAGCTATGGCATACCAAATAGGGTACGTGGCTATTGCAAAGTTGTTTACAAAGTCACTGTTTTTGTTTTTTGTAACCCCCTGAGGATCCTCTTGCAATGCATTTTCTTTCTTAGTTGCAGTTGCATATTGTAAATTAAGAATATGTTGGTAACTCATTAGATGCAACTTCTTATGTTTCTTTTACTACTGTCTTTAATAATTTCCATTTTTAAGCTTTGAGATAACATTTGGTTTTGTTTTTTCATGTTAGTTGCAAAAGAGGTTCTTGGAGAGTTGAAAGGGAAAAGACACTGTAATAAAGAAACCTGTAGTGGAGTGTAAAAGTTTAGGAAGCTGTCTGAGAGGAGACGTTATACACTTTGGCAGGGGACTAGGAATATGGAAAATTATGAGATGTATAAGAACGCAAAGAAAGAAGCTAAGAAAATAGCAAGTGATGTAAAGTTCAAAGCATATGGTGACCTATATAATAGGGCTTTTTTAAAAGATTACCTATATAATAGGTTGGGAACAAAAGAAGGAGAGAAGAATATTTTTTAAGCTTGCAAATGTAATGGAAAGAAAAAGTTGGGACTTATTTCATGTCATGTATTAAGAGTAATGACCAAAAGGTTTTAGTGAAGGACTACGGTGTCAAAGAAAGGTGGAGGGAATATTTTAGCAAACTTTTATATGAATACTATTTAGGAGACATAAGAACAAGAGGGGATACTTAGTTAGCAAAATAAATTTTTTTCTGTAGAATTGGGGTGGTGGAAGTGAGGATGGCATTGAAACAAATGAAAAGAGGAAAGGCTACTGCTCTAGATGACATTTCAATAGAGGCTTGGAAATGCTTAGGAAAAGTTGGGGAGATTTGATTAACTAGGATCTTTAATAAGATATTAATACAAAAAAAAAAAAAATGCCGGATAAATGGAAAAGAAGTGTTGTAGTATAGTACCTATATATAAGAAGAAGGGAGATACACAAAATTGTACCAACTATCGTCGGATTAAACTTATTAGTCTGACTATGAAGTTATGGGCGAGGGTAATGGGGCAAAGACTTAGACAGAAGACTAAGATACCTGGAAATCAATTTGGTTTTATGTAAGGGAGGTCAACTATGGAAGCTATCTTCTTACTTAGGCAATTGATGGGAAAATATCGAGCGAAGAGGAAACATTTGCATATGATCTTCATTGATCTAGAAAAAGCTTATAATAGGGTATCAAGATATTTAATTTGATGGGTTTAAAATAAAAGTAATGTTCCAAGAGGTCATATTGAAATTATTAAGGA
Organism: Persea americana; assembly: GCA_029852735.1. Classification (NCBI taxonomy): domain Eukaryota; kingdom Viridiplantae; phylum Streptophyta; class Magnoliopsida; order Laurales; family Lauraceae; genus Persea; species Persea americana. The sequence continues at coordinate 44,825,646 of CM056813.1, forward strand.
TATGTATAAAGGAGCGGCAATGAGTGTGAGAATTACTTGTGGAAAGGCAGATGAATTCCTAGTGATTATAGGTTTACATCAGGGGTCATCCCTAAGCGCTTATCTCTTTACACTGATTATGGATGAGTTAACTGCTCATATTCAACAAGAGTTATCTTGGTGTATGTTGTTCGTAGATGATATAGTGTTGGCAAATGAATCAAGAGACGATGTGAATGCAAAACTAGATTCATATGTGAATGCAAAACTCGAGAGATGGCGAGAGGCTTTGATTCCAAAGGCTTTAAATAAGCCGTGTAAAGACATAATATATGGATTGCAACTTCAATGGGCATATACAAAGAGCTAGTACTACTGTGAGAATTGAAGCTCATGAGATATCACAGAGATTTTTCCCATTACCTTGACTTGATAATTAGTTAGGATGGGGAGATTGATGAAAATGTCGAACGTAGGATAAAAGCGGGATGGTTGAAGTGGAGACTTTCTTTTGGAGTGCTTTTGTGACCAATGAATACCAACAAGATTGAATGAAAATTTTTATAGGGCAACAATTAGATCAGCTATGACCTATGGAGCAGAATGTTGGCCACTCAAGAAGCAATATATGCACAAAATGGAGGTAGCAAAGATGAGAATGTTGAGGTGGATGTGTGGTAAAACTAGGAAGGATAAAATTAGAAATGTACACTTTCGAGAGCATTTAGGGTGAGCATCAATAGGGAATAAAATTAGAGATGGTTTAGGCATGTGCAACATAGGCCGGCAATGGCAATGGCGCCGGTAAGGAAAATTTTGGCTATGCAGGTTGATGGCACACCAAGGGTAAGTGATAGTCCGAAGAGGACATGGATGGAGGTAGTAAAAATAGATCTAAAGAGGTGCAATAGATCGAAATGGAGAAACATAATTCATGTAGCCAACCCCAACATAGTTGGGACATGGCTTTGATGATGATGAGTTTATAACACATAATGAGTGATTGAATTGAAACGCTAAAGAGAGTACACATGGCTCTGCTAGTATAGAAGGCATATGACTAAAGAAAGCCATGAAAACAAAGAAATAGAAAATAGAAGAGAATTACAATATTGGCTGTACATAAATATCTATTCTATCATCTTCCTCTTTAGATAATGAGTTGCATCCTTGTTAGCGCTTCTCGAGGTATGATGGAATTCAACCTCCAACATTGTTTTATTTTGTTGAAAGTTCTTTCTACAAGGTCCCTTGACTCCCTCCGCCACCCAACTAATAGCATTCCTAGAATTGCACTCTACTTTCAGTCGTGCCGGTTAAGAAGTTAATTCTCAAAGCATCGAGACCTCTGCTTGATTTGAATCTCTAACCCCCTCCAATACTGAAACACTGCCTTATGTGAATGATTCTCATCATTTAACATTCGGCTATTCTTGCAGACCATGGTTTACTTCTTGTAGCTCCATCAACATAGATTTTTAAATTTACTAGTTGGTTTCTGATAACTCTCACTGCTTTGTGGTGTCCCACGGTGGGACATCAAGGTTTTTGAGGAGATTGGGTGTAAGCTGGAGAAGGTGTTGGTTACTGCTCAAAAAACCCTCGACAGATCTTTTCTAGAATTCGTTTGTGTCCTCTTGCAGGTGCTATTTTCTAATCTGATTAATAAGGAGGTGTGACTAAGCATCTTCAATCAGTCTTTCCCTGTGGTGATTAGAGAGGAGCTGGAGTCTTAGGGTAACCCTGTTTGGTAGGAGGGAGCAAGGTTGTGGAATGCTCCCAGCCTAGCGATCCAATTGAAAGGGAAAGAGGTTGCCATGTCTTTATAACTTGACTCTTTTGGCAACTATGCCTTTCGTCATGAGGGAGATCGTGGTTGCAGGTTCGTGAGTTGGGACTCAAGGCTAAGGTGGCTGCCTACTCATTGGTTTTTGTGGTTGATGTAGCCGAAGGACGTTGGAGAGTAGGTTCGCAGACTAGAGGCAGTAGGAAGCAGGACCAGATGTTACGGTCAAAGTCTAAGAGGGATGGAGGAAATTCAAATCCTTTCCCTCCTAATGATGAGGAGGTTGAGGTAGAGAAAGGGATTGATAGTTTTCCCACGTCGCCGGTTCTGGAATGGTCTTTGTATAGGTGTTGGCAAGTGTTGTCGAATCCTCGATTCCAGGTGGATAGAGAGAGGGTCTGCACTCTGCAGAGGCTTTCGATGAAGATTCCAGGGCAAAGGGAGGGTCGCAAGTCGAGGAATCCTTTTTGAATAAAGATAGGTTGGGTTTGGATTTGCTGTTGGACGGGGATCGAGCTAGGGCTGACCTGTTAGGTATGGTTATGTTGGCTGGGCACTCTATGGGAGCCGTATTGGCTCGGGTTGGAGAGAGGGCAACTCTTTCAGTTACTACTAATATTGGAGCCCACCAAGTCTTCTAGGGTTCCACCTCATTGGATTTGGAGGGTCGTTTGCAGATCGGGGCCCTCTGGCACTGAGAGATTTCTAGTCTATGAGGGGTTTCAATATTGTTCCGACTTCTTCCAAGGCCTTTCTCCTTCTCCTTGCCATGCATAGGAGGAAGTGGGGTGGGCAGGGGAGTAGCAGATCGAAGGGCTTCATGACTCTTTTAGTTACTACTCTACTAATATTGGAGCCCACCAAGTCTTCCAGGGTTCCACCTCTTCTTCCTCTTCTTCTTCTTCTTCTTCTCGTTTTCGTTTCCTTGCTGCTACTTAGGGCAAAAAACAGCATACCAGTCATTTAAAGGCATGACTTTAAACCCATGAAATTTGATATAGCCCCTTACTTTTCTTTTTTGCAAATTTTAACACATGGGCTGCTTTGATCGAAGCCCCACTAGGCACGTGCCTCACCCCTCATTAAAGGACACACCTCATGCGCTAAATATGCGCTTGATGAAATCGCCTCGCCTAATGCACGTTGAGGCGCCATTGTCTTGCGTGTGTGCGCCTTGCGCCTAGGTGCGCGCCTTTAATAACGCTGGGCCCAAGTTTTCAATCAAAACTCGTCGGGACCCTTGCTGGCCATCTTAGGATGCTCCAATTGTCTCAAATAAGCTTGTGCGACTTCAAATTCATGTTCTAAAACCAATTTTGCATCAAAATCACCGGGAATGCAGAGGAGATAAAGCTTTGGGTCTAGATGGTTGCAATTTTTCTTTCATTAGAGCTATGTGGGACTTTGTCGAAGTACACTTCTGGGCTAAGTTAGTGGAATTTCATCTGAGAGGTAGATTGAATAAAGAAATCCATCCAACTTTCCTAATTCATATTCCAAAGTTTTCGATTCTAGTGGACTTGGGGGAATACAAGCCCATTGGTTTGCTTGGGTGTATATATAAATTATTGGCCAAGGTTCTTGCTAATCGGTTGAAATGAGCTCTCCCTCTTATTATTAGTCCTTTCCAAGGGGCTTTTGTAGTGAATAGGAAAATCTTGGATGGTGTGCTAGTTGCTATTGACCTCATTGATTTGAGGAAACGGATGGAAAAAGAGTGGGTGATTTTTAAGAAATATTTGGAAAAGGCTTATGATCATGTTGAGTGGGTCTTTTTAGACTATATGTTGCTCAAATGTGGGTCGTTGACAGATGGTGGGGTTGGATGAAAGATGCATCTCTTTTACTTCCTTTTCAGTTTTGGCGAATGGTTCTCCCTCTAGGTTATTTCAAGCTTCCAGAGGTCTTTGGCAAAAGGGTTGACAGATGGCGGGGGTCTTTTTAGACCCTCTGTTGAGTGGGTCTTTTTAGACTATATGTTGCTCAAATGTGGGTCGTTGACAGATGGCGGGGTTGGATGAAAGATGCATCTCTTTTACTTCCTTTTCAGTTTTGGTGAATGGTTCTCCCTCTAGGTTATTTCAAGCTTCCAGAGGGCTTTGGCAAAAGGGTTCCCTTTCACCTTTATTATTCACGATTGTGGCAGAAGCAAAAACAATATGAGCCATTGATTGGTCAAAGGTGACCGTAGACCAGATTATGCTGTGTTGGTTTGATTGATCGGGGCGGCCTAATCTTACCTGACTCGAACCGCTAATCAGGCCCAGCTGAAGTAGGCCTACGTTGAGCCAGGCACGTGATCCCTCTCCCTGCCTCGTTCTCTGTGTCAAAAACAGGGAGAACAAGGACTTGGATACACCCCTTCGTTTCTTGACTTCGTTGGTGATGAGAAGAGATGAGGGAGCTCGGCAGCTGCTGGCGATGGTGGCGTTGATCTCCTCTGGTGCTAGTTTGCTATTGCGATGATGGCTGGTGGTGCACATTGATCTCCTCGGTGCACGGTATGCCTCTTCTACCCTTCTTCTCTTCTCTGTCTTCTTTTCTGCTTATGTTTTTTTTTTTTTTTTTGGAGCTCTGGATCTGGGGTAAGAAAGAGGAGGGGTCTGGGGAAGAAGGCGATTGGGAGGTGGAAGTAGGGAGTCTGGGGGTTTTCAGAGGGTTTTGGCAGGGCGATGGATTTTGGGTTTAAGGAGGAAGATGGGGCTGGTTCAGTTGGGTGGAAAGTAGGATTCAGGATTTTGATTTTGGTGAATGAGTGGAAGTCTGGCAGTGGGCGGCTATGGTTTGGGACTCGAGGAGTATGACGATGGGAGGCTGGTTGGCAACAGATGATGCTCAGGAAAACTGTGGAGGGTTGCGATGGGTGGTATGGATGTCTGGGACACAAGGTTTTTAGCATGGTTAAAAAGAACGGACTCGGGACCCGACTCAGCCGAGTTAGGTCCAGTCCACTGGAACGCCCAGAAAAAAAGAAGAAGTGTACCAGGCACACCTGCAAGCACCATCAGCCAGCAACAGTGGCAACACTGCAACAGCAGCCCTCACAAGTCACACAGCAACACTGCAATAGCAGCTCTCACAGCTGACAGCACTGCAAGTCTGCAACAGCAGCCCTCACAGCACTGCAACTCTGCAACTCTAGCTCTCACAGCACTGCAACTCTGCAACACTTCTGCAACACTGCACCACTGCAACAACAGCCAGCAGCAGCAACAGTGACCTTTTCTTTTCTTTTTTTTGGGAGAAGACAACAACATTGACTTTCCAGCAGCAGAACGGTCCCACCTTGGCCAGCTGTACATATATTTGTTTTCTTTTTTCTATCCACAGTCCTGTCCTTTCCTCTTGTCCCCTTCTTTTTCTTTTTCTTTTTCTTTTTTTCTTTTTTCTCACTGAGTTGACTGGTGGGACTTGGGCGAGTCCGAGTCCAAAGGACTTGACTCAGTATGTGCTGAGTCCGAGTCGACTCGAACTCGGCCGATTTTTTATACCATGGTTTTTAGGGAAGGTGAGCCTAGGGATGGTGATGGACGATGGGTTGGCTCCGATCAGTGACCGAAGATGGATCGGAGTGATGTGGATCTTCACTCCTATACCAATTGATGCAACCTAGGGTTAGGATGCAAGTGTCAGGGCACAATCAGGATTCCCACAGGAACAATCACACGAGCTCTCCAACGCTAAACCCACAAAAAGGGAATTTTTCTATTAACTCATTCTCTAATCTGAGATCATTGATCTCGACAATGCTTTATTTATAATAAAATACTTACCCTAAAAACAATCATAATCGAACTAGGAAACAAAATCCTAACCAAATTAGAAACTACTCCTAAATGCAACTTCTTAAATAAAAATTAGAAACTAATAACAATTACTGAAGAATTCCTAAACTTGCTTGGGTCCCACAATTGGACCACGAGACTTGTTCAAATGGACAGAAAGTGCTGCTACATCATTGGTTGTTCAAATATAGTATTCATTGTAAAACGGGGAGACTTCCTACTTCCTTTCTTGGCTTTTCTATTGGGGAAAACCAAGTTCCAGAGCATGTGGAGCCCAGTTGTGGAGAAAGTTGAGAAAAAGTTATCCCTTTGGAAAAGGAATTAGTAAGCCTTAGGTGGTAGGACCACCTTGATTAAGGCAAGTTTAGCTGACATTGCGATCTACTATGTCTCTTTACAAAATGCCTAAACAGGTGGTTCCGGCTTTAGATCGGTTAAGCTGTGATTTTGTTTGATAAAGGAAAAGTGAGTAGAAGGTGTATTTGTTGAAATGAAGCAAGGTGCTTAATCCAAAGAGCGATGGGGGTTTGGGTTTTGGAGACCTTGAAAAGAAGAATTGGATGCTCTTAGCTAAATGGTGGTGGGTGGAGATTTGGAGAGGAGAGGGGCTTTTTGGAGCAGGATTATTGCCAACACATATGGTGAGGACAAGTGGGGTTTGGGTCTTGGAGACCTTCAAAAGAAGATTGGATGCTCTTAGCTAAATGGTGGTGGGTGGAGATTCAGAGAGGAGAGGGGCTTTTTGGAGCAGGATTATTGCCAACACATGGTGAGGACAAGTGGGGTTGGCTGCCTAAGCCTATGCCTAGTTATCCTCTACCAATACAATCAGAAATATTGTCCAGCCATGCATTTTCAACACACTATATGAAATAACTGTTTTCAATGTTCTAAAGAAAAAGCAGATGCTGCTGGAGATGTGGAAACATGCAAATGAAACTATTGTGGATGGTACAAGTCTCTCAATCTACTTCCAGGTACATGGGTCCTAAACAAAACTATGAGTTGCAGTAAATGATAATCATTTGCAGTCAATTGGCTCATGGAAAGTAAACTCAAAGTAAGTTTGGGAACATGCAATACAAGGTAATCTAACGAGGAAGTGATACCAAGCTTGTTGCCCATTAAGGGTGACCAATCAACAGTTTGAATAGTAATACACGTGGATGGTCGATAATATCTAGTTAAAAGTATTCGTCTGGAGACTTATGAAGTGGATCACTGGAACCAAATATCCATGGTAGGGTAGATCATATTGGCATTAATCATGGCTAAAGCGGCAGAGGAAGAAGCTGATCTGAAGGTAAGAAACTCTGCTGAATACTTTCATCAATTAGATGCTGCATCTGAGCAGCGAGGTTAGACATAAGTTGATATGTGGAACATTGGCGATAAGTGTTTCAAACTTAGATTGTTGAATTCCTCAATAACGGGGCTGGTCAGAATGTGTGTGCTGATTTACTTGAGTTTTAAGATGGATGGGACAGTCTTGTTTCCAGTGGTTAGCCTTTATGCAGTTATTGGAGATATCAGTAGAAGAGGGTCCACAACCCTTTTTTTCCTAGTTGCTGATCCAGAGGAAGAATCTGTAATACTGAGAAACACAGTTTGTGGGTTGATAAGCCTTCTCTTTTGTTGTGGATTTTGAGTTTGTTCCTTGTCGAGGAGTTTATAAAGTGCAATATCCAATGTGGGAAGAGGTGTCTTTTGGAGGACCTGTTGAATATGATCAAAATCAGATCGGAGAGCCATAAGAAACTGAACCAGTGTGGTTTCTTGTCTGTAGATGTCATAAGTTGTGGCATCCTCAGTAGTGGCAAATTGGGGCTCCGTCGATCCCAGCCGATCCCACAATCCACTCATCTGAACGTAGAAATCATGAATACCATCATCTTTTGTTCAGCATTTTTAATTTTGCATTCAATTTGAGATCTTCTTGCTGTGTTGGGTCGGATATATATCCTAGAAATACATTCCCAAGCTTCTTTTAGCTGCTTGGACTTTGCTAATTGTTTTCTAATGGTGGGATTGACTATATGTACAATCCAGGAAAAATTGTCCCTATATCACGCTCGCATTCCTTGTTTTTGGAATCCCATTGCTGTGCATTGGGTTCCTCTTGTTAGTATCGATTTCAACCATGAAAACTTGTTCAGCAACTGGAAAAAAATAGGTCAGCTTTAATCACAGGAAAAATTGTCCCTATATCACGCTTGCATTCCTTGTTTTTGGAATCCCATTGCTGTGCATTGGTTTCCTCTTGTTAGTATCAATTTCAACCATGAAAACTTGTTCAGCAACTGGAAAAAAATAGGTCAGCTTTAATCACAGGTGCCAGGTTATTTGATCATTTTGCTCAACCTGTGTAAAATAACTGTTTGATTCTGTTAAACTCTACCTGATCCAAGTCAGCACAAAGAAACTGTTATCTGACATTTACCATAGACCTTTCTCGGCCCTCCAGATAAAATGCTGTATTTGTTCTTATTACTTCACTATCTAATATGCGACCCGTTAGGGAAAATGGTATTAGGCAGTAGAATTATCATCATTGAGCCTTATCCCATCTATTTGGGATCTGCTCTTTGATTTTACTTTTTTCAGTTGAATGCTTATTTAGCCCTACATTAGGCAGCTGAGTGGTTTTGCTATATATTTCACCTGCAGTGGAACTTCTATGAAAAGCAATTTTTCTACACCACAAGAATCTCCCATTTATTTCTCCCATTCCTTTGTAGTTGAATGCTTTAGGGCATTGTTTTGATTTTGAGACGATTTGAACTTGCTGTTACTTGTGAGGCTTGAGAGTAAAGCACAAGTTGACTCATTACAACCATACCATGAACGGTAAATGTTGCGAACCCCAGGCCTAGTCCTGGCCCATCTACTTCTCTGCCCTGTAACTTCACACATGGATTGCAAACTTGATAGGCCAGCCTGCTCAAATGATAACCCTAGCACGAATATTTTTACGTTTTTATGAACTATTGCAATTAAATAGAGGAAACATCCACAACATGCTAATATTCCACATCAACTGTTGATTAATAACAGGAGAAGAAAGCTTAGTCTGAATTTATTGTCAAATTCATCTTTCAGGAAATGGAAATTATCATCGGTGAAAATACTAGCTTCAGCCAAGTACTTAGTTAAATGCACAAACTCATTGATCTTATTAAAGGTTTTAGTATTCGTAGTATTTCTACTTTTGCACATCCTCCAAAGAGAACGATATCATTATTGTATTCTAAACCAGCCTAACATGTAACGTGTTAATGGTATCAGGATGATGGCAACTGTAATGAATTCCATATTGCTTCAGGCTTCTTTAGAGAAGTTGGGCGTTCAGACCCGTGTTCAGACCTCATTTACCATGCATGAGATTGCTGAGCCATACATGAAGCGTAAGGCTATCAGGCATCTTGAGAAAGGAAGAGTTGTTATCTTTGGCGGTGTCGGTGCCGGACTAGGAAATCAACTGTTCATCACAGACACAGCAGCTGCCTTGAGAGCATTGGAGAGTATGTCTCTTCCTCAATCGCTAAACTTAGTATCTCTTTTTCCCAATGAATTACTGAATCATTCCTTTAGGGTGTGTTTGTGCATGCCTGATGCCGCAAAAAAGAAAGTGAAATGGCGCCTGTTTTTCCACCGCTTCCTACCCTAGGTGTTTGGTGCAAGGGAACAGTGCTGAGAATTCCGACATTTTAAAACGTGTTTCCACACGAAGAGGGGATATTGTATTCCGGCGTGTGAGACCAGATTTGTATTGCTGCAGAAGAGGGAACGAGTTTTCCTCTTCCGTGGACAGTGCACAAACACACCCTTAAGTATTTCAAATAGTTGGCTTTTTTGTTCGGCTGGCATCACCTGAATGTGGCAATTTTTCTAGATCTGAGATCAACCCATTAATCAGGCATGACCCCTTTTGATAAATAATTTATGTATACATTTTAGATAATTAATAATTTTTTCTTAGAAAAGAAAAAAAATAATTTTTAAATCAACATGATACTAATTAAAGGAAGGATGTATGGTCAACTGTACAGAATCCTCCCATACTGTGGACTTTGTATTATGAGATCTCTATACGTGGGTTCTCCTTAGAGGATCCAAACTGTTAACATTGTGCACATTGCATGTTTTCCTAGAGTGGGCCAAGATTGCATGTTTTCCTAGAGTGGCACGATTCACTTCAACGAATATGATATTCACTGTCAATTTACAGAAAACATGATCTAAGTCCTGCAGAAACAATGATCGTGATAACCAAAATTGGACTCTAACCAAACCACTGCCAATGAAATTGTAGAGGTCCCGTTTTCACTTCATTTGGAGTAATATTTAACTTAGAATTGGACTAAATTTGAAAAGATAGTTGAATAATGCTTGTCCAATTTGTCAGTATTCCTGATCAAGTGATATAGGAAAGTAATTGCATCTTATGGGTGGTTTGGATCTTTGGAAGGTGGGCCCTGTAATACAGAAGAACACAAATTTCAAAGGAAGTGTCGTGTTATTTATTTTTGGGCTTCAATCATGGTCCCGTCTATCTAACATTTATTATAACTCTGACGTAAGTCTGATTTTGTCAAACCTTACAAAAAACTTTATATGGTATATGACATAGTAATCATTGAGCAGAGGTTAGTGGCAGTATATGATTGTTATTGTTGTTCTTTTATTATTAGTTATAGCAGTTGTACCATGAACCTGATATTGGCACATGAATTGCATATTGATTATATCAACTGTACAAAACCCCATCTGTCATTTATATCGTATCATTCCTCTAGTTAGCAGCATGATGCAGCCAAAAGCTCCTTTTGATTGGAAAACCAAAATTCCAGCACTAACCCAAATTAACATGGTAAAAAATGCAGAAGAGAATAAAGAAAAAAAAAAAAACTGTTGAAACCTTCAGTAGATGGATATTCAATCAATCTATGGAGAAGAGAATAAAGAAAAAACTTTCATCCAAGATTCTGCAATAAATTAACTGGATGTCACTATTAAGAGCTTAAATACAACTCAGTCTATTTAAAAACCCTATATTTACTGTTTCCGCTGATCAAAACATTAAAACATTGGAAACCCTATGCCGGAGAACTCCTAACTTAAATAAATAAGAGAAAACCATCCAACTCTGTGCAAGTCCTGACCAGTTGTCTGAACTGTCTTGGGCTATTGAGCCTTTGTGGGCTTCCAACTGGGCTGGTGTGACCCCTCAAATGTAGCATCTTAATGGGCAACCCCTTGGATGGTTGGGCTGGATCAAATGGGCCTGTTAATGTGCTGATTTAAATGGCCCAAGTTTCATGCAGCTTCCTGGATTTCCTGGTTTGGACCAGATTGAATTCAGGTCAGGTCATGACCTGTCTTATGTCCTCTGATTGGTTGGAATTGCAGAAAGCGCCTGTAACAATCTGTTTTACCAAACCAGTAGGTAACAGTAAAATCTGATAACTGTTTGCCGAATGTTTTGGGGCCCATTGATCATAGGATCTCCTGGAGTATGTCCGGGTCCCTCATTTTCAATTGTGAGCATCCGAAATCTTGAAGACATAGATCCATCATAAATGGATGCGGCTCATCCACATCATCACAACAGCAGTGTTGTCGCAGTATCTGTGGTATAATCATCATTGCTGCTGCTGCTGCTGCTGCTGCTATTATTCATGGGAATTATATCATTACTACGATTACTACTACTAACCTATGATACCCGGAAACAGCAGTTTGCCTGTGGTACCGATACGGTGCGATACGGATATGGGTACGAGATACGACAAGATACAGATGGAAACATATCTCAGCCATATCCCAAATTTAGGGGATCGCTCTCTCTATTTGAACAAAAGGAAGACAAAAAAAAAAAAGGGAGAAGAGGAGGGGAGGAAGAAGACCCCTAAGCTGCTTCGATTAGGGCTGCTGTTGATGCTTTGACTGGGCTGCTGTTGGGGCTGCAGCTTTGACATGTTGGATTGGACCGCTAGTGCCGCTGCCGCCGCCTCCAACTCTAGGTACTCCTCCCCTTCCTCCTCGTCCTCTTCTTCTTCTCCTTAGTTCGTTCTTTTTTTTCATCTGGAGCTTGGAGACATACAGCGAAAAGGGCTTCGTTCTCTTTTTTGTTTTCATCCAGAGACTGGAGACGCCTAGCAAAATGGGGAAAGTATTCCACCTTTTACAAAGGAGCATGTTACGGGCCACAAAACTTTTGTTTTTCTTTCTTTTATTAACGTGGGCTATTGGGCCACCTACTCAGCCCACTTCTCATTTCTTTTTTCTATGTTGAGCTATTGTCCAGTGAGGCCCACCTCATAAAAAATTTAATCCAGACAGTGGGCCTTGCAATGTTTGAGCCTTAAATTGAAATAAAATAATATTTTACATTAAATAAATTCCTAATCAAATATATATATTTAAAAATGCCGTACCCGTATCCGTGTCCTAAATTTTTTAAGTTGACATATAAGACGCTCATTCCCGTGTCCCGTGTCCGTTTCCAGGCATCATAGCTACTAACTATTCATGGCGATTGTTATCACAAATCTGATCTGGGACATGAATTCTGTATGGTGAGATGGAAGTTGCCCCTAGAATATTGACCTCGTCCTGCAAATGATCAAATCATTAGATTGTATCACATAATTTGATGACTAAATTCTTCTCATTTTGGTGAAGTACACCCACTGTCATGATGAAGTATGCTCACTTTGTTTTGAGTAATATTTACAAACAAAAGGTAGAACTCACTGGCACCCACACCCATTAAATCACTGCGCATTTCAAAAAATTCATTAAAAATCATGGGCCCACCCTCAAAATCCACATGAAAATCCTCAGTTTGCCTCAAACCGAACTACCTATTAAGTTTTGCACCCCTCAAACGAAAATCCTGGGTCCGCCGCTGCTCACTCGTATACCAAACATGTTACAAACATTTTTCTCATGATAAATACCAACTTTGTTTTGAGTAATATTTACAAACAAAAGGTGCCCGTGCCAAGCATGGGCAGCAACACATTTACTCAATCGACTGTTTTCATTTGTACAAACATCATTTCAAGAGCCTGATTGAATTATAGGTAGGTGCCCTAAAATCTCTTGGTTTAGATGTTTGTACATCAGTCCGCATAAATCCTCAAAAAAAAAAAAAAAAAAAAAAAAAAAAAAAAAAAAAAAAAAAAAGTAAAACCCTAAACAAAAGAGAATCAAACACAAAATATAAGATCCAAGAGGCAAATCTGAAATCTATAACATATTTATGACCATGAAACAAGACTACTATTTTTTTTATAATCTTTTTTCTTGGATTTCTGATTCTAAGTATTTATGAACTAAGGGGAATTATGTTTGGACCAGTTATAACTTATAAATCATATCAGGGTCTGATCCAACAGTTTGCATGGACATGAAATGTAGAACTCACTGGTATTAGCCATTCGCCTTTCATGGCAACAGAACTGCATCTCAAGAGAAACTTGTAAGCAAAGACCAGTAGGTTCTCTCATGGGCAAGGATCAAAATAGCGGTTGTGACGGGCGCTACGTAGTGGTAGTAGTGTAGCGGTGTGAATCGAAAAAGTTGCCAATTTTTTTTTGAAAAAAATATCCAAAAAATCCAAAATATTGGAAAATTTTAGAATTTGATGTTTTTTCTTCTATAATAACTAAGATATCGGAGTGTAGACACCCTTCAATGCTTTGAAATTCTGCATCATTGAATGATTATTAAAAAAACAATATTGATCTAATTTGTTTCATGTATTCATGTTGGTTAGCCATACTAAGTTAGATTCTATCATGCATTTCTAAATTCATAATTCAAATAAGCAATTTAGTACAACTGTATATTACAAAGGATATATAAATTATAAAATAATGCTTAAATAAAGTTTAAAGTTCAAACCAAATAACAAATTACCTTTCTTCAAAATAAGCAATGTGTTTTCGTTGAATGTAGGGAAAAGAATACCTCTACCAAAGGAGGTTTATAAGAGGATGTACCTACAGAAGATCCATTGAGAAGAACTCTCTGTATTGACTGTAATTCAGCGAGATCATATGGTTTTTTTTTTTTTTTTTTTGTTCTTTTAAGCATAAAATGGTACAAGAGTTGTGTAGAAATGGAAAGAAGAAGAAAAGAAACAAGTCTTATGTTTGGAAAGTAGGAATCTATCTTACTCTGTAGCGGCCTCATAGCGGGTGTAGCGGCCCTGTAGCGGACCGTAGCAGATGTGAGCGGCGCTAAATTCCATTTAGCGTAGTGGTCTTCACTGCTACTCCCGATATAGCAACCGCTACGTATTTTGATCCATGCTCATGTGTTAGCCTCCCTCATGATGGTGATATTTTCAATTTGGCCTTACATGTACAAATGTTCTGGAGTTTAAGCTCTTTGTTAAAAATTGAGAGAGGTTCCCACCAAGGAAAAGTGGTTGACCGAAGAGGACATGGATGGAAGTAATAAGGACAAATCTGAAGAAGTGTGACATTTTCTTGGATTTGGCTCTGGATGGATTGGATTGGGAAACAGACTTCATGCCCCAACATATTTGGGACAAGGAGGCTTTGATGTTGATGATGATGTTCAAAACAGGGAGAAGTCCCAAAGTATTATTAAATTATTAAGTGGTGGAACCATTATGTTTACATTTGGAATTTCACTGAGTAGTAGTCAACAAATTAAAAGCGAATTCAAAACACAAGCAAGGATCCCGTTAAAGGTCCATGTGATCCCACCTCAGAAGTAATAATCTCATAAATGAAAGTTGACTTTATTTTTACTTTACCGGGAGCTTTCTGTCCAATACCTTTGAGCTGATTTGCCCAAACATATAGTTGAAGTAAGCAAGATCGGACAATTGTTCTACAAAAATCTTCCTCATCACGTTCTTTGCTACCATTTCTCTTTCCTCATTGATCTTCAATCTCTGCTAATAACACTATATCTTACTCACTGTTGAAGCCTTTTGCTTCAACCTTATCTCTTGCTGCAAACTCAATGTTGTATTCAACTGCAAGCCAAAGAATAAAAAGAGAAAAGAAAAATTAAATCAAATTAAATCAAGTAGTAAAAAGATCCTATCACAACCGCGTATCCATGGGAAATTCTGCTGCGGAACACCTACTGCAAAACATTAGACAAAATGCTGATCATAAAAAAAGCAAGGTTAGGGACGTAAACGGGTCAGCTACGGGCCAGAAACACAATGTAACCAGAACTGGAACCGGTTCCTAAAGGATGGTCCAGGACTCCCGGTCTTGGTTCTAGATCCGGTTCCGATCGGAAATGAGGAGACATGTCCCGGAACCAGTTCCGGTTAGAGGTGCCAATGTTTTTCTCACCCATCTCTTCCCAAACTCCCTTTTTTTCAACAACACCCTTCAAACCTCTCTTCCCAATCTCCTCTGAAAACCACCACCACCACTAGAAGCCTCTCCCTCGATTCTCATCTCCATCCATCTCTGCCTCCGCCGCCACCCCACATCCCAACCACAACCTTTACCTTCCACAGCCTCTACTCGCCTTTTTCTGGAATCAGATGGCAGGCTTAGTCATGGGATGGAGAGAGAGGGACAGCAAGAGGAACGAGTGCGGCACCGGTCCTCGATTATAGGGCTTGAAGGATTGTGATAGTTCTAAAAGAAAAACCTATACTGGCCTATGCAGTTTCTGCTTAAAATGGACTCTTACAATACTGTGAATGGCAAAGTAGTAAATAGAGATAACATATGAGGCAAAATAATTGCTTTGTCCTCTTTGAGAAGAGTGTGAAACTCCCTTTTTCAAACTTTCCTTTAAAAAATAGTGCAAGGTACTTGCCATCACCACCCGAGCTATAATAGATCACAGGTAACCAATCATCTAATCTCTTCCAACTCCTTTGGTGAACAACCAGAGATTTGTCTTTTAAAGAGGGGTCGATGTCTTTACCTTCACATAGGAAAAAACCATGGATGGTCTCACTCTAATAGCATGTGGACGCTGATGACTGGTGACGATTGTTAGCATTGTTCCATAAAGAAAACACAGTGAAGGATGATGGGGAAGCTCTCCTGTGTTAGTTAAGGAGGCTTATCATTGAGAGAGATTATCAAGAGATATCATTATTAATAGATTAGAGTTTTATTCTTATCCTTTTATCTTGCAAGATTAGTGGCAATGTTTTCTGTCCTCTTATTTAATCTTTCCTATTTGATTATTATTTTGTTTCCTTTTTAGAGTTCTCTTTTTAGTTAAGGAAACTTTATCATTGAGAGAGATTATCAAGAGATATAATTATTAATGGATTAGAGTCTTATTCTTATTTTTTATCTTGCAAGATTAGTGACAATGTTTTCTATCCTCTTATTTAATTTCCTATTTAATTTTTATATTATTTTGTTTCCTTTTTAGAGTTCTCTTTTCTTTATAGGGCCTTATTCTTATCTTTTTATCTGTCAGATTACTCTTGAAGGAGGAGTGCGCCTATTGATAGTCAATTTTGGCAAAACTCAGTCAAAATTGAATGTAAAGTGCTTCGATTTAACATATAATAATGGGTGATTACTGTGTCACTTAGGGAGGTTGATCTTGGTTTGCCTTATGTGTAAGGTGTGCTAAAGGAGAAGCCGACCCACGAAATAGCAAAGATTCCTTTATACATCATCATCATCATCATCATCATCATCAAGGGCTTGTTTCCAACTCTACATGAATTCTATTTGGCCCTTCCAATCTATCTTAGGCCAAATCCTCAGATATGGTGCACTTTTTCCTATCAATCCTTTCAACTTCCATATATGTCCTTTTCGGTCTACCCGTCTACCTTCATTGAAGAACTTTCTTCATTGGTGCCGTTGTTTGCTTGTGTTGGACATGTTCAAACCATCTCAAGGGATGTTCTTAATTTTTAATGCTACCCCTAAATGCTCCCAGATGCACTCATTTATGATTCTTTCTTTCCTAATTTTACCATCCATCTCAACATTCTCACTTCTGCTACACATTTTCTGCACGTGTTGTTTCATGATTGACCAACATTCTACTCCATTTATGTTACCTTTAAATTCTTCTGGATGCGCTCATTTATAAATCTATCTTTCCTAGTTTTACTATCCATCTAAACACTATCATCTCTGCTACATTCAATTTTTGCATGTCTTGTTTCCTGATTGACTAAAATTCTTCTCCATAGGTCATTGCCAGTGCCTGGTCTAATCACCATCTTGTAAAAACTTCCTTTAATCCTGTTGGTACGCGCAAATCATAAAGCATTTTAGAAGCAAATCTCACTTAAACCATCCAGCTCCTATCCTATCTTCAACATCATCCTCAATCTCTGTAACCTTACTATTTAGAGCCAAGGTATCAGGAGGAATTTCTTTGTGGTTTCTCTTGAGCTCCATTTCTCACAGGAGTTAATCTCTTTGTACATCCTCATTGAAATTGCAATTCTTATACTTTGTCTTTGTACAACTTATTTTAAAGCCCTTGGATTTTAAAGCCTCCTTCCATCTCTTAAGTTTTGCCTACATGCCATCTCTCGATTCATCCACCAATATTATATTATCTGCAAACAACATAAATCAAGCTACCTACTTTTAAATATGAGTTGTCCATCAAAAAAGATAAGGGCTTAAAGCTAACCCCTACTATGGTCATAAGAAACCCACTGGTCTATAGGCAGCTCCCACTCTCGTTACCGCTATCTCATACTTGTCTTTAATGATGTCAATATAACCTCTTAGGGCACTCTTTTTAATCTAACTCCCACTAAATCAAATCTCTACTTACCTTGCTGTAGTTTTTTTCTAGATTGATGAAGACTATATAAAGATTTTCCACTTCAATGATTATTTTTCCGTTTATCATATAAATGAAATGATGCAGGACAGACCCATGTCCCCATGGGTCGACCAGCCCGTTAGGCTAAGTTTAGTCTAGTCTTGTCCATTCCATTTATGTTTTATCCGTTCATTTTATTAATTGAGCTGTGTAGGGCCCATTAGTTTTATATTATTGTTATAATCTCATCCCTTTAGGTGTTTTAACGGTTGAGATCAAGTCTAGGGTTTGTTTTTTTCTTTTTTTTTTCTTTTTTTTGCTTAGTTAAAGCATTGTAAGCCTCTTTGGCAGAGGAATGATGGTTGATAATGAAATTAGAGTTTTGAGCTCATTTGGGATCTTCCCCAAGTTCTTTTCGAGTTCTCTTCAAGATCTCTTTGCTTCCAGGATTGGAGTTTGGGGTGAGGCCAAATTCTCCCTATCTCTCCATCTCTATCCTTGCCCGCCTTGCAAGCATTAATTGGTATCCAACCCGAAGTTCGGTCCACTTGGATTCGAAAATCAGAACCCTATCGCCGCTGCCAAACCAACACACCATAACCACATCCCACTCGGCAGATCCAACCAATCCGAAACCCATTAGATATTCCCGTCACCCTAAAAACCTAAAGTCCACAGAATCCTCAAAACCCTAACTTTCAAATTCCCAAAACTGCCGAAAACCCTAAACCCAAACCTTTTATTTATTTATTTATGAAAAAATGACTATATTTATAAAAGAAAACTATACAGTATAGGAGAGTTATACTGTAACAAAAAAGGCATGAAGCCAAGCCCCAAAAAGCATAAGAACCCCAAGCCCAACTCCAAAAGCAAGACAAAAACTGCAAAGGGAACATGTTAATAGAAAGACTAGGAAGAGATGCGCCCTCCTTGGCAAGGAAATCAGCTTCTGAATTAGCACTTCGAAAAATGCGGGAGAAGGTAACTTGGAGGCTTTTAGCAAGATTCAAAATCTCATCCACCACACTTGCTAGCTTCCAAGGGGCTTTTGTAGAATATTTGGCCCATTGGATAGCACAAAAAGAGTCCCATTCCATGATTAGGTTAGGGAGATTCAGACAAAGAGCTTCTTTAAGGCCAGTTTTGATCACCAATAATTTTGCCTGCAACATGCCTTGAGAAAGAAAGAACAGGCGACCATAAACCCAAACCTAGCCCAACCATTTTCAAGAAACCCTAAGTTTCCAATTCCTTGAACACCCAAACATCGGGAACCGTAAAACCCTTCCATCCCAATCAATCCAAAAATCCCCAAAGCCCATACCTAGACCATTTCTGCCATGTCTCACAAACCCCTTACTACTTCAGAGACCCATCGAGCCGTAAAACCCTCATCAAACCCCCTATGATACCAAATAATGCGGAACGAAGGGGAGATGCAAGGCGGGCAAGGATAGAGATGGAGAGAGAGAGGAAAAATTGGCCTCGTGCCAAACTCCAATCCAGGAGGCAAAGAGATCTTGGAGAGAACTCAAAGAGAACTTGGGGAAGATCCCAAAAGCACTCAAAACTCAATTTCATTATGGACCATCATTCCTCCACCAAAGAGGCTTACAATGCTTTAAATAAACAAAAAACATGACCCTAGACTTGATCTCAACAAAAAACATACCTAAAGGATTGAGATTATAACAATAATATAAGACCAACGGGCCCTACACTAATCAATTAATAAAATAAATAAATAAAACATAAATGGACTGGACTGGGCCCGACGGGCTGGTTGACCCATGGGTCTGTGACTCTGCCCTACATCATGTAGATTACTTCCATAGTTCACCTCCGGCATGAAATCAAAATGATTTTCCGATATCTTGGTCTTTTGTTTAAGTCTTCGATCCATTGCTCTTTCCCTTAGTTTCATAATGTGGCTAATAAATCTCATCTCACATAATTGGGGCAACTTTGTATCTCTCTTTTGTTCTTGAATATAGGTATTGCAGCACTTCTTCTCCATTCATCTGACACTTTATTTGCTCTTAATATCTTATTGAATAGTCTGGTTAGCCTAACCCATCCAATTTTGTCCTAACTATTTCCAAGCCTCTATCAAAATGCCATATGACCTAGTAACCTTTCCTATATTCATTCTTGCCAATGCTTTCTTCACTTCTGCTACCCTAGTTTTGCGATAGAAGGTTTGTCCTTCCAATGGAGTATCCTTGTTCCTAAGTCTTCTACAGAATTTTCTATTCAAAGTTTGTTAAAATATTCTCTCCACCTTTCTTTAATAACATTGTCTTTCACTAAAACCTTTTGGTCGTCTCTCTTTATACATCTAACATGATCTAAGTCCCTACTTTTCCTCATTCTTGCAACCTTGAAAATATCTTTCTATCATTTTCTTACTCTAAACGTTTTATATAGGTCATCATATGTGTTAGACTTTGCATCACTTACTACTTTCTTACTCACCTTTTTTTTTTTTTTTTCCTTATACATTTCATAATCTCCCGTATTCCTAGTTTGTGCCAAACTTTGTTGCAACGTCTTTTCTCTCGAAAGGCTTCCTAAATAGCTACACTTAATTACTAGGTTTATTTATCAAATTGTCTTTTCCCTTTTGACTCTTCAAGCACATATTTTCAATCCTTCTAATAAGTTCAGCCGTTTGGATTCACATCACTGCTAGCTTCTCCTTCAAATTTCGTTTTTCCCTATTGATCGCTTTATGCATAGTTGTTTCAGTTTCCCTTTTCAATTATCCACCTTGTTTTAGGGCACCTTGTACTGCCCCCCTCTTCTGCAAGCATCTAAAGCTACTATCCTATGTAAAGATACCTTCATTCTTTGCCATTAAGGTCATCTCGCCCTTTGTCTCTTCTTCTTTCTTCTTCTTCTTCTTTTGGATGATTAGTTTCATTAAATGAAGGTATGATGTACAAAAGGTTTATACTAACAAGCTAAAACAACAACAAAACAAAATATGGGATACAAACGCAAAAAATCCTCCAGCAGAAAACAGGCACCAAAATAGGTAAGAAAAAGACCCAAAACCAAAGCTAAGGTCCTGATTAAGAGAAGGCAGTGTCCTTCCAATTAAACATCATTTGGTCAACAGAGTAGTCTTTGAAGATGGTATTCATCATCACCCATTGCGTGATTGAAAAATTTATCTTGCCACATAGCAGCCCTCCATTACTTGCTATCCCTTCAAAACATCTAGCATTCCTCTCCTTCCAGATGTGCCAAATCACTGAAAGAAAGGACAGCTTCCACATCTCCTTCCCCTTTTGAAGACCCAATAGGAGATTTCCATGCCTCAAAAAGGTCCTAAACAAGCTATTGGAAAACCCAATTGCACCCAAACCAGCTAATTACAGAATTCCATATGTTCACAGCACACCTGCAACTCAAGAGAAGATGATGTACTGATTCCTTGTCCTCCAAGCACATATGGCACGCATTCACAAACAACCTTCCCTCTTCGTCTAAGATTGTCCAAAGGATTCTCCTTCGGAGGGCAAGCCAACCAAAAGCCACTACTATCGGAGGAGCCTTAAACTTCCATATGCTTGCTGAGTAACATCTCATCACGGTCCTCGTAGAGAAAGCCAAAGAAAAAAGAGGACACTGAGAAGGAACCATCTTTCGAGGCTTTCCAAAGTCCTCCCCTTCATTGGGAATATGAATGATCACTTAAAAGGTTTAGGAGAGACATAAGTTGACTCTCCTCATGCTCCCTTGGCATAAATTGACTCTTCTTTCTTCTTCCAACATACTCTAAATAAAAATTCTAAATTGAGTGAACCCAAATATCATGTTGTGTTTCTAGAATTTGCAAATGATGGACTCAAATTGAAAAAGTGCAAATGAAAGAGAGAAAAACCAAATCAATGCATAAAAATGATGTCAAGTCTATGAACCCAAATCTAATCACTCAAGTAAATACCTTCATGGGCTTGTTTGTTTGCTTTAAGATACATAGGAATTCATGGTGAAATGAACCCTACCAAAGGATTATTAAAGAGGTGAGAGGTGAAGGACATGAGGTGAGGGGTGAAAGATATAAGATGGAGATGTAGATTGGGCATTCACTTACACATGTATTGAATTATTATCGTTGTGGCTGGTGCTATTCATTTTCCATTCCTTGATTCTATTTCTATAAAAGGAAATGTTATTTGATGCTCGTTTTTGGAAATTTAATTTTGATCTTCATTTTTAACCACATCATCATCATCATCATCATCATCGTCAAAGCCTTGTCCCAACTATGTTTGGGTCGGCTATACGAATTCATTTTTAACCACATATGGCATGAAATTCCATGTATTCTAATGCAAACAAACAGGCGCTAAGGGCCTATTTGCCTCATTTAAGTGAATTCCTTGGAATTCTATGAAATTTTATAT
The DNA here is from genome assembly GCA_029852735.1 of Persea americana. Classification (NCBI taxonomy): domain Eukaryota; kingdom Viridiplantae; phylum Streptophyta; class Magnoliopsida; order Laurales; family Lauraceae; genus Persea; species Persea americana. The sequence goes on from CM056813.1 coordinate 44,847,386, forward strand.
CTAGAAGTGGTTAAAATTGAGAATGACAAAGGTGAAGAACAAAAATTGGACATCAAATAGTCTCCCCTTGAGGGAAAATGAATCAAGGGTTGATGGGAAATGAATACCCAGCTACCAATGTAGAAAATCAAGTCCTAGGATGTCAGTGTTCCATCTACATTTCCACCTTATTAAATCCCTCACCTCTCACCTCTTTAATGTTCCTTTGTTGGAACCCCTTTGACCATGAACTCCTAGGAATTCAATTCCTTGCAAACATTTGGGTCTTAAGTTTCAACAATACAAATAAAAGAAACCCAAATGTAAGAACTCAAGTTTTGTATATATGTTTGGCTCTCTACGATATCAATATCGAAAGACCCAAAATAAAGGTATATAATTTAAAGAAATCTGAATATTTACCAATGAAAAAGGGAGAAAAAAAAAAATGAATCCCAATCCAAGGCCTGAATGTATTTTTTGGTGTTCTGTACACGTGATATCCTTAACTGGACGACCTAAATAAAAAATTTATTACAAAAATTTGATCCAAGAAATGCATATTCCTATTTTTTTTTTTTTTTTTCTCAAGCAGTCTTTAAAAAGGGTTTTATAAAGGAAACGCTAAAAAGATTGATTGGATTTTTTTTTTTAAATTATTTGAGTTGGCTTGTTGGAAATAGATGTTTGATAGAAGAAACACTATATTTTCCTTTCTATCATTTTGGGGATTTTGACTAGTGCATCAGAAGAAGAGACAGGTAAAACGATTTTTATGATTGAATGGGGCTATTTTTTCTGTTTCACAATTGAATGTAATTATTGAAGCATCAATATTTTTATATAGAAATCCTGTTAAACAAAAAGAACAAAAATAAACCAACAAATTGGTCTGACCAATTAGACACTTCTGACTTATCTGACAGCCGTACTTTCGGTTCCAAGTTGGTCCTTGAATCTGAGAAATTTGGTGTGTTTTTGGCAGTTAATGCTGATGTGGTACTCAAAGGTACTAATGTAGATGGTGTTTACGATTGCCAGTCGAGAAATGGCAATAATGTGACCTTTGAGCACATTTCATTCAGAGACTGCGCCACCAGAGGTTTTTCTGCCATGGACATGACAGCGATGTCAATGTGTGAAGAGAATGGCATTCCTGGTTAGTTCAATATGTCTTTTTGTTCACAATTTCTTAGCGGGGGTTCTCTTATATTGAAGTGCCTTTTTCCTCTTGCAGTTGTGATCTTTAATTTACTTGAACCGGGCAACATCTCAAGAGCATTGTGTGGGGACCAAGTAGGTACCTTGATTGATCAAACGGGAAGGATGAGCTGAAGCCTACATTTTTTTGCACTCATCTTTGCTGCATACTTCCAAAGCACAAATACTGGGATTGCCGTACGATGTTCAGTGTCAAAAAAATAAGTGCTCTCTTCTGCTGGAAGTTAGCTTTTGGAGCTATTTTCTCCATTTATAATTATGGTAGGCTGCTCGAGCCAAAGTTGAAAACAAGGAGATGATCGAGCAATATCCTGATTTGGACAAAGATCTTGCTCGGTTGCAGGTTTTATAGGCTGATCGGTTAAAACTGATAGAATCTATCTGCTGTATACTTATTCCGCAGCAAGCAATGCAGATCTTGTTAGTGGATTCATAATTAATGTAGGTGACTTACTGTTGCGTGTAAATTGCTTGGTATAGATTTATGGAAAATTTAGACCATTTAGATTCAATGCCAATGTATTACAATGTACATAGTAATTTCAATAAAATTCACTTTATCTTTCATGTTTGTTGTGCTTTTTCAGGTATTATGAGGTGTACGGGTCGACCTAGAGTCCCTGCACCATGACTTGTGACCGAATACCTAACCTGCCCCAAAATAGGTATAGGATAGGTGGGGTTTAGTTGGTGGTTTCTTTTCATTTTATTTGAAGTGAATAAATAAATAAATGATATACATATCTTATACTTTTTTTTTATAACCTACGGTATCTCCCGCCCAGCTCCACCCAGAACTCTTTGGCTTTGAGCCTGAGGGACACTCAATTTTAGACAGCCGAGAACTAATCCATGGGCCAAATGCCAACCCTCGTATCTTACACACTTGTGGGCTCAACTGTATAACCACCGCCTTTATAAATGTCTGCTACTGACTCTGTTCGAGTTTTGTTTTTAAACATTAAATTAGCAATATCTGAGTTGGCCATAAAAGAAGTGTGGGGCGGGTAGGGGACAACTCAAACCACCAAAACTATACCCAACATGAACCTGGCAAGCCCACTGTCAAACCCCTCCTAATAGTATGTCAGTTTGGGCCACATGTTATTACCCACTGCCGTACCTGTCAGAGTGTGAGTGTGTGTGTGTGTGTCACGGTTTGGCAGAAACCGAGTAGAACGTCCAACAGCTTTGTCAGTGTGTTTGCTCTGCCACCTTGATGAATTGCATATTTTCTGATTATTATTGTTGTTGATGATTTAATGAGACTAATTTTGGTCCATGAACTGTGAGGCTCCTACCTTGGGTTGCTTTAAGAATCCTTTTATTGGAATGAAATTTGGTCTCCCCTCAATGCTTATGGTTTGAGCTTCATTGGCGGATTTATAGGTCAGGTCTTCAGATCTGGATTATCAAATTGCAGCCTAACTGATTGTAACCCAACTAGTTGGGATTAAAATAAATCACTGGATTAAGATGACATGACAAATAACAATGTTACTGAATGGAAATCACAGGCATCAACCAGCATTAAATGAAATGAAGGGATGATACAGCAATCATCCTAAAGCTAAAGCTTAGAAGATAAACTACACAGCGATAGACAAAAATATCAAACAAAACAAGAGGTCTGTGAACAACAACGCTAGCAGCAGCAGAGGGGAATGTAACAATGAAGGAGAAAGATAAGGTTCTAGTGCAACGGTGGTCAGTAACTAATACGGGCGTCTTCTGTAGTGGCCAGAGAAGGAGAGAGGGAGTTGCGCGACTCATCCAATTCCTCTCCAATTGGCGACTGCTCCACTCGTATATCTTCAATGAGCTTCACAACATCAGCCATGGCTGGCCTCTCATCAGCTTGTTGCGTGACACAGGCCAACGCCACATGAAGCATGGCCACCAGCTCCTCCTCAATGTTCTTGTACCTCAGCAGCTCTGCGTCGAAGATCTCTGCTGTCCACTCCTCTCTGATAGTTGAACGCACCCATTTCGGCAGATCTTCGATGACCATGCTCTCATCCTGCTGCTGATGAAGATGCGTTGGACGAGTTGGATACTGAGCTGGAGCCTTCCCAGTGAGGGCCTCCAAGAGCAAGATCCCAAAGCCATAGACATCAGCCTTCTGCGATAGTTTCTTGCTCTCCACCTGCTCTGGTGCTCTGTAACCTCCCAATCTCGCAATGGCGTTAGCCGGGTTCAAGAGCAGCGCCAGCCCGAAATCAGCAATGCAGGCTGCACCGTTCTTGTCAAGGAGGACGTTGGAGGACTTGACATTCCCATGGGGGATCTTGGTGGCACTGTATTCTTGGTGGATTCGAGCTAGACCGCGTCCTGCTCCCAGCACCAAGCTTAGCCTTGTCGTCCAGTCTAAAGGCGTTCGGCCCGGCCCCCTATTCTCTGCAGGCAACAATTTCCAATTCAATCAAATCAACGCCACTGCCTCTTGGTGGAATGGAAAGCTCTCTGTTTACTTGTTAATACTTAGAAGGAGGCATTTTGTTTGCAAGAATTTGTTACACGGAATTTCATGTGTAAAGAATTTCTGACGACAACAACAACAACAACATGACAATGACAAGTTGTCCAACAAGATGGTTACCGTGGAGAAGCGAATACAAGCTGCCATTGGGGAGGAAGTCATAAACGAGGAGCTTCTCTTCCTTGGCGTAATAGTAGGCCCGGAGCCGAACAATGTTTGGGTGCCGAAGCTTCCCTATCACATCCATATACTGCTCGAACTCCTTCCTCGCGCAGGGGTTGGCATCCTTGAGCCGCTTCACAGCTACCATACACCCATCCTCAAGAATTGCCCGATAGACGGTCCCCAAGCTCCCTTTCCCCAGCATCTCCGCCGACGCCTTGAGCAGATCCTCCAGCTCAAAATGCTTCCTTCGGTCGAAAAACACCAATTTGCTCCGATCCCCCGCCTCATCGCTGTCTTTCTTCTCACTCGACGAGTAGCTGCTGCTCCTCTTCTTGCCATTACCATCTTCATCTTCCTCCCCTTGGCGGCCACCAGCAGCTGTACCTCTGCAGTAGTAGGCCACCAGAAATGATGTGATCACAAGCAGCACCACCGCGTCACCCACCACAATTCCAACAATTGCAGTGGTACTCAGCCCTTTCTTCTTCCCCACCGTCGGCCCCACAGACATTGCCGCTCCCGGCTTCCAGCTCGGGTTCGACGGCACAATGGTGGACTGGGCCGATGGTGAAGAAGGAAGTGAATTAGCAAACGAGCATGCTGGGAACGGGCTCAGCCCACAAAGCCCAGAGTTCCCTGTAAAGCTCCCTTGTCCAAACTTCTTCTGTAGCCCATCAGGCACCTTTCCATTCAGCTCATTGTTGGACACATTGAATTCCTGGAGCGCGGGCAGCACCGACGAGAAGTCGGGCACCTTCCCTGACAGTGCATTGTTCTGAAGGCGCAGCGTCATTAGCCGGGCCATCTTCGATAGCCCATCAGGCATTGGCCCAGATAGATTGTTGTCGGAAAGGTCCAGCCTCATGAGGCGCTTGAGGGCGGAGAATTCACCTGGAATAGGCCCAGATAGATCGTTGTTTGCGAGGTAGAGGAGCTTGAGGTTGGCACATTTGGAGAGAGGGAGGAGGGAGCCGTTGAGGCGGTTGCCATGGAGGTCGAGGATGCGGAGCTGATCGAGCGCGGAGAGCGCCCCGACCGGCCCACGAAGATTGAGTGATGGGAGGGAGAGGCCCATGACCCGACGACCATCGGATGTGCAGCGAACCCCACGCCAGTTGCCAGCACAAGCATCCCAGGCAGTCCAATTGTGAGCAAGGCTGCCATGCGCGTCCACCTGGGACTGAAACAGCAACAGCGCATTGGTGTCATTGCTTCTCTTCTGCTGCTCTGAACAAGTAAAGGACAAGAAGAGGAAGAGGAAGCAGACGTAGAGAACAAAGGAGGGAGGAGGCATTGTTTGTTCTTGGATTGTCTGGCTGGGTTGGGTTGTTGCTGGGTTTGAATGAGAGGGAAAGATACGTTTGAAAATAAAAAGGGATGTGACTGTGAGAGAGCAGCTAAGATAAAGAGATTTGTTATAGCTAAAGAAGGGAATATAGCTTTATTTTTGTGGGGTTGTGGTCATTGGATACGACGTGGGTATGGCTTGTTGAATGATTAAAGTGGAAGGAGATTAGGGAATAGGGGTTGAGTTGAAAATGAAGTTGGGAATGATTTTTGGTTGGTGTCGGTTGTTTTGAATGATGATTGCTGTTCTCCACCCACTAGGATGGAATGAGTGAAAGGTCTTTGTAATCAAAGCTTCTCCTTCCTCTTGTTCTCACTTTTCTACTTTTAATACCGCGTGAAGACTAGACCCATTATTTTATCTCAACCCATGGCTGACTTTTTTGGGGTGTGGAGCTTGCTTTTTGAAAGGGTTGGTGTGTTTTGTGCATTGGTGAGGGCATTTTAAGAAATGGGTCTCTTGGAGCTTGGAGAGAACTGCTGCTGTTCTTAAGTGTCAACAACCCTAGGTTGAGATAGACAATTTAATAATTTATTCTTTGTGACTTGTAGAATGTGGTGGTAAGGGTGTGATGATTGACCTGGATAAGGGTGAGTCTATAATGATCATACCTACTTTTCATTCTAAGGCCTTAAAAGTTTTATGACTGGTATTTTAGGGGGGGCACAAATGGTGAGGATTTCTCACTTCTCACCCAAGGGACGTTCCTCCAAATATTTGTATAGATAAGGATTTTACATCTATTGGTACATATCGAGATATATATATATATATAATTGAGAAAGATTAATGTTGTCTAAATCCGAAAAATTGGGATGTCCAAATCTGATGGAGGAAGGTTAGACCTGAGAATCTTATGACTTTGGTATTTAGTGTTTTAATCCAAAGACACATAATGCTTAGATCAATGTCAAAATGATTAAAGGTTAAATCACTGTCAAATTGGAAGAGGGGTGGGTGTGTGAGTGCATGAATTGCTCATGAACAGGTAATAAAAACTCATTATGGGGCTTGTCAAATGCCTCTTATTACCTCTGCAACACTGGATCTTTCCCATTGCTACAAAACGTATGGATGCAAGAGTTCTTTCTAGTCTACATAGTGACTTTGAGTCAGTGGTAGAAGTAGGTGGGTAAACAAATTCTAGGCCGAGGCGGCCATTCTATTTGATTGCCAGAATTTGGTTGGCATCAACAGCTTTTCAGCTGCTTAGTTGTGTATTGGTGGGCCCTGGGCACTTCTCATCTTCAGTACTAATACCCCAAAACTAGTTTGGCAGTATTCAATGAGACTAACTAGAAGACACAAGACTGTTTTTAAAGCATGAGGCCCACCTAGATGCTTGAGAGTTAAATTAGAATAGAGGGATGTATAAATTTGAATGCGGATCATGGGCGGGCTCAAATTTCAGCTCATATTTCTTGTGTGACTTTATCTAATGCAAAATAAATAAAATAAATAAAACAGAAATTGGAGATAATAAACAAAGTTCCTATGATACAATTCAGATATTCTTACTAATATTAAATTAAATCCAATGCCAATTTAAAGATAAAAAGTGTGAGTGGATTGAATTGTCTTGGGTGGGCTCCGAAATTAGGGCAAAGAAGGCCCTTCTCATGAACTTGCCTTCCAAGGCACAATACCCCTGAACAGGATGATCTCCACAATCCAAGTCAAAGGACCTTGGCCTTTCCCTATTCCTATCCTAATTTTAGGCGCAAAAGATGCAGCTTTTGCCTCCAGTTGTATTTGATTTTGGGACCGGATTGTACTGTCTGTCACTGTGCCCTAGCAGACAAATTAGACAGAGTCTTGCAGAGAGAAGATTTCCTCTGCCTGTCCACACGGTTCCCAAGGTGTAAAAGAATTTAGTATAAAGAAAAAAGAAGAAAAGGCTCTTTGTGCTGCCATTTGCGTTTTCCACACGGGAAACATGGTGGAACTGGAAACTCCTTCACTATAATCCTTCTCTCCAGTAAGTTGCACACATGGCCTGGGTGGCTCGGCTCACAAAGCCTAGTCATGTTGAATAAAATAAAGGGTTTATGCAAACAAAAAGCCACATTCTTCCCTTTTAGGTTTTTTAATTTAAATTGTTTTGTTAGAGGGCTGGTTTGGACTCTGGAGTGTGTTTTTAGGGAAGTTTGCTAATTTCTTTTGTTTTGTTTAATGTTTTCCTTCTCAAGAACTGTAGATAAATAGGTGAGGAATCAACAGATACGAGGATTCCTCGTTGGCCTTAAAATAAAGATTCATCAATGAGTATTTGTATAGGTAAGAACTTGACTACCATTAGTGCATATCGATGCCATATAGCTGAGAAAACTTGATTTCAATGCACAAATCCAAGAAAATGAGAATTTCCTAATCCTAAGAGATGTCGGGTTTGAAAATCATATAAAATGAGGTTCAAAATTGGTCCGAATCCTCAGGGACTTGCAGTTGTCAAATGTGGATTTTCCATGACTTTGTGAAAAGCGAAAATATTTTTCCTGACGATTTCATTGCCAAAATATGGTTATCTAGATGCACATTGGGGGGGCGGCGCAGGGGCGCCCATCTAATGGTCTATCGAACTGGAACACATGCCCCATGGGATTCGCACCCATTCAAATGGATTGAACCATTGAATCGACTGCACACCCATTCGAATGGACTATACACCGTTAAACTTATGGGGCCAGGATGTGAGTTCCGGGAAAGGTATTTGGAATTTGGCCTTACCTTCCAAACTAAAGTAATTCACATGGAATGTGTGCTGTAAAGCAAGCCAAGAGGGTGAGGATCATCTTTTCACCCAATGCACATTCACAAAGCATATTTGGGATCGGTTTGACGATTCCTGAGAACACCCGGCCAAACATACATCCTTTGCAGCTTGGTTACTGGAAGTTTCAGAAGCTAATCAGAGTCTTGTATAAGAATACATGGGAATTGAAAACATAATGCAGTTAAAATTGAAGATTAAAGGTGAAATTCTAATACTTAACATCAAACAGCATTTTCTTTTAGGGAAATAAAATCAGAAGAAGATGCTATTTTGTCCTCTTCATTGAAAACTCACATTCGATCTTCATTTTTTAACCACCTTGTTTGTTCAAATCTCATGTATTTTAATGCAAATAAACAGGGCCTTAGTATACCTGGAAAGCTCAAAATACTATCTTTCAAATGTGTCCTTTCTAAACCAACCCCACATTAACACACCAATGGAATCTTACACAGCGTTTGTATGAGCTCTAAGCTCACAGGCATGCCGGTCTCCAAGTCAGTCCTACCTCCGGATGGAGGTCTGACAATCAATTTTGATGGATTAGAGTTATCCTGTCTGCACAATGTGCTGGAGTGGGGGGCATCTTATGGAATCATAATGGAAATCTTCTAGCATTTTCAACCAAATTCAACACACTAGGCCCATTTAGGAGCAGAGTTACAGGGGTTGTTCTTGGCTTTCTACCTGGGAGATTCCATTCAAATTACAAACATCATTCATTATTGAAGAAAGTCCCCTAATCCTCATAAAAGCAGTTCAAACCCTCAGCAATCATACTTGGCAACTAATCACTCTTTTGGGACATTTTAAGAATCTTTCGTTAAAATTCAATACACGGGAGGGTCACTTCTGCTGTCGATCAGCAAACGGAGTTGCTGATTCATTAGTGCAATTGCCAACTCCTCTCAGGATTTTTTCTTCTATGCACCTTCCTGATGACGTGTCTGTCTTATGTATGCATTAAGTCCAGAAGCAGCACAGCAGTTCACTTTCCCACCAGCAGCCTACAGACAGGGCAATCAGGTTGTGCATTTGTTCAGGCTGGGACGTTTTTATTTTTATTTTTTGGGTAACCCTATGGTATGTAATTACTGACTCCTTTGTTCAGTAACTAAAATTTCTTCTTGAGCCAAAAAAAAAAAAAAGTGATCCATAGTCATTGTCAGCTGCTTTAGGGACATGAAATGTGTGTGGATATGAGTACAAAAACCCCGTAAAGTTGAAGATCCATAGATGGCCACCAAATAATCTCCATTTTTTAATAAAAAAATCAATTGAGGAGAGATCGAAAGAGAGTACTCAGTAAATCAAATCCTAGAAAAGTTGAGCATCCCATCTACATCTCCACACCACCTTATATCTCACCCCCACTTCTTTAATGATCCTTTCATCGAACCCACTTACCGAATTCAATTCTGTGCAGACAAACTGGCCCTTAGCAATCAGTTTGCTCTGCTGAATTGATCCTGCCAATACTAGAGTCTCCTAGTCAATAAGGGAAGTCTCTTGATCCTCTGCTGCCGAACAGAGTAAGAACTCTTACCATTAGGGGACTGATGCAGTACATTAATAAGTCAGAGCGCAGCTTTTGCATTTTATACAACATTAGAAAACAATATAATACAAAACATCAATGAGAAAGACAAAAAGTACACCAAACTTGATGAAATTACAGAAGTTGGCACTGTACAGCTGAGACTGGTTTATTGTACAAAAAAATGAGGCAGTAGTAAAATGGAAAGGGACTCCTATTGCAATAAACCCATACGAACCATTGTGCTGTATATGGGCATAGATGCAGGGAGTATCCAGCCAATCTTTCTGTACAGATTATCATCTCACAACTTGAATGCTCAAGACCGATTTCGAGGGCCAATCATGGTAGCTCATGTTTTCTGGAATTCAGCACTCAGTGAGCCTGAATCTATAAATGCTCCATTCAATTTGTCTTCCCAACAATCCTCGATTCAGTGTACAGGCGTCCTGTCACCTTAAAATCATGGCTCAGATCTTCACAGGCAGTTCTCCTGAATGTAAAAATGAAACCCTCAAGCATCTTAATCTGATCCAAAATAACGGTCATTAATTGAAATCCGGTCAAATGCGTCAAAGTTGGCTGTCAATCCAACAAACTGGCTTGTAAACTGTGCACATTCAGCGTCCGGCCACTTGCAACCTCCTTCACGGGTGCGAAATGGGCAAAGAGTTTCACAAGTCCGGTTGGGCAGTGTGTTGGATACAACATCATCTGCCACAACTGAAATAGAGACCGAGAGATCCAGTTTTTCTCCCTGTTGCCCATCACCTGCAGAGTCTATTATGGAGTTATTCATGAATTTCTGTTTGAAATCAAGGGACGAATTTCCTACGTCCAGCGCACAGTCACCATTGCTTGAGAAATGCACTTTGCATCCAAGAGATTGTATTGCCCGCTTTATGGCTAGGCTCTCCCGACATGCTCTTTTGGCCATATCCATAGATGAGCTACTAAGCTGCTTCTCCTTCAGTAACTCAGCTGTAAGTGATTCCATGCTGGTTATGACGTCTTTAGCCTTCAATTCTGCCATTTCTTTTGCCTGAAAACCCCTCCAGAAGGAATCAGTGACATGGTTTACCAAAATAGAAGAGGACAACAGATTTTACTCATTATCAAGCCCTGCAATTTAAAACTTTTCATGTGGTTCCACAGGCAAAAGGACAACTAATTGAGCTATAACTTACATGTCCTAATGCTGAGAAAAGCATCTTCACAACTGCAGCAGGCCATCATTTTATTTATATGTTTAAAATATATATAACGGTCTAGCGAGATGGTGCGGAATAAGAGCTAACTTTTTAGGGTCCAACTAGATTTGTGCCCACCAAGAAGAGCAGACGGGATTGAAAGATCATGATGGGAACTAGATGTGCAAAAAATCAGCCTCATCCAACGTAGTTTGATGTGTGAAATGATGTAACTTATTTCAGGTGAGAACTGTTCTCACGGTGACACCATGAGGAACTTTCTATGGGGCCCATTTGGGGATGGGACCAGGGGGGATGGAAAGATCTGTGGGACTACCCCACATATCAAGTTTGACCCCAATCCCAAGTCCCTAACCCCTTCATCCATGGCCAACAAGTTTAACAGTTTCATATTATAAAAAAAATTAAACCCTCTATCCACCGGTCCAATCCATTTGGGAGGGCGCTAAACGAAATTTCTTTTTCTTTTTTTTTTTTGGGTGGTGGGGGGGGTGGTGGGGGGTGGGGTGGGTTTCTGTTTGTGAACAGTCTGGATGGTTTGCTAGGTGGGCCCCATCAATAGTTCCCACGGAAGCATGATGAGAACTAGTTCTCACCTAAATATTTCCAATATATATGGATTTTTATCTAATGCGCCCAGTGCACATATTGCGCAACCTACCTAGTGGGGCCACATGATGGTCCATCCGACTGGACAACATATATGTCCCCTAAATTTCACACATCCCCTAAGTTTGTACCCACCTAAATGGACTGAACTTGTGGGCCCCGGATGATAGGTTTAAGATAATCGGATGGGGAATAGAAAAGGAGATAATGGGTCACCTTGCCTAAGACCATTGTGGCGGAGGCTTTGGGAGCTCTCTTTTCAAAGGCAAATTCTATGGGTTCGAAGCTGGTAGAGATGGGGAAATAGTTACTCACCTTCAATTCATGGAAGACACGATTGTGTTTTCTTCTACAAGATGAGAAGAGGTTGTAACTTTGAAGAAAATTTTAAGGTGTTTTCAAATGGCCTCCGGTTTGAAGATAAACTTATCAAAAGTATTCTAGCGGGAGTGGGTTGTGTAGAAGAGATTATTCAGAGGTTGGCTGATGATAGACTAAATTGTAGAAAAGGAAAAATTCCCTTCCAATATCTTGGCTTGCCCATTGGAGCAAATCCTAGATCGCTATCGATTTGGGATCTGGTGATTGAAAATTTTGAGAAGTTATCCACTTGGAAGAGGCAATATCTTTTTCTTGGAGGTAGGATCACCCTAATCAAATCATCTTTATCAAGCCTACTAGTGTATTGTATGTCCCTATTCAAGATGCCGAAGGCGGGTACTTAAGAAGGTGGGCCACATTCGGAGGAATTATCTTTGGGAAGGGAATCAGGCAGGGAGGAAATTGCATTTGATAAAGTGAATGAGGTGATCAAGCCGAAAGTTTTGGGGGGTTTGGGACTGGAGAATTTGGCTCTTACAAATTAGGCTTTATCAGCTAAGTGGTGGTGGAGGTCTGGGGAAGAAAAGGATGCTCTTTAGAGGAGGATCATAGTGTCTAAATATGGGGAGGATAAATGATGGTGGGTTTCTAAAAGAGTCCATAGGTATAGGTTGTCTGGGATTTGATCAGTCATTTTGAGTTTTGGGTATGTGTCATATAGTAAGTGGGAAGTGTTTGATAAGTGCTTGGCTTTTAAGGTGGGGGAAGGGAGTGATATTTGTTTTTGGTCAGATGACCGGGTGGGGTTGGTCCAGAATGTCGTTTGTTCCCTAGAGTGTTTAGGGTTGTTCCTAATAAAGAGTCATCTGTCAAAGATTGTTATTGTTGGGTTGGGGACAATGTATCATGGGATGTGGGTGTCAGGAGGGCTCTTTGTCAGTCGGAGTCGGTTGTCGAGTCTTCTTTCTAACATCATTTTATGTAGGGATATAGTAGATTGTCGCATTTGAAAGCAAGACTCTTCGGGATTATTTTCTTCCAAGTCTTTCTATAGGGAGTCGGACCTTATTGGTGAGGTGCGGTCTTCTTGTGCTTTGGTTTGGATGGGTCTTGCTCCTCCAAGGGTGGAAGCCTTTTGTTGGTTTGCTATAGCAGGCATAATCTCTACAGCAGACAATTTAAGGATGGGGTTTTCAGATATATGTTGCCTTTGCAGAACGAAGAGGGAATCATCAATAGATCATTTATTTATTCATTGCGAGATAGCATCAACTATTTGGGGGCATTTCCTTAAAGAATGCAGTGTGGAATGGTGCTTCCCGGGTTATCTAATGGGGTTGTTTGAAGTTTGGAGGAGTTGTACTCTCATTGGGTACGAACTGCTAATATGGAGACTCATTCCCTATTCGATTTTATGGTCTATTTGGAAAGAGAGGAATGACGGTATCTTTAGGGGAAGAGAATCTTCTGTGGGAACTATTATTCAGGCTATTACGATAAATGATATTATGCATAATTGGAGGGATTGTTTAACTCTGGGCACTTCAAAGAAGAAAAAGAAAGTTTCGCGGTGTTCTCCAAAAGCAGTCCTAAAGCTTAATGTGGATGGGGCAGCTCATGGTAAAGCGAAGGCAAAGTGCGCACCCAGGGTCACAACCCCAGGTGGGCCAAGTGCGCACGAACGCTCATTGAGCCCGGAGCATACCAGATGAGGCCTTCCCCACCTCACATTCTAAAAAACTCCCCTATCTCAAAAGGGGAGTTTCTGGCTAAGAGAACCTATAAGAGATCCACCTTTGGAGGAGAATATATAGGAGAGAAAATAGGATAGGTGCATCATTGATGACGTGTTACACTTTCATTGGCTAAAAAGAGGGGCTTTTTTGTGAAAAACACCTAGGGAGTTTTGTAGCGTACCTCTCACACACACATAAGAAGATAATCCTATGCGCACCCCTAGTGGGGCCCACCTTCTAGTCCATCCGAGTGAACCAAAGAAACACCCACCTCTGTAGTACACAAGCCCATTGCTCAGAAAAACGGATTTATATCGCAAATCATCAATACCCATGAATCGAATTGACTCGTGAATTGTATCACGAATCATAGGATTCTTTATTTTTCTAATAAAAAGTAAAAACTAAAAAAGAAAATTAGAAAATTATTTTATTCAATCCATCCATTTTTTCCATTCATAGTAGTATAAATAGTTAAATACAATGACAAATAAGTCTATTATACAATCATATCAAGACATCATGACAAATATTACTATATAATAAATGATACTAGCACAATAACCCATGCTAAGCTCATGTATGCCCATACATTGGCAATTAAACATCTATACACTAAAAAAAATAGATATAAAGAAGAAAAATAATTAATGATCATTGCACATTAAGGTTTAATAAATTTAGGAGACTTTGATTGAGCAACTGGGCAATCTCGGAAGAGGGAGAAAATCACAGCAAATAGGTTCGAAATAAAAAGCGAAATGATTTGAACAAAATCATTTCTTATTCATCAATAACCAAAAGAAAACATCATACCTTTGAAGAATAATTAACTTTAGACAATTTAGCAAACATAGCATATGCAAGTTTACATTATATGCAAAAGTAAATTTCTAGAAAGAAAAGAAGAGAAGAAAAATCCCTGACAATAGCAACCGATTCAAGAATCTCGGAGAGCAGTAGAACTAGGATATAAAGGGAGCAAGAAAATATGCAGAAATGAATATAAATTTGGTAGAGAAATCAATAAAAGTTGGGTAGAAAAGGAGGTAATGTGGAGAGTAGATTTAAGTGGTTGCATGATATAAAAGTTAGTAGTTGTAGGGGATAAGAGATAAGTTGGGAGTTGCATGAGTGGACAGTAACCATTAGAAGTGGGGAGAGAATATGCTACATCTTCGGAATAACTTTAAAAGTTAAAATAACAACCAATGGTCAAATCAGTGCCAAAATCCCTTCTCTTTAATATATTATAATGTGTAAATAGTTAAATAAGTTTAACGTATCAATATATATTTATTTTTTGTTGTCTTTAAATCAAAATATAAAAATAAAATTTAGGATATCTCTTTAAGTTGAGAAAGTGTCCATCAAGAAAATAAAAAAGGTTCCTAAAAACAAAAGAAGACAGACAAGCCCTCCATGTATTGTCAAACGCTTTAATCAAATGCATGTTACTTTATTTATCAATAAAACATCCCCAAACCAACAAAAATTCTTAACAAGTTTCATTAACTACTAAATAACCTTTTAGCTGTCAGAACATAAATAGAAAGAAAGAAAAACGGTCAGAAATTATTAATATTCACTTTTTGGTTATAACTATTTTCGCTATGCTGAATTGCTTCAATCGCAAGATTCAATAAAAGGAGTATCAAATCATAAGATTCACACTTGAACCCTAAGATTCATCTTTAAATGAGATTCATTGCATACATACGAATAGTTTTAGGGATGCGAGATACGAATTGTAGGATTCTGATAACAATGCACACGCCCCCTCGCTTTGGATAGATCTGAATGGACTAGACCATTGGATCGACTGCACACCCCATCTAAATGGACTGAAATTGCGGGCTCTGGATGATAGGGTAAGGATGATCGGATGGCGCTGTTTTTTTGTACATAGGAGGGGCCCAGGCAGATCTTCATATCCCCTCGGGCCCCATCCCGAGGCAGAGACAGCTTCGTGCGCACTGCGCACATAGGATAATGACACACATACATAAGGAATAACCAGGATCACAAGCCACACATAGGGCACGCATGTAAAATAATCCAAATATTATTTTATAAATGGGGGCCTGGACAGGTAGACCATGCCTAAATATTCCTATGGATCTGAATAAAGACTCGACAGACTTGGGTCTTACAAAGGAGAAGCAGGTGGTCCCTTGGAGTGCTGCCCCCTACCGGAATTTTCAAGTTTAATGTAGAAGAAGTGGCTAGACTCTAAAGGCAAGCCAGACTTGACAAAAATAGGAGGGGTCTTACAGAATCATAACAATGATATTCTTGGAATGTTTTCCAAAGATGTTGGCATGAAGCACTCCAATGAAGCCGAGGTCTTGGCTATTTTGGAGGCGTTAAGGGTTTTCACTCACTCATTTCAGGGCAATTTGATGGTGGAGAGTGATTTGCTGAATGCCATATCCAGGGTGAAGAATGGCATCATTAAGCCATGGAAGCTTCACTTTTGATTCAATGAGATTAAAGATCTGGCATATCACATTGGAGTAGTTTTTTTCATGTGATAAGGTTGGCCAATGAGTTGGCCAATTCTCTAGCTAAGTAGGGGGGTAGAAAGTGACAGAGTTGCTAGCCAGCAATCCCAAAACCAATTGGTGATAGGAAACTGCACAAACAACTACTTAACAGAAAGAGCATCACCTTGGGAGGTCCTGTTAATGTAATTTTGTTGTAGGGTATTCTCTTATATACCCTGGATGTTTTCTATTTGGAGTGCTTTGTATATATCTCTTTTTTCTATAAAATTTACTCGTTACCTTCCAATAAATAAAAATAACAATACGTCACTTGTGTACAGAAGAATGCTCCAAAAAGGAAAAAGTACACATGTATAAATACAGAAATAATATTTTAAAAAATATGGACAACAAATCAAGGAAATAGTAACATAATCTTTTGTAAAATAAGTCAACATAGTGAAAACCATGCTAAAAAGAGGTGCTAGAAAGAGGTCGCATTTTAATGATTTAAACTCTGGATTATAAACTACTGGATGTTGACCCGAAAACTATGCTAAAAGGAGCTGCAAGAAAGAGGTCTTGTTTTAGTGAGTCCAATTTCAAACTAAGGTCCATGAGCTACTGTAGATCAAGTCTACCAAGTTGGAGCATGTTCGCTGATTTGGAGGCTTAAGCAGTATGAATATTTGAAACATATCTGGTGATTTAAACCTAAACAGATTTGGCAATAGGATCATACAATTGAATCTACTGCCCTGGGGAAAAGATCAACACTGACCCACACGGACAATGAATAAAACAAGTCTGCTGAAGTGTAATGGTTTTATCAGATGGCCAATATCTCAAATTCCTTTCCAGATATTAGAAGGTGTGATATCATCTATAACATTAGGTCACATGAAGGGAACAAGAAAAGAATATTTCAAAAAAAGGCACAAAAAGGTAGGAAATGTATAAATTACAAAAAAGATTAGACAATAAATCCAGGAAATAGTAACATAAGTTAGGGATTAGAACTGATTCACAAATGCTTCGACGCCCAAAGGACCTGAGTTGAAAACTCGGTATGGGTTCAATATCTAAACCCAATTTCAACGTGTCAGGATTCTAGTCCACTGCATAGGACCGAACAAAATTCGAGTCAAGGTTCAGGCCCAAGGATTTCATATCCGAGGACCCAAATACCAGATTCCACAACCATATAGTATAAATGTATATAATGTGAAAAACAGAACCCAACCTGGGCATGATAACAGCTCTTTATTCGAGTCTGGGTCTGCTTTTGGGTCTCTAGTTTCATTTTGGGTACAGGTGAGGATCCTAACTCAGAACAAATTTAGGTTTGGGGCATACATGCCCTTGTAAATAATTCATGTTGGGCCCTGCTGCAATATGGACCAAACCTGTTTTCATCTCTACATGAGATTACTTTTTAAATGGCAAGTGAACATATCGAAAATAATTACAATTCTAATATTGAGTATCACACTTGTTAAATATGTATTTGGACAAAATTATAATAATGTAACTGAAATAAGAATCAGATAAGAACAGATAAAAAAAGGGAAATTAGATGATAGATGAACTTTAAAAAAGGGAAAATAACCCATCCATAGAGCAAATGCAGAATACCTTCTGGATTTCTGAAAACCTCTTAGCCATGCCACGACACTGTGATTCAAGTTCCCCAGCCTGTGCTTCTGAAGGGCATGCCCACCTTAGATGGAATTGGGGCCACAATGTTGGAGCTAATGCAGCTGCAGGTGGTAACAATGGGCCATCATGTTTTGCCGGATCATAGAAGAGGTTACAATGCACATGATAGCATCCTTCAGATGAACGCAGATCAGATAAATAGACCCACATGCATCCACAAGCATCAGAAATACCAGATTGCTGCCTTTCCTTTTCACTGAGATATAAGCAAGCTAATTAGAACTGCAGTAGACTCAGAAGATAATGCGAGTGACAAGATGAAGCCATTTAGCTTAATGAGCATCGTTTTAAACACCACAGTAGTTTGTATAGCATGAATGATTTTAGCATCAAGTCTCACTCATAATGATTACTAAAGTATAAAAATACAAAAAAAAAAAAAAAAAAAAAGAAATTCTGACCACATCAGCATGAAGATAGCATTTCAAAAAACTTCATGAGCGATTATCACCAACCAATACACAACTCGTTCACAATATTAGGAAATTTATGAAGTGTTTGATTCCTTGCTATTTTGGGTAGGGATGTCGATGCACCTCTGATTACCTGGTTACCCATGGGTTCAAACCCAGAAGATCAGGGTATGAACCCACTTTTTGGGCCTCATTAATAATCAAGTCCATGTCAGGGTTTTGTTGTAGGGCCACGCCCAATTACCCAGTTACCCAATGATTTGTATAGAAGACTATATATTGTACAAAACATACATTAATAAATATTTTATTTATATTATCATACAACAATTGACTAGAAAGATCAGGTGGCAAAGATGGCAGAAGCCTATTGCTGAAATTAAAGGGTCACAGTTTCAATTCCCATTACCAAATTGTGATATATTTCTAACATTTGTTGAAATTGAGTTGGTTCTAGAGCTGGGTTTGGGCCCATTTAGGTCCATCGTGCCAGGGTCCAGGTATATACAATTAAGCAGACCCAGTCCAGGTACACAATGGACCCAATCGGAACCCAACTAGTTTACATCCCTAATTTTGGGGCCACGGGTATGCTCCAGAGGAATATCAAGTTGCAGAAACTATGGATCTTCAAATATGAAGGTGGTATCTGGAGGCAAACTTCAATAGAGAATGTACCTGTTACACAAGAAGTTCCCAAAACGACAAGACAGCATACAGTCCAAAAAATCAACCAAGAATGCCTGGATTACAAAATGACAAATAAATCAGATAATTGTTATTCACTGGATAAAGAGAAACATGCTCAGACTGTGTCTTATAACAAAAATCAGTTGCATGTATTATACAATGGATCTTACCGATGAGAACTCAAAAGCAAAAGGATACATCCGCAATAACTGTGAAACACAATCTACCCACTGCCAAAAGTTCAAATAAATACCATATAAGCAATATAGTTTCAACATTCAATATATAAAACTCAAGGTTCTTCAAGGCAATACATGTGCAGAATTGTTGTATTTGTCGCAATATTTATCCAATAGTTGTATTCAACTCATTAAGAACAAGTGATAATGTGTGCTTGAGTGTGTATGCTGAAACAGCTCTCCAATAGTTGCATATGGGTCTGTTGAGGAAAATTGTGAAAATTTTGCATATATGGAATTCACAAAATTCATAAACAGAAAATAAGAAAGAACTTTTCACAAAATGTGTTTTTCACTCATTTCTGAAATTTATATTACATGGATTCAAGCTCTGGCCTTATTAGTGCAAGTTGTTTACAAAATATATTTTACAACTCCCCCATTTAGCCTTATTAGATGAGCTCAAAATAAACTAAATTACAGAAAAGAAAAAAAAAAAAAAAAAACCTTGATAAAAACTACAAAATAACTGAATTTTAGGCCTACTGTCTGATCATAGCATTCTGGTCAGGCAGTGCCTTGCAGAAATTGTCTTCTTCTCTGTTTTCCCCCTGTTTCTCCCTAAAATGGTTGCCAAGGGTTCTAAATTCCCTCTGCCACTGAAATGAGATGGTTTTACCAACGGGCTTGGTGGGTGTTTGATTTTAATTAACAGTCATCTGTGGAAACCATCACTTTTTTGTCAATAGTTGCCTTGTGCAAACTCAAGGGAGTTGTTGGTTTTGGTGCCAATAAATGTTCAAGGTTGTGTCAGGAGCCAAAGTGGTAGTCCAAAATGAGGCCCAAGTGGCACACACAACAGTGCTTTTGCGTCAGTGACATTTGATGCAATCTCAATTTGACACAATCAGATTGTTGAAGGGCCCAATTATTGAAACAGCCAATAACCAGAAAAAAAATCCCAGCAACAATGGATGTGCAGAGACCAAGTAGAAAATAATTTCAGAATCAACTAAACAAGGAACATCTATCTATCTATATTATATATATATATATGGCTTAAAACCACATAAAAAAAACCCCAAGAAATTCCTACTAATTAGACTCTTACTATGATTAGAAATCCTTACAATACTTTCTTAATCAAAATCCATAAATATATACTAAAAGAAATAAGGAAAAATGGCAGTTTTCAGATCTTGTTGTCATTGATATCCTGCACGATATGGCTTGAGGGGTCCACATGGGCCATGCTTTGGAGATAACACCCAACGATCTCAAACTGCCCCCATGGGCGCCCATCGTGGTAGAGTTCTTTCATGGCTCGGGACCCGACTCACCCATGGTCAGGTCCTAGTTGGACAAGTCGCATGGGACTCGGCCAAGTCAGATCGAGTCCCAAAAATGCTCAAAAAAATAAAAAAAATATGTAGAGAGAAGAAGAAAGCAAGAAAAAAAGATAGGGTACCAGGCTAGTACAGCAGCAGCAACCAGCCGCAGCACAGCAACAACCATGGTTTAAAATCGCGGTATCGGCCAACTTAAAAAACCGATACAGTATCGGTATTGGTAGCGATTCGCAGTCCGTCGTTCTGTGAATTTTTTTTAACCCAAATTTTTTTGAAAAATTATCCAAAAAAACCAAAATGTTGTAAAATGCTGAAAAACATGCTTTTTTCCATTAATAACAACTATAAATCAAAATATCGGTCTCCCTAAGTCATAACATCTTGTATCCTCGTCTTATCTGAAACTGTATAAATTTTATTTACAATTAAATAGATTTACATGTATATATTAAAATAAGTTGAAATACTACAAATTCTATGAAATGCAATCATAGTTATGACTTATGAGCTATCTATTAGTGTTAAATTTAAGAAACTAAAGCTTTTACTCATTTCTCAATACATCTATGCCCAACTAAGAAGCCACGGGCATTTTAAACACAATCCAAACAAATTTGAGTAACTATTTTGCAAAGATCCAAAGATTTCAACAAAAATCCCAATTCCCAAAACCCTTAATAGTAGATATAGCCTAAAAAATGTTTAAATTAAAGAAAATGAACTGTATCCACAACAAAAAGAGCATGCAATCCTCATTTCTAAGCTATTTCTAAACGAATCTTTAAACAAATCACAAAAAACTCATAATACACTCCTTGGTAGAGTTGTATATGATTTTTCTAGATGAAATTCGCCAAGACTTTTTGATGGATTGAATGTGAGATAGTTGTTAGGAAAGAAGGGGGGTAGCAACTGATATGTTTGGAAGGAGGAAGAAAAGAGTACAAGAGGGGAAATGGAACTAACAAAAGATTTTAACAATGTAGGCCGATATTTTCATATAGGCCAAGACTAATATTTTGAAATATCGGCCGATAAATTCCGATAATTTGGGGATTATTTGTCGAGACGAAACCATGGCCTATTCGCTAGCCGATATCGGCCTAAGACCGGTACGCATCAGCCGATAGAAATCGGTCTCAGCCAAGAATTTGAACCATGGCAGCGGCGACATGGAAGAAAATATCTACGTAGCGGCTGATATATCGGCCGTGGCGGCACAAGCCGCCACGCTAAATAGAAATTGGCGGGCATCGCACCCGTAGCGGCCGCTACGTATCGGTGGGGTTATAAAACCCCACCTGACGACTTCTTTCCCCACTTTTTCTACATTTTTCATCTTCCTTCCTCTCTTTTCTCCATTTTTACTGCTGTAAAGCTTCTGTATGCCCCCCTAGTGGTCCCAACTACATTTTGTCAAGATTTCTTGCTACCAAATCAAGAGATTCAACTATTCTAAGGAATTTAAAGAAGACTCATCATCTAGGTATGCATTTCTTTGTCATTATTTTTTCAACTTTTGATATTATCACTCTCTAACTACTATGAATCACAACATAATGGCATCATTGTCTTGTTTTATTGTAGATCCATGCTTCCTTTTGATCTTACATGCATATTTTTTGTTTTTTTTTATATTTATTGTTAACTTTAATTTCGGATTTATGTTATTTAAAAAAAAAAACATTATGGAAATTTGGAAAACCCATGAAACATCTTGAAAATAGCTTCTAATTGTTAGATCTATGTTTTCCATAGATCATTCCAACATATATTGGTTGTTTTTTAATTTTTTTCCTTTTTTTATTTTCGGATTTTTTTATTTTTTGGAAAAAAAAATGTGAATACTTATGGACAACCCATGAAACCACTTGGAAATGCATTCTAAATGATAGATCTATGTTTCCCATAGATCAATCCATCACATTTTGAATGTTTATTGATTTTTCTCTATTTTTTAATTTCGGATTTTTGTTATTTTTTGGAAAAAAAATATTTTTAATAATGGAATGCCAATCAAATGTATTGAAAATGCTCCTAAATGTTATATCTATGTTTGGCATAGATCAATCCAACATATCTTTGTCTTTTTCTAATTCTATTTTATTTTCTTATTTTCGGATTTTTTAAATTTTTGAAAAAAAATTATACTTTAAATAATGAAATACCACTTAAATGTCAAGAGAATGATTCATAGGCGTTAGATATATGTTTCCTCTAACATGTTTCTTTGTTTTTTTTTTATTTTTAACATACTACTTGTTCATATTTAATTATTTATAGCCAGGTATTCAGTCTTCTATTGATAACTTAAAATGCCTCGTGATATTGATCCCGCATGGAGCTTTGGTAAGGCAGTTGAGAATAATAGGTTGAAAATCAAATGCAACTTTTGTGGGAAAGTGACCAATGGAGGCATTACAAGATTCAAGCACCACTTGAGCCACATTTCTGGCAATGTTGCTGGCTGTACTAAAGTACCAAGGGAAGTCAGGGAACAAATGAAAGCTTTGGTTGGCCAAAGCAAAGCTAGAAAAGTAGATAAAAAAGAAAAGAGGCGGCAAGATGTTGATGCTGCCCGTTATGAAGTATTTGGGGATGAATACTTTGATGAGGAAGATGCACAGAAGGAGGCTGCACGCCGAGAGTCCATCATAAGTCAACAAGAAGAACAGAAACGTCATGCATTTGCTGCAAGCAAATATTATGATGCAGGGGGCTCATCTACTGTGCCAAGGCAGCCAAGCAAGGGCAAGGGCATTGCGGGGGCAATGCATAGGGCATTTAGCACCCGGGAACGGGATGTTGATGTAGAAATTATCTCTACTAGAAGAGCAGTTCCTCCCCCTGTTGATCCTCTAGCACATAGAAAAGAGGGAGATAAACAACCAAAAATATCGAGTGTTATGAAAGGGGTAATGAAGGCTGCAAGAGATAGGTTAGCCAAAGCTACAGCAAAACGGCTAATTCATAAGAACATACCACCTACAGCAATAAATTCCCCATATTTCCAGACCATTCTTGATGTCGCCGCCGAAGCTGTACGGGGTATACAGGCGCCCTCCATATATGATGTGGGCACTAAATACCTTGAAGAAGAATATAGAGAAATAAAGGCTTGGGTGGAACAGTTTAAGCCCATGTGGCAACAAAATGGTGTTACCATCATGTGTGACGGGTGGACCAGCGGCACCCAAACACAATTAATAAACTTTTTTGTGTATTCAGTTGCTGGGACCGTCTTTGTGAAGTCTATTGATGCAACTGAACATAGACGGACGGCCACATATATATACACTCTTATGGATAGAGTTGTAGAAAGTGTGGGAGATGAGCACATTGTACAGATTGTTACAGATAATTGCGCCAATTTCAAGAAGGCAGGTCAGTTATTAATGGACAAGAGGACCCATTTATTCTGGACCCCATGTGCAGCACACTGCATAGATCTCATCTTGGAAGGAATTGGAAGGAAGACAAAAGTGGCTTCACTAATCAAGGCATGTAGAGGAATTACAAGATTTATATATGATCATTCATGGGCGTTAGGCTAGATAAAAAGATACACAAATAACCATGCCTTCGTGCGTCCAGGATTAACTAGGTTTGCAACCCATTTTCTGGCTATGGAAAACCTTGTAAGGTTTAGAACGGAGCTGATTCAGATGTTTGCATCAGAAGAATGGCTTCTTTCGAAATGGGGCAATGCAACTAGTGGTCCGGAGTTTGAAGTCCCAAACCTGATGAGGGACAATAAATTTTGGAAGAAAGTGAGGAAGGTATTAAAGGTTTTTGAGCCTTTAGTTAAAGTGTTGAGGCTTGTAGATGGTGATGACAAGCCGACAATGGGCTTTATATATGAGGCAATGGATCGGGCAAAGCAAGCCATTATGCAAAAGGTTAGATATCACGAGAAATATATAAAAATTATTGATGCCATTTGGAACGATCAGCTGCACCATCCATTGCATGCTGCAGGTAATTAATATATATCTTTGATACCTTTTGTTTTCCTAACGAATGTATTTATTATCTTGTTTGCTCACAGTACATTTTGCATATTTTTAATGTAGGTTATTTTTTAAATCCCGAATTCTACTACCACAATGCTGAACTACATACCGAAGCAATAGATACAGACTTGCGGGTAGGATTACGGGAGGTATTAAAGAGATTGTTCAACCCAGATGATCAAATTGATGCCATACAAGAGGTGAGTGGGTGGTTACTTAAGAGAATTTAATTATGCTGCCAAGTGCCAATTGCCATACATGCAGTAGAGGTTTACTGATTTATTTCTAATTTTCACATCGTAGATATCTATATATACACAAAGGAGAGGAACCTTTGCTGACCCTCTTGTGCAACGATCGATTGGAAGGATGCCACCTGGTATGACTATGAACAAAAGACCCCACCCAATAGTCTTGATCTATATATCTTAATTGATTAGAAGGACTTGAGGGTTACGAATATCTAATTTTCTTTATTTGGATTTTGCATTTCAGCTGATTGGTGGATGAATTATGGAGAGAGTGCTCCACATCTAAGGAAAGCGGTTGTTCGCATCCTTAGTCAAACTACAACATCTTCCAACTGTGAGAGAAATTGGAGCACTTTCTCCTTGATCCACACGAAGGCCAGGAATCGGCTTACCATGCACAAACTCAACAAGCTTGTATACTGTCATTACAATCTGAAGTTGAGAAACAGAACTAGGGAGAGAAGGGCAATGGATGATCATGCTTATTGTCCTATTAATTTGGATCACATATTCAGAAATGACGATCCCTTACTCCCATAGCTAGCCGAGATAGAGGATCCACTGCTAGATTCAGATCCGGTTTTTCAGGGAACGGTTCATGAGTTGATAGATGAGGATATAGGTGAGGCACCTGCAGAAGGTCAGCCACCTCAAGGAGAAGGTACCAGTACGACTAGGAGGAGTGGGAAAGAACCTACTCATATTGTATCTTCTGAGAAAGCTAGTTCCACCACCATCTCTTCGAGTAGCCATGGTGGAACTGGATGAGGAGACAGTGGGACAGGTGGTACTAGTGAATACTATCAACATGATGAAGACGATGACGTTCCTGTAGAGTTAGTACATGAGTTACCTCCATCTGGAAGATTTGATCCAAGCCGTGGTTATCAAAGGCGCCAAAGAGACTCACTACCTGGGGCTGGAGGTAGTAGTGAGCAAGGAAATATGGGTGGAGAGGTCGGTGGACAACAAGTAGCATCATGGACTGATTCGTGGGACCCTAGGTACGGTGGACAAGGACTCTCACGATATTTTCCATATGGTCAAGTGCAACAAGGAGAAGAAGAGTCTTCAACTTCAGGGATATGGACCATATGGTGACTATGGTGAAATGCAAAGAAATCCACCTCCACCTCCTGTAAGTTCCTATGATGCGGCTGCCTTGTTTGGATTTGTGGATCCCAATTCTCATCAATATCAAATTCAATATGGTGCAAACATAAATGATAACAATGATGGGGATGAGGGTGACCATGGCGCCTTGAATCTTGGTAGACATTCCTTTTGATGGTGATTAAGGTATTTCTATTTCCTTCACTAACTCTCTAGACTCTACTCTTTGTCTTTTCTAAATTGGTGTTGATTGTTGAATGCTGATTGTTGATCACTTCATAGGTCATTCACTTGATTGAATTTGAACCTTGAATGTTGAAGTATTGATATTTGATTGTTCAATGTTCACTAATGAGTAATGACCTAACTCTTAAGTCTAATGCCTTTATTTCATGTTCTAATTTTTTTTTACAAGCTTTACATTACTTTCTAAGTTAGCATGACTAAGAAACATGAATACATGTGAAAAAACTAATCATTACTATTATTTTCTATTTATACAGCGATACAGGACATCGTATATTGAGAGCACCGCTACGCCCCCTTTTCTTACTTACTTTTGCAAAAGAACCACATTTTCTTTCATTTTACAATTTTCTGGATTTTCATCATATTTTTTGGGCGATTTTTTCAAATCGCACCGCTACGCCGCTACGTATCCCCGCTACGCTACGTATCGCCCGCTTTGTAGCGGTTTGGCAGCTAGCCGCTACCGCAATTTTCATCCTTGGGCGGCGGCACTGCATAGTAACAATTTTTCCTCATTGCCGGATGCGCAACCCCGCCATGGCAGTGGCAACACTGCACAATAGTAATTTTTCCTCATTGCCCGATGCGATCCCCACCCCCGACGGCGGCACTGCACAGTAGCAATTTTTCCTCATCGCCCTATGCGCCCCCACCCCCCCTACCCCCCCAACCCAACACACTCACACACACACAAAATTTGTTTTTTTTCTTTTTTTCAGTCTTTCACTTTTAAGGTTAAATACAAGTGCCTAGTCGAGTCTGAGTCATTGCAGGGCCAACTCGGCAATGTCCGAGTCTTTAAACCTTGATTTGACACCCACCAACCTGCTGCCCAAAAAAAGGACTGCACGTTCAAAAGATTGGTCTTTGCATAGGATGGAAGGTGAACGAACACAGCAACCAGATACACGAAAAAAGAATAATCAAGAGGAAGACCAAAGAGACATTCAAATGGGGACTTTTTTTTTAGAATCTTGGTAGGAAATCAAATGATCAAATAAAATGTCATTTGAGTAGCCCCAAACCAAAATGATTGGAAAACTTCTTATTCCAGTTCAAAGGCGCAATTCCCATTATGTATCAGTTTCTACTTTCTAAAATGTCATTTCATTCAGGGGAGCGAGGACATAATCATTGAGGAATTACACCTCTGCCATTAAGAAAAAAGTATTCTCCCCTTCAATGTGAACAAAGGATTTTGATCAATCTCTCAGACTGAGTTTCATTAAAGTTGTATAATAGTACTCTCCCCTACAATGATCTCGAAAAAACTCATTTCTAATTATATCCTTCCTAAGTTTACCACATTCGCCTCAACATTCTCATTTTTGCTACATCCATTTTGTGAATATGTTGCTTTTTTATTGGCCAACATTCGGCTCCATAGGCCATAGCTGGTCTAACTGTTGTCCTGTAAAATTCTTCCTTCAATTTTGTTGGCATATGCTAATCACAAAACACTCTAGAAGCAAGCCTCCACTTCCACTACCCTATGTTAGACATCTTCATCAATCTCTCCATCCTTACTAATTATCTAGCCAAGGTAATGGAAAGAATCTCTTAGTGGTATCTCATGGGCTTCAATTCTAACGATATTTCAGCTCTTTGTATATGGCCACTGAAGTTGCAATTCATATATCCTGTCTTTATAGAGCTTATTTTAAAGCCCTTAGATTCTAAAGCCTCCTGCCATCTCTCAAGTTTTGCATTCACATCATCTCTTGATTCATTCACCAATACTATATCAACTACAAACAACATACACCAAGATACCTCCTCTTGAATATGAGTAGTTAATTCATCCATAATCAGTGCAAAGAGAGAAGGGGTTAGGGTTGACCCTTGATACAAACCTATGGTCATTGGAAACTCACTTGTCTCTCCACAGGCAGCTCTCATACTCGTTATTACTCCTTCATACATGTTTTAAATAATTTCAATATAACCCCTTGGAGCTGTTTTTTTTATTTAAAACCCACCAAATTAAATCTCTAGGTATCATGTTGCAAGCTTTTTCTAAATTAATGAGAACCATAAGTAGATTTTTCCTCTTCGCTCAATAATTTTCCATTAATTGTCTAAGTAAGAAGATATCTTCCATAGTTGACATCCCCGACATAAAACAAAATTTATTTTCAGATATCTTGGTTTTATCTAAGTTTTTGCTCCATTACTCTCTCCCATAGCTTCATAGTATGACTCATAAGTTTAATCCCACAATAGTTGGAGCATTTTTGTATATCTCCCTTGATCTTATATATAGGTTCTACAATACTTCTACTCCATTTATCTGGCATTTTCTTGTCATTAAGATCTTAATGAAAAGCCTAGTAAATCAACTCCCCCCAATTTCTCCTAAGTATTTCCAAGTCTCTATCGGAATATCGTCTGCGCCCGTAGCATTTCATCTCTTCATTTAGTCAATGTTTTCTTCACTTCCACCACCATCGGAAAAAAGTATGTTTTGCTAACGAAGTATCCTTTCTAGTTCTTATGTCTCCAATATAGTCTTCATTTAAATGTTTGCTAAAATATTCCGTCCACCTTTGTTTGATATCATTGTCCTTCACTAGAACCATTTTTATGATAGCTCTTAATACATTTGACATGATCCAAGTCCTACTTTTCCTTTCCTTTATTTTTGCAAGCTTAAAAATATCCTTCTCTCCTTTCCAACCTATTATATAAGTCATTATATGCTTTTAACTTTGCATCACTTGCAACTTTCTTAGCTTCTTTCTTTACCTTATACATTTCATAGTTTTCCATATTTCAAATCCTCTACCAAACTTTGTAGCGTCTGTTCTCCCAAACAGCTTCCTGAACCTCCACACTCCACCAGGTTTCTTTGTTATAGTGTATTTTTCCTTTTGACTCTCCAGGCATCTCTTTTGCAACCTCCCTAATATAGCTAGCCATTTTATTCTAGATCACCGTAGTTTCACCCTCAAAATTCCATTCTCCTTCCTCAATCAGAGCCTTTGTACTCATCCTTGGTATCTATTCAACAAATATCATAAACCATACATTGGAAACCTATTTGATACAACAGGACATATTCAGGATCAACATCTGTATAAGATAGATGAGAAAAAATAACAGTTAAAAAATGATGTAGCTAGCATTACAATATTACTTATGATACATTTATACTATTTTGTCACAACCCATTTGAAAAAGTATAGTTATGGACATCTAAACATGTAGTTTCAGTAATACACACCTGCAAAAATATCGGAGAATAGTTGTTTGATGTATGTGCATGTGATGGAGGATTAAGTGCAGACGTGCGCAATGGACCTGAAGAAGTACGCATGGGTGGCGATGAAATACTCCCACTTGACGGTTGTCGAGATAATTCCGAAGATGTGATGCTATTCCCAGATACTGTTGGCATTCCCATCCGATCTGAAAATGGATGACCAAATGAAAGCCAGTCTTTTTCCACAAGTGCCTGTCAGAGAAAACCACAAATTAAAATTCCGTGGTTAATTTCCAAGTGGGTTACATTACATAGCCAGGATGCTCTAAAACATTTAGGGAAGTATCAAGAACAAGACAAATATCATCAAGTAGCATCCTGCCATGGCAAACAAGCCTATCAAGATCTTACAATAACAAAAATCCATGTGTCAGTTCATTTCTCTTCACGACATAATCAAATGTCTCCAAGTTTCTCAGCAGCAAAAATGCATGCCCATTCTGATTCAGTATTCATAGAAATTAACCATTTATTGGCAAAGACACCTGTTCTCTCCTACCTCTGCACTATGCAGTGGAAATCAAGTGCCATTTCAAAATGCATGCTAATTCGCAAGAGAAAGCAATAACATGCAACAGGTCAATTGACTACAGGAACATGCAGCATAAGAGTCATGCATTTACTAAAAATTTAAGAGCACACACAAAAATAAAAAGATAATAATAATCATAATAATTATTATTATTATATTTTTGCAAATGAAGGTGAAAAATATCAAAGTATTCAACATGAGAATATAATAAGTGTCAACACCAATACCTGAAAACCCTTGAATGTCCGGTAGTATGGATCAAGCAGCAAACTAGCAAGTGAGACCAACTGAGTCGTTCTATCCCATCCATCACTGCACAACAATAAGTTTGAAATAGTTCAAAAATCAGGTCAGAAAGTGCATAAGATGATTCTGAAAAACGACCCATAAATGTTTGCTCCTTTTTCAAATTATCATACCTTTATGAAATAGAGTGACGATTTATTTGTAAATAAGGGAAACTGCAGGGCTTTTTTGTTGCAACTATGGAATATATAATAAAGTATATATACAATTGTGGTCACGCAACCCCAACCATATGCTCTCTCTCTCTCTCTCTCTCTCTCTCTCTCTCTCTCTCTCTCTCTCTCTCTCTCTCTCTCTCTCTCTCTCTCTCTCTCTCATTTCTTACATGAATAAAGCCTTGATCACCTTCCACCGAACCTTCCAACTTGGTATCAAGGCTTCAAGGATAGCAGTAGACAAGCATACAAAAAATGAGATGAGGGAAATGAAGGACTGAAATGAGAGGAATGAGAAGAAAAATTGAAAAGAGGTGAACTAATTTACTTTCATTCTATTAAGTAAATTTTTTTGGTGTTTGGGAAAGTAAAAGTGGAGTTATGGACTTTACTTTCCCATTTGTTGTGACCAACCAAACATGTATAAAGTAAAGAAATGGAAAGTTGGGATCAAATTCCCACAAACTTCACTTCACCTCTTGAAAAACAAACACGCCCAAAATTGTACAAAAATTGAAAGCCATCCTTACCTTCTAATGTCCTAATTTTTATATATTTACACATCTAGTTCAAGCACACACGGTAAAATGAAGTGCTTATGGAAATAGTATGGAAAATGGTGTTTGCAAACAAATGCTGTAATATATTAAATTGTAATATGTAAATTGATTGCATGTCTTCTGAATGAGAAATAAAAAGGAAAAAAAAATCCCTTAAAAGATCCAAAAGCTTGTCCCCCCGCCGCCCCAAACCCAAAAAAAAAAAAAAAAACAAAAGAGAAAGACAAACCAACCACCCCCCCCAAAAAACAAAAAACCAAAACCCACACAACACACACAAAACCCAAAAAAAAAACAAAAAAAGAAAAAGGTAAAAAAACAAAAAGAGTTCCAATGGTAAGGTAAGTTTTGGCCTTTGGGTTAACTCTAGGATTCTCTTGAAAAATCAAGTATGGGAAATTTTAGTATCGGCATCTAAAAAATTGAAGGGGTGTGTGTGCGTCTGCAACTTTTGAATGTGCCCCGCCCCCCCCCCCCCCCCCCCCCCAAACCCAAAAAAAAGGAGTTCCGATGGAAAGGTAAGTTTTGGCTTTTGGGTTAACTCTAGGATTCTCTTGAAAAATCAAGTATGGGAAATTTTAGTATTGGCATCTGCAACTTTTGATGGTGTGTGGGTGTGTGTGGGTGTCTGCCACTTTTGAAGGTGTGTGTGTGTGTTTTGCTAGGTTGGAATAGTGGTAGGGGTGTGAACCTCTAACCTTGAGGACCAGGGATAAATCCCAAGTTTCTGTTGATACTAAGATGCCTTTCCACTAAAATATCAGTGGTTGGAATATATATATATATATATATATATAGAGAAAAGTAAGCTAAATAGGCATGTAATTTGACTTTTAAAAAGTATGCTAAATAGGCATGTAATTTGATTTTTATATTTCCTCATATTTGCTTATTCAGAGTGTAGATCCCTTGTTTCAATCTCGGATCAATGGAACATGTTTCTCATTATTTTTAATGCATATAGCAGAAAAAGGTTAAGGAATAATTTTCAATTTTCTTTTTAGTAATATGAAACTAAATATGGAAATCATATTTGGAGTTTAGATCTACATCTATAAATGTAATGTTCCATTTTTTTAAGTTTTAATAAACTT
Organism: Persea americana; assembly: GCA_029852735.1. Lineage (NCBI taxonomy): Eukaryota > Viridiplantae > Streptophyta > Magnoliopsida > Laurales > Lauraceae > Persea > Persea americana. Next base: position 44,879,136 of record CM056813.1, read on the forward strand.
AGGAATTTTATGATGCCTGTATGATTTTACTTTAACTTCGATCCAACTTTGCCAGCTGAGCTCGGTATCAGCTAATCAACATGTCAACCAAACTTGAGGGTGATCTAATCCAAGTCTAAAACTGAGTTTTAGATTCAAAGTCAGATGAGTTCAATTTAGGGTAAGAAGATCCATCTGATTAATAGGTGGGTGGCCCAATAAGATGATCCACATTTGTTTTTGAATCCCTCTAGTGGGAATCACTTGGAGGCACGTCAATTATGGGAGTAATGGATATTGGAAGGGTTTCATTTGTGGAGATAGTGTGAGGTACACGAAAAAATTTTAATCCCTTAAAAAGCCAGTATCATGATCTCCAACAAAAGTAAACAGTTGAATTGACTTTAGTCATACTTCTCTTTTTTGTTCTTTTTTTTTCTGAACTTCATTTGAGGCCTTCTAAGATCAAATAATACCTTATATGACTTATATTAAGTGATCTTAAAAAGGATTGATATGTCATGGTTTTAACTAACACAAAATTTAGAAGAACCTAATATAAAATTTAGTAGAAGAATGACCACGAGTAGTGTGCTGGCTTAGGCAACTCCTCTCTACTAGAAAAGGCTCATTTCCATAAGCATAAAAAGAAGTGTGGTTTAGAAGCTAGTATATATTATATTGTTGAGAAGCACCTAGGGACTTATTTTTAATTTTCTAGTAACCATGGACTAATTTTAAATTATGGGAAAATTTGGTGAGAAGGGGCTTTTCATAAATTCTTAAAATAGTGAATCATATAAATTAAGTGTTAGGGCTGGTCATAAGTTAGGGCGGGATGACCAGTCCCCGTGGTTCTCCACAAATTCTTTCTACATCTCTGGCTTATTTTATATTTTAGGTTTTTCACTTAATTCACTTGTGGATTAGATACTTCAACTTATATGAAGGATAATATACCATTACAAAAGATAAGGCTTCATTGATGATCAACAATTTCTCAATTTAATATTTTCAATTGCTTGTGATTTTTAGATTCAATTCAATTTTTAGGTCATTGTGGTATAAGGGTTTCAATTGAACAACCATTTACAAATAAAAAAGGATTTGCTATGAGGTTTTAACATCTTATGTCAACACAGTGGCATTCAGTGATTAAAGTTGCATTTGCATGATTGGGTTTGCCTTAAAACCATCTTAACTAGGGAGGTCTCTTAAAAGTCATCATAAATGAAGTAGCTTTCATTTTATGGGTTTTATGGCTGCGTAACTCTAATAACTTCGAAGATCACATTGATAGCCTTAAAAAGAAAAAAAAAAAACATTTTACCAACTACAAGGACTTGATATGAGTTTTTAACATCTTATGTCAACACAGTGGCATTCAGTGATTAAAGTTGCATTTGCATGATTGAGTTTCCTTTAAAACCAACTTAACTAGGGAGGGTCTCTTACAAGTCATCATAAATGAAGTAACTTTCATTTTACCACATCATCCACAAGGAAAAGAAATTTTAGAAATGTAGTTAAAAGGAAGTAAAAAAAATATAGCAGGACCTAAAATAGTAGTGCTCATTCATGCTTCTTGACAAACTTGAGGGAAATAGAATCAGGGTCAAAATTTTAGAAATCATGACAGCAGAGAAAGATGGAAAATATGGTAAGTCGCTGTTAACAAGAGATCCTTAAGCTCCATTATCATGAAAAAAACAATTCATAGATCTCCCTATGTGTCTTGAATGGAGACATGTATCACTTAGATGCAAGCAGCCCAAGAATCCAAACCTGCAATGAACAAGTACTGAAGATGATTCCATAGCTACACGCGCAGCAATCCAAGCAGAACCAGCAAGGACACTCTGAACATGAATCAACCAGCCACTATCTCCAAGGGTTGAAACAGAAGCAGACATACTGCTTAAATTTCCCCCTCCCCAAGTCCAACCCCCATTTCTCTGTCATTCAAAATTTAAGCATACTATATCATTAGAAGAGACCTAAACATGAATTTGAAGTGAGATTCACTGATTCTGCACAGTCGAAAAACTGAATATGAGACACCCTACAATGTTACAATGTATCAAGGAGATCACCATAGAGAAATTACACAAATTTCCTATATAAAAGAAAACATCACAGTACATTTCTAGATGTATAAACAATGCTTTATGACTAACCGTAAGAAATGTACTTTTCAATTATCATTCTATCTATCAAGAGGGAAAGGAAATAAGAAATGGAACAGATTAAAGCCTGGGGGCATTTAGAAGTGGTGAACAAGCTTTAGGACAAATTCTTCACAAGTGAAAGGCCATTTCACCAGCTTAGCATCCTTAAAATAAAGGAAACGTGGGCTGCACATTTCTCCTTTTCCACCTCAAACGGAGAGAAGATTTTCACCAAAAAGACAAGTGAAAGCACACTGTTTACCAGTTAAAGCTTATTTTCTCTTTCTTAAGAACCTAATTTGTCCTTGGGGCTTTTCTGGTTCCCAAGTTCAAGGGAAATGTTAAATGTAACATTTTTCACTGAAAAAACTTTTTGAATAGATATTTACGAGGAAGAAAATGTTTTTTGAATAGATATTTACTAGGAAGCACATGTTCATGCTTCTGTGATGTCATTTCTTTGGAAATGATTCGCTGTTTCAGTGCATGTGTATAGGTGTATGTTGGGTTTAATGGTCCATAGAAAACCGCTGGATCCAGATGGAGTTTATAAAGATGGATTTATCATTATCCTGGAAGGTAACCGAAAGGGTTTTTATACGTAAACTCAAATCACCTCTTTTAAACATACATGATGGGTTTGTATCATTATTATTACTGAGTATATAGTAATTATCATGTGCTTCACCACTGGGTACTGCATATTTTTTGGTGATTCTCCCATTGCCTGGCACTCCAAGAAACATGTCATTTCTCGATCCTCCACCACGTCAGTATATAGTGCCATGGCTGACACTACTGCTGAGGTTATTTGGCTTCAGCAATTACTTGGAAACTTGGGCATTCACCTTTCTTTTCTGACTCCTTTTTTGCAACAATAAGTGCTATCAACATTGCCGAGAATGCAATCTTCGATAAACGCACCAAACACATTGAGATTTGACTGTCATTCACATGATATCATTATCGCCATGGGACTATTTCTCTAGCATTCATTGCTACCAATGACCATATTGTTGATTTCTTCACCAGAAGTCACATGGGTGATTTTTTTTTTCAACATTTAGTCAAAACTTGCACTGTATTAGCAGGCCCAGGGATTAGTCCCGCCAAAGGTGGGGATACCCTGAGCTATCAAAAAAAAAAAGAAAAACTTGCACTGTATTATGTTTCTACATTATCATTATTATTACTGAGTATATAGTAATTATCATGTGCTTCACCACTGGGTACTGCATATTTTTTGGTGATTCTCCCATTGCCTGGCACTCCAAGAAACATGTCATTTCTCGATCCTCCACCACGTCAGTATATAGTGCCATGGCTGACACTACTGCTGAGGTTATTTGGCTTCAGCAATTACTTGGAAACTTGGGCATTCACCTTTCTTTTCTGACTCCTTTTTTGCAACAATAAGTGCTATCAACATTGCCGAGAATGCAATCTTCGATAAACGCACCAAACACATTGAGATTTGACTGTCATTCACATGATATCATTATCGCCATGGGACTATTTCTCTAGCATTCATTGCTACCAATGACCATATTGTTGATTTCTTCACCAGAAGTCACATGGGTGATTTTTTTTTTCAACATTTAGTCAAAACTTGCACTGTATTAGCAGGCCCAGGGATTAGTCCCGCCAAAGGTGGGGATACCCTGAGCTATCAAAAAAAAAAAGAAAAACTTGCACTGTATTATGTTTCTACATTATCAGTTTGAGGGGGGAGGTGTGCAAGTGTATAGGTCTGCATTGGGTTTAATGGTCCTATGCCACTATACCCAGATGCTTGTACAAGCCCAGCGTATCCGTATTGGACCGATACAATACTTGTATTGGTACCCAATATTGCACCAATACTTCTAGGGTATAAGTTTAGCACATCCTGCTTAGCAAGTCCATTATTTCATTTAGTTCTTTAGATTTTCTTACTTCTCAACATAGAAAATGTTAGTAAGGAACAAAAACATTGATAATTTCATTAATTCAAATGTGATCTAAAAAAAAAATTAGGACACCTGTATCCGTATCCGTGTCCTATATTTCCAAAAGTGCTACGTCCTATCCCCGTATCCGTGTCCGTTCCCATATTCGTATATGGGCATCATAGGTCCTATGGGCCACTGTTTTATAAGTAGTTAAGTAGAATGTAGTCTCTAGGACTACCATACAAAGGGACAAGGCCAAAATGCCTTATATCACTCATACAATTGGAGGGGACAACCAATCACTTCATTTGCTCCTCTGTATCTTTCAAACAATAATACCTAAAACAAACAAACTAAGACAGCTCCTACAACCCAGAAAAATACTATGAAAACTCAAATACAGATTTCTCGCCTTATCTTTCCAATCTACTTATACGTAACTAAAAGATTTGGGCCATGTTATTCCAATTCAAGAACAATTCAAGCACAGGATACCTCTTCACCCACATCATACTCCATTGAATTCAGCCATGACATCACCATTTAGTTGGTTGCTTCCAGATCAGCGTGCTTAGCAACATCCATATCTAGCTCCTCAATGCTTAAATAAAGATATCTTTATTTACCACCACTGAATATTTCAACAGCCTTAGATCAATAAAGAAACCTCATCCATTGTGTTCTAGGACTCTCTTCCCATCAGCACAAAACCACTTCCAATAGCAGGGGACAACCATCTTCTATCACCTGAACCCTAGATAGCAGTTCTTCAATGAATCAAAGGGACATGGAAGGCCTTGGAGTGAAAGCAGACTTTTTTATGAGTTTTCCAGTTGAAATGTTCAAAACCCCTTCATATATCTAGCAAAACTTCTCTGGAAACCGACTGAAAGTCTCCACAAACTCAGCCAGCAAAGGAGGCGAAAAAAAAAAAATCCTACCAGCATGTTTTCTATACAGTGTCTAACTTAAGCAAGTGGGGTGTTGGTGTCAGCCATAACCGGTGCAAAACTTCAGAATGGGAGGAGAGCTAGAAAGAGGAAGGGAAGTGAGAAGAAGATTTACCCATATATGGTCTGCTCTAATACCAAATTTATCAGTTCTAATTAGAACACTAAAAAGTGGACATGATAAGGGCGCACACAATGGACATGATAAGGACACAATCACTCTATCTGGAAGGGGTAATCATCTTATTGCTATGGCTAATTGCATGTTAGCCCGTCACTCTTACTCAAACGTTTACTAAGTGAACTGTCAGGATGAAAGTAAACAAATAACACAAAAATGAGTTGCTTCCATGTAGCAAATACATGTCAACTCCAACGAATTTTCAGGTGGCTGCGTCATTTTCAAAAGCTTGCTGTGGTTAATTGAAGATGGCTAGGATCATGGAAGACACAGACACACTTAACTTTCTTCCTTTTTTCCGCCCTTATTATTGTCCTCCTCCTCTACTTTGCTCTTCTTAGTATCTTTTAACTTCTTAATAAAACATCTAATCTATCTACTCCAACTTCAACATGGGCAAGAACATTCCATGTACTCGAAACACAGATACTATAAGCACCTACCATATTATGCAGTAAATATATGCACATAACAGTGAACCATTATAGCCGTAGGAAGCCTACCTGAAAAAAGGCATAACAATATGTAACCATTGATTATAAGTATTCTTCTACTGAGGAAATTAGATTGTGCTGTGAAAGGACAACAAGCTCCATACAACATCAAAAATGAAAATTTCTTAATATAAGGAATAAGAGTAAATCAGAAAACATAATAAAAAAATTGAGAACAAAATAAGTTGGAACATTCAAGAATGATTGTTCATCAGCTCACCAAGAATGACGACTGTCCGTCTGACGAAGCCGCACCATGAGTGTCTAGGTAGTCTCGAAGTCGAGCAAGACTATCCCGCATGGCATGAATATTGTCAATCCCAAAGAAAACAACCTGAAAAGGCACGCAGAATAAACACAAACTAAAAATTAGAAACGATATTAGCTTAAAAACACTGAGATGTGCAACCGCAAACAAACCTCGGATTGGAAATAATTAGAAGATGATTCTGAACCGCCTCCCATTGCTCCATTCGCTAATGCATTCTTTCTTGGCCTTGCATCCGCAATATATAGTTTCCTAAGAAAATAACACTCTTAGTCTCACTGAAAATGTAACTCCAATAACAAGATAATATGACATACTTGAATGTGTTTTTAAGGGGGCGGGGGGGATCAGAGCCCTTAGGTTCATCCTAGCCCTGTTCCTTTTGAGTAAAGGACCGAACAGTGCAGCCAGCTTAATTTCCCTGAAACTATCTCAAAGCTATTCCAAGTGACTTTAGTGTTACCGGAATAGATTGTCTCAGTTCTCCCTTCTCAAATCCAAAGCATCTCCTGGCTCCCGTTCCACCACTTCCATATCCACAAACTATATCATAACTACACCTTTACCACTCTATCAATTACCTACACCACCTCCCTGCTTATATTATAACTTTGTTGTTGATCATATGCAACAAGGTTATATTTTGGATAACCAGTTCCTTTGTCTCAAAGATCATTATCCACATCAGCTCCCAAATAGAACTCTTGCATGTTATTATACCAATGAGATCACTCAACTCCTGTATACAAGCAGCAAGATCATCAGCCAGACCCTGATTTTCCGGTTAAGACCTATGAATATGATTGTCTCACTGGACTATACACTGATGCCGCCAACCTTTGAACCAGGCGTGCAGTATGAATAATGGATAGCTGATCCATATCCTATTGAAGAACTTTGCAGCTAGGGAGGTTTCCTTTCAAGCGAGGACACCTCTCAGGCGTAATTTCTTAAATAACACTATAAAAAAAAATATTTTATTATTTAACTTTTTAACTTGACCATTGCCAGCACCACCCAAATGAAAATCCTAGGTCCGCCATTGGTATCAGACACTGCCAGATGCAGGCGAATCCTTATACCAGCTGCTCAGTGACGTTGACAATGAAGTCACTGAAAGCAACAGCAAAGACGAGGACCGTGCTCAAATGCATATGTTTCAAAATGTCTTTGACTAGACCTATTATCCAGAACAGAAGTCTGTAGTCTTCCGAAATGCCATTTTGGCAGCAGATCTGGTCTTACAGACTTCCTCACAGCAGAAGGCGATATCCTTATCCAGAGGTTACAAAATGGACGCATTAAGAAATTCCCATATTACTACCATCTCAAAACCATCATTTGGTCTCAGTGACTCAGATTCTACAAATTAGAAAAACTACCGCTACTTCTACACTAGTGGTAATTCCAGCAAAAATTGCTTCTAATGGTAGGAGTAAATGGAAAAAATTTAATTTGTTTATTGACACCGGTTCAAATATCAACTTATGTAAAATGGAGTTCCTTACTAATTGGCGCTACTACCAATGGGTGCCACAATTTCCACCATGAATGGATCCATGTTATTTGCAAATGATATTGTGTTGGTAGACGAATCAAGAGATGGTGTGAATGCAAAACTCGAGAGATGGCGAGAGACTTTAGAATCCTAAGGCTTTAAAATAAGTCGTTCAAAGACGGAATATATGGATTGTAACTTCAATGAGCATATAGAAAGAGCTGAAACTACTATGAGACTCGAAGACCATGCGATACCACAAAGTGATTCTTTATCTTCAGTCTATAATTAGTAAGGATGGGGAGATTGATGAAGATGTCGAACATAGGATTAAAGCGGGACGGTTGAAGTAGAGACTTGCTTCTGGAGTGATTTGTGACCAACGAATGCCAACAAGATTGAAGGGAAAATTTTACAAGACAGCGATTGGACCAGCTATGACCCATGGAGCAAAATGTTGGCCAATCAAGAAGCAGCATATACACAAAATGGGTGTAGCAAACATGAGAATGTTAAGGTGGATGTGTAGTAAAACAAAAAAGGATAAAATTAGAAACGAGCGCTTTCAATAGCATTTAGGGGTAACAACAATAGGGGATAAAATTAGAGAAACCTGTTTGAAATGGTTTAGGCATGTCCAGCGTAGGCCGGTCATGGCGCCGGTAAGAAAAACTTTGTTCATGAAGGTTGATAGCCCACCAAGGGGAAGGGGTAGGACAAAGAGGACGTGGATGGAGGTAGTAAAAATAGATATGAAGAAGTGTCACTTTTCCAAGGATTTAGCTCAAGATAGATCGGAATAGAGTCAGAATTCGTGTAGCCGACCCCAACATAGTTCGGACAAGGCTGTAATGATGATGATGAATGGAATTCGATCCATAAATAATTTTGGATTGAATATTCCACTCAAAATAGGAGATCAAACTATTCTTCTTGATTTTGTTCAGGTTGATGACAGTGGTTATGATGCTGGTATTGGTTCTGTTGCTCTTGATCAGCTAGGACCATATACGGTTGCTAAGGATTTAATTGTTTTCCCTTGTAATAACAAGAGAAAAATTGTCCCCCAGCTATCAAGCATTTTTCAATCTCAAGCAAAAACAATGCAAAAGAAGCAATCCTTTGAAAAGAATCCCAGCATTACTCGGATACTGCATGAACAATTATTACTAGATTAGCAAGCTGAGAAGCATCGCATAATCCATCAGCTCAATGCGTTCTCCGAAAAAGCTCAAACTCATCTTTGTGTGATCCAGCAGCTCAGAGAGTTGCTTGAACACTGTTGTGTTGACCACCCTTTGGACATTTCCACTCCCACTGCTCATATCCCAACCCCGCAAAATATTCCTATACAAGGAAAACCATACCGCAATAAGCCAGAAGATGAAGCAGAACTGCGCTCCCAAGTTCAAGAACAACTAGAGAAAGGCTTAATCAGATCCTCGCAGTCAAATTGCACATGTACAGCTTTTTTTGTTCAGTCATAGTGAACAAAAGCAAGGAAAAGCTCAGATGGTCATCGACTATAACCCGTTAAACAATGTAATGGTGGATATAAAATGGCCACTTCCAGCTAAAGGAAGTCTGATCCGGCAAATCGCGCAGAAAAAAGTGTTTCCAAGTTTGGTTGTAAATCCGGGATATCATCAACTCAAGCTTGCCAAAGAAGACATTCACAAGACAGCCTTCATCACTCCTGATAGCCTTTTTGAATGGCTAGTGATGCCATTTTCCCTAAAAAAATGCTCCTGCTCAATTCCAGCGACGAATGGATGAAATGTTTAAACCATCAAGTGATTTTATTGCTAATTACATTGATGATTTTCTTGTGTTTTCTGATACCGTGAAGGACCATAGTGAGCATCTTTGGCAATTCTATCAACTTGTCCGGCAACATGGCATCGGTCTCTCTTCAAGAAAGGATAAATTTCAAGTCACTAAGACTGAAATTGAACTCCTCGGTGTTCAGCTCAAGAACAGAAATATCCATATGCAACCCCATGTGCTAAAAAAGATGGCGCAGTTTCCTTATCAACCGGCTGATAAACTACAATGCCAGAAGTTCCTTGGTTGCATCAACTATGTGAGAGACTACATTCCAAAGATATCTCAAAAGACTAAAGCTATTCGGAAAGTCATGGTAGGCACACCATTTAAATGGACAGCAGAGGCCACAACAGCAGTACAGGAGCTTGAGCAAGAAGCCAAAAGCCTCCCTCCACTGGAGCATATTTTTTTCTGGCCCCTTTGTTCTCTCCACAGATGCCTCTGAAAACACCTGGGCAACCGTCTTGCTAAAAAGGACCAAAACCAAGAAAAATTGTGTCGATGTATGAGTGGCCGATTCAAGAAAAATGAATTGAATTATTGGCCAGCTGAAAAGAAAATTCTTGCAGCTATATATGGAACAGAAAAATTATATCCATATTCGGTAGCTGAGGAATTTATTTTGAGGACAGATTACACTACTCTGCAGCATTTACGAAAAGAAAGTTGGTATATCTCCTAAACTGCAGCAATATGCGTGGTGGCAACATCGCCTTTCTACAAAAAAGAATGAGTCAGAATCAATGAAAATCCGGAGCTCCATTGCAACAGCAGGCAAAAGTAGAATTGCTTCAAGAAGAACCAATTGGCAAACCACCAGAAGAGTTGCCTATAAAGAAGCAAAAGAAAGAAGATTTGCATGATGAAGATATTAAAGCTTGAGAGGCACATTATGACAAATCTTTGAAGAAGCCTACATATCTAGTTGCCCATTCACATTCCCCACTTTCTATCTCAACTGCAAAAAGAATGAGTCAGAATCAATGAACATCTGAAGCTCCATTGCAACAACAGATGAAAGTAGAATTGCTTCAAGAAGACCAATGGGCAAACCACCAGAAGAGTTGCCCAAGGATAAAAATAGCAATTGTGATGGCGTAGCGGCCAGTCACCAGTGGCCAAAACGCTACATAGCAGGTGATACGTAGCGGTTGCGACGATACTTAGGGAAGTAGCGGTGTGAATTTTTTAAGTGCTAAATTTTCATTGACTATTTTGTAGCAACCAATCTTGTGTTCTTTTTTTAGTGATTTGTAACCATATAAGGATAGAGACAACCATAGGAAATGCTATTGTGGAGAAGCAATAGGAAAAACAGTGTTATAATTTAAAAAGGCTTGGCTCTAGTAGGTTTTAGACCGTATTGCCGCTATTTTCAAAATAACATAGCAGCCTCGCCGATAACACGGCCGCTTTGAACCATGGAGTTGCCTATAAAAGAAGCAAAAGAAAGAAGAGTTGAATGATGAAGATATCAAATCAAAGAGGGCCACACTCTGACAAATCTTTGAAGAGGCATACAGATCTAGTAGCGCATTCAATTGAAGAATGTTCACCACTTTCTATCTCAATCAGCCATTAGATGAGGCACAAGACCTAGTGAGAGCCAAGAGTTATCTCTCCATCAGTGACAGAGATCATCAGAATCACTATTATATCCTTCTTCAGAAATAGATCGTTCATTTATAAGAGAGAAAATGAGCCCTGAATGTCACAGAAGTCTGTATAAAACAAATTTCTACCAAAAGGGTGTATAAAAATTTCACAATTACTTAGATTCATGCATTAGCACCAGTATTCCATTAAGAAGTAGAGCACACGTATAAGTTCAAAAAGAACATGGAAATGATAAATGGGCTATAATAGTATAAGTAGAACAGTAATCCAACCTATAAATAACAGTTTAAAACCCTTTGAATCATTAAGGCTTCATAGACAAGAAAGATGTTGGATTTTTCTGCCTAACGCTTTGCATCAATTAACATGACAAGGAACACTGGATGATGAGGTGGGAGTTAAGCAAACTATCTATAAAGTATGACCAAGGAAAAACGTTTTTCATCAGCAAGGATTGGATACCTCCGGTGTGCAGAGAAGCCAGCAGTTTGAGTGCAAAGTGCAGCAACAAGCTTTTCATCGGCATTGCTGGAAAAAAAATCACCAAAAGATCCCAACCAGTATAAGAGATAGTTTTTATAGAAAGAAGGATACATGGGAAAGGGCCTAAAGCTATCCAATTCTATTTTCGCACAACCATTCATAAGCCTTCAAAGTACTTCAATTTGTGATTGATAAATACCAGACAAGGGAATGACTTACCTCCTCGTGTTCATCATGAGACCAACTAAAGGCTGTGATGAACGTGCAAGAACAGCTCCAGTAACTACAACACAAAATATGTTTATTAGAAACAGTGAGATCAGTCTCTAAAGCTTATAATTCTATCTCTTCTGATATGTTTCTGAAGATTTCCTCTTCTTTCAATTTCTTCTTTTTAATTTTTGTATGGTTGTTTTATAATATTCTCAACTTATGCATTCTTAAACTAAGGTCATATAATACTCTTCAGGAAAGAGAAAACAAACATAAAAACAAACCTGGATGACACCACGAAATTACTGGCAAACGACACCTCGCGCGGAAGGTAGAAGCCTGTAGTACTTCTTCATCACTAGTATCAATAAACATTTTGCACAAACAGTTAACACTGTCATAGTATTTTTAACAATATGAACAATGATAAAAAAATAAAATAAAATAAAATAAAAAGGTTATATCTATTCACGAAATCAAAATGAAGAACCAAGAAAAAACTATACCTGATAGATTTAGGAACAATCAAGGAGAAGGGATAAGTAGGACACATTGTATAGTTGGAATTTACGCCACTTATTCTCCACCACTTGTTAGAAATAGAATATGACCCATCTTCTATTGTACTACTTGAAACATTACGGAAGCCTTTCCCAAGAAGTCGATAATACTCATTCAGTAACCGCACCTTTGGGCTGCTATTGTTGAACTTGGAAGGCCCACATGTAAATGCATAAAGATCCCATAAACGTGTCGGCCTTGTGCACCTCCACAATGCATCAAACACAGCACGCCTCTGTAATAGACACAAATAACAATTAGGAAACTCTACTGGTTAAGAGCATAAAGAATACATAATGCTATTTTAAAAAATAGAACAAAACTGTCCAAAAGGACAGGGTTCAACAAAAACAGGTGCCCTAGACATTTTCCACCAGACCAAACCATTCTATTAGCCAAAAATTAGCAACACATACATGAAAAGCCAACCAGACCAGTATGAACTGCATTGACTGTTATGAATATATCTATTTTAAAACAAATTATTTTACAAAAAAAAGTCAAAACAAACAGATCTAGGAAGTTTTAACGTGCTGTAAATGGACCAAGAATGGGCCTAATTTCTAGGAGCCTCAGATAGTAATTGACCTTTATAATCAATGATGAAAATAGCGGTAGCAGGCTGAAATGCTACATAGCAGTGTAGCAGTGTGATTTGAGAAAATCTGAAAAAAAATTGAAAAAAAAAAATCCAGAAAATCTAGAATATTGCAAAATGATAGAATGTGTTTTTCTTGCAAAAGTAACTAAGATAAGGGGGTGTAGTGGTCCCCTCGTTGCATGAGGTCCTATCGATTTGTATTTATAGAAAATAATAGTAATGATCATTCTTTTCATATGTATTCATGTGGTTTTTTTTTTTTTTTTTTTTTCTGAAATGGTAACTTGTATTGATATAAGAAAGGAGCTGTACAAAAGAGCTTTACAATATAAAAGAGTTATACTGAGAAGCCGCCAGGCAGAAACCCCAAAAAACATCCACCTCCCTAAAAAGCGGGGGCGGGGGGGGCGGCGGCTGGACAAAGAGAGGGAAAGAGAGATCCAAATCAGATTGAAGTGACTTCCCTCCAATTGAACATAATTGCGTCAATAGATAAGCCCCAAAAATCTGGAATATATGAGACCCCACGAGGCAATGCAGAATTTTATTCTAAGGATTAAGTCTTCTCAAGAGGAACCTATCCCTTCAAAACACCTTCTATTTCCCTCTTTCCAAATCATCCAAATGCAAGCCAAAAAAGAGAGGCGCCAAAATATCTTCCCTTTGGAGGTAGTAATCGAGTTAGCCCACTGATGGAACAGGTCAGGTAAGGACTGCGGCATGACTCAACTACAATTGAACTCCTCCAAGATCGCTAACCAAAGGGCTTTCAACTGCTCGCAATGGAGCAAAAGATGATCAACCGATTCCTCGCCCGCCAAGCAAAGGGGGCAAGCATTGACAAGGAGAATGTGTCTGCGGCGAAGATTATCCATTGTTAAAAAAAATTTCCGAAAAGCAAGCCAAGTAAAAGTAATGACTCTTGGAGAGGCCTTGAGCTTCCATAAGGAAGATCAACTTCGAGGAGCCGCTGAGGTGATCGATAAGGCGGAGAAGAAAGAAGAGACCGAAAAAGAGCCATCACGAGAAGGGATCCAGAACCTACTATCTTACCCTTCTCTAGAGCCATCTATACCATTAAGCACCTCGAAAAGATTGAAGAGATTAGCTTCTTCTGCCTCAGAAAGATTCCCTCTAAAAATAGGCCACCACAATTGAATATTAGTGCTTGTGTCGAGATAATCTCTAATCTTAGCGTTTCAATTTCTAGCATATATGTAGAGATCAAGGAACTGAAGCGCTAAAGTGGTCTCACCAGCCCAAACATCATGCCAGAAGGAGATTTTCTCTCCATTGCCAATGCGGTAGCAAATGGATTGGGTAAAAGAATCTTTAGAACTGTATATCCCTTTCAAGAATTTTGAGCACCTTCGCTGAGGAGGAAAGATTTCCCAGCCATTTCTCCTCACTTTATATTTCGCTACGAGGATGCTTTTCCAAAGACTTTCTGAATCTTCTCCAAGTCTCCAAAGCCATTTACCCAGCAAAGCCTGATTCATAATCCTTAGGGGTCTTATGCCAAGACCTCTAAAGTCTTTAGGGGAGCATACTGTTTTCCAATTCACCAGGTGGAATTTTTTTGAATCCTCGCGGCCTTGCCAAAGGAAGTCTCTTTGAAGCTTCTCAATGCGGTCAATGATTGCAACGGGGCACTTTCAGATGGACATGTAGTAGATAGGAAGGTTGGCAAGTGCAGATTTGATCAACGTAATTCTTCCTCCCAAGGATAAATACTTTGCTTTCCAAGAAGATAACTTTTTCTCAATCCTCTCAAGCACTGGATTCCATACAGATTTAGGTACTCTGTCCGGGCACAGGGGAAGACCAAGGTAGGTGGATGGGAAGGAGTCAACTCTGCACCCCAAAATGGTAGCATAGTAATGGAGGGAGATGTCTTCAATTGATACTCCGAGGATGGAGCTTTTTGAGAAGTTTATCCTAAGACCCGAGACAACTTCAATACATCTGAGAATAGAAACCAAATTTTTCATTTGGTCCTCATCAGCATCGCAGAAAAGGAGGGTATCATCTGCATATTGGAGGTGAGAGACAGAAGGAGCATTCTGAGAAGGCTTGAATCCATGGATCAAATTGCAGGCTTCTGCTTTGGAAAGCATCCTACTGAGGGCTTCTCCAATAATGACGAATAGAAACGCAGACAAGGGGTCCCCTTGTCGTAAGGCCCTCTCTGCTGGAAAAAAAACCTTTCGGGTAGCCATTTATTAGAATGGTCCTCCATTTTGATCGAAAGCCCATCCTACGCATGAAGTAAAGGAGGAAGTCCCAATCCACCATAACAAAGGCCTTTTCCAAGTCAAGTTTGCAAATGATGCCGGGAAGTTTGTCCTCGTATCTAGAGTGGATGCATTCATTGGCAACAAGAACCCCATCTAAGATCTATCTACCTTGAACAAAGGCTCCTTGAGAGAGGGAGATGATGGAAGGAAGGATCTTTTGGACTCTAGAAACAAGCACTTTAGCCAAGATTTTGCAGATGCTGCCTAAGAGACTTATTGGCCTAAAGTCCTTAATACTATCAGCCCCTGTCTTCTTCGGGATAAGGGCGATGAAAGAGGCACCGATCGATTTGGAAAGCCTGCCAACTTAGAAACTAATGAAAGGCTTACAAAAAAAAAAAAAAAAAAACTATGTCATGAAGAAATACCATCAAAATAAACAATGTACTGAACTTGAAGTCAAGACTCAAGACATAAGACTTAAGAGTTAGGACTTAGGAGCTCAAAAGTTTCAATTCAGTGAGATCCTATGTGTTTTGGTGTTCTTTTAAGCATATAGAAGGGTAGAAGAGTTGCATAAAAATGTTGTTTGGAGAGAAAAAGGAACGAAAGAAGCATATTTCAAAAAAATTGGAAAGTAGCGATCAATCACACTCCGTAGCAGTCCGTAGCGGACTATAGCAGCCCCGTAGCGGAAGAGAGCGGTGCTAAATTCAATTTATCATAGCGATCTTGACCTCTATGGCCGCTATTTTGATCCATGTTTATAATTGATTAAGTGTTAAAATGGAATCGAGTCTGATTGATTTAGGTCATTTCACTGCTATTGGCCGGTTTAACCATTTTATGAGCATTAAAAACCTCACCTAATATATATATATATTATTTTATTTTTATTTGAATGGCTCCCCTAATATTTAGTTTAGTCCAAAATATGTAAAGATGGCAAATTTAGGTGGTATCAACCATAGCCTAGTCTTTTATTTTCCTTCCTCTCAAAGCAATCATATTGCTTTCCTCCCCCTTGTCCTGTATAATATTCCTTTTGTTCTATACGCTCTTTCTTTCTTTTTTCGTTTTTTTAATTGGTAATGTAACTTAAATCCACAGCCTCAAGGTCATAATAGTGAGCGCCTCTCTCCGTCTCCTCCCTAATGCAACCACACCCAAAATACAAATTGAAAAGGAAGAGAGCAGCCTCATGTAGGAAATACCAGCTAGAGGGCAAGATTTGAATGTTCTTAGCAAAATCTCCCAAGATCTACCTTTACAAAGACCAACCGCACAAACAATCCCAAATAGAAATCATATAGAATCGGTGCTAACCACAAGTAGAACCCAGAAAATCATGGAGAAATCCTCCCTAAGGTCACATACCCAACTGTTGTGCATGCAAAAGGCTCATTCCAAGCTCCAAGAGTTGCGCCAAATTTAAAATTGAGAAAAAGAAAATGTCCAGAATGAACAATTGCTTGTAGCTCTATAAACGATAATAAGAAGTTCATCACCCTAAAATGAATCTATGCTATAGATCTAGCACTAATTTGCATATAGATGTTTTAATCTCAGCCATCCATAAGCAAAAGCAAATTTATTATAACACTCTGTAATTAACGTGACTTCTTAAAAGAACTAAAGAAATTGACTGAACCAGGCCGATGCCCAGGCCCGTATGGCTGGACTTGTAGACCAGTGGGTCTCATCAGATTGCATGCATTGGGTTGTGCACTGCTACTTTTTGAATGTGCAGTCCATTCTTAGGCCATAATGTGTAGGACCTGCATCCAAGGTGGCTGGTCATGTGCCATTATAAATGGATCTGCTACCAATTGGTACGGTCAAATCTCTCCAAATAACGGTGCTCTGGTCTTCCACGTAATCTTCCAGGTCTGAATCATCTTGGATTGCATCACAGAGTCTAACCAAAGGCAGCCCCTCATTAAGTCAAACCACCACAAAATCAGAGGGAAGTCATGTGGTAACTGACATGAAAACCTTGAACTGGTTGGTCCACACGCAACAGAAACCATAGGGTGAACAGATCCCAGACCTTCTAAAAGTTATGTATTAGAGAGAACCAGTAAAGCAAGGAACGGGGTTATTCTTACAGCGTCCATATGTTTTGCAACAAAGTTCAGCCCCAAACACAATCTGTGCTGTAGAACAGTCATTAATTTATGGCCAGATGTTTTGATATAAGTCTTACAGTGTGCTTAATGAAAGTAACTCATAATTAAGGTAACCCCGAAAAAAATAAACGAAACATCCACTACTATTCAGGATTTCTTGAACAACCACCCATGCGGCTTCCACACCCCATGAGGCCCAGTGCCACTACATGCGGGGGGATCAGTACCACAAAATGAGGGGAAGCAAATCAAATCGCTGATTCCCTGGCGAAGTATGGGGTGGATTTATTTACACTCGTTTGCTTGCAAGATTCCGGAAGCACCATCACCAAAGGAGGTATAATTTAGCTGTACGACAAAGTTTTTTTATTCTGATACAGAGTATCTCTGACACTAAGCTCTGGATACAGTATCTTTACACAGTATTTCCTGTTTTGGTTGTAATAGTTTTGCATTGAACTGCCGTGAATTGCGTAAGTTGGGAGGCTACAAAGCAATCATTGAAGGTGACACATTTTCAGCAATTCAATGGCGCTCCAGAAAATCTCCTTTCCCATGGAGATTGGCAGATATGGTAGAGGAGGTGCAAGATATTTCCACTCAATTAGGAGTTTCTTTAATCACATCCCGCATAAAGCTAGTGATATGGCGGGTGGTCTAGCAAGGGAAGGAGTTCTTTGGTTAGAAATTTCTTTTATGGTTGGATATTTTGTCTCTCGCTTCTTTTCTTTAGCCAGTTTCCTTCTTCGTTTGTTCTTTTCTTTAATAAAATTTACCATTATAAAAAAAATAGTTTTGCATTTAACAAAATTTAAGTTTCCAATTTAAAAAAAAAGATGGTATGAAGTATGGACCACTGGATTTCCACTGGACCCATTATGGGTTGTTCTTGTTCTTCCCTTTTCCACAATCAAACCAGTCCAAATAAGCTTCAGCAAGGGTTGTTACTTGATGCACCTACATATGGTCTTCATCATTTTCCTTATGAAACAAGAAAGTTTGGTGCAACAGTTTCAATAGCACTTCTGCAATTCATAAAAATAAGCAACTGGCAGACTTTCTGAAGAATTTCTGACTTGAGATAAGCATTGAGCGGGAAAATATAAGATTCAAAGCCCTCTGTGTCGGCAGATTCAAAAGCCATTGATAGACTTCTCTCTGGAAAGTGTTCTGTTTTCCTTTTTATATTCTACCTTCTCTTCTTTTCAATCACCATTTTTTCCCCTTCAGATTCAAGCTTATTATGGAGCTCACAAGCCTCTCTCCCGAGTTGCAACAGAAAAGAACCATTGAAGCAGGGTAAATGGAAGGAATGGAATGCTCTGTAGTTTTTGTTTAAGGCTTCACTCATTGACTACAAGGCACATGACATCATGTTTCCCCAAGAATAGTATAAATGTCTCCTTTTCTTCATGGTAAATGAAAGCTTCCATTATTTTGATCTAAGCTTGTTACATATGCATTTTATTCATTTTAAGAAACTCATAACAAAACCTGGTGTTCCAAAATACTGCTGATAGTTGTGAAAATGGATACAACGCTAATGCACATACTCGATACTCATGAGATAATTGTAGGATCCATTTTAACTTTGTAGTATAGGTTTGTTATTTAAACCAAAATGTTTGTAGAGGGTTCATTGTAGGATTCCAAGATGAACTCAAAAACCTCACACTACATTTGCCACCTCTAGAATAAAAACAAAAATGTCAAGGAATCCCAATCCTCAGCCAAACATACATGAATGGAAATTTGCATATTCTCATACTGGAATCATGTTGGCATTATAAAATACAAATGCCGGTACCCAATGCCAGTACAATACCCACTGGATATTTGCAGAATATGCTCTAAGTTTCTTTGGTACTAGGTCCATTTTATTTAAAATGCAATGACTCTGTTATATTATGATCTTAAAACATATATATATGAGATGTTTGAGGCTTATAAGGGCACACAGAAAGAGGATCAAACAAAAATCGATCCATTGACAATCCATAAGACTGACCTGCTTAGTTTTAGGGCGGAACCCAAACACAATTATTCGCATGTCTTTACCTGCATAAAAAATATATATAAAGCATATAATGCATACTAAACAAGTCAACTAAGTGGGAAAGAAAAAAAGCATGTCTTGAAAATCTACAAGACAAACTAAAAGCCACGAAGGAAGAAGTCCAACACAAAAACTAAATTACAGAGCTTGAAAGTTCTAAATCAAAGTAACACAACATGATTCATAAACAAAGAGCTATGAGAAACTCCATCTTAAACCAAGCGATCCTCCTCAGAATTTGCACTTCTTTTATTATAAATAGAATAGAGAACATGACATTATAGGGTATTAAGCTTTAATGTTTATGTTTTGTGATGATGATAAAGTATCATATTTTTTGTTCCTTTTTAATTTTAGTAGTTTTTTTCTCAGCTGTTGTTGAACAGTAGTCTTATTAAGTATTAGAACTTCTTTATGATAATGATGATAGTGCCTGTTTATCTCTGGATTTCGGTCATTATCCAGCAAACCCAGGCAGGCTCAAAATCCAACCTCCAGGTTGGAACCAAACACAGACTCAGGCCTTCCAAATACAGCTTTTTATGAGCCCAAACCAAGACCTTAGTGGTCCAACTGAGTGGCAATCCTAGAAGACACAGATATTACCCATAAGAATGGAACTTTGGGTATACAATATAAACAGACTGCCTAGTTCAGAGTTCAGAGTATCCAGGTAAAATGGGTGCAAAACAGAGGCGTGTGCAATTCACAGAAGGAAGGAGTAGGTGAGCAAGATGGTTTTGACCTGTCACCATTTCACTATATCCAAAAACACCCTTTGTACACAAAAGATGATTAAGCAATTCTAGACAGCTTTTGCAAAAAGAACAGCAGATTAGTAGATGACGCACATCCTTTGCATGTTGAAGACATAAAAGAGAAGAAACTAATAATAATTACTTTATGGTTTCAAAAATGGACAATTTCAAAATTTTATACAACACTACAGACCATGAAAATGCCAAGATCTAGGTTGGCTTTGATCTTACATAGGGATAGTTCCTAGGTGCATCTGCAGATATGAAAATATCCTCTTCATCTTCTAAATCACCCATCATGATTCTAGCTCTAGAAAGCTTGGCAGTTAATGTGCAGATTTGCATACTAAATTCATCCTCACATATTCCATCCTTCTTTTCCCTAGAAATCCTCAATTTCAACTACAAGTGCAAGGCACATTCCAAGAGCCCTAAAAGTCTGACATCACAAGAATGCAAGGGAATTCCAACCATTTTCACCCACACAGGCTCCATGCATCACCCGAACAACTCTATCAACCAGAATAAAAATGTGTTTCCGCCATTAACAATTATTTAGATCTCCTCCATATTGGGTTCCACACTCCAACTGAGTAGAGCTTTGAGTTGCCAAACCCACACTTGCAATCCAATTTTTTGTTGAATCCATAGCATAACGCCTTCCATAGAGACATCAACAGGAGCCACATGACCTAAAGGTGCCAAGGAATTCGTTCTCCATCTCACCAAATAAATTTTAACCCATTTCTACCATGTTCATATCCACTTTGGATTCAACCCAAGCCTTGTATCACGACAACACCCCCAGGTACCGCAGAACGCCCACTACCTTTATTTGGTCTACCTTTCAAACATCCGTCACATGGTAGGGTTCCCTTCTCGTCTTTCTTGTACCTGCAAAACTCAGTTGCATAGTATATGTACACCACCATCACAATGACGCACCACACCTTCAACTTAACCTGTAGCCCATGTTTCTCCACTAGGATCCTCCTCATCTCCCCATCTGATCCTCCCATTAATCAATCATCTACTAGCCTTATTTACATCCATTCCATTCTATATCAAACAAAAGCAAACCCATGATTCGTTCCAAATGCCATACTCACCAACAGGAAGACATCAAGGACGGGACGAATCTGATGGGGAGCGGGATGGGTGGAGATGGAGGATCTAAAGGTGGAGGGTATCGGTCAGGCTTTCTCTTGAAAATTGGCCTCACGCTAAACTCCCCATCGTGGGTGAGGAAGAAGAGAGGACTCGGGAAACCCCGAAATCACTAAGAAAGTTTTCATTAATCAATAACTTAACTGAATAGCTAAGATGTCTTTACATCACTTAAATAGGAGAAAACATAAACTTAAAACTAATCTAGACCATCCAAACACATTGATGGCAATGATTAAAACATCTAATATAAAAACAACTTAAATATATATATAAAAACTCTAAAAATGATAAAATATGTAGGCTGGGCCCAAGATGATTAGTCGACCCACGGGGGACCATGGATCTTTCCCGCATCAATTCTCCCCTTCTTGGAGAGAACTCAACTTCGATTTCTATAGAATCCACCAAAATCGAAATTCCAACATATGAACTACTGATTTGCCGGTTGATTTATGTCATTGTGCATGGAATTGAAGTGTCATACGGACAACTCAAAGTAAACTTGATGCGTAGCCTCTTTTGATGATTGAATTTTGTTGGGATACACAATCGATCCTCTAGGAACTACAAGTGTGGAATTGGTTGGATCTGAATACAATCTTCAAATTCCCATTGTTGATCCCTAAATATAAAAGTCAATGTCTTCAACGAATGAATCTTCTCGTGGACTCACTCTAACAATTGGCTTGTCATCTGATGACCTATCTATCTTTTTTGGTGGTAATACTACACTTAGATCCATCAGTTGTCCAGTTGGCAGGTTAACCATTTCCAACTCTTCAATGCTCGTCTTCCTCTTTTGCTTCACCTATTGCTTGCATCTGTTGATCAACACTGCCCAAAGAAGGCAATTCAGAATTATTCATCAATTCGGAAGTCTCACTTGCATCAGAAGTTCCTCATACTGTTTCTTCGAAAGTTGTGGCGACTTTCCCTTTCTGGATCTTGTACCTCAATAGCAGTTTTAACATTCTCCACAGTTGGCTGCACAAAATAGGTCTGTTGTTTGCAGAGATCTTCCGTCTTGCAACTTAGCTTTTTGAAG
Source organism: Persea americana (assembly GCA_029852735.1). Lineage (NCBI taxonomy): Eukaryota > Viridiplantae > Streptophyta > Magnoliopsida > Laurales > Lauraceae > Persea > Persea americana. The sequence continues at coordinate 44,901,302 of CM056813.1, forward strand.
GCAGCAACGTTTTATCAAGCTCTCAACATGAATTGCTTCCCAAAATCTTCATACATAGTTTGGTTCTTGCACATTATTCCATGTATTTGGCCTCAACTCTCTCCTAAAGATAGTGACATAATGTTCATCATCCTCATCTAATGCACATCATACTTTTAACAGAAAATTCATTAGTTGATTCATCAACTGTCAAGTCTCCTTGTTTCAAATTGAGAAATTGCACAAAGTAGACTTCATTATTAAAATGCCATTGTCCATATTTAATTGAAAAGTGATATTTTTTAAGTTCATCATCCAATTTAGAGAGTTGCAGTGCAAGCTCTTGCAATTCCATACTTGATGGAAAGAGATGTCAAATTTAAATTTCTTTAAAAAAAATAACTCTAACCAGATGCGTAAATCCCACTGATTGGAGTTCGCAGGTGAAGACGGGCCGTCGATCGGACTTCAAGTGGCCAAGAAATCATTATTTGAAGATCAATGACTGAAATTATAATTGATAGTGGGCCCTTGATTGGTCAAATCTGCACTTTAGCCGAGATCCGTTGATGTGTTGACTGTGCTAAACTTATGTAGATCGTGGCTGCATGAACAACGCCCTTTTTATTTCATTGTTGTTGTTGTTGTTGTTGTTGTTGGGTCTGAAGACTCTGAACTGACCTGTACTTGACCCAATCACGGGTCCCAAAAAATTTGGATCCAGCATGTGCCGTGAGAGGCAACGTGCAAGGGTGGTCTTGTCCTTGTTGCTTCTGTAAATGAGTCCACCTGACCCAAGATTGACCTGGCCCTAACCCAAACTGAAAATCAAGCCCACTATTTTTTGTTTCTTTTTCTATTACTCAAATTCAGTCCTGTTTTGAACCGGATCCAAACGCAAGCCCAGATGAAGGTTCATCACATGTCAAATGGGAAACACCTGCCTTTCTCAGACGTCGTGCAGAGAATAGAAAGGGGCTGAAGAAAACCCTTCTGGGGTTCGTCAACGAAGGAGGCTACCTGGATGAAGTCTAGACAGAGATTTTGATACCAGAGGCAATATTGAGTGACGTCTGCGCTGGCAATGGTGAGGTCCTAGCAGCACTCTGCTACTATGGCGAGGCGCGGCCAGGCGGGGAGCTGGTGGTGTTGTTGGCTCGACTAGACAGTTACAATGGCAATGAAGACGACACCCGCGAGGTACTGAAGCCAAGGACACCTTCTACTCTTGGTCTCTCTCCCTCTGTCTTCACTTTCTTTCTCTTCTCACCCCTTTGTTTCCGCAGGTTGGGATTGCAAGGAAGGCAAATGAGTTGGGTTATGGCTTCGGTTTAGTTCAAATCTTGTGAGGCGATGTGAAGGGTTTGATTCAAGGGTTCCTTTAGGGCTTGAATGGTGCAGGGGCGTTCAGCTTTATGGGGTTTAGGGATGGATTAGGATTCGGCAAAGATTGTGTGGACCCCAGGTTTCCAATGGATTTGGGAATTTGAGGATTAAGGTTCTGTGATGTTGGCATGAGTTGGAGTAAGGTGTTGAGGTTTCGGGTAGCAAGTTTTATGGTTAAAGAGGCTTGATGGTGGTGGATATGATTGGGATTTTGGGTGTATGGTGGTGCAGCACATGGATTTGTGGTGTTAGAAATATCGATTGCATATTGAGTGGGATGGGTTTCAACTGTGGGGTTAAAGATTCAAGACTTGGGATGGGATTGATTCTGCAATTAGGTTAGGGTTTTAGAGAGTTGCTCCATTCAGATCTGAGGATTTGGGATCTGACAATCAACTAGTGGTGGAGGCCTGCCGCTTCAGAATGATGCTGACGACACCGATGTTGATGACGGTGGACCGACGTAGGTGCTGGCAAGGAGGATGGATTGCCGAATATCAAATCTGAGTGGATTGATCTTCGTGTCTGATATCAATTTTTAATACAGAGTGGGGTACCAGCTGCAGGGCAGGTGAAGATGGAGGGTGGAAGGTGTAGGTCAGGCTTTCACGTGAAAATTAGCCTCACGCCAAACTCCACATTGCAGGTGAGGAAAAAGAGAGAACTCGGGAAACCCCAAAATCACTAAGAAAATTGTCATTAATCATTAACTCAACTAAGTAGCCAAGAAGGCTTTACATCACTTAAATAGGAAAAAACATAAACTTAAAACTAATATGGACCATTCAAACACATTGATGGTCAGGATTAAAACATCTAATATAAAAACAACTTAAAATATAAATAAAAACTCTAAATATGATAGAATATGTAGGTCAGCCCCAATATGATAGGTCAAGATGGATGGGCCGGGCCTATTGGTTGGTCAACCCATGGGGAACCATGGATCTATCCTGGATCACAATCTCACGGAAATATGATTGGAGATCAAATTTCAGCAACATGGGTGTACGTTTGCTGACAAACAATGAATAACAATCTCTCACCAAGCCCGCCTCTCAGATATATCTTATAATCGTGTTGACGAAGTTTATCCTCCATCTTTAGACAATAGTGCCCCTCAAACACCAAAGCAAATGGAAAAGTCTCTCTCGAGTGGCAATGTTAGACTTTAATCAAGCTTACATGCCTAAACTATAATACATATTTAATGATACATGCAAGCAAAACCTAAGATCTAGTGCAGATGCACAGTGAACTTGGATAAATGTGTAACCAAGTGAAGATGAGCATTATGGAAAACGTGTGGGAATTTTAATTCTTATATGTCCAATAAATGAGAAATGAAAAGATAGATAATCTTATTGATTATGAAATCCAACTTGGCTTTAACTATTGTACGGAGTTCAGAAGTCCTCCATTCTTACCCAACGTATCATACTCACACTAAGAAGTCGAGAAGGGCCTTGTTTGAACTTAAGAAGTCAAATTTTGATGTTGGGGAGTTGGCCAAGTGTTGAAGAGTACTTGGTTACCTCCTCGATGGACATGTTTGAATCAAGAATCGTGTAGTCCAAAGTTCATGGAATTGTTCAGCAAGACCTAATGTTGTTGAAAAATCCTTCCTCTTCCATGTCTCTCCCTTCCTACTTTTCTTTTTTTGAAATGGTCTCTCCCTTTGTACTTTTCCCCTAGTTATCCAAAGCTATCAGCTATTTTGTTGATACAAAAAAGTACCTCTTGCAAACTACTGTTGAGATCGAACATCATCAGGTGGGTGCGTATGTGTGTAGACGAATTCTCTCTCCTAAGTGGCCATTTGAAAAGCGGCATTTTTGCCCTCTTCTACTTTTCCAATTAAGTAATGCCGAGTAATAATAGCCTTTTAATCCATAAGTTGCAAAATAAATGTGTTCCACATCCAAAGCAGTCTGCCATGCCACACTTTCCTCCCAAGTCCTAAATGCATCTTCCGTCTTCTTTCCAACCCCGCCTTTCTTTCTTCTTCTTTCTTCCTTGTAAACATTCTTCTTTGTTTCAGGAAGCCAAACAAATCCATTCTCTCTCTTTCTTACAAGCATTATTCTTGATTGTTTATGCTTCATGAAATGGGCATCGTTTCTTCACTGTTTATACTTCATAGTGGGTGTGGCCTGAAACAGTGGTCATTGTTCCTTTGACATCTCATTCTCTAAAATTCGTTCACAACTATGGATAACTATAAACAATGAAGAAGGGAAGCATTGTAGAGGAAGAAGAGAAGCTTTGTTGATAGTGCTGGGCAAGCTTTGTTGATGGTGCTGGGCTTGATGTGAGACCTGTTGAATGTCAGTAGCCACTACGAGCTGTTGAACATGCAAACCATCTTAGGCTGAACATGAGACGTTTGAGTGCTAAGCAGAGGGCATCAATGGTCTGCCCATACAAAGGCTGTGAACATGCAGACCATCTGAAGCAAAACTTTGCTTTTGTTTTTTTTTTTTTTTAGAATTGAAAGTTCTCTCTCTCTCTCTCTCTCTCTCTCTCTCTCTCACACACACACACACACACACGTCGAAGCTCTTTTTATCATTGATTAATGACAAACTTGGAAAAGGTTCCTTAAGAATGCCATCTTTTAGCATTTACATGGATGTTCTGGTGCTCCAATGGAATAAGAATGTGGTGCCTAAACTGCATCTTTATGTTCTTCCAACACAACTGGTGTGGCTGCATTTTTTTCTCTCTGGTGTCTGTCGAATAACATGAAATCTACTTGGAATGACGATAAGAGATTTTTGTACGAGCAAGCACCTCTAGCAGTGACACAATGGAGTGGGCTTATGAAAATCTAAATAGTTTTGCTTGATAAAGATATGGCTTATGAAAGAAAGAAAATACAAAATTTTAAAAATCAAAGGGGAAAAACACTCGAGCCCACGATCAAGAGGTTGAATCCTTTGTTGACTATTTTGGGATCTGGAATTTTGGAGCCATTCTCTCAGCTTCAGTTTTCAGTAATGGAAGGCATATGTTGAGAGAGAGAGAGAGAGAGAGAGAGTGGGAAGAGGGGGATTTGAGAACGAGGACAGAAAGAGGGGAGGGAGTTTGAGAGAGAAGTAGAGAAGAAGGGCTGGGTTTCCAGAGAGGAAAAAAGAAGAGGATGGCTGTTGAGTTAGAGAGACGTGAGAAATGAGGGGGGTAGAGAGAGAGAGAGAGAGAGAAGGGGGGCTATTGAGTTAGAGAGACCGTGAGAAATGAGGGACGTAGAGAGAGAGAGAGAGAGAAGGGGGCCGTTAAGGTGGGTGAGGTAGAGTGGATTTCTATTGAATGAGAAACAGGCGCGGTTTGGAGAGAGTAAACATAAAAGAAAGGGAAAAGACAGGAAAGAGAGAGGACTTGGGTGGAGAGAAAAGCAAGAAAAATTATAGCAGCGACAGAGGATCCGGACTCTTAGGGGGAAGTGCAGCTCAACTCCACCTCAGCTGAAATTATCACAGTTTCATTCACTCAATGCATGGCGTATTTTGTTTTAAAAAACACTCGAGAGCTGTGTAGCGTCCCTCATATAATATAACACATATCAGGCCCCCTCTCATGCGCTCACATATGGAAACACTTGTGGGGCTTACCTGGGGATGGGATCGAGGGGGATCAAAAGATCCCCTCTCTCTCTCAAAAAAAAAAAAAAAAACACGAGTGCATAGCGAATCCAACAATCCAATCCATTCAGATGAATGCCAAGGGAGAGGGAGGGGGTGGGTGTCTTTGTTTTATGGTACACTTGAGCTGATGAGTACATGAGCTTAGGAGAAGAATACATATATACGGACATATATCTCAGTTATACTAAACTCTCACAACCCAATTATTTTCATACGCACTCCTTTTTTGTAATATATGTACATTTTAATATAAACCACTGTAATTATATACAATACAATGTTTTAGCCATCGACATATTGCAGTAGTAATTGACACTAAGAAGTCCATCTTGCAGATCATCTACGAGATTTGACATGATAGCAGCAAGTATCTTATATGTCACTTCTGCCACACAACTCTAATAGACTGGCTAGTTTCATCTTAGCCTTCAACGTTTCATAGTATATACCTTTTATTAAAATATATTACAAATGATTTAATTAATAATATAATAATTCAATATGTTGTAGTTTTTATTCGAAATCTATTTAGTTTTTCACAAGCATGTATCATCTCTAACAATCATAACACTATGACCATAAAAAATAAAAATAAAAAAAGAAAGGGAAAAAGTTCAAATATGGCCTTAAGCTTTTGCCTTATTTCAAAAAGGACACAAGTTTCAAAAAAATTCAAATTAATCCCTAAGTTTTTCGGCAAGTTTTCAATTAAGGGCATATGTCCATTTAAAGCTATTTTTCGGCAACCTCTTCCCTCAGTTTGTTTAAACTACCCAAATTACAATTCATTGAAATAAAACTATCCCTCACTCCCTATATATTTTTCTCCTTTTCTCCACTGGCGTCCTCACGTGATCGATGACAACCAGCGTCCTCACTAAAATAATATATTATTTCCAAATCAGACGAAACTTCTCATTTTGGAGGCCTGACCGAAATGGGGTCCAAAACGATATTGACAACAATGGTCAAGCTCCATACATAACACTATGGTCACACACGTAGATATATATATATTCATTCTTTTACTGATGTCATGCTCCATAATCATAACACTATGGTCATAAAAAAATAACAATAAGATGATAATATAGATATAGAGCTACTAAGATGAGAAAGCAGAGTATGCATCATTGACTCTACACAAATAGAAGATGAAACTGGGTTTGTAGTAACAAGCACAAGTTTTGCACACCATTAAAAAAAATGTTTTGCACAAGTAGAAAGCAATACAGATGAAACAAGTAGAATATAATTCCTTGAAAAGCATACCGATAATATGGAGATGTCGGCGTGATGGAGTCTTATCAAGCAGACGCGGATGTGGCATTTGCTTTATAACCTAAATATGAGTAACGTACCAAACCAAGAAAGGTTATAGGTAATAAATCAAGAGAAATGATCTTTATGCTACCATCAGTATGGTGCCGACAGCAGCTAACCACATTATGTAAACATGGGCCCCCCCTTTGCTTGATCAAAGTCACACATATCACACACCACCCTTTATATAAAACTTGGGCTGGACTCCAACCTAAGGGACCTATTCAGGCTCAATCTAGGCCCAACAAGTAATAAAGAGTCTAAGTCCTTGTCCAAGTCCAGGTCCAACACAGATCCCAGATCCTAAAGGGGCCCTGCCCGCCTGCTACAAGCCCAAGTCCAAATAAAGCCCAAGCCCAGCAAAGACCCATTAGTATTAAAATAAAAAAAAATAAAAAACTCTATCTGTACCATTGAAACAAACTTAAAAAATGCATAGTATATTTTGTAAATGAGCATACATACACATTTACATATAGATTAAAAAACTAATATCATTAAAGTACAATAGCACTGGAGCAAGGACGAGTCAATAAGGGGTCCAGACCCTAAATACGGGTGTTGGCCATGTTGCATAGTTTGAATCCTCATACCGGACCAAGCTAGGGCGGATTCAAGCTGAACCAAGATGGGCCCCATGACTGCCATATCAACACCATAGGAACATTTCATTTGTTGAAAATCTAACTATATATTTAAGACATGAGACACCCAGCAGCGCATATCACTCTTAAGAGTCTGGTTAAAACAAGCTGTGAGTCATTGCTAAACATAAGGAGGCCAGTGATAAGAGTGAGATGAGTCAAATAAATGCAGGCAGATCCCATTCACGTTATATCAAGTAAGCTGTATAAACAGCATATTAATGGTGGTATGGGATTGTCTCTATAATCAATAGAACAGAATGGAAACATATGTATGTATTTTATCTTATTTTATTTCTTTTTGGTACCCCAGCCATGGGGATTGCGGGACCCAAGGTAGCCCACAACTGTGGGAAGAGTGGCATACCCAGGGATTGATCCCTGGGTAGCCAGGTGACAACCGGGTTTGCCAACCAACAAACCAACCCCATGTTTTCCCACATTTGTGTGCTTCTTTCCAACAGAGCAACCACATGTATGTTAGTGCAGCTATAACACATCTGCATATTGAATTAAATCCTAGTATTGATCATGTAGAAAATGGAAAGAAAGGGAAAAGATGAATAGGATCATTGTTCTCAAAATCAAAATCGTATAGCAAATCATTCAGAGGGGTTGAATTGAATTGTGAATCATATCGCAACACTGCTTTTGCAGTCATCATCATAGTCAACTTTGAAAAGTGACATGCAGCAGCAACAATGATGATAAGCAGCATAGCATGCGACGATAGAAGCAGCTACAACATGCAGCAGCACTCACAGGTATGCTCTCTCCCTCAAGTACTTGGCACGGGTTTAAGGCAGAGAACTGAGAAAGTGTTTTTTTTTTTTTTTTTTTTTTTTTTTTTTTTTTTTTTTTTAAATGGTAACTTGGTTTGAATGGGAACTGAGAAAGTCAACTGGGCTGAAATTCTGTGGGGTTTTGAAAGTTTGGATTTTAGCACATTTTAGGGTTAGATAATGGTACAAATTAGGCTTGGCCTTTGGGAGGTTCCCTTGGCTGGATGTTAACAGAACTGAGACAGGGACTTCGACCAGATAGGTAGAGGAAGCAGGGTTAGGGTACAACTTTGGAGTTGTCTCTAAACAGTTTATGCTGTTTGAATAGGACAGATTGGGATATGTTATCGTTGTCTTTTAGAAAGGTCCTACAATTCATAAGGGGTCCATCAATGTAGGTTTTGATCAGGGTTTTGGTGACTGAGTTGGATAGAAAGTTTTGAGACGGGGACTTCGACCAGAAGGGTAGAGGAAGCAGGGTTAGGGTACAACTTTTGAGTTGTCTCTAAACAGTTTGTTCTGTTCAAATAGGACAGGCTGGGATATGCTATAGCTGTCTTTTAGAAATGTCTTAGAATTGAGAAGGTGTACATCAACATATGTTTTGATCAGGGTTTTTGGTGACAGTTGTATAGAAAGTTAGACGGTTTGTCAGATTGGTTGTGGGCATTGAAATTGACAAACGGTAGCTAGAATTATGCATGGTTTTAATGATTTTAGATGGAGAACATCGATATATATATATAGAGAGAGAGAGAGATTGAATAACAACAGTTGATAAGCTCACTGATTGCCTACTCTGGTACCGGAATGCAGGCTAAGCATCCTAATTAGCATTTCAGGATTCTCCGTGATAAAGCCTAGCAGTAAGCACCTAGGGGCTCTAAATGGAGTCATCACAAAGGGAGGATCTGAGCTCCTAACGTGCCAACAGTGTAAAGGAGAACCATGTCGCCTGGATTAACTTGTTTAACAGTTTCCCAAATGAACTTAACCGCAACAAAACACAGCTTGTGGTGCCAGAGGCCCAGAGTTACAAGAAACAATAAGGTGATAAAGAAAGAACAACAATCCTCAACCCATCCAGAAATAAGTAGTGAAAGTAGCCATATAAACCAGGAAAATATGGCTAACATTCAGCTCTAACATAATCTCTCTGAGCAAGCTCAGGGTACAGAGTAACTAGCTTAAAAACCCATAGATCCCAAAAAAAAAAAAAAAAGGGAACATGAAGACTTCACGAGTTTTCAGTTGGCAGAGAGAATTATTTCAGTTTATAAGGAAATAGCAGAACAACATATATATATAATTACATCGGTACAATATGTAGGAATGACCCACCAGACTCTAGTCATGGTTCAGGCCCATAAAGGCCTCTTTGTGATGTCATTGGTTATGTCCTTCCTGTTGGTTCAGGCCCATAAAGGCCCAGGCCCTATTTGTAACTTCTGTATATATTAGGTTCATCCCCAAAGGGGATCTTTTGAATGAGAATCAGATTTCATCGAGTATTATGGTATCAGAGCCTTCACCTGTTTTGTTTCTTCAACCATGAGGCTTAGGGTTTCACCCCCTTCGCGCGACTGAGATTTTCATTCTCATCTTCGTCTCGTTTGTTCCGGTCTTCATCATCAAGAAGCCCCATTTGAATAGGGCTTCAGTTCATCTATTTGCCTACGCATTGGGAGTCTCAGGTTCGTCTTGTCGCCTGATGTTGGAGCTCAACTTCACCTCTTGGTTGACCATCATCTCCTGTTAAGATTCTTCATATTCGATTTTATCAAGCCCAAGGAGTCTAGGTTCTTCAGTTTCATCATCTCTCCGTGGGCTCCAAGTGGAACATACCAGAGTTGTTTTTATCTATCTTGGTCGTGTGGCTGCATCTCCCATTGTTGGTTGTTGCCTTCAGTTATCTTCGGCATCAGCACTCTGTTTTGGTGTCATCTCTGCAATATACATCCAGACTCTCAATTTGAGGGGCATTGTTGAGCCTTGCATGTGGTTTTCTCTTCTCTGCTGCTTCATTTATTCATATGCCACAAGGATAGCTCAGGAAGACAGAAAGGTTAGCCTTCATCCAGTCTTTTCTTAGATAGAAATAGTCACTTGGAGAATTTTTCTTTTTTGGTGATGGAAAAATCAGAGGTAATCCAAACTAAACTGACTGGGGCTAAGAACTATGCTGGCTGGTCATTTCAACTCAGAAATTTTGTCCAAGGACAAGGTCTGACGGAATTTCTGGATGGTTCATCAACTGAACCAACTGAGAACAAGGATAAGGCCAAATGGATTCAAAGTAACTCCAAGGTGGTCAACTGGATTCTGAATTCCATTGATCCTTCAATTATCCTATCCCTACAGTCATATTCCACTGCCTATGACATGTGGTCTCATTTGAAGAAGATCTATCATCAAACTAATAAAGCCCGCAAGTACTACATTGACACCGAACTAGCTAAGTACTGTCAAGGGGACAAAATGGTTCAAGAATATTGCAATGGATTTCTCATCCTATGGCAAGAGAAAGATTCCATGGTCTTAGATACGATGTCTATTGCCATGCGCCCTGAAGCAATCAAACTTCAGGAAGAGTCCCATATTAGCCAATTCTTGATGAATTTGAGGCCTGAATTTGAGTCTGTGAGAGCAGCCCTGATGAATAGAGAACATGCTCCAGACTTAGATACATGTGTCCAAGAGGTACTTCGAGAGGAACTTCGGCTTCAATCCCAACATTCCATGGTGGAAGAACATAGAGTTTTTAGTACCCCATTATCTGAAGAAAATGCACTTCTCTCTATACAAAGGGAAAACCCATCCAATGCTATGAGTGCAAAGAGGTTGGCCATTTTGCAAGATATTGTAAGAAGAAAAACTTTTGCAATTACTGTCAAAGGACTGGTCATGTTATTTCTGAGTGAACTAGATGGCCACAGAAAAGAAATGATGGTTTACAGCACCGTCCAAACCCAACTGCTCTATAGGTTCAGACCCAAGCTCCTGTGGTTAAAGCCTCCTCTTCACAAGCTATTCTCATGACTCCAGAGCAAATCAGAGAACTAGTCAATACCTCGACAGCATCTGCTTTTACTTCAATGGGTATCAATGGTCAGTCTCATTCCATTTCTCCTTCTTCATGGTATATTGACTCAGGGGCTTCCAATCATATGACATCTGTGGAAGCTAATCTTAGTGTACCCCATCCTTATATTGGAACTGAACAAATTATGGTTGCAAATGGTCATAATTTGTCCATTTCTGGAATTGGCTCCATTAACATTACCACACATCAACATCAACTTCTTACCTTGTCAAATGTTTATTTCGTTCCAAACTTATCTACTAATTTGCTCTCTGTTGGTCAATTGGTCGATAATGGATACTCAGTGCATTTTACATCTTCTGGTTGTGTCATACAGGACCGGCACAATGGGAACGTGATCGGGACGGGGAGTAAACGTGGGCGGAATTTTTTGCTGGATGTTGACTTAGGATCATCCTTTTTGGCCTCATTTTCTAGGATTTTGAATACGAAGTGGACTATTTGGCATCGGCACCTTGGTCATTTACATAATGATAGACTTGTGTTTTTGTTTAAACATGGATTATAGGATTCCTCTATTGATAATAGATTACTTAGTACTTTTTTGCATTCTAAATGTTCTTCATGTTGTCTAAGTAAAAGCCATGTTTTACCTTTTCCTGTTAGTTATTCTCGGGCTACGGCTCCTTTTCATATTATGCATTCTGATGTTTGGGGAATTGCCCCGAAATCGAGTAGATTGGGATATAAATACTGTCACATTTATTGATGATCACACACGGTTCACCTAGATTTATTTCCTTAGATTTAAATCTGAAGTCCTTTCTGCTTTTAAAACATTTTACAATTTTGTGGAAACTCAATTTAACAACAAAATTAAGGTTTTTCGTTCTGATTCGAGGGGAGAGTACCTATCAGGAGACTTTTCTTCCTTTTTGTCTACTAAAGGAATTCTTCACCAAAAATATTGTCCTTACACACCTCAATAGAACAGCATAGCAGAAAGGAAACATAGGCATATTTTAGAAACCACCCGAGCTTTATTATTTGAAACACATGTTCCCTCCATTTTTTGGTGTGAAGCTATTCATACTGCTGTTCATTTAATTAATAGACTTCCTACCCCGGTGCTAAAACAAATCTCCCCATTTGAAGCCCTCTATTGCTATCCGCCATCTTACACTCATTTACGTACATTTGGTTGTCTATGCTTTGTTCATCTCCCTTCGTTGGAAAAACATAAACATTCTTATCAAGCTGCTAAGTGTGTCTTTGTAGGGTATAGTGATGAACACAAGGGTTTTTTATGCTATGATCGTGTCGTACGTCGATCCCGCATTTCTCGGAATGTTGTCTTTGTTGAACATGTTCCATTTTATTCTTTGCAACATGATTCAAAAATTTTGGATGTTTCCTATCTTCTGTTCTCAAGTTCATCATCTCCTTCTGTTTCTAACAAACCTTTGCAAGTCTATAGTCGATGCCAGCCGCCCACTCCTGCCTCTACTCCTGCTTCCGTTCCCTTACCTTTGCGCGATCCAAGTATCATTCTTTCACCGCCTCCACAAACTCCATCTTTACGCCGTTCCAATCGTACATCTAAGCCACCTAATTGGTATGGTTTTTCTACTCTTTCAACTTCTGTCGATTATGTGGTTGTTCCCTCCTCTTATAACCAGGCCCAAGAGATCCATTGTTGGCAAGATGCAATGACCGAGGAAATCCTTGCTCTCGAATCAAATCAAGCTTGGGAACTAGTTCCCTAACCTCCTGATGCCCTTTTCATTGGCAGTAAGTGGGTGTACTCCATCAAAGTGAAATCTGATGGGACCTTGGATAGATATAAGGCTCGCCTTGTTGCACAAGGATTCAAACAAGAGAACGGGATTTATTATGAAGAAACTTTTGCTCCAGTTGCCAAGATGACAAAAGTTCGGACTTTACTTACAGTGGCAACTATTCGCAATTGGCAGCTTTGGCAGTTGGGCATTAAGAATGCCTTTTTGCATGGCGATCTTCAAGAGACTGTTTACATGAAGCCACCTCCAGGGTATGCTTGTCCTTCATCTCATGTTTGTCGCCTCTGAAAGTCTCTATATGGTCTTAAGCAAGCACCTCGTGCGTGGTTTGATAAATTTCAAGGAGCGATTCTTAAAGTTGGCTTTTATCAGAGTCCCAATGATCACTCTCTTTGTGAGACGCACTGCCCAAGGTTGTACCTTGTTGCTTCTTTATGTAGATGATATGATTATTAGTGGCAATGATGTGACTGGTATTATCGCTCTTGAATCATATCTCATGCGTCATTTCAAGATGAAGGACCTTGGCCATTTAACATATTTTCTTGGATTGGTGATTTCCCGCATTCATAATGGTACTCACATTCACCAAATGAAATATGCAGAAGACTTGCTCTCTTTGTCTCATTTGACTGATTCCAAAATCTCTGAGACACCTATGGAGCTCAACTCTAAACTTCGCAAAGAAGAAGGCAATCCTCTTCCAGATCCTACCATGTACAGAAGACTTGTTGGGAGTCTCATATATCTTACCATGACATGTCCCGACATCTCTCATGCAGTCCATATTGCTAGCCAGTTTTGTAAGCAATCCTTACAAACCTCATCTCACTGCTGTCCATCAGATACTACGATATATTCGTGGAACCCTTGATCGAGGTCTCTTTTATTCCTCCACCTCTCCCTTGGCTCTACATGCTTATGCAAATACAGACTGGGCTGGATGTCTAGACACTAGACGATCAACAACCGGCTGCTGTCTGTTCTTAGGCTCCTCTCTCATTTCGTGGAAGTGGAAAAAGCAAGCTACAGTCTCTAAATCTTCTGCTGAAGCTAAATACAGATCCATGTCCTTTGCTACCAGTGAGATTCTTTGGCTTCGACAACTCCTTAGAGAACTTGGTGTCCCTATTCTTGGTGCAACTCCTCTTAATGTTGACAATACGAGCGCCATACAGATTGCCAATAATCCAGTCTTTCATGAGAGAACCAAGCACATTGAAGTTGATTGTCTCTTTATTCGTCAACACGTTCTTTCGGGTTGTCTTCATCTTCCACATGTCAGTTCTCATCATCAATTGGCTGAACTCTTCACAAAAGCTATGCCACGATCGCGTCATGATTATCTTGTTACCAAATTGATGCTTTCTTCAAAACAGCGTCAATTTGAGGGGGAGTGTAGGAATGACCCACCAGACTCTAGTCATGGTTCAGGCCCATAAAGGCCTCTTTGTAATGTCATTGGTTAAGTCCTTCCTGTTGGTTCAGGCTCATAAAGGCCCAGGCCCTATTTGTAACTTCTGTATATATTAGGTTCATCCCCAAAGGGGATCTTTTGAATGAGAATCAGATTTCATCGAGTATTACAATATTTGTTTCAAGCTATGTTAATATAAGAAACCATTCAAAAGACTCAATGAAGAAAGCTGAACAGGTATATATTCCAGAAGTGCTAGCATATTTTTATTTTTATTTTTTTGAATCGTAAGTGCTAGCATATATTCAATGATTAAATTTGGACTGATCAACAGGAAGACAGATAATATAACATATCCAGAAGCACTTACTGGTTTGCTGAACTTTTCAATTGTTGCCAAGGGGATTGTACCAAGTGCAATGATTTTCATAGTTCCTTCACTCTACAAAAGAAAAGAGAAATGGTCTTTAGGTACATGACACATCAACACCAGATTCAAGAGGATGGTTGACTACAACTTCCATTTTTTCCAGAAAGATGAAAGGCTAGACATGGTTGAAGAATAAAGGGCATCAATTTTTCCCACAAACACATTGATTCATTATCATAGGCAGGAGGATGATGAACCATTTTGCTATAAAAAAAATTTACCATCCACATTTTAAATATGGGGTGCTCTGACCAACCAAAGTCAAGGTAGTTCAAACTTTTCTCTTTCCTACAAAAATGTCAAATGGAGACAGACATCCTCTGAATTATATGCATGTAAACATCTCAATGTCCAAGCATGCATATGAGGTTTTGTCAAGCAAAAACAGTCAAACATGTGCAGCACAAGCTCAATGTAACAATTACTGATACCAATCAAATATGTATGTATATGTGTGTATACACACACACATACATACACATAGTGATTGCTGATTTTAATAATTGCAAATGCGATCACCAATCCACGGGTAGCTCAGTGGCGGGCGTCTCCCTCTCCACAGTAACAACCAGGGATCGACCTCTGGTTGTGTTATGGTGAGGGACTTGGGTAGCATGCGTGGGTATGTCTGTACTAGACCCCCAAAAAAATGCAAACGCAAATGAGGAGAAACAACTATATCTGAAGACTAATTAAAGAAAGAGGAATAATGGAGGACTAAAGGAAATAAGGAGGAAGCGGAAAAAATTCTCCACTCTAGACAATGCAAATGCAACAAGGAGAAAAATTCTCTATACTCCAGAAAGTGTAGGAAAGATCAAATCTCAACTTCTCTAACATTCAACCCCAATCTTATAAAGGAAAGATCTTGAAAAAGATGAAGGGAATGTTGTGGGATAAATTGGGTTTTTCTGCAAAGTCAGGGACTATTTTGTAAATATGGAAAATATTGGGGAGTTATTGTAAATACAGAAATGATATAAACATAACAGTATGCTGGTCACCCAACCATAATGCGATGACCAGCAAGGTTTCTCATCTTTTCTGCTTCCCATTCCCTAATTTTCTCTGTTTTCTTTATTTTTCCCGCAATTTCTGTCTTTTCTAGTTTATCCTAGAAATCTGTAATTAATTAAAATTTCAGATTTCAAGTTGGTATCAGAGCTCTCTGATCAGTGTGGGACACCTTCCAAATCACAAGGAAAAAGATTTGAGTGATCTTTCAAGTTTTAAAGTTTTCTCGGGTCAACAAAAGTCATCCTGTTGATGGCAGAAAAGGAGACAAAAGGAGGTCAAATCTTTTTTTATTTGGGATAGTTCTGATTGTGGGATAATCACTTTTTTTATTAATTTGTAAGTAGTTCTGATCGTGAGATAAGTCCCTTATTTTTTGGATGTTTGTGTGGACATCCTAAATTGGCATTTCAGGTAACTGGGTGAGTGCTCATCCATATCGGTGGTGTTAGAGCGGTCATGTTGTTTTAAAACAGGGGGAGAGATTTCATCGTTGGCTAGTGTAAACCTAAACCATAATGCCCAACTATTTATGAATCTCTAATGAGATTTCAGAACTTTGTCAAAAGCTACAGGTACTTGAGTTGTTTCATGACCCACTGCCAGTGTTCCCACACATACAGGATTATTATCTGCTCCATATAGGAATTCTGTGGTACACAAGACACTAAGTTCTCCCCAGCTCTACTTGGGTAATGATTCAGGGGCAACGAGTCACATGACAAGTAAGGTCTTACAGGCCTTCTGTTCATACCAGAATTTCTGTTACTGATGGGAACCATATCCAGATTATGAGAGAAGGATCAATTAATGTCACTCATGACTTTATCATTTTTGCCTGTGATATGTGTAACGCAGTCTGCATATTAGCTGGCTTCAGTTCATTCATTAACCAGATCTCATAGTTGCATTATAATATTTTATCCACCATATTGCATTATTCAAGATTTGAAGAAAGCACAAACAACCATTCAAAAAAAAAAAAAGCACAGACAGAGGTTGTGAGTGCAATGGCCTCAATTATATTGATGCAACACTGTTGTCTAAGTCAGCCTTCCAACCATCAGCTACTATAGAATATCATAAAATAACAAAGGTGTTTAGGGCGCGTGCCTATTCAAATCCTGAAGAACCTTTATCAAGTTCACAATATCAGGAGTGGTATAAAGGAGGTTGATTGTGAGGTTTGTCAAGTGTCAACTATCAAAGAAATATAGGAACTCTTATTTGGTAAGTGTTGGTGAAAATCCTTTTTCCCTTTGGTACACACTAATGTTTGGCATGCTCCCTTGACTTTGAACATTGGCAGTTGATATTTGGTTTCCTTTATGATTCAACAGGGCGCATTAATTCTACTTAACGAAGTGTCGTGATGAGTTCATAAAATGGCCATCAAACAAAAAAAAAAAAAAAAATCAAGCGCAAAAGTTCGAGTTCTACAGTAATGGACAACAATATATTTCCAAGGAACTATACTCATATTTAAGCAGCAAAAAGGATAGTCTCAAACCCCATGAGAGTAAACGTACATGCAAAATGGAAAACAGGCATTTACTGGAAGCTACAATGGCTCTCTTGTCACAGATGAATGTTTCAAAGATATTTTGGTCAGATGTTGTTCTTACTGCAGCATTTCTAATCAACCAACTGCCTACTCATGTTTTGAAAGGAAAATCACCATCACAAGTATTCTGTCCTTCAGCTCCATTGCTTTTCATCCCGTGAAAAGCATTAGGTAGTGTATGCTTTTTTCACATTCCAAAACATCAGAGGGACAAATTGGATGCAAAAGCAATTAACTGCATGTTTGTTGGTAATCTAACTACATTTAAAGGATGCAAATATTATTTATTTGCCACAAAGAATGGGAAACAATATGTTAGTATGGATGTATCATTTTTTCAGAACATTCCTTTCTATTCATTAGAATATAAGGAGATGATAGAGGCAAGTAGTCAGCGGGAGCTAACTCCATTACTGCAAAATGTGCATCCACTCTCTAATTGATGCATCAGCTAAAGGTCCTAAAAAGGAATGAAGCCCAATTTCGACCTTCATAGCTTGTAAGTTATAACACTTAAACTCATATAAAGCTCTTCAAAACATTTAATGGCCTACTCTTTAATTACAGAATGTCCCTCCAAAAAGTCATTCCCATCACGTATCAAGTGTAAGAACAAGATTAGATTACTGCCCCCATGCTTCTAATGCGAAATAATCAAAGAGCATTTGTTAATTGTAATGAGGATATCAAGGACTGTCTGAGAGAAAGAAAAAGAACTTAATACAAGAAAATTTTTGTCCCTTAGTGTGGACTGAAAAACTCAAGAACACATCAACTGGCAGAAGCAGGCACTTTAACTCGTGAAAACACAAGACACCAGAGGCAATAAAGCAATACCATCAAATGGCATATGCAAGATCGAAAAATCACAGGATAGCATGGTAGATACAAAAGCCGCCAGAAAAACTGAGGATCTTTCCAACTGAAACTGAAATTTTCTTTAGGTGTTCCCCAAAAGTTTTGCAAGAATACAAGTGGAACTATGAATGGTCAATCAAGGAAGCTTTGAAAAACATACATGGTAGAATCAGGTTTGGGAGTTGGGACTCGAGATCAAATATCTGACAAACAGAAATGACTTACAAACACATGCATTTCTTTAACTGCCATGATCTAATTTATTTTTAGGCACCTTGCTACTCAGGTACCTTTAGCCACTCATTTTATCACTCTTGTTCCTAAACATCAACATAAGAGGTTCATAAAGTTGATGTCCCTCTCACTTCTGATGGAGGTAGCAAAACTTTCAGCAAAGATTTAGTGCCCAT
This sequence comes from Persea americana, assembly GCA_029852735.1. NCBI lineage: Eukaryota > Viridiplantae > Streptophyta > Magnoliopsida > Laurales > Lauraceae > Persea > Persea americana. The sequence continues at coordinate 44,919,595 of CM056813.1, forward strand.
GACAATCAATCCCCAGAATCAAGGTCAGAATAAGTCTCTTTCATTTTTTTTTTTCCATACTTGTTTATAACAGTTTCCATGAATAGTTGGATAACCAATCTCAAAGCAAACATAAGAGATTTTTACGGTTCTAAGTGCGACAGGGCCCCACTTGGCCAAGTAGCATTAGACAACCTATTTGACACAAGGGAAACAAAGTTGCACACTTGCGCCCCAACTCTTGAGTCTTAAAACATTGCCTCACACTAGTGAAGGTGTTTTCCTAACCAGTTTGAAAGCATACTGGTGGAGAAATCGAAGTTTTTGGTAGCTTTTTGGGTGTTTGTTCTCCCTTCTTTTAAGGGATACTCCTTAGATCAAATTGTGTATCATTGGAAAGAGGTGACCTTTTCTATGACAGGGCTGCTGTTAAGGTTTTTTTGTTTGTCCTGTCTTGTTTTCTTCTGCTTTCAGTACTTTTCTCTTGTAATATTTTCTCCTTTTAATGAAAGTAACCATTCAAAAAAAAAAAAAAAAAGTGTTTTCCTAACCGGTTATGTAATTAGCATACCAAAAAAAAAAAAAAAAAAAAATCTCTCTGTGTGTGGTGGGTGTTAAGGGTTCGTTTTGTTGATGATTAGACTACTGCAAAGAAACAAGATATGGAACGTAACCAGTGACAAAGTCATTCAACATGGATGAGCGAAAGTCTTCTATGTAGACACCATGGGTTCTTGTCCCATTTACTGTCGCTATAGTCCTTTCTATTTCTAGGAATCATAAATGTACAGAAATCTTATATAATTTAATATGAACTAACAACAACCTCCAATCACATTCTAGCCAAAACATGGTAAAAAAATCATTTTTAAGTTGCTATAATTTTACTAAGACATGCATCAACCATCTAAAGGGAACAAATAAGATGAGGAATTAGTTGCGTACAACTCTTTAAATTTTTACTAAAAATCATTATGGCATTTTAAAAAAAGAAAGAAAAAAGTTTTATCGAAATCAAAACATCTAAAGCTTACCACAAGAAGAAGGCGGAAATTTGTAACTAACAAGGTACCCGGTTCATCAGTATTTACAAGAACAACACCATAAACCTGAAAACAATTGTAGAAGATTAGGATTAACAAGAATGATTAGTCGACAAACAAAGAAAGGCTAATAACAATAAGCATGTTTGTTGATTCAATTAAGTTGTTAATATAAACTGTCAATTAAAATGCATTAAAACATCACAGAAGAGAAAAGTAGTTTCCTCCCACATTAAAAATGAAGTTTCATACTAGATGGTTTTGATTTCATGTTCTTTAACAATTAAAATGCATTACAAGCTCCACAGAAAGGAAAAGTAGTTTTCCCCACATGAAAATAATGTTCTAAACTACGCAGGTCAGGTTCACGTCACTAAAAAGTGCAAATAGAACAAAAAAACATTTACAAGTAAAAAGGTAAATATGCCAAGCAACATCAATCACAGCATAAAGACCGAGGCTAAACCAAGGACGAAAATAGCAGCGCCCGTCGCCAAAACGCTACGTAGCGGCGTAGCAATGCGTTTTGAAAAAATCGTCAAAAAATTCTGAAAAAATTCCAAAAAATCAAAATATTAGAAAATGTGGTTTTTTTTTTTTTTGTGCAAAAGTAACTAAAATAAGGGGGCGTAGCAGTCCCCAAATTGTATAAGGTCCTATATCGCTATATGAATATAAAATAATAATAATGATCATTTTTTTTACATGTATTCATGTTGCTTAGTTATACTAACTTAGAAACTAATGAAAGGCTCATAAAAAAAATTCTATTAAAAATCAAATTTGATTGGAGCCTTATTTCCTATTAAAATGAAAAGGGCTCATTTTCTATTAAAGTGTACTTTGGTCAAGGCCTTATTTCAGTATTTCCTATTAGAGTGAAATTTGGCTAAAACCTATTTCCAATTAATGTGAAACTTGGCTTGAGCCCATTTATAGTTAGTGTCAAAGTTTGCTATGGCCCAATTTTCAATTAGAGTGAAATTTGATTGGGTTATATTTCTAATTAGAGCGAAATTTGGCTAAGGCTCTAATTTCAATTAAGTAATATTTGGTTAAGACATGCCCTTTTTATTTCATACTTGGGCATCAATGTGGAGCCCCGTCAATGGTTAAGAAGACAACAGCTTTTCAGGGCCCATTTAAAGTTTAATTAAACCTTTTATAGGGTGGGCCAATGCGGGGCCCATAAGTTCCCTTAAATAAAAGAGATGAAAGGGCCATATGCTGCACTATTTTCATGTGAATGGAAGGATCAAGAGACAACGGGAGAAGTGGTAAAGGAAAAGGAGGGAAAAGAAGAAAAAGGGAAAGGAAAACAGGAAGGAAGAGGAGGAGCACCATGCTGCCGTTGTGGTCCTCCTGCTGCCGCCACCTCCTCCTGCTGCTGCTGCTGCTTTCTACTGCATCCAGGTATGTTGTTTACAACTACTCTCTCTTTCCTTTCTTCCTCTTTTCCTCTTTCTTTTTTTTCCTTTCCTTTCTTCTTCCTTTTCCACCAGTCAAACAAACAATTGGAGGGAGGAGGGTATGGTTGCAAGCGGCACTATTTTGTGTCATGGCCGCTACGCCGCCCATCCATGGGCTAAACATAAGACGCAGTAAGTGACAGCAAAGAATACAACATATTTGCTGAAATTTTTTATTAGGTTGTTAATTTCATCAAATATATGGAAATTCCATCAAAAATATGGATTGCAACTTCAATAGGGATGTACAAAGAGCTGAAACTGTTGTGTCATTTGAAGCTTAAGAGATACCACAAAGAGATTCAATCCAATCCATTAGCTCAATAATTAGTAGGGATGGACATATTGAGAAAGATGTCGAACATAGGATAAGAGCGGATGGTTCAAGTGGAGACTTGCTTCTGAAGTGATTTATGATCGGCGCATGCCAAACAAGATTGAAGGGAAAATTCTACATGGCGGCTATGAGACCAGCTATGACCTATGAAGCAGTGTTTTAACCAATCAAGAAGCAACACATACACATAATGAATGTAGCAGAGATGAGAATGTTGAGGTGGATGTGTGGAAAAACTAGGAAAGAAAAAAATCAGAAATGAACGTTTTCGAGAACATTTAAGGGTTGCATCAATAGGAGATAAAATAAGAAAAACTCATTTGAGATGTTTTGGACACGCCCAACCCAGGCCAACAACGACGCTAGTGAGGAAAAGTTTTTCTATATAGGTTGATGTCCTATCGAGGGGAAAGGGGTAAGCCAAAGAGGATGTGGATGGAAGTAGCAACTAGTAACAATAGACATAAAGAAGTGCAATCTATCCAAAGATTTAGCTTATGATAGATCGAAATGGAGAAATAGAATCCATGTAATTGACCCTTTGATGATGATGAATGTGTGTGTTTGGGAAGGTATTCTTTTTCTTTTTCTTTCTCTTTTTCCCTTTTTTTCTAGAGAACGAGAGAGAAGAACCTAATGCAAAGAAAGAAGTTAACTAATAACGATAACAGTAATAAGACATGCCTAAGAGCAAATGGTTAGCTGAGACACATGACTTTCATAGGATCCACCAGGCCTACAAGATGTATGGGTAGGCTGTTGATTATGGGTCTAGCAAAAATCAAGAAGAACTAATGGAAATAAAGAAGCTATTAATCAGTAATAATAATGAAGCATGCTAGGTCTGACCGTCTGAGAGACAAATGATTAGCTAAGGCACATGGCATCCTAGTAGGGTCCGCCAGCCTACCAAATGTATAAGTGCATCGTTGTTCACGAGTCTTAAAAAAATCAGCTTTGACTAGGTAACATCTTATATTAGAAGTAAATCTGATTTAATTTCTGATGTGAGCAGGTTACCTTTTTCTGTTTCATTTTTCCTTCGATCATTTGTCTTTCCCTTGAGAAAAAAGACACTGGTGTTTTTAGATGAAAAGGGCAAGTGCTTCTCAAAATTTTCACACTAAACTATCAGTGCTCTAGTCTGGAGAAATTCTATATGAAATCCTTAAAAATCTATCTTTTTTCTCTCTATTGGCAATGACAGTCTTCCTTGTTTCAAACTCTGACCATAATATTACTGAGGTTTACAATTTAGTTTTGAATAATTCAAGGAGGAAAACTTCTCTCTCTTTATCTTTAGCATTCCTTGGTTGAGGTTCTCCTTGTGATTAGCCAGGGCCGACAAGTATTAGAGCTGCTTTATTTGACAGCAAAGGAACCTTTGCTTTAATCTACTCAAGGCCAGTAGGGATTAAGTACTCAAACGAAGCAGAAGGTTTGGCTATATTGAGGAAACTATAAAATTGTTTGTCAGATCCTTTCAAGTGTGGCAATAATAGAAAGCAACGGCCGCTAACAATATTTCCTAAATGCTACATCAAGACAGGCGGCCTTAAAAATTACACTTCAATTTCAACGAAATCGAGTAATGCAAAACGTGGAATCTCATCATACACTGAGAGAAGGCTGTAGTCATTAGATTCTATGGCTAATCAAGGAGCAGATCAGATTGAAATATACCTGAGCCATTCCTTGTTATCTCCAATAAAAGCCTGTTAAACAGGTTATTTCTTTGTTTCCTTGTCATCTTTTATTGATACATTCACTCTTTGTTGCCTATTTTTCTAGATGCCAATGCTTTCGTCAATTTCATCACCATCTCCCAGAGCTAGGAATGTCTAATGGGGTTATCTTAAGCATAAACCCTAACCACAGCCCAGCTACTCCTCTCATGCATTTAATGGACCCCACCAATGATGCAGGCCAGACCCAAACCATTGGGCCCAGTCCATAGGTCCAACGGTACATCCAGTTTTTTAGGAATCTTATTAAGTATTTTAATTTGATTAGGATTAATATTAGTCAGTTTCCTATATTGTTTAGGCCTATTCGGAATTAGAAAGTTTTGTTTCTTAGGAATCAAGCTAACTCCTCTATATAAGGATGTTAGGCCTATTTGTAATGGCAATGCTTATTATTATCAATCAATTAATATTTAAGTTACGAGATTTTTCTCTTCGTTTGTGGTGTTTCTCTTCATCGTAAGAGTGCCTTAGTGGCTGAATCCATTCTTGGATTTGATCAAAAAAAAAAATTCAATCCCTCAGGAGATTGGTCTATTTTTCGATCGAGGATCCAGGTCTGCATCAACCAAGATGCCAGCCACATCTCCATTGAAGATTCATCCAACAAATAAAGTAGTAGCATTCGTCTCTTCTGTGTTTCCATTAATAACGACAATCAATGAAAATTCTAAATTCTCACTCTGTGTAAAGTTAATTCAAAGTGTTTCCACTTTCCAACAATGAGAAGTACTATATATGCATGTGCTTGAACTATATCGCCAACATCCATGCGACCACACGTAAAATTATCCAAACCACCCATCTGCTGCGCACCAAAACACCTCTCGATACAAACCGTGTAACTCTCGGCCTAAACCATCTCTAATATGCAGTGATATCAATATAAAAACAAGACTACTTCTAAATCTGCAAATAGCTGAGACGCACCCAGAGTATCAACTTTACGGAAACGGTACGAAACGGCAGCTAATGTCCCCATAATTGTATGCCCAAAAACAAATTCAAATCAGCAAGCAAACACCCTCCCTCATCCAAATCTGCAATCCATGCTACCACCAAATACAGAATCATCTCATATCGTTTATGAATAATTGCATGTACTTGGCATCATCTTCTTTGTAAATTCCAGCTCTTTTGAGGAAAAAAAAAAAAAAAACAAGAATAGAGAAGGTGGATTTCAACAATTCGAACTCCAAGAAAAACAAGATCACGAGGAAGATGAAGAAACAAAAAATAACCGAATCCAAGCACGGAAACATCGCAATTGAGAAATTAGGGCATGCAAACAAGAAATTTTGCCTCCAGACAAAGAAAGAGAGAAAGGGCACCCACCTTGACGATGACTTCTTCCGCTGGGAGAAGAAGATCCGACATGCCATGAGAAACAGACGTTTTCATGGGCTGCAAATGGAAAAAAGAAATCGAAGCAACGTTAGAACGTGAAAGGTCGAAAGGAGAAAAGAGAAAACCCTAGAAATCGACACGACCTCGATCTTAGTCCATTCGATGGCGTCCCAGCTGCCCGCGCTCTCCATCCTTCTGCGTCTGATAATTTCGTGATTTCGATCGAGAGAGAGGCAACGAAGGAAGGTGTGATGCAGGATATCAAGGAACAGGTGTGACTCGCGCACAGCAAGCGGGCGTTTTGTTTCCCTCGCTCGCCCAACGCAACGAATGTTAAAAAACAAAAGTCCTTTTCTTTTCATCATCAATCATAACATTACATGCGTTTCAAAACGAGGGTAAATGACCTGGCCCCACACCCCAACCATTGGTCCACTAGTAAAAGTTCAATGTGGGTGTAATGGCCTGAGTCCTGACCCCTGTCTTACCTAGCCCACCCTATGAGAATATAAACAACCTTCTCACACTGGGTTTTATATATATAATATTCAATAAAAACATTTGAATGGTCTGGTCTATCTTTAAGATTTTGGGTCCTCCAGGAGCTGCAGAAAATAAAAGGTGATGATGAAGTTTGATTCTATGACCTCTCCCAAGAGAAAATTGCACTGAAGCCTCCTTTATAGGTGTGAGGTAGTGAGGTGTGTGAGGTAGTGAGGTGTGTGACAATTATATACATGAATGCATATAAAAGTTTTAGAGTGAAAATAGAGCCTCGTTACAACAAAATTTATACACGTTGTAAGTGCCTAAATTGACACAAACTTGTTAAGATGGATGTAAAACTCTTTGGGAAAGATTGAATGCCCGAGACCTAAAAGGGAAGGAGAGAAACAGAGGTCAGAGGCCCTAACTGCTATCAGCCGAAAGCACTCCGATGCCTGAGTTAGTTCAACAACTAGACAAAGGACTAGTGGTAGGGAGAAAGGAAGGATAAGGAGAGTGTATGTGTGCGTATGCTTGCGTACCTTTTTGTGACTGACCCTTTGCATATATATAGATGGGAGTCCCATTGACTTTTTCTGAGTGAAGGTAGTTGGAGGTAAGGTCCCATCGGACGACCTTACCCTGACACCTTGGTGGTAAGTAAAGGGAGAGTCCCATCGAATGGCTTCCCATTCTTGCCATTCTTTTTGGGATTGTTGATATAGACAACTCTTTATCTGTATCGGGCACCCATTCTATCTGATAGCATGTCATATAATGTGTCCGTACTTTTCATAGGAGCATGATTGTACTTGACTGACATTCAGTACTCGTACCGGGATAAAAAATAGCCATGAGATAGATGCGTCCTAGCACTGTTGCCGAGACGCATATATATAGCTGGCACTGCTGCCGAGTTGAGTATAAATGGTACTGTTACCGAGCTAACACTATTACCAAACTGCGTACCACCGAGACCAAGACAAGCCTTGCCGGTACTTTTATCAAAGCTGGCATAATCTTGGTATTGCGTGAACGTCTCCACACACATGTGATGCGCAAAACTCGCAAATAATTTGTACCAATGTATGAATGTTGTGCAAACGAACGACCCATAGGAAGGTTGTTAGTCTTTTCTGCATGGAACATGCAAAATGGAGTGTATATATCTAAAGTTTGTATGTTGGTGAGTTTTATTTATGTAAATTTTACATATGTTAATGCGCATTATCATATTTGCTTGGAAGAACCACCACGTGAGTGAATGTAGAAAGAATGGGATTGCATATGTAAATTTTTTATATGCCTATTATGAATACATCATGATGTTTGTCAAAATCATTGTTTTTGCGATATAAATGAGTAATATATGAAACTACATGTTTTAAACTTCTCAAAATCCGTGAAGAATTAAGATACAAAACGAAACGTCTTGATGTTTACCAGTAATAAAAGATTAACAAAATCCATGAAGAACATATGAAACTAAGGGCTTGTTTGTGTAACTCCATATAAGAGAAAATCATTTCCTCTTTTATGAAGATGGAAGTCCAAAGAAGAGGGGATGGTCTGACTTTACTTTCTGCCAAGAAAATTGCACAGAAATATTAGCATATCCATGGAGAATCATGAGATATATATATATAGCGAACAAGGAAAAAAATAGGACGCAGAAGTTCAACTTCGCATGTGTTACTTTTCTGCAATTTTCATTCTACAAAAACAGTCATTAATAAAAATTTTAATTTTTATCATTAATATAATAATATAGAGCAATTCATATCACGAAAATGAGAGTCACATGACAACAAAAGATTGGCAAATTTCTCAGGATCCATTAACATTTAAGATATGAAATTAAATGACTTAGGTTTCTTAGCCTTACAAAGAGGGGAAAAAGTCATTGATGGAGTTAAAACCCATAACATGTTTCAGTATTCTAGATTACATATGTACTTTGATACAATAACTAACAACAACGCCCCGTGCTTAGCCCGGGGCAAAAAGTAAAATATTACGTTTTGAATTTGTGAGATATAAAAATTAATTATAAACATATAAGAATATATTCATGCATGTTTATATAAAAACAGTCAACACATCTGCAATCACAAATACAAGTAGTCAAAGTCAATAATAAACTATTACAAAGATGAAGCTTAAAAATCCATTTAACAACAACATAAAAATAATAATAACAACCATTATTACTAAAGAAGAAATAGAAAAGCGGATTTTGTTAATAGATATTATATTAGTAATAAGAAATGCATTCAAGTTTTTGTTATTAATTGATAATTTCAAAGCCCATTAAAACAAAGCTACCCCATTTGGACTTGTTTGTGCAACAAGAGGATTATAGTTTATGCAGATATTTATTCCCTCATGAGAATGGAATTTTGTATTTTTGTAGAAAATCAAAGTCCTCTCCATTAAGGAAAAATTATTCATTTTTTTCTTCTATGCAAGGAAAATATATCACACCAAACAACATAATATTGTTAACAAATAAAATCATAAAAATGTGCAATCCTCTCGTTGCATAAATGCACCATTTTTTTTATTTTCACATGGGCCAACGGTCATTTATCCATCCACACAAATTTCTTCTCTACCCATTTGAAGTAGCACCAATACCATTTTAGAACTGTTCAAACCGTTTTTTAGCTCTAGATTTAAAAAAAAAAAAATGTATAAACATCTTAACTTTAAAAACCTCAAATTATGAGACTTTAAGGAAAATTTATTCATTTTTTTTTCTATGCAAAGAAAATACATCACACCAAACAACATAATATTGTTAACAAAGAAAATCATAAAAATGTGCAATCCTCTCGTTACACAAATGCACCATTTTTTTTTATTTTCACATAGGCCAATGGTCATTTCAATCCATCCGCTCAAATTTCTTCTCTACCCATTTAAAGTAGCACCAATACCATTTTAGAACTGTTCAAACTGTTTTTTAGCTCTAGATTTAAAAAAAATGTATAAACATCTTCCTTAAATTATGAGACTTTAAAACCACAAGCTAGTGTTATTTGGTCCAAGTAATAATTAGCCCACCTTGTATCAATGTATACACTACAATAAAATACAGTTTTGCCAATGCAGTCACTGCGTCTGAAAAGTTAGGTTTTGCGTCGGGAAAGGATTTCCCAATGCATTTCAGTGCGTCGGCCGCACGTCGGCAACTATGTGTAGCCAAATCCATAACCGACGCTATTTTAACTACGTTGGCAAATCCCTATACCATTACCAACGCAATGCAACGTCGGCCAATGCGTCGGCAAAGAGATGTGCGTTGGCAAAAAGTCTAATTTTCATGATTCGAAAACCATATTTGCTAATGCAGTACCAGCATCAGCAAATAAAACGCCGACGCTGGTAGTTCCTAGTAATGGCTGATGCTGGCAGTGCGTTGGGAATTCATAGTAATGGCCAACGCTTGTAGTGCATTGCAAATTCCTGGTAATGACCGACGCTCGTAGTGCGTTGAGAATTCATGATAATAGCCGATGATGATTAAGCGTTGGGAATTAATGAAATAGCCGACGCTACCACTGCGTTGCGAATTCATGAAATAGTTTACGCTACCAATGCATTGGGAATGCATGAAATAGCCGACGTAACCAATGTGTTGGGAATGCGCTATATCTTTGGGCTAACACGTTGGGAAATGCAACTTCGCCAACGCACAAATCACGTCGAAAATGGTTGTGATACATTTTCTTTTTTGCAACGCATGCTGGTGCTCTAGAAATATTATTATTATTATTTTTTTATTAAAATTTCATTTGTCTCTGTATACCACAAATAAAAATCTGAATACCTGTTCAAACCAACAAACTTCATGCACAACCTAATCTAAAATAGATTCATTAACAAATAAAAAATAACATCCACAACCAAATATCCTACATCCATAAACCAAAATAAACCCATAAATCACTAAAATACACAAATATTACTACTTGATCATTTCCAAAAATCTCTAACATCCACAAATGTCTGTGATCAAAATAAAAAAGGTAATCCCTAAAAGCCCGCATCTAGCACAATAAATCCAAAACCAATCTGCAAAATAAGAAAAGAACACTATTAGAATACAAGTAGCAATAAATTCTTGCAAGGCAAAGCATTCACTACAAAAAAGATCTTGGGATAATGAGACAATATTAAATTAGCATAATAATTTTATATAATCACTTTGAAATACCCATATGACAATAACAAAAAATCACCTGAAGAGTATCCTATCCAAAAGCTCCCCACCTTCACATAACCTGAAACATGTGATAATGAGACAAGGCAGTAAACATGAAAACATTGAAGACCAAATTCAATAAATAAAAAGGCCATTCACATACAAAAATAAATAAAAGACAAAACAACTAATATTGTAAGGGTTCTGTATCCTAATCCCAAGTTAGTCATTCTTTTTAAATGGAAGTGTTGTCAGTTATTGAACATTACAACTTTAATCTGGCATGTCTGTGTTTTTTGATTTCTTATCTGAACATTATCACAAGTTGAGTTTTCTTCCTATCGAGCTTGACATCTTACTTCGATAACTTAAATCTCAATTATAACATTATCCAGTTTTCTTTTGGTGTCATTTCATTTGATGGCTTCTCTTTCCTTTTTTATATAAATGTTTAATTTTACTTTTTTGTCCTTTTCTTGATTTCACCTCATTCCATTTAGATCAAAGCCTGTAAGCACACGCAAAAAAGGCTGATATGTTTTTGTATTGGAGATATGTCATCCTATTATTCACATCATCAAAATAGCATGTATTTTCTCTCATTGTAAAAGCCACCACCACCACCATCATCATCATCACTATGGTGATGAAAGCCTTGTCCCAACTATGTTGGGTTAGCTATGTGAATTCTGTTTCACATAACTCAAGAAAACAAAAGTTAAATCTTAAAAGATACTCATTATAAAGTAAGTATGTGTTGGTTTAAAATACAAATCATTTGTTTGATTGTTGTTCATTGAAGAGGAAATTCAGATATACCAAAATTTCTCTGTCAAGATGACTAGTTGCTATTTGCTTGTCTAATGTGATATATGGTTAGGATTCCAATTGCAGTGGATTATTGAAATAAGAAGGGAATCTAGGAAAGACCAAAATATTATGCAGTAAAAATAAATCAAGTTTGTTCATATAAGTTTATAAAAATGTAATATAAGTCTTGTATTAGAAACTGATATTTTAATGAGTAAAGATAACATTAAAAGTATATCAGAAATCCTTTTTCATACAGGTAGGCAACAAAATAAAATAATACAGGAATAAACAAAGGCCAACTATTCTATTAAAAAATAGCATAAGATTTCACAATAAAAAGGGCATAAATATTGTCAATATACCAAGAAAACATACATATATTCCAACAGATGCCAAAATATACAAATGGAAGGTAACTATCCCATAAAAGTAAACTAACATCACAAATAATCTATATCCATATTAAAAAGGAGGAGTTTCTCCTTAATAATTGATGTAATGACGCTTTGCTATTTTGGATGAAGAGGTTTTGCTGTTATTAATCACAATGATGATGAAAATCACCTTAGCCATTGTTACTTTTAGTGATTATTCTTGCAAAAGTCATAAATATGTCCTTAACTTGCATGTAGGACAATTTTTTTATTTTCCTATTATGTTTTACTATATGCAACAATTATGACATACAAGAAAAACAAGTACAGAAATTTCTACCTTGGATTAATTTTTTTTCAAGAATGTTTTGGAATGAGTGGCAGTATCAGCAAAAACAGAACTCATGTTACCCTTGTATATAGTCTTATATACTTGGATCAGTATAGCTCTTACCCTTGTATATAGTCTTATATACTTGGATCAGTATAGCTCCACTTAAGCGAAGAAAGCCTTGAAGAAATAGGCAAACAACAATTCCATCAGATAGAGAGGTCCAAAGTAATTAGATTTGAGGCATAAATAGTGTGTATTTTTTATTAGTAAAGCACCAACAAAAAAGAACTTACAAACATAAGAGGAAAATCAGTCTCAATGATCATATCATATCCTGATACCTATGGAATCTCACAAATTCAGCTACATGTATGTAGTAAAGTAACAACATGGCATTAAACACACTATAGCAACGTAAACAATATGTCATATAAGAACCAGTTATGACTTGACAATCTCATAGAGTACCACACTAGAGGTCTATATCTTGTAAGGGGATGTAAATAGTACTTAATGAAATTAATCATCATACGGTGTTGCAGGAGGTTTGTCCCATTTATGGAACCAGACCTTAGCCATAACCCCAATCACAGACTCGGCCAAGTCTTATAGGGTTATACATGAATTTCAGTTTGACATGACAACATACCTATGGCATCCCTTCATTACTCATGTCCTCATAAATCATATTTATACATAAAATTGGACTGAATTGATGTAGAGGAAAAAAAAAAAAGAATCTTAAATCAAGAATTAGGTTCGTAATCATTTAGCCAAAACATGCACGCTAACCATATGTCAACCCTCAATTATTACTTAGAGATCATTCACTGATCACAATTCAGATATCAACATCATTAGAAATTTATATATATATACAGGTTGTATACTTAATATAGAAGATGGACAACATTCTGCCAATGCCAGACATCCATGTCAGGTTTGGCTATAGCCTAATCTACTCATGAGGGTTCCACTAGTCAAGTCCATAATGTTCAGAAATTGAAAAATTAGGGTTCATGCGCAGCATGTTATGTGAGATGCATGAGACGCTTGTGACTTTGATACAATTCTAGTCTCCTATCAACAGTGGGTGATGAAAATCAAATTAAAACTGCTGAACTATATAAAAGAAATATATAAACAGTCACCATTCAATACCGCCACATAATTCCAACTACACCAAAAATCACATTGGAAAAGGTCCCAAGCAGTTGGTCAAAGTCCATTCCCAAATAGGGTTCGGCCAAATCATATTATCTATAGATGGAGTTCAGTAGATGTGTAGCACAGTTACTAGGGTTCAGTCAAGGGTTTCATCCCTTTTAGGGCTGCGTCGACCATATAACTAGGTCTTAACACGTTTTCATCACTTTCATCTTATATCAAGCCAAAATCTCACATAGGTTTATGAAGTTCTGAAAATCAACTATTAACACTAGGGATTCACAAGTAGAATTGCATGTCTACTCACGTTGAGTAAGTATTGGATAGAATAGAACCCCAAGGAATTTCAATACCGATACTTTTAGCCACTTTGATAGAAAAGCATTGGATAGCATAGAACCCCTAGGAATTTCAATACCGATACTTTTAGCCACTTTGACAGAAAAGCATTGGATAGAATAGAACTCCCAGGAATTTCAATACCAATTAAGTATTCAGGAGGACATTAACAAACACCAACCCTTACATAAATATAATTGAGAGACAGGAAAAAAAAAAAACCTTAGCTTCCAGAATTCAAAATTAAAGGGGTGGAAAAAGAGCAATGTGATGAGAAGGCATCATACCAGTTCTTTGCCCACAAAGGCTTGAAATACACAGTGAGACAAATCTTCCCTCCTCTATACATCTGTAATTTAAAAAAATCCAATTCCCATAAAAAAAATATAGTTAAAAAAAAAAAAAACCAAATTCAAACAAGGAATGAAGAATAAACGAGGGAGCAATAAGATAATAAGAATTGGACCTTGTGGGTCTTTCCATCAAGATGGGGGAGCTCGGTCTCTGGCGCGGTGGCGGAGTAGGTGATCGACCGGGATGTCAAATTGGAGGTCGAATTCGTATTTGAGGAGGTTGTGGACGTACTAGCACTTTCCAGTCCAGCGGGTGCCCTCGTCGTTGGTGGTGGAGATGCAAAACCAGTCATTGTCGTTGGATTTGTTCATGGAGTTGTAAGCGATTAGGCCCTTGTACTCTTCCTTCAGACGCTGAGTCCAGGCAACCCCGTCGCGGGGTCCGGCCTTCGTCGACAGTTGAGGGATCCGAGTCAGAGTTGACTTCGTGTTCGGATCCCAACCCTCCAGTTCCCACTTTCCCCCCTTTGATCTCCTTCGATTTCTCTCAGTTTCTTTCCTTCTCTATCATCGACGATGGATGATACGGTGATGTGGCTAGCTCTGTTGATGTACAATCAGTGGTGGAAAAAGAGGATTAAAAGGCCTCCTCGTCTCCCTTTTGATTGTTGCTGAAATAATTTAGGGAAGTAAAACCCTGATACTAGAATCTCACTTTCCCTCTGTCCCTCTCAAATCTTCCCTCGCCAATGGCTAAATATGACGAGTGTGGTTTCCACCTTATATTCTCGTGACCTCGCATTTGTTGTGTGGAGGGCATCCCACATGGACAACTCCTCCGATTCCATACTTCCAAAACTCCATTTAATACTTAATTTGGCTCTTAATTTTATTTCTTTTAATGCTAAACCTTCAAAAAACTAGGTCAAAAAGGGTCATGATGGCTAGCCCTTGTCCCGGAGTGTGGCTCATTGTGAGAAGATGTGATTGCAGCCCAAACCCCTCATTCAAATTCTTATTAGTAAAATTGATAATTAAAAAGAAAGAAAGCGACCCCTGATACTTTATGGGGCACGCACAACTTAAATCCAATTGGATTTGTGAGCAAGCCCAAGATCCATAGTTGACCTCCCTTCTTTTAAAACATATTATAACAAAGCTGAAATTAAAACTAAACCCCCGCGGGTCCCATTCCCATACACTACTCTCAATACATTTGGGTCCCACTAGGTTCCTATTTGGATCTGTTAAATATGGATAGGTCCCTGGGCCCAATCCAACAATGGTACCCACTAAAATTCTTACTTTGTCAGTTGTCCAATGGCTCACTTGGTTCAGCCCAAGGGAACTAGAACATCCATAGCATTACCATCAATTGAATAATAACAATAATAATAACCATTCAAAATAAATAATATTGACCACAATATATATATACACACACACACACTTGGATCAGTATAGCTCCACTTAAGCCAAGAAAGCCCTGAAGAAACAGGCAAACAACAATATCATCAGATATAGAGGTCCAAAGTAATTAGATTTGAGACATAAGTACAGTGTAATGTTTTTTAGTCATTGCCTCTACATTCAGTAGTGTAGGTGCTTGAGGAAGGTGTTCCCGATCATCAAAGATAAACATAGCTTAAATGTTGCTCAATCAAGCATTTTGGATGGGGCAAGAGATGAACATACCACATATAAACAAGAATTAAAACGGTGTGCTTATATTATTTTGGCAAAAAAGAATTTTACTAAATGGGGCTTTGTGGACATAGACCTGTGCATCGCCAATAGGCAAAATAATTATCAACGCATTATTGCATCGCCAGAAGGAAAACACACGTTGGCAAAACTTTCACACTTTTTTAGGGGAAATCTTTGTTGTAGCGAATGTATGTTTTCCACAACTTTTGCCAAAGCGGTCTTACTTGTGTCGATAAAAGTAGCAATTCTCTGTGACTTTTGTCAACGTAGTCCAGATATGCATAGGAAATAAGACTTTTACCAACGCCAATTTTCACTGCATCGGCAAATAGTGTCAGTAAAGCTTTTCCACGGTTTTTGCCAACGTGGTCTTACTTGCATTGGCAAAAGTAGCAATTCTTAGTGACTTTTGCCAACGCAAATTTCCACTGCGTCGGAAAATAGTGTCAGGAAATGTAGGTTCGTCAAAGATGGGGCTTTGCGGACGAAACTCATGTGTTGGCAATTGTGCGAATAAAACCTCAGAACTTTCCCAACGCACACCTGTGCGTCGTCTGTAGGCAAGATAATTGCCAACGCATTATTGCGTCGCCATTAGAAAAAGACACGTTGACAAAACTTTCCCTCTCTTTTAGGGGGATTCTTTGTTGGCACCAATGTGGTTTCCACAGTTTTTGCCAATACGGTCTTACTTGCGTCGGTAAAAGTAACAATTTCTGTGACTTTTGCCAACGCAATCTAAATATGCGTTGGAAATAAGACTTTTGCCAACGCAAATTTTCACTGTGTCGGCAAATTGTGTCGGGAAAGATGCAATTTGTTGTAGTGATATATCTCTTAATACGAGTCCATGTGGGGCCACAGAAGTGTAATTTTTGGTGGGCTAAACCTAGAGTCATATGTCTATATAATCAGATAAAAAAAGAATGCCTATAAGATTCAACCAAAAAAACTTAAACCTAAAAACATTTTTATCACAAGCCTATCCATGAGGTGGTCTGCCAGAAGGTCGGGTCTAATTTTCCTTCGCATGTGACAATCTTTGAATAGAGCAGAGCTCTATTTGGAAACTAAAAGAAAATGATATTTTTAATGAAAAATGTATCATTGTGAATTATTGAAAGGTGGGCTCCAAATATTGAAATAAAAAGATGACAATCTTGAGAAGATGGAAGATAGATGGTGTTGTGAGAGAGAATAATTGTAGCAAAATAGAGAGATTTTAGGGGATATTGATTGAAAGACTTTAGGAGATAGAGGATATGGATAAAGAGATTTGTTTTGGAGAAAAAATTGTGGCATGTGATGACATTGCACCTTAAAGCACTCTATGTTTTTTCTCCATATTTATTTGAAAGGAGGACTCATGTGGGTGATGACGTGGCATCCTCCACAGTCCACCTCCTCGTTTGCTTTAATATATATAATGTGTGTAATAATTCTACATCATTTTAAGGTGTGTGATTTTTTATGTGAAAATGGTCATATCTACACACCAATTTAACACTTTATTTACCCACACATATAAAATAGTGCAAATGTAATGATGCATAATTAGTATGCATGTGAATCATTTATGTCTCCAGATGATTGCAAGCAATTGGCCCTTGATTTCTAAATCTATAAATATTTAAGTTATGATTATACAAGCAGTAAAAAAATAAAAGATGGTAAAGGGATTTGATATTGTAGCCTAGTATAAGCGGAAAATGTACTAGCACCTTTTTTAAACCAAGAACTTATAAAGGGTTCTCACACCATCTCGATTATAAAAAATTTCTCAGGGGTCATTCGTTATTTATGAAAATGATTCACATGTGAATCAATTCACATGAGGAAATGATCTACATAAGAAACACATTTCACTGTTTAACAATTTCACATCCCTGCACAAGTGCATTTAAGAACATCCAGCGGCTATATGTTTTTTTATAAATTTCTCACCGTCTATGATAGATCATAACTTGAAATTTGACCCTTTGGCCATTTTCAACCTTTTAAAGGTGATGAACGATCGAATATTAAAAATGGGGTCCACAGAAGTCCAAATTACAAATATAATAGTATGGAGTATTTTTCACAAATCTCTCATCATGTAGGATAAATCCAACAACTGAAAAATTGACTCCCTAACCATTTTTGACAATGCAAAGAGGATGGACAGTTCAAATTGTGGTTTAGATGGCAAAAGGAATGAAGAATGGAAAAAAAAATGTTGGGCACAAATTACATGTTCATCATGCACTACATCGAAAGTCACAATTAAAAATGATTTTAAATAGTTCCTAGATTAAAAAAATAATGTCCTGAATTGAAATGGTTTAGGGTCACTACAGATTTTAAATTATTGAACAATTTAGAACCATTCCAAATGTTTGATTTTGGAACGGTTTAAAGCTGTTCCAGATTTTTTGTTTTTGTATATTTCGAATTTGTTCCATGATATAATTTAGGAACCATTTTATATTATTTAAAAAAAATTTAGGAACACTTCTAAACCATTTCAGAATCCATTCCTACACGAGTACTTAAACAATTATAAATTGTTGCAAAATAATAAATCAGTAATGGTCATATTTTGTTTGCAATGGTTTTGAGCCATTCTTAACTTTAAGAATATTTTAAAAAAGGTTAAAAATGTAAAAGGTGAAAAATGTGAAAATTTGTAGAATCCATAAAAATATTCAATGAATCAACAAGAAAGACATTTATATAAAAAAAAATTATATGCCATTGAAAGTCTAACCGCGTCAAATTAAAGCTACAAATAATCAAGGCTAAACAAAATTTTCTTTACAAGGCCAATCGATGAATGTGGTAAAATTCATAGGTCATTCTATAAATGATAATTGTTTGGATTAGGTAATTTGACATCTCCTTTGTAAATGACATTAGTCATAATCGTATAATTGCATTTTTTTTCAAGGAGATTTACAATGAATCCATTGGAGCTCATTCCTGATATAACCTATTCCAGGAGTGAGTACCTCTTGATGCCAAGACAACAGTTTACATGGTCGCAATCTCATTGAAGATAGACCATTCCCTATTGTATTGGAAGCATCAACCGATTCTAGCATTTTCAATGGAACCAATGCATTTGCTTGAAATCCTCAAGGCATTTGCTGCTGTAATAAAGTTTCAAAGCAAGTGTTATTCAGTCAGTACATGTAAAAAAAATCTAATACTTTTTAAATTTAAAAATAAAAAGGGTGGAGATTCACCTCAATTAACTATTTTATACCCGAAGTTCTTCGATTGGTTAGTCTACTCGGGACTCCAAATTGGACGAAGTCAACTGCTTAGTTACTTTCCTTTCCTTGACAGCTAGTTTTTCAAGAGTTAAAAAAGACCCTACAATTTGAGTACTTCCTATATTTCCAAAAACTTGAATACAATCCCTTGTAATAACACCAAATACCTAAGTCAATAGATCATCGAGGATGTCGTGGAAATTTATCTTTGTTAGACATAGGAATAACAAACCCATCCAGCAAAAAAATTTGAGATTGGATTAACTAAGGATGATTCATCCTATTCATTTCCTAGAATTCTATTGAACTCTATAAGAAAGGTAAGTTTTAGAAGAAAATTCAGCAGAATCTCCCCTGTATTCCAAACCCTAGAAAAATAAACCTAGACACGAATAGATAACGTGTACATAAAATACTTCATATAGCCCCCGGCGATCCTCATAACTCCAATAGTAACACATACAGTTTAAATAAAAACATAGGACTTTTATGCTCAATTAACAACATCAATTAAAAAAAAAGAACTAATAACTGTAAGTTAACAATGTAGCTATATTTAAATTTTTGTTTCACTATGAATCACCACAAACAAATAATGATAAGATGAAAATCTAATGCATAGGGTATCATGCAAATTTAAGTTATTTTGTCCGCTAAAAGATTACTTGCTAATAATAAGAAGTGTTTCCTACTTGCTAAAACATATTCTTAACACCTAATATATTCAATCAAATCAAATTCTTCTAACTAAAAACAACTCTAGTTCTTTTTTCAAGTGCTTAATAGGGGTGTAAAAGAAAATTGAAAAACATATGACCTAACAAAACCGAACCGCGGTTAATTACCGTGTTTCATGGTTCGATTATGGTTACAGTTATTGAGATCGGAAAACCATGCTTCACAGTTCGATTACGGTTTTTGTATTGACTCATGGTTATTAACCAAACTGAATCATTTACTGCAGTTCGGTTAACCATGTTCTCAAAACATATAATTAACCGAACTGTTTCATTAATAAGCAAAAAACCTAAGGGCCTGAATGAAAATTACTTTTTTTTTACAGTAACATATTATGCCATTCTTCAACTATGGTTTTTTTTTTCCCCTTTTACAGTAAGTTTGATTGATAAATGGAAAAATTTTCACAATTTTTTTTAAGTGACAATTAACCATAACCGAACCGTTAACTGCAGTTTACTGCGGTTTCGTTTTTAACGGTTTTTTATGGTTCGGTTACGGTTACGGTTTTTAAAAACAAAAAATTGTGAAACACAATTTGGTTAACGATTTTCGCAAGAGCCACAGTTAACTGAACCGTTACACCCCTAATGCCTAATATCAACTTCGTAGTTCACTTGTTTACCAATAGCAAAATGATAGTCATATGGAGGGGTAAAATACACAAAACACTAAGGTGCCACTTAGCAAGTCTAATTCAAGGGTTTATTTCCCTTAATTACAATTCAAATAGATGTTAGACCGTTTGGGAAATATAAAAGTGCATACATAATTGAATAGAATTAAAACACTTTTCCTTTATTAGAAAATGAAGCGCATGGGACAAGATCTCAAATAGACTTCGAATCTCAAGCAGGTGGACATTTTTCCATTTTTTCAAGACAAATTTACCAATGTAAATTTCATTGAATTACACTCTTTCCCATATATAGTATATATGGTATTACCTAAGCAACTCTCCGTCTCATTATGAAAATCCTTAAAACAGAGCCATCTTCTCAGCTTCCCACTAGCCACGAAAGCTAAGAGGGCCCTCTTCTCTTATTCATGTTGTCTTAGTTTGCAGGATGATGCGGGTGTTGGAGAGTGTTGGAGATTACTAGAGGTCTGGGATTGCGTTGGAGTAATGTCTCCAAGTTGGGTTCAATGGCATGGATAGGGGTTCAATGGTCTGGATAGGTGGTGCAACTGATGATGAGATGGGTGGTGGTATGGGATAGATAGAAAGAGAGAGATATGGAAGGTTTTGGCCAAAAGCCTAATTCTGGGGATCATGTGTGGGCTTTTAAGATAGTTTCCAAGTGGGGGATATAGCTAAAAACATGCAGAGAATATGTGAATAACATGTCACTTGTTAGAGCCCTTGAATTACTTAAACCTTCTCTTAAAACCATTTTTAAAAAAAAAAAAAAGTAATAATAATAAAGTAGTTATCTAACCCTTAGTTTTTCATGTTCCAATGGGGGGTTTGAAAAAAGTGACTTTAATTCATTTTTTTAATAACATGACAGTAAATGCCCTTGTAATAAGCTCTTATTTTTATGTATACTAAACAAGATTTTCCAAATAGATCTAATTGAATAATACATGAAAGTGAGTATTGCCAAGCGATCTATTTGTAAAAATGTCTGTTTTGAACAACTCCATTTGAAACAAATCTAATTCGAACAAATCTATTTCAAACTAATCAAATTTGCCAATAGACCCTAACTGAGAAAAGAAATCCAAAACAACTCAAATTTCATAAGAAAACTAAAGAAAACCAAACCACATAGATTAATATCATTCAGACTAAAACACCTTAACTTCCAAAATGACCTAATCTGAATCAAAAGTCGTCAAAATCAACACAACTATCATCATCAAAACTATTATATTCATGTGGAACCCATCATCTTCATATGGATCAGCAAATTTATACCTCTTTGGGAATATGCTATATAGGTACCTCTAGTCTTAAATATAACCCAAGTTTGAATCTTTGCATTTTTTATATAAAATTTATAAGTCGCAGACAATAATAATAATAAAAGTCAACAATTAAATATATATATACATGAAGTGAATTGAATTCGATTGCCAATTTCAAATTTAATTTTGGCCATTCTATAATTTAACCTCCTACTAATGCCAGCCCTGCTAATTAATCCTCCCACTAATTACAACCCTACTAATATTAGTGAATTGTTATGTCTCCACATGTGGAAAGCTGCACTTCTCTCTTAGTTTTTTTTTTACATTCAATTATGGAAAACATTATGCATTAACTGTCCTATAAATATTGCAAAAACTTTATGATAGTGTTCCGACTAACTCTCCTTCTCCTCTTCGTTTCTTTGCGTGCAATGTGTAGTACCTCTTTCTGCCTTCCAACATGAAAACCGATGCAAATCGCAGAGACAATGATCAATAAGACGGAGTGCATGCTCCCCCCCCCTCGCGCACGCGCACACACACAACCACTCCCACCTATTTCCTCTCTTTCGGAAACTAAAGGCAACAGTTTTGGACTCTCTATTCCTCTTTGATTGACATACAACCTTTGTCACCATCATTCTCATAAATGATTTCATTGCCATTGTGCCATACATTTTCATCCGTTTCATCATCCATAATCATCCGCTACAAACTGCACTTTCTCTCGCCTCTTCCGTTCCACTGCTTCATGCCCATCACAACATCAACTCCATTCAACGATTGGCACCTCACATACATCCACCAGATCCGCCCACTCTTAAGGTTGAGGTATTGCATCCTCCTTGGGTTTCCGACGTTTCTTTTCTTTCCTCCTCTTTTGATTATTATTATTATTTTATTGTATGCACTTCGCGTTTCGATATGCCAATAAAATCGTGTTTGAGAAAATGATGCAATGAACCATAAGAGATCAAATCCAAAAGTCACAAAAGGCATAATAATTCAACCATGAAAAAACTATTTGCCCGAGGATACCAAGTGGGTGGATCATAAAAGATCAAATCCAAAAGCCATATAAATCACAATGATTTGGCGACAATGATTTGGCCATAATAAGACTTACATGTCAT
Organism: Persea americana; assembly: GCA_029852735.1. Classification (NCBI taxonomy): domain Eukaryota; kingdom Viridiplantae; phylum Streptophyta; class Magnoliopsida; order Laurales; family Lauraceae; genus Persea; species Persea americana. The sequence goes on from CM056813.1 coordinate 44,942,274, forward strand.
GGAAGGCCAATTAGATGCACAATAGAATATCAAATTCAAAAGTCACTCGAGGAAAAATTGTCATAAGAGACAGTGTGGATGGGCTACAACATATTGTAAAAAATGGCAATAAATGACATCGTCGATGGGCCATGGAAGATCACACGTACAACTATGAAAGGCAAGTTCTACCATAAAGGTCATGGTTGTGACTTGTAAGCCATATAAGTTACGATAATTTGGTTCATATCGCTTCAAGTCCCCCGGTCGTTTCTTCAATGGTCTATGTGGCAGTTGAACTTTTATTAGATTTGCCGATGAAGTGCTTGCACTTTGAAGAATATGGTAGCTCTTTTAGTGCAACTTTATGGACTTGAACTGGGGCATGAATTTGAAAATGAAAACCTCGTGACAATCTCATAAGGGGTAACATATGTAATGGCAGCTAGCATATAAATTCAACAAGAATCAATGTAGGAACCCATATGGAATCTTCTAGTTATGTTTAGTGGTTCCCCCTACGTGTCACTTCTGTACGACATTTGTCACAATCGTTGTTATCAACAATCTTTTGGGCGCATACAAGTTGTTTTGACCTAAAATATGTTAATAAGTGTGCTATTTCCATTTGATTAGTCCCAAAAATGACTTCTCCATTCTAATTTGTCGAGATAGATTTTTCTCACGTTCCAATCGTTTTATGAAGAAGTGGTGGGTTCCACAATGATGTGATATTAGTTTTTGCCATTTAGGGCCACAAAAGTGACCAATTGGTTGCCCCATTTAATAAGGATAAAAGAAAACCTCATTTCATGAAACTTTATCATTGAACGAAGCCACATGAGCCAAATTAGTCAATAGGTCATCAACAATGCTCTAATCCAAAATGCCGCATGAGCCAAATAGTCAGAGGTTCATCAACAACCATCTAACTCAAATGGCCCAAAAGTGGATGACATGTGTCAAGGCAATTATGGATTTGGCTGATTCATACCACCTTTATAAATGGATCCACTATTGGTTTGAATTGTGGCAGCCCACTCTTAGGTGGTTTTTATATTCAACACCCCACAAATGAGTGGTTACGAGCAGCGAGTTGCCTTGTATAAAAACATCACTTGTTACATTTGAAAATCGATACATGTATAGTAGTTTTGAAAAGTTACACGACTTAAAAAAAACTTTACACTTGTATACCCGTTACACTTGCATAACGTGGCAGCTCCACTCATAACCCTCTAATTTATACTTAGCATAAAAATGATATTTTGCATGTTAGCAATATCCTCCGTCCTGCTTCTTTAATAATATTTTGTTGGAGTTCATTTAACCACGAATTCCTATGTATTCTTTGCAAACCAAATATGCCTTAAACTAAGGGTAAAATAGTAATTTGTAATTAATGTAATTAAAGGGCACCTACTTAATAACAATTGTTTGAAGAGTCACTTGCAATAAAAAGTGCACTTATATAGCAATTACACATGGTACCTAGAGAAGAGGTATAAATAGAAAAAAATACCAATAGAAGAGGAAAAACCTTCATATGGTATTCGTCAATCTAGAGTAAATAGAGACTTAATTTGGTGGGTTTTGGATAACATGAGCATTAGAAGAGTATTGATTGACATCATTATTACATAAATGGGGAAGCAATAACTAGTGTAGGAACTACTTGTGGAATTGAGTTTATAGTGATCATAGGTTTGCATCGAGGGTTAGTTTTAAACCCTTGTCGTTTTGCACTGAATATAGACTAGTTAACTGCTCATTTTAAATAGGAGCTACCTTAGTATATATTATTGTGTCGCCCAAAATGGAGAGAATTAATTGAGAGGTGAAAAAGTATTTTGTAGGAACTTTTATTTCTCATTTTCATCCTTTGAACGTTACAGAAAGATATGAAGACAACTTAATTGTACAAAAAAGGTTATCTCCACTTTTTATACAACCCCCTCGTAAGGCTTAGGAGATCAAAATAATGGAAAAAGTTGGGTTGAAGGAAGGGAAGAGAGATTTGTTGTCTTCAAGAGTTTGCTAGAGACAGAATTAGAGAAGCTTGCAATTTAGCTTCTTTAGTAAGTCTTTGTAACTCATCACCACTATCGGGGAAGAATGATTAATCAGAGAAGTTTGCTTTAAAATAGCAGAGGCAATCTCTATCCTTCCTCCATGGTGAGAGGAATAAATGCTAACTTTCAGAGGCTATCGCCCAAGTCTAAGGACAGACGCCAACCACAGCCTGATTCTCACCTTACAGTTGAAGGAGGAGAGAGTTTTGAAAATGACAGAGTTTTTAGGTTTCTTTTCGCAGGATTCGACAGACAATGATATTTTTGTGAGAAAGGCGATTGTCCAACCCCCTTCTTGTTCTCCTGAGCCTTCATTTTATAGCCTTCGTGGGGCCATAACTGCTGGAGATCATGGAGGAGTGGAGGTAGTTTTGGTACTGCCATTGATGCGCGTGTAACTATTTCTTTTTTTCAGGTTCAGCGGCCATTGGAAGAAGCAACTGACCATGGATTATGGGTGACGTATAGCTAAGGAAGAAGGAGTTTGGTGGCCAATGTGTGGAGTTGTGCAGCGTCCAGCGGCTAGCCTGGCATCGTTCAACGGTAAACTTTTGAACAGAGGTCAGCAGCCGTGCAGCGTCCAGCGGCCAACCTTACATCGTTCAGCGGTCAACTTTTCAATGGAGGCCAGCAGCAGCTTTATTGTGCTAGCAGCCTGTCGTATATTAAAGACTGCAGCAGCCGGTGATGTTTTGTGGACAGTAGCCATTGGAGGATTCTTTTGTCTTAGCCGACTAGACTCTAGCTGTCACCAAATGTCATCATCTTTTTTGTGAAAAATATATATTTTGTCTCAGGAAATGTTATGTATGGACAAATGAATTTTTTTGTGCCAATAGTTATTTATACATTATATAGTGTTGATGGATGAATTAAGAGATAGCGTAAAAATGAAACTGAAAAGATGATGAAAGGCTTCAGAATCCAAGGGCTTCAAAATAAGTCATACAAAAGCGGAATATATTAGTTGTAACTTCAGTAGAGATCATTCTCATGAGAATTGATGCTCGAGAGATACAACAATGAGATTGCTTTTAATACTCTGGCTTTATAATTATTTAGGATGTGGAGCATAAGATATGAGCTAGATGGTTGAAGCGGTGACTTGCTGTAAGAAGGAAAAAAAATTGAAAATAATAATTAGACTAATTATGATCTGTAGAGCTGAATGTTAGCCAATCAGAAAAAAACCTACACATGCAAAAATAAAAATAAAAATGAATATAGTAGAGACGAGAAAGTTGAGATACAAAGTAGGAAATATAATATATGATAAATTAAGAGAGACTCATTTGAGATGGTTTGGACATGTTAAACGCGGGTCAACTATAACATAAATGAGAAAAAAAATTTCAATGGAGGTAGATGGCCTATAAGGAAAACGGGTCGTGTCGCGACCCTGGGCCTGCGACTCGGTTTCCCACAGGTTCCTGCTGTGAGGATCCCAAGAGAGAGACGGGAAAAACTTACACGATCATAGTTGCGGAAGCGTGTAGCAAATCACATCAAGACATATCAAAATAATCTCAAGATGTATATGTAAAGTCATCAAGACATAAATCTCAAAGGGAGAAATGTAAACATAGCATTTCTAATATAGTTGAAGTTTCAAGTTAGCAAAAGTATGTTAAAGTTAAGTTTACAATCCCATAAGAGGCCAATAAATGCTAATACATCGCAAAGGACACAAAAGATAAAACCCTACCAATATGGAACGCATATCAAGATACCGCCTGACGTTTAGATGACGTCTTCGAGCCGTCGCTCTCTAGCTGGGGGTGGCTCAACAGCCTCCTCCGGGCACTCCTCCTCAAGGGCATCAGCCCTTGCACCTGAGCACTTAAATAAAAGGATCGACGCGATGGTCTGGTAGGTGATCAATTTAGACATGAGTATAAATCAATCAAAGTTTGAAATAAACAATGTTAAAACAAGTGCATGACTAAAGTACCTTTCGAAGAAACGAAAGTCTATAAACAATATACAAAACGAAACTAGCATGAATACATATAATATCATGATTAGTAAATCCACATTGAGCTCATCCTTTCTCTATCGTACATGATAACAAGAGTAAGCAAAACAAGATAGAACAAGACAAAGCTAAACGAAGTCCCATGCCACACGAGGTAGACGGGGACCGGCCGAAGAACGGGAAACAAAACGAAAGTGTATATATAAATATATAATTAATCTGCAGATAGTCCACGTGTTTAAAGACCCTAAGACAGTGAATTAGACTAAATGGGCAGTCCAAGCTCAATAATATTCACCTAAATTCTTGAATGCACAAAACAAAGCGATACATATCCAAAACAGATCAAAAATAGGGGAAAATCACTTATCGAAACAAAGCAAAGCAAGACTAAACGAAAATAGCCTAAGCTATAAGCATATCAAAGCATAAGAAATGATCCCCTCAAAAGTCCTCAAAAAAATCAAGAGTTTTCCGAATAAAAAAATTCCCTTTTGGTCCTTGAAATAATTCGTAACAAAACTAATACTTATAAGTAAAAAATAGGTAAAAACCGATAGCCTCCACATCAGCTGTAAGATTTCAAAACAGACTTCTCAAGCATATGTTAAGGCCCCTCTCTTGACCCTTGTGTATTTGAAACCCAAATTTTGGAATATAAAAGCGAATTGGTGCCCCCGAAGTTAAATGACATTTCAGATTTCAAGTGCATAATATCAAGTTAAAACCTTTAATCATATTCTGGTTTTCATTGATCTAAATTTCCACTTCATTTTCCAACCTTTGATCATTAAGATAAGTATACCACTAGACTCCCCACTTCGAGAGCTTTCCAACGATACATAGAACTCGAAAATCCGACAAACGGGTCAAAAGTTATGCCCGTTTGAAAATTTGCCTAAAATCGATCAACCATCTAAATTACCAAGATTTCGAACTCTCAGGGGCAGAGTTCGAACTTTTGTTTCAGGCCAAACACTTGAGAAGCCAAGAGTTCGAACTTTCAAGGGCAAAGTTCGAACTTTCGAGCGCAGAAAGTTCTATTTACTGAATTTTGAGTTCTATTAATTCCCATCAAACTTTCAAGTGTAGAAAGTTTTATTTGCTGAATTTTGAGTTCTATTAATTCCCAAACCATCTCCACCCTTTCTAAACCATTCCCAAGGGCTATAACCTGCACAAAAATGAGCCACCATGCTCTCCTCCAAAGAGAACAATTTCCCAATCATTTCCAACAACACTTCTCCATAGAACAAGGATCATTAGCAACCCATTCAAAATAAGGGAAATCACAAATAAAACCCAGATTTCAAAACGTAACTAAAAGAAGAGTTTCCAAAGCAATGCAAGTAACATATGTATGTGAGAAAAAATAGAATTTGAAATTAACCAACCTTGTTGATATTAATACAAGTACAAAACTAGTAAAGAGCTTAAAACAATTAGAGATAAAAATATATATATATATACATACATAGCATATACCAAGAAAACTAAAAGAATCACTTGCCTTAACCCAAATGCCAATCCAAAACCTCCTCAAAGATCACTGTCTACAGCTGAACCAAGATCTACAAAAAGTCCAAAGAAATCTCCTAAAAAATCCAACAAATTTGAAAAACAAGAACCCATTTCGAAATGGGTGTTGCATGCTTGAAAAACAGGTTCCATAGGAGCTAAAAGGACTCCATAAGAGACATGGAAAAGAGCCCTTGCCTGAAACTAGTCAAACAAGAAGTAAGCAAGAAGAAGAAGTAGTGGTCCAGTTGGAATCCCCAAACAAATGGGTGCAATGGAGAGCTAGGAAGGAGAGGAAGAAGATGGTATGCTCAAAATTCCAATCTAAGTCCACAAGCTATGGCATGCAAGGAGAGAAAGTAGAGAGAAAAATGGTTTCTTCCCTAGGTTTTTCTGAGTTTCAGTAGCTGAGAGAGAGAGTTTGGAAGTGGAAAACGTGAGTAAGGGAGATGGGTTATTAGAGTGAGTGGGTTGTGGGCCCCATTTGATCCAATACTTGAAATGGCTAAGACATCATCTTGCGGGCCCTAGATGAGATCGACGAAGAAGGAAAAAATAATCATTGAAAAATCTAGTCTCCAAAAAGTATAATTTTCACATGGTTTTGAGATTTTGAGAATTGTGTCCAGATTTGAGTGTGAAAAGGTCAATTTTACCCTTTTGGGCCAAAACACGGGTTTCTGGGCTTTGAACACAGACGGGCTGAATATGAAAGCTGTGGATAACAACAAAATTATTCAAAAGCAATCAAAATTACATTTTTTTTTATCAAAAATCCAGAATCATCCTCCCATGCTTACACGTGTACTCAGGGCATCCCTGAGTGTGTCTGAGTAAAACCAACTCTCTCAAAATTTCCAAAACTATGTCTAAGATTAAGTCAAAGCACATTCTAACCTAACGATCACTAATCCTACATAAGTCTAAGCACTCGCTTAACTAACACTAATCGAGCTAATTTGGGTCGGGGTCTGTCAGGTGGGGCGAGGAGGATGGTTGAAAGTAACAAGGATAGAATTAAAAGAGTGCAACTTATGGAAGGATTTGCCCAGAATAGGCTGGATGGCGATACAAAACTCATTTAATTGACCTCAACATAGTTGGGGCAAGAATTTATGATTATGATGGTGGTGGTGATCACATTTATAACACCGTGAGATGTTAAGTCCAATTGGAAGCATCATAACAACTAGAATGTAGAGAGTGCATGAGGTTCCGAGTGTGTTTGGATACCCCATAAAGTAGAATAGAGTGGAGTGCACTGTACACCAACGTTTATTTTATTCACTCAACCCTATTTGTCAACTTTATTCACTATTGAGGTGACTTCCTCCTGCATACGTCTGTAGAAATTGAGGCATATCTCTTACCAAAAATTCACTGCAAAGGAAATACAGCAAATGATTCTGCATCAACGCCCAAACTCTAGATTTACAGAGGACGAGAAGATCTACATATGTATCCCCATCTGCAGTGACCTGGCAGGTGGATTTACTCACCCCCCACCACTGTGTTCAACAAAGGAGATATTCCCCAGCGAAAAAATCAATATGAAATCCTATGGGGTGAGCATCTTTCAAATCAAGCTTCCATCCCTTATACCTGCGAAGTACGAGCGACGAGAGGATAGAGTAGAGGACCTGCAGGAAGTAGCTTGGTTGTACAGTATGTGAGAAAATGTTTGATCCAATTAGTGGGAAGAAGGTTGGCCCGAGAGTGTATTGGTAGAGCTATACCCAGACTCTGTGTGGCTTTGATTGAGCAAATTGGGTCCTCAGGGTATAATGTGTGCATGGGTTTGCCTCCAATGTCAGAGGTCTTCGATTTTATCAGGTCGCGTATTGGAACGAAGACCATGTTTGGTCCTTCAGTATTGATTCATCAACATTGTTTATTTCTCTTTTGTAGTATGGTCATGTAATGGAGTCTTGTACCCATTGTGTACCTATTGTTACAATTTAATACTGGTGCCATGTTATGCATATGTTGGATGATGGGAGTGCATTAATTTTTGCCTCATATATTACAAGTTCTTATGTACAAGTAGAATTTTACTTAAGTTGACATTGTCAAGAAGCTTGAATTTGTATATTATGATCATGTTAATAGTTGGTAAACATAATGTGGAACCTTGGTGTGCTACTGGATTTTACACTGAGAGGCAGATTCATTTGCAGCATAACCTTGCTGTTTCAATCATGTGGGTCAATCAGAACAATCTTTGAGAACATTCTTCTCCAGTTTCACACTTTTTTTGTCGATATCAGTAGCAAGTTGTATATCTTATAAGAGTACTGTATCTTTGCCCACATTCCGAGCAGAAAAGTAGAACGTTCAGCTTACAGTAAACATGACTTGTTACAGCAGCCAAAGAAATTTAATTGAAATTTTCTTCCTCTTTGCCCGCCTTCATTTTCACTGCAACATATATCACTATAACTTGATATGCATCCTAATGGGGTTAAATAAATGCCGTGGGCATTCACATTTTGCTTCCAAATGCAATGCAGTGGTTTGTGGCAGTCAAACTACTTTTATTTCGCCCACATGGACTACCTGATGTGACAGTTATCTTCAATTTACTTAACAGTAGGGGTTTCCAAACACACCCGTAGGGATTGTTTCTTTATTGGAGCATAGATAATTTCTATTTGGGATATTTTTGAATTCCCAACATAATGGAATTCATGAATGCCCCTTTGTACTTAAGCACCCAAAAATTTCACCAAAAAAAAACAAAAGTGATGGAATTCCTAGATTTTCAAAGGTTATTTGAGACTTTCTAGGTGGCTAAGATTTTGGAATCTTGATAAAGGGCCATGGCTTCCGATTTTAGCTTGTCAATATACATCTCCTGTACTGTTTGCTTCTTTCAATGATAGTAATCATTCAAGAAAATAAAATAAAATGAAGAAACATGACATTTGTAAATGCCAAGTGACAAGCCATCACATCATATCATGAATTTCTCAACACACTAAATTCTTGTTAGAAATTCTAATTAAGCAACATGCTCTCGTAAGGCCTTTCCATGACTTATGTGTGTGTATAACATGAAGAATTGTATCTAATATATGACAAGTATGGTTTTTGAGAGCACAAAGTTTTCTAAACCCTACCTTCATAATTAGGTGATGCCATATTTCTAAGTCCATTTTGGCATCACTATTTCCAATATTTATTTGTCTAAATGTTTAAAGCAGGTATTTGTTTGGAAAATAAGAGCATTTGACACATGATTATATCCTCTACCCACTTCAGAAAAGTAAAGGAAAATCATTTTCGGGAGTGTTTGTGCAATGCCTATTTCCTCGAAAACGGTTGGAGATAAGGAACAAGATTTTCCGGCGGCTTCCCACTCAGTTTGGGTGTAACAACGATTTTGGTCAGGAATTCAACATTTTAGTTAGAAAGTTAGTGCAACAGGGATTCTGAAATCCGACCCCTCCAAGCTAGATTTGAAGGCCGCAAAAGAGGATATGTGGTGTTTCCTATTCTGCAGTATTGCACAAACGCCTCCAAAAATGAAATGCCCTATTTATGTGCTTGTGAAAATAAGAGCTTTTGGGGAGCTTTGTGCAACACCCAATTTCGCAAGAACGGGCGGAGTCGGTGCCTTCCCACTAACGCTCGGGTGCAACAATGATTTGGGTTGGGCATTGGACGTTTGAGCTGAAAAACTCAACGTTGGAAGGGATACAAAAATCCGACCTATCCAAGTCGGAATTGGATGCCGCGAATGAGGAAATGCAGGGTTTTTTACTCTCTTTTTTGGATGACTTTTATTTATGGCTATAATTTGGATGACTATCTCAAAATAAGAGTAGTGATGCCAAATAAGGCCTAAGATACCATCGAAAGTTCATCTAAACTCCAAATCAGCGTCAACTCCTATGGTTGAGAACAATGAATTTAAACTTATCATAGAGTAGTTCAAGTGGGCCCCATTGACATGTTAATTTTTTCTTCCTAGAAAAGTCTTTTATAAGACTTAACCCACACACTCTCTCTACACCTATGACTCATGAATCCAACCACTTGAGCTAGTGCTGGACGCAAACTCCACTTATTTCCATATCTAAAACAAAAATTCCTTCCTTTCTTAGCATAATAGAAAAAAGAGGATTTAATCGGAAAAAACACTTAATGCGCACATGTTACGCAATCAAACACTTTAGCACTTGGGGTACAAATTCGAGCAATTGGATTCGAATTTCATTTTTTTTTTTGTTACATATTTGGCACATCGTCGGCGCTGACCTTATTTACATTGAATAAGGTCGGTGATAATGCTGTCCGCGAAGACCTTCTAATCCGATTTCGAGCTACATTCTTCCCACTTCTCCAAAATTGCAAAGAGTCCGTTTTCTTCTTTCAGAGAGAGGTGTTATACCACTAGTTTGTTTTTCCACCAGTGATTATACATAATTAGTTTCTAATAAGTAGTAAAACATTCACAAATTTAATAAAATATAAAGCTCACGCATTATTGGTTGAGAAGGATGATCCAACTAATTTATCTAATTTATGATGTTCTAATAACATGTTAGACGTCGAGCTCCTAATAATCTTTCACTATTATGGTTAGTTTAAATTTGAGCTGAGTTGTCCTCAATACAAGGGTGGAAGGTAGAAGATGAGATATCTCTCAAGCAGTGTCACGTTCAACAAGTTATGCAAAATTGCTTTGGAAGCTTCGAGTTGGGCAACAACTTCCGATCAGATAACTCTAAAGTATCTTTTACACAATGACATTTTTTTTTCGATGATAGATATCGACGATGATAATGATATCAATGGTTTGTTAAAATCGTCAAAAAGCGAAGCGAAATTGATATTATTATTCGTTTCAAGAAGGCTATGCGATGAAGGCACTTTCCAACGCAATCATGGCAATAGGTATGTTCTGAAGTTAAAACTATATTTCAACTCATGACAATAGTTTTGTTCTAAAGTATTTTTTTTTTCATAACTCCATATTGCAAATCTGTACAGGATGAAAGAAATGAAACCATTCGAGAAGCTCCTAGCATTAGAAAGTCAGATATTAAATTAAAGGCCGTGCTACCACCGTTACCTTCACCTTTTAAAGATGGACTGATGATTAATATACAGGAGGATGACAATACCAGATTCCCAACAACATTGTCCTATTTTGAGGACGATGATGAGTCCATATTCGAAGAAATCAATGTAGAACTGCTTGATGTGAATGGAAGCGAAAGTGTGCGCAGTGCTTCCGCAACTAATGTGGATGTGAATGGAAGTTTAGCAGCTGCTCAACTAATTAATTCAGGTGTCGAAAGAGATACTACAAGCACAAATGAAGAATACGACTTTTCAAAATCTCCCTTCGTGGACACCATGATCCCTGAAAATGTCGCGCCCGAAGAAGGGACTGGTTCAACTAGGGAGACGTGGATAGGTAGGGAGTTCCCTGATCGCGAGGCTTTTAGAAAAGCTATAGCAAAGTATACAATATACAACAACTTCACCTTGAAACACGAGATGACTAACATGAAGATGGTCACAGTGAGTTGTAAAGGAGTTGATTGTCCCCGGCATATACATGCCTCCATGGTAGATTTTGGTCCACATTTCAGAGTTTGAAAGTATAATTCAACACACTGGTGCTTTAAACCACTTATGGGAATTGCACATCGGTAACCAACCGCGAAGCTAGTAGTAGAGTTCATGGAAGAGAATGTGCGATGCAGTAACGTTCTTAAGCCCAAGAAGATCATCAATGAATGTCAGATTGAGTATGGGACCCGCATTTATACAGGAGAGCACATATGGCAAATGAGCTTGTATTGTGCAAAGTGCATGGATCGTACGAGGAGTCCTTTATGATATTGCCGCTTTATTGCAACGAGCTTCATAGAATCAACCTCGGTTCCTACACTACGTTAAACAGCAGGCCGGATGACCAATTCAGATGCTTCTTTTGGTCCTTCGGTCCATGCTTAAAGTCATTTGAAACCTCTCTAAGGCCATTTATAGCGGTTGATGGATCATACCTTCGTGGCAAATATCAAGAAGTGCTAATGGTGGCCGTAGCACATGATGGAAATCAACTGTTCCCATTGCATTTGCTTTTGCCGAAGCAGAGCGGCGTGATAGTTGGGAGTGATTTCTTGCACACCTGTCCTTCTCATTGGTTGAGCCAATAAATCTCACAATTATATTAGACCGTCAGAAATGTTTGATTCATGCAGTACAAGCCATGATGCCAAGTGTAAAGCATGGTTTTTGTTGCCATCATGTAACTGAAAACATAAAGGCGGCTTTCAACAACCGTGGCATTATAAGAAAGTTTTGGAGCGCAGTGAGGGCATACCGACCTTGTGAGTATGATGCTTGCATGGACCACATAAAAAGTGTAGATGATGGTGCATATAATTACACCTATGCAATCGGCCGTCACTTTTGGGCAACAACATTTGCTCATGGAAACAAATATGACATGCTTACCAGCAATGCTGCAGAGTGCACAAATAGTCTCCTAAAAGACACCCGAGTGCTCCCGATTACAAAGCAAGTGGAAGAGATACGTGCAAAATTGATGGAATTCTTTCAGAGACGGTCAACTCAAGTGCAAAGCATCACTTCAGTACTAACTCCGTACGCAGAGAAATACCTAGCCACAGAGATGGAGGAATCACGAAAGCTAATGGTATGGGTAGTGACATTGAATGAATATCAAGTGCAATCTGCAGAGTTTGTTGATGTAGTTAATCTAGATCGCAGGTCATGCTCGAGCCGCAAAAATAAACGTAATTGGGATCCATGTTGCCATGTTGTTGTAGCCATAAAAGTGCGGAATATGAATCCATATGACTATTGCGAGCACTGGTACCTCACAAGCACGCACCAGAAGACGTATAGTGATGTCATTCATGCCGCCCGTGATAGAAAGCAATGGGAACAACACATTGTATTCGGAAGAGTTCTACACCATTGGCTAGCAAGCAACCTGGTCGACCGAAGAAGAACAGGATCCGAGTTGAAGATCGACATCGCCAGCAAAAAGTGGTAACTTGTTCATGCTGTGGAGAGAGGAGTCACAACCGTGGGAGCTGCAAAAATCCGCCAGTTCAACAATGACATTGATGGATGTTGTGTTTTGGTTTCGCTCATGTAATTTTTTTGTTTTGGGTCTGTTTTTTGATACTTTATGTTCTATGTATGTTTGTGGGAAGTTTATTAATTAAAATGGCAGTAATGGTTTTTGCATTTTTGGATGTTTGCATATAAATTATCATTTATTTTGAAAAGATGAGTGGAACCCACTATTTTCTTGTTGAAGATGATGTATGCTTTTACACAATGTAAGGAATCTGTATGGAATTTTTTTTCATGCACGTGGAAAGTTTTCATTACATGGTTGGCGATGACCTTATTCGTGTTAAATAACGTCACCACCGACGCAGGTTTCCAATTTTTCTAACCAAAGTTGTAACTTTTCCTGGGATCATCCATTACAATGTCGGTGATGACCTTAGCTGTGTAAAACAAGGTCACCATCGACGCAGGTTGCCAATTTTTTTCACCAAAAGTTGTAACATTTCCAAGCTGTGTCTGGAAAAAATTCTAAGTATAGGTCAGTGATGACCTTAGCTGTGTTAAATAAGGTCACCACCGATGCAGGTTATGTATTTTTTTAGCAAAAGTTGTAACTTTTTCATGCAATAAATGGGAAAAAAAATAAAGGCACGGTCGGTGATGACCATATCTGTGTAAAATACGGTCACCACCTACGCATGTTATGTATTTTTTTAGCAAAAGTCATAATATTTTCATGCAACGAATGAGAAAAAAATAAAGACACGGTCGGTGATGACCTTAGTTGTGTAAAATAAGGTCACTACCGATGCAGATTATGTATTTTTTTTTTATACCAAAAGTTGTAACTTTTCAAGGCAACCCATGGGAAAAAAACAAAGTTAGGGTCGGTGATGACCTTAACAGTGTTGAATAACGTCACCATTGACGCAGGTCACTCCAAAAGTTGTAACTTTTCCAAGAGAAAATACAGTACATGGTCGGTGATGACCTTATTAGTGTCAAATAAGGTCATCACCGACCTTATTTTCACTGCTGTTTAATGCTACAACGTCGATAATGGCATTGTATAAAGAAGGGAAAAAAAAATTAGGATGGGAGTATGACATAGAATTATATAAAAACACACCTATGTGCTTCAAAAAAGTTTAGGCTGTATTTAAATACAAATAGAAACATTTCATGTATTTAATTTACATTCAATCATTCAATCGATCAACATCCCATATAACAATTAAGAAAAAATTATGTACATAGTTAAGTTTAAAGTTTGAAGCAAATAACATCCACAGCATAACAACATCAATTACAACCAATGCCAGGATCAATATCGAATAACATATATTGCACAACATAGGCAGGAGAAGGTTCAGTACAAGTCGGGCGCCAAGACCGGGAGTGGAGGGAGGTTAAGCTTTGATGCATTTTGAATCCGATTATGCTCGAATATGTTGATGACAATTCTCCGCCGATAGTACAGGCTGTCTGACTGGGTGAACTCGATGGGACAATGATATATGCAATGTTCAGCGAACACACAAGCAAACAACCCACAGTAATTTCCATTATCTTGAAATGACATGTCCGTATTTGTGGTAATCGTCCACATCATAGGTGCCGACCACCCGAAATCCATGAAGCGCTGCTGAAGCCACAATCTCTGTCCAAACATAGTGAAAATGAATGATACCTCAATTTTGAAATTTATTTACTATTAAAACATCATGCCACCAAGACAAGAGAAAATATGTACTACGAATCACTCACAGGTCTTGTGGCCCCAGATCTCTCCCTTGGAATTGTTGTACTACTCCCAACGGTTCTCATCAAAATATCCGATTAGTAAGGACCAATGATTGTGAGCATGCGGTATGTAAACTACAGTCTTGCACTCCATTGTGTCCATCACAAGTTCTCCCTTTGGCCTAAAGGCCATATCATCCCCCGTCTTTAGGCCATTCTCTTAGAAACTCTGCAAGACAAGCATCTCAGACATCAAACAACTATGACATAAACTATTGAGTAAAAATTGGGGAGGCTTTAATCTTTTATTATACTTGCGCATAAACTAGGGTCAGCCAAGTATGCATCCTTGCACCTTTCCCGTAGCACTTCGAACAAGTAATATAAGATCGTCGAATCCATCCAAGTGCCCTCGTCCAATAAATCTCTGAGGGACTTAGAATCGACGCAAGAGATGATCATATCCAGCTCCTCCTTATTGTCAATGCAATGAGTTGAGAAACATTCAATTAGTAAAAACCCAACAATTTGATAATTACTACGGAAGTGTTTTCAACAATTGCAGTTACCTATGTGTGTAATATTTGTAGAAATCCATCAAAAGTTCCTTCTCCACTTCCATCAGAAGATTACCCGTTTAGGGCAATGGATGTTGATAATCAAGAAACATATCCGGGATCTTCCTCAGCCTCGGTATGTGCTTGTACCTCCATATCAATGAATCAATTGTAGCCGGTGAAGGGGCTACAATAATTGCCTGGCAAGTGACTTTTGGAGTTGTAGTGTATCCTTGACGACCAGGCGAGACAAAGATAAGACCCTCGATAGGGATGTCATTTATGTCACCAAAGGCCGCGTCAAGGTTGCTAGCATCAGCTTCATGTGGTTGCTTCTCAGCCGAAGTGTGAGAGGCTGACGCATTCATGAGGGAGTCCTTTATCATTAAGGGAGCATCGACACTAACTCGATGCTTCTTTGCGGGGCTTTTTGAGGACCTCACCTTAATCCTTGCGTATTTTGGCATTCTGACGGCTTGCAAAATAAAGTAAAGTATGGTGATGAAATGACATTAACCAAAGATTGTAACATATTTATATCATTGGAATTTATTTATATACTTACCAATGGGTCATCATCTTCCGAAGCGGAAATACTACACGTCTCGACGTAGTCCTCGCATGTACTCCCAAATGTGAACCTAAATCTCTTGACCTTTTTCTTAATTGAAGTTATGAAATGTTTTAGGTCTACATTTGTAATGATCGAATGATCGCATGACCGTATAACATGGTCGAAGAAGAGAGAGGCCTGCAGTCCACATATTGAAAGGATCCCGTTAGAAAATATATTCACAAAATCAATGTGAAGCAAAGTAAGGGATACAAAGGCAGTGAACGTCATGCCCGAGTGTGTGGGACGGTAGGAGAAGCGGCATCGGGCTATGGGGGAGGATCCCTTTGTAGCACATCGCGCTGCCTGACACGGCCAATACACGTGATGGTATTTGCTTCATACCATCTCATGTATGCTTCTTCATCCTCCTCTACACATGATGGTATTTGCTTCATACCATCTCATGTATGCTTCTTCATCCTCCTCCCCGCCTTTCGATTTTCCTTTTCTCTTCAGCACATTGTTTGCTCGTGCTTCCCATGACTCTACTTCCCCCTTGTGCACTAAACTCCAATCTATAATAGATCTCCCCTCATTTTCCTTCCTTACGATGGGCTTGACATAGCGTGGAGGCATAGTCTGTCTCAAGACAAACTGCCTCATAACCCTAGGGGATAGGTGACACTCCAACACCCAATATGATATAAGGGGATAGTCTGTGGTGAAAAGTGCTTTGTCGACCTTCGAGACGTGGTTCAAAAATTCATTCCCGTACTTTTTGTACGGCCACCACTCAAACTGTGTATGAAGCATTGGATAAATTAGAACATATAAAGTAAGTATGAAAATGACAAAAAACTTGAAATGAACTAATTATACCTCTTTAGATGTGTAGTTATGGAGTTGCTTTCGCACTTCTCACATGGTCGTCAGCTGAGTCATTTCTTGAAGTCGGTTGGCCCATGTAACCATCAACGAAAACTATATGTCATAGTTCAAACGCTGGCTTGGACTTAAACCTCGATCGATCTTCATTCTGGTGTACGCCCAGATTTGTTAAAAGAGAGGGAATCATTTGAACATTAACATATAAATAGTGAATGTATGAAGAATAAATATATCGACCTCACCTGCAGAAGATGGATGGGGCCAGAAGGAGAGTTAAACTTCTTTTCAATAGCATTGCCCTTGTCGGTATAGTCGGGCATCTCACTCTTCCTTCCCAGTGAACTCCCTTGTTTAGCATTCTGTACAGGTTGGCTAACACAAGCGGAGGCCCATGAGTAGGGCTTAAACTCTCTAAAGAACTCTAAAATATAAAAGGGGCCTCGTGCCCCTGAAAAATTACAAATAATTTGTCCAGCAAAAAAAAAAACAAAAAAACAAATAGGCCTGAGTTCTGCATATTTCCTCGGCCTTTGTAATCTTCTTCTTTGGTTGTCCCTTACTTTTCAGCTTTCCCTTTTGCTTGGTCTTCTCCCTGTCTCTCAACTCTTTAGGAGTGGGACGGAAGACACGTTCCAGCCATGTAAACTTGAGGGAAACCCCATTGTAGTCTTCTTTCTGTTAGGGGACAACACCGAGCAGTTCTTGACAAAGCTCGTCAATCTGATAGTGGGTGTATACATGGCCGGTTACGGGCGGACCATCTATAGGAAGGCCGTAGATGTAAGCTACGTCCTCTAGTGTGATGGTAGCCTCGCCGGATGGGAAATGGAAGGTGTTCGTCTCCGGCCTCCACCTCTCAACCAGCCCCATGATCAAGGCATGGTCGATCCCGATCCACCTCATCTTGATAAACCCCAGCATCCGTTACACACTGCATCTAACGCTCATTCAGGTCCCACTTCCCATGGTTGGGGTTAGTGGGAAAGCATCTGTAGGTACCCAACTCCTGCGAGAAAAATGACAGTTTGAATAATGTTAGACATAGATCGAAAAGAAGTTCAATTGATTAGTGGTTGTGTGGAAGGGAGTATACCAAGCCGCGTTCGATAACGGCGGATATGTGATGCTCTTGCTTGCGCAAAAGTACTGCTGGTTGAGCACTTGAGGTACTAGCCTCGTTGCGAGGCAATTCTTTATTGTTTGTATTCTCTTTAGACATCTGTGTATGTCCAAATTAGACATGGTAGCATTGAATGTTATGAAGGTAAGCATGAATAAAATGGCAAACATACGTAAAGAATATTCACAAGACAAAAATATTTAACACTAAAAAATTTGTCCAAATAGCATATGCTATCTCAGAAAAAGCTTCTAAGAAGTCTCCAAAGACAAAAGAAGGGAATTCATATGTGAAGGAATTGTCACTTCATGGAACCAAATATTACGTTTATGTTTACAAGTTCTTGTTTGTTTCTCCTTGATGATTTAATTCTATATATTCTAGGATTTTTAGTTTTTGATGTGCCAATGGCGTGAAACCAACTACCGTAGAGTTAGTGGTAGTATAAGTTCTTGTCAATTTGGTTCTGCATTAGAGAGCTTGAGGACACCTTTTTATTATTTCTTCTTTTTCTTTCTATAAGTTGGCGATGTAGTTGATAAAATGCTAGTGGGCTGAGGTCTTCATGTAAAGCCTCTACTCCTAACCTTAGCTAAAGATGTCCAATTATGGCTTTGAAGAGAAGAAGATTTTACATCTAATATTGGTAAAAAAATGTCCATTATGACTTTGAAAGAGTGGAAAACTAGTCAATATAGAACCTTTTTCTAATTTTGGTAAAAGGTGTCCAATTATTGCCTTGGAGGACTCCCATTTGCCATTCTTAAATTGATTTTTAGTTTTATATCCAATATTCTTGGCCTAACTCTTGTTTGTGATATTGCAGTTACTTGAACTATGGATTAATGGCAGCATGAGCTGAGATTTTGAAGGGCCATTGGAGGCTTGGGTAATCCGTGTATTTTGCATGGTTATAAGGGTATGCTTGCACTCCCTTTTTATGCATTTGGATGATCAGTACTCTTGCTACAATTGTGTGTCTATATGTTGCTCTTAGGAAGCACTTGGTGCTTACTCTCTTCATACCCATAAATTTTGAAAGCTTACATAGATTACAGAGAAATTCTAATAACAAATGGATATCTCAATTAGCCACCCAACTATCATCAAATCCATGCATGGATATTTTTTTTAAATATTTATGATGATAATGATATATCCCAATTGCTAAAACGAAATTAAAAAATGGGCAGATGAGGTTTTTGAAACAATATACCATTACCATGATTGCATTAGAAATCAGAAAAGTCCACATCAAGATTTTGGGACTTTAAAGCAGTACAGAGCTAAATAAAGCAGCACCAACAAAGGAATAGAGAAGGCTACATCCAGAGCATACTACAGGTGTAAAACATCATAGATGCAAAGAAAGGAGACATGAAAGACAGACCAGGAAAACTAAAACACCAAGCAAGCACACTAGCAAAGACAACAAAGGTAGCATATGAGCCTCCTATTCTCAGTACTTATCCCCCTCATCACCATCCTCCCCTTCACAGTACTCATCCACCACCGTCTGTTAAGCACCTCAATAACAAACCAACATACTGGCACAAAAACTAAAAAAAATAAATAAATTTCGGAACCATCATCATTCTTAACTCAGAAAACTTCAAATTTGGAATTGTACAAACCCTAATCATAATGCAAACAAACAATGTACAAATCAAACAACGACGTTGAAGCTAACGTACCATGCACTTCGATATCATATGCTAGATGACGGGAAAACTAAAAGAAGGGAAAATACAAAAACAGTGTGAAAGATTCAAACATGGAAGGAGATAGATACTTTAGAGTTTATGTGGAAATAACGAACGATGGAAAAAACGAATAGGAGCAAAGAGAAGCAGTTGATGAATTCAGTTTGGAGCCTGGTGCAACTAGAAATGGAAGCAACCGCTCGTCCAAAGTCAGTCTCGACGGTGTAGTGGAGAAGAGAGAAGAAAAAAATGAGAAGAAATAAGGAAAATAGCCCTAAAATGGTTCGCGGACAGTGACATCACCGACCTTATTCAGTGTAAATAAGGTCGGCGTCGACGATGTGCCAAATATGTAAAAAAAAAAATAAATCAGGCCCAATTGCTCGAATAGGTGCCCTAAGTGCTAATGCGTTTGGTTGCTTAATATGTGCGCATTGAGTCTTTTTTCCGATTAATTCCTCTAGAGAAAAAAAAAAAGGGACTTTGCAAAACTCCCAATAAACAAAGACAGCGAGGAAAGCATGGAAAAAAAGGAAAAAAAAAGAAAAAAAAAAACACCAGGGACTTTGCAAAACTCCCAATAATAGAGAGAGCGAGCGAGCGAGCGAGCGTAGGTCAAAGTCGTCTTTGATTTTCATTTCCAGCTGCCATCGACGGCCTTTTCATTTTCATTCATCACTCCCATTCTTCTCCTTTCGGACCATCCTCACCGTCTCCTTCGTCTCCCCCCTCCGCGTCTCCGAACACCAGATCACAAATCCCTGCACCCGTTCCTCTCCCCAGATCTCCTCCTCCCCTCTCCCTCTCTCTCGATCCCTTCAGAAGAAAAGCAAAAGAAGATAGAAAAAAAAGCCGGTCCCAGATAGATAGATCGAGGATTCCAATCCTTCCAACAGTTCCTCGGCCGTCGATCCGTAGCTGGATCTGAGGAGATGGCCTTGTCTGGAATGAGAGGTCTCTCCGTCTTCATCAGCGACGTTCGCAACTGCCAGAACAAGGAGCAGGAGCGCCTTCGCGTCGACAAGGAGCTCGGCAACATCAGGACTCGCTTCAAGAACGAAAAGGTCACGATCCCAATTCCCCCCTTTCCTTCTTTCCGTTCCGATTGGGGAAAGTTTGCTTTTTTTTTTTTTTTAATCTCTCGATCTGCACTTTTATGCTTGATTCAAAGTCAAATCTCGACACTGTTGAATGCTTTTCAATTCAATTTTATGTTTTTCTTCTTCTTCTTCTTCTGATTAATCTAAATTGATCTTCTTTGAAAAAGATCACATCTTGGTGGATTGGGATATTTTGCTGCTTTGAGTTCGAGGCGCATTATTTCACTTGAATATGATGAAATTGCATTGGATTTGATATAATATGCAATACATGCCATACTCTCCTAAAACAATACCTCTAACTGCTAGATTTCTGCATCTTGAATGTTAGATTTTGTAGGAAAGTGCTTCCATCAGCCATTTTATGGTGTCTTTTGAGAGAAAGGAGTGATTGTGCCCTTGCTAAAAGAAAGAAAGATGTCATTGTTAGTTTGGATGGAGATAGATAAGGTTCGTTTTGTGAGCTTGCTGATGAAGAAGCGAGTCCAGTGATTTTTCCATTCCTAAGATTATGAGAATTTTGGGAGTAGTAATGTTAGTTCTGAAGGATAGGAAAAAACAAACCAACAAGTATCATTGTCAACATGAAGAAGAGTTGAGTTTTGCTAGGAACATGAAGTTTAGACAGAAGTCTATGAAACCATAGAATCTCTAAACAGACATTATAGAGTTTGGTGTTTTGCCTTTACAGATGATTTAGACACTCATTTGTCTGTTTCTTTGCACTTCCTGAAAATTTAATATTGGCCCAAGATCACAAAGCAATTAGTAGCACATTTCTTTTTGAAAAAATGTCATGTACAACCAGTCCAATTTGCAGGCGCTAATACTGTGGGAGGGTTTTAAGCTGTGAAAAATGATTCATCACTGGAGATGCCTTGAAGATGGTAAGTAATGCAAAGGACAGCTACCGTATGTTGATGCCAGGGGCTATTTATAGAACAACAAGTGGTACACTTTGTATGAAAGGTGTCTGGCCATGTTGTAGTAATATGGATTAATCTTTGAAACATAATCCCCTTCATCCCATCTATTTTTTATATTAACTTTAATAAGTATGTCAGTCAACAGATTTGGTGTAAGGATCTGAGCATGAGCAATAAGAGCCTCAGTGCGCTTGTTTTTGTTAACAAATTTTCTTTCTCATAATTCGAGGGTGAGAAAATATGCTAGGAGCCCAAGATCCTTCATATGAAAAGCATGCATCTAAAAAATGTTGCAATTTTTTTTTTCAGACCTGAATTGCTTCCAAAGATAAGAATATAATTCACAAAGACAAGAAGGATAGCACATTTAGTAGATGTCTGCCAAATGAACATTGATCGATCATATTTGCCTTGCTTAAATCAGCCATGAAGTACTTAAATTCAAGCTCATAGGACATGCTTTAGACTGTGAAAACCAAAGTAAACAAAGTCAAGTCAAGCAAATTCTTTGCCAGGAGAAGGCCACATGTAAATCCTTTTCTTTTAAAAGTGACGTGTTTATGTCCATTTGAAATATTGATTGAGGTAGGATGCTGCAAGTGTAATGATTGTCTGAATAGTAGTCATCTTTTTGCCATATGAGCAAAGGTCTTGTCACACTAGATCCCGTATTCTTGTTTGTCCCACAATACAACAAAGCAAACTTTATAATGATCTACTCCTGTTGGACTTGAGTTTCACCAAATAAAACTCATTTGCACCCTGTTGGTGTAACATCGTCTGCACAAGAAACAGTGCCACATGTGCAATTATTTGTTAAAGCATGCAATTCTTGATCCATATCCCTTTTCCAACAACCATGTGTCATGGCAGTGAGGAGAGTAAGAGTGTCCAAAGATCCAAAAAGTGAAAGTGTGAAAAAACTGGTATTTATATGGAGGATGAGAAGGATAGGACCAGTGACAAAGTGGAGGAGATTGGTGGTGACATGTTGAACTGGAGCAGTGGAGATTTCATTGGTCAGTGGTTTCAATCGTCACACTTCTTCCTTTTTGTTTGTAGACTAATCCCCACATAAAATAATGAGTGGTTTGGATCTCATGGTGAGTCAGATAAGACACGTAACAAATAATGAGTGGTGGAGAAGAGGATTAGTTCTTTTCTTAATGAACAATAGATGCTCTAGAAACACAACATTGTTTGAAACCTGAATATGCTTGAGAATTGGATAATAACAATTGCGAACCCTTTGTGTCTTGACGATTGCAAACCCTTTGTGCCCTGGAGCATATCCTCAGAGAACACACTTGGCACTTTTGATTGGGAAATTTATTTCTTTTATAGGGTGCTAAATGAAAAAAAGAAGAAACATATAAAGGTACAAAGAAGTGTTTAATTGAATGTACCACATGGAGACAGAAAAAGGAATGCCATTTCTTAATTTGGATAATACCTGACGATTATTAGATAAACTGTAGTTCTAACAACTTGACACAAAATGTTTCTGGGATAGAGGATTCTGTCAACAATGTAATAATCATTTCCAGAATATGGCAATGTTCATCAACATAATTTTTTGGTGATTTGTGGGGCATTTTTTTTAATCATTTTCTTGAAGAAACTTGTGAAACCTTTGGAACATGTACTCGAGAATGTGAACATAATTTTTTGAATTCAAGTGCAAAACTGGTTCTTAACAATTGCTACAAACTCTTTGAAAATAGTGAAAACCTCAGATTTTCTATACAAGAAACACTCACCTGAAATGTGAGGAAAACACTTGTGTACCAAAATGAGAACTAATATTAGCATTCACTAAAAGTTAATGAATCAATTAAAGGAAGCATTAGTAGAACTAATACGTACCCATGCAACAGTTAAAAGAGGATATTGTAATATTGGATGAAAACAAAGAAATTTTATTTCGAATTATCCCAAAGTTTAACATAAACAATATATATTATTTGATTAGTAACACCTAATTTATATTAAATGAAGTACATACTTAGTATCCCAGGTACCATAAGCGTAAATATGGGAGCATTCTACTGATGCTAGAAAGGATGAAACTACATGATTGGAGCACAAAATTAACATCAGGGAAACTACAAAAAATGAAATTACACTATTTAATGTACATGGTCTGTCAGCTTCTTTGACATCGGGGAGCATGGATTAGCAAAATAGCAACCATCTACATGTTTTGAGCGGTCATCTTGGAGGAAAGTCCAACTAGAAGTTTTGGCTCTGATATCAAACCATGAATAGCAGTCGATCAATCTTTATCCAGATTTGAACTAGAGAACACGTTTGCTGGTAGATCTCATAACTGCAAGCTTACTGTTCTTAGTGACTCTTATTGAGGAGCTAACACTCAGTTTCTCCTATTTCTCTCCGCCCAATACCCCAAATTATGGAAGATGACAACATTTCCATGCCCCGACCTCTTTACACCGGAGATCTCATGAAAACCCATCCATGATGGCCATAAAGAAGATTGGAAGGACCCAGACAATAAAACTATTAGATAAATTCTACATGGGTGGGATACAGGAGAGATGGATTAGAAGGTATCTCATGATTCTCTTATGTCTAGATTTCATGTAGAAGAGATTCCTATCAGGAAATAAAGTAAATTCTATTTGGAAGCAAGCAAATCTCATATTCATGTATTTTTGAGGTATTTTTCATTGTTTGTGAAGTGCATAGTTGATGTTATGTTCATTCTGCATTAGGCATGTTTGATGCACACGTGCTAATGTTTATGGTAAACTTTGGACTTCTGACGGCTTTTTTAATATTTAAAATTTTGCATATAGACTTCTGAGCTTTTTATCGATAGTGTTAAACATGAATATTGATCTTTTTTTGCATGTTAATATTCAGCTGTATATTGTTTTTAAAAATTAATTTAGTTTTTAAGGAATCCATGGTTTTCCATTTTAGTGAGTAAAGTACTCTAAACTATGGTCCTAAATTATTGTCCACCAATTATTCTTCTTGTTGTTGGCTTGTTCTTTACTGAAGCTGTTGCAAAAATATTCAAGATATCTTCTTTCTCTTAAATTACTATTTTAGCTGATTGTAATTTTTTTCTCTCTTCCTGATATGCCATTCTCAAGTGTGATGAAGTTGCTGATAATAACAGTATTGCATTGTTTGACAGGGGTTGACTCCTTATGAGAAAAAGAAATATGTTTGGAAGATGCTATACATTTATATGCTGGGCTACGATGTGGATTTTGGTCATATGGAGGCCGTTTCCCTAATATCTGCACCGAAGTACCCAGAGAAGCAGGTGTGATTACATTCCCCTATGTATTGTAGCTCTATATTAAAAGGTCTTTTACATAAATTGATGAAATTAGTTACGGGTAAAAAAATGGACTAGAATGAGTAACGTGTTTCTTATGGTGGATTATGAAGAACTTCTATTGGTTGTTTGAAGTCATTTATTACACTAATATTATACCAATTACTGACACTACCACAAAGACATGAGAAAGTCCCATGTTTTTGTTATTGGTTAGATTCATTGAAAAAAGCTGGTAGTACAAGAGGCTATACTGATAAGCTTAGAAAAGTATTGCATATTGTATTCTACATTATAAGAAATCTTCCGAAGAGGGTTGGATGGCCAAGATCTTAAAATTGGTCCAACTTGTGGGGCCCACTTGGATGCCGCCGGGTTGATGGTATGGTCTTTGAGGAATTATGGGTAGGAAAAAATTAGGACGATCAAATCATTAAGGTGATAGACTTTTAAGGTTGCTCAAATCATCATCATCATCATCAAAGCCTTCTCCCAACTATGTTGGGGTCGGCTACATGAATTCTTTTTCTCCATTCCTATCTATCAATAGCCAAATCCTCGGATAGGTTGCACTTATTTAGATCTATTTTACTAGTTCTATCCACATTCTCTTCAGCCTATCCTTTCCCCTTGGTGGGCCATCAACTTTTGCATAGAAAAACTTTTTTTTACTGTCATTGTTGCTTGCTTGCATTGGACATGTCCAAATTATCTCAAACGTGTTTTTCTTATTTTCTCACCTACTGATGCTACCTCTAAATGCCCTCGAAAGTGCTCATTTTTTATTGAATGCTTTCTAGTTTTACCTTATATCCACCTCAACATTTTATCTCTGCTACACTCATTTTGTGCATGTGTTGCTTCTTCATTGGCCAACATTTTGCTCCATAGGTCATAGCTGGTCTAATCGTTGTCCTTTAAAAATTTCCCTTCAATCTTGTTGGTATACAACTATACACCGATCACAAAGCACTCTAGAAGCTGGTATCCATTTCAACCATCCCGCTTTTATCCTACGTTCAACATCTTCCTCAACCTCTCCATCCTTATTGATTATCGAGCCAAAGCATCAGAAAGAATCTTTTTGTGGTATCTCTTGAGCTTCAATTTTCTCAATAGTTTCAGACGGAGTCGATTTGGACTAGGCACATAGCGAGTCAGGTCCTATGGGTCTTAGACTCGAATCAGGTGACTCGGCCTTCCAACCATTTTCTTTGAAATTGGGACTTGGCCAAATGCCAAGTTTGATTTTTGGAACCTTGGTTTCAGCTCTTTGTATATGTCCACTGAAGTTGCAATCCATATATTCTATCTTTGTATGACTTATTTTAAAGCACTTGGATTCTAAAGCTTCTTGTCATTTCACAAGTTTTATGTTCACACCATCTCTGAATTCATCCACTGACACTATATCATCTACAAACAACCTACACGAAGGTACCGCCTCTTGAATATGAGTAGTTAACTCATCCATAATCAATGTAAAGAAATAATGGCTTAAACCCGACCCTTGATGCAAACCTATGACCATTGGAAATTCACTTGTTTTTGCATAGATAGATCTCACACTTGTTACTGCTCCCTGAAACATGGCTTTAAGGATTTCAATATAACCTCTTAGAGCCTCCTTTTTTAAAAAACCCACCAAATTAAATCTCTCGGTACCTTGTCGACTTGTAAGCTTTCTCTAGATTGATGAAGATCTTATGTATATTTTTCCTCACTGCTTGGTGTTTTTCCATTAATTGCCTTAGTGAAAAGATAGCTTTCATAGTTGACCTCCTTGGTTTGAACCCAGACTGATTTTCAGATATCTTGGTTATTTGTTTAAGTCTTTGCTTCATTACTCTTCCTATAAGTTTATAGCGTGTCTCATAAGCTTAATCCCACGATAGTTTGTACAGTTTTGTATGTCTCCATTGTTCTTGTGTAGAGGTTTTAACGACTCGGGCCTGCGGTCCACATGATATTGTCTGCTTTGGCTCATGGGATTTCAACCTAATCTTTCCGCACGGTTTTAAATGGCCTCATGTGGAGTTAAGGCTAGGTTGCAAATTATAAGCCTAGGGTCAGGACTTGGATATTTTTGATGTGGGACTTGGACAAAGCCTTACGATGCTAACCGAAGCACTCCACCCTTACCCCTGCGGATTCCCCTTTCTTGGCTTACAGGAGCACTTGACTTGGTCTTGCTTCAAGGGATTACCTAAGCAGATTGGGGTATCACACTCTCTCCCCCACCGGAAATAGAGCCGTATCACTCCATTCATACAGCGTTTTCTTTCTTATTAATATCTTATTGAAGAGCCTAGTTAACGAAATCCGACTCAATTTCTTCTAAGCATTTCCAAGCCTCTATTGAACTGTCAAATATAGAGATGTAAAGATAAAAACAAGTGTGGTTCAACATAGCAATGAGTTTCAATAAGTGGGTCGACTGGCATCCAAAGTTGACACGCATCTTATTATATCTCATTTTGTGTTTTACCCAAACCTTGGAATTGGGGGGATGAACTCAGTCCCAGTCAATTCTAATCGATAGAGTTGCATCAGCATGCGACTCGGTTGAGTCGCACCAATTTAGCCAAAACAACCTAAAAATATTATGAACAGTAATAGAATAAACCTTTAGAAAATGGAGAATGATTTTCTATAAATTTAAGTCACATGTGTTTTAATTATTTAGAATGAATATAAATGGTAATAAGTGGTCACATTTGATATGATTAAGTTGGATAAACATTGCCTTCAATCTTCCACGGAATATGGTTTTGATCTTCTAAAATGAGTGCAGACGGACCTTAGATGCCTCGAACATCTTCTTGTGCAGGACAGACTTGACGGGTCAACTTGCCTTTGGCCCAATCCACCTTTCTTTATTATATTTAGAGTTATTTTATTAGAGTTGTGTTTTTTTAAATGATTTATGTCTTTTAAATTCAGATGTTTTAATTTTGGCCATCGATGCATTTGGACGGTCCAGATTAGTTATAGGATTATGTACTTTTATTATATAATGATGTAATGCCTCTTTCGCTAACAATGGCTGATGATTAATGAAAATGAGTAATTTTGGGATCTTCCCCAAGTTCTCTTCGAGTTTTCGTCGAGTTCCCTCTTGCCTTCTGGATCGTGAGGCTAATGTCCAGGTAATCCCTTGTTTTCTTTTATCTTTCCATCTCATCCTCTTTTATTTCCCACCCCGTAGCTTCCCTTTGTTCCCATTAATTAGTATTAGAGCCGAAGATTGATCCACCCGGATTCGAAAATCGGCTTTCTCAGGTAATCTACCCTCCCCAATTTGTTTGTTTTTCTCTATGTTTTATCCCATTCATAGCCATCCACCGACTCAGTCTAACTGCATTAATCCATCCCGATGCTTGTAGATCCACAAATTTGTTGCTGCACCCAACCTGCCATAATGCTTCTTCAATACCTGACCCATTTGACAATCCTAACCTTCAAACCCTAACTCCGAAACCCTATCCCATGCCACCCTATCTAAAAAAAAACCATTTGACCACTTTATGCACAAAACCTAACTCCACGTCACCTCTCCACACCACCAACCAGCTATAGCCAAACCTTCCTCGACCAAATCCCACCTAACCGCACCACTTCAAGGCCCCATTCCATCAAACCAAATCAAATTCAGGTCTTCATAGGCTTGGCCAAACCGGCATCTACCCTGGATTACTTGACCGAACTCGATCTAAACCCAAAATCCCAGTGGACCACGACACAACCAAACCCTAATCCCCAAACCACCCCTTTGAAACCGAAGCCCTCTCTACCCTAACTCATTCCAGAAATTCCCCAACCCTAAAAAAAAAAACACAGAAGAAGAAAAAGGAGAACGGAGAGAAGCGTACTGCATACCTGGCACCTCAGTATCGTCATCTTACTGCAGTACCGAAATTGTCGAACCCAGTAGTGCTTTCAGTTGTCGCCTTGAGCAGCAGTACCGCGACCACCACTGTCGTCTCGTTGACTCCAACCAAGCAGCAGCAGCAAAGTCCTGTCCTCTTCATTGAAACTCCAACACCGAGACCCCAGCTGCCCAGCATCGGCCCCATCTCCCTCTCCAACGCCTTCTCTTCTTTTAAATTTGAGAGCAACAAGGATCAAAATAACGGTTGCAGTGGGTGTAGCGGCCGGTGGCCAAAACGCTATGTAGCGGGCGGTATGTAGCGGTTGCAATAATATGTAGCGTTATAGTGGTGTGAGTTTTTTAAGTGATAAAAAAAACGACTCTTATGTAGCAGCCGATCTTGTGTTTTGTAGTGATTTGAAACCATATAAGGGTATAGTCAACTTTGGGAAATACTATTGAAGGAGAAGAAATAGGAAAAATAATGTTTTAAATTAAAAATGCTTGGCTTTACTAGGTTTTAGACTGTAGCATTGCTATTTTCAAAATAGCACAACAGCCGCTAGTTTGAACCATGGAGAGCAGTTCAAAGATGGAGTCTCTCAATTCCTTCTTCATTTCTTCCTTCGCATTGAACTCAGGGTAAGTCCTACACAGGCCTTTTCTGTGCCTCGACTGATCCCGCCTTTTGGGTTCAAGTTTGGGTCAAGTCCGAGCCACCAACAAGTGGCAAAAAGCCACTTGCATCAATTAATTCAGCTGACATCAGCACGTGGACCCATAACCTACAGATATTCTTGATAACGCCATCATTACTGCATCAGCTAAGCCAGGTCAATAGTTGGTTTGACCAGATCAAGGATCCTGATTGATTCTGCAATTTCGAAGTCATCCAAGACTCTGATCATTGATTCATCTTCATCTGTGTACTCCTATCAAGAAGATCTACACAGAAGGTCATTTTGATTTTTTAAAGAGAATTAAATTTTCAGTCCTCACATCCACATCAATATGGAATTACAAGATTTTGCACTGCAACTCTCTAATAACTTCAATGATCAACTCCGACATTGGTTTTATGAAAATGAAGCCCACTTTTAGCAGTATCTTAATTTGAGAAAAGAAAAATTACCTGTGGATGAATATGCCGGCGAATTTGATAGGCGACATTGTTTATGTGAACTAGGCGAGACACATGATTTCAATAATTTTCTCCAAGGTTTATGGCCGTGCATATTGAAAAATATGAAGGACTGCAAGACCATGCATGACGCATATTGGGAAGCTCCCCATATCGAGTACTTAAATGGTATTGCATGCGAGAAGCCAATGCTGAAGAAGGAAAGTCTCTGAAATGAATAAATGCCAATATTGAAAAAACAAAATGTGGAGAATGTCAAAACTGAAATTGAGAAACGAAAGTAAGAAATAGTTGATTCCACAACCAATTTAGATGAAGTGACAGACATTTTGGCTAATGACATTGAGCAACAAGTGAAAGCATCAGAACTTGAAAGCAACCCAAATTGCCCTCTTTGCACAATGTCGACCAAAAGATGCAAGCAACAAAGAAAATTGAAGACTTTGATATGGTTGGCAAGCCAACTGAACATCCAATAGATCTCATTGCAAGCCCTCCTCCAGAAAAGCCAATTCCATCATCTGAAGAGAAAGATATTGTTCAAAAAGTTGCGAATGATGAACAAACCGTTGAAGTTCCCCATATCAATTTCATCTTCGAAGATAGACTATTTATGCTCGAAGGTTGTGTGCCACCAACAAAAATTCAAAATTTGAAGCACGTAACTGTCATATACCACACCAAAGCTGGTTTCAGATTTCAAAAGCAGCAGTACCCCCATTCTACTAATACGTGGAAGCCTAGATTGATGTTGAAATAATTGAGCCAAGTGTTCAAGCTATGCACATAGAGTAACGATTTAGTGGCAAATCAAAAGTTTGTACGGTTGACTTTTGATCTTGGAGGACATCTACAGAACTCGAGGTCAAGTTCTCTCGAAGAAGGGGAGAATTGATAAAGGACAGATCCATAGTCCTCATGGGTCGACCCACCTTTGGGTCCAGTCCTCAAATCTTTATTTTATTCAGAGTTATTTTAATAGAGTTATGTTTTTTTAAAATGATTAATGTCTTTTTAATTCAGATGTTTTAATCCTAGCCATAACTACGTTTGGATGGTCCAAATTAGTTATAGGGTTATCTACTTTTCTTAAATAATGATGTAATGCCTCTTTGGCAAACAATGGTTGATGATTAATGAAAATGAGTGCTTTTAGGATCTTCCCCAAGTTCTCTTAGAGTTTTCCTCGAGTTCTTTCTTGCCTTGCCTCCTGGATTGGAGTTTGGCATGAGGCCAATGTTTAGGTAATCCTCCTTCTCTCTCCCTCTCTCTCTCTCTCATCTCCCCTCCGTTCCACATCATCTTCTCACAACCCAAAAAAAACAAGAGTGAAAGGGGATCAGCATTAACTTCTTTGCATAGGACTCGGTTGGAGGGATTAGGGAGGGCGGGTTAAGTTGACTAGGAGGGGGTGCAATTAATATTGTGTAGAGTTTTGAGCGAAAAAAAATCCGAACACTTCTATTTATTATATTGTTGGAAATTTGAATCTGAACCATTGATCATCAAGCTGGGGTTGCAATGATTGGGTTGTATCAAGAACCAGTATGGGCCTGATGTGAACGTTAACTAATTTATTAAATTGGTGATGTAGGATAATATGAAATCTGGCCTAATATGGAATTATGAGATCAAGCTAAGAATTTACAATTCAATTTAAATCATAAACCACACCATTCAGATGCAATCTGATTTTGAAAATTAAATAGGGAAATATGTGACGGTTACAAGTCCCGCAATAATGATCCCTCAAGTGAGAAGAGGGAGGGATCTTAATGGAAGATAGAACTTCCACTTGCTTAAGGAATAGCCAATTCACGTAGATTATTTGTTCCCTTTGCTAGGATTTGAAACAATATCTTGGATTGACTGGGTATGCATTCGAGGATTTAAAACAATATTCAGACTTGAAAATAAACTTCCCACAACAATAATGAAGCTAAAAAATAAAATATAATAAAATAATGAAGCTCAAAATTAAATTCAGATATATGGATTCGTACCAATTTGGGCTTGCAATGTGAAAATAGTGAAAAGTGGGCAGAAATTAATGTCCCAATGTGGTTCATCCTAGGGTGGATTGGTCAATATGGGTTCAGCTGGTCTGGATTGGGCTTCATGATGGTTCGACTGGGGCTGATTGGGTTATGACTAGGATCTGATGTGTGTTATGGGGCTGGATAGTTGTTTGGCCACTAGATCTTGAAGAGCCATGGCTGATGGTTGGAGTTGGGTTGATTGTGGGTGGTTTGGATAGGATGGATTTGGGTTTTGGGGTTGGTGGTTATGGCTGGTTCGACTTCGGGATGGTTTGGATGGTTGGCTCTGGATTTTGGAAGATGGAAGTGGTGGTAGTAATGGGTTTAATTGCTGATGGCACTTGTGGATGTGTAGATTTGATGATCTTATGGCTGAGATCTAGGGTTTGAATGAAAGAAAGCAATGAGGGAAAGAAACTAGAAGATAACAGATTACCTGACTTGGCCTCTCACCTAACTCCAATCCATGAGGCAATGTTGAAGATCTCAAGAGGCATTAATGGAGACTCAAGGAGAACTTGAAAAGTAGGGTTTCATTCATATCATAGCATAACATGAAGAAGAAACTAGAACTAGCCTCCTTTAACATGAAGTCCTAATGATGACATCAATAATTAAAAAAAGACAGAAAAAAAAAGAAAAGTCATCAAAACAAGTCTTGCACATGTGCTGTCATGCGCAAGGATGTGTGCACGAATCCCAAGATGCTTTCACTGAAGTTGTTGGCCCTCGTTTGGCTCCGCTCCATATTATTTCTTTTAAATCTTCTTTACTTTCTCTTGGGCCCCTCTTGATAACTTTAAGTTCTTTATTTCCTCCCATGTGGCATATCCCAACATGGGGCATTCAATGCGATTGCACACATGGGGCCTTCAATCCATCAGACGCTTGATCTGAAGAGATCCAACCGTTGGATGTTGTCAGAATAATAATCCAATGGTTGATTCTCAAGTCTTTGGCGATCAAAGTCTGGACATGCATCATCCATCCATAGTTAGCTCTATCTGCAATCCTATGCCTTCATCACTAATAGATTTTGAAAGAATTGTGGGGATTAGGGTTGATGTCCCCATCAATTGGGTTGGAAATAATTCTGGAACCTTGAACTGCCAAGTGGGGTTCAGGTTAGGAATTGCCACCTCTCTATATGAGCATGATAATCAATACAAATTTTTAGGAATACCCTATCGGGCCTAGTTTATGAACGATTCACCTTGTAGGGTCCACCTTCCCGCTGCTATGATCAATCCAAGCCCTTCACATTCTTTATCTCCCCATAAATTTGCACCGACCCTAATTTGACACTCATCTGAGTTGTGTAGTGATGCAGCATAGACCTCATGGCCACATGTGTAGGGCCCATGTAGATTTAGGAATTTATTTTTTTGTCATTAGTTTATTTAAATATTGTAATTAGGATTAGATTTCCAATATTATTTAGTTTCCTAGTTTAATTAGGTTTCTTAGGGCTGAAGTCTTCTTTTACTATTTATATTTCATCATAGAGAATTATTTCTCAGAGAGTTTGATTAATGAAAATTGGGTATTTCCCATTGAGGTGCGTCCTCATCTATTGTCTTTGCGGAGATTTATTGTGTCTTCAAACACGTGCTTCGGCACACATTGTGTTTTTAGCACTTTGCATGCAAACCCTAACCCTAGGGTCTGCATCAATCGGTATCAGAGCTGAACAATCCCTCGATCGATCGGCATGTTGTATCCATCCCATTCCTTCCCGGTAACATCATTTGCTCCATCTTCCTCTCCGTCTATTCCAAACCTTGCCACACAGAATCCCAGACCCCCCGTCTTCATCCATCCATCACCTTCTATCTCCCACCACTGCCGGTTCATCATCTCACCATAACTAGTACCAACCCCTCGCAAAAAAAATAAAATAAAATCCCCTTAATCCCATATGCAATCCCGCCTAAGAACCCCTTCCCATCCTTCCGCCAGAAAACCAAAATCCCTGGACCCCACAACCAATCGAGCCCTTCCAGAACCCTTCCAAAACCCCCAAATCTCCAACTCCAGACCCCTGGTCCTTACCCAAAACCATTGCTGCCCCAAAACCGTCCAGACCCCTGCTCCTTACCCAAACTTGTAGAGAGCACACAAGTCTGCAAATCCCAAGCCCAACCCAACCGAGCCGAACCGAACCCTTTGTCCCTTAACCTCCGTCTCCATCCCAGATCCCAAATCCACCCAACCCAGCCCATCTCCGCACTCTTCTAGTTTCGAACCCCAGCCTAGAAAAAAAAAAAAAACCAAAGTCCTCTGCCAGCAGCACAGAAACGCAGAAAAAGAAAGAAAGAAGCAGAAAGGCAGAGTAGAACAAAAAAAAAGAAAAAAAAGAAAAGAAGAAGTGACAGAAGAAGAAGAAGAGTGAACCGTCACCAGCTGATTACTAAAGCCTCTCGCCTGCTAACCGACGTCGCCGGAGCCAAAACCATTGCCCATCTTTATTTTCTTTCTTCGTTGGAGCAACCGGGAAGGGTTGTATTCAACCCCTTTTCGCTTCTTTTTTTGGGCGCCAGATTGAGGCAGCAAAGTGCCCACGTGTAGATCTTGTTACCCTAACAAGTCCTATGGGCCTATTCTTAGTTTGGGTTTGACCCGACCCGACTTCCTTCCACCAGCTACTGTCCAGCAAGTTCAAGGGCCCAACCTGATTTGAAGAGCCTAGCAGTTTAATAAAAAAAAAAAAAAAAAAAATTTAGGCAGAGTGCAGACATCAGCACATCTGATCAACAGCAGATTTGACCCGATTAACGGTTGAGATTTCTTCTCACGATATCGGGCTCATCCACCGTCATATTTTAGATTCGTTTGTACAAGCGTGATCGGGGAGAGCAGATCTACAGAGAAGGTCAGTCCTTTCACACATCCATTATGAAATTCCATATTAGTAAATTCCACCGTGCACTTCAAAGAGTCAAATATGCGGGTATATATGGAATGTGGTATTTTGAGAATGAAGTCTATTTTCGGTCCTTTCTTGATTTGAAACAAGGAGAATTATTTGTTCTTGACTATGGTGACATGCTTGCATGGCTCCAAGACAAGTGTGGATTTGAAGATGATGAGGAACATGATTTAGTTAGTTTTTTAAGAGGCTTGAGATCGGAAATAGTGGAGAAAATGAATGACAGTAAAAACATTCATAAGGCGTATTGGGACGCAATTTGTGTGGAGCGGAAGCTTAAAAGGTCTAGTCTAGTGGAAGTTATGCCTCAAGAAGAAAAGTCGCCACACATAACAGACCGTGTTGAAGAACCAGCGCCGATGGATATGCAGACCGATCAGCCAAGGCTAGACACAGAAGATTCCACATCTATAGTTGGCCATGAAACTTCTCCTATGAGTACTAATAATCTCGAAGTGCAAACACCAAGTGATGAAGAGCTACTTGTTGATATTTCCCACATACACTCTCAAATTGATTGTCTTTGGGGATCAACAATGGAAATCGGGAGATCAAGTACGGCTAGTTAAAGCTTTCGATTTGATGGTGCGAATTCCACAAGTGACATCCAGAACGATTCATGTGTACCTCCAACCACACTTCAACCGTCAAACCAAAGGATGTGTCATGTTCAGCATTTTCAGGATCTGCGTACAAGCTTAAGATCAGCTAACTAATAGAAAGTTCGTTCGATTGATTTTCGATCCACGCGGACACTTAACGAACTCGTGGTCGAGTTCTTTCCAACCCGGGGAGAATGATGCAACATAGACCTCATGGCCACATGTGTAGGGCCCACGTAGATTTAGGAGTTTATTTTTGTCATTAGTTTCTTTAAATATTGTAATTAGGATTAGATTTCCAATATTATTTAGTTTCCTAGTTTAATTAGGTTTCTTAGGGCTTAAGTCTTCTTTTACTATTTATATTGCATTTTAGAGAATTATTTCTCAGAGAGTTTGATTAATGAAAATTGGGTATTCCTCATTGAGGTGCGTCCTCGTCTATTGTCTTTGCGGAGATTTATTGTGTCTTCGGACACGTGCTTCGGCACCCATTGTGTTTTTAGCACTTCCCATGCAAACGCTAACCCTAGGGTCTGCATCATGTAGGGACTCCAAAGGATCATGCAAAGTGTGGTGCTCATCCCACTTTATCTAAATGCTAGCATTTGGATGCCTTTGGAGCCTTCAACACAGTACTCTTTCTCTCTCTCCCTCTTTCCCTCCAAGGTTGCCCCCTCCTTCCAAAGATTGTCTTGCTTGTTGGTGGGCCCCACTGGCTAGGCCCTTTTTAATATAGGAACAGTCTAGCTGTTCCTTGAAATGACAAGGCATTGGTCTGTATCCTCAATATCAACTAATATTATTGGTCCGGTATGGCCGATATTATTGACCATTCAGCCGTGGAATTAATTTCTTCTTTCCTTTAAAATTTAATGGGACCCTTTTATTTAATATGTGTTGAATTCTTTGGATTTCTGAACAATGCCCTATATCAAGGGGCTAAAAAGGACTAAAGGTGAGGGTCCAGGAGCTTCCATAAAATAAAAAAATTCCTCCCATATAATATGATATGATTACCTAATCATCACCTTAGGCCTATGTGGGACTATACCCAATTATATTATAGCATGTACAGGGAAGGATTGATCATGGATGAAAGAAAGAGATCACCGAGACTGTGTAATTCAGAAAAACTATCTAAAAGCTCATGCATATATGATCATTTCTGATTGCTATGGATAAGCTTATAATGACACTAAATTCCTTGAAACACATTTGATCCAATCATTAAATTTCTACAGATGCAACGATTTATGATACAATAGTGACACATGAGCCATATGACTTCTCTCTCTCTCTCTCTCTCTCTCTCTCTCTCTCTCTCTCGTGTGTGGGGGTGGGGGGGTTGTTGGTGGTGGTGTGGGTGTGGAGCATGAAGGGTCAGCAACATACTGCACCTTGATCGGGGAAAAATAAATTCTAGCATTTTTCCAATATTTTGGATTTTTTTATGTTTTGTGGTTTTGTTTTGGGCATCGGTCAATATATATATGCCTTGACAGACTGCTAATTGCTGCATATCATTGAGATGTATCACTTTTCGGGCTGACTCTGACACCCTTCATGACTGTGATTCTAACCATGTGCAGAAGTATGTAACTAATGGGCATTGGGCAATAATCTGTTGTATAGATTCTGAATATCTCTCTCTCTCTCTCTCTCTCTCTCTCTCTCTCCTGTTATATGGGTTCCGAATATCTCTCTCACCCTCTCTCCAAAAAAAAAAAAAAAAACCCAAACAGAGAAGAAAAAAAACGAAACCAAGGAAAGGTCTGGATATGATAATGACTAGGCATGTGACTTCATATATATACAAGAACCATAGCGGGTAAATTTTCAGATTGCTATACCTGCATAAGCTGTTTCAGGCCTTGAAGCGTACTAATATTTACATCTTATATGACTTGAGCAGGCGAGAAGGCACGACTGTGGAATATTTATGTTTATTTGCTTACAGATGGGGAAGGCTACAATACAAATGGCTGAACTATGCTAGTGTTTTAAGATAAATGGTGTCACACTGTAAAGCCTAGAATATGATGGATAGGTTGAAGTGAGAGCAACAAGCCAATGAACGTTAGGGGTGACTTCCTTGCCAGTGATGACTTCCTATGTGCTGCTAGGGTGGTAGAAGAGAACTTCAAGTATAGAGGACGAGAGGGGAAAAGGGAGGTAGGTTGATTAGCAAGTTTAGGAAGTCCTAATGTCTTGCATGTTGTCTATTGCCAATGAATATAGAGGATGACTATCCTTCATTAACATCACGCAACTTTGACAAAAACTTGTTTGGCAATTCATTTTAATTAAAACAAATCATTTGTTTTGATAACATGGAATGGGTATAACAAATTGACAGGTTGGAGTCACCAATACCCAAACCCACCCCAAATCGACTACGGTCACAGTATATGAACCAAAACTTGAGCTGAACCCATTAACCTGTTTGCCAAACCAGGCCTATCATGGGATGGTCAGCTCTCTCTCTCTCTCTCTCTCGGTGTGGGTTTTTTTTTGGGGAGGGGGGAGGGGTTTGCTTAGGGCGACTGTTAGGTGCATGTTATGTGACGGTTTCAATTGATCATAGGTGGGCACCGACAAGTGATTCCTTCTAATTTTAACCATCTTGTGTTTGAGCCAAGATTTTCTTAAGCATCATTATCTGATTAACAGCTATGCTCAGTGATCCATTTCTGGGTTCTTTGGTTTCTTCTGAAAAGATATGACACGTGCAGTTCGTATGCTAGTTTGTCATTTAATCAGCTTATTTTGTCTGCAGGTAGGATACATAGTGACATCATGTTTACTTAATGAGAATCATGACTTTCTGAGATTGGTGATAAACACTGTACGGAATGACATTATTGGGCGAAACGAGACTTTTCAATGTTTGGCACTGACCATGGTATGACATTGTTCGGTTTATTGGCAATTTGGCATTCACTTTGGTCATTTTCTATCTTTTTGTAGTTTATTTTAATTATTGTCTATGAATTGTATTGACTTATACTGAATAGTTGTTTTTATTTATTTATTTATTTACCACAGCGCTAACACCCTAAGTTTTCCTTGCTTATGTATATATTTTCATCTGATCAAAATGTGGATATGAATTTTGGTTCATTTGAAGGTATAGGTTGAAGCTTTTTGCCTGATTTTCAAATGCACATGTTTTGGCTCCCATTTTAACACTAGAATATGAAGTATTCAATTTTTATTTGTTTACTGCTTGTTTTTATTGCACTTTCTGAACAAGGTTATTCTTTTGTAAATGGTAGAGGTAGAAAACCATTTTTTGGCATGTTGTATTAATTGGCGAGGTGTTGTATTTTGTTCTCAAGCAATCTATTTAAGATTCTATTGGCTTGACATGTAACATTTGATGTGAATAGCCTAAGCTAACTATCATCTCTGTTATGTACTGGTGGGAGTGTCACAAAAAGGGGCGGAGCCCCCCAACAAATCCCCAACACCACCACTACCACCAAAAGAAAAGATAAAAACCCCTTGCATATATGACAAATTTTCTATATTTTTTACTACGACCCACCAAGAATTTTAAATTTTACAGGGTGTTCCCCCAAGGCAAATTTCGTTGTTCTGCTTCTGATCACAAACGTGGTACAGAACTATTTCTGGAGCAGTGTGTCTACCTTACAGGCTTACACCAAGGAAGCATTGGATATTGACCATCCTCCCACAGTATTTGATGTTGGATTTAGTCATGGCATAATTGTTTTGTACCTTCGCTTGTTGATACTTTAAAGTAAGAATATGTCATAAATAGCTCAGACAGAAGTCTGTAGTATTTATAGCAATTGGTTTACTGTCTTGTTCAGATGTGTTAATTGTCTCAGCTGTCAGCTGCATAACCCATTTAGATATCTATTTGCTTTGAGATGTGCCTGGGTATTTATGTGGAATTAATCAACCATTTCCTTAATATATTGGCGTGAGTGTCGCAAATGTGGTACTGATGACCACTTCTTGAACATTAGGCCTATCTTACATTATGCAAATTGTTTATAACAATCATCATCATCATCAAAGCCTTCTACCAGCTATGTTGGGGTTGGCTAAATTATTGATATCAATCTCTCCCATAATATCATGTTCCTGAGTGTCACTCCACTTTGAGTGATATTCAAGGCTGCGACCTTTCAAAAGATGAGGTTGATATCCAACAGTTTGCTTTTGTGTAACGGAGGCCTCACTGGATGCAAATAGTTGATGTATAATTTCTAGTTTTTTTCCCTTGTTTGTTGTAGCTTTTGTTGTCTTTGTTTTTGTCTAGTTTTTGGTGGAATAGAATTTTATCATTTATCCGAAAAAAAAAAAAAGAAGCTCACCAGTGTTACAACCTCTGGTATTGGGGCCAATAAAATTGTTCCCCTCTCTTTTTCGTGTATTTTTGTCCGTGGATTGCCGCATGGTAAGTGGGGCTTCCCTTTAAGGTTTAATGTAACTTATGTGAGAATTGGTTCTCACTAAGTTCATATTTTTGTGCTCCAGTTTTTCTCTCTTTTGATGTGGCCGTCCCTAAGGTCTTTGACCTAAGAGGACTATTCCCCCCGAGTGGCGCCCACTAAACCCACACAAATGCACACCGAGCAAATCTGGGGCGGTTTTCGAACACAAGACGTGGGGAGCAAACCCACTAAGGTATTTTAAAACACCTCTTTGACGGTGTTATAGATGCAGATACCAACCCAATAAGGCAAATCTAGTTAAAATGTTTTTTTTCCTTCCTTCAATATCCTAAAATTCTTGTTATTTTTTTGGCAACCTAAATTCTTGTTATTATTGAACGTTGTTTACAAGTTTTTGTAAGATCCGGCACCTACTGAGGCGGGAGCATGGTTTCCTAGTTTGGTCAAGAGGGCTTTGAATTGTGAATAGTTCGTTTCGAATAACTCACAATTTGATTTGCGAACTACTAGTAATTAATTTGACATATTTCTCTAAGTTGAATCATGTAACTCTGTTGCGGTGCTTGCATAAAACCACAAGGCACTCAAAAGCACTGCATCCCAATGTATTAGCGCTAAGCCATACCTAACTCCGATTAGAGTTGGCCCCACATAAACATTGATCACCAGTAAAAAAATAGGATCTAATGTATTAGCACAAAGCCAATCTAATGTATTAGCGCTAATATAAGTCAATCTAATGTATAAACATAAGCACTGCATCCCAATGTATTAGTGCTAAGTCAATCTAATTGTGGCCCAAACAATAATTGAAGCAAAACTTTGCCTACAGGGTAAATGAACATAACAGTTATTTTGAGTGGTTTGGATTTTAGACAATGACCTTTAGTGTTGAACTTACAAAATGGGCACACGTGAATTAGTTTATCAAACTAGTCAAACTCGAACTTCGAATTAGCTGAATTGAGAACGAATCAAATGAACCTACTCCATCGAATTTTATGGTCAAGCTAAGTCTCAAATTACGAATTGCGAACTCAAATGCGAATTAATCGAACTACGAATTAGGTGACTATGGGTCGGACGCCATTCTGATGTAAATTGTACCTACTATTAACAGCATTTCTGTCATTCAGAAAATGGGAGAAGAAAAAAGCTGATGCTTCCATAACATTATGCAGCAGATATTCAGTTTGATTATTCCAATAGCTGCCT
Source organism: Persea americana (assembly GCA_029852735.1). Classification (NCBI taxonomy): domain Eukaryota; kingdom Viridiplantae; phylum Streptophyta; class Magnoliopsida; order Laurales; family Lauraceae; genus Persea; species Persea americana. The sequence continues at coordinate 44,983,016 of CM056813.1, forward strand.
GCATCTTTAACATGTTACCTACCCTGTCATCAACCTTATTTATGTTGACTCATGTTAGCCGTATCAATGCTTTCATTTCTTTGCCATTTACTTGCGGACATTCTCAATTCTCTCACTGGTTTTGTTCACAGGTTGGAAACATTGGCGGAAGAGAGTTTGCTGAATCATTAGCGCCTGATGTTCAGAAGTTGCTTGTAAGAGCACAGAATCTTTTTGTTTCTCATTTGTCTTTATAATAAAGAGGATAAACAATTGGGGTTGCTTTTCCTGCATCAGATTTCCAGTAGCTGCAGACCGCTTGTGAGAAAAAAGGCTGCATTATGTCTTCTACGCTTGTATAGAAAAAATCCTGACGTAGTCAACGTGGATGGGTGGTAAGTAGGGTTATCATATTCTATGTTGACATAATTTTCTGGTGTAGGACTTAGTTACAATCATTTGGTAAATTATATTGCTTCCATTGTTTCTCCAGGTCAGATCGCATGACTCAACTTCTAGATGAACGTGACCTAGGGGTTTTGACATCTGTTATGAGCCTTCTTGTTGCTTTAGTTTCAAATAATCATGATGCGTACTGGAGTTGCCTTCCAAAATGTGTTAAAATTTTAGAGAGGCTCGCTAGGAACCAAGATGTTCCACAGGAGTATACCTACTATGGGATCCCATCCCCCTGGCTTCAGGTTTAATTTTATATTTACCTTTCTTCTTTATTGAAAGAATTTTCCCTAATTGTTTACTTTAGTTAACAAGAAGAGAGAAAATGCAGAAATAATTCAATAATGCATTTCTCAACTTTGGAAACCGTTTCAGCTTTAATTTTTTGAAGTAAATTTTGGTAATGTTACTTGTGGAATATTACCTTTCTTTTTGTTGATTATTAATTCTTCTTTTTCTTCTTCAAGGTAGACCAATGCAAGTACTACTACCCTTATGCACATAGATGCCAGGACTTCTTTTTCACATAATTGCTTTAGTCAGAATGCAGATGAAAATGAGTACAACTCTCATTTATGTCAATACCAAGACCTTTCTCCTAGTGGCAGAACACCTTTTTGGTTAAGGCAAATGAAAAATCATTGTTCTCATCATCTTCATCAAATAATTGGTTAAAAGGCAGATTTAAACTAATACAACCACATCTGTGTCCATAGCAAGACCTTTCCCCTAGTAGGAGAACGCCTTAACCATTATGCTAGCCATGTGGTTAGCAATCTCAAGGTTCAAAACAATGGCCGATATGTAGCATATTGGCCGTATCGGCTTTGGCTGATATACTATTTGTAAACTGGCTGCACTCAATGATTTGCAGGTTGTAGCAGTTGCTATTTTGACGTATTGGCCGATATGTCATGGCCGACTTATAGCTGGTACAAACTCCCTCTAAAGGCCAATTTTAAGACTTTTCATACTTTCTCCACCCATTTCAAGCATCCTCTATCCTTCTTTCGTCTTCTGAAGCTTAAAAAACCAACAAAATACACATAAAATCACTGAATGGAAGCCAATACACATGTTCTTCTCAAGGAGGGTTTCTTGGTATGTAAATTTTCGATTTTCATCATTTTTATTTTTTTTTGGTTTTTTCCACTCTTTTTTTTTATGAATCATGTTGCAATCATTGTTATGCATCACATCAGTAAAGATTTTCAATTCTTAAGCATTATTTGACCTATCTAAGTAATTTATTTTTTGTTTTGTTTATTTTCAGAGTTTTGGTTTTTTTTTTTTTTAATATTAATCATTACAGACAAACTAAATCACTATACATGTCATTGTATGCTTTAAACTTTGCATCACTACTACTTTCTTAGCTTCTTTCTTTGCTTTCTTATACATTTCTTAGTTTTCCATATAACTAGTGATGCAAAACGGGCCATAAGTGGTCCCACCCAAGATGGTTTAGGGATATATTTTATTTCCACTTTTTTATTTTCCCTAATTATTAGTTAGCAAGTTTCTATTTGTAATTAGGATTAGATTTCTTATTTCCAAAGTTTTTTTTTTAATTTCATAGTTTGATTAGGTTTCTTAGCCACCAAGTTTATCTTCCTATTAATATGCAATGTAAGAGATGGAAATCTCAGATTTTGATTTTGGAATAGAATTATCGTGGGTTTTCCCTCGGAGATGCTTCCTCGTGTTGAAGTCTTTGCGGAGACGTGTTGAGGTGTCTGCAAATACGTGCTTCGGCACTCCACGCAAACCCTAACCCTAGAGCTTGCATCAGTTTGGTATCAGAGCGAAGACCCACATCCTTTGATCGATCTCTGATCACCGATCGGAGCCTATCCACCCATTCGATCATCCATCCCCACCAACACAACACTCCTCCCCTGCCCATACTAATCCCATCTTTCCGCTACCCTGCCATACTCGTCCATCCATAACCCCAATCCACCTTGGCCAACCATTTTATCCGTACTGTAACAGTAGCGTGTGCCCATTCTCCATCCGATTCCCAGCCAACCTCTAGAATCCTAAACCCAGCCTGCAAAACCCTTTCTCCATCCTGACTCCCACCCCTTCCGTCCCTCTTCTCATCACCTATCCCTCACCGAATCCAAAACCAAATCCAAAACCCCCAAATCCCTCTTCTCATCACCTTTCCCAATCCAAAACCAAACCCAAACTCCCAAATCCCATCCTACCAAATCTCTAAAACCAAACTCTCGATACCCATACCCTAGGCAAGAACCATTGACATCCACCCTCCAATCCCTCTGCTCGCTAAGTGAAACCCCCTTGCCGGAACACCATCATCCTAGTTCCAAAAAAGAAAAAAAAAAAGAAAAGAAAGAAAGAAAAAAAAAGAGATTGAAGCAGAGAAGAAGAAGAAGAGAGAAAGGACAACACATACCGTGCACCGTCGTTCTATCCTTGCCACTGCCAAAGTCGCCAGAGCCCACCTTCTCTGCCTTCGCCGAGTTCGCTATAAGCCTATCCCCAAACCCATCGTCACCATTGCTGCACCCATTCCAGCTCTAGGAACAGTACTGGCTGACATCATACCATCACAGCGGTGATGAACAATCGGTCTTTGACTAGGATCAACGGCCAAAAATTGTTTCTACATTATTGAAGTCATTTGACATCGGATTTCAGATCCGTTTTTGCCTGCGCTTTCATGGAGAGCTGATCTACACATCTGGTCAGTCATTTGTTTTATTTTTATTTTTTTATATATAAAAAACATGGTGGTTTATAAGAAGAAGGCAGAAGTGGAGTCTTCATCCACGACCATGGAGGACTTGATTGGAACCATTGCGGGCTTATCGGAAAATGTTAATCAATTATCTGTAATGATTGTTCAACTCCAAGAAACTCTTTTAAGGCTCGATACCAGAATAAAAAATTTGGAAAACAATTGGCGTGGAGATGCTAACCAAGATGATGGAGGAAATTTTTGGAATCAACGAGATCAAGAAGCATTCAACATTGATCGAGATTTAGGAATTAAACTCGTGATTTCCGAATATGATGGAAAATTAAAGCCAGATGAATTCATGGATTGGCTAGTGTGTATGGAGAATATTTTTACACACAAGCCAATGACCGATGGTCATATACCTTGGTGGCAACCTGATTTCATAATTATGCTGCGATATGGTGGGTTGAGTTGCAAAAGAAAAGGAGTCAAAATATAGACCCCGTTGAGACATGGGTTAAGATGAAAAACTTATTGAAGCATAAGTTTCTTCCTGTCAACTACTCAAGAGATCCATGTTTAAGCTTTCAAGACTTGAAACAAGGATCAAGAATGGTTGTTGAGTATTCTGAAGAATTTATGACAATGCAAGCATGTTGTGGCTTGAATGAGGATCATGATGTGTTGGTTGACTGATATTTTCATGGGTTGAGAATTGACATACGATGTATCCTTGCATTCAAGAATTTTGATAATGTTGATAAGTTCATTCAGCATGCCATCACGGCCGAAGACATTGCAAATTATCAGGCCCGAAATTTTAGTATGTCTAAATGGCCTGCACAAAAGACCTCACCAAAGTCAGATTCTAATCCAAGTGCTAGTTTGTCGGCAAAGGTTTTCTCCAAGCCCAAAGATCAGAATAGGTTCACATGTTTTCATTATAACCAAAAGGGGCATTGTTCGTTTGAATGTCCAAAACGAATAAACTTAGTGGAAGATGTACATGATGAACTGGAAACACAAGATCCTAAAGATGAAGAATCAGAGGAAATGGAGGAAATAGAAGCCAAGAAGGATGGCAAAGCTCTCTTGGTCCTCCAGAAGTCTACACCCACTGTTGAGAAAAAATGGTTGCGGAATAATATTTCTCGCTCAATAGGTACAGCACAAGAGCAACATTGCATGGTTGTCATTGATGTAGGAAGTTGTGAAAATATCATCTCTCAAACTCTTGTTGATCGTTTGAAGCTGAAGGTTTATAAGCACAATCGTCCCTATTTTGTTAAGTGGCTAATGACAGGTGATGAAGTACAAGTGCAACATACATGCCAACTCACTTTTGCCGGTGGTGAAGATTATAAAGATACAGTTTGGTGTGATGTGCTCCCAATGGATAGTGGTGATATCTTATTGGGTTGTCCATGGATGTATGACAAGAATGATACTCATGGGATACGCGACAACACGTACACATTCATGCACGGTGGAAAGGAAGTTACACTCCATTCAAAGAAGCCGGAATCACCAAAGAATAGATCAAGGGCTCATGCCATAAAGGAAGTGCTTCATGTACACCATGTCTACAAAGGCAACATGAAGAAGACCCGAGTTCGAGGTCAAACTCCTCTTTCAACCTAGGGGGAATGATGCAGAATGGGCCATAAGTGGTCCCACCCAAGATAGTATAGGGATGTATTTTATTTTCTTATTTTTATTTTCCCTAATTATTAGTTAGTAAGTTTCTAATTGTAATTAGGATTAGATTTTCTATTACCAAAGTTTTTTTATTTCCTAGTTTCATTAGGTTTCTTAGCCACCAAGTTTATCTTCCTATTTATATGCAATGTAAGAGATGGAAATCTTAGACTTTGATTTTGGAATAAAACTATCGTGGGTTTTCCCTCGGAGAGGTGTGTCTTTGTGTTGAAGTCTCTGTGGAGACGTGTTGAGGTGTTTGTGGACATGTGCTTTGGCACTCCACGCAAGCCCTAACCCTAGGGCCTACATCACTTAGTCCCCTGCCAAACTTTGTAACATGTCTCTTCTCTCAAATACTAAACCTCTACCCTCCATCACCAGGTTTCTTTATTATATTGCCTTCTTCCTTTTGACTTTCCAAGCGTCTCTTTTGCATCCATCCTAATATAGTTAGTCATTTGATTCCACATCGTTGTAGTTTATCTCTCAAAATTTCTATCACCCTTCTCAATCACTTTATCCTTAAATATTGTTGCTCTTTCTTCTTTCAAATCCATCCACCTTGTTTTAGTCAACATTTTATTTACTACCCCTCTTTCTTCTTCTAATGCAAATATATAAAACTACTAGCCTATTTTGTTGGTCAAACTCTCTTCTGGAATAACCTTGCAGTCTTTACTAGCCAATTGGGTCATATTTTCTAATTAAAAAAAAGTCCATACGGCTCTTGCTAGTTCCACTTGTATAGGTAATTAAATGCTCTTCCCTTTTAAAGCCCGTGTTTGCTATTGCAAGGTCAAATGCTAATGCAAAATACAAGATAGTGTCTCCTAACTTATTCTTTTCTCCAAATCCTTGTCCTCCAAGTACTCTCTCCTACATACCCATTTAATTCCCCTTGTAGGAAAATCTTTTCACGAGTTGAAATTTCTTGTAGTAAATCATCCATATCATCCCAAAATTGTCTCTTTATATTTTCATATAATCCTTCTTGGGGTGTATGGTGATGGAGGCTTAAATCATCATCCATCCACTTGATCAACAGCCAATAAGTTTTCACCATCCAAAATAAGTGCACAGTTGATCCAATGGTCCAATCCATTCATATGGGTGCTGAACCTGGGTTCAGCGACTATCGGGGGGACGGGGTTGTTTGCTTTGTGGTCCACTCGAATGGATCACTAGGTGGGCCCCACTAGGTGTTTATGCTTGCGGTGGTTACCTTATTGGTAAAAAGGAAATTAGAATTGAGAGAAGGGAATGATAAGGCTGTGGTTCTTAGGGTTTGGCGACCACAACCATATATAATTTATTAATTTTCGTAGAATTACAAAAAACCTTTTAGTTCTTTCGAATTACATGAAGCTCCCAAAGGAGGGGCTTACAATTCATTTAATCACATGTGAAATGTTAATCAATTGTTTGAAATGTAATAGATTGGTTTGAAATTTATGATGACTTGTACACAATCCTTTGGAGGGTTGGGGTGTTTGATGCGAGCAAATTGGATTCATAATTAGTGGGCTGAATATGGGGCAACCTGTGGTAATCAAGCTCCAAGGACTGCATAACAGTGTTTCTTGTGACATTCTTTTGAGTTTATACATGATTTAATGGAGAGATTTTCTATTTATGGTATTTTAGGAAATTTTGCACCTTATAATTTATCTAGAAGCTTGATTTATCTGCTGGCCAATCTCTCCATGTCATTCTCTATTAGTTACTCTTGAAGTTTCTATGCTAGAGTTATTAACTACTGAATGTCTGAGCCAGATCCTGACAAAAAATGATTTTTCAGGGGAACCCATATTAGTCATCAATGTCCAATTATTCAATTGTAGGTCTTTTAGTTTTTGTCATTTCCTATAGTATAACCAATTACTCTGCAATACATTGAGGTAAATCTCAACCAAATTATGGCATAAAATTAAGACGGTTTGCTTGATGCAGGTTAAGACAATGAGGGTTCTCCAGTACTTTCCAACTATTGAAGATCCAAATACGAGACGATCCTTGTTTGAGGTCAATCTTTTACCGATATGTACTGATTTGAAACTTTGCTGTCCATTTTGGTAATTCTGATGAACTTAAATATTGTTAATTGCAGGTTTTGCAGCGTATATTGATGGGCACCGATGTTGTGAAAAATGTGAATAAGAACAATGCATCACATGCTGTTCTCTTTGAAGCCCTTGCACTGGTGAGTAATCTGCTGCATTTATTTGCTTAAAGAAAATTGTAGCTGAATATCTCTTTGAACCGAGTCTGTTCAATATAGGGATCTTTCAGTCTTTCCAATGGTAGTATACTGAAATTATCTTCGGGTAAGATTGAAGATCGTTTTATATGTATTATCCAATGCACCATGAGCTTTTATGACCATTGTAGCTGATGTATCAATTCAGTTGCTTCAATAAAAGGATCTTTTAGTCTTTCCTGTGGTAGTTTTAGAATTTTCTTATTGTTATTTATGGTCTGATTGCCCTTTCACAGGTCATGCATCTTGATGCTGAAAAGGAGATGATGTCTCAGTGTGTTGCTTTGCTTGGAAAATTTATTGCTGTTCGGGAGCCAAATATTCGATATCTGGGTCTGGTGAGTGTTTTGCCGGACTGAAATATAGTGACAACATATAAGTCGTGACTGCTTTTGTCCTCATTTTATTTTAACGGGTTATCCTTTGATCTGGCAAACTGAACCAGGTGATACCTAGTTCAGAAGTTCTATTTACCCTCCCTCCCTCCCTCTCTCTCTCTGACACACACACACACACACACGTGTTACTTGCGGTGATGCGTATGTGTTATTGGTGTGACTTTTAGCTTTTAAATCAAGGTAGAAAAAACTTTTAAATTATCCAAATAATTTACAACATTAGAAAATGTTAGAATGTTTTGTTTTCATTAGTAGCTAAAGTAGATGGGAGCATTGGACTCTTCATTGTCATATAGGTCTTGTATTGCTAAATATTTTAAAATATGGATACATCTGTTCACCTATATTTATGATGTTCAATTATATTAAGATCTAATAAAATGGTAATAGTCAAGGATCATTTATTTTGTATTTACTATGTATATAATATGTAGTATAACGACATCATTAATCATAGCATGTAGTTGCAGTATACTAGTTCTTAGATACTGCTTGTTGCTTAATTTATACTTACCCACTAACTACTTTGTATTTATTGCTTACTACTTACTAGTTAGTTAATAACTACACTTAGATCCAAGGAATTAATGTATGGAACATATAAAGTGAGGAAAGAAAATAATACTAATAAAATGGTCTTTGTGGGTAAAGTTAAAAAAAAAAAAAAATCTTTTCTTCAAAATATTATAGAAAATTTACTGATATTTATGAGAAAAACTCCCAAAAATAAAATTGCAAAGGCCCAGATAATGCATGTATGAATAAATCTATACTCAAAACATGCATCACGAATAATTTTCAGATTATTCAGAGTCAAAGCAAATGAAGAAATCTGAAAGCTTTTCTTGAATTCGAAATTTTCTTATCTTAAAGGAATGCCCTTGAGCTACTGGTAGTGTATTGGTTTTAATTCTTCTACTTTAAATGCTTTTTATGGTGTTTTTACTAAAATATAAAGGCAGAAAAGAGAGGTTTCGCTACATATTGGGGTGTGTCGGCTGATACACCTGATATATTGGCCAATATTCATCTTATTGGAGCAGTCTCGGCTAATGTTTTGATCCATATCTCTCATCAGTATTTCTTATGTGTATAACTAAATGTGATCCTCATTTGCTAGAACATTGACTTATAAAATCTGTTTCTCTTGTACAGGAGAACATGACTAGGATGTTGATGGTCACTGATGTACAGGACATTATTAAGAGACACCAAGCACAGATTATCACATCTTTGAAGGATCCTGACATAAGGTAATTCTTACTGTGACCATTAGTATTTTTACTAGATATGAGTTCTAAGCATAGTTTTCAAAATCGGAATCATATCGCAAATCGTTCATACCCATGAATTGAATCGCGAATCGTAGGATTTTTTATTTTTCTAATAAAAATGAAGAATACATAAAAATTAAAAGAAAAATAAAAAAGGTATTATTCATTACCATCCATTTTTCCATTTATGGCTGTATAAATATAATAATATGTAAGATATCATACAATCATATCAAGAACATCCTGACATATTAATATATATATATATATATATATATGTGTGTGTGTGTGTGTGAAATAAATGATGTGTAAATATTTAAGGGGGGGTCTTCTTATGCATACATCCCTCACCATTTTGGTGAGGGACACTTCCATAAATGGGGGGTTTCAAGTACAAAAGTCACTTTTCAAGTACATGGGATGTTGACTTTTGTACTTGAAACCCCCCATTTATGGAAGTGTCCCTCACCAAATGGTGAGGGATGGATGCATAAGAAGACCCCCCATATTTAAATAAGCTTAAAGTATCAATATATATTTTATTATCTTTAAATCAAAATAGAAAAATAAAAATAAAAATAAAATCCAAACCATCAATCTTACACAGTAGGTTATCTCTTGAGGTTAGGAAAGTGTTCATGAAAGAAAAAAATCAAAATAGATTAAGAAAAGAAGAAGATATTGACAAACACCATACGTACAATCGAATGATTTAGTTAAATGCATATTCTTTATTCATCTTTAAAACCGTATTAAAGCCGCAAAAACTCTTAGGAGGTTTTGTTAACTACTAAATAACCTTTTAAAAATTAAAGCACTAAAAGAAAGAAAGAATAGAGAAAGGAAAAGGTAAAAGATTATTAATATTAACTTGTTGATTGTTGAAAGAAAGAATAAAGAATAAAGAAAGGAAAAAGGTAAAGGATTCTTATTATTATTAACTTATTGATTTTAGTTATTCTCGCTTAGCCGAATCGCTTGAATCATAAGATTCGATGAAACGAGTATTGAATCGTAAGACTTACACCTGAATCCTAAGATTCATTTGTAAATGGGATTCGTTGCATAGATACGAATCGTTTTCCATAAGATTCGGGATACGAATTGTATGATTTTGATAACTGTGGTTCTAAGAAATTCCCAACGTCAAACCATTTGGGTCTCTAGTAGGACCCCTGATTCCAGGTTCATTTTTTCCCATATTTAAACTACCATCAAATTTAACTTTAGACACATAGGAGTCTGAGCAAGGGAATGGGCATTTGATTGGTCAGCAGGAGAGATGAACAAATTACAGTGAAGATAAAAAAACAGAGATTCCTTAACATTCCTCCCTAACTACACATGAAATTATCTTATATTCTGCTTTCAGAGAAACACTTAGCACCCCATCCTTCTTGTCACTAGAAGATGCATTGTTCTTTGCATACGAAATGGACCATCAAACTGCTACATGAATCAGCTTCACAGTGCATGGGATCTTATTAGAGAGCAATTTCTCCACGATGACAGTAATTCCTCACTGTTCTTGGCATAACCAAAAACATAAAAACTGTGGTATGAAAACAGACCGAACCGCAGAAGTTAAAAGGACAGTGTTGGAACAAGTGATCCACATTTTCCGTTTCCCCTAAGCATGTCACGGAGACATCAGGAATGATATTGTCGCTGCTTGAGTTTATGGACGCTGAGAATCCATCCATCCTCTCCTTCGAAAAGAGAAGTGTAACATGAGAGGCTGGCATTTCTAAATTGAAGGCGAGATTATGGGCCACTCATTATGACCTGAAATGAATTTGAATAAAGGTTTTTTCTGGGCACATTCGATTTTTTGCTTATCAAGATCAGAGAAAGGAACTCTTTATTCAGTTGCTGTTGCAAAGCTATAAAGGCCTGTTTCTCTTCTTTGTTAAGTTTCCCGCAGAATGGTTCGATCCAACCTATGGCATTTTGAACTCATTCAAGTGTATCTTTGTCCAAAGCATCCTGATTAGGCCTGTCAAAGGGCCGGGCTGGGCCTGGACCTGGATTATCCTTACCCCTACCCTCAATATTTGCAGGGTCGGGCCCAGGAGAGCCAAAGCCCTTGGAGGGTGTGCTCCTTACCATTGCCTCAAGGGATAGGGCCAGGCCGAGGGCCTGAAAACAGGAAAACCGATTTTTTATTATTTATTTTACACTGCCATCGAGCATTGATAAAATTCAATGTAATATACTACTGAACTGACCACTAGTTATTAATTACTACTACGTGCTGATACTCTTATTTTATCATACAAATTATTCAACGAGTCAATCTATCGTTATAACCAAAAACTTGCACATGAATTGAGTTACCCCATTTATTAATTTAGACGAATCAGATTGTAAATATATTGTTATCTTCTGTCTATTTCAAGTCCATAATCTGCTTTCACTGGCTATATCTGTATGAATGAAAGTTGCAACAACTTGCCTGAGGAAAACAAAAAAGATTCTCATCTTCAATTGATTTAAAAGAATTCCATTCTTGACAGCCTTCTTATGATTGAGTTGGTCCATAAAAGAACTCTGCAAACCATTGATTTAAATGGGAAATGTCTACAACTATACTCCTTATTGGGGAAAGCAAGATTACTAATTAGATGAGGCATTTGGCTTTCCTTAAGAGAGGGAGAACTGATAAAAGTTTGCAAGAAATCCTTGGGTAAACGCAAATAACATAGGATAGGCAGAATGTAAATGCAATCACACCAACTTCTTGTACGGTTATTAGTCAATGAAGGCTTGAATTTGAACTTGCAAAATCTCAAGAGACCAGCTAGAAGGCAATGATCTCATATTCAATGCTTGCACCGAAAGTGTTGATGATTAGCCGAACACAGAAAAATTTGGGTTAAAGGGAAAAACTTGAGAATTTATAGGCAGCGCACTCGCAACAGGGGCATTTTAGGCTATTTACATAAATATTTAAAAATGAAGAAAAACACAAGGGCTGGGCCTGCAAAATTCTGTCCAAGCCTGGCCATAGGGCTTTTTAAAAAAAAATTGAACTCATTTTAAGGCCTTTTGAGGTCCGGGCCAGCCCAGGTCGGGCCCCTTTGTCAAAGGGCCCGATTGACAGGCCTAATCCTGTTGAACAACTGCAATGCCTATATACAGTACTGGGTTCTGCAATAGACTAGGCATAGAACCAATTTAAACAGCAGCAAGAAATCTGAGCTTTCTTATCCTTGACGCTCGAACTCTATATTCAATCTGCCTGCAGAAAAGGGAACCATCAATAAATTTATATTGTGGAACACCAGAAGTCTGTGTGGAGTGGACTTAGGAAGCATGCTAAACATTATCAATACTGGCAGTAACTTTGCACTATGTGCTTCCTTAAAATGCTTACATTGTTTTTTCCCCTCTGCTATTCTTATTCTTAATATCCTTTGGGCTTTCCATGGTATAAAGTTAGTACTCTCTTTGTTGCAAAAGTCTTGTCTGAAATTAGGTGATTGGACTGAAGTATATAGATTCCCACAAATGAATTAGATCTTTTTTTTTTTTAGTTGCACAATATTTTTTCCTCAACCCAAGTAGTGTTGTGTTGATTAGGCAATAAGGATACCATCAAACTGGGCTTTGAACAGTATTTTTTGAGAGGCTTTAATTAAAGAAGAACATTTAATGACATAGTTAATTCAAAATTCTTGTATTACTTAACCCAGTCGAATAATGCAGTCCACCGGCCCCATGCAAACTAGGTGGTGTCATGAATTTACCAGCTACCAGCTCTGTTGTACATTACAAGCCGTCCAGTCCAAGGCAATGGTTGTACTCCGTTCACTGATTTTATTTTGAGCTTCTGTTTGCCAAGGATATGATGGCTAAGAATATTTGATGTAAGCGATCTGTGATGCATGGTTAATCCACATCGGCCTTTATTTCATGAGATGGGAGGGTCCATTTAGATACCAGTTTTACCTGACTGCAGCAAGATAGGGTTCGTCTCTTGCCCAGTCAGACTAGCGCGATTTATTTAGTGCTAACAGTCGAGCATATTTCTAGTACATGTAAGCATAGGGCACAACTAAGAGATTGGGAAAACAATATGCATGCATGGGGTACAAGAGCAGCAATATCATGAATTCATGATATTTTGTTGCTTTCTCCTTCGTCCTCTTTCTCAGTGCCTGTCTAAATGGTTACTAATGTTTACCATAAAAAGGTGGAAACGGCAAAGATGTGGGGAGCACCATTTTACAAAATTTTTCCTCAGGGCCCATTTGGATATGTACAGATTGAAATTTTTACAGATTTAAACACTGCAGAATAGAAATGTGTCATATTATAATATTGCAGGGCTGCTGCTGTCTGCTACTTCTGTAGAATCCAACAGATTCTGGACAGCTGTTTTGCTGTTGCTGTTTATTATAATATATGTTGAAACCACTATCTAACATAGTTTCCAATTCAAACAAAAAATGATATATAACTTTATAAATTTGTTTCAAGGTTCTTAAAATGGAGTCAAGATGACTACACCATTTCTAATTCCATGCAAAGTCAAAACTGATGTCTATGCGGATCTCTTAGCTTTCTAATGTGGGAGAGGAAGAGATTGATGATGAGGGAGTGAGAGAGGAAAGGGAATTTCAGAATTGGGAAACAAACTAAATCGGGAAATTGATGTTTTGAGATTGGGTGTGAAATTGTAGGACTTGGAGGGAGAGGGAAGCGAGAAGCTGATTTGAGTAGGATTGGTCGTTTTTCTTCCTCTGTCTTGAAACCATTGTTAGAAATGGATCTTCATATTCTTAAGTTGCTAACCAACACACTCAAAATGCCTAGGCGTTAAAGGTGCAGCAAACTAACTACTTAACACAGTTCTAAAAAAAATAAATAAATATCCTAACTACTTAACACCTCTAGGGAGGACACCGCTTGGATTCGAAGATGGCCGCACAAGACATGGCGTGGGGCCTTTTTGCCTTACGCACATGCGCCCGCACACAAGACACGGCATGGGGCCATTTTTTGCCCTTCGCAGATTTGGAATTGGGATCTGTTGTCTCTGATACCATCTCATGTTACTAACCAATACACCCAAAATGCCTAGGTGTTAAAGGTGCAGCATACTAACTACTTAACACATGAGATGGAGAGTGACGACAGAGACAGCAGAAGGAAATGGAGAGAGGCGAGGGAGACAAAGACGGAGAGAGGTGAGGGGAGCCAGGAGCTGGATAGATGGGAAAGGCTGTGGAGACAAAGGAGATAGAGGGTAAGAGAGAAGAGGGCGAGAGAGTAGAGAAGAGGGTAGGAATAGATATAGAAGCGATTACGGTTTGGTAGTGGGAGGAGGTGTGGCAGAGTAAAGAAGAGACGTGGGAAGGAGGGTTTTTTTTTTTTTTTTTTTTCTTTTTCTTTTTCTTTTAAATTTTTTCCTTCAAAATCAGAGTGAAGAAAGAAATCTTCCGCTTTTTGGTACTTGGTAGAAACGAAAGAATCTTTCCGTTCTTTACTTCTTTCTTTCTTTTTTTACCCACATAGCTACAAAAGTGGGGCAAGAGCATTTTCTTAAAAATAAGAAAATTCTTGCACTTTTTTGCCTTGCCAGACAGTTCCTTATTCTCATTCAAATCAACAAAGATAACCTTTTATTTATTCATATATCTTTTCCACAGCTCTGAATATAATCAAATATATATATATATATAAAATATTTATGAAGTTTAAAGTATAAATATAGAACTATTCTCACATAGGTAGAATGATTTTTTGCAGTATTCGAAGGCGTGCCCTTGACTTGCTTTATAGCATGTGTGATGTTTCTAACGCAAAGGATATAGTTGAAGAGTTACTGCAGGTAGAAATGAATGTTAGCAGTTACTTTCCCCCTATATTTCACCTTTTCACTTTACAGTATATACAAGTAGTTGCCGCTGATAATAAAATATGAGTGGCACTTATGTTTCTTTTATTTGATCATCCTCAGTATCTCAGCACAGCAGACTTTGTTATGCGTGAAGAATTGGCATTGAAGGCTGCAATTCTAGCTGAGAAGTTTGCTCCAGATCTATCATGGTAAGAAGCTGTGTTTATCTATGTGAGATGTTTTGTGTAAATATGCCACATGTATCATTATCTCTTTATTCTGATTAAAATAATTGATTTTTTATTACCAATAATGATGATCTTGATTGCATAAACTTGGATAGCTTGTATGTGGGCTCCATGATATATCAAACAACTGCAAAGCAAAAATTTGAAACAGGTCTCTCTTTGATATGGCCCTCTGAAAATAGCTGCTATTCCACTTTAATCGAATCAAGTCCAGAATAAATCAATGACACTAACATGAGATGATTGCACCACGCAAAATTCTCATGAAGAAGAGCATCATCTGAGGCATCTACACGTCCAATCAGCAAGAAAAAACCCAACATCAACAAGAGCCTCATGCTCCTTCATCAAATGGAATTTTCAAAGATAGTCCAATTCCATATGGATCACAGAGTTCACAGTTTGCTTTAATTGCCCAATACCTATCCAATGAAAATAAAATTTAAAACCCGTGAGGGTTAATACAACTCTTCTTAACAAATCTCTAATCAGCATAAGACAAAAGGAATGAACTCTTTTACACATGAAATAAATTAAGAGAGTAAAAAATAAATTGTGCCCAGTGCCTCTCATGGGTTGTGTGCAACTAGTGTGTGGTTGTCAAATTGGGCCCTCTTGGTTGCTTTACTTTTCCATTTGTTTTTTATGGATCCGAGTTCCTTGGAAAGGTAAATTTAAAGAAGAGAAATCAAAATGCAAAAGATTGCATCACTTCGAATTGTTAGCATTATCTTTCTCGGTTTTAGCCGGGCGCCGAATGGTGAGTCAAATTGGAAAACCTTGCAAGCCTTAGCTGCATCAATGTCGGTCACTAGCATAATTGATTTATAATTTTTATCTTGACAAATCATGAACTCATTGAAAAGGAAGGTTTGTCTTGCAAAAGTCTACTTGATTCTCTTTTGATTAACTTAATAAAAAATTCTGCTAGGAGGGAATAAAAAACCCATAATTTACCTTTTTGATGTAAGGGGATGACTCTTCACCGCTTTGAGAAGATATGGCAGGCGTTGGACCTACCCGGATTTTCTAGTGTCATTAACTTCAAACTTTTGCTGATGTCTGCTATAGCCTGCATGGGTCCTGATTCATGTGGCAGACGGAGGAGAGAAAATGGAGCTAAGGAAGAAGAGGCATGGAAAAGAAGGAAAAGGTAAAGAAAAGTAAAAAGAGAAGATAGGGAAGAAAGAGAAATGAGAAGAGAAAGAGGAAGGGCAAGAAAGAGGGAAATCATAAATGGATATTGAATGGAAGATGTCAATGAAACCCAACCCGCCCTCATTGTCCTGCATAACCCTGTCGTGTCTTATACGGGTTGATGATGGATCAGGTAAAGCTGACCAGCAGTAAAATGGGTTGGGTTAGCTTAACGCAATGTGGACAAGCCATTGCTCTTCTTCTTCTTCCTTCCTCCAATCCAATCAAGCCAATTTCTACTCCATTCTGGAATGCGCAAAATGTCCAAATCATGGAAATCAAGTCCATTCAATTAGACCGGTTTCTTTCCCTGCTGGTGTTGATCCCATTGATGTGAGGCTGGCTGTAGATGGTGAGAAGCAGCAGCACCTGTAAGTCCTTGCTCCAGATGCCTCCTCTCCCTCACCATTATTCAAAAAAATAAAATAAAAAAATGGCCTCGTCGTCACCAGTTGAGGAGGCGTGCCCCATTCTGAGCCAGCTCTACAAGGATTGTGGAATCTGTTTTCCTCTTTGGGACTTGGTTTGTCTGTCCCTTCTTTCTCCCTCTCTCTTCTTCCTCCCATTCTGCTGCGGTCATAGATTGGGTCAATTTGACCTGCATGAGGTTGCTTGACCCCCAAACGGGTCAGATATGGGTCAGGCTTGAACCTGTAGATACACCTAGTAGAACTCATAGAACTGAACCCAAATAGATGGGATAAGCTTCGATGATGATGATGATGATTGTGTGCATATTTTTCAGGATTGTGTCAGTACCTTCATCCTCACCAGACGTCTTATATAATGTACCTTGTCCATTGTAGACATAGTTTTTGAATTCCTTGTGCTTTCTTTCTTTTGATGTTAAACTGATGATAATGCCTCTTTGCGCCATAATCTCGGTCAAAATATTTCTCTTTGAACTTTTGATGGATACCTTTTATTTTATTTTATTTAGAATATCTTGTTTTAAGATTTTTTGAAATAAAGATCCACAGTCCATACAATCATTTTGCAACAAAGTTTATGTGCACCTACCAAGGTATCTAATGTCTTATCCTTATAGGTATGTAGATGTGATTCTTCAATTGATTGACAAGGCAGGAGATTTTGTCAGTGACGACATATGGTATCGAGTGGTTCAGTTTGTCACAAACAATGAAGATTTACAGGTATTCATGCTTTTAGCTCTCTTTTGGTTTTCCTTGCACATGCTGCTCAATAGATCTTCTCTATGTAAATATAAATATATATGCATGTATACATGTACTCACACTTGATATGATTTTTTTTTTTTTTAATTTTCTTGTCAGCCTTATGCAGCAATTAAGGCAAGAGAATATCTTGACAAACCTGCTTTGCATGAAACAATGGTCAAGGTATGCAGCTTGTGATTTTTTTCTTGGTAAATGAAATCTTATTGCAATAAAAAGATCCAAATAGAGCCCGGTTAGGAATCCTACGAAAGAATCTAGTAGACCTACCAATGTCCTAAAAAACACCACTAGAATAGAGCATCTACTTTAGTCACAATAGAAAATGAAATAAACTCACAATAATAAACTGGTAATGCGCACATCCCCTTGATCTCCAAATGTCATTCATAATTAATTGAGAGATGATGTTCTTGTTTCCTTTTCCTTTTTGAGTTCTCAGTTCTCACCCTCACGGTCTCTATCCAAGAACCCCTTAACAAAAAGACAGGCTGATTGTTTGCCAAAGAAGGGAAAAATTGATTTGCCTTATCGTATAATGTGTGATTTGGAGTTCTTCTTGCATTGTCTTCTCATCATTTCCCTTATTTCTGAGCTTTGCCTAATATTTGGTTGTTAGTTGAAATGGTTGATAAATATAAGATACAATGAAGTAACTGTTACCTTAAAAAAAAGATTTGAAGAAAAAGAAGAAACCCATATCCTTGTGATTATAAGCTGTTTATTCTCGTCTCTATTGTTTGTAATGTCTATTGTATATGGAGTACATCCTACACTTTGCATGAATAAATCCACTATTATAAGCTAGATATATTGATCCTACATCTTGACTTCTATTGAATGGCACTATAAAACAAGACTTCTACTTGGCTAACTAAATCTTGTTCATAGAATTATGTGGTTGTCAATGGTCCAATAGCCTGGGCAAAGAATGTATAACCCTGATGCTGTTTCAAGTTCAAAAAAGAGTTGTACTCATACAACTAGACCTTATTTATAAGATGCCACAGGTGCTGCATTCTGGAAGGCCAGGCAAAGAATGCAACCCCTGGCACAATTTTCAAGCATGCAGTCTTGGATACTCCTTTCTTGATTCTCTGCAGTTTAGTGACCTTTGCCATCTTTTGTCTCTTGATCTGGATATGGATTGCCACTCTCGTTTCAAAAAATGGTATTAATTCCCAGTCCTATTGTCTGACTCTGTCACCACCTGTACTTGTACTACTCGACCAAGTCTCAGACATCTCAACTGGGATCCTGGGATCCAATTCCATGGACTCTTATCCCACTGGGCCCTTGCTTGTGGCTCAAAATTTTCTTTTTCCTAGAACATATGGATATTCGCTGGCATTTTGGCTCAAAATTTTGCTTCATCCTAGACCATATGGATATTTTCTCTGGCATTGTGGGTCCTTTCTTTAGTTTGTGGAGAGCTTCCTTTGTCTCCCATCTTGATCCTTGCTTTTAGTTTGTCCATACAGCAGTGCAAGTACTGATAAGTGATAACCAATGGTTGACATGGAGTGTCCAAGGCCATGAAATTGCGATAAATCTCAGATATCATGTTTGATCCAGTGTAGCTCTTAAGAGCAAGCAAATGTAGCCACTAGTGGCAGAGAAATGATGGCATTGGAGTTCAATAACTGATTGAAGGGTGTAGAGCATGGGTGTTAGCCATGTTCTGATCCTTGATCTGCTCTATGATGATCGAATTTTAAATAGCAGGGAGATGGTTGTAGAGACAGGCCCAAGCTTGTGGGCCCCCAGTGGGCCAGATCACATCCAGACCATATTCTTGTACAGCCGTTGTATAGTTGAGTTTATCTAAATCTGTTAAGATAGGCATTGATTTTAAATTAGCCTGATTGTAATCTTTAAGAGCCCCAATTAGGGCCTGATTTGTATTACACATATCTATAAATTCATATCAGTCGTTCTATGTAGACATGGCAAATTCTTCCAATATTCTTCATCTCGGAAACCAAACATGGTATCAGTGCATCAAGGTTCAGAATTTCAGTTTTCTGCATGAGCCTCTACTATCCCCTACTTCAGCATTTTTGCTGGTTTGTATAGCCGTGCGGTAGCAAACAGCTTTGTCCTTGGAGTATCTACAATTGGCTTTGGGGTTTTCTCTGAAATCAAATCCCATCTCTGGAATCTAGGTCATTATTCAAAACCCAATATAAGTTTCGTTTATCCTTGTTGCCACATTGTTGCAGCCTCCCGTTGTCATGTTTGTCTATCGTCGCAGCAGTGCCTTGGGCTGGATTCTGTTTCTAGCTTTGACACAAGGCTTTCTATGGCTTGGGTCTATCTCTACAATTGTCACATGGCAGTCAACTCCTCCACATGCTTATCCCTGATCTTAGTGCCACAATTTTTCCTTTTAAAGGAGTGGGTTGCATTTCCATGAATAAAATTTGTCAGTTCTGTGGTTTTAGTTTCTCTGAATTTTTTCATTTGATCCATTTAATTTTAGCTGGTTGGCTTACTCTTGGATGGTTCTTTCTTCATCTGTTCCCTCCATGAGTGTAGTCAGTAACCCACACAATTTGGATGAACGACCCAGATTGGTACACTGACAACCAAATATTTAGCAATATTTTAGCCGGTTTATCATTTGGATGACTTGGATGGTTCTTTCTTTGTCTGTTCCCTGATGAAGTGACTATCAACTCCCACATGCTTTATTTTCTCATGATATATTGGATTCTTGTCCAGTTTAATTACTGAGTTGCTGTCACGATGCAGAACCAATGGTATAACTTAATAGAAACTTGTTTGTTTTAACAAGATCCTCAACCAACATCCATAGGTTATTGCCGATACTAAGATTCAGAGATTGATTTTCAGTGACTACCTGTGTTACTTTTCCGAAAAACAAGATTTCCACCAACCATAGTGCGATAACGTGAAGTAGATCTTATGTCTGTTTTGGATCTTGCCTAGTCAACATCAGTATATGCTTTTGCTCTCACATGCCCATGTGATTTATGTAAGACACCTTGTTCTACTGACCCTTATATGTATTTGAGAATTTTGTGAACTGCAGCCAAATGGTCAGTCCTAGGAGAATACATGAATTGGTTAACTAAGCTAACATCATAGGAGATGCCTGACCTCATGATAGTTAGGTAGATCGGCTTTCCCGCTGACTTCTGGCATGATTTTTGGTCATGAAGTAATTCCCCACCGTAAGAGTGCAACCTATGGTCTTGCTCAATTGGTCTGTAAATTGGCTTGGCCCATAATTTTATGTTTCTTCAAGAAGATCCAGTGTACAGGTACTTGCATCGTGAGATAACAATACCGTTCTTGGATCTGGCAACCTCGATTTCATGAAAGTATTTCAGTGTTCCAAGGTCCTAGATTTCAAACTCAGTTCTCAGACCGGCTTTGAGTTTGTTGATTTCTTCATCATCATTACCGGTGACTACAATATCAATATACACAACTAGTACTGCCGCTTGTATTTTCCCTTTTCACAAACACAATATGATCAGCATGACATCTCCTGAATCCATACGTGTTTATGGCCTTACTGAACCTGTCAAACTATGCTCGAGGTGAATGTTTTAGCCCATGCAAAGATTTATAGTCAACCTACTTTGCCTTTGTGTCTCTTTACTACGAAGCCTGTGGGGATCCATATATGCTTGTAAATCTCCTTGAAGAGCTGTATTCTTCGCATCCATATGGTATACTGGCTAAAGAATAATCCGCTATCCATGACAGTATCATTCTAGTAGAGTTTAACTTAGTGACCGGAGGAAAGTCTCAAAGTCATCAATCCTATATGCTTGGGTAAATCCTTTTGCAACAAGCCTTGCTTTCAATCTTTGAATTGAACCATCAAGATAATGCTTCATTGTGAACACCTATTTAGATCCCATTGTGATTTTCCCTTTCTTTAGAGCTATCAATACCGATGTGCCATTTTTCTCAAGAGCTTGTATATTTTTTTTCAATCAGAGCTTTCTTCCATGTGTAGGTATACATTCTGATGATAGCTTAGTGACAAAAGCACAAAAAGGTAGGTGATAGATGGTGAAAAGAAACAAAATCTTGAACTGGATGATGTGTAATACATGACCTTATACTTAGATCAGAAGCAGAATAATTACCTGACCAAGGATGATCAAACGCTGATTGAGATGAAGCGTATGAGTTCTGGGCTTTGGTTAATGATGGCTCAAGTGAGTTCAGTGGTCTAGTTGTTTCTTTTCTTCTGGTACACTTGCGTTGGCTTCTATGGTGCTTTTGTTGTCTTCTTCTTCTTAGGTGTTAGGGATTCTTGTCTGTTGTTATTATTTGTTGGGTCTTGATATGATGGAGGCAGCACAGATTGAATAAGAGGGAAAGAGTCCCTATTATTCGTGTGTTTGTTGTTTACTTTTTGTTAAGTAAAAAGCCGTGTCTTCATGGACTGTCATGTGTATCTTAACAAACACTCTCCCATTTTTTCCAGGAAGACGACACTTGTTTCCTTTCTGGAAGTTTGGATACCCTAGAAATGTACACTTTGTTGCTTTTGGGTCTAGTTTGTCTTCTTGTTGCTTTGGGATGTGTACGAAGCATGTACGCATAAACACTTTAGGTGGAATCGGAAACAGTGGAGCACTTGGACACAGGAATTCATTGGACCTTTTTCTCCCAATTTTTTTTATGGCACCCGGTTTATCAAGAAGGCCGACGTCAATACCCCATTTGTTCAAAATGGTTTTGGAACATTTGTTTCGATCAGAAGGGCTGTCGTTAGTTGTCACTTCTAGCAAATGTCTGTTCTTACGTTCAGCAACTCCATTATGCTCTGGTGCTATACACATGATGTATGTGATTCTTTTCCATTATCAGACAGATTTGGTATAGTTTCTATCATTTTATGGTAGACTTCGAACGTGTGTAGAACTTCGTTCTTTGATTTCATGAGATACACCCATGTACATCTACTGGCATCATCAATGAAAGACCATAAATAAGTAATAGGAATATGCGAAACATCAGAATGTATTAAATAAAATGAACAACTACTCCAAGGTTTAAAAAATTGGACTCGGGACCCGACTCGGCCGAGTCTC
Source organism: Persea americana (assembly GCA_029852735.1). NCBI lineage: Eukaryota > Viridiplantae > Streptophyta > Magnoliopsida > Laurales > Lauraceae > Persea > Persea americana. Next base: position 45,005,358 of record CM056813.1, read on the forward strand.
AATTCCAAATAAAATGTTTAGAGGGCCGAGTCCTATGGTCGCTTGGCCGAGTAGCACGTCGGCTGAGTCGCACGGCCGAGTCTCATGACTCTGCCGGGTCCCATGCATGGTTTAAAAAATCGGCCGAGTCCGAGTCGACTCGGCACATACCGAGCCGAGTCGCATGCGACTCGGACTCAAATCGTGCGACTTGGCCAAGTCCCATGGGACTCGGCCGAGCGACTCGGCCGAGTCCTAATGCGACTCGGCCGAGTCCCATGCGACTCGGCCGAGTCCTCTGATTTTAGGACTCGGCCCGACTCGGCCGAGTCCCATGCGACTCGGCGAGTCGACTCGGACTCGGCCCTGAATGAGTCGGGTCCCGAGTCCGGTTTTTTAAACCTTGGTCCCATGATTTCGAGTCCGGGTCCCATAGGACCCGACTCGGTATGTGCCGACTTGGATTCGGCCGATTTTTTAAACCATGAACTACTCTTTTTATTAATTATATATTGACTGAGTAAACATTTCTACAACTTTTAGCAAACCAGCAAGTTTCATAGTCAAAATTCCTAAAATTATTTCTTATGTCTAACAAAGAATAACTCCTATGACTCTGAAGAGGTGCATGCTTGAGACGAGGGTGCTAGAGCAAAGCTTTGGCCTCATCTACTACTGACTGCAAAACTCTTTGACTCTCTGTTGACTCCAGAATGTAAAGACCATCATTCTTATGGCCATCACCAGTCGTTTGCCCTATCCTCAGATCTTGGAGAATGCAATGGGAAGGAGAAAACGTAGTTTGCCCTATCCTCAGATCTTGGAGAATGCAATGGGAAGGAGAAAACGTAATGCAACAATTGTGGTCTTTTAAAAGAACTATCAGACATAAGATCAAAGAAAGCAGTAGAACATGGTAAATTATATTATAAAGACAAGTTTGGTAGAACGTTGATGGATCCTACCCCAACTACTTGTCTGAAGGCACCATTAGAAAATTCTACACTCCCACGAATGAATGGAGTATAAGACTGAAACTTGGAGCAATACTTTTCAAGTGATCTATGCACCTGAATCAATGACTCAAGTGGAAGCAGATGATGAAGAGGCCAAGGAAATGGGATTATTAGAGGAAGAAACCATACTAACTCTCGATGTTTGATTTCCCCCTTCCAAAGTAGCTAGTCTCTGATGAAGAACCATGAGTTCATCTTTCCAGTTTTGTGGGTCATCTTTTCCAATGCTTCTCTTGTTTACCTGATTACTTGGTTTTTTTGACTCAGCAGATGTTGCAGATCCATTGCGGTTTTTGCCAACTAGATCCTAACTAGTAACTAGTCTCACAATTGTCTGTACCTTCTACAATGAGTAGAGTAAAGTTTATCATGATAAACACCAGATTTTCCTCTGCAAATGTCCACAACTTCTATGTCCATCTTGATTACTCCCATGGCCATGATCTCTATCCCCTTGCCTGTATTGTTACTTGCGAGAGCATATCTATCAGAAGATAGATCAGATGTGTTTTTAGATAACATTACTTTTCTTTGACTCTCTTCTCCTTTAAGAAGAGCAAACACTGTTTGTTTGTCAGTTTTTGGGCTCTTTGATAGTCAATTGCATTAATTGGGACTGCTTTAAAAATTTACTTATTTTGACTTGCAACTCAGTTGAACCCTATAGATTACTGGACTGCAAGTTTGACCAATGAGTTTGACTCAACTCTCGGCAGTGGTCAAGTAAAATCGGCTAATTTTTTAGTTTGAATTTGTTTCAATTGAGGTGCATCCAATCCCAGCCAAATAATATACCGAGTCTGAGTCAAAATCCAATCAAGCTGGGCTTCCTGGGTCGCTACCTAGACTCCTACAGACGACCTTTTCTTTTTGTCGCAGTGATTACAGATTCACAGGTGTCCCTCTTTGAAACGTCATAAAGCACCAATTTGGATCATGGAAACCTGGATCATGTCCTTTTTTACCTAAACACTCATGAATGAACATGCCTTGAACATTTCGTAGCACAGCTATGGGATGCATACAGTTAAATTTACATGTAAAAGAAGGGGCATCTTATATATAGGTTTTTGCTATTACCCCTTGAACAGTCATTAATTTTTCTAATTTTATGTGTAGGACTTATTATCTATATACAGTATCTATCTTGGGGAGGCTGTAGTGCTTCAACCTAATAAATAACCCATGTTGTGTGCAGGATGGTCACTGAGATGTTTTTGGAATTGTCTCTCTTCTACTCTTTATCTGTGATTTGGACAGAATATTTCTTGTCTGAGCTACAGTTTTCCATTGTGTATTTACATGTATCTGTTTGCAGATTGGTATTTGTGGCATATTTAATTCATTATTTTAAAGCTCACATTATTACTTTTTGCTGTTGTCTCTCTAAATTCATTGTCCAGTGAAATTGGAACATTAAGTAATGTTTCATTTATCATTCAACTGATTGGTTCTCGTTATTGGTCCAATTGCTCTGTGCAATAGGTCAGTGCTTATCTTTTAGGAGAGTACAGCCATCTTTTGGCTAGAAGACCTGGCTGTAGCCCGAGGGAGATATTTACCATACTACATGAGAAACTTCCCACTGTATCGTAAGATGACTGAACATTCGTGTCTCTTACCATTGTCGTATTTTTTCCTTCTGCACCTAATGATGCCATTTATTTCAGGACCTCCACTGTAGCTATTCTGCTATCAACATATGCTAAGATTTTAATGCACACTCAGCCTCCAGATCCAGAATTGCAGCATCAAATTTGGGGAATATTCAACAAGTGAGTCTTGACTCTTTTTTTTCTGTTGTCTGGTTCTTTCTGTACTCCTACTCGTTATTTGTTATTATTACTATTGTTATTATTACTTTTATTTATTTTTGTTGTCTTACTGTTATTGTTATTATTATGATGATGAAAATGGATGGTAGGATTACTTAGTCTTTTCTCCAGCAATGCCATATTCGCTACTGTGTGCAACTCATGAGGGTGTCTGTTTCAGATATGAGAGTTACATTGATGTTGAGATACAACAGAGGGCTGTTGAATATTTTGCATTAAGTAGGAAAGGTGCAGCATTGGCGGACATATTAGCAGAAATGCCCAAATTTCCAGAGCGCCAGGTAATGCACTACTTTAAATGGGAGTCTTTATAGAAACATGTATGAATTTATTAATCAATGAAATAAATGGTGAAAGCAAAGGAAGAAGTACTTAAAAATTAAAATTTCATCCACTATCTTGAGCGTTGTTCAGAATAATGAACTGTGAGTATATGGAGCATTGTTCGGACTAATGAAGTCGTGACTGAGAGTAGACATGCTAGTTTATTGAGTTACAGAGAACATGGCTTTAAATAGGTATGGTGGGAAGTAGTGCTAACAAAGATGGCCCTAGATAGATTAGATACGGCTTATTATGATATGATTTTGCTGATAAAAGTTGGATGCTGACTATTTTCACTCTTATCAAAACTAGTCTGCACTGCTAAGAAGAGCAGAAGATGCTGAAATTGATACTGCAGAACAAAGTGCCATCAAATTACGTGCCCAACAGCAGACATCAAATGCATTGGTTTTAACTGATCAACGGCCACCGGATAATGGATCTGTACCTGTTGGTCAACTTGCCCTAGTCAAGATGCCTAGCATGAGCCACAGTACGGTGAGAGCTTGTTACTCTGAATTCTTTGTCAAAACTAGAGTTGCTAATGTTTTTCTATCATTCTTTTTAGTAATGATCAATATTTTGTATTGCGTAGGATGCTAGTTTAGCAGACCAAGGACTGGCCCAGGAAAATGGAACTTTAAGCAAAGTAGATCCTCAAGCTGCTCCACCTTCAGCTGATCTCCTTGGTGATCTTCTTGGTCCTTTGGCTATTGAAGGTCCTCCTATTGCTGCATCTTCGGAGCAAAATCTGGTATCAGGGTTGGATACTGTACCTAGTGCATCAGATGCTTTAGCACTTGCTCCTGTTGTCGAGCAGTCAAACTCAGTTCAGGTACTAATGCTGTCATTAGTCACATTTGTGAACCTCTTTCAGGAATTGTGAAACTTGTAACAGTTAATCTAGAATTCTGATAAAAAGAGAGAAGATTAGAAAAAAGTTGAGAATGAGAAAGAGAAGAAATCGTGGCCGGTTGTCTAACTAAGAATTGGGTGACATGCTATGGTATTAATACTGAAAATTTAAATATTTTCAGTATTTACAAGAAGCCCCCTTAATCATGTGTATTTAATAATCTGCCCATGTGACCTTAATGGTTTTCAACACTGCCCCTTAGGTGGGTTGATAAATATATAATATGCCAGCTTGGATGGAACTGATGATTACTATTTCTTTTTGATGGCCTTTGTGCAAAGGTCTGCCAAATGCCAATTAATCTTTTGTAGGAGAATGTTTTAGTTGAATTCCTTTTGCAACATTTTTCTCATGAACAAAGTGGCAATCGACTTATATGTGCTTGGTTCTCTCCTGGTAAACAAGATTTGATCCAATAGTTTGAGCTACTCTTAACAATGTAGAACCATAGGGCTACTGTTAAGTGTTAACAAAACCCATTTCCTTTAGAAGAATTTTCAGTCACATCAAATCACATGTTCCAACCACCATGACTCTATTTTGCTTCGGCCTGATCTTGCAACAACCAGTTATTATTTACTTTTCCATTATACTAGATCTGATTACCTCCAAGCAAGTTACAATATCTGGTAATTAACCTTCTATTTGATTTGAACCCTACCAAATCTACATCTAGGTACGCCTCTATGTTCAAATGTTCATGGAAAGTGTAAAGGATCCCTTGTCCTGGTGAACCCTTAAGAATTTCCAAATTTGACGGACAACATTGAAATCATTAAATGACGTGTTCTCGTTCGCAATCGCATAAGTCTCTGCCTTACAATCATTAGATTGATAAGCTTTCCAACCAAAGCCGTTGGATTTTACAGATCACCACTATTTTGTTCAAGCTCATGATTCTGCTCTATAGGAGTTTCTTCTGGTTTTTCTTTGTATGCCTATTTATTTCTACAAATCTAACATATTCTTCCAATGAGCAATTATTATTCCTTTCTTAGGTCTGATGAATTCAATACCCAATAAGTATTTCGTGTCATGTAATTTATTTCAACCTCCTTTCCAAGATAGTCCTTCAGATGATTAAACTTCATTCTTATCATTTCCGGTCGCAACAATATCATCAACATAAACAATTAAAATGGCTTACCTTACCATTTTCTTCTTTTAACAAAGATTGTGATCTGTTTGGTATCACTTATATTCAAACTGCACCATAGCTCTATTGAATCTTTCAAACCATGCTTTTGGTGATTTTGCTTCAACCCATGCGAGGCCTTTTTTAGCCAACATACATTTCATGCTTAATTTGCTAGAGCAAATCCAGATGAAGGGGCCATATAGACTGATTAATGTAAGCACCATCTAGAAGAGCATTTTTCATAGCTAAATAGAAGTTTCAATAGGGCCTCCTCTTCTCTGGCGAAGTTGATTGATTTGATCACACTGAGGATTGCTATGTGGGCTTTGGTTAGGAAAGAGTTCTCTAATTTGACTCTCATGACATCTTTGTTAATTGGGAAGCTTGCATGGGGTGTCGTCCTGTCAAGGTGAGGAGATCCATTCTTTGGTCTCCTCCCCCTCTTAGATTGTTTAAATTTAATGTTGATGGTGCTGCAAGAGGTAAGCCAGGTCCATCGGGAATTGGAGGTGCGCTTCGGATAACAAGGGTAAGGTTCTAATTATGTTCTCCAAGCGTGTGGGTGTTTGTGATTCTAACATGGTGGAGGTGTTAGCTATTTTGGATGCTCTTCAGTGTTTTAAGAGAAATTATTTTGGTGTTCTATTGGTGGAGAGTGATTCTTCTAACATGGTTGCTTGGGCGTCTAATTGGAAGGCTAACCCGTGGAAGTTTCAATTCATTTTCAACGAAATTCGTGCGTTCTCGGCCAACATTAATGTTGCCTTCTGTAATGTGCTAAGGGCAGACAACTCCTTGGCGGATGCTCTAGCTGAACAACAGTGAGAGAATTTTCCTTGGGAGGGTTTCATTATGTGACTTGTTTGTGAGTCGGTACATGTTTCTTGTACCTTTACTCCTTTGCTTTTGTTTTGTTTTCTCTTTGTTTTTTGGTTCTTCCCTTTTTTAGTGGAAGTTCTTGTTACCAATTAAAAAAATCTAAATGATACAGTGGCGAAGTAAAATTTGTTGCCACTGAAATTGTTATACAAACAGAGCTCAACTTTGCTACAGTAGAGGTCTCAAGATAATCGATACCTTATGGTTTTGATTCCTTTCGCCACTAATCTTGGTTTTTTACGCTCTATTGGTCAATCTTGATTATACGTAGCATACGGCCATTTACGTCTAACAATCTTTTTCGGGCGGAATATCTATCAACTACTTATACAGATCCCGCCAATCAAAATTGTGGAGGGACCCATTGTCTGTTAGGGATTCTTTTGATTCCATGGTTCGTTATAGAGTAGTGATAGGGGACAATATCAAATTTTGGATGGATACATGGGTGGGGGATTATCCCCTGGCCTCTCAATTCCCTAATCTTTTTCATTGTGCTCAAGATGTTTCGGTTTTGGTGAGACTACTGCTCGAAAATTGGTGATCAAGTAATTTGGGTCCTGTGTTTCGAAGAAATCTTGATGAAGGGGATATCCAAGATTTTGTAGCTCTACTTACTGTGTTGAGTAGTGTCTTCATTGCGGATGGTTGAAAGGATAAGAGAGTCTGGACATGTATAATTGATGGATCTTTCTCTATAGCTTCTAGAGGTGGTGCTGCTTCAGACTTATTAGAGTTTTTGTTCGAGGAGGTATGGAAGTTTGAAGCTTCTCCCATGGTAGGCCTTCGCTTGGCTGGTCATTTCGAATGCTGTCCTCACTATGGACAATCTTCGCGGGCGCGACATTATTATTGTTAATTGTTGTCTTACGTGCTTGAGGGATGCTGAATCAGTAGACCACCTGTTTTTATGGAGTTTGGCTATGTCATGGTTAGATTGTTGCTGGGTTCCGCAGGATTCTTTGAAGGCTTCCTATTAGGCCTAGTCTATGGGAGTTATCTTTGCTAGAGGAAAGATAATGTGGCAAACATCTTTTCTGGCAGTCATTTGGACCCTTTGGAAAGAAAGAAATTCAAGGTGTTTTAAAGGGGTATTCTCCTCCAAAGAAGCCATGGCTTTCAAGGTTAAATACCTTATCGCTTCTTGGGTCTTTGTCCTTCCTAATTTTCGAGGATATTCTATGGATGATATCAGTAGGTGTTGGAAAGAGGTGGCGTTCACACATCCCATTCTTCCCCGGGTCTGTCCTACCTGGAAGCCTCCCCTGCTGGGTACCTTAAAGCTTAATTTCGACGGGAGTGCTCTTGGTAACTTGGGCCAATCAAGTATTGGGGGTGTTTTCAGAGATAGTGCTGGTGTTAAGCTTATCTCCTTTTGGGATCCTTTAGGTTTTAAAACAGTAAATGAGGTTGAGATGATTGCCCTTCGGACAGGTCTTCGAGAAGCTGAGTAGTTGGGTTTTAGAAAATTCATTGTGGAAGGGGACTCTTTATGTGCCATAAGATGGGCCTTGGGTTCTTCTAATCCGCCTTGGCGCCTAGCGGATTTGTGTGACTGGTTGGCGGTATTGGTCTCCAAACTTGAAGTTTCCTTTAATTACATTAAGCGGTCTGCAAATGGGGCGGCTGATGCTCTAACAAAATTGGGTGTCGGGAGCGATAATCTTGTAATGGATAGTTATATTTCGCTTGCTGACTAAGCGGCAGCTTTGGGGTTTGGCTTTCTTTTCCTTTTGCTTCCCTTTGTTGCTTCTCAGTATATGTCTCCTATGCCGATTTGCTTCTAATAAATTTGCATTACCATTAAAAATAATAGTTCTATGTACCATTATTTTCTATTCCATCCATCTCATCTACCTTTGCATCAATAACACATGCAGATATAGGTACAGAAGAAATTTGAGACTGAAAAGAACATTAGGTTTACTTAAGAAAAAAGAAAGCATAATTGGTAAGCCGTAGGAGAAAATAAATGATAAGAAACAAATGGTGTATAAGATGTTTTGTTACACAAGACCTGATGAAATATTGCTGACATTGTTTGGTAATTAGCATTTTAATAGTTATTAATTGAATATAGCTTACCAACATGAATATATGTCAACGAAGGCCAATATCAATATCTTATAATCATATAGCGATGGGACCTCTAAGTAAAAGGAAAAATAATTTTTTAACCTCGTTTTTGATCCACACTGCTGGGCTGATATGTATCGCTCATGAAACAATAGCGGCCGATATATTGGTGTAGCGATCATGATTCATGCTTGCTATGCTAAATTGAAAATATTGCCGCTACAGTATAAAACCTAGCCAAGCAAAGCAATTCAAAGCAATTTTCATTGAAAACACTGTTTTCCTTATTTCCTCTCCCCATGAGCCTTTCCGAAAACTCTCTCCACCCTTATATGGTTCCAAATCACTAAAAAAAAAAAGGATTCACCGCATAAGATTCAATTTTTTTACCTCTTTAAAATTCACACAACTACGCCAGCACGTATTGCCCGTCACGTAGTGTGTTAGCCATGGCCTGCTCGGACCGTTGCAACCACTATTTTGATCATTGGCTGCAACCACTATGTATTGCTCGCTATGTATCGTTTTAGCCGTTGTTTAATACACCCACCACAACCGCTATTTTGAACTTTGGTTTGCTTTGAAGACTTTTGTGGAGTATTCTCATTTTTTGGATCGTTCGTCTTGCGATGATGGTACATATGCGATTAGACGCATCAACTAAGTTAAAGGTCAATGCTCCCCCTTGTTGTACTGACTGAGTAGCCAGGTAGCTTCATCTTTCTCCTCCTCCTCTTCTTCTTCCTCTCTCTCTCTCTCTCTCATTTGATTTGCTTTTTGTGTCAGCGTTTGGGAGATTTTTTGTGTCGGCGTCTGGGATGGGCCTCCCATGTGGGTCATTTGCTGCATTGAGTTATCTTTTCTTGTTTTTGTTCCTTTTTTTTCTTGTATTCAGCTACATCTTTTTTTTTTTCCTTCTCTTTTTTCCCCTGCTGCATCGGGCTATCTCTTGGGCTGGGCTAATTTTTGCTACATGGGCTGGATTTTGTGTGTATATTATTTTTCTGAAATATTTCGTTGAAATCCCAAATAAGCCGGTTAGGAGGCCGGACTGAAACGGATTCCGAAACGTAATTCACAACTATGATATTATGTGTTGAGCTGATGAGCTTTCCAGGAAATGTAGCCTATGCAACCACTATGTATTGCTCGCTATGTATCGTTTTAGCCGTTGTTTAATACACCCACCACAACCGCTATTTTGAACTTTGGTTTGCTTTGAAGACTTTTGTGGAGTATTCTCATTTTTTGGATCGTTCGTCTTGCGATGATGGTACATATGCGATTAGACGCATCAACTAAGTTAAAGGTCAATGCTCCCCCTTGTTGTATTGACTGAGTAGCCAGGTAGCTTCATCTTTCTCCTCCTCTTCTTCTTCCTCTCTCTCTCTCTCTCTCATTTGATTTGCTTTTTGTGTCAGCGTTTGGGAGATTTTTTGTGTCGGCGTCTGGGATGGGCCTCCCATGTGGGTCATTTGCTGCATTGAGTTATCTTTTCCTGTTTTTGTTCCTTTTTTTTCTTGTATTCAGCTACATCTTTTTTTTTTTCCTTCTCTTTTTTCCCCTGCTGCATCGGGCTATCTCTTGGGCTGGGCTAATTTTTGCTACATGGGCTGGATTTTGTGTGTGGACTGAAACGGATTCCGAAACGTAATTCACAACTATGATATTATGTGTTGAGCTGATGAGCTTTCCAGGAAATGTAGCCTATGTCGAACTTCAGTTATCTCATCGGTAATACTTTGGCTGTCCTTTTCTACTCCTTTTTTGGTTGATGAAGTTGGTATACCAGTTTCTAATTAAGTTGAGTGAAAAAGCTCCAGCCCCGATGGCTTCCCAATCTCTTTCTACCAAAAACATTGGGAACTCCTAAGAACAGACATAATGGCCTTCATGAAGGAATTCCACTCCAGAGGCAGGCGCTCCAAAACAATTGGTGCTTCTTTCATTGCTCTTGTTCCTAAGAAGTCTTGCGCAGACTGCTCAAAAGACTTCAGGCCCATAAGCCTATTAGGCAACACTTACAAAATCTTGGCTAAAGTTCTAGCAACCAGACTACAAAAGATCCTTCCATCATTTCTCCCTCTCAAAGTGCTTTCGTCAAAGGTAGACAGATCTTAGATGGGGTTCTCGTCGCGAACGAATGCATTCACTCCAGATATAAAGACAAGTCTCCTGGTCTAATCTGCAAACTACACTTGGAAAAGGCATTTGACATGGTGCACTGGGACTTCCTTCTTTATTTGTTGCGTAGGATGGGATTCCGGGATAAATGGAGGGATTGGATCTGGGAAAGTATCTCATCTGCAACCTACTCTATCCTTATTAACGGCTCCCCGAAAGGCTTCTTCCCAGCGGAGAGGGGTCTGCGTCAAGGAGACCCTCTATCTCCATTCCTTTTTGTCATCATCGGAGAGGCTCTCATTAGGATGCTTTCTAAAGCAGAAGATTGCAATTTGATTTGCGGTTTCAAGCCCTTTCACTACGCTCCATCTGTCTCCCACCTTCTTTATGCAGATGACACTCTCCTCTTTTATGACGCTGAAGAATATCAAATAAAAAACCTGGTTGCTATTCTCAGATGCTTCGAAGCTGTTTCGGGCCTCAAGATTAACTTCTCCAAGATCTCCATCCTAGGAATCTCAATTGATGAAGACTCTCTTCGTCATTTTGCAACCCTCTCAGGCTGCAGAGTTGACTCTTTCCCATCCAGCTACCTTGGACTTCCTTTGTGCCTAGGTAGGGTGCCAAAATCTATCTGGAATCCAGTTCTAGAAAGAATTGAGAAAAAATTGTCTTCTTAGAAAGCAAGATACTTATCCCTAGGAGGCAGAATCACGCTGATCCAATTTGCACTTGCCAACCTTCCAATCTACTACTTGTCTATTCTCAAATGCCCCATTGCTATCATCAATCGTATCGAGAAGCTTCAATGTGATTTCCTATTGCAAGGATGCGAGGAGTAAAAAAAAATCCATTTGGTGAATTGGAAATCAGTTTGTTGCCCTAAAAATTCAGGTGGTCCTGGTATAAAGACCTTTAAGGAGCAGCATGAATCAAACTTTATTGGGCAAATGGCTTTGGAGGTTGGGGGATGAATCTGAAGGTCTGTGGAGAAATATCCTTCTAGCCAAATATAAAGTAAGGAGAAACGGATGAGACATCTCTACTCCATCCCAAAGGTGTTCAAATTTTTTGAAAGGGATTTGCTCTACAAAAGACTCGTTTGCTCAATCCATCCGCTACCATGTTGGTAATGGAGAGAAAATATCTTTTTGGCATGACATTTGGGCCGGTAACTCCCCCTTAGCAACTCAATTTCCCGATCTCTACAGATGTGCTAGAAACCGCAAAGCCAAGGTCAGAGATTACATGGACTCGAATGGTAGTCATCAACTATGGTACCCCATTTTTAGAAGGAATCTCTCTGAGTCAGAGGAAGCAAACCTCTTCAATCTCTTTGAGGTCCTTAGCGGGTTGGATACTGACATCGAAGTGCAAGACAGCAGATGTTGGGCTACTACCGGCAGTGGCTCTTTCTCCGTTTCCTCCTTCTTCACCACCCTTCATGTAGGTCCCCTAACTTCTCATCGAGGTTGGCCCGCCCTTTGCAAAATTAAGGCCCCGCCCAGAGTCCTTGCTTTTGTATGGCTAGCTCTCCAGAATAAAATTTTGACTGTGGATAATCTTCGTCATCGGAAAATGCTTATAGTGAGTGCTTGCCCCCTTTGCTTAGCCGAGGAATCGGTTGACCACTTATTCATTCATTGCAAGCAGACAAAAGCTATCTGGTTAGCAATCCTCAAGGAGTTTGACTATAGCTGGATTACTCCTCTATCCTTCCCCGAGATGTTTCATCAGTGGGTTTGCCCGATCTTTACATCAAAACGGAAGATCATGTGGCGCCTGTCTCTTTTGGCCTTCTTCTGGACGATTTGGAAAGAGAGAAACAAAAGATGTTTTGAAGGGACCTCCTCCTCCCAAGAAGACCTAATTCTCAAAATGAAATTGACTGTAGCCTCTTGGGTCTCTATTCTCTCAGAATTTCGGGACTTTTCCCTAAACGCTTTATGTTTCAACTGGAGGGAAGTTATTTTATTTTGATTTTGCTTTGCTTGGGCCTTTGCTTTGCTTTGCCCTTTTGTATAGCTTCTCCTTTTTTGGGCGGTGGGTGTATTTCTGGGGCTTCCCCAGCCGCTTCTTTGTATAGCCCTTTTATACTGTAAAGCTTTTAATCAATACAAGTAACCATTTCAAAAAAAAAAAAAAAAAAAAAAAATTGCAGTGCCCCAGTGGTATATTGATTTGGCATTCCTAACAAATCCCAACATGTTTCCCTTGTATGCCTCTTTTTTGCAACAATGTGTATAATGCAACTTGTCTTATCAACATTGGTTTGGTTATCGTGGTCAATATGCCAACTCTACCAAGACGGGCCCGGGAAATGAAAATCTGCTCAGATGTGAGATCCAACCATTAGATGCTTCAAATTTTGGAGTATCATTTGCTTTGAATCTTCAAGTAGTAATTGTCGATCTCCGAAGGCAAAATCAATATGTGGAACTTCGATGTTGCGATCTTCTTTGACAATCTCCTGATCAATGGTCTTTTCATCTAATGGTTTAATTTGATTTTCTAGAGGTGGACTAGCAATGAGATCCATTAGATGATTAAATGCCTTGATGTTTTCTTCATTGTTTGTTTCTTCTTGTTCCACGTGCACTACTTGAACAACACTGTCAGAATGATGAGACTCAGGTTCTTTTTCTTCAGATTTGCCTGAGGCATTCTCCATGAGTGGTTCCACTACTGAGACTTCTGTGGTTTGCAGAGACTTCTCTTCTTGCATCTTAGCCTTTCGGAGGCGATAACGCTTTATCAAGCGCTCAACACGGATTGCTTCCCAAAATGCTTCATACATATCTTTGCAGTCCTCCATATTCTTCAATATACTTGGTCGCAAAACCTTTGAGAAAGTGAGTGAAATCAAGCGTATCTCCCAACTCACATAAATGATGCAGCCTTTCGAATTCATCGGCATATTCCTCAACAGACAATTTTCCTTGTGTCAAATTAATATAATGCTCAAAGCAATCTTTATTTGCATAATATCTTTTCCCATATCTGATTGCATATGTCATCCTTTTAGCCCTTTTGTTGATTTCTTTAAGCTCATTGCTGGTTTCTTTAAGCCTTCTATTCATTTCAAGAAGTTGCAATTCCATCTTGGCTGACAATTTCATAGTAACTTGATGCAAAGATTGAAAATTTAATGCTCTTCAAAATTAAAATCAGACTGACCAGATGTGTAGATCCCACCGATCGGAGCTTCTAGGTGAAGATGGATCATCAATCGGACTATAGATGATCAAGATATCACTCTTTGAAGATCAATGGCTGAAAATGAAGCCGCTGATGTCACACACTGCTTCTTTTTTTTTTTTTTTCTTCACTGTTGTTGGATTCAGCAATGACCTGACTAGATTGTGCTGATGATGGGTCAGCCTGACCTGTTGTGGAGCAGGTCTCATGTGCTGATCAGTTATTTTTGAAACAAATCTGGCCTGAACTAAAGCTTGGCCCAAAACACTAGGCTCAGCAACTTGTCACTGAGACACGTGTGAGGGGAAGCCTCTCTCCTTTCATTTTGGTTGTCCCAGCACCAGAAGAAGGGGCTGGCCTTTTCGGTTTCCTCCCTCCCACGCCTCTCTCTCTCTCTCTCTCTCTCTCTCTCTCTCTCTCTCTCTCTCTCTCTCTCTCTCTCTCTCTCTCTCTCTCTATCTCTCTCTATCTCTCTGACTTTATTCTCGTCGAAATGAGAGAAAGGGGAGGGCTGCCGACTGCCGTCTCTTGTTGCTTGATGAAGACGGAGCTCTGCGATTGGTTGCTGGCGGTATCGGCGATAACGATAGTCACTGCAGTGGCGTTGGAGACGATGGAGGATGCTGATGGTGGTCACGATTGGGTGACGGCGCATATGAAAATGACGACAGCTGGTGATTTTCCAAAGTGCGACGACAGTGGCTGCAACTGCCTGGCTGCTGCTGCTGTTTGCTTCAATCAGAGAAGAGGGTAGGCAATGGCGGCTGAGATTGGCGAGATGGTGTTGATGCCAAGCCGTGATGATGAGGATGATCGCTTTGTGCTGATTCGACGACGGGGATGGAAAAGATGCTGCTGGAGATCAAGTTTCAGGTACGCACTCTCTGTTTTTTTTTCCTTTGATGCTTCTTCCTTCTCGTCTAGTTTCTTTCGTGTACTTTTGTCTCTTTTTTTCTTGCCGGGATGGGGTGTACGACTGGGTTGGACGAATGTTTGGGGATTTTCAGCTCTGGAGATTTGGGGTTAGAGGGTTTTGGGAGAAAGTTTGAATGGTTGTGGGGGCTTCGGATGATTGGGGATAGGGTTTCGGTAGAAGTTGGGAGAATGGTTGTTCGTATAGTGGAGATAGGTTCTGGAGGCGCTGTTTTGATGGATTGGACATGTATAGGGCTCTCGGTTTGGGGATTAAGGCTTTGATTTGGGTTCTGGAATTAGCGTTAGGGGTTTGCAGAATTGAGGATTTCAGATTAGGGTTCTGGGATAGGGTACATGTGGTTTGACTGAAAGGGGCTTGTGACGGCGATGGGCATTGGATGGATCCGACGGAGGTGGAGATGCTGGCATGGATTTTGATGATACAGTGTTGAATGAATGCCGAGAATCGAATACAGGGCTTGGATCGATCTTCGGCTTTGATACCAATTGATGCGGAGCGGGGTACCAGGTGCGGAGCCGGTAGAGGCGGAGAGGAGAAATGGAGGGTTGAAGGGATATGTCAGGCTTTCGCCTGAAAATTGGCCTCACGCCAAACTCCCCATTGCGGGCGAGGAAGAAGAAACAACTTGGGAAGACCCAAAATCACTCGCGAGAAATTTCATTAATCAATAACTAATTAAGCCAAGAGGCTTTACATCACTTATATAGGAAAATAATAAAACTTAAAACTAATCTGGACCATCCAAACACATTGATGGTCCGGATTAAAACATCCAACTAAATACAACTTAAAACATAAAAGAGGAAATAAGACTCTAAATAAACTAAGTGGGCTGGGCCCAAAAAATTGGCCGAGATGGATGGGCTGGGCCCATTGGCAGGTCGGTCCTGCACCACAAAGTTATCTAATTTAATGTGAATCAAGGGTTTATGTAAAATTGGTGGGGTTCCAATGACTGTCATCATCTATTTGAGGGCCCTAAAGGTTAACTGCCTTGAGTATCTGTATATGTTATATTTGGGGCCTTAAGTGGATGGTTACAATCAGTAGATTGTGCTGTTATTTGACCCACCTTTAGTCCACATTGAGGAGTTGCAGTCTCACTGCTCCTTTGTCGTTGGCATGCCCATGGTAAGCCTGCAACTGTTTCACAACTGTGAAAGTGCGGCCAGTTTGTAGCCGAATGTCATCCTAATATTATTTGTGATAGGTTGGTTTGTTTAGTTTAAAAGTTGTATGATGAGAATTAAGTGGAAATTCCCATCAGTTCAATGGTATCACATGTTCTGTTCTTGTCTATTTTTATCATAATGCTAACTTGTATGATTCTTTTTTGTCCTAATTTTGGTACTAGTATTACATGACTGCACTGGTATTTTCATTTTGATATCATGCATCAGAAATTGCTCCCATTTTGTTCTCAGTGGTTTTATCTTCAACCAGCTAATTCTACCACATGTTTACAGCCTATTGGAAACATTGCCGAAAGATTTCATGCCTTATGTCTGAAGGATAGCGGTGTCTTGTATGAAGACCCTTACATTCAGGTTTCCATCTGTCTATCAAGATTAGTGCACTATGTGTGCTCCTGTTCTGCTCGTTTCAAGCTGAAGCTATATGGAAATCTGTTCAAACTTTCAAATTTTAGTGCAACTGACTTCTTCTGCCTCTTTAGGTTGGCATAAAAGCAGAGTGGCGGGCTCATCATGGGCGCCTTGTCCTTTTCTTGGGAAACAAGAACACCTCTCCTCTACTGTCTGTTAAAGCTCTTATACTGCCTCCTGCTCATTTAAAGATCGAACTCTCATTGGTACCTGAAACTATCCCTCCAAGGGCACAGGTAAAGCTTTGATATGCCACTAACAAGTTCCCAAGTTCTATAATCAATGTCTTTCTACCCAAATAAAAAAAAGTCATATAATAAATGTATCACCTCTTCTTATCTCTATATTTTCCTTTATCGTCTGTCTAGGTGCAATGCCCACTTGAAGTTGTGAATCTTTGTCCAAGCAGAGATATAGCTGTTCTTGATTTCTCCTATAAGTTTGGGACTACAATGGTAGTACTTTAAACTTCCATTAATCGCTATATTCAGTTGTGGATGCTGGAAAGCCCCATGAGTCACTACTTTCAATTTTTCCCAAATATCTATTTAGGTGAATGCCAAATTACGTCTTCCAGCAGTCATCACCAAGTTTCTGCAGCCTATGTCAGTGTCTGCTGAAGAATTCTTCCGCCAATGGAGATCTCTTGCTGGACCACCTTTGAAACTTCAGGAAGTGGTAAATTTGTTTTCCACTCAATTATTATCACTAGTGACACTTTGCTTTATTATGTTACGAAATTTATATAATGTTTTAACCTAGATCAAAGATAAAGCAAGATGGGACTGGATGAATTTTGTGTAATGCCATTGTGGTTGGCACTTATATAGTACAGACTATCATATGCATGGTTCAAAATAGCAGCCTTTATGTAGTGTATGTTGTAACCTTGATATGCATTGTTACACTGTTCTCTATCAGCTTAAGCTTTTAGATTAAGTGGTTGTCTACATGGTATCAGAATATCAGATCCGGGGGTCGTGTGTTCGAATCCCTATGACTTGTTTCAGTTTTCATTGGTCATTTGGCGTGTTGTTCACTAACAGCTCGAGCTTTTAGTATCTCTAGTTATCATCATGGTATCAGAGCGGGAGGTCGAGTGTTAGAATTTCTGGGGCCGTTGTGCCTTGTATTCTCCCACGATGGGTGTGATTCCCTTGTCGCAACAACGTTATTGGCCACGAAGGGTGTATTACACCGTTCTCTATCAGCTTACGCTTTTAGAGTAAGTGGTTGTCAACAGTGTTATTGGCTGCGTTATTGGCCGTAGCGGTTGAGGCCGCTACTCTGTTTTGAAAATAACGGCGCTACATTTTAAAACCTAGCAGAACCAACTGGTTTTAATTTAAAACACTGTTTTTCCTATTTCTTCTCCTCAATCGCCTTTCTTACTGTTGTTATATGGTTCCAAATCACTATACAAATACAAGATTGGATGCTACACACGTTTTCAAAATCTAAATCGCATCGCAAGTCGTTCATACCCATGAATCGTTTAGATGAATCGAATCAAATTGTGAATCGTCGGGTTTTTTATTATTTTTTTTAAAGCAAAAGGAAAAAGTAATTATTCATAACCATCCATTTTCCTGTTTATAGCAGTATAAATATACTAACAAGTAGTCTATCATACAATCATATCAAGAACATCATGGCATATATATATATAATAAATAGGTGTAAATAGTTAAATAAGTTTAAAACACCTAGGGATTTTTACGAAATAATTAAGTTTAAACTCTGATTAAACGGATTTATGAAGAAAAATATATAAACTATAGTAGAGTGGTTCGTACTTTTTTGGGGACTAAAATATATATCAATTGAGATGATGATATCGTCAACCACCTTGCCTTTCTTCTACGTCTTTCTTCTTCTTCAACTCAACCTCCCTCACAAAAGCATCTTCCTCTCTTGCAGAAGTATGAATCATTGTTATAAGACTAGAATGATCCTACAGATCCAACTGGAAACCCATCTTAATGATTCTTTCATGAAGAACCCACCTTCGAAATCTTAAAAAAAAAAAGGGGATGCAAGTCTTAGGTATATGAATTCATGAGTGCACTAATTATACCACATATACCAGATTCACAAGAGCCAACCACAGAAATCGAGTCCACTAGAGTTCTATGGTTTTCCAATTATAATATTA
This sequence comes from Persea americana, assembly GCA_029852735.1. Classification (NCBI taxonomy): domain Eukaryota; kingdom Viridiplantae; phylum Streptophyta; class Magnoliopsida; order Laurales; family Lauraceae; genus Persea; species Persea americana. The sequence continues at coordinate 45,023,539 of CM056813.1, forward strand.
AAAGTGACCCTTTTGAGATCTAAAGCATTAAGATGTTCTTGTTTTAAGGTTCGCATGGTTTTTCTGGAAAGAACAATCATCTTTGCATAGGAGCGAAGCAAGGATAAAAATAGCAGCTGCGCCCACTGCCAAACCGCTACGTAGTGGTGTGATTTGAAAAAATCGTAAAAAAAATCTGATAAATTTGTAGAAAATCTAGAATATTAGAAAATGATAGAAAATGTATTTTTTTTGAAAAAAGTAACTAAGATAAGAGGGCGTAGCGGTCCCCTCATTAATGAGGTCTTGTATCGTTGTATAAATAGAAATAATAGTAATGATAGTTTTTTTCATATGTATTCATGTTGCTTAGTTATGCTAACTTAGAAACTAAAGAAAGGTTCATAAAAAATGTCATGAAGTCATGACTTAAGACTTAAGAGTACCTAGAGAAAAGAATACTTCTACCAAATGAGGTGTCTAATAGGATGTACCTAGAGAAGAATCCTTGAGAAGAAATCTTTGTATCGATTGTAATTCAGTGAGATCATGTGTTTTTTGGTATTCTTTTAAATATAGAAGGGTAGAAGAGTTTCGTAGAAATGTTATTTGGCTTAGAGAAAAAGAAATAAGTCTTATTATGCAATTTTATTATTTTTTTTAAAGTAGGAATCTGTCTCACTCTGTAGCGGCCCTGTAGCGAGCGTAGCGGCTGCTACGGTTGTGAGCGGCGCTAAATTCTATTTAGCGTAGCGGTCTTCACCGCTACGACGTAGCGGCCGCTATTTTGATCCATGCATATGAGCTCTGTTTGGGCAAGTGAACTCAACTCAAAAGGACAATATCCCAAAAACAATATCCAAAATTGATCTCACAGGAACAATTCTCTTTGCATAGGAGTTCTTTTGGATTTTCTTCGGTTTTCATTTTGGGACTTTCAAACTCACAAGGATGATCTCCTCAAGTCATCCATCTAGACTTGCACCTGATCTAACTCACAAGGAGAATCTCCCTTCAATGTTTGTCTTGTTTATGATGGAGATGTTAGATCTCTCTTCATGTAGCAACAGTGAAAGGAAAAATCGAGGTGTTGGAGGAGTATCAACAAACAAAAGAGAGCCGGTTGGTGGGGTGTATTGAGAGGAAGAAGGTAGGGTTTGCAACCGATAGATTTGGGTTTGTCAAGACTGGGGCATTTTGGTATAAAAAAAAGTATGAACCATTCTGTTGTAGTTTATATATTTTTCTTTGTAGATCTGTTTAATTGGGGTTTAAGCTTAATTATTTCCTAAAAATCCCAAATATCTATGTATATTCTTATTATCTTTAAATCAAAATATAAAAATAAAAATAAAATCCAAACCATCAATCTTACACAATAGGATAGCTCTTGAAGTTCAGAAAACGTTCATGAAGAAAAAATCCAAAATAGATTAAAAAAAGAATATATAGACTAGCACCATACGTACAGTCGAATGCTTTAGTTAAATACATGTTCTTTATTCATCCTTTAAACCTTATCCAAGCTGCAAAAAATTCTTAGGAGGTTTCATTAACTACTAAATAACCTTTTAAAAATAAAATCGCTAAAACAAAGAATAAAGAAAGAAAAAGGGTAAAAGATTATTAATATTAACTTTTTGTTGTAGCTATTCTTGCTTAGGCGAATTGCTTGAATCGTAAGATTCGTTGAAATGAGTATCGAATGAGCGTTGAATCGTAGGATTCACACTTGAATCCTAAGTTTGCATAAATACGAATCGTTTTCCTTAAGATTTGGGATACGAATCGTAGGGATTCTAATAACTATGGTTAAAATATAAAGAAAGTTTGCACTTGTAAAACCATTTTCTCAGGACCTCTAAATCCATGGTTGTTATCTTCCAATTGCAATGATCTTTAGCCAACTACTATTCTACTTGAAGATCTTATTCCATTGCATTTATAGGCTTCCATTTGATTTGTCTGAGCTAATATAAGACCATTTCACTTTGGGGCCTTAGATGGTTGGGATTATATGATTATGCTGAAATTTTTACCCATTTTTGCCACACAGATATTTTGATACCATTGTGGCTACCCATTCATTGGGATGCATCCAATTGGCCCTTGGAAAGCAATTCCCAATGTTTAATCTTAAGTAATAATTGTTTAACAATTAGTTCATGTGCGTTTGTGTTGGTATATAGAGCATGGTTTTAAAAAATGATGGAGTCTGAGTCAACAACAGGTGTTAAGCCAAGTCACCCCTAAGTCTCGTAGTTGTCCGAGTCCTATTATTTTATGTCCAATCTCACTCACTTCCTCCATTTTTTTGGTTGGGAGAAGCAGTGGGAGGCTCTTAGGCCTCTGATTCTTGAAGACGACATTGTTTGAACGATCTAAGCATCTAATAGAAGTATTATTCATCCAGCTGTCTATAATCATATAAATTCATCAAGTATAACACAAGATGTTTTAAATTTCTAGATTCATACAACAGTTATATATATATATATATATATATCATCGTTTAAAGGTTATTGGCCTGTAGGGCGTGAATGGTCCAACTTGGCTTAGTCCCATGCTACTCAACCAAGTCCACTTGAGTGGAGGTGACTGAGTTGCACTAATAGCCATTATAAGATGTGCGGGTGTCAGCTAACACCTGATTTAACATGTGCCTTTTCTCATCCAACTTGTTCATATCACATGCCTCTCTATATGTACGCACTACCCCAAATTTCATTTTTTGGAGAGTGATATTCACACAGAGCTTAATTATATAAAGAAACTTCATTGTTTGAGGAGGATAAAACTGTTGAAAGGTGCTAATTGTTGCAGCCACAAGGTTGTGGGTTTTAGGTCATTTTATAAAGAAGAAAACAAAAAATAAGTTTTCACTGGTAGCTCAGTGGTGTCTGGTGAGGCACTGATACAACCAGGGAGTTTGAGTTACCACTTTGAAAAATAATGCACTCTGATTATCCTATATGGTTGCAGGTTAGAGGTGTGAAACCCTTGTCTCTTCCTGAGATGGCAAACTTGTTCAACAGCCTCCGACTGATGGTTACTCCTGGACTTGTAAGTCGCCGTCTCTCCTGCATTCTCTTCGTGGTCATTTATTTAAGTTGGTTCAAGTTTGTTGTTCTCTTTCAGGATCCAAATCCTAATAATCTGGTTGCAAGTACAACATTCCACTCAGAGAGTACTCAGGCAATGGTTTGCTTGGTAAGATTCTGTGTGCACCTTCTTTTTCTAGCTGCTGCAGTCACCTTGTCATGATGCTTGGTAGTTCTCTGCATGGTTTGAAAACTGAATCTTGTATTAGACACGTTAGGTTGACTTGATCCAGTCACAAAGAATTAGGCTGTTGTGTGCTTGGAAGACTTAATAACACTCTGTGATTTTAGAGAATGGGATTTTGGAGGCTCCTGAATGCCACAATGGATCTTCCAGTATATCCTCTGCAAGAAAGAAATTACGACTTTCCGCTTGTTTGAGTTTTCAAATTTTTTTTTTTCTTTCCCTTTACTAGTCCCCTCAAAACAACCGTCCACATCCCTTGTGGCATACTGGCACCCAACAAGATGCTCTTGGTTTTTTGTTTTTGTATGTTTTTCAAATCTCAAGTCTATACAAAGCCTTCTTTTAGAAAAAAAAAATTTGTTTGTAAAGTCAAACAGTTTCGTAAGTATTTTGAGTGGAGTGTTTTGACTTTTGAGTCCTTAGCCTACTAAAACAAAGATGGAGAGAACTCTGAACAATAGGAATCATGTAAGTAGAGATAGTTTGGTACAGTCAGCCTTTTTTTCTAGTTGTATTGGTTGACTTTAGGATGTCTAGTTGACAATTCAAACCAGCTTGTAGTGGGCCCTCAATCCTGTTGTCTCTTCCAAGTTCAATCGTAAGTTGTCGTATGATGATTCCTTCTGCTTTATATAGTCAGTTTAGATTCACTCTCTGATAAAAGAGTGTTATACATGTTTAGATGAGAGTGGAAACAGATCCATCAGACAGAACACAGCTGCGGATGACAATTGCTTCAGTAGATCCAACTCTAACATTTGAGTAAGCCCCTCCCAAGTCTTTTTTTTTCTGGTTGAATTTATAGTTCTCTTTGCTGAGATGATTTCTTTGAGCCTTTCTTTATAGGTTGAAGGAGTTTATCAAGGAACAATTGGTTAGCATGCCCACAGCTCCCACGGCTTCTACAGTTCCTGCACCAGGAACACCTCAGGTGCAACCATCTGTTCCTTCTGCCACGCCAACAGATCCTGGTGCCATGCTTGCTGGTTTGCTTTGAGAAATGTGGAGATAATTTGGTGTCGTGATTTATTCCTTAATGATTGTACCTGATAAAGATCCTGTAACCCCCATCAGTCATAGTTGCAGAGGCGGCGTTGTGTGGGGTGAGGATAAGACGGTATAATGCAAGGGCTGGCGGAGTGAAGGTGAGCTCATTGTGATCGGCGTAGTACTGGATTGAATTTTTTTCTTTTTTCTTTTTAATTTTTCAGGGGGTTTCACATTCTTTTGAGGGTGTTTGCGCCCTTAGGCAAGTGACTGTTGTGTTGGGTGATCTTGTTTTCCTTGTACTTCTTTTTTTTCTTTTCTGGGTTGGTAGTGTGGGGGAGGGGGTTGTAATTTGATGCTTGAGAATTCATTAGGTCATGGATGAAAGAACCTGTGACAGTGTTTGCATTTGAAAGCAATTCCATATTTAATGTATTTAATAAGAGAAGAAAGGGAATACGTGATTGAGGCCTGGCCATTTTAGGCCTTCGTTCGTTGGATTGGTGTCAAATGAATTTTATTGTGTATTTATGACTGTCTACCTGCTGCTTTATGCTCCTTCAAAGCTCAAACCCTGTCAAGTAAATTTTTCCATATGCAAGGAATGTTATTGCCTTGATTCAAGCTGTAAAGGAAAAGATTATGGAATGAGGTTTGCAACACCATTAGTAATCATGGACCAGCCCATTGAGCAACTGTTAGTGTTTGGCCCCTCTCCCAAGGATTCCCACTTTGGAGAAGGTCCAACATGTTAAAGACATTTCTCCCCTAGTTCCATGGACGTATCAGCAATCCAATCCTGCTGGAGCACCTGAATTACAACATAATTTCTTCTTGCAGGCTAGGCGTTTTCTTTTTCCATCTTGTGGAACTTACCAATCAAAGCTCACTGGACAGTGCCTAACCGTCCAAGGGAGTTTCTTCCCTTTTGAAAGTTCTGAACATGATGGAGCTACGGCTGTCCAATTTAGCAACCTGGACTTTGGTTGGGTTAAGTGTTGGTTGGCGTTCCTCTGGTCTTTCACATGCTTGTCTGGACCTGCTTGGATGAAACAGGAGGTAACTCGGAAAAACTATGAACATGGGGATTCCATGGAATTCTTTTAGGTATTTTTGGTGCAACCATACAGGAAAATACCTTTACGGCCTGTTTGTCTTCATAGAATTACATCCCATTTCATGTTCAATTGTACTTCTGGGATTATTGAACAGGTGATGGGGATATGAGGTCAGGGCCGAAGGATATTAGATAGCAATGTAGATGGGACATGGGATGTTCCTAGGATTTGAATTAATGGGGTGATGGCTGCATGGGCTTGGCCGGGCTGATGAATGTTCAGGTCTTGCCCTACTTTTAAATTGTTAGCTCGAGCCTATCCAACCCTGAGTCGGCCAAAAAGCTGCTAGTCCGAGCCCAGTCCGAGTTAAGAGTAATAGAATGAGAAAAAGCATTTTTTGTCATGCCATAGCTAAACTGGTCTGGTCATGACCTTGTATGAGAGGTTATGTATTTGATTCTCCCCTTTTAACACTCCCATATAATTTTTTTTTATATTTGGCTTGGGCCGGGCTTTGGGCTCTTACCACTAAACCCAATCCTGGCCCATCTATTAAACTGCCTAAATAGAAAAAACCCAGGCCTATCTAGTAGAACATAAGCCCCAAGCCAGGGCCAAAGGAGGCCCGGCCCAATTTAACAACGCCTAACGTCAACGGTCTTTAATGAGATTAGGCATGCCAACAGGCCGGTTTTGATATGGGTCAGGCTAAACCCGAAGCCTCCTACTAACACCTGCCTCGCCCTGTACCTAACCAGTGACCGGTGCAGGTGGAGTCAGGTTTGTAGTCAATTTATGCAAATCATCTGTGAAAATGGTGTGTAGACCTAGCCATTTCTGCAACGAAATTGTCGCACCTGAGAACTTGGTAAAACTCACTATGTGCAGAAAAAGGCGAAGCTACAGTTTTTTTTAGGCATGGCATGTAGGATCACTATTTTTTTTTTTTTTTTTTCATTTTAGACCCTTAAATGAAGATATGAACCATTCATCCTCTTGCCCCAAAAAGCTAGTAATATCAGTTTTCAGCTGTTGATTCATTATTGATTTCAAGACATTTGCCAAAAATATCAGCCTCCAAAATCTATCATTCTTGACATAGGTGGGGCCCATTTTCATGATCCAAAGTCCGAGCTATTCCTCCTCTTTAGTAGGCAAAAAACAACTAGTAGGTCGGATTTCACATCTAAATTCATCATGGATTTTGAGAAATCATCTGGAAACATACGACCATTGGATTGATCCAATGTAAATGACCTGATAAAATGTCCCTCCACCGCCGGTCCATTTTTTTTCAATTCTTGATTTGTGTGGGCCCTTGAATCAAGATCTGAATTGATCATCTTTAGAAGGCCTAAATGGTCTATGGGCTATGGGGTCCACAATTTCTACTCAATAGGAGTTAGTCACACCATGTTGAGCACACGATTAAAAATATCATGTGTGCAACGTTATGGTGGGACTAACTCCTTGGAGTAAAATTTGAGGAAACCACTTAAGAGAACAACTTTTATTGTGACTGGTATGGATCTTCCTACGCTGTTCACCATTTTATAATACTAGTGAATGACTATCAATGATGTTTTCTCAAATAATCTATTCTACTGCAGGCATCATGGTTCATCAAAAAGATTACAAGTCATTAATCTATAGATTTTCAACTATTCATGTCTATCACGGGGCTCGTGGCTCATTAAACAATCACAAGTAATGAATCAATTCATAAATTGATTATGGGATGATTGGTTCACAAGTGATTAATCCGGCATGAGCCGTACTTTGATTAGAGTGGGATACAACTCTCAATGCTAAAATAAGGAGTAAATGATTATTTTGAGCGGTTTGGATTCATTGTGGTGAGCTCTACTATTTTTTTATTTTAATTTGTCTCAACGTTTTGATAAATTATCTTTAAATTTAATTGGTGTTTTCAAATTTAAGATTTTTCTTTGAATATTATTAATAAAACTTTGAATAAGTAAATAAATATGTTTTTAAATGATAAGTAAAAGAAACCAACAAGTATGGATATATTATCGATCTCCTCTAAAAAAATTATAATTCTGCCTCTTCTAGTTGACTATCATTCACCCTCTCTAGAAGAAAATCTTGGCTTCGTCACTAGTAATGCATAATTTTCATGTATCTTAGATTTGATCAATTTGAAAATGGCTCAACTCATATCAAAGTGTTTATTATTATTATTATTATTTTTTTTTTTTTTGTGTTACAAGTGATTGGAACTCACGTGCTCAACCAAACTTTATATATCCCAAACATAGCCAGTGACTTATACAAGAAAAATGTAATGGGCAGTACATTTAAAAGGCGGGAAAAAAAAGTTTTGGTACCCCAGCCAAGTGGGCTAGGACCCAAGAAAGAGCCTGCACAAATGGGAAGACAACCCACTCAAGTGGGAAAGGAGCTTCTACATGCGGGAAAAAAGTTCACACAAGTGGGGAGGGCTGCACACATGGAAAGTGGCGGTGTACCTTTTAACCCTAGATAGTCAGGTGAGAACTGCAGCTCCTTACCACTTAAGTAAGGAGTCATTCTCAAAGGCAGGAAAATTAATATTTTGTTCTTACAAATGCCCAATGCTTATTTCTAAGTTTGTTAAAAAGCTTTTCTTGCCATTAAAGACAGTTGGCGTCCATAAGAAATAAACCGCTATTGTGCTATTGGCCATTGGGCTCCACTAGGCTTGTCAATCTGGCCCCAAGACAAGGGAGCCAAGCCCAGGCTTGGCGAGGGCATTTGTTTCTAAGGAAAAGCCCTAGGGCCAGGCTTGAATTTTTTTTTTTTTTTTTTTTTTTTTGCAGGCCTTGAGATTCGAGAGCGGGCTTGGATAGTTATGGCCTAGCTTGGCCTTGGCCCTCCTACTTTTATATACTCTCTCTCTCTCTCTCTCTCTCTCTCTCTCTCTCTCTCTCTCTCTAAAATACCCTTACCACAGTCACTTAGTAGCAATAAAAGGGGGGTATGGAAACAATTCCATACCCACCTACGTATTACAAAATGTCCTAAAAATCCATACATACATACATGGTTCATTTCATCTATATTTAATTATTTAAGTTATGTATTGTACTTAATACATAAGCAATAAGTGTTTCACGGTTGCTTCTAATCCCTTTCTTCTAGTTTTATTGCTTCTTATTTAGGGTTTTTATATTATTCTTGTATATTCTTGTTAGTGGAAAAAAGGAGTATATTCCTTCCTATTAATAAGGATACACTTTTCCTTTGTAGAGTTACTTGGGACGCCAACCAATTCATAGATGTGGTTTATATTTGCATGGACTTTTGAGGATATGGGGTGATCCAAATATAATTTTAATTAGATAATTATAACTCTCAATTCTTACAAGTCTTAACTAATGATATTTTTAAGTGTATTTATTTTTGTGACTGAAATCCAATAAGAGTCAGATTAGTGTTAAATTGAAAATAATTTCAATTGATAAATAATATGTGAATTCAAAGGGTTTAAAATCTTTAAAATTAGACAAAGTTGGAATGAATTCATAAGTGAAAGTTCTTGTAAAGGTGTGAAATAGATCAGACTCTTTAACCATTTTCCTTTTTCGATAAAATAAATAAAATTGTATGTCTATAACCCAAGTCACTAAAGCACGCATAAATTTGTTCAATAAAAGAAAGTTCTTTTAGACAACTTATATTTTCCAAATATTTTCTTAATGATTCTTTCGCAATTGAGACAAGACATTGTAACATTTGGTCAACACTCGATTCTTGGTAACAATGTAAAAGAATAAAAGAAAATTGGTTTTCTTGTTTTGAGGCTATGAGCCCTCTACCTTGTCCCGGCTTGACCCTGTCGCTCGAGGGTAGCATAAAGGCTTAAGTAGTATAGGCCTTCTGAAAGCTATGGCCCATTTGGGCCCAACCTTGCATAAATTGAGGGCGGGACAACCACCGGCCCGTCCTTTCCCTTTGATAGCTTTAAGCTTTACGCTCTACGCTCCTTACTTCTATCGTGTCACATCCCGGTCCTGAATCACCCTGGCCTAGGGTAATCCCCGATGTGCGACATGTGTACTCCTATGATATTGTACCTGTCTCTAATTAAATACAACACACGAAGGAGAAAACAGTCCTTTATCCACTTGTGAGTCAAGCTCACTAAAGCCTGTCAATAACATTTAGATAGCGGAAGCTGTAAAACATTTCACATCAAAGTATCAATTTCCATTCAATCCAATTTAAGATTCCAAGTTAACAAAAGATTTACACATTGATTAAATACCAAAAGTAATCACAAGTATCTTGAGAAAAATTAAGTGTGACCCACACAAAAAGGGGTTAGTCACACCCAACAATGGAGCTCTCAAAATATTCTCATCGCTCTCCGATGCAAGTATCTACATAGGGCCATTTCTCGGCCACTCCTTTAATCCTGAAGGAACCTCTTCGGTCCCCTCCTCTCCCTCCTGAGCCTTCTCAGGACCGGGAGCTGCACCTGCATCTCTGACACCAAAGATAGCATCATAAATACGACGATTCAGCAAGTATAGGCATTAATAATAAATCACATGCTGTATCAAATCCAATAAAAAACAATTGATTAAAAGATGCCAATGTTAAGTACACTAGGCAGTTGTGCAATATCGAATAGTCATGCTTCATGAATTAATTGGAGAATAAAACATATTAATTGGCTACTACATCAAGCTCATCCTCTCAAGTAGAGAGCAAATCTAGTTGGGATGTCTCCAGCAGCTCGGCCAAAGGCTAGTTGGCTACCCGTTTCTGAAGTTCCGATGCTCCAAACGATCTACTGCAGTGATCTTGAATAATTAAGCCGCACTTAACCCCGTCGGGTATCGTACGATCGAAGCTAAGTAGTGCCGACGATGGGAAACGAATAAATAAACATATGAGTAAGATTGTTTTTACTTGAATCGAATCGAATCATTAATATCCTGAATATTTCACACATAAACTTACTCATCTCGAATTTCAATTGAATATAGTATAATGGTACAACAATTATACCAACAAATGGATATAAAACAATTTATGCATATAAATTGATGTTTAGAGTTTGGAAGTCAAATAGAAGATACACCCCAAATATGCACATGCAGTAATTAAGGAGAATCAATGTAATTTACTAGCCAAGACGAACTATTAGGCTCTCGTCCTTCACATTCTCACACGATGAAGTTTAGGGATTCGGTATATAGCTATCTTGAATTTGGTGACACTTTGTATAAGTATAGTACATTGGATCTCAGAGCCTCATCCACGACAAGGTGTTGGGCGAAAGGACAAATTCACATGAGATGATCTTGGCCTCAATGATCTCTCATGTGGTTTTATTACCATTGGTCCGTTGATTTCGTCAAAGGTGCCATTTTCTAGGGTCCTACAAGTCCCTCGAAGTCCAAGATCCTAATTGGTTTAAATACACAAGCTAAGGGTATTCATCAACTTTTAATGGTCAAAAGATAGTGTTTTTTGTCAAAAACTCAGGGCCCAAACAAAAAAACCCAGGCCCAAGATAGAGCCCCACCTCGCTATAGCGAGGTTGAGGCTCGCTACCCAGAAAGGGAGCTCGCTATCCTCGCTACAGCAAGGGGTTCGGCTCAATGAACATCTCACGTGAGTCATTCTTATACAAGAGGTGTCAGAAGAAGCATTCACATGTACCATTCCGACCACCCCATTCACATGCAATTTGAACACATGTACAAATTCCAATTCCACCTGTACACATGCAACTTGTGTTTTTTTAATACACCACTTCACCACCCATTCCAACCATTTCATATGTACCATTTTGTTTCCACGCAACCTTCACCACCCATTCCATCCAATCTACTCTTTACCGCCACTTCAAACCAAGACTACAAGCACCCAAAAATCAAACTTGTAGGGAAATTAGAGCCTACATGCTCTCCTCCTCACTACCAATCCATTCAACACACTTCATCTCAGTCAACTTATAAAAAGACTTTAAGCCCATTTCGTATTCATTTAAAAATAAGAGGCTAGCATAATCAAATAGAATGACTGGATCAATCAAAGGAGAATCCATATGTAATTCAAATTAACACTTATACTTGCCTCTACTTCAAGCTTTCCAAGCCTTCCTCCAAAATTTGCTCAAATGAACCAAAAACCCCAAATAACAAATCCTAGACCACAAACCCAAAAGAAAATGCAACGAATGGTTATGTACGACTATAAATGAGTCTCTTGACTCCATTTCAACTCAAAACACACAAATAGAGGAGTTTGCTTTTACCTTAACAGTAATTCCGAATCTTGGAGTTGGAGAAGAAGATGGTGCTTGGAACAAAGAGTATTAGGGGGTGAAGGAGATGAGAGAACTCCAAGTTGTCTCTCCCAAAACCTAAGCAACGATCTCTCCTAGCAAATGGAAAAAGAAAGGAGAAGGAATGGAGAGGAAAGATGAGATGAAAATGAGTTTTCTCTCCTAGCCACGGTGAAGATCGAATGGAAATGGAATTTGAGTTGGGTTTGGTTGATGATAAGGGTGCCCATTTTGCACCAAGGTCCACTAAGTTTATGCATTTCCAATTTGAGTCAAACAATGGCCCACTTACTTAACGAGTGATCGAATGAGGTAAAGCTTAATACGAATATCGACGTGCTCAACTAGATACACGCGATGGCACTAAGATGATGTGCATATGACGCAAAATGAGAAAACCTAAATTTACATAAAAGCCCTCGACTCTACCCAACCGAATCAAATCGGTTTCAAACTACCTATTCAAGACTCAAGACTCATCTAACTCAACCTATAAAGAACTAATTACATAAACTACATTAATTAGTAACTAAGTATAATTAAATTACCTAAAACATAGTTAATTATTACTAAATAGGTTTAATTTGGGTCGGGGTGTAACATTTAGGCGCCTCATGCAAAGAGCAAGTCTGGAGTACCGGGACTCATATGATCCCGATGCATGTTGTAGTACTAAGCTAACATTGTAAAGTTCAATTGTTCTCAAGCATCGGATTGTAATAGCTAGATCTTCTATTAATCCAACCTGGTTAAGGTTGAATGACACCATGCCTCAGCTCACCGAGTCAATTTAGTGTTTTTTTTTTTTTACACTCTTTGTGTGTACTCCCACCTAAGGGGCTTGGACCCAAAAGACCCTACTCAAGTAGGAAGAGGAAGCATAGACGAAAAAGTCGGCCGAATCCGAGTCAACTCTGTCGACTCGACTGAAACTTGGCACAACCCAACAAGTCTCTACACATGCAACTTGCTCGAGTCATGCATGAACTGTCACAAAAGGGTTGAAACCCATCTGTTTCCTTTATTTCCATGATTCCCTCCATTTCTTCTTGTTTCTTTTTCATTTTCGTCCAGCTTTTCCTCTTGTACATCTCCTTCTCCAACATTGATGTCCTGAAGTCCTCTTACAGATCCTCTACCGGCCTCAACTACTGTCACTCTTCTTTAAAGTTAAACTAGCACAATATATAATCCGTGCTCAGCATGGTATCTCTATGCATTGTAAAATAAATAACCATACATTAAAACATCTTTTCATAGAGCAAGTTAACCTCTTTCTATAGAGCAATTTGCATAAAATAGAACTAGCACAATAACCCGTGCTAAGGAAGAGCATGCCTTCATGCAATATTCATAAAAACATATATAAGAAAATAAATTTGTATAAATTAAAAACTTGGCTCAAAGATAGAATAACGTAGGAATGAGATACCAGGCTTTTGACTCACACAGGGGTATGTAAAATGGAGCAATCTAACAGAAAAGTAGTCTTTCCAATATCGATGGTAGAAATTAATATGTACATTTTGGTGTAAAGTCAATGTTCAACACTCAATCCAGTGAAAAAGCTAAGGTGGTAAAGGTTACATGAGAATGAGATAAAGATAAGAAGAGAGCTGCATACGTGGTTAGATGAGATAAAGCAAGGGAGGTGGATAGGTGGGAGAGGACGTGTGAGCAAAATAGGGATAATGGTAGTTCCAAAATCAAAACTACGATTAAAATCCAATCCAAAAGCCTTCCAGCTTAATATATTACTAGCAAAATGCTCCCGTGCTTAGCACGGGCAATAAAAGTCATAAGATTAAATATTTATGATAATATAAAAAACTTATAAAAATTTAAAATAATGTTACAAAGACATAAGATGAATAGCATCATCATCATCAATATCATCGAAGCCTTGTCCTAACTATGTTAGGGTTGGCTATATGATAAGATGAATAACATATAATGTAAATTTGAGATTTTTTTTTTAATTTATGATCAACACCGTAGAAGTTGGCCACATAATTCAAATCTTTCTTCAAGACAAAAATTTTGGAATTTTCCATTTTTCAGACTTCTACCCTTGTTTAAGTCACATAAAGTCAATAAACTAATAGAGTTAATGGGCATCTGTTTTTAAGGAAATGGATACAACGTCTAGCATGATACTTGAAACTATGAATGATAATTTTTGGTAACAAATGAATGATAGGCCTAAGATTCTCGCCAAGCATGTGCTCTGAGACTAATGTGGAAACCTACTCTTAACATCAAAATCCATTCACAAAAACAGTTGGATGCGCTTAGTATGGTATGTCACAAAAGGAAAAAAGGATATAAATTTTTCATAAAGGGAGAAAGATTGGACGTAGTTTGTACTGGCCAATGCATCTTGAATCTTGTAGAGTGACATATTGGAGATGAATTTTGCAATGATGAAAAGGATAAGTAAAATCAATGATTTTTTACATTGAAATAGTTTGACATTAAGAAATGAATGTAAAGTAATTGTATACACTGTATCACAACCTACTCTAAATTTAAGGTTGTGTTAACCACACTTCCACAACTTTATGTTGAACAATAAAAGTGCAAAAAGCAATCCTTTGCACCACATTTCATTGATTATCTCTGAGGAAGGAATTGAAACGAAATAAAAAAATAGATTAGTAATGACTTTGCTCAAAACAAATAAATGAATGAATGGATATATCATTGTAGGGTTTTAAATGTCCATTGGAGGATGACTCCAATTCAAATTTTCTTGCCAAGTGAAATTATCCCACATAGCCATTCCCGAACTCCATTCATTTATAGCTCATTCAAACTTATATAGATAGATAGATAGATAGACTCACATACATACATAAATGCATGAGTTTAATTCTGATTAAAAAAAACTGAAAATAGGATAGTGTACTCCAACTTCAAGACAGAATTGTAATCATAAGCGTACATAAAAATGTGTAAACCCCTTATTATTTTGGAAGTCATTCAAACACACCCTTTATATAGAAGAGGTTTGTTAAAGGTTGAGATAATCTGTAGAATTTAGATTATTAAGAAGTTATTTTTAATTCCAAAAGAAGCAATCAATTAAACAAAATAAAAGCCAATCAAGAAGAAGCTGTGAACACACCTAAGGTTCAATATCTGCATTGAAGAGGACATTAGAGGTCTCAATATCCCTATGGATGATCTGCTGCTTGCAGCTCTAGCGCACGTAATGAAGTCTCTATGTTGTTCCAATTATGATCTTATATCAGATCCTCCAAGCCATAGGTGTAATACTCTCATTTATAAAGATTACAAAGAAGGCATAACTCAATGAATGTCTTAATTTTCATTAATTATAGAAATCAATTAAGAAACTTTAAATTAATTCTATTACCATGAAGAATTGAAGCATCAAAATAATACAAAGAGGACTCGAAGATTACATACAGGTGGTTGGTGGACAAGGCCAATTGTCCTACCTGTGTCAAAGAACCACTACTACTTTAGATCATTAGAAGCTATCATTAACCCCGACAATTATCATAACATCCTTCATTACTCCCCTATATAGAACTCGGCATACCCACCTATCCAAACTTGATACTCTGATGCCCATATCAAAGGAAACTATTCAAACCATAACCTTTAGTAACAGAAATAACAAAGGGTCGAATTGAGATATTCTGTGTCATAACCATGCTAATAGCCATGAAAGTAGAAAAAAGAAATGCACATCTTTTAGCATAAGGGAAGAATTCATTAAATAGAATTGCGAAGGGGCACAAGTTTAGGCATCATTTAGAAATTACACAGGTACAAAAGTTTGAAAATGAAGAATTGTAAAATTTAATATGTAAACAAATCTATTGCAATTAATATAGTAAAAATTTACACTCATGAACAAAAGGTGAATAGCATCTCAAAATCTTAAAAATAAATTCAAGATTTTTTTTTCTGAAGGTACCATATATGTAACTACAAATTCGTAGTAGGTGTCTAAAGTTAGTATATATAGAAATGAGAAAGAAACCATTAGTTGGTGTTATGAAAAAAAAAATATTCCTTGACTAAACACGACAAACAAGAGCAAATTGCAGGTAGAAAAACACAATTGGTGTACTAAGAATGATAAATTGATCACCTTTAAGACATGTGACTCACACTTGGATCACAAAGTTTGGAAAGCATAATAGACGAAAATTTCAAAAAGAAGGTAGGTAAAAGGGGATTGAACTATTCATATGTGATGCAAAAAATATATATATATATATAAAATAAAAAAAATAAAAGAAAAAAAACAAAACTTTTGTTATGGGATTGTATCAAAGTCGATCCCAAAATAAATTTGGGATCATCATTACAAAAAAAAAAAAAAATCTCATCAAATTAGATAAGGGGGCTGTCTCAAACAAAGACCACTATTATAAGCATGGTCATTAATCTTGAAGTAGAAAATAAAACATAAGAGTAGAAAATGCATTTCAAATAGAAGATAAAAGATATAGTAGAAAATGGGGAATGATTGCAATCAACGTAATGAATATCATGGACATTAAATATCCAGAAGGAGAAAATAATTTCGTTCGTCAACATTAAATGCATTTCAAATAGAAGATAAAAGATAAAACAAAGATTAGAGAATAAGGAATGAGTTTGGATAAGATAGTAAAAGATAAAAGATAAATTAGATTAGAAGATAAAAGATAAAAGATAAAACATAGATTAGAGAATAAGATAGATTAGTTCTAGGGAATAAGTTTCAAATAATATTATAAATAGATCAATATGTATTCTGGATAAGATAGCATTGAAGAATAGAAAGTAAATCTTCAAGTTTTCTCAAATTGGAAAATTGTTTAGTAGACACTGATATATGCAAAAAAATAGATTTAGAGAAAGTAGAAGACCCCAAATCCAATTGGAAAAAAAACAATCCTTTCCTAAAACCTCTCATTAAGTCGAAAAACTCAAATCAAGGGACTACATCGCAATCAATCAGACCCCAAACCAAAAATTCTAAAACTAACATAAATAAATATAAAAGAAATAACCAGATTCAATAAAGGGACAATAGCCATATCAATATATATATATATATATATAAAAGCCCACAATCAAAAGATCCCTTAGTCCCAAGTTAAACTAAAATAGGATTTGTATCTAAATTGACAACTATATGGACTTTTCAAAGAAAAAAGAAACAAAATGGTTGTACCAACAAATGTTAGAAGATTCTCTTTCGAGCATTTAGGAAGAAACAAAATTACCAGACAATTCAGTAGTCAAAAGGGAAAAAAAGTTAGCTGCAAAAGAGAATATGTAGGATCGAGAATCATAATTTTAAAACACCGCAAATTTTTTTCTAAAGGAGAAGCACTAATACTCGGAGCTGAACCCATTTATCAGAATAACCAAAACAAAAACACCATCTCCATCTGACCAACAACAATAAACTATTGGATCTTAAAAGCTATAATCAACACATTTAAACGAATAATCATAACACCTCACTTAATTGAATGAAAGAAGTCAACCAAATAAGAGAGGAAGGGGTTAAAAGCCTTAATAAAATACCTGGCTTGCTGAGGAGCCGTTGTGTTTTCCGTTGAAGCAGAAAAAAGGAAAATCAGTTGTCTTGGTACTCAGGCATTAGGAAGAATGCAAAAATGAAATTGATCCAATCTTATTATTGGGCATTAAGAAGAATGTAAAAACAAATTGTGAGGACATTATTGGGTTTCCAATTTCTTAATAGGAGTCCTGAAAAAAAAAAATTCTTAATAGGACTCCAAAAACGTGCCTCTTTACGTTTCTTTGATTCAAACTGATTCTTAATAGCTTTCATGAAAAACACAGAAAACAAATTGATCCAAACTGATACTAAATGGGTGTCATGAAGAATGTAGAAAACAAATTGTCAGTAGTTTTGGGTTTCCAATTCATTAATAGGAGTCCGGAAATACCACCTTTATACTTTTCTTGGATCCAAACTGATTCTTAATAGGCATCACAAAAAATGAATAAAAAAATTGCAAGGCCAAAAATAGATGAATCACAAATTACAAAAAGAAAAGAATGACAAATCATAAGGAAAATAAATCGAAAAAAGAGATGAATAACAAACTGCTTAGGCTTGTTTGCATGTTGCAGAGATGAAGAGTACAGGAGGAACACAAATCGAAAAAAAGAGATGAATCCCAAATTACTTAGGCATGTTTGCATGTTGCAGAGATAACCAGCAGAGGAGCTAGTGCCCGTTTTAGTAACGGTTTGAGTCATTGAGAGAAATTAGGGGACTGGGATGAAAACGGAAGGGCGGAAAGGTAATGGGGCATATTTTTCTAATTAGTGGAAAGGAATTAAAACATGGTCAATCAAATCTCAAGATATTCAAAATCAATTAGAAGCAATCGTTTGATTTGTGCACTTGCATCAGCTTCATGTAGCGGGTGGGAATAGGGAATAAAAAGGGAAGAACGTGTATAAATGCAGTTAAATGTTGCAGATGACCCGTTACGAAAGTTAAAACAGACCAAATGGGTGCCAGTCAAAAGAAATTGAACAATCAGTCAAAATCAATTAGCAACAATTGGTTGATTTAGGAAATTAGAAGTAGTTCGCTTCATATATATAATATAATATGGGATTTGACATATTAATGACCTTGAAACGCCGATGTACCAATTTCATGACTGAAGGTAAACTAATGTCACTAGAGTCCTTTGACTTCCCCCCACCCCCACCCTTTATTTATTTATTTTCCCAGGATCCCATGATCCAAATGTAAAACGTCAAAATGCAAATCCCCTAAAAGGAAACCTAGACCGTATTGTATCTCTATTTCACATTTCACCTTTCCCTTTCACCCCTTTTATTTTTCACTTGTAACAAGGAGCTTGGACCCTGCTTCTGCAACGAACTGCAACCAGAACTCAAATGAGTCCTTCTTCTCCGGTCAACATATTTGGCGTCAATGAGAATGGCATAAGAAGTCTGGTTCATCTTCCTCATCTCTGACTGGCAGCGACCCTTGTGGGGTCTTTTTTCCTTCTCCGGCTACATTAAGAAGACTCATTTCTCTCTTCGTCTATCAGAGAAACGAGGCACGATTTGTTAATGTAAAATTTCTTTTTCTGTAATTGGATTCTTTTTCTTGTAGTTTTTCTCTTTTGTGTTAATGTTTGGGAAATGGGTTTTATGTTTATTGATAATGTGAGAGATATTTCAGGGATTGGGTTCCTTTCTTTTAGTTTTTCTCAATTTGCTATGATGTTTGGGAAATGGGTTTTATGTTTATTGATTATGAGAGAGCTATTTTAGGGATTGGGCACTTTTTCCTTGTCGTTCTCTCTTCTGGGTTGGGTTTACAAAAAAACTCGTCTCATTGTGTTTTGGATGACAGAGAGATTTTCAGGTATTTGGTTCTTTTTTTTTTTGGTTTGATGTGAGAAATGAATTTCATGGTTTGGATCATTAGATGTGAGAGAGATTTTCTTAATGGTTTCCTTTTCGTTTCCCTATCTCTTTTGGTTTTTTTTTGGGAAATGGGTTTATATTTTGGTTGAGAGAGAGAGAACTAGTTTGTAATTGGGTTCGAACTCTTGGATGATGTCAGAGATGGGTTTTCTGTTTTAAATGTGTTCGTTTGATTCCGAAAGATGAAAATGTACGTGAATTCCTTTTTATTTGATGGTGGCGTAACTGGAAAGTTTTTGCTTTGTTTTGACCAATGCAGACAAACCCTGTCTGTTTAAAGGAAGCCCAACATTGGGGAGGAACCCAATCTTGGAGATGATTAGAAGAAGAAAAAAAAAGGGAGTTTGTCTTGCACTATTGTTCCATATTTTTTTGTCTCCTCTCCTGTGTGCAATCCATGTCACCAGCGACTTCCATTGTTTCCCTTGCCAACTTGCCCCATTGGTCTCTTGTAGTGTAAGGTATATGCTTTTTCTGATCCATTTTTTTTTTTTTTATTAGTTGGGTTCTGTCCTATGCTGGTAGTTGGTGTGTTGGGCCCCAACTGCGGAAGAAATCGTAGTATTCCATCTTTTTCTGTTGCAACTGATTCTCAACTTTATGTGTAAATTCACACCTACACAACTAGTTCAATATAAAAAAATGTTAGAACCCTAAAATGCACTAACACTTGACAATAATTTTATACAAGTAACATCAAATATTTTGAACCTTGCAATTATTGAACGCTAGTGGGTATCTAAAGTCACACCATCACAGTAGGAAAGTTACTTACAATTATTGAATGATTCTATCTTCTTTGAAACAAAAAGAAATATAAAATGGGGAACTAGTACATACATCAGTTCTTATTAGTTACCATATCGTAATTTATGTTAGACAAAGGCAATTCTATAAATCAGTAAATGATAGTAAAAAGAGACATCTCCTTCTACCTTTCGTACATTTTATATCCAAGGAAGAAGTAGCCAAGATAATGAAAACCAATGAGAGACCTCTTTGCCTACATAGCATTGAAAACAAACATATTATCTTATTTGCTAGGCACTGTGGCATGATAAAATGGTAGCAACATTGTGGATGCAGACATATTCTAAATTGAGAACATTGTATCAAGTTAGCCGCAATGTATTCAGGGCCTAGCTAAAAAGAGAGATTATATGATAATAAAAACCAAATGGATATCAAATACGTGTTAACTATTGAGTACAAACAAAACACAAAAGGAGTATTATTAAATGTTTGAATTTTCTTTCCATAAAAAAGGCATATCAATAAAACTGATGAACAAGTATGAAATAGTAAAGCATTCCCAAGCATACAACTTAGTGGATACAATTTCAATCTTTGAGACATAAACCAGGCAAAGACATCAACCAAAGTCATTTAGTTTACCTTCAGTCATGAAATTGGGACAACAGTGTTTAAGGGTCATACATATACTAAATACAATACCATGTTCATACCTGTTTAAGGGTCTTGAACATTTAATAATACTGTTTTTATGTTCTGTTTGTACTTAATAGTTAACACATATTTGATATCCATTTGGTTTTTATTATCATATAATCCCTCTTTTTTGCTAGGCCTTGAATACATTGCGGCTAACTTGATACAATGTTCTCAATTTGGAATATGTCTGCATCCACAAGGTTGCTACCATTTTATTATACCATAGTGCCTAGCAAATAAGCGAATATTTTTTTTTCAATGCTATGTAGGCAAAGGCGTCTCCCATTGGTTTTGATTATCTTGGCTACTTCTTCCTTGGATATAAAATGTACGAAACGTAGAAGGAGATGTATCTTTTTACTATCATCTACTAATTTATAGAATTGCCTTTGTCTAACACAAATTACGATATGGTAACTAATAAGAATTGATGTATGTACAAGTTCCCCATTTTATCTTTCTTTTTGTTTCAAAGAAGATAGAATCATTCTATAGTTGTAAGTAACTTTCCTACTGTGATGGTGTGACTTTAGATACCCACTAGCATTCAATAATTGCAGGGTTCAAACAATATTTGATGTTACTTGTATAGAATTATTGTCAAGTGTTAGTGTATTTTAGGGTTCTAACAATTTTTTATACTGAACTAGTTGTGTAGGTGTGAATTTACACATAAAGTTGAGAATCAGTTGCAACAGACGAAGATGGACTACTATGATTTCTTCTACAGTTGGGCCCCAACACACCAACTACCAGCACAGGACAGAACCCAATTGATAAAAAAAAAAAAAAATCAGAAAAAGCATATACCTTACACTATAGGAGACCAATGGGGCAAGTTGGCAAAGGAAACAATGGAAGCTGCTAGTGATGTGGATTGCACTCAGGGGAGGAGACAAAAAGAATATGGAACAACAGTGTCAGACAAACTCCCTTTAATCCTCTCCAAAACTGGGTTCCTCCCCAATGCTGGGCTTCCTTTACACAGAAAGGATTTGTCTGCATTAGTCAAAACAAAGCAAACACTTTCTAGCTAACGAATAAAATAAAAGCAAACGTCACCATCAAATAAAAAAGAACTCACGTACATTTTCATCTTTCGGAATCAAACGAACACATTTAAAACAGAAATCCCATTTCTGACAACATCCAAGATAAGAACTCAGTTACAAACTAACTCTCTCTCTCTCTTTCAACCAAAATATAAACCCATTTCCCACAAAAGCCCAAAAGAGATGGGAAATGAAAAGAACCTGACTAATGAAAATCTCTCTCACATCTAATGATCCAAACCATGAAACTCATTTCTCACATCAACCCAAAAGAAAAAGAACCTAAATACTGAAAATCTCTCTCTCATCCAAAACACAATGAAAAAACCCTTTTCGCACACCCAACCCAGAAGAATAAACATAAAAACCCATTTTCCACACATCAACACAAGAGAGAAACTCATATAAAAAGAACAGCTATGTGCACAAGAATAGCTGTTATCAATCTGTTGTTCACTCAAATCTTAATCAAAGCTAGTGCTGTTTGAATTTAATAAGATCCATCTCACTATAACTTGCTAAGGATTCCATGATTATGAGAGGATGTCACACAGACTAGAGAAACCGCGTGTAATATCATGTCTAGGCGTGCCCCATTTTTTTTTTCTAGGCATGCCCCAATTACTTTATGTTGTTGCATTCCACAATGAAACAACAATGACGAGAAAACTAAACAACCAACAAAAAGTACATAAAGGAAAGAATGCTCATACTCAGTAGAGAAAAAAAAACAAACATAGATGAATTATTAGGTAGCCATGCACCAATTCCATACATAGGGCCCATGTTTTGGTGAGAGACTCATTAGAGTGACTCCAACGTGGATGGAGGCACCCCAGTGATAGAATAATTTCCAATCTATTTTGAAATCAACAGTCTAGTTCTGAGATTAAGCATATTATTCAAGAATTGACAATTGAAAATGTTGTGATTTTTTTTCTAAAATTTATTCAAATTGAAAAACCAAGAGTTCAATATAAAAGCTGAAAACTTTGAAGGAGTCCCAGCAAACAATCCAGCATATAATAGTCTGAATGATTTTCCATCCAAGGATGCAACAGTCCTCAAGATGCTGCTAAAGAGCAGAGAAAATTAAGGTAAACTCATATTACCCTATCACTTGTTACCCTGCGATTGCAGAGTTCAGAGCACTATGAACATCCACGGCAATTTGTGCTGCAGCCTTCTCCAAATCGGTGGAGGCCAAGCTAAGCTTCTCGGTGAACTCAGCCAACCCCTTCTGAACCAGGCATGGGTCAATGTGGTCATCAGGGATAGCCTCAACAGCTACTATATCTGGAAAGGAATTTGCATGGATGAAGACAACTCAACTGCTGATAAAATACTTGGTGACTTCACTCCCTTCATGCACAGATAGACTTCCAGGCTTCAGCTCTGCAATATGTTGATCAGAGAAGAATGACCCATTTGGGTTCTGGCCACAGTTCGTTGCAGAAGCAGGGGCCAAACTCTTGCAGAAGCAAGTGAAAAATGAAAGAGGGGTGAAATGGAAAGGTGAAAGGGGGAAAGACGGTCCGGGGTTATTTTTCATACTCTTGTTGCAAGTGAAAAATAAAAGAAGGGAAAGGTGAAAAGTAAAATAGAGATAAAATACGGTCTAAAATAGAGATAAAATACGGTCTAGGTTTCCTTTTAGGGGATTTGCTTTTTGACTTTTTACATTTGGATTCTATGATATCATGGGATCCTGGGCAAAAAAGTAAAAAAAAAAAAAAAAGGGAGACTCTGGTGACATTAGTTTACCTTCAGCCATGAAATTGAGATAAAAGTATTTAAGGGGGGCCAATATGTCAAATCCCCTATATTATAATTAGGAGATTTGGAGCAAAAAGGGAACAGTCGCAGAAAAAAAGAATTGAAACGTGAGTGGTTTGATGATGAAAATAATGAGCGGGTAGTTGCATGAGTAGTGGAGAGAAAAAGACACATTCGGAAAAAAAAAAAAAAAAGAACAAAGCTGCCGGTCAAAATTAAAGGTGCTAGTCAAAATTAAATCCAAAATCCTTGACTTTAATATATTATAATAGTTTACTGCCCGCCTCTTACAGTTATATATATATTTTTTATAACTTTTTAGATGGACTCATTCAAGCGTAACAGCTTGTATAAACAGGAATTGGAATTGGTGCATGATACCGATGTCGGCCCCACCAGAGACCAACGTAAGGATGCTTACGAATCGGGCCTTATTCGGGCCTCAATTGGGCTAGGTCACGATTAATTATATGGGCTGGAGTCGGGCTTGGGCCAGGGCTTATTAGATTTTATATGGGCTGTATCGGGCCAGCAACTTATGGCCTGAGCCGGCTCTGGGGATTAAGGATTTAAAATTCGAGCCGGGCCCAGATTATGCTCAGCCTAGCCCAGCCCTGACTATCTATCGTCTTGTACTCTACACAAATTAACCTCATATCTTCTTTTATGAAGAGAGATTAATAGGGTTATTTTTTAGTAGATGTCTAACACAAAACCTCTTCCATACGAGAGACTCGATGGATGATGATGCCACATGGACCTTCTTGGCTTGCTAAGGAACCCTATGGTTTTCACCATTGTGGATCCTCTAGGCCAAGACCAAAGTCAACCCACTAAATTGAATTGACCCAGCAAGTCCACATTGGAGGACCAAACCCAAAACTAATAGTCAATCGGGTTCAAAATCCAAGCCTATAACCAGAACTAACAGGTCAAACCCCTTGGCCAGCCAACTAAAGAGGGCACATTGCTATCTATCCTTGGAAAATCAAAGAGAACCTTTTCAACTACTCATACTTTTTCAAAACCCATTTTAAAGTTACATGAGCCAAACAGGCTTTTTTGAGCTTTTGGGCGTTTTCATGATCAAAAGCCCCAGAAGCCCTTAAATGAGCCCAAACAAACGCGACCGTAGCTACTTATTACTTTCTCTCCGTTAAGCACGTCTTTTAGGGGTATTCATGGGCCAGATTGGGCAGCTAGAGATTGTCATACAATGGCTCATTCATTTAGTGCTGGCCTAAAATTTAAGCCCAGATTCAGCTGGGGCCCATGCATTTGAATAATGCATGCATCTGATCTACATCATAATGTGTTAAATATGTTGAACTATGCCGCCACAAAAGCATAACGGAAACTTTCTATTTCCTCCTCAACATTTAAACCTCACCCTCACCGTTTAGTTTCCAATCGGACAGCTATTGGTATTGGCAAAAAAAATCTACTCTTGAAAGCAATCTTCCCGTTGGCTGGGAACGTCAATCCAAATAAATCCAGAGTCTATAAATTACAGTCACTGGCCGCCTTTTCTTTTGTTTTCATTTTCATTTCTCTCTCTCTCTCTCTCTCTCTCTCTCTCTCTCTCTCTCTCTCTCTCTCTCTCTGTCTGTGACCCCTGAGAAGTTCAAGATCCAATCAACAGCAAGTCTCGCCAGTCATCTTCTTCAACTACATTCATACATACTATTTTTCAGGTATTCTTCACATCATCTTTAACTGTTTGTTTGTATTCATTCATGCCTTCCAATTTTTTCATAATGATCACTGGAAATCTATTTTTTCAATCTTGTCATTGTAGTTAGAAATCACCAAGAAAATTTAATGAATTTGCGTTCCCCCCACCCCCAAAAAAAAAAAAAAAAACAAAAACCCAGAATTGAAAGTTGAAACCCAAGTCAAAATCAAAGCCTGTCCAGGACCCTCTGCCAGGAAAACCCAAAAGCGCACCGTTAATTCCATTGATTCCCAATTCAGCCCAAACCCAACAGCACAGAGGAATCTTGGATGGAAGAAAAAACAATCATCTCTGGGGGTCATCATCCCCATCAAGAAGATAAAAAAGAACTAAGAAAAGAAAAATCATTCCAACCAAGACGTGATCAGATTGGAAGAAAATTTTCTTGATTATAAAACAGAGTAGGATAGGACAGTGATTTGTCCTGGAAAGGATTAAAGGGTTCTCAAGGATTAAAGGATTTAGTCCTCGGGTTGAGCCCGGATGTAAAATTTGGACCTATATGATATTGGGGCTGATTTGGATTAAGCCATAGAAGGCCAAATCCCAGCCAGGCGCCCCGGCCAGACGAGAGATATAGGCAAATCCTCATAGCCCTCTTTATTTGCTACCACTTCTTGGTTTTTTAGAAGGACTTAATTTTTCCTTCCATTGAGTATGGTGTTAGGTTCACGGGCTGTATCAGACAGCTAGGGCTTGTCCAACACTTGCCTATTTATTTATTAGGCCTAAAATTTAATTTCAGACTCAATTAGGCCCATTCATTTGCAAAATATGTACATCAGAATGTATTAAATCTGTCAAGTTGGGCTGCCACTTGAATGTTTTCCAACCGTGGAATACCAATGGACATCTTTATTTCTTTCTTGATAGATTGATGGGCCACGCCTAGACCCATGTACATATAGGCATTACATAAAGATCTGAATGGCTCATTTGAATATCACCCCACAGGAATAAGGTTCAGTTGAATGGTTTCAACTCCTCTTTTTTTTTTTTTGGGCTTGCATAACTATCTAATTTGATTGCCCACCAACTGATCATACAAGCGCATTTAATCGAGTCAATACTTGTTCATGAATATCGAGTGCTAAATGTAAGTATGTTAGTGGGTCAGGTTTTGGAACAGATCCATGCTGGACATGGATGGATACGTACTGATATGGGTCCTCTGCGTTGGAACATGGTCCAATATATCAAGAGGAAGGGGAGGGTCTGGTCCTGATTCTCTATTGGATTTGAATAAATACATTTTTATGGTATGATCCATAGTCCAAACACTACTAAAAGGTTAAATCCCATGTCAAAAATAGATAGGAAGCCTAAGTATTGATGATGCCCCTATCAAATTGGGCTCACTCACTGTTTCTGCATTCTCCTAAACATGTTTCAAGTCTAACAAAGTTAGATCCGGGTTCTATAATTTTCTGTTCCTAGATCATGAGTTTTTTTGTTTTTGTGTAGAAAACTACCATAAAATCTTCCCACATGTTCAAACATATAAAGGAAATATTTTAGATAAGGTGTAACATAATGCATGAAGTAATATGGTTTTAAGTTTTTGTCATGCAATACTGTTTAGGTTTCTTACTTGTATGTTAGATTTTGAGTTACTGTTCATTAACAGAGTGACTGATATCGAGAATTTGTGTTTTCGACTTGCATCCAAGTGTGTCTTCCAAACATCATTCATCTGTTTGGGTCTACATTGGAATAGCCTTCTCTTTCTTGCTAAAATTGTAAATGTCCTATGAGTTTGCAATTTTTCCAAGATTAGTACCTTGTATCATAGTATTTTGTTTTCTCAAATGGAAGATTAATAACATAAGGGGTGCATTCTACAGCGGCTATATCTCTAGAATCTTTTAACACCAGTTTGAAACTTGGGATTTTAAAAGCATAAAAATATTTTTATTCAACATGCTTTCAAGTCCCCTTTTCTCTCTTTCTTTCTGGAACTGTAAATATTCTTGTATTTTTTTCACATCTTTTCTAAGTTTAATTTCTTGTACTGATTTGAATTAGATAAGTTTCACCTAGATTATCCTAGGCCCACAGCATCTTTTGCCACAGACACCACAAAATCAAGCTTCTTTTCATGATAGATACAGAGAAATCATATTATTCTATAGCGTAACTTACATGTCTTTTCTTCAGGAGATAACCCTTCTAATGTTTCATTCATTGCAGATACAGATACAGATACAGATACAGATACAATATATTCTGACTTTAAAGTGTTCTTTCTTTATAAGAGAAACAAGAAGGGGATTTTTGCTTCTTAATAGCAACAATGCCTATTACAGTGGGTAGCAGACGAGATTTTAGCATCTCAAGACAATTAGACGAGACACTAATATTGGATGGCTTGGCCATGCAATCACAATCACAAATGTCTAGAAGTGCAGGAAGACGATTTAATGGGCCACAAACATTTGAAGATGGTACAACTATACGACCACAACATGTATTTGATAGCATTGCAAGACGATCAAACGAATCTCTCATACCAAGGTGGTCAGATGAGTCACTAGTGTTTAATGCTTTGACCATGCCATCACATTTTAGAGCAACAAGACGATTCCTTGAGCCAAGGACGTTTGAAGCTATGCCGCCATCCCGTATATTTGACAGCATATCAGGACTATTGGATGAGTCGTTTATGTTGGATTTTATACTGCGAGAGTCAGAGTTATTACATGAACAGATGGGATTTAGATTTGTTCCTGCTACATCAACCGCAATAGATACATTAAAGACGGAAAAGTTCGAGGAGGGCATGAAGAGTAGCACTTGCACTATTTGTTTGGATGACTTCATAGTTGGCATGCATTTAAAGTGTATGCCTTGCATGCATCTTTTCCACAAAGACTGCATTGTTAACTGGCTGAAACAGAGCAACTCTTGCCCAATTTGCAGATCAAAACTCCAAGATGAAAACTGATAGTTGAATTTATTTTATTTTTTTTGAAAAAAAAATGTATCATAATTCTTTTTATTTTTATTCATCATTTGTTTGCTATATTCTTAAATGATTTTGTATAATAGTTGTTGAGTTTTATTGTATTTGGTTTATGAAGGAATTGTATTTAGAACCATTGTTTTAAACTCAAGTTGAATGAACAAATTGTTTCTTCTTTCTTGTTTCTAATCAAAATATCTTTATCCCGATGCTATGCCCGCGGATCATAAGTGGTTGTGCAATGAAAATTGATAGTTGATTTTTTTTTTTTTTTTTTGGCATTGTAGCTTTATGTACTTTTTTAATCATCATTTGTTGGCTATATTCTTAAATGATTTTGTATAATAGTTGTTGAGTTTCAATATACATTCATTAAATAGGTTTATGAAGGAATTGTATATAGAACCATTGTTTTTAACTCAAGTCGAATGAACAGATTTTCTTTCTTCTTTCTAATCAAAATATCTTCATCTCGATGCTATATCTGCGTATCAGAGCAGGGTTATGCAATGATCTAGGTAACCACGGCTCAAGTTTGGAACATAAAACTAACAAATCAACGGGCTCAAATCTTATGCCTAAAACACACTTAGGGTCCTCCACCCCAGACCTAATTAAGCAATGTGTAAGCATTGATGCGTTATTGGTTATTGGATTCTCAATAAAATTCAAGTGACTATTCCTATAAAAAAAAAAAAAAAAACACACACACACACACACACACACTCAGGGTCCGGTTTTTTTCAAGGTGGGGCCATGGCCTCTTAGAGATTTTGGAAAGCCCCTTTATTTATATATGGGAGTTTTATTTTAATGTGGCTCCACCAAGAAATTTCTTATTCCGTACCTAGTGGCCCCTCCAAGATAAATTTCCTAGTTCCATGACTGAACATGCTCCGCTTTGAAATTTAAAAGAACAGTTGTTTTATTAATCAAAACGTGAATGATCTCATCATGGTACTAATGGTCATCATGGTACTAATGGACCAGGACTGAACTGAAGGACAATCCTATCAGCCCTGACCAAAAACATTGATTCTAATCCTTCCCAACAGATCGTTCCATATGGAATGTAGCTACTAGTATCATATCCCACATGCTTTAAAAGCCTGCCATTGCACATGTGCCACCTCAACTTCCTCCATCCATTTGGGGATCCACCATTTTAACCTAGCAATTTGTGACCTCCATCTTTAGAAAAGGTATGGGTCTTACAATTAATAAACCAAACTTTTAACTCTATGAGCTCATCATTAATGACACGTACCTGAAAGATTGTGAACATGGGGCCTGCATGATTCACGATATAAATTGACTGTGCTGCCAGGAATGGTCCTTATTCTGATAGGTTGGCGTCCTCTACATCCATTTTTTCGAGAGACAATGGTCTCAAATATCGCATACATTGAATAAAATTAGAATCCGTCGTGGCTAACATGTATATTATGTTAATCAACTAGACCAAATGCATGGTTAGAGATTAGGATAATCTAATGAGCTAGTTTTTGCCTAACCTTCATATATTATTATCACACCCATTGATATTTGTACCTATGTGTGGGCTGTTTTAGTGCATAGCAACTAACATTTAGTCCAAACTAGACCAAACTTACTATTTCTTGTGCAATCTAAGTCCGCATATAATTGCCCCACTCATATCAAAATCCTGGAAGGACCACTTATAAGGTTAATCTCCAACTTTTAGAGCTCTATTATTCTTAAGAAAAGCGAGTTTTCACCCATTTTCTTTCATTTTCAAAATCCGGTTCTTATTA
Organism: Persea americana; assembly: GCA_029852735.1. NCBI lineage: Eukaryota > Viridiplantae > Streptophyta > Magnoliopsida > Laurales > Lauraceae > Persea > Persea americana. The sequence goes on from CM056813.1 coordinate 45,053,368, forward strand.
ACTAGTCCATATACTAGGGAAATATATCCCTAAGTTTGGCATAAAACAATTAAGCCATTAATCGATTACCAGGCCGCTCAATCCAGCCTTGAGACAAGGGGGGTTGGCCCTCAAAAAGCCCTTCTTGTTTGGTAACTTATTTGTAGAGTGAAGTGAAGTGAAGCCTCAAATAAAAAGAGAATAAAATATTAGGGGGCCTAATCATAATGTGACAACATTTTGTCTTTAGTGGATTAATAATGAATCTCTTTCTGTTATTTTTTTGTAAAATGCATATGTTTTTTTGTCATTTAGTGTCTGAGAATGTTGCTTTTTTACTCTTTTTTTTTTAATTTTTGTACTTTTGATACGAACCCGTCATCTTTTTATGTCTATTCAGTATTCACATCACTTCACTTCACTTCATTTAATATAGATTTGGACATTTTCAAGCATCGGTCTACCACGGTAGGCGCCTAGACTATGCTAGATTGCAGACATGGACAATTATTCCTTGCACCTTACATGGCAGGGGGTTTAATACTGCCAGGACTTGTATGAGACATGCCTAAAGCTATAAAGATGGTCTTAAAAAGACTTTTTTTTCTCTTTTTTATGACCTAGGTATCTTTTGCCTAGCCCAACCCAGGAGCCTTTGGCCCTAAGAGCCCAAGGGACGTTCGATTCTGGACAGTCGAGAACTAATCTCTAAAGGCACATACAAAACCTCATGTCCACATGCACCGGGTAAAACTATGAGAGATGACCAACGAAGGTAAGTGTTGAACACAATCTCTTTGCTTCATGAGGCGCAGAGTCCTTGGCCAAATGAGATCTAAAAATACAATTTAATGGTATTTATTATTAAAGTAACCCCAAGGAACGACCCATGGACTTCTTATCTTATCCTGAATGTAGTATGACACTTGGATATACGCAGGGAACATTAGTAAACAAAACATAGTATGACTTCACTAAACTTTTCCTTTGATGCAATGTGGTTATGTTTATTTGCCTTTTTTATTTTTACATTAATTATTGATTTATCATACCCTTTTTGACATCCTTCATTGTGTAACGTGCTTTGAAAGTTCTGTAATGTGCATACTTCAATATAATGACCCTATTATTTGAGAAAATACGAATTAATGTATCCTGAGGCAAGGAAAGAATTGCTTACCAAACTATACAGCAGGGTTAATTTGCTTATATGGCTGTATAGCTGAACTAGATTAAATTAATCTATGGTGCAGTTTTTGTTGAGGAAAACCTACTTGATTAGGGATGAATGCATGGTTGATGGATGAAATATGGAAGAGCTAGGAGGCTTTTTGGATGATGAATTGATGATGGGAAAGTGATATATTTTCCAGTCGAATGAGACATTTATTTTGATCAGGTACATGTATGTTTTATTTTGAGTAGTTTATTAGATGTGAAATTTTGTACCTTGATTTTTGAAGAAAATAAAGTATATGTATTTAGATGATTGGCCCTACATATTATAATATAATATATGAGAGCGGCTGATTCCAATTGAGAAATCAACCGAATTGATTTTGACTACCAAATTGAATTTGACCCCATTTAAGTCCACCAAACCATGCCTATTATCTGTCCCCTCATTTCCTCTCAACTGTTAGTACAAGAACCATAACTCCTCTTTCTCTTCTTCATTTCACCCTTTAATGCAATATTTATGGAAAATATCTTATAACAATAGTATCACTGATACAACAACAAGAACACAACCAATGCATTTTTAGAACCTAGGATGTATGGTTACACACACACACACACACATACACAATTTAAAGGGAAAACTACCGAGAGAATCCCCATAGGACCCCATAGGACCGACTAGGACTCGGTAGCATGTTGAAGACGGGAGGGGTCCTCAAGTTCCTTTTCAGTCTTTTTCTTTTTTAATCATTTTGTGATATGGTCGATGTCAATCATTAGAGCTGAGAAGAAATAAAAGTGTTATTCTCTCTTCTGCAGGTGAGTGAGAAGAACGAAGATCAAATGTTCGACAAAATGACTGAAAAAGTACCAAGAGCTAGAGGGCAGTGAGTGTATGGGGATATGTAATATGCGCAAGTGGGGTGCGAGTGCAGGGAGGCAATTCAAGTGGTCTGTGAGTGCAGGTGGGCATCATGCGGTTACAAGAGTATTGCTACTGTAGGTGTGGTTGCGCAGTGGTGGGCAATGCAGTAAAGGTGGCAGTGCTGGTGTTATGAAGGAGAATGGAGAAAATGAGAGTAGGTGCGGCAGTGGACTGAAAGTGGTGCAGGCACAGTGGCAGCGCGTCAATGAGTGTAGGCCGAGAAGGGAGGAAGGAAGACAAGATGGAGAGGGAGAAGGAAAGAAAGGGAGAAAGAAAGGAAAAAGGATGAAGGAGATGGCTGGCGTGCAGTGCAGTGGTGTGGATGCAGTGCAGGGATAAGAAGTGCAACACAGGTGGGTCCGGGGAAGGAGACTGGGCGTGATTAAATACTACAGAATGGTCGATATCGACCAACCTACATAATAGGTCAAAAGACCCTCCCATCTTCAACATGCTATTGGGTCTTCGTTGGTCCTATAGGGTCCTATGGGGATTTTTCCAGTAGTTTTTCCTAATTTAAAAGTATTCTACTTTTGGAAGTATTGATAAAAAAAAAAAAAAAAAAAAACCAATATGCACAAGAAAAAGATGTAAACAAGGATTTGGTCTAATAGTTTTGGTACTATCATCTCCATAAAATCCAAAATCTAAGTTTATCATTAAGATTATCTTGGTTTAGTATTAAATTTGATGATGATGTTTGCAACAATGACACTTAGGCATAGGGTGGTTAATGTACAATACTCAATAGCTCCCATTTTCCTTTAATTTTCTTCTTTTCTTCTTACTGGATAAAAAGATCATAGCATTAAAATTAAAAGACAACAAATGAAAAAGCCCATCCCCACTTCCCCATACAAAAAGGAATCATACAAAGATGAAGTTGAAAAAACAGTTCTTTGATGCCATTTTGACGGCTGAAGTAAACTAAAACCTAAACCCATCCTGAACTCGACTTAGGTTAAAGTCTAGAGACCCTTATCTACTCTGAGCCAAACCATTTCACTACCAACCCTCCTCTAATTGGAGCTTATCATATATAAATTTCTTCCATCTCAATAAAATTTTACAAAAATATCATATTTCAAGTTTCGTATAAAATCTTAAAATATTTATATTAATTATTTATTCAAAATCTTATTTTTGTGACTTCTATTTTGTGTTCCGTGATTGAAACACAGGACATAGCATCCTTCCTATCCGTGATTATGATTTTAAGCCTATAAGTTTATTGGTTTTCAAAAATATTTCTATTTTAGATTTTATATAAATATAAATATATTATATCAAAATCAATTTTTTATTTATATCATAAAATAAGGTTAGATTTTATTTTATGAATTCTATTGCCCGTTCTTAGCGCAAGGGCATTTTGCTAGTCATATGTGATAACAATAGGAAAAAAAATTTTATGCACTATTGATTTGACGCAAATCTCATGTTAATTAAGTTAATACCGCAAAACTGAATTAAGTTAATAACCCAAGTATGTTGTTTTTTATAAATTATTCAGAAATTCACAATTTGAATTAGGGTTCCACAGGCTAGAAATTCACAGATCGAATTAAGTTAATAACCCAAGTATGTGATCATGCATTCTCTCACAGGCTAGAAACTTTGCCATTACATTCATTAAGAAAATTTGAGCGTGTAATTATTTATAAAAAAAACTACTATTTTTTTCAAAGTAGGAGAACTCAGCAAATTGACTCTCGACTCTCTTAAGTCATCTCGTTTTGATGAAGGACTGAGTCAAATACAAGGGAGACTAGGCCGAGTCACCTCATTTTGGTAAGTTTGCATTCTAAACCATGAGCTAAACAATTGATGTTTATTTTTAAGTAATTATGATAGAGGTTTAGAGTTAGCAATTAAAAATAATGATTAGAATGCAATTGAAACTTATATTTAATTTTATACATCTGATATTTGGACTAAGAAATTATGAAATATGCAAGATTTTTGTCTTTTATCTCCCTTATTGTAGTACTTCTCTTGCATATATAGATTTATTAATTTGAATTGATTGTCATGAAAGGATAGTAAGCAAATGTATTTTGAGTTTTATAAGTATTTGATTCATTTAAATTTATTAATTTGAGTTGATTATCATAAATGCATAGTATATAAATGTATATTCATATTTTATAAGTATCTGATCCATTTTAAAATAGTTTTGAATTATTAAAATAATATGACTGTTGAATCTTGAATCCCACATTGACTCTATCTGAGTCCTTTTTTTTTTTTTTTTTTTTTAAACATTGGATGAGTCAAGCCCGGTCACGACTTTTCCAACCTTGATTTTAACCCAAGTCCTAGCGATCTCTATCTCAGTAACTCTCACATGCACATGACGCTTAACTATGTATTTTAAAACTTTCATCAATCCATTAGTGGGCCATGCATGGATCGGGTTAATTATAACCGATTATGATCCATTATGATCGATTTGGATTTAATGAAATGGGCCCCGTATTGATAAAAATGAATTGATGTAGGGTCACTCTCTCCCACTAAATATATTATAGTAACTAGGAATTTTACAAGCTTTAGAGAAAAATAAGTCCAAGCTTTCAAAATTATACACATAAGAATAAAGAGATGGGCAAAAGTTGCATTTGATTCTGGTGGTTGCAAGGCTACCATTTTGGGAACTTTTAAGGTATTAAATGAAAAGGCTAGGATGTATCACTAAATACTAAAACCATTATTGGAGCCTATTTACAACATACTTTTTATCCTGTAGATGATGAAAACTCCTCTCCATTTTTCTGTGCGATAATGAATTTAATAGGATGCAATTTTATTTTATTTTTAGTAACCCAACTAGGGGGGCTAGGACCCAAGAGGGAGCTCACACACACCCCAGAAGGCAGCCCGTACAAGTGGGAAGAAGGCTCACAGAAGTGGGAAAGAAGCCTGCACAAATGGAAAGAAAGGCCACACAAGTAGGAAAGAAGTTTGTACAAATGGGAAGAAAGCCCACACAAGTGGGAAAAGGTGACGTACCCAAGGTTCAAACCCTGGGCAGCCAGGTGATATGCCCATCATAGAAAGGAAATGTTCCTTTGAGATCTGCGATTTTTTCAGTTCAGAGCTCAGTGACCTGTCTGCACAAAGCTGCACCAGCATCAATGCCCGTTCCAACATGAATTCATCCTCAAGTACAATCTTCAATCGATGGCTAGATGTTGGATGAATCTGTAGTTTTGATGCACATTGACCTATAACAGTGCAGCTCAAACAGTACAAGATTCCAAAAAAACCTAAATAAAGATCGAACGACTTGAATGACTACTTAATTACTAACAAGTTAGGGGTTCATTTCAGTGAGGGGGTTTCAGGATCAATTGTTCCATATTGCAATAGAAAACCTTTCTAGCAATAGTGAAAAGATGTGAGCTAACTCAGCTGCCAACGCCCCCACCCCACTCTTCCAAGGACTGAGGATGCATGGGTTTGAACCTAGTTTCAGCTATCCATTGGACCAAAAAAATTAAAGAACAGAAAAGAGGGTAGAACGATCTAACATTTTTTAGTGATTCATCTTGATTGGAATGGGAGTTGTACAGCTAAATTCTAGGGGTTGCCCAACATTTCATGGAATATGGTGCTACGTACGCAGATTCTTCCTTATTCTCCCTGGTTCCAATGCATATTACTTCAAGGACTTGACTGCGTGATGAAAGGATTCTGTGCTCCATGGATTTCTGTTCTCTCAAAACAGAAATCATACATTCATTCCCCATTCCATAGGAAATCAAACTCCTTGCTTACCAAGAAAAATCAGTTCATCTTTTTTCTGCAAGGAAAATGTGCCAAACATAACAGAACAATCAGCTGCATGGAAAAAGACTTCTAATAAGTATTGGGGTTGGAATGGATTAATGGCCACTACAGCTTGTAAACAGGAAATTCCAGCAAACAGTAACATATATATTACATTCAACGAGCTCTGAAATCAAAATAGCTGATCTCAGACGAACAATGAAGCTTGTTGCCTGTACATCAACTGTGAACTCATTCAAATGACACCCAACTCCTCTAAAGCTGTTTTGCATCTGAATACATTTACACATGCAAAGCAGCAAGGAAAGCATCCAAAAACTGCTTGGCCTTCAACAGTTCCAAAAGGTAAAAGAAACTGGTTAGCAAGTTAATGCTATAATTTCTCCCATTTCAATGGGATTAGTCAATTGTGAACCATAGGACCATGTTTAAGAAGCCTAGCCGCCAAAAATTAAAAAATAAAAAAAATCAAACAGGCAACTTTCTCCAAGAGAAACTCTGGCGGCGTGCCTGCCCCGTCAAATTGATCATACCGAGTACACAAGCAGCACCAAAACTGCACCCGGTGGTCAAGGATCTAATTTATTGTGGGGAGGAACGTCGAAAATGAGATGATCCCCCTTACCAGCAAAGACTATCGCTTGCCTCTTCCTGCTATCAAATATTGTAGACGGATCAATGGTCCCTCCCACTACCTTGCTGATATGCTGTCCAGATTTGGGGACAAAACCTCAGGCACATTATCCCAAGTCCCTCGTAACACTACTTGAATCCCTCAACCATCTGTATCAGTAGTAGAAAAACTTCAACTGCCTCAGTAAACAGTTTCATCTACCGCCAATCTCGGCAGCGGCCACATCGCCACTTATGATCAAATGATGAAGGCTCTTCCCATGGTGAACAGTGGCTATGTATCTGCAGGCCACAGATTTCGCATAAAAGATCTGGGTCCGGCTGGATTTGTGAACACATCCCACATGGTACAGGGTCCGCAAGAGGCTCAACCATGCCCATATATGTTTCACATAAGTTGTCCTGCCCAACCTCAATATCGCAACCTGACGAGTTAAATGAGTTGTAGGATGGCATTGCCTGATCAACATCCATACCGCAAGACGAGTTTCCCCAACACCCTGGCACATCATCCACGGGTGGTGCATCATACAGTCCATCTACATTGTCAGACCGTTCGTTCATTCGATCATCCCCAGTAGCCAACAGCTCCGTAAATGAGAAGTAGGTCTGAGGTTCAAACTCAATGTCTTCCCCACCTTGGAATGCAGCCAGCTCATCGCCGATAGGAAAATCCCATTCAGCCTCTGGAGGTAATGCTTCCTCTTTACTGCTTTCAAGGTTTGATCCGAGGCTTTGAGGATCCTCATGAGATGGATATGCTGAAAAGCCCTCAGAATAATTTTCAAGCTTTACATGTCTTCTGACTGACAGTTTCTGTTGGTCCTCAAGAGATGGATATGCTGAAAAGCCCACAGAATCATTTTCAAGCTTTACATGTCTTCTAACTGGCAGTTTTTGTGGATTCTGGTACAAAACTTGGGCCGTGTCTGATTCAGGACTGATTTCCGGCATTTGCTCTGTAATTAGCTCAACATTTTCCAGGGAAAAAAGAAGGGGATCATACTCTTCAGTGAGCACATCCTCTGTCTCTGCATGCAATACTGGACTAGTTGGCTCAGCTAGTTCAGGTTTTCCAACTACATATCCAGGTACGGCACACAACATGCTGGTTTGATTTCTTTCCATCCCAACTTGTTTCTTTGCAGTCTTCATACACAGCTTCCTTTCTTCACTCATGTAGGGACACACAGGTGAAGTTTTTCTTCGGCATTTGCAGCACTTGAACCCCTCCAGTTTGAAAATATCTTCTTCCTTGAGCTGGACAGCATCCGCATGATACCAAACTACAGATTATCACAAGTACACATTAGCATGGGAAAAGTTCGATATTCCAAAAAATAAGTGAAATTTTAATGCTGTCTTACCTGAGCAATGTTCACAACAGATATACATCAGATTAGAATTGTAAGGCTCCTTGCACAGGCTACATTCGGGTCTCATAGATGGGTCCATGCCTGCAACACCTCGCAGAAGAATGTTCTTGAGCCTGAAATCTGTTCCTGAATCTGACTTGCCGTTTTTCTTCCTCCAAACAAGACCCCAAGTAAGACTTGTCCCCTTTCTGCTGACACTTCCTCTGTTAACACTGGATGGCTTTTTCTTTGGAGGAGCTTCCACATTCCCCAAATGTATTCCTTGTTGCTCTTCCAAAGACAGCTGAATTTTTGGACAACCCAAATTCTTATTCAGGATGGTCGATTGAGTATGGTGACACTGCTTGCATATGTGCAAGAACTCAAATTGATCGATCAATTCAGCTGTTGATGGAACAGTACAGTCTTTGTGACAATATCCTGAACAAAAGCAACAAACATAAAGATAAGCTCCCCAGGAACAGCAAACGTTTTACACACAACTGGCAGTACGGGATAAGGTCCAACGTGTCTCTGCATAGACACCATGCAGTCACTGAATATGTTTTGGTTTTCACACATTGGGCAATGTTCAGTACCACATTATCCATATCCAACATTGAAAAAAATATATTTATAAGTAACAGACTTCTGTATGAAAATATTACAAGTGCAAATTTAATATAGAAAATGATAACCGCCACCACTAGTCCAGTGCAGACTTTAAGGTCTACAAATACCACTACCATAAAGTCAATTCCAGGAGTTTCAGTGCATGCCTACCATCGATGCAGGCATGCTTCTAAACATAAAAAGATAAGTACAAAACAAAAGTAAATTATGCTTTAATATTTCATATAAATATGGACATGTCAGCATATTCGCCTGGTTGAAGGTTGCAGACCATATCCCAGTCCCACATACGAGACAACGTCTTTGTCCAAGTTATGTAGGTTTTACCCATGAGATATAAGAAACTGATACAGGTGAAAGGGATAAGTGTTTCAATTACCTTGACATGCGTTACACTTGACAGCAATCCTGGAAGTCATATTAGAAAAATAATTAGATGAAATACTAGAAATTACTGAACAAAACCAGTAGTAAAACAACTTGCATATGAAAACTGATTATATACAATCGTGTCATTATCTGTTAAATGGAGCTCACAAATAACCGCGGCCAAACATTTGATCTCAACCTGCCCCCTTGATAGATGATACATGGATATCAGCGGTTCATGGAAGATATCTAACATTGGATTGAACCGTGCATGGGATGTGATTGACACCCTATGTAAGTATCAGTATGATAGGGGGCACCATTTAGAAGGCAACAAGATGCAGGATATAGATCTAGCCCATCACCCATCATTATTGCAAATTAGAGAGAAACAGAGGTCATGACTGAAAGATGTGTTTAAGGAGTTAACTCAGCCATATCAGCAGTGAGTATTATCAAGGAAACCCTCAACTCTGGCACCGTCATGCCAACCTGGATGCATGCCAATCACAGAAAAAGAGGGGAAAGAAGACAGGCTTGTGCCCTGACCAAAGGACCCTAACCATGCAGGATCTAGATATAGCCCATCACCCATCATTATTGCAAATTAGAGAGAAACAGTAGTCATGACCGAAAGATATGTTTAAGGAGTTAACTCAGCCATATCAGCATTGAGTATTGTCAAGGAAACCCTCAACTCTGGCACCGTCATGCCAACCTGGATGCATGCCAATCACAGAAAAAGAGGGGGAAGAAGACAGGCTTGGGCCCTGACCTAAGGACCCTAACCATTCCGCAACTACAAGGACAATTAACATTTAAAGCCCTGAAATTGAAGGTAAGGACAACATGAATGAAGTGACACTTGGACACTAAATCCACATCAACCCCTTTTCTTTCTCATAACCCCAAGAAAGGCATGCATCCCTACCCAATGATCGGATTGCATTTATTGATAGTTGGGCCACTGAATTCACATCAACCCTCTCTGGACCCCATTAAAAGATACTTGTTTTGAAATAAGGAACTGGTTTGCTCTTGAAAATTCATGTGTACCTGAGCAGAACATCCTGTTGGCATAAAGCACAGGAGGACATGTCATCTCTATGCGCAAGATAAGATAATATATCGCTCCGACGAGGCTTCAGCTGTCTCCTTGGGATCTTTGAGAAGAAATGAGATGTCTTCAATAGTGGCAAGGCAACCCTCTCAGCCTTGCCTTCATAGTCTTTTATTAGATACAGAGGAATGTGACTTTCAGAAAACCAATATCGTTCCTTACCATATGGGCTCTGCTCAACTTCTATCACATTCTTCATTATACGTGAAGGAAGATGTTTCTGATTTCTAAAAGCCAATGCATACCTTATCTTTCCTTCTACAATATTCTTATCACAAACAAATGCATTCCTAAAAGCAGAAGTTTCAATGTCTAACCCTTTCTCATCCAGAGAATTTAGTTCTGGACGAACAATATCACTCCATCTTATGTGAGCATCAAGACACCTGACCTGAACACATCGAAATTTGGAGCAAAAGTTACTGTCGTGGTCCAATATGAATAATCTTAAGAAAATGCAAACCATTTGCTTTGCACAAATGCAGAGGTCATGATTTGGCGATTGAGATTGTTCAAGCCCATCTCTTTTTTTTTCCTGAAAGGTATCCCCTAAATCACCTATGTCAAGTGGATGGTTTATGTATTCTTAACATTCAAAAACGTAGGCCACTGATCAAAGGGTTAGGGTCTTCCAAGAAAAAAAGATACTAGGAGCAACCCCATCCATTGATGGCAGTGCTTCTTGGAGCAACCCCATCCATTGATGGTAATGCTTTGTCCAATCAATTATCCATGCCTTGGAAAAAAACGATTCTCAGATGTGGCATGGAAACAGCAGGGACATGTTACACATGAAAAGTGTAGTATTGGATATGATATGACATGATGTGTCGCCTATTTTGAAGTGTCTTGAGTGTCATCGCTTAGCGAACTGCAAATTTTGGCAAGGCATAGTTACAAATATAATTATCTTTACTACAATAAAGACAAGCAACAAATGCATTCAGCTTAACAATAGTTTGATTAGGCTAAATGAGAGAAAAACTTGATATGAACAAACCTGAAGGGCGAGCTGTGATGCATTCTTGCTCCTTTCTACTGCAGCCCTCCAAGCAAACCGTCGACTTCTTCTAGGAATTTCAGAGCCTTCAACATAATAAATCCCAGAAATCTTTTTCTTACCACCTGATATTGAACCGGTTTTAAACCTTTAGTAGGAAAAAGGAAAAAGTATTCAAGGAACAAACCAACAGAAACCATGCAAACACTATAAGAACACTTTTACCTTGACGAGCAGCTTTTTTAACCATTGTCCTCGGTAAAATCCCTGTCTGAAATACCAGCTTTGAAAGTTTCCCCCCTCGCCACCAATGAACAGTTTTCCAATTTGCGTCAGCCATTATTTCAGATGTTGCAGACTGTTTCCGATTCTTCCTCGTACTAGGTCCACGTTTTTGAGCCGATCCAACATTGCAAGTGCCAAACTGAGCTGTAGCAAACTTAAATGACCAATCATCCACAGGTTTAACCCAGCTACTGGAGAAGGCAAGCAAGTGAATATTTTCCTCAAGCTGCAACAAAACTTATTCACATCAACCACTCAAAGCAGGATACCCATTCATCATTACATAAAAATAAGTGCACATATGGACATAAAAAGGTATTTACAAAAAAAGGATCACAAAGTATTGCACTCTCATAGACAATTTTGTAGCGAAGGAAAAAACAAATAGAGATGCATACAACATGCAAAGGTTCGGTTGATGTTCGGAAACACATCACGATTCTCCCACCATGACTGGGATGAAAAATTAGAAACATAAAATAGTTCAATAGAACACATTGTAGAGCTGCTGTTACAAGATTTTAGGGATAAAATGGAATTTAAAGAAATTCAATCCCTAGTATTGAGGACACCACTAGCGTTCCTCCATCCTAGAAAAGACAATATGGAGGCTAGTCCCCAGCTTTTTTTTTCTTTTCCTTTTCTTTTATTTTCATAATTTTGGGTGATCCGTAGCATGACTTGAACCCACGGCCTCATGGTTGCCAACCTTCAACTATTCCACGGGCTCTTGTCTATCGAGGGTGAACTAACCAATGGTGTTAATGAAGAATGTTGCTGTTGATAGTGAAATACATTTGTAGTTACTGTACACCTTCCTGCTTCACCTTCGTGACGGACCTATTGCATGGTTTCCTTTAAAAAACTTTATCACATCTCCAGTAAAAACAGACAAGAATTAAAAACAATAATAATAAAGATCTACCGTCAGTGAAAACCAATTTTCTCATCTAAAAGAAAATACTGGGGTGGCTGACATTAGTCCTTGGTTGATAGTGACCTTGCTTCTCCTAATTGCTAATGGATCTCCTCCTGGATTATGATGCTTCAATACAAAGTCGGAATTCAAGAAACAAAAAAACAAAGATTTAAAAAAAAAAAAAGAAAAGAAAGAAAGAGAAGAGAAAGAGGAAGAGGAGAGATATAAGTGGTAGAAGAGAGAAGGTTTTAGGACAAATAAGATAAGAACTTGGAAGAAGAGAAACTATGGTCGCCATATTTAGGGTTGAGCTATATTAATTTTAAGTATCTACAAAAACAGCCCCCATTTTTTAAATATCTACAATCAGTCCATAAATTTCTGAAAGTCACAGAAAAACCCTCTCTTGCGTCTCAATTGGCCCAATATGTATACATTTGATTTGATCTTACTTGGTCACACCATGTTGTCGACCTTATACACTCACTCCTCACATGATATCATATAAAATAATACATTGCTTACAGTAATATATAAAAATACATATAATGTACCCAAGTTATAATCCCAGATGGGGTCCATATGTAGGAGAAAATGATAATTGAGTACGGGCACAGGTTGACCATGGACTGGGCCTGAAACAGACCCATTTACATTACAACTTAAGATCCACAACATCTATGGAATGGTTGCCATGAGATTGCTAGAAATAACTGCTTCAATACTGGGGAAAAAACGAAAAGAAAATATCAACTTACATCAAGCAAAAGGTACTTCAGAGAATTGCATGTTGAAGCCTGCTCTAATTGTTTACGCCATTGTCTTCTATAGCTAAAAGTCAACAATGGACCAACTATTAGTCCGCGCAGACACTCCTCAATGTTTAAAATAAATGCTGCAATAGCAGGAAGTGGTCCTTCTCTATTCTTTATGGGACGAACACCACCAATGACCTTAGGATCTCCTCTCAATGCATTAAAAGCAACCGAATTTAACAAACATCCTTTCCTGTTAGTTTCTGCTAATTTGCATGCCATACACCAGCCACATCTTTCCCTAGGGACATCCACGAACTTCTTTTCAGAACTTGGCCAATGAAAATGCAATGCTGCTGCTGTAAAAGCTTTAATTTGTATAGTGATGTTTCCAGAAGTAACTTTCCTTGGCTTGGATGATTGAGATTCAGAAGGTTTACTGCTTTCAGATGTAAGAACAGCCAGATTAGCCGCTGCAGATGCAGCAATATCTCCAAGGATGTACTGATTAATATAACGTTGAGGCCTGAATGAAGTTCCCATGTATGAGCTGCAACCAATGATGTCTCCTTTGCTTCCATCAGAACAGTGATCTAGTCCTGTTTCAAGAGATGTGCTGAGAATACTATTCTTTGAACATAAAACCACACTGCTTGCATCTTCTCGGCCAGTACCATCGGCATCTCGTGAAGCACAGGTGGCAAGCTCTAATACAATAGATCTCTTACCAGAGCTTTGGTGGTTTAAATCAGAAGGGTCAGCTGGCAAGATCTGAGACCCAACAGATATAGTAGATTCTGTTCCAAGTTGTTGAGCCGTCATCTCAGTATATTCAGGAGCAAATTTAACATCTTTCTGCTGAGTTTTTAAGCCACCTTTGCACAAGTCCTGCATGGAACCATTTACTCCAGCTTCAGTGTATTCATTCTCCCGACATAAGGATGCTTCTCCATTCTCAATATTACTTCCACTGGCATTACTCAAGCAATTCTCCTGTTCAACCGTATCCAAGGGTATATGGTTTTCCTTGGTGGAAAACTCTGTGCACGCTGCCTGTTCCTTTCCATCCAAAGGATTTATGTCAGGTTCTGTTCCATTGTCTCCGTCCAAACATTTTGCTTCAGATTTGGTCCCTCCAGAATGCAATAAGATTGCATCTTCTGAGATTTCATAGTACTGTAAAATTCCCTTGCAGATCTGAGAGTATAACAATGAATGTTGAGCAGATGAACAAAGCACCCCGAGGAGTTCCAAAACATCATTATGACTGTAGTACCTACAGATTGGTTCTGCATTTATTGAAGTCTCTAACCTGCATTCATTTGATTTCAAGAGATCATGAGAAAAAGAGAGAAGAAAAAAAAACAAATATATACAAAGCACACATCCTGAAATTATTCATTTCAAGTGATCCCGTGAGCAGAAAAACAGGACACAAATGAATCAAGTACGCATATCATTGTGCTAACAAAGACAGCTATGGAACCTTATTTCATTGCAATGATATATTTTATTAATATAGCTTTTAGGACATATAGCATGTATCATAGAAAAGGAAAACCAAATGAGTTGGAACTATTTAATGAAAGTGTACTAAAATATACAAAAGGGTGGAGTCTGCAGTACAAAAGGTGTTAAGTGTTACACCCACAAGGTTGCAGGTTCCACCTGCTTGACAACCCAGAACAAATACATGAAAGAATAAACAAAAATGCTTTTAAAGTTTTTCATAATATCAAGTAAATACGTACTCAGGATGTACTCTTTTTTGCAATTGTGTTTCAAAAGTATGAACTATGAAACCATGTTAAGAGGTGAATGATATAAGATGTTCTCGCATCATTTCAAGTACGTTCAAGAGAAGAACACCAGGAGACATGCTCACATACTTTAATAATGATAAAAAGTAATAATGTAATATAGCAAGTTGTTATATCGAAAAGGTTTCTCCTTATAGTTATTTTTTTATGCTCGTCTGATAAAGATTGTTGGGTTTAAGTCTTGTGGTCCGGGCTAACCAAATAGGTCCATTGGGTTAGTCAAGGACAATGTTCTCAGTAAGGGGCATTTCGGTAATTGTGCCAGGCTCTATTGGGGGCTAAGAAAGAGAAAGTTAACACACACACACATGCACATGTATATATATAATGTAACTTGTACACCCTAGACCTAAGAGAGTACTTGAGAAAGAGAGGGAAAGAGAGGACAATTCTCTGTCCATAGATGTAGGCACATCAACTAACCACATAAATACTTATGTGATTTCTCAGGACAGCGTTTTCAGTAAGGGGCATTTTGGTAATTGTGCCGGGCTTTACTGGGGGCTAAGAAAGAGAAAGTTTTATATATATACATATATATATATAATGTAACTTGTAAACCCTAGACCTAAGAGAGTACTTGAGAAACAGAGGGAAAGAGAGGACAGTTCTCTTTGTCCATAGACGTAGGCACATCAACAAACCACATAAATACTTATATGATTTCTCCCTCATAAGTTTTTTTTGTGTGGTTTAAATTTGTCAATCGCATGTACCCCGCTTCCGCATAAGCGCACAACAATTGGTATCAAAGCCTAGTGTTGTGTTGTGCATTAAACTCGAAGGCACCTCCTTTGGTGCAGATCTAGAGAAGAAGGAGATAGTCCTTGACAGCAAGGATTTCTGTTGGGTCCTATTTTAGGGTTCTGCCCTACAGAATACAGAAGACAGACGATCAGTGGGCCAAAAAGAAGAAGAAGAAGAAGGGAGGGCCCAATTTTTCTATAAACCATACACAGAGAAGAAAGAGAGAAAGCTGGACTTGTTTGGTCTCTTAGGAGACCTGTTGTGTCTGGGAGGCACGGATAAAAATAAAAAGGAGGCAGGGAAATAAAAAGTAATAAAAGGAGGTGGTTGTTATGTTTCTGTTACTAGAAAGAAGAAAGGTGCTTACAGCCCCTTGAACCGGCAAACTCCCGAAGGAGTGTCACGGGCTGCCACATGTTGTTGCCCACCCCAAGCACTGGCTGAACCACCTTCATGGCACGTGCAGCCATCTTAGCGCTAGCTGACAGCTGTGTCATATGGCCCACAGTTGTTTGAGAGACATGAGTTAGAGATCGCACGTTGAAGCAGCCGGTTCTTCTCTTTTAATCGATCCAGGCGCCGCTCGAGCCAGGTCGATTCCAAGTCAGCTTTAAAGCAGTCATTGAGGAACTGACATCATCGCTATGTAAGCAGCAGAGTTGTCTAAGATCAAAGCTTGAAACTTGTTTCAATGATTGTGGAGCCATTTAAGCCTCCGATTTAGTATCTGTTTTCGCTTGCACACTCCTAGTGACCAGACCTACACAGTGATACATAAATCAAAGCCATTTGACAGAAGGAGTGATTAAAAAAAAAAACACACAAGATGTCGTGAAAGAGTTCAAACATCAAGTTCAAGGTGTAGAAATTCGATGGGAAGAGTAACTTTGGCTTGTGGCCATTAAAGGTTTAAGATATGCTGGTTCAACAAGGTTTACACAAGGCTTTGAAGGGGAAATGAAAAAAAAAAAAGAGCTGCTAATATGGAGGATGAGGATTCAAAAGTCTTGGATCTAAGGGCCATTAGTGAGATTTGCTTATGTCTTGCAGATGATGTGTTGTACAACTTCATGAAATCTTAAAGAAAGAGGATATGGATTTGTTGATGTTATCATCCCTTTCTCCACCACATGAACATTCAATTACGACTTTTCTTCATGGGAAAGATAAGATTGACAAGGAAGACATAACTTCATCCATGTCACCAAACAAATGAAATAAGGGTGAAGATGACGATGTCTAAACAAAAGGTTTGGTGGCACAAGTAACAACAAAAGAAGGTTCCAATAATAAGGGCAAACATAGATCCAAGGAAACTGTTAAGGGCATGTTTGTTTTAGATTACATAGGAATTCATGGTTAAATAAGCTCCATCTTAAGATTACGCAAGAGCTAAGAGGTGAGGATTAAAGGACATGACGTGAGGGATGAAGGTTATAACGATGCAATATAGATGGGACCTTGACTTTCATAGGATTTGAATTACTATGGTGATGGATGGGTATTCATTTCCCATCTTCCATTGATTCTATTTCCGTAGAAGGAAAGGTGTTTTGATGCTCATTTTTATATTCACCTTTGGTCTTCACTGTTAACCACTTATGGCATGAAATCCTATGTATTCTATGCAAATAAACAGCCCAGAAGGTCAGCTCAGTCGAAGGGCTGAAGATGGTTCGGGTAGGACCTGCCTTGATCGTTGTGCAAAGAGAAAATAAGAGGGTGGGGCTTCAAACCGTCTTCAACTGCTGCCTTGATTCGATGCAGTAATGCACTGGGTAATGAAGATGGAGGTGGAGCTAAAATGTCGTTCGACTAAGGGATGGATTTGTGCTTGGTAAAGGTCGGCTGATGTGACAGGCTTGGGTAGGGTTCGGTTAGGGCTCTGGGTTTAGCTATGTTGGATCTATCCAAAGAGGGTTCGGGTGATATGGGTTGGGCCAGATTAGGGTTCGATTTGATAGACAAAGCCTGGATGTGCTCTGATTGAAGGATTAGGGTTTTCGAAAATTGGGGATTTTGGATTTGGGTGATGGATCTAAATGTGGTCGGCAGATGTGGACGATGGGGTTTGGTAGCGATGGGATTCAGCCATGATGCGACAGTGAGGGTGGATTTGAGGATTACTGGTACAGCTGATATGGCGATGATGGTGGTTTGGCAGGGTTGGTGGAATGATGAATCTCAAATCCAGATCAATCAATCTTCCGCTTTGATACCAAATGGTGAGGGGCAAGGTACAAATGCGGGGCAGGTAGAGATGGAGGGACTAGAGATAAAGGGTGTAGGCCAGGCTTTCACCTGGAAATTGGCTTCGCAACAAACTCCCCCTCACGAGGGAGAAGAAGATCTCCCATCATAGGAGAGAAGAAGAGGAGAGCAAAGCGCACTCAACATTTTTTTTTTTTGTTAACCCAAGTTTGAATAGCCTGGGAGGCTTTACAATGCTTAAATAAGAGAATACACAAACCTAGATCTAATCTCAACTTAAATAAGAGAATACACAAACCTAGATCTAATCTTAACCATCTAACAATCCAATGGTTGAGATTAAAACATCTCATTTAAAAAACTAAATGACATAAATAAATGAAAATAACTCTGCATAAGATAAGGATGGGTGGGTTGGGCTAAAGGCTAGTCGAAACAGATGGGGTGGGCCCATTGTTGCTCGTCAATCCACGGGGACCACGCGTCTGTCCTGCATCAAGGGTGGGGAACTCGTACGTCCTCAAATTACCATGACTTTGTCTCAACGCATCTTTAGCACTTGTAAATGAGTCATGTGAGCGAGTGGATTAAAAAAGCTCAACAAAGTCTATTATATGACACAAGACTGGCAAGTTGAATTTATGTGAAAAATACTTCTTTGGAAAAGACATAGCAAGGTCGGTTTCACACTAAGGTGTCCATTTAGATTTGCTGGATCCTTCTAAGATTCTATCCAAGAGTGGATCTCGGTATATGTTGACTTTCATAGATGATTATTCAAGAAAAGTCCGGATTTATACAAAGAGGAGTAAGGATCAAAACTTTTTTACATTCAAGCAATGGAAGGCCATGGTTGAGAAATAGACAATCAAGGTGAAACAGTTGAGAAATAAATAATGCAAAAAATTCAGCTCGACAGGGTTTCAGAACTGTTGTAAGAGTCAGGGTAGAGTTTGGCACTGCATCACTTTAGGAACTTCACAGCAAAAGGAAATGGCAGAGATCTTGCTAAAGAAAGGATGAAAAAGACACTCCTTGAGAAAGAAGTGTATTTTATTTATTATAGGATTGTCTAAGGACTTTTGGGCACAACAGTGAACACCGCATGCTACTTGATTAACAAGTCTCCCGCAATCCGATAGGTTGCAAGACAGCGAAAGAGAAGTGGTCAAGTAATCCAGTTGATTATTCTAACTTGAGAATCTTTGGTTCTCCAATAATTCTGTATTCCTTAGCATGTGCAGAAAGCCTTCGATGGAGGAAGGGGAGGTCATCATCTAAGGCCTCCTCTCCCACTGCAAATTCAAAGAGTGAGGAAAGAAACCTTCTCAGTTTTTGTTTCAAACCTTCCATTGTAGATCTCCAAGGCAGAACTGGAGGCCATGTTCTACAAGGCAGAGAAAATAGTCGATATTTTCATTCCAGTGGAGCAGGGAAGTAGGAGACAAAAGGATTGCCTTTGTCAGGTTCGCTAGTCGCAGGGAAGCAGAAAAGGCCATAGATCTTGCAAAAGGAAGATCCTGGTGTGGAAGGAAGATCCAAGTGAATATGGCTCGATATGATCTAGAGACAGAAAAAAGAGAACTAGAGGAAAAGTTCAGACATTGCAGACACAAGGAATCCCAAGTATCCAAAGAGAGCAATCCTACTACAGTTAAGACAAAGGATGCTGTTAATAGAAAGGTGGATTGGGTTGGGAAGCTTAAACCAAAAGTTCCAGGATGGATAATTGAGGAAGGCTCTGAAAAAGTAGTTGGAGTGGCCCCCTGGGTGATTAAGGAGCAGAAAAAGAATCTTTACTGCAGCTTGGTTGGCTTTTCTGAAAACCAAAACAGCTGGACTTCGGCAGACTCGACTTTAGCTCAAGCGATGCTGGGAAAGATGCCGGTAAATGTTCTCCTGTTAGAAGATCATGTGGTTTGGATTCAACTCAGGTCGGAAAAGGAAGTGCATGAGGTTCTGAAATCTGCAGAAGGGAACTCGTCTCCTCTCCCAGTGTTGGAAAGATGGATGGACTGGCTGGGCTCTCCCCCAAACCCCTCCTGGGTCAGGATAAAAGGTTTGCCACTTTGGGCGTGACACGAAATCATATTTAGATTGATAGGGGACTGTCTTGGCCAAGCCTTGGAGGTGGACAAGAAAACAATGCAGAAAGAGTTCCTCAAGGAAGGGAGAATGCAGATTCCGCTAAACAAGCTAGTAGTTCTACCGGTTTAGGTGCCTGTCTGGGTGGATGAACTCAGATTCTCCGATCAAATGGAGCTGGGGGAGGGACTCCTCGAGCAGATAGAGAGTTGGGAGAGAAGAAGTAAAAAACAGGGGAACGAAGCTGGTGCTTTGGAAGACTCAGGAAGTATGCGATTGGGAAGCAGGGGAGGGTGAGAGGTTGAAAACGATGATGTCACACGTCCCATTTCTCTTTTTCTTTTTTTCTTTTTTTGAATGATAACTTTAATTAAGACAAAAAGGGAGCAGTACAAGAGGGCTATACCGGCATGCTTAAGCAGCAAAAGAAGGACAAAGACAGAAAAAACAAAAACAGCAGAGAACCTTAACCGCAGAGTCCAAGGAAAGGAAAGGAAAAGGCCAACTCCTCCCGGTGTAGCATTATCTGATCCACAGAATAGCCTTTAAAAGAGGGTCTATCCAACACCCAAAAAGCAACTGTAAGCTTAAACTTTTTCTACCAAACAGTTAACACTAGAAATAGCTCCAGCAAAACATCTTGAATTCCTTTCATTCCAACTTATCCAAATGACTGCAAGAAAAGACAAGCTCCATAGCTCCTCGCCTCTTGGCACACCTGTCGGATCCCTCCATCCGTGGAAAAGATCAAGGAATTTCTTCGGAAAACCAAGCAACAATCAAACCCACTCAATTCCAAATCTTCTATGCAATCTTGCAATTCAACATGAGGTGGTCAACTAAACCCTCATCGCTTAAACACATTAGGCAGCCATTTACCTCTATCCTCCCTCTCCTCCTTAAATTATCCATGGTTAAAATTCTATTCCAAAGAACCAACCACCCAAAAATCTCTACTCTTGGAAGAGCTTTGATCTTCCAAATCTTGTTCACCACATTCCTTTTTTTTTTCTTTTGTTCTTTTAGATAAGGCCAAAAAGAACGAGGAGAGGCTGAGAAAGATCCATCTTTTGAGGCAATCCACAGCCTGTTCTCCTCCCCGCCTACCGGAACATACACACTATTTAGAAGGTTAAGGAGAGAGATGAATTAAGTCTCCTCATGATTCTTTAAGTTTCTCCTCAAAATAGGGATCCACACATAATCACCCAACTCTTGACATGTAGCACTGAACCTTGGCTTCCTTGTCACCGCACAGTTAGAAAAAATTCGGGAATTGGATAGCCAACAACCTTTCTCCAACCCATCTATCACGCCAAAAAAAAAAAAAAAAAAAAAAAAAAACCTCTCAACCGATCCAATGTGATATCTTAAGTTCTCCAACAACATCTTTAGTTGAAAGGAATCCTTTCCAAATGGCCAATGCCTTACATGAGGCATCCTGAACCATAGATGAAAATAGCGGCCGCTACGTAGTGTAGCGGCCGCTATATCGGCCGTAGCGACCGCCACCGCTACACTACGGCCGATTTATCGGCCGCCGCACCCGTAGCGACCGCTACGTCCGCTACGGGGCCGCTACGGCTGCTACGGGCAGCTACAACCGCTACGGGGCCGCTACGGGGTGAGAAAAATTCCTACTTTTCAATTTTTTTTAAAATACATAATAAGAATTATTTCTTTTCTTCTTCTCTTCAAATAACATTTCTACACAACTCTTCTACCATTTTATGTTTAAAAGAACACCAAAAAGCACATGATCTCGCTAAATTACAGTCGATATAGTGAATTCTTCTCTAAGTACATCCTATTAGACACCCCCTTTGGTAGATGTATTTTTTTCTCTAGGTACTCTTAAGTCTTGATTTCATGATATAGTTTTTTCTTTTCTGAGCCTTTCATTAGTTTCTAAGTTAGCATAATCAAGCAACATGAACACATGGATCATTACTATTATTTTCTATTTATACAGCGATACAGGACCTCATATAGTGAGGGGACCGCTACGCCCCCTTACCTTAGTTACTTTTGCAAAAAAAATAATACATTTTCTCTCATTTTCCAATATTCTAGATTTTCTAGAATTTTTTCATATTTTTTTGACGATTTTTCCAAATCGCACCGCTATGCCGCTACGTAGCGCCGCCACGCTACGTATCGCCCGCTACGTAGCGTTTTGGCGGCAGGCCGCTACGCCCGCCGCTACCGCTATTTTCATCCTTGTCCTGAACATCCCATCCTTCTCTAGACAAGCCATATTTCCCCACCAACATTTACCTTCACAAGCCCTCTGATCCCTCTCCAAGCCTCCAAAAAGCCATTTACCCAAAAGAGCTTGATTCATCTGATTAAGAGATCTGATACCCAAGCCCCGTTCATCCTTAGATTTACAAAGTAAGGCCCAATCAACCAAGTGAAATTTCTTCTCAACACTGAGACCGGACATTTGAAAAGAGAGAAATAATACACCAGAAAATTTGACAAAACTGACCTAATTAAGGCAACCCTTCCTCCTATCGATAAGTAATTTGACTTTCCAAGAAGACTGCTTCCTCTGCACCTTTTCGATCACCGGGTTCCACAAAGATATTTTAGCTGATCCCAAACACAAAGGCATCCCTGGATAAGTTGCAGGCAAGCCTCCCACCCTACACCCCATAATATTTGCATATTTGACTAACAAATGATCCTCAACCCCAATCCAAATCAACTCGCTTTTGAAGAAGTTAACTTTAAGGCCAGAAACTGCTTCAAAACAAATCACAATGGCTTTCACATTTCTAATTTGACCTTCATTGACTTCACAATGACTCTCCACATGAGTCCATTCCGGAAGAAGTCAAACCACTCCTGAAACAATTCTCCAATCTTATTCCGGATGAGCTGCCAAATAATCTTCCACCTATGAGGGACATACAGCATGCCATTGATCCAGTCCCTGGCTCTTCACTGCCGAATCTCCATGCCTATCGGATGAGTCCAACAGAGAACGCCGAACTAAAAAGGCAGGTGGATGATCTGTTACAAAAGGGGTATATTAGAGAAGTCTCAGTCCCTGCAGTGTACCGGCCCTTCTTGCTCCCAAGAAGGATGGAAGTTGGCGCATGTGTATAGACAGTCGAGCAATCAACAAGATCATGGTAAAATACAGATTTCATATTCCCAGATTAGATGATATGCTTGACATGATGATAGGAGCAGCCATCTTCTCCAAGATTGATCTACGAAGTGGTTACCACCAGATTCGCATAAGAATAGGTGATGAGTGGAAGACATCGTTCGAGACCAAAGATGGCCTTTATGAATGGTTGGTCATGCCATTCGGGTTAACAAATACTCCCAGTACTGCATGCAGGTTATGACCCATCTGTTGCAGCCTTATATCGGGAAATTCGTCGTTGTTTATTTCGATGATATCCTTATTTACAACAAAACCAAGGAGGAGCATCTCACTCATCTGCACACTATTTGCCATCTCCTTCGCCGAGAAAGCTTCTTCATTAATCTCAAGAAATGCACCTTCATGAGCATCTCAGTTGTATTCTTGGGATTCATCATATCGACAGAAGGCATCAAAATGGATCCTGAGTGGCCACTCCCCACCACAATAACTGAAGTCAGGAGTTTTCATGGACTTGCTACCTTCTATAGGAGATTCATCAGAAATTTAAGCAACATCACCACTCCAATCACAGGATGTTTAAAGGGTGAGTTCAGACGGACCAATGCCACAACTCGAGCTTTTGAGCAGATCAAGCAGAAAATCACAGAAGCTCCTATCCTGCGCCTTCCAGACTTTGACCAAGTGTTTGAAGTTGCATGCGATGTGTCCAATGTTGGAATTGGAGGTGTCCTTACCCAAGGACATCCAATTGCCTTCCACAACGAGAAACTCTCACATTCAAAGCGCAAGTAATCTCCTTACGCGTTGGAGTTCTATGCTCTTGTTCAGTCACTTCGCCATTGGAGGCATTACCAGGTTGGCAGAGAATTTGTTCTTTACTCCGATCACGAGTCTCTTAAGCACCTCCATTCACAACAGAAAGTGGGAGCCAATTATGCCAAATGAAGTGCTTATATTCAGGAGTTCAATTTTACCATCCGCCATAAATCTAGCAAGGAAAATGTGATAGCGGATGCTCTCGGTCCCCAGAAACATCTCCTGACCACCATGGCTATTTCTGTGCCGGGCTTCGAGCAAATCAAGGAAGAACATGAGACAAACAAAGACTTCGGCACCATCTATAAAGAGATCCGTCATGGTGAGCATCTCAAACACATATTTTAGCATTCATGATGGATATTTATTTTATGGCAGTCGACTTTGCTTGCCGAATACATCTATCCGAGAGCATGTTATCAAGGAACGCCATTCCGGAGGATGCAGCGGACATTTGGGTCGAGATAAGACCTTAGCTATTGTCAGAGATAGATACTATTGGCCACACATGACACCCTATGTTTTTCGTATCTGCGAGCGGTGTTGTACTTGCCAGTTGGCCAAAGGAAGTAAGAAGAATGCGAGGTTATATCAGCCGTTGCCAGTCCCACAAGGCCCCTGGGAGGATATCAGAATGGATTTTGTATTGAGACCACCTATGACCAGCAGAAAAGTGGACTCTGTATTTGTGGTTATGGATCGCTTTTCAAAAATGGCTCATTTTATCCCTTGTACCAATACGGCAGATGATTACAATGTTGCACAGCACTTCTTTAAAGAAGTCTGTCTGCATGGACTTCCAAAGACCATTGTGTCCGACAGGGATACAAAGTTCGTTAGTTACTTCAAGAAGACATTGTGGAACATGTAAAAAACAAAGCTGAAATTTTGTACTGCCTATCATCCACAAACTGATGGTCAGACAGAAGTCGTCAACAGTAGCCTTGGGAATTTGCTACGTTGTTGAGTGCAAGACCATCTTACCACATGGGATCAGGTTCTGCCTATGGCTGAGTTTGCATGCAACTCAGTCAACCGGTCCACAGGGATTTCTCCTTTTGAAGCAATTACTGGCACTAGACCACGCCTACCAGTTGATCTTGTTCCCCTTCCTATAGAGGCAAGAACAAGTGATGATGCGGAAAGCTTCATTCAACACATGCAGCAGGTTCATGAGGAAGTTCGACGACATATTTAAACAAGCAATGATTCATATAAACAACATGCAGATAAGCGTCGTCACTTCATTCAATTTGCGGAAGAAGATAATGTTATGCTTCATAATCGTCAAGAGCGCCTTCCGTCCAAAGCCCACAAAAAGCTACACGCCGCAATTCAGGACTGTTCAAGATTCTCAAGAAAATCGGTCCTAATGCATGTGTTGGATGCATGGTTTAAAATCTCGGCCGATACCAGTTCATATCGGCCGATATGAACCGGTATCGGCCCATACCGCGACGATATTGTGCCGCGATACCGAGTCAGGCCGATATGGTCAAAATATCCCCAAAATATCGGTTCATCTCGGCCAATATGGTCAAAATATCGGTTTTACTGATATCTCGCCGATATCTCGGAAAATATCGGCCGAGATGGACTGCGATGGAGTAATGGTCAAAAATAGTAAGTTTTTGTAACTTTTTCCCTATTCTCCAATTTTCTTCTCCTCTCCCCTCGTCTCCTTAGAGGAACCATGTCTCCATAGCTCATTCTGTCATATTTTCCAAATTCCAAAACTTTCTCTTGAAGAAATCATTTTATTTAGTAAGAGAAAATCAACTTAACTCCCTTATTTTTACTATAATGTGTTTTTTATTTTTTATTTTTAGATAAAGCATAAAAATGAATGAAAAGATCATTTGCATGTCATTTTTTGGTTTGTGCCGTGTTCTTCACTTAGATTTACACACTTTCATGCTAGATCTACTTATAAATATGATTTTGGGTGTAGAAAAATGGTGCTTTCTAAATCTTCTACTTTTAAAAAAAAAATTGTTGGAGTATTTATGCTACTAAATAGTAAATACTAATAGCTTATTAATAGTATATAGATAATTTTTATGTTATCTTTGTTTTCTTATATTTTACACCAACAAATAGACTATGAGCCAAAATAATAGTTGCATTATATGAAATATTGGAGAAAACAACGAACTGCGACACAGACAGGACTCATAACTTAAGGTGACCGATATTTTGATTTATTGTTGTTACTAATGGAAAAAAATATTGTTTTACAACATTTTCTAATATTCTGAATTTTTTGGATTATTTTGTAAATTTTTTTGTATTAAAAGAAAAATTCACACCGCGACGACCGTAACGGACCGATAACCGCGACCGATACCGATATCATATCGGTTTTTTGTCCCGGCCGATACTGCGACCGATACCGCGATTTTAAACCATGGTTGGATGTGCCAGCAGATCTTGGATTGAATGCTATGTTTTCAACACTGAAGACCTCACACTCTACAAGGGGCATGACCAAGAAGGTTTGTCGGAAAAACAGGAAATTCAGCTTCACCAACCCCTGCGGATAAAATCGTTGATATGCTTGATGATCAGATTGTCTCCACTACATGAGGGGGATTTCAGAAGTTCCTTGTTCGCTGGCATAATCGTCCTATCTCCGATGCTACGTGGATGACAGCTTTAGATTTCCAGCGTCTCAATCCCGATCTCTACGAGAGATATCAAGTCATTAACTCGCTGGAGTCAAGTTCTTCTAAGCCAGGGAGAGTTGATGCAATACGGTCCAAAAAGAATAGGCCCCACCGATGGTCCCCACAAGGAAAATCTTTTGTCATCTTGCTTACCTTAGTTAGATTCTTAAAATAGTAGATTTGCTTTGATTTAGTGAGGGATATAAATAGTCAAATGGAGAGATTTAGGTGATTTGATTTGATTGAGAGATTTTAGTGATTATTTTAATGAGTATGTTTCCTTATTTATATGATTCCTCTATTATATATAGGGAGGAATTATCAGTTGTAGGTATGCTATATTTATAATAAAGATATTCAGTCTTCTCGTGAGTTATTTTCTTGGGTATTTCTGTTGAGAAGCCTTAGGGCTTGAGTCTGAGGACTTGATCACACCGTCGGAGGTGTTGATCTTCACCGTTGATTGTGGCTGGGCTGCACCACATGTGTATCCTCGGCATGCATCACTGTTCTAATTCATGAGTCTCCTAAAGGCTTTTTCCCAGCTCGAAGGGGTCTTAAGGCAAGGAGACTCTTTATCTCCTTTCCTTTTCAAATTTCAATATTAAATAGAATGGTAAAGATGGCAGCAAGTGAAGGTCTAATCAGAGGTTTTAAAGTGGCAGATTCTTCTCTGGTGATTAAACACTTACAGTTTGCGGATGATAGGTTGATTTTTTTGTGGAGCAAGTGAAGACAAGATTAAGAATGTGAAAGCCATCTTATTTTGCTTTGAGGCAGTGTCAGGTTTGAAAATCAATTTCTTCAAAAGTGAACTGATAGGAGTAAAAGTGGGGGAAGATGTGATGTGTAAGCTAGCAGATGTGTTTGGGTGTAAAGGTGGGGCATTTCCCTGCATCCTATTTAGGGCTGCCTCCAATGTCTGGGCATGGTTAGAAAGGAGGTTTGGAATCCGGCGGTGCAGATGGTGGAGAAAAACTTTCTAGTCGGAAAGCCAATTACTTATCCATTGGAGGAAGGGTTACTCTTTTTTTTTTCTTTTTGATAACAGAGGAAGGGTTACTCTTATTTAGGCAACCTTGGCAAATCTCCCGATTTATAACCTTTCTATTCTTAAATGCCCCATCTCTGTAATTAATCGGATTGAAAAACTCCAGAGGGACTTCTTATGAAATGGTAGAAGTGAAGACAGGAAGTTTCATTTAGTTGATTGGGCTTCCATTTGCATACCAAAAGAAGAGGGGGGCCTGGGTATAAGGCCACTAAGACAAATGAACCAAGCCCTGCTTAGAAAAGGGTTATGGAGAATAGGTGAAGATTCAGACAGTCTTTGGAGACAAATTGTGGATAAGAAGTGTGGGTTCTCAAGAAGAGCGTGGGATGTTCAGTAGGTTAGCCATAAAGTGTTGGTTATTTGAAGAGGTATCCTCTCTGTTAAAGAGAGCTTTATGGAGCCATCGGATACCGTATTGGATCGGGAGAGAAGGTTCTTTTCTGTCTTGATTAAGTGGATTGGTGATAACCCGCCGGCTGCTCAATTTCCGGACATTTTCAATTGCATTGTTAAGACGAAGGCTTTACCTATCGGGATCAGGGAAGTAAAGGGCTTGGAAGTTGGAACCCTACTTTGAGGAGAAATCTCAAGGAGAATGAGGCGGACAGGTATATATCACTTCTAAATACCCTGATTGGGGTGTCCTTTTCAGGAGGGGATGAAAGGAGATGGATTGCTTCTAACAATTGCTCTTTCACTGTCCCCTCTTTCTTCGCAACCATCACCAGCAAGGCTGGTAGGAGGAGCTCAGTGGCAAGTATTTGGAAGCTAAAGGCTCCTCCAAGGGTAGTAATTTTTTGGTGGTTAGCACTCCACAAGAATTCTAACTATGGACAATTAAAGGTGGAGAGGGAAGATAAAGCTTAATAGTTTCCCTATGGGCACGTTTGGCAACGGTCCGAGCAAGGGGATTCCTCGCCCTTTTCCGCGCAATGATGGATTTCCTATGTTTGGATCGGTGTTGATTTTTAGAGAGTGGACGGGAGAAATCAGTGGAAGGAGGCATTACTGCAGTCGGACCTCCCCATATGTATTTGCAAAATCTGTGAAATGAGAGAAAGGCAGATGAACAGTGCAAAACAGTAACAAGGGCGGTAATATGGGCTGAATACGTTTTTGCTTTCAAAATCTACCTTTTAGATCCTATAATCAAGATCCAAACCGTTAGTCACCTTTAAAAAGTCCAAAACGGCCACGTCACCAAATTTCAACCGTTGATTCCTCTTATATCTCGAGATATGTGCCAAAACATCTGACTATGTACACTATTATTGAAAACAGTCCGTTTTTCCAATTTTTTCGGTTTATGTGTGGTCCACAATCAAGATCAGAACCGGTCATTAGTTCTGGAAGGTCAAACACGGAAAGGTGACCAAATTTCAACAGTTAATTCCTCTTATATTTCGAGATATGTGCCAAAACGTCTGACTGTTTACACTAATTTTGAAAACGGGATTAAAAACAGTCTGTTTTTCCAAAGTTTCCGGTTTATGTGGGGTCCAAAATCATGATCGGAACCGGTCATTGGTTCGGGAAGGTCAAACACGGTTAGGTGACCAAATTTCAACTGTTGATTCCTCTTATATCTCGAGATATGTGCCAAAACGTCTGACTGTTTACACTAATTTTGAAAATGGGAATAAAAACAGTTCGTTTTTCCAATTTTTTTCGGTTTATGTGGGGTCCAAAATCATGATCGGAACCAGTCATTGGTTCGGAAAGGTCAAACACGGTAAGGTGACCAAATTTCAACCGTTGATCCTCACCGTATCTTGAGATATTTGTAAAAACGTCCATTGGATCATACATTCTACAAATCATAGGAATCATTCCTCCATCCAAACCTGGAACTCTCATCAGGAATCCTACCTGAAGAGGTGTTGATTCTTTGGAGATGGAGAGAATCCTCTAAATAAAGGATTCCTCCCCTAGCATGGACCGCTGCCAAACGTGCCCTATGTGCTTGTGTGAAAAGGAATCAGTTGATCACCTTCTGTTAATTTGCAAGATGGCTCTCAATCATTATGGAGATCTCTAATGGATTGGTTTGGGTGCAGTTGGGTCTTCCCGAAATGCATCCTAGATCTATTCCAGGTTTGGAAGTGCCCTTCAAGATCCCTAAGAGGAAAGGAGATGTGGAGGCTTTCTTTTCTTGTGAGAATTTGGATAATATGTACGGAGAGAAATTCAAGGTGCTTTGAAGGGGTGGCAGATGGGAACACTTTGAAGGAAAAAAAACAAGTATTTTGTCATTCAAAATAAAAAAAAATAAAAAAAAACTCTGGTTCTCCAACTTATCCTCACATTAAAACCGACAAGTTAGAACCAAGGACAATCAAGTCTATATTGATGGGATATGCTTTTGGGGTGGCAAAATGGAACAAGTTGTGGTGTAATGACTAGGATTCACCCAAATTTATGATCAGATGGAATGCAGCATTTTCTGAGAATGTTATACTCAATGCAAGGAAGCAGGTGGAAAAGACAAATACAAGTAGCAACTAGCGGCACATTACGAGGCGTTGGACATTCTAGATAGTTAGGAAAGCACATCCGAATCATCCCAAGTTAAAGAGGGCAATCAGACTAAGCAGAAAATATAACAAATAAAGCAGCAGGTGCAGCAGACAAGTAGACCCCAGAGAATGAGAAAACTGCAAACTAAATACAGTTTCGAGGACATGGCAGACCATACTATGACTTCAGAGAGTGATTTTCATGATGTGATTGCATATGCATTGACAAGTGAGTCATCCACATTTCATGACAACGGAAGGGTGATAAAGTGATTCGCAAGTAATAGCTATGGGTACTTTGTTGTCAAAATCTTATGACTTGAATATTAAATCCTACGATTTGGATCAAATTTAAGGAAAATGATCATATCTATGCAATGAACTCCATTTAAAAGTGAATCTTAGGATTCAGATGTGAATCTTATAATTCAATACTTGTTTAAGCAAATCTTACGATTCAAGCTATTCAGCTCACAAAAAAGGTCTTTTTAGATGTTTCTTCCTTTTTCTGTTTATGTTAGCATTTCTATTCATAAAAAGGTTCTTTAGTGGTAAATGAAACCTCTTTTTCACAGTCATAGAGAGGCATTAGAGATGCACAAGGAACAAGCATTTGATTATAGGTATGGGGTTTTGTCCTATATTCCTTTTTTTCTAAAAATTTTTCAGTTTTCCTTCTTAACCATTTTTTTAGCTTCAAAAGACATCTTAACATGTAAAAGTGATGGATTTTTTTATTTTTTTAAATTTAAAGAGAACAAAAACAACTACTGCAACTTGGCTTTCTCTCCTAGTAACATTGATATCTTAAATGTAATCAACTATTTACACATCATTTATGATATTATTATTAATATATGTCAATGATATTCTTTATAAAATTGTACCAGTCTTCTTTGTCATTATATTTATGCTGGAAAATGGATGGACTATAAATAACTCTTTTTTCATTTTTTCCTTTTTGGATTTTTAAATTATTTTTCACTATTATAGGAAAAATGAAAAAAAAAAGTCTATGATTCACTATATGATTCAATTCCTTCCTCGAATGATTTACAATATAGTTTTTATTTTCAGTACAATGGGTGAGGAGATGAAGTCTCTTCCTAAACCTTCCTAAGGGGCAACAGGCCACCAAATGCAAGTGGACCTACAGGAAAAAGGAAGCAACTCCTGGTGGAGATGCAGCGCGATTCCAAGTGCCTGATAAGGAGGATCATGTAAAAAGATTGAAGAAATCAATAATAGGCTGAAACAAGCTTCTAGACAATGGTACAAGCGATTCTATGCATCGATGAAGAAACAAGGTCGAGCTTCGCTTGAACTTGATCATGTCACTCAGCATTGATAAGTGAAGGTTGTGCCCAATGACAGTGGATGCAAGGATGTAACTTTCAGCGAGGTACAAAAGAATAGGGTCATTGACAGTTATCTTCTAGGTTGCTCGAGTTAGACCAAATCCAAGTGAATGTAGAAATTGTTAGAGTTTTTGTCTTGTATTCCAGGCTAACCAGATAGGTCCATTGTATTAGCCAGAGAGTAGGTTTTCGACTAGGAATATTTTGATTATTGTACCTAACTTTCTTAGCGACTAAGAGAAAGTTATATATAAGATGTACTCAAGAAAAAGTAGGAAAAAGATTGAGAGCTGTATTTGTCCATGGATGTAGCACATCACCGAACAACATAAATCCGTGTGTGATTTCCCCCTTGTGTGTTTGCTTCGTGTGGTTTGATCTGTCAATCGCAGGAATTCCACATCCATATACACACAGATGCGCACAACAAAGATAAATACAATGCAATTTTTCGACGCTGTTGATGTTACAGATATATGGAATAGCTGATGCAAAATAATTATAATAATAATAACAATAATAATAACTGCTCATTGAAAAATAGATCAACAAAGAATACAACAAAATGAAGAAAACACATGCTTGGGTTCTTTTACTGTCGTACAAATAATATAAACAATTAAACATTGCATGTTTTTGGCATATAGATAGATGGATAAGGGAGATAACCATTTAGATAGAACACTAATAACTCTTTCATTGAGGTCAGTCACTTGCGAAAGTGAGATCATCATAAACACAATAAAAGTAGAAGTAAGAAGTTAACAATTTAAGTAGAAATACTTACACAAGTACATAATTGCAAGTGCCCAGAAATAGCCGCTCAAATGGATCAATACCAAAAACCTCTGCTCCTCTCAATCCTTTTCCAATTCTTGAACAAACTGGCCCCATCTTATTGACAGAGCATTCTGGACAAAACCACTGCCCTTCTGGTATAGATGCTTTAGTCAGACCAATGCACCTTGGATGGTATGCATATGGGCACCCATCACAACAAAGCAATGTCCCATCCATTCCACAAAGCTTGCATTCGTCACCATTCCCATCATCAACAGAGTCTGAAGCATTCGCCTCCAGTTCTATTAATTTACTAGAATCTGCAGAACTACCATTGTGAGACGGCTTAGACTCGCAGGGCTCGACAATGTTCTCCATGGTTTCTGCATCTTTGCATGCAGAGGTCTTCGAGTACCGAGGATGTACCCTTTTAGGCCCATTATCAGAGGTAAGCATAGCATCATCATCGACATTCGTACCCTCTTCTTCGCATTCCCGCATGTTGATTTCTGCTCTGAGCTCTGCAAATTCTAAGAGGTCATCACACAAGAACTGCAAAACCCTCAGCTTTGTATGCACAGACAAGCTATAGTATTCCCTGTTCAACACATGCTCATGAAAACCCTTCCAATCCTTCCCTTTTGTATATCCCATCATATGAAGATATTCCACTACATAAACTGTCCAAGTTAAAGTATCAATCAAACTCCAATCCAGACACCTAAACATGGCAATAGAGAAAGAAAGAGAGAGAGAACCCCCCCATGAGAACACATACACACTAACAAACAAACAAAAAAAAAAAAAGCATCTTTAAAGAAGAAATGGCTGGTGACCATATAATATATACCTCAGGCATTTTGAAGCTAGCTCGCCGCCGCTTCCATCACTAGAAACCTCCTCAAGGTGTCGCCGCAGTGCCCTCAATAAGGACACATGAATAGCATCCAAAAGATAGTTCTGCGATGCATGGTTGAGAGCACCAACGAAATCCTCGAGTACAAATGGACTCAAGAACAACTGGTGACTGAACGACCTTAGGAAATTGTATACAGAGAACAGAAAACTGACTGATTCCTCCGAAACCCCGATGTTCCCGGACGACGGCGGCAATTGCAGCGGTCCAATGGGGGGCGCTTCAATCTTACCAGAAACACTCGACGAGTCCGCATCCGATCCAGCATCTCCCTCAGAACTCACCTTACTGACCCCCACAGATTCCCCAAAAACAGACTGATCTAACCTCTCCTTCCCAGGAACAACAACCTCCGAATCGACAAGGATCGCTCGGACCTCATCATACTCTAAATCTTCGCGATCCCCATCCTCGTAATTGACTCTATACAATCCCCCACGCTTGTATCTCACAATCTTCCCCGAGAAGACCCCAAGCCCTTCGAATTCCTTCCGCACATGCCTCCCAACCAAATTCTCCGGCTCCAAACCCTTGGATTCGCCTCGACCGCGCTTCCTCCCTCGCTTCTCAGATCTATTTGCATCAGACTCCATTCCCACAATAAAAAAAAAGCCCAAAACACAAAAAGAGGAACAACAAACAAAACCAAAACAAAACCCTAGATCGAAGCAACTTCACTACGAATCTGAACCCTGCTTCTGATAGAATCCATGCCGATGAGCAAAGAAGGAAAGGGAAAGGGAAAAAAAAAAGCCCTAGATTGAAACCCTAGTCGAAAGGAAAAAGACAGATATAGAAACGATTGGTTTAGGGTTTTATAATCTGGCTAGGGTTTGAAGGCGATGAAGAGGGGATTCGCTTTTTACATGGATTTCGGAATGAATGAGAAAGTTTTGAGAAGAGGTTTTGGGGTTCCTTTTCCAAAACCTAAACGGAGAGAGAAAGAGAGAGAGCGAGAGAGAGATACGCAGACGCAACGGATATGAAAATCTTCTTTCTTTATATTTTACGACGTAGGTGTGTAACTCATTCATTTCAATCTGGACTGGGGCAAGAGAAGATGTGAGATTACCGCCAAAAACAAGTGGAGTTGAGTTGGGTTGTGAAACGCGGCCGGGTTGACTCGGGCTCGGTGATGAGTTGGACGTTTTTTCTTTTCTTTTCTTGTTTTGTTGGGGTTTTTGTTTTTTGGGAGAGTCCGGAGTTTTGGAGGGAAAAGAGTAAAGTGTGATGGTAGGGCCTACGAGTTTGAAGATTTATGGGAAATGGATACGGATACTAGAAAATCTGAAATCGGGATTGGCGGATTTGGATGATATGGAAAGGGTCCGGGTGCCAGTCGACCCGACTGGACCAGATAAGGTTTTATTCAATTCTAGGTTTATATTATGGGATGTTTGGTCATGACCATTGGGCTTGTTTTGGATCGCCCATCCGATTGAATGTGTGGCCCATTTCAAGTTTAGATCTTGTGCCTTTTTTTTCTTTTTTCTTTTTAACTTAAAAGTGGGTCTCATTGTATCCATTAAATTCAGTTATCCTATAGAATGAGCAACTAGCTTAGAGATGGGCATCAATCTTTCAAAATTGTAAGGGTTTGTCGTGAGGAATTTGTGCAGTTGAGGATTCCTCACTACTTTTGAAATAGGGATTCCTTACTGAATAGATAGTACGAAAAAGACTACAAAAATAGGTTATGCGATCCCATGTCCAACAATTTTGATTTTGTTGAACATGGCTATCTCCCGATCGAATTTTCTCTTCTCTTTTTTTTGTTTTCTCCAAGACTTAACTTCCAAGGTCCTGATATGCCTCTGCCACTGAATTGGGATGGTTTTACCAAGTGGTTTCATGGATGGTATTTGGTTTTGACCGACAATGATCTTTGAAAATCATCACTCATTCATCAAGAACTACGTTTGTGCTATTCAAGGGAGTTGATGGTTTTTGTGCCAGGAGGGGTCCAAGGTTGTGTCATCCTAGATCCTTGTATATGAAGGACCAAAATGAAGCCAAAGATGCATGCACAATAGAATCTTGAATGTAAGGACACCCATGCTCCTTTGAGTGGGAAAATCAAAGAAGACAACTTGTACAGTCATGGATTTGGGTTAGTAGGGATTAGTAAGACCATGATACAAAGTCTCTTCCTTTAGAGGAACACTTCTTGAGGTTGGGGACTGAGTTTCAAAGATTAAGGACGTCGATTATAAGGCCTAGAGGTAGTGAATTTCAGAAAAGTTGAGTTTTTTTTATCTTTTAGCGGAGAAAGGATGTTGCTTTTTTACTTTTTTTGAAAAGTTCAGAGGGAATTTTAAAATTGTGTACTTTTGATATGACCTCTTGTCATTTCTTGTCTAGATTCACTCTACTTTCACTTAACTAGTTATTGAAAGGGGATGTAAGGCTAGAAGAAATATTCCTTGAGGGTTCTCAGCTGAAGAAAATTAAGTGCTTCAAGGATGTAAGAGATTGTCCAAGGGATTGTCATGTACTTGGATGTAGGGTTGCAACCGGGTATCTGATTACCCGCTTATCCGGAAGTTCCGACCCGCAAAAAACTAGGTCTAGAACCTATTTTAGGTTCCAATTCATAAACGGGTTCTGTTCCGGGTCCATATAAGTTCCGACCCATGGACCCGGGACCCGATATGAGTATTTGATATTGCAATTTGTACTTTAAAACTAATTCTTTTTTGGAATTCTCATGTATAATACTGGATGGTGTAAACTTGATGCACTGTTATAAGTGGAATGATATGCTTATTTTAAGAAAAAATGAAGAATAAAAAGAAATAGAATCAATTTTGGAACTAGATTCGAGTCCTGTAGGTGGTCCCTGTTCAGGAGCCGGATACGGGTTTTCTTATCAAAATCGGGTTTGAAACCAACAAAAT
This sequence comes from Persea americana, assembly GCA_029852735.1. NCBI lineage: Eukaryota > Viridiplantae > Streptophyta > Magnoliopsida > Laurales > Lauraceae > Persea > Persea americana. The sequence continues at coordinate 45,089,305 of CM056813.1, forward strand.
AGGTTCCCATTCAAAACAGGATCCGAAAACGAAATCATTATTTTAAAATGGGTCCGGGTCCACTATCGTTCCGATCCGAAACAGTCCTGTTTGCAACCCTACTTGGATGGTTGCCCAAAGGGTTTATTTATAGACTGGGAGAGCAGTACTAGCAGCCTTTAGGGAGTTACAATCCGAAAAGTGCTACAAAACACCCACTACAAGCCCATACTCGACGGACACTCTTTGGTCGGATATGGGAGGTTAGTGTATGGGGAATGGGTTCAAAAGACCTCCAATTGCTTTTAAACTTTAGAAAAATTCTTCTTAGAGTTATTCTTGAGCTTTGAGGGAGGTTTTACAATCATTTGACTTTTGGGAATTGGTCAAATGCGAGCTTCAGTCAACATGTCTAAGCACTTTTGCCTTGAATTGGATCTTGGCCCAAACAATCTCCAATTGATTTGAAACTGTAGGAAACCTTTCTAGAACTTGTTATTGAGCACCAAGGAAGCTTTCACCATGATTGCAGAAGAAGTGGATCCCAAGCTGTCATGCCTGATCAGTACTATATTGGACTACTTTGGGCTGGATCTAGGTCCAAATGACTTTCAGTCTTTTAAAACCTTAGGAAAATGCTTCTGCAACTTGTTCTTGGATTTTGTCTCTATAGGACCTTTAGACATTTGTAATGCCCAAAAATCCGAGCGCCACGAATCCCGGGACGTTACGAGAAAGAACCAAAAGAGAATAAGAAAAATCTAATATAATAGTAAATGCGAATCTCAGTAAATGAAAAATGCCCTACAATTAAGTTTCACTTAAAAGATGACAAAGGTACTTTTCAAAATTAAACTAAGTACAATGCTAGGCCAACACGGCAATCTAGAATTAATAGAAAGGAAATAGCAAACTCTAAGTGATAAAGGCCTCTCGGTGCATCGACTGCATCACCCTCTAAACCCTATAGTAACAGGCATCCGCCAAGCAAACAACTAAGAAAGGAAAGGGAGGAGGTACCTAAAAGCACCAAGGATTAGCTCAAGCTCATTGAGCCAGGAAAATAGGCATGATTAGATCAAAATACATTACAATAATAGCTAGGGAAGAAGGCCATACCTGATCCTAGATGTACTTACATGATTAGTATGTCAATAATAAGGATAAGATATCAGAGTGCAACAGTAAACGGTGTGGAGTGTAGTGCATAAACGATTAAAGAGAGATGAATTACTCAATCTAATAGATGTTTGATACAACATATTAGCTGAATAAGAGCAGCCATCACAATCAATATCGTCTCATAATTACCATTAAAGACATGTACAACGTACACAGTCCAAGAGCATCATCATCAGTACATCAGCTATATTATAACAAGCACATAAGTATCGCCAGCAATAGAGATAACCTGTGGTAGTCATACTATGTCCATATCTAACATATCTCGATCCAACAGTATCCACGTCTGCAGCCACAAGCACTGTACAACAACATCCACAATATCATGATAATCATACATCTCATATCCATCAATAAAAGCTCATAATGGTACGTCTATAGTTAAAGTACAAGAAACGTGAGAGGTCAAAGCCAGCCCATCGTCGTCGTTTCATCAACTGTCGATGAACATCAACCACAAGGATCATGGCCACTCGTCACTAACGTACCATCGAATCGGATCGTACACACGAATCCATTTCGTCCATCGATATCCGTATCCATATCCATGGCCATGATCCCAGTCATGGTCTTATCCATATCCATCATGTCTGTTTGCTACACCCGGCTCCTGCGTGTCCAGCTGTCTCAGTACCCCGTAGGTGCCTACTGTGCTTATAACCATTTATCATATCATAATCTCTTATTGTACCTGGTTCGAGCGCTGTCTTTCTCAATACCCCAGAGGTACCTACTTAACCCATATATCATCAACACCATAATAACAAACATATATGCATTACCGGAGTCTGTCAGCAACGAATGCACATATACCCGCATATATACATTATAGGAGTCTGCAGGCCGCGAATGCACATATACTACTGAAGTCTGTCGACCGTTTAATCACATATCATCCATATCACCAAGTGGGGGTATCCTAAACCGGATCGCCTTACTATTTCCGTGTGGGATGATATTAGTCAAAGGTATGATCCATGGAGTTTGAGCACCGCTATTCCTCCTTCGGATTCTCAACAGTTAATGGCGCGTACCCTTGTATACTCCACTTCTCTATACGCTTAATGAATATTATCCCGTTATTTAGTCCGTCTATTTATATCTACCGTTATGTTTCAGATATTCTATGCCAGGACTTCATGTGCAATCCCCTGACTTCTAACTGAATCCAGACTGTAATTGTGAATCAGAGTCTAAATGCAATGCCCTGATTTCTATTACTCTCAGAGGTCTTACATTCACACTTCAAACCTACCAGCCAATCTTGGTGTCCATCCAAAACAATATAGGCACAGTATGCCTCAATCCATCATAATTGCCGCCCCTCTCTTTAGGTCCAGGGTCCACTTCACCTAAAACAGTAGTCAATAGAGTCCTAGATATTTATTAAGTATCATTGGTGCTCTTGTAGGTGTATAGCATCAAAGGACAATCATTGCTACTGAATTGAGTTCCATTTTATAACCTAAGACTCTACTTAGGTGGCTACACTAGTCAAGGTTATGCCTGGCCCTTGAATCATGTCTAGAGTATCCAAAATAGTCCAAATGGAAGGTCAACGGGGCCCACATATGACCGAATCAAAAAAGAAACAAAATATGAGAAGTTGTTGTCTGCGGTGTGCGGGGTCAACCCGAAGGGTCCTCAGGTTGACCCGGTACACTGAGAAAAGAAACAAAATCTGAGAAGTAGACGTCGCTATCTATAGTGTGCCAGGTCGACTCGGAGTTCCTCGGGTCGACCGGGCACACTGTAGGACAATTTCTCAAAAGCCTGGTAGGTATGGGTTCTGTAGTGTGGCGAGTCGACCTAGAGGGTCCTCGGTCGACCCGGTACACTGTAGTTCCCATAAATCAAAGAATTCTGCTCCTAGTTATGGGGGAGTCCGCAGTGTCCCGGGTCGACCTGGTCCTGTCCGAGTACACTAGGTACACACAGATTCCTGAGATTTCAAGTTCTGTCATCTTCCATTTTTCCATCAAACTTCCATTAGTTTCCACCAGTTTTGACTCAGATCTACAACAATACTTCTCCATACATCAAATCCTCCTCATGCACCACAGTTCCATCACAAATGGACCATTGATATTCCAAATGGGGGATTCACATCCATTAATGACCAAAAACACATAAAAAGGCTTAGAAAGAAATAGATCTATACATCATAGCATCCATTCATCCATTCGATTACAGAATCTTCATCAAATAAGCATACAAACATTAATTACCAGTCTAAGCATGTTTAAGTAAACAATCAAGAAGTCTAAACATGTCTACTTTCCTAATTAGGAAGAAACTCCACAAATAGCTTAAGCTTCACTCCAACTTTCTAGAATTCTCTCCAATGGCTAGATCTACAGTCCCTACACCCATTCCCAAAGAGAGAATTGCATTAGAAAGGGGAATTCTAAGAGAAGAATGTAATTCTAAAAGGAATTGGAAGGAGAGGATGAAAATTACCTTAGATTGGAGAGGGGAGGGAGATCTAAGGGATGAGATGGATTCCCTAGCTTGAAGATGGTTGGATCTTGATGAGGGCCTACCCTTCTTGTAGTTGGAAGCCTTAGGTCTAGGGAAAGAAACCACAATTCTTCAATTTTGAGAGAGAGAGAGAGATAGGGGAAATGAGAAATGAGAGGGAAGAAAGAGAGAGTATGAAACGTTGGAGGGCTTGGGGCGGGTTTCTTATATATAGAATTTGGTTTGGGTGAATGGTCCATATTACCCTCCTTTACTTGGAGGTTCCAACCCATTAAAAACCGAATCTGGGTCCTTATTTAGGCCTCGATAAGTAAATGGGTCCGAGTCCACCTTAGTTCCACCATGGACCCGGACCGGAACCGACCCGTTTACAACCCTTACTACAAAGTATTGTCAAGTCAAACCAGTCGAACCAAATATAATGCAAGAAAGCGAGCAACAATAACATATGCATGTGTAAGTGCATATAAATACATAAACTAAAGAACAAAAACTAGCTATTCCATTACATCCTTAGGATCATCCTTAGGACTGTCATAAACGACATTTAATATATATATAAATATATATACCCCTTTATAAAAGAGAGTAAATTGACATGTTCTTTCACTACACCACCTTTATGATGGGGTCCACTAAGATGCAATATGACATTGCCCTCATCCTTATCTCCTTATATCTTCTTCTCTTCTTCCTTATCCTTAAGTAAAAGAGAGTAACTTGACACTGTGGCACTGCTCAGCTGGTAAAGGAAATAGGAGGTGTCTCTTGCAGGTACTCTATGATGGAATCTGTAGTGTATTATTTTAGGCCAAATGGGAAGGTCATATGTGAGTTTACATTCCTTGCAATTTAGATGGAAAAGTTTCTCCCCATATCAGCAACAATGCACCTATAATGATCACCTGCATAGCTTCAAATTTCACATTCTGATTAAGAACCATATTTTTCTGTCTTGAACTTGACCTCGTCACATACTAGATGACTATATTGGGATGAATTCTATTTGCATGAGTTTTGGAACCTGGTCAATCTAACTGGTCGACTCATAACTCGCCTTGACGTGTCCTGGTGCGGCCTACTCAACCATGTCTTCTTGAGGCAATTATGTCCTCTACATATTAGGAAAGCAAACACAAAGCATTATAAGACTCACACACATAGAATGGTAGAACTTAAATGTATTAAATATTTCACTTTACACGAAACCTCCAATTTTTTAAATATAAATAATTTGAATTTTTACATATACTTTGTACTTCAGTTATTGTAGATGCATATATTTAGAATAAACATATTTACTGGACCACCTAGTTAACCCATCAGTTTTCTTGTGGCATTGCTCAGCTGGTAAAGGAAATAGGAGGTGTCTCTTGCAGGTACTCTATGATGGAATCTGTAGTGTACTATCTCCTTTTCCACTGTTAGATCAGCATAGCCTTGTATGTAAATGAGATCGTTGTGATTTTTTTTTAAACATTGTACCCCAACTGTTTGCTAAAATTCCAGCTTTGAGGGCGCTGTGAGGGTGCAGATGCAATGCCTGAGAGAAATGTGTTGACGTGGACAGCTTTGATTAATGTGTTTGTTGCTCATGGGCGGAGTAAAAAAGCGCTGAGGATGTTTGATGAAATGAAGAAAACTAAACTACAACCAGATTATATTACTTTAATTAGAGTTTTAATTGCTTATAGTCATGGGGGTCTTTTAGATGAAGGGGTGCGGGTTTTTGATAGCAGTAGAAGAGATTATGGCATTGAGCCAAGTGCTTCCATAGATAATGAGACTGGCTCTTAAGTACAATCTGAAGATTAGATGGCCTAAATGGCTTAAGAAACATCATAGGACGTCGGTTCAACAAGATCTGATCAATATGCACCAATATCTTTGTTCAAATTTTTTCCCACATTCAAAACAAAGCACATGGATGCTAGACATTCTAGCCTAGCAAGTTACTAATAAAGATGAAGCTCTATTGGCCGTTCATTGGAATCTATGAATTTATAAGTAATCATATTCATTCGAATTGCCTACCATAACTTATCCCACAATGCTTTGGACTCAAACCATTAGCATATGTTCTACTGAAAATAAAGAAAACCATGGATCTATGTTTTTCTAATGATATGATGCGACAAATATTTAAAAAAAAAGAAGATTTTCATGCAAATGTAAGTACTAATTAAAATAAGACATGTTCCATATATTTGCTACATGGTTGTATACTAGTGAGAATGATTCCATCAAGTTGTTATATTTAATTCCCTCCCATTTCTACGAATGTCTTAGCATTGGCTATTAGGATATTTCAGACATCTATTTTCCATGTTCCTCTTGATTGAATGGTAAGGATTTTAGTCTTTTTATAACCTTTACTTTCATTGTTGTTTAATTTGTATATTTTTGGTTTTTTGATGGATTTTTCATGGACTTCATGAATATGATGTGTTAATACCTGCTATCAAACAACAAGGCAATGGCAAGCAACACCAAAGGTAGTCACCATTGGTCTATAAGATGCAAATATCTTGTTCTTTGTGAGGTCTAGGAAATCTATAGTTTTCCTCTTTCATTATGAAGCACTTATACACCCATTCCAACTCCAATTGATCAAATTTTGCATAGTAGTGAGATGGGGTTTGTTCATTTTTACTCTCTTTGTACATAATTAATTTTGAAACCAGATATGATAATTACAGTAGACTTTTCATGCTTTTATTCTTTTCGGAAACTAGATTTTTCGGCGAACATTTCTTCCTTCTTCATCGAACTCATCCGAGGCCCGAAAAGCCATGTTCTAAGCCCAACAAGTCTGGTTAGTGGTGGGACCCACCTTCATTCTCTATATAAGGAGAACCCATCTTTACTTTCCACTTTTCTTGCTACTTTTGATTTGTGGAAGGAAGGCTCAAGCATTCTAGGGTTTTCTCCTTGGTCCTTCTTGCTTCTTCATCTCCAAACCACTACCAACTATTGCTAAATGGAAAAAGGGAGTTCATCATCTTCTTCCCCATCTTGAGGACTCTCCATTGGTACCATTTGTGAAGGAAACCACCCACTCCAAGGTTCATTTTGACCAAGCTCTTGCCATTAGAGGACCTTCCAAGTAAGCAATCTCCCTAATCTTTTAGATTTGTGTTTTCTTAGCCTTTGGGAGTTTCCTTCTTCACTATTGAAAGCTCCCTCTTCCTATTTCAGGGTTTTGCCTATTTAGGGTTTGTAATGGGTTTGTATATTGGGGGTTTTGTGTAGATTGGAAATTGTTGGCTTGGGAGTGAGTTTAGAAGTTATTTAGCTAGCTTGGAAGCCAAGGCAAGTGGATGAATGGAGTGTTTGAATGATTTCATATTTTAATGAGAAATGATGGATTTTCACTACTTTTCTTCACCCATGTTCCTTTGGTTTATATTGATTTTTGAAATGTGCATATTGTTAAGCTATTCTCTCTCATTTAATCTGTTGGAAAATGTATGCAATATATTTTGTTAAAGCTTGTTTTTGTCAAATGTGGATTTCCATGAATGATGGGTGTTCTTGTATTGAATGAGGTTGAAAATGAATGGGATTTGATGGTTTGGGCGGAAGGTTGTTAGAGGAGTAATTGTGGTTTTGAGGAGGCAAGGACACCATTAATTTTGGTGTCAAAGTAGTGGTTCAAAGGAAGTTTGAAGAGGAAGAAAGGAGAGGGCCAGACTGCACTGGACTGCAGTTTCTGGAGAAGTCCACTCGAGCGGACCACTTCCAGAAGCTCACTGGCTCAAGCCAACCTTCAGGTTCGCTCGAGCCAGCCTGAATCAGATAAGCCCGCTCGAGCGAACCTAGGTCCACTCGAGTGGACCCCATCCAGAACCTTGTTAGCTCGAGCCAACCTATTGGTTCGCTCGAGCCAACCCTCCCAGAGAGCTGTCCGCTCGAGCGGAACCATGTGCACTTGAGCGGACCCTCCTAGAAGCTTGTCGGCTCGAGCCAACCTTCGGTCTACTCGAGCCGACCGTCTGTCAGGCCAAGGGTTGTGTTGGGGACGTGGAAATGATGATTTAATGATTGGTAAAGGTCTATATGAATCCCCAATGCGACGGTAAGACCTAGGGAGTGTTGTACGAAGCTCGGTTGAGAAGGAGATCCCATCACTGAAACTCATTGAGGGCTTTTGATTGGTCAATTTGTATAGGGTGTTAGAATGTCCCCGATCTTTGGAGTACCAAGCTAAGGGCGAAACTGACATCCAGGACCCTTATACATATTGTTTTAATCTTGAAGCCTCAATGTGTGGTTCGGGATTTCGTGGAAGTCTATTTTGTTAGTTTTACTTGAATTTGACATGTTTCCGTCGTTTTTCATGTGTTATTATAAATGGTACTTTAAAAACTACTGAAATCTACAATCTGAGTATTCTTTCAGCCTTAGGCATTTCTGATGAGATATTAATGCGATATTGTGCTTACAAGCCTCTTGTTCAGTCTGTGTTTGGGTGCTATACACCTATATAGTTACGTACATGTCCTGATTTTTATGTGACCTATGTGTCGGTACCACTAAGCTTGGACAACCTTATCGGCTTGATCCACCGACTTGGTTTTCCCCCTTTAGCTTCCGCCAGCTGTAGTCTGGATTATGTTCTATTCTGTTACCTGGTACCGCGGCCGTGGTTTTGTCTAGTATGTGTATATAAGTATATAGTCGGCTCTCGTCACTTTGCGTGTCCGAGACCAACGCCTTTAGTGTGCTCTCATCACATTAGTGATTGAGGATTTAGGTTATGTGTGGTTGCCATCTTGTCAGTTCTTGTTCTTTGGTACCTTACATGTTTTATATTGCACATATGTTTTAAATAAATGATGCATCTTATCTTATGGCAATTATTGCTTTGACAAGTTTGTAATGTTTTCTAAGTTACCCATTTGAATTTCCGTATTGATATGTCTATTCACCCGCTTACTAGACCGTCGTGTCTGACCCATTCTTTTGGTACTCATGTCCAAATTTCCCCCTTCCCAAGGAGGAGCCAGAGGAGGCAGCCGGAGAGCCACAACGTGTAGGCGAATGGTTGGCTGACGATGTCGTCTAGGCATTCGGTCAAGCCTTGAGATACGAAACATTTTGGAGATAGAGTTAACACATTTTGGGAAATTCTTTTGGTTGTATTGGCCTTTGTTGGCCTCTAATTTTGAGGAAATGATTAATTGAATTTATCTTTTGTATAAACACTAACTTTATATTTTTGGGAATGCCATTGATCATTGCTTACTTTGACATCATGTTATTTATGCTTGGGTTATTAGTCTTGATTATTGATGAAAGGTTACAAAATTCAATTTGCTACACGCTTCTGGATTCTGAACGTGAATGACTTGTGTGTCTGTGTGATATCCTCACCGCGGAAACCTGTGGGAAATTAAATGTATGTATCTTTGCAATCCATCTTATCCTATCATTAGCTCGCCGATCCCGGATTAGGAGCACTCTCAATGCGCTATCTCGGTCAGGGGTCGCAGCAATTAACATGGAAGCATGAAAATGGCTTTATAAAGAATTCCCTGAACATTTTGTATGGCACGATGACCAAAGATACTGGAGTAAGAGGAAAAAAGATTGTGCAATTGGAAGAATCATCATGGCAAATCCAATTAAAGGTGAAAGATATTATCTGCAGGTGTTGTTGAATCATGTTAGAGCACCAGTGTCATTTCAAGATTTGAAATTCTTTAACGGAATTCAAACATCATCATTTCATGAAGCTGCACTATTACAAGGGTTGCTGGAATTAGATAATAGTTTTGAAGAATGCTTACAAGAAGCATCTCAATATCAAATGCCACAAAGTTTGCGTCAATTGTTTGCTACCATTTTGGTGTACTATAATCCAAGCAATCCTAAAATATTGTGGGATAAATTTGAAGATGCTATGTGCGAAGATTATCACTTCCCTAAGTTTTCATTAAACATAAGGCAGGTGAAACTACTGGCAAATATAAACTCTATTTTATAGTTAAAGGGAAAAAGCATTATGGACTATGCTTTTGCTAATGCAGATATTGAAATTGATGAGTAAATATCGTACTCAAAGGAAATTGAAGAAGAACTGAGTGTTTTAGTGTCTGAACATGATTTACTTGCGGTACATAGATTGAATGAAAAACAGAAACATGCATACAATATTATATTGCAAAGCATTTTAAGTCAGAGTCCTAGAGCGTTTTTCATTGATGGTCCTGCTGGTACTAGGAAAACATACTTGTATATTGCCCTATTAGCCAAATTGAAATCAAAAGGCCATATCGCTCTTGCAACTGTAACTTCTGGAGTCGCTGCATCAATATTACCAGCTGGTAGAACGGCACACTCCCGTGTCAAAATACCACTTAATATTGAAGAGATAAAGAGTTGCTATATAAACAAACAAGGAAGTGTTGCTCACTTAATTCAAATGGCTAGAATCATTATATGGGATGAGGCATCAATGGCAAAGAAAGAAGCAATTGAAGCATTCTATCAAATATTGCAAGATGTAATAGATTTACAGTTGCCCTTCGGAGGAAAAGTAGTTGTATATGGGGGAGATTTTCGGCAAGTACTTCCTGTTGTCCCAAGAACAAATAGACATGAAGCAATCGAAGCAAGTCTGGTTACATCAAAATTGTGGCCCACATTATAGAAAATCAAACTGACCGAAAACATGAGGGCAAAATTTGACCCATCATTTAGTAAATTCCGATTACGAGTTGGAAATGGGATAGAAAACTCCATAAACAAAGACAAAATAAAAATCCCAAAAGGCATGGTCATTCCTTACAAAGATGACATAACATCAAGGGCTGATTTGATAGAGGCTACATTTCCAGAGCTAGAAAAAAATGCCAACAATTCAGATTTTATAGCAAGTCGTACGATACTAACTCCAAAAAATGATTTCGTTGGTGAAATCAATGATTTGCTTATAAACCATATTCTTGGTTCTCCTGTCAAGTATTATAGCTTTGATTCGGCAATAGATGATACAGAGTAGCTTCCGCAAGAAGAGTTCTTAAACAGCCTAACACGAAGTGGACTTCCTCCTCATTAATTAATATTAAAGATCAATTATCCAATAATGTTGCTGCGAAACATAGATCCACCATCAGGATTATGCAATGGGACAATATTAGTCTGTTGAACATTTACAAAAAATCTAATTGATGCAGAAATAATTGTTTGTCACTATCGAGGAAAATGAGTTTTTATACCAAGAAGTCCACTTCAACCAGCTGAAAACGACAGATATCCATTCATGTTTAAAAGAAAACAGTTTCCAATTCGTTTAAGCTTTGCCATGACTATCAACAAAGCACAAGGACAAACATTGGAACATGTTGGTATATATCTTCCACAGCTTGTTTTTTCACCTGACCAACTGTATATTGCCCTATATTGAGCGAAAACAACTTCTACTGTAAAAGTTCTCATTAAATCAGGCATAGATGAAACATCGGAAGATACATGTACATCCACGGTTGTATACCAAGAAATATTGACACTTGCCAATTCTGTTTAGCACCTATTATTGTTATAGGTAATGTGAATACCAATTTTTCATATATTTTGTTTGCTGCTGTATATATATATATCTACTATTTTTAGACATACACAATCATAAATTTTTTTTACATCTCTAATCAATAAATGCTTCATTGTTCTTTCCACAGGTCTAGCAAAATGCCTAGAGATTGTAGAAAAATAAAAAATATAACAGAGCACACATCAAATTGGATTACTAAAATAATAGTGAATGAGAAAAGCATTCCTCATCAATCAAGGGCTGGCAACAAGGCATATCAAAACTTAGTATTTAGTGACTCTGAGGTAAATAAACAACTATATATGCCCTTTTTATAATTTAGTTTTTTTTAATGATATTTGAATATTATTTGTTTATAGGTTTACTTGTTTTTTCAGTTTTGATTCATTAAACTCTACAATATATTAGGTTACGTAATTCTTTTAGTATGAGAGAGTAGTGGTCATGAATGAGTAGTTACTCATCCAAGGTGTGGCCCATAATTTAGACATTCTAGATTGATTGCATTTTCTTATATTTGGATTTGTGAATCGAAACTGAAACTTTTTCTTATTTGAGTAAGTGAATGGGGCTTGAAATTCTCTATTATTTGGATTATCTACACCTCCATGGGGTCCGCCTAAGATGCATGTTTGTCTTGTCATGCTTGCACAAAAAAACACATGGGCCTCACTTAAAGATGCATGTTGCCTTGTCATGCTTGAAAAAAAAAAAACTCCTCTCTTTCCATCTCTCTCCTTTGAGGTTAGATTCAATGCCTCTCTTCTCTCGATTGTTCATCTCTCCATGGCAACTACAGAGTTTTTTTTTTTTTTCTCTTCTAAAGAGGATGAATACCATCTCTTTGGATTTTCTCCAAGTCACCCCAACATGTAAGACAATTTTCCCTTTCTTCTCACATCTGTAAAGTGGTTCCATCTTTTCTTTTTAATTTTTTGTGTAATTAACACAACAGGTTGTTTATTAATCATAATCTTGATTAGTTGTTTAAAGACAAAGAGCAACCAGTTTAATAAATCTAAATACATGTAGCTCTGTTTTACATCTTAGTTTTATCAAAGAACAAAAGAAACTTTCACTGGAAAGTAACTCAGGTTACCTGCACTGAGTTTGTGAAAATCCATTGGGCCTTTAGTGATAGTAAAGTTTTGTTTTTCTCAAATTATTAGTCTTTTATTTCTACTTCAATTCTCAGTCTTACAAATTGACACACACTTTTCTATGCCAACAATGAATTGTGACGTTCTACATTCTTTTAAATCACATAATTATTACTATATATGAAAATTGAAGTTCAAACCATCATGAATCAAATTTATATTGATCATAAACCATCATAAATTCTTTTGGAGTGGAATGAAAACAGGAAATTACATCATGTCTTCTCTGAAAAACACAAGAAAAGGGTTTTTTTTTTCTTTCTAATAGAACCGTGTTATAATACTAACGTCATTTGATATTTCTAGGTTTCTCTTCCTGTCTCTCTCTTCATTGATTGAGTTAGTTTTTTTTTTTTTTAATTTAGTTTCTTCCAAATATTTTCCTTTTCCATCCTTTTGCTTTATAAAATTATCAGCAAAGAAAACTCCAAGGCCACCATTTTTTTTTCGATTGGTGAATGGAAACTAAAACTTTTTCTTATTTGAGTAAGTGAATGGAGATTGAAATTCTCTTTTATTTCGATTGGTGATTGGATACATTCACAGAACATACTATGAGCTTTCTGTAATAAAGTAAGTGAAGCTACCAGAGCAACTTTAATTTCTTCCAAAATTCTTCCTTTTCCTTGTTTTTGCTTTATAAAATTATTAGCAAAGAAAACTCCAAGCTCACTATATATGTAATATTCGTCTCTGCTGGATTAATTTAACAAAACTAAGACAAAAGACAAGGTGATTTCTATATAAATTAGATAAAAGAAAGTACTCCAATGAAAAATATATATTTAAATCCAATGAAAACTAGATATTTAGCCCACAACCAGAAAATTCAGACTCCTTTCATTTTTCATCATCATTTCTTTATTTATCATGATTTTGGTTTTTTTAAATGTATGCAGGGAACTAGGTTCCGAGCCACTATGTTTGACAGCGATATTGATTTACTTGAAAGCACGTTAACTGTATTGAAAAGCTATTATGTGTCAAATATCTCTGTCCATCCAAGCAACCCAAGATACAAATTTGAAAATACAAAATATCAGTGGTTCATAAATAGTCACTCTATCATTGAAGAAGTCATGAAAGAAGATGAAGATATCAGTAGCAACATTTACAATTGTACTCCACTGTCTGATATTCACAAGCATGATTCAGAGGTAGAAATAGGTAAAAAAATTTACACTACAATAATATTTCTAAACTATCATCATCCATGAAATGTAAATGAACATGCATCATTTTTGTTCATTACAATGCTATTTTTCAAACATACTTGCTGTAGTTCTTGATATACTATCCCCAAAGAAAGTCAAATCAGAAACCTTGCCACTTCAACAAATAGTTCTAGTTGACTCAGAGTATGTCATCTGCTTTTTTAATCATTTAAACCATCTACCTTCTTAATAACTTTCTCTATTATCAATTATCAAATACTACCACTAATACCTTCTTTTTTATAATATTTAGTTTGACAACAATCAATTTGTCTATGTGGAACAACTTTATGGCAAAGGAGATTGACGCTCTATCAACAACGCTGGATACAATGCCAATCATTCTTGTCACATGTACAAAGATCTCATAATATAATGGTATAAAAATAGTAAATCTATTTACTATAGCTATGAGAAATGAATACATTAACATGATTCTTTTCTTTTTTTTTCTTACATATAGTCGGTCTAAATACAAGACATTCCTCAACACTAATCATCAACCCTGACACACCAATTGCCACCACATTACACACTTGGTAATTACAAATCATTTTTCAAACCACTTTTTCCTCTTTAATAAAACTACATAAAAATATTCTTATAAGATAAATTATTAATATCATAAATTATTTCTTGCTAGGTGTTCTAACCATGAGGCTAAGCTTATTGAACTACGAAAAAATATGTCTCAAGCAATCATTCCAACTACATCGGCAACAACAACTACAAACATAGAAGACATTTTGAATTAAAAAAACATTGGTACTTTAATCAATCAACTTCATTTCTTTTCAAATCAACATCATTTTCTTATTTCAACAATTGCTTAATAATGCAAAGTCTTCCCTTCAGGATGTTATACATCACATAAGAGCATCAATTTCAATGTATAATCTGCAACAGAAGTTCTGGTACATGGATTGTAGTGGATGTAAGAAGAAAACAACAGAGAAATATAACACTCAAATCTCTTGTTCATGTACCTACAAAGAAACCACAGCACAACCATGGTAAGACAATATATATATATATAAATATTTAAATACTAATTAACTGATTCTTGAACTTCAAGTTTAGAGTTGTTGCAAATATTTATGACTCCACAAGAACGCTTTCAGCAACATTATTTGGAAATGAAATCAAGGAACTTTCTTCATGCACAATAGTTCAAATGATGCATTTTGCAGAGCAAGTATGCTGCTATCAAATTCACCTCATTACCAATACTTACATATCTAATTCCTATAAAATATTGAACTTATTATTTTATGTTAATGTTAGGGACAAATCAGTGAAATCAAAGACATTGTCGATAAATTCAATCGACAAGAATACATATTTTAGCTGAAAGCCTCTCAATACAACTCAGAAGTAAACTTCACTGTTGTGTCAATTGATGACGTTCCTAAGGAAAGCCAAGCATAGACAATGTGTCACAAACTATACTTTGGAAATATTAACTTCTACTGTTGGTCACACTTCAACTATGTATCAAAATCATATAAGGATGATAGTTCCTTTCTTTTGTCTTACTTCAAGCATACAACTGTATCCACCTTTTTTTTATGGATGTTTTTGAAAAAGATGCTATCTATAGAGTTTTGTTTTTCTCAGATTATTAGTCTTTTATTTCTACTTCTCTGTCTTCCAAATTGACACACACTTTTCTATGCCAACAATGAATTATGACCTTCTGCATTCTTTTAAATCACATAATTGTTACTATATGTGCAAATTGAAGTTCAAACCATCATGAATCAAATTTATATCAGTCATAAACCATCATAAATTCTTTTAGAGTGGCATGAAAACTGGAAATTACATCATGTCTTCTCTAAAAAACACAAAAAAATAGAGCTCATGCAGTTCCTTATTCATGTGTCACCACCCAAAGCTAAGTGCTTCTTTTATCTCCTATCCGCGAGACACCATCATCCATCAACTACATGGATTGGAGCTTTCTACAATGATTTTCTTGAGATGAGCGTTCACTCTCTATTCAATTTGTGAGTTTTTCCTACTTTAATTTATTTGTACCCAAGATTTCAAATTCATAAATTTGGATGAGTATTGAGTCGTAACAGAACACCAATTATACAATAATTCATGTTTTTATATGCATGTAAAACATATCCTTTACTAATCCAGCTAAGACTTCATTTGCAATGCAGCTGCTTACAAAGCACTTCAGACTTGCTTTGAGTGAAGTGGGAAGGCAAAAGATGGATAATGCTAAATAACATGCAGCAACAGTAACAACCACTCTAAATGCTCTAAATGCACATCTTTTCTCTTGACATGTATTCGTGGGCACGAAGGTTAGTCCACTTAATTTCTCCTACTTATTGTCATCTTTTTTGTGTGAAAGTTTAAATAAGTGACATTTGGAGTCACAACTTTTTTAATATCAATTGAATGAATAACACTTGCCCATCATCTATCATCTATGACTCGTGTAGCTAATAAATAGGGTTTGCTCTTCTATTTAATTCAAACACTCCTATTCATTTTTCATGTATAAATAACAGGGCCTAACCTGACCTCGCTGTCATGCCCATTCCAAGTTGTTGGCGAGGAACTCCAAGAGCTCTCAACTTATGCCCCGGTTTGCAAGATGGTGTCTTCATTTTTTAGATGTTATTATTTTATCCGACTCTCTTATTCTCTTCTTATGATTGAATTGAGTTCTTGGGCTTATGTTATCATTAGGGTTTATGTTGAATAATCTATAATGATAAATCACCCATTTCAATGGTTGGTGTTTTTTCTGTTTTTCTTTTTGCATGTGCCTTCTTATTTTGGGATTTCTTGGTATTTTTTCTTTCTCCTCTCAAGCTATAGTCTCCTTAAGGGTTTATGTTGAATAATCTATAATGATGAATCACCCATTTGAATGATTGGTGTTTTTTCTTTTTGAATTTTGTTTGTGCCTTCTTATTTTGGGATTTCTTGGTGTTTTTTCTTTCTCCTCTCAAGCTATATTCTCCTTTAAAAATAGGTCTCCAGAATCTGTTTTACTCTGTTATGTATAGTTGCTGTTAGAACATCTCCAATACTATAGAATTATAGATGCTATTGGTTTAAGCCTTTGAGGCATGAGATGAAGAGTACGTAGCTAAAGTCTTAAATTGTACTGTTAACAGATCATATCTCCATAGTTTTACGTATTGCATTCAAAATTCCAAAAATTTGGCTTTTCTATTTCGAAAGGTTGATCTTTTATCTTTTGTCATTTCATATTATTCTTGTTACTATTGCATCTCATTTTTTTAGGCTGAATTGGAGATTTTGAATGCCAATTGGATTGGATTGAAATCTAAATAGCGTTACTGGACAAAATAAATAAATTGTAATTAGCTTCCTTGGTTGGCATACCAAGAGACTGAACTTTAGATTATATGCAAATGTCATTCTTTCTGATGTAGTTAAATGAATCTAAAAGAGACCTTCATTTCAAAATTTTAAAAACCCGCAGGCTGTGATTTTGAGGAAATTGGAGACAGCTTCTTTGAGGCATTTCAAACTTGTAAGTAGTATTGTTAAATGATTTTTCTTTTAGTTGTTCCAATCATTAGGTTGGATTAACTTTTCTTAGTTCTTATGAGCTGTATAATTGAACCAAGAAAACAAGTATCATCCGAATCAATGCTCGGGTTAAAGAGTTTATTAGCTCACTGAACTCATTATCGAACTGTAGAATGTTCAATCTTTGGTGGCGCTATATATATGTCAACTTTTTTTGTTTATTGATGCACTGTTATTCAGTGATAAGGATGAATTTAAATTCCATTCATCAAAGGAATAGCTAGTTGAAGCTTTGGAAAGATAATTTATATCTTAGGTATATGTTGAATTATTTGTACTTAATTGCATATCACCCGAACAAGTCAATATTTGCCAAATTGATGATGTTCATTATGGAAGCCCAATGCTAACTTGGAGCAAAATCTCACGCTTTTTTGTCATTGATGTTTTCTTTTAGTGTTTATGCTCCTTATAAAACTTTAACCTTCTCAGTTGTAACTCACTTTTCCCCCAGTTTGTTGTCTAGTTGCTTCTAATTTTCTTTGATTTTAAATATTTACTTCCTAGTTTTCATCAATTATGTATATCAGTCGCCTTCACTAGATTATGTTACCGATCTTCTTTAATGCCTTCACAATATTTTGAAACACATCTCTTGTCCACGTATGAATTTTAGATATTAGTGTGGAGATAATTACTAGATGAAGTCCTCTTTTGATCAAGTAGTATGCTGAATATTCCAACATGTGCTTAATACTCAATGAATTGGGTTCTAATAGACTTAATTGCTTGAACAATCCAACAATTGCCACTGGTTCCTGCTGATATTTATTTTCTCATTTTTTCTTAAATGGAATTTACTTTTTTATGTTACACTGATACATTTTGTTGCTAACCTATAATATCAAATTTATGAAATGGAATTGTGGACTGATGTTTACTAAGGTCGTTTTGATTGTGTCTTCAGACTAGTTTTAATGCATGTGCCCTTCACTAGAAAGATGCATTATTTTTCAAAGTATGTTTTTTTTTAACCTTTTTCCAACTTTTTTTTTGGGATAACATGATGGGAAGTTATGGATTGAATCTTTCATCTTGTTACGTTAATATTTTTGGCTTTGATATGAAGCTATTTGTGTGTGTTAATGAAATGATAAAATATTTTATTGTTTTCAAAATCAAGGAATCATGAAGAAAATCAGAACAACCTTTATCGCAACAGGTGGAACATCCAATATTGGAGGGTTTTGGTAATAACACTACAGAAAGATTTTTATAACTAAAACTATTCTCTCCTAAGTGTGTACATTTACATTCAGTATTTTTTCCTTCCTGTCATTTCCTTTCATGAGTGATTTTCATTGAAGTAGTTATAAGTGTGTTTACTTATGAACATTATTATGCTTTTCTATGTTTAAGCTCTGACATGAAATATTTAGCTACTACAAAAGCAGAGAATGAAAAATCTTGCACTATTGTTGCATTCAATACTGTACTTTATCCTGGGTTACTAGACTCACTACATACACCTAAATTGAAGCTATTTGCGTGTGTTAATGAAATGAGAAAAATATTATATTTTTTTTAAAATGTAGCAATTATGAAGAAAATGAGAACAACCCTTATCGCAACTAGTGGAAGATCTATTGGGCGGTTCTGGTAATAATACTACACAAAGATTTTTATAATTAAAACTATTATCTCCTAAATGTGTACATTTGCATTTAGTTTTTTTTTTTCCTTCCTACCATTTCCTTTCATGAGTGATTTCCATTAAAGTAGTTATAAGTGTGTTTACTTATGAACATTATTATGGTTGTCTATGTTTAGGTTTGACATGAAATATTTTGCTGCTTCAAAAGCAGATAATGAAGAATCTTGCACTATTGTTGCATTCAATATTGTATTTTATCCTATTCATTCAAATTGCCTACCATTACTCGTCCCACATTGCTTTGGACTCAAACCATCAACATATGTTCTGTTGAAAATAAAGAAAACCATGGATCTATGTTTTTCTAATGATATGATGCAACGAATATTTAAAAAAAAAAAGATTTTCATGCAAATGTAAGTACTAATTAAAATAATACATGTTCCATATATTTGCTACATGGTTGTATACCAGTAAGAATGATTCCGTCAATTTGTTATATTTAATTCCCTTCCTTTTTGACGAATGTCTTAGCATTAGCTATTAGGGTATTCTAGACATCTATTTTCCATGTTCCACTTGATCGAATAGTAAGGATTGTAGTCTTTTTATAACCTTTACTTTCATTGTTGTTTAATTTGTATATTTTTGGTTTTTTGATGGATTTTTCATGGACTTCATGAATATGACGTGTTAATACCTGCTATCAAACAACAAGGCAATGACAAGCAACACCAAACGTAGTCACCATTGGTCTATAAGATGCAAATATCTTGTTCTCTGTGAGGTTTAGGAAATCTATAGTTTTCTTCTTTCATTATGAAGCACTTATACACCCATTCCAACTCCAATTGGTCAAATTTTGCATAGTAGTGAGATGGGGTTTGTTCATTTTTACTCTCTTTGTACAGAATTAATTTTGAAACTAGATATGACAATTACAATAGACTTTTCATGCTTTTATTCTTTTCTTCCTTGTAATGTGAAGACTTCATTCAACAACACTGTATTGGTATATTTTTACAGTATCTCAACTTGCTTGTCTTTTTATTTATAGTATTGAATACTTGATATAATTGTTCACATTTAGTACCTTTTATCTTCCACCTTTTTTCCCTCTAATTTTTTTTAGATTTAGTTTGTGGCATGTAGATGCTTGATTTATATATGATGTGCGTCTTATCCTACAAATGTGGTTAGTAATTTTCCTATGACTGAAATTGCTGGTCACCCTCAAAATTCTTGTACTAAAAGTTTTAGAGGCATCTTGAGTCGATCAATTGGACAAATAATGAGATGCATAATTGTTTGTTGGTATACAACCAAATTCCTTTCTTCTAGGACTCACAAGTTTTTCTTTTAAATCTCTTGGTATTTGTAGTTCCATCCCCAATCGATTTTTTTTCTTATTCACATACAATTTTCGATTGGCTTAGTTCACTATGCTATTTTCAATGGCTTCATATATTGATTTGAACATTGCACGTGCCTTGCACGTGCAGGGCTCCACTAGTATATATATATATATATATATATATACACTTTGGTGATATTCATCAGCGAACCATCTGGTAACCTCTGACATTGACAACATCAGCTTTCTTATTCTCAGTCGTGTCAATTTAAACGATACCAGTTAGTGAAGAGCTTTTGCTAAAAATGAGAGAGCTTACACACGAGATTCATCAAATTTCCCACGTTTTAATCTAGTGTAGAATATGCTCAGTGCTTGCAACATAAAAAAAAAAAAAAAGCATAGCTTTTAAAATTGTCTTAGTTACTTGAATGAAAGAGCAATCTACCAATTTCTCCATATCATCCAACCGAACAATGTCATGATAAACTTATCTCCTAATTTGTACAGAAATGATAACAAAGTTAAAGAAAGACTTCAGAGATGAGAAGAAAAGTTCCGATTTTTTTAGTGAGGTTTCTCACTTGGAGAAGGCGGTGAGCTATGAGGAGACAAGCAGTGAGGGCAGATGCTTGAATAACAATTGAAACAGTTAATGTTCTTCTCATTCATCTTGGTCGAGTCATGAACCAGACGTGGGTTGAAAAACTTCTCACCAAGAAGAACTTCAAGCCAATGAGAAAAAGAAGAGAAACCCACCTTCAAGAATTCAAATAGAATCCAACTTTGATCAATTTCCATTGAAACATTAAAAAAAAAAAAAAAAAGAGAAGTAAACCCAACATTTTCAACAAACGACAATTCACAATCTATTACTTTTCTCCCCAAAGACATGACAAAGTGAATAGGATCCTCATCTGTCCAGTCTTGAAAAGGAACTATCTCATTTCTCTCTTCATCAAAAACATCAAAACACCTAATCTCCATAAAAATAAATCATTTCTATATATAAGCTCCCAAAAGCATATGTAATAACAGTTCAATTAATTTCTCATCAAAACATCAATTCCCAGCTTTTCAAAGTTGAAAAACAAATCAAACTCAATCAAACTCACATCAATCTCTCAAATAGAAGTCACCTTTTCACCAATCACATCATGGATAAATAGAAGCTCATCTACATGTGACAATAAAATTAGACTACACTTAACCAACCCGCGGAACATTATTTCTTTTTGCATAAGCAGCACTGCTAAAAAAGGTCCAACATTGAGGCCCCTTACTCTGAGAAGGAAAATTTTTCTTTATGTTGCTTATCATCCATGAAACAAAATCTACCCCTTTCACAAAAGGTCCCTAAAAAAGAGTTCCAAACATACTACGGAAAATTGGTTGTGGATCTCCAAATATAGTAAGAAGAGTCCATATATGTCACATCACGGTCCCGAATCACTCTGGCCTAGGGTAATCCCCGAGGTGTGACACGCGTAGTCTCATGTTACTGTACCTGCATGCCTCGAGTCAAACCCAGCAACAGGAAGGATAAATTTTCACTTTCCATATGCTAATAATAATTAAATAGCGGAAGCATATCAACAATAATCACTTGAACCATTGCACAGTCTTAATTAAAAGCTGAATGTTAAGTTATACAAAACATAATTACACATTTACATCAGAGTATGGATTACTAAACAATCTATTACAAAAGAATTCCCAACTAACCAAATGGTGTGACCCACACAAAAAGGGGTTAGTCACACCCTACGATTGGTTTCCAAAAGAATAATTCCAGTGCTCTCCGCATATCAGAACTATATAGGCCCATTGCCGGCCCACTCCTCTAGTCCTGCAGGAACCTCTTGGGCCTCCTCCTCTCCCTCCTGGGCCTCCTCAGGGCCGGGAGCTGCCTCTTCGTCTGTGACACCGAGAATAGTATATCAAATACAACAAATTGGCAAGTATAGACATGAATAAGGAATTACATAATGTATCAATTCGAATTTAAATGACAAGTGATTAAAAGACGTCAATTCAAGTAATGCTAGGCAATTGTGCAATATCGAGTGAATTCATGCTCTACGAATCAATGAATAATAAAACATACTAATATGACTCCTACATTTAGCTCATCTTCTCAAAAGAGAGCGAATCTAGTTGGGATGTCACCAGCGGCCCGGCCAAAGGCTAGTTGGCTACTCGGGTATGGGGTTCCGGTGCTCCAAATGACTTACTGCAGTAGTCTCAAATAATAAACCGAGTGTAACCCGTTGGGTATCACATGGTCGAAGCTAAGTAGTGCCGACTCAATCAAATCGAATAATATATGAATGTGAATACAGTTTCCATACATAATCTCAAAATCTCAAATCGAATCGAATACTAATTGTTCACATCCATATTTGTTCCAAAATAATCAACTCCTAATAATACTCGAATTAGAAATATTAATGCATTAATAGAGCACTTCAAAGTCAAAGATAATATTCAAACTCAATATGAAATGCAATTGGATTTAAGGAATCAAGCAATTTACTAGCCAATCTAATCTAACCATCCATTGTCTCTCATTATCCATTCCGATGTAGGTTTAGTAAATCGATGTATTCCTATTCTCAATTGATGTCACATTGTGTAATTAAATACATTAGATCCACTAAAAGAACACCTATGGCACAATGATAGACTATTAGATAGGAAACATGAGTTTACCCCCGCCTCTGGAGATATCTCATGCTCTTAGAGGTTTCCGTTGGTCATATAAATGGTTAAGGTGCTAATGGATAGCCCTAAAAGTCTTCTAAACATATTTTCCATGGTTTTAAGGTTCCTGGACAATCGGTCACCTAACGGTGACTTGGCGGCTAACCGCCTGTGGTTCTCGCGGCTGACCGCCAGGTAGCCGCCTGGTCACCACGGCTCAATTATCAAAACATAGCATTCTGGAATGCTGACCGCCATGGGTCGACTAGTCGCCAAGCGTCATGCAGCTAGCCGCCAGGTGACCTCCTGGTAGCCGCAGCCCCCTGTGAAGAAAATGAGGTTCTGGAATGCTGACCGCCTGGGTCAGCTAGCTGCCAAGTGACCACCTGGTAGCCGCAACCCCCTTTGAAGAAAATGAGGTTCTGGAATGCTGACCGCCAGGGTCGGCTAGCCACCAGGTGACCGCCTGGTAGCTGCCTACCTGCGGGCAGAATTCTGACTTGAGCCAACATGCATTTCTAAAGCCCTCTCTCTTCCATTCCATTTCCTACCCTTATACTTCCATAACCCTGCATAACTGAGCTTTCTTGCTCCCCATTTCAACACACAATACTACCTAAAGTAACTCCAATTAAAACGATTCTAATCATACATTTCCATTCCATTTACAATTTAGAGGCTACCTTACTAGGATAGAATTTCTGAGTTAATCAAAGGGGAATCAATATGAAATACAAATTAACACTTATACTTGCCTCTATTCAAGCTTTCCAAGCCTTCTTCACTCTTTGGTTCAAGAGGACCCAAAACCCCCTAATACTCAAACCCTAATCAAGAAATCCACATGAGAATGCAATGAAGATGCAAGTATGAGTAGATAAGAGTCCCTTGACTCTATTTCAACCCAGAACACAAACAAGATGGGATTTGCTTGTTGCCTCTAGCAAGAAATCTAAAAATGAAGATGGAGAAGATAGGGTTCTTGTCAACAAAGAGTGGAAGGAGATGGAGAAGATGCCATAGTCCCAATCCTTGTCTTCAATGCACAACTAACTCTCTCTCTCTCTCTTTCTCTCTCTCAATGGATGATGAAGTAGAGGGAGAAGGAAAGAGTAGTGAGAAAGAGAGAAGGAAGAAAGGGGTTTTTGCCAATGAACATGGTAAAGGCTTATAAGGGATGAGTTTGGTCCCTTTTTGCAAGAAAACCCACCAAGTTTATCTATTTCTAATTTAAGTCAAATAAAGGTCCACTTTCTCAACCCTTGGTCAAATGAGGTAAGGTCAAGTACAAAAATCGACGTGCTCAACGAGATACATGCGATGACGCCAAGATGACATGCAAATGATGCACGATTCGAAAATTGATAATTACGAAAAAGCCCTTGACTTTACCCAACCAAGTCAAATCGGTTTCAACTCACCTAATCAAGACTCCAAATACATCTAACTCACTCCCAAGGGGCTAATCAACATTAATTACTCTAAGTAGTAACTAAGTATAATTAAATTAACAAAACTCAATTAATTAGTACTAATTAGGCTCAATTTGGGTCGGGGTGTAACAATATAGAACTAAAAAACCAGCCTATACTGATGACAAGAAGCTCTTCATCATGGAACTGGTCCACTAAAAAACCATGCCCATAGGTGGACCTTCAAACTGATGTAGAGCTGGACCACTCAAAAACCATGCCCATAGGTTGGGCTAGCAAAAAAACCTCTTTATCAAATGCAAATTACAAAAAGATTTAAAACAAAAACAGACAGAAGACCCCAAAAGCTGTCACGCTCTCCTTCCCCTAACTTCCCACATGTCTTTAGATAGATTTTCTCTTGTCTATTCGCATCACTAGGACCAGCAACATTATCCTCTTCGATATCATATTCTTGCTCATCATTAAGATTAGCCTCTTCCATCATCTCATTCAATGCATCTTCGAATAACTCATCGTCAAGATTTCATCGACGGATAAAGTTGTGTACAACACAACATGCCACTACGATCTTCACTTGTGTCTTGATAGGATATCTTGGAGGAGTTTGGAGAAGGGAAAATCGTTGCTTTAGCACCGTAAATGTTCTCTCCACTATATTACGTAGCTTTGCATGCCGTAAGTTGAACAATTTATTTTTAGTTATAGGCGCTTGTGTTGTAGACCATTCTTTAAGGTGATATCGAACCTCACGAAATGGCAGTAAAAACTCCCGCATATTTGCATAACTTGCATCTATAAGAAAAAAATTTCCTAGAAAACAAAATTGGGACATTCATGTTATGCCTTAAACATAATAGGATTTATGCATTTAATGACAAAGGGCTAAAAGTTGATTACCAGTTGGAACACATAACCTATTCTGGTCCCATCTCCAAACCACATGTTGTAGAATCTCTGAATCCGAGGCCGGTCCTTCCCATCCAACGCAGATACAGTAAAAACACATATCAAATGATACAACGACCATAACATTCTGTAACAATCTTCCCTTTCTATTGCGAAAATGGACGCATGCATCACAATATGGCATATGTTTTTTTACAATTCAATATCATTAAAACATTTACCTTGAAAGATGGGTAAAACAAAGGATTATTCGCTATCTCAGGTGGACACTCCCCTTCAGAATGATTCACACACTATGGCACGAGTTTTGCAATTGCATCCAATATTAAGTTAAAGTATTGGCTAATTGTCTCTCTTGATTGTTGAAACAAGTTCTACATTACGCAATTTCTCTTGTTGTGGCCGACAGTGAATAAGAATATTGCCAACTGCTCTTCCACCGACACTGTATGAGAATCTCTTAAATGTCTCATGTGCTTTAGCTCATTGGAAAAAAAAAAAATAAATAAAAAAAATAGACAACCACATTTATGAGGGTGCCCGGTAAAGATCTCATTGGGATAAGTCCTACTTTGTGTGGATTAATGACCTTTATCTTTCGTGAGACATTGGTAACAGTGCCATAAAAGACATGTTGACGTATATATAACAGCACTAGTTAATAGTAACAAAAGGTCCTGTCCATCCATGCGCTAGTGAAGATAGATAAACTAATTGAAATAAGTCATGAGAGTCCATAAAATTGAATAAAAGTGTTCATGACATTCCAACAATTAAAAGACATTGACTATTAATAGAGTTATACATGATCAAACAAAAAAGAAAACATGTATGAGTCCAACAAACTGAACACCAGTGTTAAACATGTTAAGGAAGTTAGTTGTTAAGGAAGTCGAGTAGAAAGAGCTTGCAATATTCGTATCTAAGGATAGAAACTGTGAGGCATTCTCTTCATTTTATAATTATTGAAACGCCCTTAACTTCATTACCGACTCTAGATCAAGGGGTAGTATTGCTTCCCACACCCTCTTCATTCGTTCTTTAGATGTATTCCTTGCCATTATGTGTATCGCATCTGCCATGCTTTGGACGATTGCCGCCATTGCATCCCCTGCGCTTTGGCGCCTTATTGTTTGACAGGAGGAGCCTCCAGGGGTGGCACTACGCCCCCTAGCTGTAGAGATGTGCTCATCCCCAGCCTCCTCAATGTGAGGGGCAGCATCATCGTTATCATTCATGTCATTTTCATCCAAGGGATTGTTATGTATGGAAGGTGGTGATCGAGTAATATCAGTCGCAACTAATTCCTCTCGACCATCGGCAATTGAGTCGCCAAATATTTCGCACATGATATAGTAGTTGGGCATTCGCTTAGACCTATACATACTGGCTGCAGGATGTGCCTGCATTCCAAAATATTAACAAAGAAGAAAAAACTCATACTTGTATTTCCCAAAAATATTTAATAAATTGAATAAAGATCTCACCGCTATGTAATCATCCCACACCCCTGCTTCCGTAGTGACTTTTTTTTCTTTCTTCACCCCTTCCAAACCCACTTAAGTTTAGGCCTTCATCACGCTTTACAATTTTTTGTAGTTCTTCAACCTATTGTTCAACTTAACTTTGCTGAATTCTGACCTAAACTTTGTTTACATTTCCTTTGTTATTAGATCCCATCCCTTCGAGGTAAACAACACACCCCCCCCCCCCTGAGGGGCAGCATCATCGTTATCATTCATGTCATTTTCATCCAAGGGATTGTTATGTATGGAAGGTGGTGATCGAGTAATATCAGTCGCAACTAATTCCTCTCGACCATCGGCAATTGAGTCACCAAGTATTTCGCACATGATATAGTAGTTGGGCATTCGCTTAGACCTATACATACTGGCTGCAGGATGTGCCTGCATTCCAAAATATTAACAAAGAAGAAAAAACTCATACTTGCATTTCCCAAAAATATTTAATAAATTGAATAAAGATCTCACCGCTATGTAATCATCCCACACCCCTGCTTCCGTAGTGACTTTTTTTTCTTTCTTCACCCCTTCCAAACCCACTTAAGTTTAGGCCTTCATCACGCTATACAATTTTTTGTAGTTCTTCAACCTATTGTTCAACTTAACTTTGCTGAATTCTGACCTAAACTTTGTTTACATTTCCTTTGTTATTAGATCCCATCCCTTCGAGGTAAACAAACCCCCCCCCCCCCCCCCCAAAGGAAGAACTTTGCCTTCTTTGCGCATTTCAAGCATAATGTGGAGGAGCACTACATCATTTGTGTTCGTCCACTTCATGTTTCTCAGAGTAGATCCTCTTGCGGCTTGAGAGGTACTTGGTTGAGACACCCTACATTTTTCATTGAGTGTTAAACAAACAAGTTCTATATATATGTTGATTTGGAATACCACCCATCTTTTGATTAGAAAAGAACACTAAAAAAGTTTCTTTCCATAATAAAGTTGAACCCCGCCTATTTCCCATAAATAACATTTTATGGGTGCCCACGAACTATGAGATCTTCAAATTCATCATTCATCATCTATCATCAAAATCCAATCCCATATACTGGATTCATTCTTGGGTTCCCACCACTATGTATGTTACCCGTTGAGTGGAGAAACACTCCAAATTTAAACTTGCTTAAGATTATCATGGTCTCTAATAAGCTCTCCTTGAGTCAAGATTCTTATTGTAATTTCGTTCGATTACGTTGTTCTCAACTACATTAAAATAATGTGTTTGCATGTGCATGTAATTGCAGATGTCCATATGTACAAGCCAATGTCTCTAATTCATATAAAAATACAATGAAACAACCATCTAGATAACCCTATTTCATTTTTAGGGGATGTCCAAACACCCCATTCAACCATGCAGCATGATCGCATACATCGTAAAAAAAGGGGCATGAATTATCACACGTTCATGCATAAAATGAATAATCATGCATACATGCCAATGCATCTAGTTCTAATAGATATTACGTCCAAAGAGAAATCTTAAAATAAGGGCCTATTTTTTAGGGATTTCCAAACACCCCATCTTGAAGTGAAACAT
The DNA here is from genome assembly GCA_029852735.1 of Persea americana. Lineage (NCBI taxonomy): Eukaryota > Viridiplantae > Streptophyta > Magnoliopsida > Laurales > Lauraceae > Persea > Persea americana. The sequence goes on from CM056813.1 coordinate 45,117,520, forward strand.
GATTGCATACACAACTAAAACAAAAGCATGAATCTTGTATGCAAGTGTTTATAGAGGGATAACTAAGAATGCAAGCCAAAGCCAATAAACTCCAATACAAGATTTAGTCAAGTAGCAATTTTAGAAAAATAAATACAAAAAAAGGTATTCTCTTCAGGGGATTTCCATACACCCCTTATGACCATGAGGTATGCCAGCATAAAATTAAAAAAAAAAAGCAGGAATTTACTTGCATGATGTAATGAAAAGGATAACCATGCATACAAGCCAGTACCCCCGAATCTGATAATAAGTACAATGATCCGGAGTTTGAAAAGTGGGGCTTTTTACCGTGCATTTCAAAACACCCTCCCTTGTCATACTAGAACATAATATTATCAAATTCAATCGTACCGACATCAAATTGACCTTGTGTTGACAATAAGAGAACTATGATTTTAACCGCTGGAGTTGCTCCTTCCACATCCCTTTTATTCACTATAGCAAAATATGCTTATGCCAACGCAGTCACTACATCTAGAAAAATTAGAATCCCATCGGCAAAGGATTTTTCAACGCATTTCAGTGCGTTGGTCGCGTGTCGGCAACTAGCCGTGGGCAAATCCATAGTCGACACTATTTTAACTGTGTCGACAGATCTCTATACAATTCCTAACGCAATGCAGCGTCGACCAATACGTCAATAAAGAGATGTGCGTCGACATAAAGTCTAATTTTCCTGATTCGAAAATCATATTTGCTGACGCACTACCAGCATTAGCAAAATAAACGCTGACACTAATAATGCATTGGAAGTTCCTAGTAATGGCTGACGCTAGCAGTGTATTGGGAATTTATAGTAATGGCCAACGCTCATAGTGCGTTGGAAATTCCTGGTAATGGTCGATGCTCGTAGTGCGCTGGGAATTCATGAAATAACCGATGCTATCAATGCGTTGGGAATGCATGAAATAGCCGACACTACAAATGCGTTGCGAATCCATGAAATAGCTGACACTACTAATGCGTTGGGACTGTCAATATATCTTTGGGCTAACGTGTTAGGAAATGCAACTTTGTCGACACACATATCACGTCGGGAAATGTTGTAATACCTTTTCATTTTTGCAACGCATGCTGGTGCGTCGAGAAAAAAATATTATTATTATTTTTAAATTAATTTTTCATTTCTCCCTATATACCACAAATAAAAATATGAATACCTATTCAAACCAACAAATTTGATGCACAAACCAATTTAAAGTATTTTCATCAACAAATCCAAAATAACATCCACAACCAAATATCCTACATCCATAAACCAAAATAAACCCACAAATCTATAACATACACAAATATTACTAGATCATTTTCAAAAACCTCTAACATCCACAAATGTCTGTGATCAAAATAAAAAAGGTTATCCCTAAAAGCCCACAACCAGCACAATAAAATCCAAAACCAATCTGCAAACAAAAAAAGAATACCATCAGAATACATGTAGCAATAAATTCTTGCCAGGCCAAGCATTCACTCCAAAAAAGATAATGGGATAATGGGACAATATTAAATTAGCATAATAATTTTATATAACCACTTTACAATACCCATATGAAAATAACAAAAAATCACCTGGATAGTATCCTATCCAAAAGCTTCCCACCTTCACATAACCTAAAATATGTGATAATGGGACATCAAGTTCTAAATCAAGAAAAAGAAGACAATTATACTTGTCATAACTCACATAATTCAAATCTTAAAAACACAAGCTTCTGAAAAACACAAGCTAATTATCAGCCTAAATAAATAAATAAAACAACTCTATACAAAATGACCCACCGACACAAGTTAATAACTCAACCATAATTTTCACAGCCCTTGTTACACCTATACTGGAATAACATTGACGCAGTCCCAATTAGTGTCATTGGACTGGCGAGAGCCCAAAAACTCATAGACCAGAAAATCCAGAATTTTTTTGTAGGAATTTAGGAATTGTAAATCAACGAGGAAACCAAATTGTCCCACAAGCTAACCTCAGATGTAGAGATGTTTCAATCCAAAGGGATCCTCACTTGACCAAAGAAAGAAACAATGAGCAATATATGAGTAAGAACCTGAGAATGAATGGAACCATCTGTCAACCCTCATATATAAAGATACAGAGTTCCTAAACTTAAAAAACTCTAAAATCAATTCCAGAACTTATCCTAGGCATGACATATGGCAGAGGAAGGGTTGATGGTAGAATAATTATTTTCTTAGAGGAAACTCACCATCACATGCAGATGGATAAAAGCAGTTGTCGTCATAGTTTAACATTAGCTGATAAAGATGCATATCACCCATATTATATTACCATCCCTAAAGATTTTCACAACATAGCTGTGCAATATTTGTCCCAAAAATATTTGCGTAGTTGAATATTTTATAATATTTGTTGGTTTCGGCATCTTTGTTCTATTGGCTTTCCTGAGATTTGAGAATATTATTGTTTATATAGATCATAATGTTCCATCATCAAAGCTAATAGCTAGACATCCAATCTGACTTATAGTAATTGCTCATATATGACTGTTGAACTTGAGATTCATCACATTATTTAAAGACAATTAAGTATGGGAGATGCTTCTATAATAGATATCTCTCACCTTATATGAGAAATAGATTGGGGGCCCTTACATCCATATTTAATGCCAACAGCTTAAATATAAGGGACGGGGCCCCACCTTATCTCTCATAGTAAAGTGAGAGATGCTCTCATAGGAGCATCTCCCATTTAGTATTTCTAAAACGCTGCACTTATTTAAGATGTTAATATCCACACTCTAATTATAAATAATAAAAATCTACACTAAAATAGTAGGATAAGGACTAGTGGAAGCAGAAAACAAAGAGGATTTTCTCTGAAAACTAAATGTAGAAACAACCTTTTTTGTTTAAATGCTTGCCTCAACCTCTAATTCAATCAGAACTCTAATTATAGGTTTGGGTTTACCGAAGTACAAATAGGGTGTGGCTTGGGTTGAGATAATATCCTACCCAACAAGCCCTATGCGCAGTTTTCAATTTATGAACTCCACCACTCGAACCTATGACCACCATTACATGGAGATGCCTATTTATGCTATATAAATTTACGAGGAATTCATAGGCTTGGTGAGATTGAACCAAACCTTACGATAACCCACTTCAGTTCTATAAGAGAATTGCCCTAGGCCCTAACCCTAGGGCCTGTACCATCAAGGTTTTCCCCGATACCATTCATACACCTTCTCTAGTCTAATTTGATAGCCAGAATATTTTTGTTTCCACCTCAAACATATGACTCATCAGTTTAATCGCAGAGTAATCCTGCCCACTCCACATTTGTGGGGAATGAAACATAAAAAATTCCGACGCAACAACTAACAGACATGACCTAATAATTCATGAGATACTCACATCGTTTCCATGAAACACAATCAAGCAATTATCATAATCCAGGGGCGGATCTAACTTGTTGCGACCTGGGGTGGTCGCCCCAGGTCGGAATTGAAATCCTCTTGGAATTTAATGGGACCTTGGATCAAAGGTGGGCATACATTGGAGCAATCTGGCGAGATTGCCCCAGGTCGGATTTTAAATGCCTATAAGTTGAATACGGCCTTGGAGCATGCACCACATGTCTAAACTTGTCACTCCATATATATCTAAAGATAGCCCACATTTGTAAAGCTTCGTTGGTTAAAAAAAAAAAAGAAATAAAAAAAAAAAACATTGTGGTAATACAGGGCTCCCTCTTTTTCCACATCTTATTTTGAAACTTTTTCGCGCCGATTGTCGATTGAGCTCATTGCCGTTGGTACATAGGCCTTCATCTGCCCAATATATCTCAATCTCTAATTCCTAATCCTAAACCTTGAATTCCCAAATCCTAATCCAAGCCCTGAATTCCCACCAAATCTGAGCATATCTACAAATCCAAAGATGACCAAATCTATTCGTGTTATCATGTTTCTTACCTCCACTATAATTAAAAGATGGAATTCCACTCCCATTCTCCAAAGGTTAAAGGCTTTGAAAAAGTGAAAAGGAAAACTACGGGTGTCCTCAAAATGTTGTTGTAGTCGGTCTTTTCTCACGCACTCACTCACGTTGAATTTGCATTGATCTCCATTGGGCATTGACTCATCCAATTCTTTTTAGTACTTCTGATTAACATCCAAACCTCTTCATTGCCCAATCTTCAATAACTTTCATGCATTTAGTTGAGTAGGACATTTTCAAAAGAAAAACGTTTAGGTGCTATTTGGTAATGTGAAAAAAGTCCAATAAAATTTTTTTTTTCAAATGTTATGTCTTACAAGATTTTAGCCCCACCTAAACAAAATTCTTGGGTCCGCCACTGTCATAATCAAAACAAGAAAACCCCAACAAAAAGTGCCCCACGTCAATTATCAGCCATAGGTACTGAAAAGAAACCCCAATCCTCCAACACATCTAAACCCCATTCTCGAATAGACATCAAAGCAAATATATACATAAATCAGGTCCAAAGATCCTAACTTTGCGACAGAATCATCATCTACATCAAACAAATAACAAATAACAAATAACAAAAAAAGAAGCATTAAAACAGGATCATTCAATGACAGGAGACAATCAAACGATCTTAATTCAAGGCAAGGGGCATCATACTAACACAAATCTGATTGCAATCTCTATTTCTGAAATGGATCATATGTGATAGGCCATTTATTATGGTATCTTTTCCGTCCTTGAGCTATGGTGAAATTCTTTGGGTTCACTGCTCAAGAGAAAAAGGGAAAAAGATGATTTTTAATCTCAAGTGGGAGATTGCACCAATGCAAGAGTTTGCTGGAAAATTCATTGATTTCATCTCATTGCTGAATTTCTCATTAAATACATGTAGTGAGACTCTAACAGCACAATTCCAACGGCTACTTCAGTTCCACAATAGCTGCTAACAAATGTAACAAACAAACTACATGGGACACCTCACATGGCCAACTCACAACTAGTCAAAAAACTACTAAGTCAAAAGAAACAATTACATGACACCTAATATTTAGCACCCATCACGAGCTTGAATGATGACTGAACTTGCCTTGCATGAACGTGGGTTGGGCAACACAAAATTTGATGTATCATTCCACCAACCTTAAACAAACCTTGTCCGCAAGGTTTGCACCTGGAAACTGCTCTTCAATAGTTTGAAATCGCTCCCACGTAGCATCGGAATCTGGTGTTCCTTGCCATTTGATGAGGACTTCTACATCAGCACTGTTGCCTCGCTTGACTAACCGTCTGTCTGGCCAAGATTGCGTCTGGGTATGGACGGAGTGATCCATCTGCAGCCAATGGTGGTAATGCTGGTTGGGGTTGAGTGTCCAAGCCAAGTTTCTTCTTTTAATTCAGAAACTTGAAACACGGGATGAATTTTACTATCATTGGGTAGTTTCAAACGATATGCCACCGTGCCAATTTTCTGCAACACCTTAAATGTCCCATAATACCTGACTGCCAATTTTTGAGATTGTAACGCCCCACCCTACACGCATGCATGATATTGTCCGCTTTGGCCCACGGGCCTCACGGTTTTGTTTCTGATGGGTCAGAACCCATCAAAAGGCCTCATGCAAGGTAAGGGTGTAGGCTCTACATATAAACCCATTCACTTTCCTCTCTATAGTCGATGTGGGACTCCGGGGCGTCACAATCCACCCCCCTTAAGGCTGCACGTCCCTGTGCAGTAGCCACTTTCCTCTCTATAGTCGATGTGGGACTCCGGGGCGTCACAATATATCTGTAACGCCCCACCCTACACGCATGCATGATATTGTCCGCTTTGGCCCACGGGCCTCACGGTTTTGTTTCTGATGGGCCAGAACCCATCAAAAGGCCTCATGCAAGGTAAGGGTGTAGGCTCTACATATAAACCCATTCACTTTCCTCTCTATAGTCGATGTGGGACTCCGGGGCGTCACAATCCACCCCCCTTAAGGCTGCACGTCCCTGTGCAGTAGCCTGCCAGTCCCTGTAGCCTGCCAGCCCTCTCGGCCCGCCCACATGGAAACCCGCCCACTTACACCAGACCACGGCAGGGGACCCACACTCGAACTAGTCGAGAGTCGGCTCTGATACAATCTGTAACGCCCCACCCTACACGCATGCATGATATTGTCCGCTTTGGCCCACGAGCCTCACGGTTTTGTTTCTGATGGGCCAGAACCCATCAAAAGGCCTCATGCAAGGTAAGGGTGTAGGCTCTACATATAAACCCATTCACTTTCCTCTCTATAGTCGATGTGGGACTCCGGGGCGTCACAATCTACCCCCCTTAAGGCTGCACGTCCCTGTGCAGTAGCCTGCCAGTCCCTGTAGCCTGCCAGCCCTCTCGGCCCGCCCACATGGAAACCCGCCCACTTACACCAGACCACGGCAGGGGACCCACACTCGAACTAGTCGAGAGTCGGCTCTGATACCATCTGTAACGCCCCACCCTACACGCATGCATGATATTGTCCGCTTTGGCCCACGGGCCTCACGGTTTTGTTTCTGATGGGCCAGAACCCATCAAAAGGCCTCATGCAAGGTAAGGGTGTAGGCTCTACATATAAACCCATTCACTTTCCTCTCTATAGTCGATGTGGGACTCCGGGGCGTCACAGAGATCACCTGGATGATATGAAAATCTGGTGATACGGCTGTAGGCGAAGATAGACCTAGTCACCAACATCAAATACTCTTTCAGATCGGTGTTTGTCCGCGTTTTGCTTCATTCTTGTCTGTGCTTTTAGGAGATTTTCTTTTAAAATTTTTAGAGCCCTGTCACGGGGTGGTTTTGGTTGCCGTATGAAAAGTTGTGTTATACCACCATTCACCTAGTGGAACCCAACGCACCCAAGACTTTGGTTGAGCACAGGCGTAACATCGCAAATAGTTTTCTAAGCACCGGTTCAGCACTTCAGTTTGACCGTCAGATTGCGGATGATAGAACGAGCTCATCTGGAGGTGGACCCCCTGCAGATTAAATAGTTCTCGCCAAAAATTGCTTGTAAAAATTGGATCACGATCAGAAACAATGGTGTTAGGCATACCATGTAACTTAAAAAACATTTTCAAAAAAAACCTTAGCCACTGAGTGAGCTGTTTATGGGTGGGACAGGGGAATAAAATGACCATACTTACTTAATCTATCTACAACCACTAGAATCACTGATTTGGAAAATGATACAGGCAGCCATCAATGAAGTCGATTGAGATGTGCCGCCGAATCTCATTTGGAATAGGCAAGGGTTGAAGCAATCCTGGCATAGCAACATTTTCATTTTTCACTTGTTGACACTCATCACATTCACAGACCCACTGTTTGATATCTTTCCGCCATCCGGACCAGTAGAAACATGAGGCCACTCGTCGTGCCGTATTATGAAACCCAGAATGGCCGGCAGGTGGAGATTCGTGTAGTTCTTTAAAAATCTCAAGCCGTAACGGGGATGTGGGGCTAACCAAAATTCCTTTTTTTTTTCTCCAAAAGACTCCTCCATCAATTGAATACTTGGCAGAATCCAACTTGCCCTGTGTCATGCGATTATGTAAATCCTTGAAATAAGGATCGTGCATGGCCTCTTCTTTGATTTTTGATATCCATGTTGGCTCTGGCGTGGAAACCGCATGTAGATCACATTCATGTATTCTGGATAATGCATCAGCAGCCTCATTTTCTTTTCCTTTTTTGTTTTCAATGGGATAATCAAATCCCATAAGTTTTGCTAACCATCGTTGCTGGATTGGAGAGGCGATCCTTTGTTCCAACAAGAATTTTAAACTTCGGTGATCTGTGCGGATAACAAATTTTCTACCCAATTGGTAGGGCCTCCATTTTTCAACAGCAGTGATAATAACCAGGAACTCCTTTTCATAAGTGGACAGAGAGAGATTTTTTCCATGCAAAGCATGACTGAGGTAAGCAATTGGCTGGCCATTTTGCATCAAAACTGCCCCAATGCCAGACCCATTGGCATCACATTCTATTTCAAAAGGCTTTGAAAAATCTGGTAGGGCCAAGACTGGGGCTTCAATCATTGCCTCTTTCAATTTATGAGAGGCCTTATCTGCTTCTGCATTCCACCCCCAAGCATTTTTATTTTTATTTTTAAGAAGGCTATCATAGGGGCTGCAATTTTTCCATAGCCCCTGATGAACTTGCGGCAGTACCCTGTCAAGCCCAAAAAACCCCAAAGAGCTTTAAGTGAGGTTGGGGTGGGCCAAGCAAGTACCCCCTGAATTTTTTGCTCATCCACAGCCACTCCCCTTCTTGAAATGATGTGGCCCAGATATTGAACCTCAGTGCACCCAAATATGCATTTTGAGTTTTTTTGCATAAAGCTTATATATGCTGGCGCATAACTTCAAATACTGCCCTTAGGTGTTGGATATGCTCAATAAAATTGGTAGAATAGACCAGTACGTCATCAAAAAATATAAGTACAGAGGTTCTCAAATAGGGCCTGAACACCTCATTCACGAGAGACTGAAAAGTAGAAGGGGCATTTGATACGCGAAAGGGCATTACTAAAAATTCACAGTGACCCTCATGTGTTCGAAAAGCTATTTTTGAAATATCCTCATTTTTTACTCTGACTTGATGGTACCCTGACCGCAAATCCAATTTGGAAAATATTTGAGAACCATGCAATTCTTCTAATAACTCATCAATTACCGGTATTGGGAATTTGTCCTTACCTTTGACCTTATTTAAGGCCCGATAATCAACGCACAGCAGCCATGACCCATCCTTTTTTTTTTCACCAGGAGGACAGGGGAGGAAAAGGGTGATGTACTGCCTAATTACTCCCTCCTTTAATAAATCTTGAACAATTTTTCTCAATTTCATTCTTCTGAAAATAAGGATATCTGTAAGGCCTTACACTGACTGGCGAGGTCCCTTCAATGAGAGGTATAGAATGGTCGTGTTGTCTCTGGACACATCATCATATTCATTCAGAACTATCTGAATTTGTGGGTCCAAAAATTCAGATTTTGTGTGCACCTCAACGTTCAACAATTGAAGAGCATATGCTTGTGTTGAATATTTAATGTGCTTAGCTAAGTGAGTCGGCCCTACCGATTTGGATTTGGAGCTTGGAATGCCTTTTAAATGATAGTCCATTCCATTCCTTTTGCAAGGCGGAAAAATCCCAAATAATTGGGCCTAGAGTCCTTAACCAATGAGCACCTAAAACAGCGTCACAACCACCCAAGGAGAAAAGATAGAAGTCTGCCTGAATTGGAACGCCTTGGGAGCGGATAAGAACACCTTTTGAAATGTCGTTCCCTTTCAAGCGATCCCCATTAGCAACCATTACCTCAAAGATGGAATCTGATTGGGTGGGAATATTTGCCTTTCAAATGATTAGTGGGTCGATGAAATTATGAGTGGACCCACTATCTATTAATAATGTAAGATGGCAATGGTTTAAAGTACCTGAAATGCACATCGTCTGGGTTGCCCGAAGGCCAGCAATTGCATGTAAGGAAATCTGCGGAGCGGCTTCTTTTCCTTTGAAACATCTTGCGCAGATGGTTCATGGCCATCGTCATCCTCCGCATCATCCAGCAGGCCTTCAATCCAGAAAAGTTTCTGATTTTTGCATCGATGGCCGGGAACAAACTGTTCATCACACTTATAGCACAACCCCTTTGCCCTCCTCTCTCTGGCCTCAGAAGGAGTTAGTTTTTTTAATCTCCGGAACTGTGGAAACAGAGGGCTTTGCATCATTGAAATGGGTGGGAAACCGAGGACGGCCCACCTCAGATCTGAGCGTTTTTAGCTTTACACTTACCTCTTATTCCTGTAATCGAGCTAAGGTAAGTGTAGGGGGTTGTAGCTTCTGGACCCCTATCCTGATTTCATCTTTGAGCCCGCTCAGATAAACACTATTAAGGTACTCCTCTGAAAGCCCCTTAACTCTATTTGAGAGCTTCTGGAACTCTTTTTGGTACTCCAAAACTGTGGAAGTTTGTCGCAATTTTGACAGCTTTCCTGTGAAATCTTCACTGCGAGTGAGACCAAATCGAGCATCCATAGCGTCCACAAACTCCCTCCATGAAGCCTCGGGGTTGTAATCGATATACCATTGGTACCACTAGAGCGCGTCGCCTTCCATGTTAAGAGAGGCGATCGTGAGCCACTGCTCTGGCGGTGCATTGTGGTATGCAAAGTACTGCTTGGCTTTAAAAAGCCATCCGCTGGGATTGCTTCCGTCAAAGTGTGGGAAGTCTAACTTCATCGCGCGGGTGTGAATCTGCGACAACCCGGGCCTGAGTTACGTTAATCCAAAGGCCGCAACCATATTTACTCCTATGACTTCTGAATTAACAGAAGCTAAAACAGAATCCACAAGGGATAACATTCATTCATACATATTTATCAACTGTACAAATTGCAGAAATACATATTGACAAAATAATTCAAAATGTACATGTATACAAACTAAAGTTCTTTATATATGTATCGTTCGTTTGCTTTCTTTTATCAACTCTAGCATATCTAAATACTATGCAAATTGATGACGATTCAAGTTCTCAAAATATTATGTCCCATAATGAATTTCAACTATTTTCAAAAAGAATTCTCCAAAAAGGATTTCCAATCCACTACGCATACGGATAACCGTTCAAAGTATCTCGCCCGTTCCACTCTATCAATCCTCCTAGAGGAACTGTAACGGTCTCCTCCGCCACTACTGGGGCCGCCGGACAGGCATGGGCAATCGGGTCTGTAATGCCATCAATAACACTAATGAACACGACGGTTCAACAATGCATAAACAAAACTTGTGATAACATATGTTAGTACATTTACTAAATTCATTCAATATATTTAGTAAACAGTTCCCATTCTAGACAAGTCTAGATAATTCCTACAATGACAATGGATGAGCATAATAAGTCAATCAATAAACATGTACAAGAGGGCAACTACCATAGCATTCATTTTAGTTCAGTTCATTTCATTTACCATCTTCCTTCAAAGGAATGATTCATCTTCCAATGAAAGGCATCAATCAGTACCCATAGAAACGATCGAAATTTGTGAGACTTACCAGTGTCCGGACCAGGGACACTAGCATCACCACGGAGCTCCGGAACGCCTCCAAATCCATCTACTGCAGTAGGAATAGTCATTTGGCTCAGGGCGGAAGGGCACACCATTCATGACCCCGGCCTCATGATCATAATCATTTATTGATTCATTTAGAATTTCATACAATAGTTGGTAGTGCCAAACTCAAGGGTCAATACATTTCATTATCCATCAATTTCTGGATTCAATTCTATATAGTAATTCCATTCTTAACAATGGAAAGGAAACAAACAATGACATCAATCCTGTGAGGTTGGAATGAAGTGATACAGAATACAATGGCATGAGAAAATTACTAACTACACGATTCTACTCATTTTTATTCCAGTTCCCGACCCACCATTTGGGTGTAACTGTTGGTTATTTAATGTACGTGTTATTATCGATGGACATCACATTTGTATATTATATGTACATTAGAGTCTCCGTAATTAACACCTATGGAGGTATAGTCCATAATCAATTAACACTTAACCCATTATTAATCCAAGGGTTCAATTTTTAAAGTTTCTATTTCATTATCCACAATCCCCACCAATCTCTATTTGCATTAATTAGCCACAAAGCTAATTTAGAGGACATATAAATGTCCAAAAAGCATCCACGTTTCCTACTAAAACCAAAACCAACCCGATCGATCTGACCATAAGGTCCGATTGATTGGCCAAATTTTCGGCTTCAATCAATACTCTGTCCAGCATTAGGTTCGCTCGAGTGGACTCAAGTTCTCTTGAGCGGACCCAGATAGAGAAGTGGTCGCTCGAGCGAACCCAAAGTTCGCTCGAGCAAACTCAAACAGAGAAACAGTCGCTCGAGTAGAGTCATATCCGCTCGAGCGCCTTCATCCAGAGAGTAGGTCACTCGAGCGAACTTGAGTTCGCTCGAGCAAACGCTTCAGAATTTCACTCCAAAATTCTGCAACTCTATCTCTTCTTCACTCCTTTCTCCATTCAATTCCACAACCACCTGCAATAAGTTTTGGACCTCTTGTCCACTCCTCATTCATCATTTATTACACACATTAATAACCCTTCTAATCATTCATCAATCTATAAACAACCCATTCAACATTCAATGGAAATATACACAAACCTAAATTGATGGAAACTCCATTAAATGCTACAATGACTAACACCATTCACAAGTAATGTTTATACCTGCCTCCTTTTAAGCTCCTTTGACAAAAAGCCCTCTTTCTTTGGCTTGGCTTGGCACAACTCTCTCCCAAGGAAATCCCAAGCTCTCAACAACGGAGGATGGCCCAATGGAGAAGATGAAGATGACCAAGCTTCTTCAAAAACTACTTGCAAGCTCCCAATCCTCACTCTTGATGGAGAAGAAATGGAAGAGAAAGGAAGAAGAGTGCCCAGGGTTTGCTAAAATGGAAAAGGAACCCATCTCTTAACTTATATAATGAGCTTTTTGAACTTAAGCCCTCTTCCATTTCTCTTTTTCACATTTTGGGTCAAATGAAGGCCCATTTGATCAACCTTAGGTCAAATGAAACCAAGTGTATTATGAAAGTTGACGTACTCTTCGAGATACACACTTTAGTATCAAGAATTTCCGTATTTGATGAAATACGTGAAAACTCGTATTTACAAAAAGGTCCTTAGTTTACCTTGGTTGAGTTTAAACTCACCTTAACCAATTCAATCCCATCCAAATTCACTTCATTAGGCTTAATTCAATCAATTGAGATTAACCCATCTCATTTTGTTCATTAACCATAATTAGCACAATTAATCATACTTAAGTAACACTAATCTCCATTAATTAGCATTAATTACGATTAGTCCGGGACGGGGTCTAACAGAATCCCACCATTAGTACCAAAAGAATGTCCCATAGGCCCCTTTGAGTTTACTAACGAACCGTCCAGTTCCTTGTAAGCTGCTCACAGTTAGTCCAACCTTTGTAAGACCTCTGCCAACAAGGCACTGTGTTGTTCAGAGGTTTCCCTTAGTGCAGCATGTGAGTTCTGTAAACTGTTCATTCTTTCTTCAATCTGTGCACTTCTCAATTGTCCGCCATCTCGGAATCTTGCGGCTCTGATACCAAATTGTTATGGTATTTTTTCCATCCTCGAGCTATGGTGAAATTCTTTGGGTTCACTGCTCAAGAGAAAAAGGAAAACAGATGATTTTTAATCTCAAGTGGGAGATTACACCAATACAAGACTTTGCTAGAAAATTCATTGATTTCATCTCATTACTGAATTTCTCATTAAATACATGCAGTGAGACTCTAACAGCACAATTCCAACGGCTACTTCAGTTCCACAATAGCTGCTAACAAATGTAACAAAGAAACTACATGGGACACCTCACATGGACACCTCACAACTAGTCAAAAACTACTAAGTCAAAAGAAACAATTGCATGACAACACCATAACATACACCTATTATTTAGCACTCATCAAGAGCTTGGATGATGACTGAACTTGCCTTGCATGAACGTGGGTTGGGCAACACAAAATTTGATGTATCACCATTCGTGAAAACCCCCCACCCCACCCTTCCCTCTTCCATAGGACTGATCAAGCAGGGGCTTTTGGAATGGGAGCCAGTGGAAGGTAGGCTTTTTCCTTTTGTATTTGCATAACCCTAACCGTACACTACCCACATACACAAAGCCTAATAATCACTGCAACAAAACCAATGAAAAACCAGAAATAGAAATTTTCTATTTCATAGCAACAACCATAAATAAGAGGTGAAAAACGCCAAGAAAGAAAAAACACTGGAAGGGCTACGGGGTTGGTGGGGTTGGGCGGGTGGGAGAAGATGGAGGCTAGGGCGGCAGGGAGAGAGGGGAAGAGACGTACCTATGCCAGTTGAAAGAATGAGAAAACTCGAGAGGTTGCCTCACCAAAAAGAGATTACTTTCGTTAACAAGGGTTTAATCACAGGAGGATTTATTATATTGCGACCCGGACTAATCGTAATTAAGGCTAATTAATCCAAATTAATGTTACTTAAGCATGGTTAATTGTGCTAATTGTGGTTAATGAACAACATGAGATGGGTTAATCTCAAATGATTGAATTAAGCTTAATGAAGTGAATTTGAATGGGATTGAGTTGATTAAAATGAGTTTAAACTCAAACAAGGTAAATAAGGACCTTTTTGTAAATACAGGTTTTCACGTATTTCGTCAAAATACGGAAATTCTTGATACCAACGTGTGTATCTCGAAGAGTACGTCAGCTTTCATAATACACTTGATTCCATTTGACCTAAGATTGATCAAATGGGCCTTCATTTGACCCAAAATGTAAATAAAAGAAGTGGAAGAGGGTTTAAGTGGAAAAGTCCACTTATATAAGCTAAGAGATGAGTTCATTCCCTGTTTTAGCAAACCCTAGGCACTCTTTCTTCCTTTCTCTTCCATTTTCTACATCAAGTGTGGAGATTGGGAAGGATTTCAAGTGGTTTTGGGTGGAGGCTTCATCTACTTCATCTTCTCCATTGAATTTCCCCCATTGTTGAAGAGTTGGAGCTTGAAAGAGAACCCAAGCTTCCTTCCTTTGAACCACAAGTAAGTAGTTAGTGTTTTATAAGATTTTGAAGTTCCATTTAGTGATTAGAAGTGATTACTAGTGTTAATAGCTCATAAGAAGCCATTTGGCATGTTTTCATGTATTAGGGTTTGAGTATAGGGAAGATTGTGTCAAACTAAGCCAAACAAAGAGGGCTTTTGTCTAAGAAGCTTCAATAGAGGCAAGTATAAGCATTACTTGTGAATTGTGTTAGTTATTGTAGAAGTTAATGGAGATTTCATAAATTTGGATTTGTGTATATTTTCCATTGAATTTTAGAATGGATTGTTTATGGATTGATGGAATGATTAGAAGGGTTGTTAATGTGTGAATGGTGTGAGCATTGAGGAGGGAACAGAAGGTTCCAATGCTATTGCAGGTTGTTGTGGTAATGGAATGGTGAAGGGAGAGAAGAAGAGAGAGAGTTACAGAATTTTGGACTGAAATTCTGAAGCGTTCGCTCGAGCGACCCACTCTTTGGATGAATGCGCTCGAGCGACCCGCTCTTTGGATGAATGCGCTCGAGCGGATATGAATCTGCTCGAGCGACCACTTTCTGTTTGAGTTTGCTCGAGCGACCACTTCTCTATCTGGGTCCGCTCGAGGAACTTGAGTCCGCTCAGTTGGCTTTGGATTTTGTAGGGAACATGGATGCTTTTTGGACACTTATATATCCTCTAAATTAATTTTGTGACTAATTGTAATGCAAATAGAGATTAGTGGGAATTGTGAGCAATGAAAGAGAATTTTTAAGACTTGAACCATTGGATTAATAATGGGTTAAAATGTCAATTGATTATGGACTAAATCTCCATAGGTGATAATTACGGGGACTCCAACGTACATATAATATACAAATGTGATGTCCATCGAGAATAACACGTACATTGGACAACCAACAGTTACACCTAAATAGTTGGTTGGGACCGAAATAGAAATGTGTAAAATTGTGTAATTAGTAATTCTCTCATTGTATATTGTATTCTGTATCGTATCCCTGAGCCCCAATCTCATAAGATTAATGTTACTATTTATTTCCCTTCCATTGTTAAGAATGGAATCACTGTATAGAATTGAATCCAGAAATGGATTGATTAATGAAATGTGTTGACTCTTAAATCTGGCACTACCTAGCTATTGTATTAAGTTCCAAATGAATTAATGAATGAACAAATGATTCTTTTCATGAGGCCGGGGTCATGAATGGTGCGCCCTTCCGCCCTGAGCCAAATGACTATTCCTACTGCAGTAGATGGATTTGGGGCGTTTCGGAGCTCCGTAATGATGCTAGTGTCCCTTGCCTGGACACTGGTAAGTCCCACAAATTTCGATTGTATCTATGGATACTATTTGATGCCTTCCATTTGGAAGATGAATCCTTCCTTTGAGGGAAGATGATAACTGAAATGATATGAAATGAATGCTATGATAGTTGCCATCTTGTACATGTCTATTGATTGATTTATTGTGCTCAACCATTATCATTGTAGGAATTATCTAGACTTGTCTAGAATTGAAATTATTTATTAAATTGATTGCATAAGTTTATTATATGTACTAACATGTGTTATCATAAGTTCTATTTATACATTGTTCAACCATCGTGTTCATTAGTGTTATTGATGGCATTACAGGCCCGATTAACTATGCCAGTCCGGCGTGGCCCCAGCGGTAGTGGAGGAGACCGCTGTGGTTCCTCCATGATGATTGATAAAATGGAACGGGCGGGATAACCTTTGAACGGTTATCCGTATTGCGTAGTGGGTCGGAGATTCTTTTGAGAATTCCTTTTGAAATAGTTGAAATTTGGCTTGGAATGTAATATTTTGAGAACTTGAGTGGTCATCAATCTGCATAGTATTTGAATATACAGGGATTGATGAAAGAGAGCAAAGAAATGATACATGTATAAAGAACTTTATTTTGTATACATGTAAAATCTTAAATTGGTTTTGTCAATGTATATTTTTGCAATTTGTACAATTGACAAGTATGAATGAATGTTATCCCTTGCAAATTCTGTTTTAACTTCGGTTAATTCAGAGTTTATGGGAGTAAGTATGGATCACAGCCCTGGATTATCGTAACTCAGGCCCGGGTCGTGACATATATTCGAGAATTAAAGAAAAAATTTCATAATTTTAGCGGGGACTCTTATGACCCCCATTAAGAATAAGTTTTACCGTCGCCCATTTAGTTCCAGCCGCTAAAAACATGTTTTTACCCTCCAATATTTTGGCTGTGAGGGTTAGAGTTTAGAGAGAGATAGAAGAAAATACCTGCTACCGCCCGATAAGGAGAAACCATGGGATACGAGTCGCCTCTGCGTTTCGGCGAGAAGAGATATCCAAAGTGAGAATTCTAGCGGGAAGGAAGTCTTGAGCCATGGGATTGAATCTTATGAACTACGGGTGTAAATTAGGCCGGGCCTGGGCCTGGAGCGCCTGTCTACGTGCTGTGGCCCGGACCAGCCTAACCAATGAACGGGCTATGCTCCAAGGTGCCGACTTTGCAAGAGTTGTGCTAGGCCTGGCCCCAATTATCAATAAAATATGGGCCTACTATAATCAATCACATGTATATGGGCCCACTTCATAGAAAAAGTGTAAAAATGGTACCATGAGATCATACTCATGTTAACATGCAATCCGATCAAACATAACCCACTTGCTCCCAACCAGCCAAAAGTTAATAATTAAAAATGAAAAAACAAAGCCAAGCATGATTCTGCACACGAGAGATTGAGAGGAGAGAAGGAGAGAGAGACGGGGATCAAGAGAGACAGAAGAATACCTTTGTCGCGACCCTGAACCGAGTTGGCGCACCTAATCCGGAATTGGTGAGTTAGGTGGTGAGTGTATGGTGATGATTACCACAATGATTATAAAGATACACTCATTTAATTTCCCACAGGTTTCCTCGGTGAGGATATCACACATATTCACAAGTCATTTACACTGGTGCGGAAGCGTGTAGCAAACCAAATTTAATAATTCATTCATTCATACAAGACTGTTACCAAAAATGATAATATCATGATGTTAGAGTGAGCAGTGATCAATATGGCATTCCCAAAATATAAAGTTAGTGTTTATTCAAAAGATAAGTTAATCATTTCCCAAAAAATAATGGCCAACAAAGGCCAGTACAACCAAAAGAATCAAAATGTGTTAAACATAATCCCCCAAAAAGTGTTTTGCAACTCAGAGCTCGACCAAATGTCTAAATGACATTGTCAGCTTGCCATTCTACTAATAGTTGCGGCTGATCACCGGCCGCCTCCTCCGGATCCTCCTCAAAGACAACAGGATTTGGACCTAAGTACTAAAAGAGTGGGTCAGACACGATGATCTGGTAGATGGGTGAATAGATATAACAATAAGGAAATACAAAAGAGTACTTTAGAAAACAATTAAAACCTGTCAAAGCATTAATTTCCATAAAACAGGATGCATCATTTGTTTAAAGCACATATGCAATATAAAACACGTAGGGTAACAAGGAACGTGAAACTAGCAAGATGGCATTCACACGAAAGCTAAATCCTCCATAACTAGTATGATGAGAGCACATTCAGTGCATTGGTCTCAGACACATGAAGTGACGAGTTTTTATATATACATATAGCTAGACAAGACCACGGCCGCGGAATCGGGTAATGGGACATGACAGGATCCAGGCTGCAGCTGGCAGAAGCACGAGGGGGAGGCCCAAGTCAGTGGATCAGACTGACAAGGACGTCCAAGCTTAGTGGTGCTGACATATAGGTCACATATAAACCCAAACATATACATATCGGTATTGGTGTACGGCACCCAGGCAGGCGGGACAGGGTGCTCATAGGCACATGTTTTAATCAGTAGCTTATCATGCATGTATAGGGCTGGCAGAACATGTCAAGTTCATAAATCGACAGTTTGGGCAAAACTAGGGTTATCACGTAAAAACAGGCTAGAACATGTATAATCCGAGAAACAATCACAATGAATCTCAGTATAATTACGGACCATATATTGAGGCTTCCGAATTTAAACAATGTGCATAAGGGTCTTGTATGTATGTTTTTGCTCTTAGCATGATACTCGAAGGATAGAAGATATCTCAAGTTCCCTATACAAATTGACAAGTCCAAAATCCTCAATACATTTCCGAAATGGGGTTCGTTTCTCAATCAATCTCCATGTATCACCTCCTACACCTTCCCATCATGTTAGGGCCCCAAACCAACCTCACCGGACCTTAAAACACCCTTTTTGATGATACTAGGGAAGGCCCAGGAATTCTGCACAGTTGGCTTGAGCGGACTAGAAGTTCGCTCGAGCGAATGGTTCTCTGGGAGGGTTCGCTCGAGCGGACCCAAGTTCGCACGAGCGAACTGGTCCGAGTCAGGTGAGCTCGAGCGAACTGGAGGTTGGCTCGAGCGATCTGGCCTTTGGAAGGGGTCCGCTCGAGCGTACAATGGTTCGCTCGAGCGGTCTGGCGAGCTAACCAACTTTTGGAGTGGGTTCGATCGAGCGAAGGTGGGTTCACTCGAACGGACTGCTTCAGAAACTGCCCGTTTCAGCACTTTAGGCCTCTTCTTCTCTTCTCTTCTAAACCCTTTTGAAGCTACCATTTTGATACGATATTTATGATGCTTCCACCTACTCAAGCCACATTTACATCCTCCAACAACCATTCCGTTAAAAACATCCATTCACATTCATTTCTACCCACATTAAATACAAGGACAACCATTAATCATGAACATTCACATTTGACAAAAACAATCTTCAACAAAGCAAAATGCATATAATCTCAAGAGACCAATTAAGAGAAGGTGAACTATCAACACGCACATTTCAAAACTATTAAAAGCTCATAGAGAAAATATGGTGAAAGCAAATAAGTAAAAATCCAATTTCCATAAACATGAAATCATTAAATCAAATCCATTCATCCACTTGCCTTAGCTCCAAATTAGCAAATCAAGCTCCTAATCATTACTCTCAAGCCAAATCACCAAGCTACACAAAAACCCCCAAAATGCAACCCATTACAAACTCTAAAAATCCAAAACCAAGAAATAGGAAGGAAGAGCAACCCATTACAAACTCTAAAAATCCAAAACCAAGAAATAGGAAGGAAGAGCTTGCAATAATGGAGATGAAGCTTATCTAGGACTAGAAGAACACAATCTAAAAGATTGGGAAAGCTCACTTACTTGGAAGGTCTTCAAATGAGAGAAGGTAGCTCAAAGAGAGCCCTATGATGGATGGTTTCCTCTACAAATTGTATCAATGGGGAGCCTTCAAGATGAGGAAGAAGATGATGAAATCCATTTCTCCATTTGTGCAAGGTTGATGTGGCTTTGGAGAAGAAGAAGCAAGAAGAGGAAGGGAAGAAACCCTAGGCAGCTGGAGCTTTCTCTCTTTCACAATAAAAAGTAGCTAGAAAAGGTAAAGGGAAGAAGGGTTCCCCTTTTAAAGAAAGCAAGGGTGGGTCCCATAACTTAACAACTCTTTGGGCTAAGAACATCGTCTTCCGGGCCTCGGATGAGTTCAAAAAAGAAGGAAGAATTGTTCAACGAAAAATCTAGTTTCCAAAAAGTTTACATTTTGCAGGTTTCGAAGACAATGAAAATTGTGTCCTGATTTTGTGCAAAAAGACTGTTTTGCCCCTAACATTAGAAAAGTGGGGTTTCGAGGTCTCGGACGGGGACAGAGCATACATGAAAGTAGTAGAGTATGGCGAGATCAATTGATTGGAGCTAAAACATGAATTTTTGGAACATCGGATGATACCCTAAGTCATACAAAGACACTACAAAGGAACCCCAAAAGGATCCCACTAATAAAAAAAGGCTCTCAAAACTCCCCAAAGCTATAAAGAGCTATTCTAATCCCAAACTTAAATAAAATTCACTAATCTCTTTTAGAACTAACATGCAACTTAATTAGTGCCAATCGCGAACTCTCGGGGCAGGGTCTTACAACTTTTAGGAGAGAAGAACCACGGTGTGTTGTGCGTCGTGCACCAATGTCGATGTTGGAGAGGAAAGAGGGAGACAAATGAGGATTAGGGTAGCTTTGGAGAAATGGCGGGTTGGGATTTTTATTAGGTTTTAAGTGGCGCTTGTAGGCTCAAAATAAAGGCTGTAAGTGCTTTTTTCAAATTGGGGGGCGGGGGGGGGGGGGGGGGGGGTGTGTTTTCCTTATATGTGGGTCCGATCCTCGATGAATAATCAAAGCTGCTCAGAATGAGCACTCCATATATTTATAAGGTATCGTCAAATATCACTTTGAATGGAGGTTATCTCACCGTACGACTGAACACAAAAAACAATTAATAAAACAAGAAATTTTAGCTATGTTTTTTGTGTGGTCAATCTTACGGTGGGGACCAACTCAATTCTAAATAAAAAAATTGGGACAACCCATAAAAAAGTAAGTTGATCATTTTGAACTACTATGATTATCCATATATGGGCACGAGGAGTACCTACACAAAAACATTCCCAGCAAACTCCTTTAGAAGCCATTGCAGTTAGCCCTAAGAATTAAAAAAAAAAAAAAAAACATGAAAGAGGCAAAGGGTTTGGAATAAATCAAAGTGTTGAAAATGGTGTGCTTTGGTTACTTTGGCAAAAAGGAATTTTACTAAATGGGGCTTTGCAGATGCAAATCGTGCGTTGGCAATGGTGCAGAGAAATGGTCAGAGATTTCCCAATGTACACCTGTGCGTCGCTGGTAGGCAAAATAATTGCCAACGCATTATTTTATCGCCATTAAAAAAACAAAGTTCTCCCAAAGAGATTTGAGATGACTCAACCAAAAAGATAGAGACCCAAGATGATAAGGAGATCAAGCTCAAAGATAAAGAAGATGAAGAAAATTGAATAAGGAAGATTCCAAGGAGTAATGGACGTCCAACAGGGGGCCCACTTCCCCTGGGACATCCCAGGCTCTTCTTTATATTATCTCCTGTAAATCCACACCTTTGGAAAGTCCATCTCTTCACAACATGAAGATCTCTGGTGGGGCCTACTAAGAGCTATTGCACCACACAAGAAGTCAAGATAAGCAAGAGATCACTGTTACAATATAGGATTTGAAAACTTGCTCAAGATAAGACAGTTGCTTGGAGTGTAAGCCAAGTTAGAGGAGTCCAAGATAGAAATAACTTAAGCCACAAAAGAGAGAAAAAATTATAAATAAGGACTTCCCCCACAGGGACCATTCATGCACTCCTAGGACTAGGGTGGGACGTCCACCACCAATCCCCCCTCACCTCTCTATTGTAGTTATAGGGTTTTAATTCTAGTTCTCCACTTTGTAGTTTTTCTCATATTAAAGGTAGATTTGGGCCTTGTTCAAGCAAGACTTAGATGTAGAAGGAGTTGGAACTTTGTACCGAATATATGCTAGTAATGAAAGATTTGTTTCTCTTCTATGCAATGGCTGGCTAGTTGTGATTGAGGCGTACGATGAAGCTAAGTTCTCTTAATCTCTCTCTTTTTTTTATTAAATATACTTGCTTGTTTACGTTACTGATTTACTGATTAATAGACTTGTCTTCATGCCTGTTGGTGCCTTCCATGCTTAGTTCTTAATGTTAGAATATGTTTTTGATCATTCATGCTTAGGTTTGATAGGACATGTTTAGGACTATGTCTTCCTTCATGGATTATGCTTATGCTTGATGGGTGATGCATAGATAATTCTAACATCTTGGTGAGGGAAATGAGGTCTTGGGTTTTTGCATATTGCTGTAGGAAAAAAAAAATGGATCTCTGTAAAGAGAGAAATTGGATTTTAATGCCATATCATCTAGATCTAGATGCCTTGATTGGGTCTCAATCTGAAGTAAAAAACTGAACAAGTTAAGTGTTTTGAAAGAAAAAGGGTTTTTTTTTTTAATTACTTAGTGGATTCTGATGCATTGATCAGTTTTATCATTATTGATAGTTTTTATTTCATTATTGATTTACTTATGTTCTCATAATTATCAATTCATATTCTACATTAGTTTGATGATTGGGAAGTTTTTCTTGATTCGCTCCCTGTGAGTTCGGCCCATATTTGCCACTATCTCGAATAAAGGCAGACATGCACTTACGGTATTTTATTGATTGCACATCACATCAACATATTAGCTAGATTATGCTAGTGAAGAATTTCTAATAAGTAGGAGCTGATTTCTTTGCTTTATTTAAAATATGGCTTTTTTATCTAGTAAATCTCACATGCCCACATACACATCCTATCATTTATTTTAATAGCTTGTTATTTTCATTTTCAAGAAGGCTAATGGTAATTGCCATTTTTTTTTCCTATGCATGCATGTACCGTGGGAGACTTGGTTTACATGCATAGTGGTTTACCTTCATTCATCTTGCAGTATCTGTTCACTAAAGTGAGTGCGAAACCTCTTTGAAACATTGTTTTCTTAACTTTAGTGCTTTTTACAGAAAAAAGCATTTCACTATAGTGGCTATTTGTTTGGACGGGTTTGGCCCACCAATGATTAATCAAACGGCTAAATGCGTCACTACAGCTTGAAAGCCTAGGTCACATGCGGTCATTATCATGGAATCAATTCCTCTAGCAGAAGTTTCGCTTTTATGATTACAATAAATAATTAACAAACCATTAGATTTTCAAACTATTTTAGATAGTTATTCTTAGGAATATCTATTTTGTTTTTCTAATTTTTTTTTTGGGATTTTTACAAAAAAAGTAATCTTAAACACTAATTAGATGAACTGATTATGAGTAATATAGAATCGACGGATTACGTTCAGTACATTTTTCTTAGACAGAATTACCCTCGTGACGATATCGTTATCCACTGAATATTTAATTTCTTATATCTTACTCATTGAAATCAATGTTTTAGTTTCTCTATCTCGGTTTCCGATGAAGTTTCTCTAAATATCGAAGTCTAAAAGAAGAAATGCACTCTTGAATCAGATGAATGCATCAACAAATCTAACTCTTTTTTAGGAAAGAAAAACATAGAAGCATAAAAACAAGACAAAAGGAAGAAAAAACACAAAATGAAATGGAGAAAGGCAAAGAGGCACGAAATAAGGGATTTCACAAAATCATAATGTATTGCACCCTTAGATATTGACTGTGCACTCATCATGGTTAGTAAAAACTTGTAAGCCATTGACCCTTAGATCGATGACTAAGAAACAGGTTCCTTGTTTTCTGATTCACTCATATGGATCATAAGGTGGGCCCCACTAGGTTTTTGCACAAGATAATATCCATTGATGAGTGGATCGGAGGATTCTCCATCAACAATACATAAAATGTTATTAACAGTATTGTTGTTCGAGCCTAATTCTAGCTTGCGACCAACTCCTCGAGTAAAATAAAACTAGTGGGAGAGGCCCGTGCTAGCATTGGCAACAAAAAAAAAAAAAAAAAAAACTATTAAAAAAAACTATTAAAAAAAGATTTTATAGAGGAAGCTAGATAAGGGAAGTAGTAGGAGAAAAATAAAAGACTTTGACCAATTAGGTGGGCCTACAATGATATAGTGCTGGCCTAGTGGTTAGGAGTAAAAAAAATTAACAAAACTAAACTATAGAAAACTTTCGCGGATGTTGACCTAACATGTGCCCATATGCTTGATCTGCTAAGTTTAGAACCTATTTTGTTTTCTTTCAATGCAAGATAACTAAAATTTAAAATCAACTACAAAGTTTAAAAAAAAAAAAAAAACCATGTAGCTTATGTATTAGAAGTTAATGGGTGGGATGTGGTCCTGTACTAACAATATTGTAATAAACAGAACATGAAATATAAAATAAAAATAAAACATATAGATGAACAATGTTCTGTAAAAATGATAGAATATCATATTAGTAAATGGGTCACTTGAATATTTTATGGCCATAAAACACTTTTTTTTTTTTTGGTAGAGTGGCCATAAAACACTTGATTTTGATTAAAAGTTTTTTACGGGGATTAGTGTGAACCCCATAAATGAGCGTTCTAACCGTCTAAGTGTTAGATTATAAAAAAATTAAGTGGGACAACTTATATGGAGTGAGATTTGATTTTGATTTATAAAAAATGATGCCATTATCTTGATTGGTTTGGATATCATTTAGAAGTGGGTTCAATGAGGACACGTAGAAGATTGGTCGATTCAGGAATATCATGAATTTGCCATTGATCCACTGAGTGCTAGGTTATGAAAGTTTTAAGCAAGCCAAACTTTTATTGAGCGAAATTTGATTGGACCCATAAAATATGGGGCCATTTATTTTTATTCGATCAATTTTTTTAAATGCACCCAATGAGGACTGTTTTGAAAAAAGACAGTTCTTTTGAGTATGAAGATTTTTTGGGTAAGTCACATTCTTCCTACACTCACAACAAAACCGCTTACCTTAAAATATTAAATGAAGAAAGAATTTAGAGAAATAATCACGGAGAAAGAATTTAGGGAAGTAATCAGCTTTGGTGAAGAGATATAGACATGATAATAATTCAAAATTTATAATAAAAATTGATTGTAGCACGAGTCACCGCAAAACCTCAAGAAGGGGTGCCATGTGTTAGCTCTTCCTCAAAAATGCTTCTACTTTAATAAATAATAATAATAATAATAATTTGGAAACATGCCACTCACCCAAAAGCAGGGCTTTCATTTTGAATGATTTCGATTTCGAATAGGTGAGAGGATTTTCAGCAGTGGACCCCAAAATGTGGAGTCTCTCTTTTCCACTTACGGAGGGTGGGTGGGCCCCAAATGTCTATCCGGACTCTTTTTACTACCTCCGCCTCAACGTCTTGTCTTCCCTCCACGCCTCTGTTATATAAAACATAGGGAACTTTACTAGAAAAGTGTGCTTAAATGTGTATTAGCCCATTTTAAACACAAATACACAAAAACGCCCGTATTGGTGTTCGTACAACTTTTTTGGACAATTTTACCCCCTTTGTGCGAACGACATTGTCATCTAAATATAACCTAAAACCCCCTCAATCGAACGATTTCGTTCGTCTTCCCCAAATTTCTCCTCTCCCGCCTTTTCTCTCTTTCTCCCCTCCTCCCTCCTCTCTCTTTCCCTCATTCTGCCCGTGGCTTCGGTTCTCTCTTTCCCTCTCCCTCTCCGCTCACTGCATTGTCCTTCCTTCTCTCTCTCCGCTTGCAGCGTTTTCCTCGCTGTGTGGTACTTACTCTCGATTTCCCTCTCCCTCTCCACTGCTGCTCTCTCTTTCCCTCTCTCCGATGTCCCGGCTCCTGCTCTCCCCTCCATTCTCTACCGGCGGAACTCCCACGACTCCTTAAACGTCATCTTCCATTTGAGATTTCAGTGAACGTGATTTTCTCTTTTCTTCTCTCTTCCACATTGTCTATTTTCTTGTTTTCTTTTCATTTTCAATTTCTATAACTGTTGGAACTATGTTGTTCTGGATAGGAGATCTTGTTTGGGGTATTTGAAGAAACTTGTTATTTCGAACCTCTTGTTTGGGGTAAGAGGTTGCAACTATAAGTGGTTTCTTCATATCATTTTCAGTTTCTACAACCGTTTCTATGACGGTCGACAAACTGTTATTTCCAACCTCTTATATTTGGAACCTCTTATAATTATATTGGGTGGGTTCTCTCCAAAACTCCCAAAATCATCATACAAACAGGGAGGTTGTTCAGGGAGGAGTCCATTGGGTGGTAGTTGAGAGAGCACTCCATTAGCAGGCATTTGAGGAAGGAGCATAACCAGAGAATCCTACTTTTACTGCTCTTCTGGATTCTTGAAATAGTTGCTATTGTCAATGTTTTTTCTTCTTTTCTTTTCTCTCTAGAAATTTACTTCTGTGTATAATGTAAACTTACATCTGATATGTTTCTAAATTGTCTAACGTTAATTATTCTTCAAAGGTATGATGTTTTATTCTCTCTTTATGCTCCAGTGACCGTGTCTCGCCTCTCTCTAGATTCTCTCAAGGGGGTTTAAGCTTGCTCTCTTTCTGCGACATCTCTTTTTCTTCTTTAGGTATTTCTTCTTCCTCAATCAACTACTTCTTCTTTTTTAACTGCTCCAATTTGTATTGGGGTTGTTCAAATAGTCTTCTTCGCAATATACATACTATTACTAGAAATGGGATACAAGCAATTCCCGGCACCTCGCATAAAAGAAAAGAAGTATAAACAAAGCAAGACAAGGGGCTTCCCATATTTTTCTGGATCATACATAATTGCATGATCAACAATAATTCGGCCCTTTTTACCAACCTACTGAATCGGTGGGTCGGACAATTAAATCTTCTCAAACTATTTATTCTTGAGAACCAAAAACTGAAAAGTACACTTCAAGTGGTGGGATTTGTAGTTACATTTGTAGTGGTGAAAGTTTAAGTGATCCTGGCAAGGGGAGGAGTTCTGGTATAAGAACTGGGGGTAATGGCAGTGATTTCAATATAAGAGGAAGGTCTAATGAATTAGACGGAAAGAAAAAAAAAAACACAGACATTTATGGGTTCAATGCAAAAATTGTTATGGATTAAATTGTAAGAAGTTTTTTAAGTCAAAAATGAATATTGAATATTTGTTCAATGCAATGAAGTGAAATGGGGGATTTATCATTCAGATGGGTGATATGGAAATGTTTTTTTTTTTTTTTTTTTAAATTTTTTTATGACCTACCAAAGTATATTGTTTGAAAAGAATTGATGATTTTGGGCATTTGGAAAGTACTTGTTTAGGTAGCAGCAAGATGGAGCATCTTGCCTGTGGTGCTATCATGCTCTCTGTTTCCTTTTTTTATTTTTTTTATTTTTGAGGGGGTGGGGGGTGGGGTTTCTTTGTCTTTGTCAAGCACTCTCTCTTCTAATATTCTCTTTTTTATCTTAGCACACTTGTAGTGACTAAATTCAAGTTCTTGTTCAAAAGGTTGAAAATGTGTTCCATTTGATCAAACCGTCCTTCATTAATTTTTTTTTACTATAGAAACCAACATTTTCTGTGCTTTTTTTAGTTTCCAATTGCAGAAACTGAGTTCAGCTTTTCTGGTATTCTAGTGTTTTTGCCTTTTGGATTGGTGGGTAATGAGTAGAAATGTTGGCAAGTGATGTTTGGTCTGTTTTATTTGGGCAATTGGGTTTGAGAGAATTGGCTGTGAAATGGGTATTTTGTTTGAGAATGATGGCAACTGATGTTTCTTCTCTTTTAATTCCTCTCTTGAACTACAATTTACACACTCTAGTATAAACTATTTCACTAAATTCTATAGATACCTTTCCTGCATGCCTTGAGTTTTATTGCAGGCAGCATTGACAACTACCTCCTCCAGGCACACCAGCACAGATGTATCTCTTCCCTTGTCTTCTTGTTTTTTGCTTAATTTTATAGGAGAATGTTTTTGATACTCGTATAGTTCCAAATTAGAACCACAAAGCACTTAGTTAAATTCAGTCAACCTCATGTGGTCTCAGTTAAGACTTGGGACCACCATCAAACAAGGGGATGAGAAATGAGAAGATCCAAGTGTTGATTAGTGGTAGTGCAAAAATCATGTATCATTCTAGCCATTTCTTTTTGAAGCCTGAAGATTTAACGATGGAAAGCTACAATGATTCAATCTAACATCTAATATCAGTTCAGTAAGGTCACATCTATATGTGGAACAGTCTAAAACTCATGTTGAAATCTTTCATCTGATATGGAGCCATTAAATAAGTGTACCGTTTTGGCCATTGAGAAGTCATTGCCATAATGTCCTTTATCAGTCATGCTGCTAAAGCCATCAAAACTATGGTTTGTAATTATATAGACACAATCGAATGCATACCATGTAATTGGCACTGGAGAAGAAGTGACTTAAACATTGAAAAGAGGATCATTATATTCATCATGCTTGGTTTTCACATACATCCATGCTGGCAGATAGTCAACTTATGAATCCATGCTGGCAGATAGTCAACTTGGATTGATTTTATTCTAATAACTATCATACTTGTTTCAGAAAATCCTCAGCCCGCTTATGAAAGAGACCGAGTTAACTGCATCTGGTTTCTCGTTCTGTTTATGCATGACAGTATGATTGATAGTACCTTTGTTAATGCCTGGCAGTATAATTGTTTACGGGAGTCAATTACGGATGTAGACTACACATAGGTCAGTCTATGCATGTCATTAAAAGCTTAGTGCCAATTTGTTGTCGCCGATCAAATGTGGATGAAGAATCTAAAAACCAGCATAACGACATCGTCATCACGATACTTATGAGATCTTTATTTTATCACTTTTAAGCATCACAATACGAAGTCGATCATTATTTATTAGTTGAAAAACATAATGATGCCTGGAACCATAAACGGTCATAACGATATCGTTAAGATTTAATGATAAAATACTTAAGTAGAACCAATCATAAATGTACTTCTTAGATCTTATTTCCCCATAATTTCATTTGTTGCAATTCTTACCCTCATTAAAGCGATTTATGAAATTTGATATGAATGTTGTGCTACCTTTACAGTTGCTAAGGATTATAGATGGAGAATCTTGTGCCCCGGTTCTTTGGAAAAGTTAGTTTTATATGACCAAGATAGACATATTTCTGAGCAAGTCTGGAATGGCATTGTAAGTATAATTATAGATGACAGTTGTAGTAAATCATTATTTTTGTGCTTATGACATTACAAATGTAATAGCAATTGCATCATTTATGTAATGCAGGAAGCAAGCCCACTAAGTTGCATCCCCATGCCCAATGACGATAGCTGGGAAATCAATGAAAGAATGTGGGATCTAATACGCCAGGCTGGGCTAGAGCAACTGGCTAAGATTAAAAAAAATTGAACTCGATCATGGCCTAATAACTCGCTTGGTTGAGCGGTGGAGGCCAGAGACAAACACCTTCCCACCTCAACAGTGGGGAGGCCACCATGACTCTAGAGGATGTTGCCTACATCTATGGCCTCCCTATAGATGGTCTCCCAATCAATGGCTGCACCTTCTCTTCGCCCATGACCAAAGTATGCGAAGAGCTGCTGGGATTGGTACCGGATGTGAACTACGACTGCTACGAAGTGATGATGAAGGTATTGAACGATTGGGATATGTCTGAGCTTGTTCGAATTTGAGAGATCACATATTTTTTGAACTAATTCTGAATACGTTGTCTTAATTTTCAGAAACGCCATCCTTGGGCAACCTCCGCTATGAATTGGATTTCCATTATCCCAAACAATTTCTCCACCGAAGAGGAATATGACTAGTACTATATGATCAGGCATCCTACGATAGGCATATAGTCGAGATAGTAAGACTACTAGCTATCTATAGAAAATTGATAAACACATGCAAGGTGTATGACGAGGATGATATTCAAACTGAATCTCACACATTAGATTGGGCATCAATATAATTTACTCCCAAAAGCCACATTACAGCGACTCTAGAATGAGATGCCTAGACAATGACAGAAACAAAATTGCCTCCCTTAAAACGGAATACCAATGCTCGACTCCAGAGAAATTGTTAAACCAATGCTGAATGATTTAGAACGCAAACTTCATTGTCTAGTTTACCAATGAAGTTATAAAAATGCAAGGAATCGTGAAATGCTAGAGCGAATTTAGAAGAGTTCAGATGAAAAAAAAGATTCTTTGATAACGATATCGTTACATTTAATTTTGATTTTCTTCATCCAATTTTGGTGACCAAAAACAAAACTTCATTGACTTTTTATTAAGATGATAAAAGATGATAAGGACTAACGATTTAACTAAATTTCATGAATTGCCCAAAACGGAAATTGTTCTTTCATAATGATATCGTTACCACAATTTTTATTTTCTTCATCCAATTTTAGTGTCCAATCACAAATTAATGGTCAGTGTATATTGAGACTCACAAACAATGTGAAGGACTCACGTTTTTTGAATCGCAAGAAAAAGGAATTTGTTCTTTGATAACGACATCGTAACCATTAATTTTATCTCATTCATCCAATTTTGGTGTACAACAACAAAACTATGGTGACTTTATATTGAGATGCAAAAAATATGAGAAGCACGCACGATTTAAGTCAATTTTGATTTCTGCAAATTTCTTTTAACGATATCGCTTCAGTAATTTATAGGTTATTCACCCAATTTTTGCACCCTACAAGAAAACGATAATGACTCTATAATGAGCTGCATAAACAATGGGAAAGACTTATGGAGTTCACCAAGTTATTTTTTTCAACATCATTTATAGGACAACAAGATCATCGATCATTATTTATAGGTAAGTATTAAATTTCGTATGATCCTACACTCTTACCGTCTAGTTCCAGCTCATATGTTAGTCCAAAACCTTGGAATCTCACATGATATTCAAACATGAGTAGTTCATTTTCTCTATGGTTTTATAAATGATATTGTACTAGAAATGAAATTGGTAAATTCTATGTAAATGTGGTAGATGACCAAAGTGATTAATTTGTGGGAAAAATGGCCTTCATGATGATGGGGAATGAGGTGGGCAAAGGGAAATGAACTAAAGTCCCACAATTGACCTAAAGTCCCATAATTTGGTATCAGGTTTTAGCATCTTAACCACCGATGTACTTATAAGACCCAACATATCAAGGGCCTACAATTGAGATGTCAATAAAATGGAAATGAGAGATCACAGAACAATTTTCTGATAATGATATCGTTTCAGTAATTTATAGAAGATTCGACAATTTTTTGCAGCCTATAGCAAAACGACGATGACTGTATAAAGGCGTGCATAAACAATGGGAAAGACTTAAGGACTTCACCCAGATTTTGATTTCAACATCATTCATATGACAACATGATGAATACCATTATTTATAGTTGTGTTATATATTTAGTTTGATCCTGTACTCTTAACATCTTTCTGTAGGCTATATGTTAAGATAAAATCTTGCTATCTCATATTATCAATACATCAAATAGGCCATTAGTAATTCGCTAACCAGACGTGGAAGATGGATGGAAACATGAGTAGTTCAACTTCTCATGTTGTTCTACACATGATAAGGTACCAGGAAAGAAATTGTCCATGGTCTGTGTAAAGGACAATTGACATTACTTGTAGATGACCAAAGTGATTAATTTGAGGAAAACAAAGCCTTGATGCCGATGGGGAAGAAGGAGGGCAAAAGGAAATAGCTGGATTGGAGAAGGAAGTAATAAGGGATAGAAAATGGGAGGGGGGGGGGGGGGGGTACAGCTATCAAATCTCTGAAGCTCAATTGATCCATATAAATGTTAGCTTCTTTCCCCTCCTTGATTGAAGATAGATATATACACCTTCAAATTCTTCCTCCGCAAAGTTAAAGGATATACAAAATCTCCAAGTATTGGATTTTGTTGGAGTATCTAAATCTTACTTAACCTTATTGACGAGAGCTTATAAAGTAAGCCACGAGGAGGAAAACCATAACCCATTTGAATGCAGTTTCTTACAGTCGTTGCTGCCTATGTCAAGTAATGAAGAAATCACTCAATCTCATAGAGACCATAGGAATTTACTATCATTTTAAGAGCTAGACAAAAATACAGACTATACTCATATGTCTTAAACATTCTCTCAAATCACAACTACTCATTCTCATACATAATCTCATTCCAAGAAAGTGCATAACAAAAAAGAAAACAAGTTTAAAAAACGGTTTCAAATAGCACCCCGTCTTTATCAGTTTCGAAATACTGAATAGCAGTGCAATCCAAAATTACTATAACGTATTTTAGCAAAAAACGTTACTATATATCTTAGCAAAAAATTGCAATCACATAGAAAAGCAGGATGCATTCCAAACCCGATACAATCATATTAAAGAAACACATCAGATGATGAAATCAAGAAATAAAGGCCCACGTCCAAATAAGTAAATAAAAACAAGAAATAAAAAGTAAAGAACAACTGCATGATAGAGAGCCCAAGCATTCCAAAAGCTCCTTTTTTGGGATTTCAAATGGCCATAAATCCCTTTTTAGATATCAATTTCAAACAAACAAAGTATTCAATGCATGGAAATCTAAAGAGAAAACTTTATCCAAGTTCTCACCTATCTTGGCTAGAGAAACACTCTTTCAGATACAAGATTTTCTCAGGTCAACTCCGGCAACGAAAGAGCATGAGTGGCACCGGCCAGAATCACTGATTGGGCAAAGTCGGAGAGGAAGAAGGAAAGAGAGAGCAGGGAGCCGAGATGTTCGTGCAGAGCGAGAGGAAATGAGCAGGATGTCCTAGGTTTACAAGCTCCCCTGTCCTATCTCTCTATTTCAGCTGCTCCCAGCTCAATCCGTCGTTCAGGAAGCAATCTCAAAGTTTGATTAGAGTAGTGTCGGCGGGATCTTTAAAAGCCCTCTATTTCCTGCTTCATTTGGATGTTGATTCATAATGGACTCCATACCAGCGAAAGAGCTCAAACGAAAGGTGTTCAGCCGGCATTTGCGTGTCCTCAAGTGAATCAGCGAGCATATTATTTTTTTCTACTACAATCTCTCTGCTTAGTTCTGTAATGATAGGTACTCCTCTTCTTCTTTGCTTATTCCGGTTTTTTCTTGTCACGATTTGTTGTTCTCTGGGAAAAATGTTCTCTACTATTTTCTAGCCAAGCTTTGAATCAATTTTGCAAGGCATGCAGAGCAGGGAGCCGAGATGTTCGTGCGAGAGAGAGGGAAAGAGAAAGAAGGGAGCGAAGAAGGCATGCAAAGTGGGAGAGTGCAGGGAGAGGGAGAAAGAGAGAAAAAGGCATGCAGAGAGGGAGAGTGCAGGGAGAGGGAGAAAGAGAGAAAAAGGCATGCAGAGAGGGAGAGTGCAGGGAGAGGGAGAAAGAGAGAAAAAGGCATGTAGAGAGAGAAAGAGTGCAGGAGAGGGAGAAAGAGAGAAAAAGGCATGCAGAGCGGGAGAGTGCAGGGAGAGGGAGAAAGAGAGAAAAAGGAGGGAGAGAAAAACCTGGAAGATTCCACGTTCGATCTGGGGTGAAAAGAAGAGGAATGAGATGATGATGTCGTTCACAGTTCGCACAATGGGGGGGTAAAACCGTCCAAAAGGGGTGTATGAACACCGAAATGGGTGTTTCCATGTATTCTAGGCTAAATTAGGCAAATACATGTTTATGGGCTTTTATTTGGTAAAATTCCCTAAAAATTATAATGTAGGGCCATCTTTTGATTGATTGTGAATACATAACCCACCTTTAAAAATTACAAGTGGTACTCACCTTTAGAAATTAGAACATGAGGTCATATTCATAGGATTCACAATCTAGGCCTACATCCATAGGATACAATGTGGCTCCACCTTTTGTGATTGTGACCATATGACCCACCTTTAAGAATTATAAAGTGGGGCAACATCTTTTGTGATTGTAGACACAAGACCCATATTTAGAAATTACAACGTGACGCCCACATTTAAAAATTAGAAAATGGGGCCTTATAATGCAATTCCACCATTATAGGAATTATAATACGGGCCCACCTTTTGTGATTGTGACAATGTGACTTACCTTTAGGAATTACAAAGTGGCACCACCTTCTTTGGGATTGTGAACATAGGGCCTACCTTTAGGATGAGTGAGAGGACTTGGAATCTTGAGATCATGGTTGGAAAAATCTCCGAGTTAGCTCTTTACTCTTGCGAGTAACCATTTTTTGACAAAAGTCCGAGTCGAAAACAAGGAAGACATAGCCGAGTCATTTCATTTCAATGAGTTGTTTGCATTTCGAAC
This sequence comes from Persea americana, assembly GCA_029852735.1. Classification (NCBI taxonomy): domain Eukaryota; kingdom Viridiplantae; phylum Streptophyta; class Magnoliopsida; order Laurales; family Lauraceae; genus Persea; species Persea americana. Next base: position 45,151,905 of record CM056813.1, read on the forward strand.
CATTTAATATACAAATTCAATTTTAAATAATTAAAATTCATTTATAAGTGATTATATATGAGGTTTAGAGTCAGTAATTTAAAAATGATGACTGAAAGGGAATTTGAAACTTATATTTGATCTTCTACATCCAACGTTTGAACTAACAAATTATGTAATATGCAATATTTTTTTATTTTTTTTCTATAGTGTTGTACTTTTCTTGCATATATAAATTTATTAATTTGAGTTAATAACCATGAATGCATGTAAACAAATATATTTTTATACTTTATAAAGTAATGGATTCATTTTTAAATATTTCTAAAATTATTATTTTTTAAACATGACTCTCTCGAGTCTACGCATTGACTCAATCCGAGTCAATTTTTTTTGCATTAAACAAGTCAAGTCCGAGTCACGAGTTTTCCAACCTTGCTTGAAATGATCTCCTTAAAAGCAAGAGATAAGTAAGAACCAACTGTGCCAATAAGTTGTTTTTAAAACGAAACAAACTTTTTTTTATTCCAACTTTCTTATGCTAACGGGTTAAGATTTTAGGATTCTTTCATGTGAGAACAAAATCGGAAACAATGATTTACAGTTTACACTAACCAAACATGTATTCCGTAGCTTTATCTCGTGGGAACATCTAAACATCCGAATGGCACGATGCCAAACACACCCAAAAATTCACGAACACAATTACTGAGCAAAAAGTAATGCAATAATTCAATATGAACTTCCAAATGAATTGATAAAAAAAACTAATACCATATTGATCTACACCTTTAGTCCTCCACTTTTAGTCCCTTAAGGAGGAAATTAAACAGAAATCCTAAGAATTCACTAGGATAAGACAAAATGGCCCTAAATAAAACTCAATACCATCTTGTTGTAAAAGCAATCCCGTCCAACAGACAGAACTGCTTTGATCCAATCGGCCTCCTTATCATCAATGTACTCTGTGCTCTTGGCCTAGTCCCTTCCTCCAATTTCATGAATTCTATTAAACAAATCAGTTCTTCCAATAACTCCATAGAAGCTTGGAAATAACCCAACTGCTTGAACCTTCCATTGAAAAACTGGTAGGCATGAAACCAAAGTGGTAGGTACCTGACCTGAAAAGAACTAATATTATTTATGTAGATAAATTGAAAAGGAAAAATCTAGATAGTTAAGATGTAAACACAACTAGTTCAACCTGTCATATGATTTAAGAACTGGGGAATTTGGCGGCAGGTCTCTTGTACTTTTCTCTTTGCGGCCTTAGGCCCACAACCTTTTGTCACAGCGTGGGAGGTCCTTTTTTCAAATTTAAATACCTAAAATGTCCAAGTTGCCCTTCCTTTAAAAGCTCTTATTTATTTTAAGATAAAACATATCCCATGATTAGTCGAATATGCCATTAATAATGGTCAACTACCATTTAATTAGCCATGATTAATGAATATCCCATTAATGAGATTTCCATTAATCATAGATGCATAAGCATAGACAAAATTAAAAAAAAAAAAAAGAACGAGAAGATTTACTTGTTTGAGAAGGAGAAAATCCCAAAAAACTTTTGAGAAGGAGAAAATCACCAAAATTAAGTTGTCTAGGGACCTGCCAAAACTCAGATAAATTTCCAAAAGTGCAAATAAGTTTTTCAAAACTCAGATAAATTTATCTAAGTTTTTGAATTCTTCTAAACAAATCTATTTTCCAAAACTCAGATAAATTTTCCAAAACTCAGATAACTTTATATCTAGGTTCAGATATAAAGTTATCTGAGTTCTGCATGACAACTCAGATAACATTTAGAATTCAGATACTTTCCATCTGAACTCAGAGAAAGTTATCTGAGTTTGATACAATATCTCAGTTATCTGAGGAATGCATTCACCTTGCTAAATATTAAATCCGGGGGAAAAGAAGAGGTGGAGAGCGGAGAAAGTGAAGCTGGAGAAAATGGTTCACCGAAAAAAGAAAAGAAAAAACAAAGCCGAAGATGCAGAAATGTTGCTCAAAGCCATGCCTGATGATGCAGACACGAAACATCTAGTAGACTTCGACATGGGAGCTGTACTCTGAGAAGGAATTCCCGTCAGTTTGAATTTTGAATTTTGTCGGAAAATAGTGTGAAGATGCTGGAATGATTGTGATAATTATGCTGATTAATATAATTTAGCTGAAAACTAGGAGGAAAATATAAGATATTATCTCCTTGGCAATTAAGGTGCAAATTAGTCATAAAAAAAATGAAATCAGCCTCATTAAAGACCTCTAGAATATTTCCAGCTGCAAGAGACTAGAGGCATTAGTGCAAAATAGCTTAGATTACACCTTTGTTTTATGAGATTCCAAGGACTTCTCACTAATTCTTGCTTAAGAAAATAAGGTTGAAAAGAAACTCAATTTAGTCTTCCTAAGCAAATGGTGATAATTTATGATTTCTGTTTCAACATTGTTTTGAAATCTTTTCATTTCTACCATATGTGGGGCACAGCTTTGTGCATGTTTTTACTGCCAATCCCAAGCCCAGATAAAGGAATACTACATTAAGTAAGTTGACAGGGAGTATAAAATTTTGTCATAACACAAACATGAATTCTAAGACAAAATCCATGTAGTCAACTCCAACATAGTCGGAACAATGCTTTGATTACAATGATGATGACAAAGATGATCATCTGTGGGACAAATGATTTCCTTACTCAGAGAACGTCTCTTGTGAGAACATAAATGGTATTTTGGAGCTGCCCACCTTTCCATACAGTGAGCCATTAACAACCAAATTACGGATATACCACCGGAGAAATCTACAGATTTAAAGAAAGCGCTTTACTGAAATTGAGGGTCCTAAAATTTGCGTCACGCCCAATGTAGTCCAAGTACAAGGCGCAAGGTATTGAAGGTCCTAAAGTTTGTCTCCCTCCCAAAGCACTACAGTCCCTCCACTTCAAGTTCGCTCAGGGCAAAAATCCAAAACTTTGATTTTCCTTCGTATCTGCTCCAATAGATCTCTTCAACTGGTAGTATTTTACTAGAAAGGTTGCTCTAATACCAAGTTAAAAACCATGAACTTCACTATGCCTGTTTAGTAAAATACTGTGGAGTTATGATGTTATTTTATTTTTAGTTGTTTGGTATGAAATGTTTTTTACTTTTTGTATAGAAAAGTGGAGCCTTTTTGTCTTTTAAAGGAGAAAGGATGTTGATTTTTTACTCTTTTTTAAAAAAGATCGAAATTTTTTTTTTAACTAAAGTGCGATTGGTGTGACCCATTTTCTTAAAAATGCAGACTTTACTTAACTTTTACTAATCTAGTAAAGTGCCAAACGGGCCCGCATTTTCTTAAAGGTCTCAATACCCTTATAATGGAAGAACGGAGGAAATTTAAAAGGAAAATGATAGTCGTGTATCCTAGGAGGGGGCGTCCTCATCTATATCTACTTTATTGGGATTTTCCTTATTTACATAAAAAGCCCTTTGTATTTCACATATTTACAAAACATTGCCCACTTTTCTCATATTTACATATCATGTAAGTCCTATTTATTTCATAACAGGTTGGACACAGTTGAACCAGTGGTTGAAAAGATTTGGACCGAACCATCCAGTCAAGCAGTTTAACCTCTGTTTCATATTTGATTATTCAGTTCCCAAAATTGCAAACTCCCAAATGCAGCCTTAAGCCCTTAACCTCAACAAATTAGATTGCCTTTATCCCTTCAAGACAAACTCATCTTTAAGGTGTTTTGAGAAAGCATATTACTAGAGGCACACACTTCAGCAATCAGAGGCTTTCCAATTCTTAGAGAAACACATTTGCACCTTTTACTTCCGCTGAAATTTTGAAGTGCCTATTCATATTCATGCTGTGGAAACACTAGATCAGGTACCTCTTCTATATCCTGCAAAGGCTATAGAAGGAAGCAGGTATAATTAGAAAATATTTCTCAAAATTGTAATCTTCACAGAAAATATGGAAAAATATTTTGGATATATATATATATATATACATATTATTACAAATTGTGCAGAATATGTGCTAATCCGGTTCCTTCATGCACTTGGGTGGCACGCACTATGCAGAAAAGAAGAAAAACATTGTCCACCAAAGATGGTTTCTGATTCCATGCCACCTTAAAATGCAAGCAGAACGGATAGCCATCTGTTCTGCCAAAACACTCACACCACTAGCAGCAACTAAGGTGACACAAATCACGTCATTACCTTCCAGAGTCGTAAAAGCTGCCAGAACAAGAAATCTACGATCATGACCAAGCAAAAAAGCTTGCCAGCCCATGCACCACATTTGAGGTACCTACATAACGGATGATGCAGACTCCATTTAAATCGATCAAAAGCTAAACTAAATAACTGTTAACAGAAGGATCCATGACCAAATATATACATAATATTCTCAGACCTCAAGTTTGTAAATGCGGGACATGTTTAGGTGATCCGGGCTGCTGCTACTATGACTATCACCTTGGATAGGACAATTATCAAAATTGACCAAGATTGCATAATCCTAACCCTAAGCGGATGGCCTACAAATAGATGGTTGAGAGTGAAGGTAAAGCAACAACGCACTCACGAATATATATAAAAAAAAAAAAAAAAGTCCATATATGTGATGGTTAAGATTTTCCAATCTGGATTATTTTTGGGACCTGGTCTTCATAATCGCATGTTGATATCGCCTGCATAACTGAAATAACCTTTGGTGAAGGGTCATATACTTCTTCAACCAATTTTCCATGAGACTTCAGCAGATTAAAATGGTAACAATAGTCCATATACTAGTTTTCCTTCTACCTTGAATGTTCGTTGTTGATGTTAGTTTACTAATAGCCCGGTCCCTGTTTACAATTGTGTGCCATGCCCATGTGAGAAATTCATAAATACTTCAGAAATTGTGCTCAAATTAGAAAGTTATTACTGTTTCTAAATTCTAAACAAGCCCTTTTCTTTTCCTGTTTCCTACCAGTGATCAACACTTCACGTACAATTTTATAGCCAGTAATATCTTTTAAATCCAAAATTGTTTCCAGATCCCAAGACCAAGTTTTATCAATTCCAAGTGAACATTATTTACTTTCATTTTTCGTGCACTGCAGTTTGGTGGGTTGTGAATTGGGACCCGAGCTTGAGACCAGTTGGTGCCCCTCCCTAACTCCCTCCCTCTCTCTAAACAGGGTGCCAATCGAATTCACAACCTAGATGTGCCTACCCACGCAATATATGCCTGCCCACGTGACCTATGGGAACATCCCGGGGTTCAAACTCGAGATCTGGTGTGGCTCTGACACAATGCCAAGTCCAACTAGCCAATACATCCCAAAATCTTAAGTTACTAGGAAACAGAAGACCAATTTACTTGACATGGACTTGATCTTGTCCAGTTCATGTGGATATTGTTTTTAATACCACCAACTCCTCCATTTCAAGAAAAAAAAAAAAAAAAACCACCAACTCCTGTTCACATGAATCATAGCACTGGTCTATCAACAACAATTCATGTTTGCACAATAATTTGTAATATGGTAGTCCCCAACATATTGCAACCATTGATGATGAAGTTTTGGTAGTCTCTGCCAGCTAGAATGCAAACATGATTTTCACTCCTCTTTTCTTTGTGAATAGAGGAGTTGTGCTACAGATAGTAAATACATATTTCCATTGATGAGAGGATTCGTGGCTTATAAGTTAGTGACATCGATTCGACGAATGTGATGCCTGAGAGAATTAGTGATCAAGATAATGGAGATTGAGATAATAAAAGGCTATAGGCCAATGAGCATGCTAAAAGACTGGGAATATGGTCAGCATCTGTTTTGGTAATGATGAGGATGATATTTGCTTCTCAAAAGGGTTCTTAGATTGATCGGAATGGATATCCACATGATGTGTATAACAGAATGAAAAAGTCCATAAGGAGAAGAGAAGCGAGAGCTACACACCCTCCAGAGCCTTATTAAATACACCATTTTTAAAGGGTCATAAGGAGAAACGTATCCTTAGAGTTTCTTAATGGGGCAGTGCAAGCATTGATGTTTTTAGGTGCATTTTCCATAACGTTTTAAAGGGTTGATAATGTTGGGAAGTAGATAGTTTCTCATGGCCCCTGTTTGTTTTCTTTGTATTGTGTTGGTCTTTTTGCAATTTTAGTGTTGACTACAATTAGACAGTTAAAAGAGAATAAAACAATTCCAAGGGAACAATTGATGGAGTTGGACCTTTCAATCTGGAAAATTTTTAAGACATCATCTACAATATATTACCACCCATCTACATTAAAAAATATATATATATTACCACCCATCAATGATCTCCATAAGTGTATAAAAGAACATGTGTCAAATCAACTGATATAGGCACCTCAGTGAACTCTACATTTTCTGATCCCAAGATTTCACCCTATAATCCATCCATATATCAAAGTCCTAAAAGTTGGAATCTAGGAGTTACTTTGTCATTCTCAAGTCAAGTCGGCTTGGCACATGCTAAAACACCATACCTTTGGATTTATTAAAAATAGAAAAAAGTCACTAAAAAAAGCTTGGAAAAATAGTGTTCTATGAATCTAGAATGTTAAGACTTATTGTGTTGTCCTCATTAACGATGGCTATAAGTAGCTACAGCTTATAGGCACTCGTGTCTTATTTCAACTAGTCAGATGAATAGTACTTCTGAAACTTAGATGCTTAAATCTTCCAGAAAAAGAATGATGTTTTGGTGATCCATATCAGTGGAATGTGTCGCTAAGATCCTCCCACAATGTCTCCCAACAAAATTTTTGAGAAATAAGTGAGTTTGGAGCCTAAAAATAATATGGTTTCAGCCAAATAGGAAACTCAGGGGTGACTCGACTCAGTACCTATCAAGTCCAAGTCGACTCAGCTTTATATTAAAATTTTCCTATGGATCTGAATTCAGAAAGTTCAATAACAAAAAATGCACATACATTTATCCAAAAAAGGGAACAAGAGCTCACCGTGAAAGGCGCTGTAGAAGATTTTCACTGGGGCATCTCAGCGCACAATCATACACAATCTCTGTTCTTCGAGCCACATCATGCCAACTGTATAGGTTTTTCATCTAAAAGCACAAGGCAGAAGAATAATAAACCCAATTTATTAATTGGCACAAAATATCAGCGAGAAAAGGCATATCTATGCAAATTCTACAGCCTTTTTTTTATAATGATAAAATTTATTACTTGAAAAACCACACTGATCAAATTCTATAGCCTGTTGGTGTCCCAGAAACCATTATGGTAATTTTTGGATGTGGTGAAAAGGTACGGTGAAACCCATTTCACTAGGGAAATGGTGTTTTACCTATTTGCCATTGTGCTTCATAGGATAATTGCAAGCACCGGTCACATGAGATTTCACCTCAAATGGGATAAATGAGTCACAAAAAAATAAAACAAAATAAAATATAAAAAAAATCACAAGTGCACAAGTAAAATCAATTTTCTTTTATAGAAGATTTTTTTTTTTTCCAAAAGGTTTTCTCATCAAACGCCAAACGGTAGAAAAGTGAAAACAAAGTAGATCTCCATTAGGGCATCGTCTAGGTCCATGTTATCTCTCTACTCCAAAATCACGGTATTGGTCGGGCCAAAAGACCAATACGGTATCGGTATCGGTCGCAGTTATCAATCCGTCATGGTTGTCGCGGTGTGAAATTTTTTTTTAATACAAAAAAAAAATTTACAAAAATATCTAAAAAATCCAGAATATTAGAAAATGCTAAAAAAAACAATGTCCTTTTGCATTAGTGCACATCATAAAGCAAAATATCGGCCCCCCTAAAGCAAACCATCCTGTATCGTTGTTTTGTTTGAAACCATTGTCAAGTTTTAATGTTTTATCCTTGGTCCATACATATAATTTTTAAATCCATCAAGTAGCCCACAATTTAAATTCCAAATCCAATCAATTAAAAAAATTGTCAATCTTTGTAGTTGATTTGTAAAGATTTCTACCTTTTTATCTTCATGAGAAGGGAATTTATTTTTAGTGGATTAGATTTTTTATTAGCATACCCTGTTAGACGCTTACTAATAAAATAAAACATTTGCATACTTTTTGGTTTTTTTAACATTTTATTTGGAGGTTTATAATTGATCAATGTGACATTAGGCCAACTCTAATTTAATTAATATTTGTTAAGGTAACATTTAAAAGGGGCATTTATTTTGCGCGGGGAAACTAATAAGGGGGCATTTAATAGTTTAGAGAATAAGGGAGGGCATTTAATGGTTTAGATCTTCATATTCTAAAATTTATTGTGATTTGTGAGACCATTTAAGAGGCTGAATTTATGTAGTTTAGTTTTTAAAAAAGTGGGCCACAATAAGTGAGGAAGTCTCACCCTAGGAATCAAATGGAGAGAGAAAAACCCTCAAAAGTGAAAAGGCCATTTCCGCCAGAGTCAGCAACGAAAGTGGGGAGAGGGAAAAGAAAGAGGGAAAGAGGAAAAGAAAGGTGGTAGAAAAAGGCGATGAGGAGAGGAAGAAGAGGAGAAAGGCGTGGCTGCAGGGGCCAACCGCATTCAGCCTCTCATAGATCCAAGTATGAGTGTTTTTTTTTTTTTTTTGAATGGTGATCCATATTTATGTTTTTTTCTTTCTTTTTTATTTATTTATAAAATTGCATGTTGTGTGTTTCCCCTTTTCTCTGCAAATGCATATTCCTTTCTTCCTTTTCCTCTTTTTTTTATTTTTATTTTCTATATATATGTACGTTTGGTCATATCGGCCATTACAACCAATACGACCGATACTTTGAAAATATCAGACGTAACGGCTGATACGTAACCGATATTTTGGCGATATGGACCGTGACGATACCAATACTAATATCACAGCACAATATCGTAACGGTCAGGCCGATACCGGTTTGTATCAGCCAGTATTTGCCGATATTTTAAACCATGGCTCTACTCTCTCCACGGGAATCCCCGTTTTCACCTCATATGCATACAATCAACTGTATCAGTTTAGATATATTTTTCATAAAAAAAGGTGGCCATCTGTTGCATGCTATTTTAGGTGGCATGAAAATTACTGTTTTTAAGAAGAATAAATGGGAATGATGGAAAGGGGGGACATGATATAGTCTAAAACTTTTGCATCATATTACTGGGAGAAGATCTCACCTTGAATAGCAGGGCCTAACTTTGACAATTGACATACAATGGTTGTCTGATAGAAAATGCATGGATGCCCCAGGCACCCCAAAACCCCTCTCTATCAACTTGATTAAATGGACCTTCTACAAACATCTTCACCTTGAAAAGTAGGGCCCATCTTTGAATTCGACAGCTGTTGATAGGAAAGGTCCACCCAAGATGCCAAACGGCCCACTTGTATCAACTTGTTCAGATTATGCTAACCTTTTCCATAAAGAGGAAAAAGGAGAATTTCAATCAAATTTGGCCCCAATCCACCTTTTGGGCTTTTCTATATATGGCAGATCAGTTAATTGCCCATGCAAATTGGTAGTCATGGGTGGAGGGCATCCAAGGTTGCACCTCCTGTCCAACAGCACAAGTCAAAGGTGGATCCCACTATCACCTTTCACCTTAATATGGTGCAATCATTTCTCCCAAGCTACATATACAGTCTTCCTCTTCTATCCCAAATCAACACCACATTTGAGGTCAGATTAAATGAGAGATGCTTTTACACATGGAATAGCAACAAGAAAAAGCAACTGTGTGTGTGTATGAGAAACCTCTGCTAAGCTCATAAGCTCATGCACTCAAGTGTGGAAATGCCTAGTGGGGCCCATCTAAACCACCACCTTCCCAAAAAAAAAAAAAAAAAAAAACACCCTGATAGTCACCAAAATCGGGGTTTGGCACCCATCAGAATAGATTGGACTGTTAGATCGATTATGCACTTGTTTTGGATAGTGAGAGTTGGAACCCTAGATTGGATTAGATCTAGGGTTCCAACATAATATCTCTTGGAAACCGAGAAAAGAAAGAAGAGAAGAAACATAAAGAGGGAAAGGGATTTTGAAGAGGAAGCAAGAGAATGAATCGACCATCTATAGTAGTCAACCATCCCTATACCATTATATTTTAGTTTCTGAAACATTACAAAAGGGCCCTCAAGTTTCTGGTATTTACATAAAAGGTCCCCCAGCAAATTATAAATTATAACCAAGGTCCTACTCTCTAACTGATAACAGTGAGAACTTGTCGGCCATTGATCAAGAGGTTGGGATCATCATCCGAGCCTCCTCACTGTACTCAGGTAGGTTGAGATCCAAATTGGGCCCCACAACACAGCATAGGGTATATATATATATGGGAAACACTCCTATGAGAGTAACTCTCACACTACTATGAGAATAAGGTGAAAAACCCTATATATATATATATATATATGGGGAGCACTACACAGCGCCCAGGTATTTTTTAAGAGAAAACGCCCCTCCTAGTTAGGCCCACCGAGATGCATGATGATCATGGAAGTCCATTGGATGGAAAGACCCATATGAGGCCTACCTATATGCAAAATCTCGAGACCATAAGATCATCCTAACCTTTTGATTCATGCCCTAAGATACAATGGTTTAGAGGCATCATTTTATCATGATTTCAATCCAATGGTGAGGAAAAGTTGGATGAGTGCCAAACTTAGACTTGTGACAATTCATGGGGGGTAGTGTGTGTGAAAAGATTAGATTGAATCAACATGGGCCCCATGACTAAGAATAAGAGGGGCGGAATTTTAGAATTTCCCAAATATATATATAATACACATTGTTTTGAAAATCGGAATTGTATCGCAAATCGTTCATACCCATGAATGGAATCGTATCGTGAATCGTAGGAGGTTTTTCTGATAAAATGAGAAATAATTAAAAATTAAAAAGAAAAAGAAAAAAGCAGCTATTCATAATCCATCCATTTTCCCATTCATAGCGATACAATGACAAATAAGTTTATCATACAATCATATCAAGAACATCTTGACATATATTAATATATAATAAATAAAATGTGTAAATAGTTAAATAAGTTTAAAAGTATCAATCTTACACTGTAGAATCTCTTTAAGTTAAAGAAAAAAGCAAAAACGTATTTTTTTTAAAAAGAAACAAAGAAGGCCCCCGCCGCCGCCCCCCCCCCCTCGTACAAATGGTACAGACGAACACTTTAATCAAATGCTTATTCCTTATTTAAATCTAAAACCTCCCCAAAGCCGCAAAAATTCTTACGAGGCTTCGTTAACTACTAAAAAAACCTTTTAAAAGTAAAAACGCTAAAAGAGAAAGAAAAAAGTGAAAAGGTTATTAATATTAATTTATTGGTTGTGGCTATTCTTACTTATCCAAATCGCTTGAATCATATGATTCGATGAAATGAGTATCAAATCGTAAGATTCGCACTTGAATCCTCAGATTCTTTTGTAAATGGGATATTCGTTGCATAGATACAAATTTTTTTCCTTCGGATTCGAGAAACAAATTGTAGGATTATGATAACAGTGCGTGCGTGGGTGCTTATGTATAGAGGGCAGGGCAGCGCTAGATAGCGCCCCGGCATTGAGAAAAACGCCCCTCCTAGTTGGGCCCACTAGATTGCATGATGACCATGGAAGTCCATTGGATGGAAAGATCTATATGATACTAACCTATGTGCACAGTTTTGACTCCATAAGATCATTCTAACCTTTGGATCCATGGCCCTAAGATTTAATGGCTTTAGAGGTATTATTTTCATATGATTTCAACCCAATGGTGAGGATACGTTGGATGATTGTCAAATTTGGACTTGTGACTATTCAAGGGTTCGTGGGGGGGGGGGGGGGGGTTGTTGTGTGTGTGTCTATATATATGCATCCATCCCTCACCAAATTATGGTGACCCTTGATCTAACGGTCTAGTTTATTCAGATCATTGAAAACTTGATGGATCCAGTGTAATTCAAGGGATCCCGTGTGTGGATGGTTTGGTTGCATCATAAAGTTGGTCCCACTGTTACCCCCATTATGTCCGTCACCCTATGGTGAGGGATAGATACACATGAACATTTCCCATATATCATCCGAATGGACTGGACCATTGGATCGAGGAATAAATTTTTTCTTTAATATAAGTCGTTTAACTTGTGGGCCACAGATCAAAGGGTTAGAGGCATGGAATTGAACCCAAACTTGATAGTTGGGCCCATTATAGATGGATCTTTCCATCCCCTTGGTCCCGTGATCAATGGGACCCCGTGTGGGCCCCATCATGGTGTCTCTCACCATAAGCTGTGAGAGTTAACTCTCACGTATGCATGCACGCACAATGCTCCAATGCATCCACCTTGCATGGAGCTTACCGTGCCACCTAATCACCAATACAAATGGGCCATCCAACCTGCACCCGAACCCCAAAAGAACAGTCACCAGATCCCATGGGTTTGCACCATTGTTAAGATTGGACTCTTGGTCCGTTGGATCAAGGGTCAAATTTTTTATATAAAACCGTTAAACTAACGGACCACATATCAATGGATTGGGATCACCAAACTGACTTGAAATTTGATATATGGGGTTGTCCCAAACAGATCTTTCCATCCCCACCCGTCTTCTGATCTATGGTTCCACCTACCTCAAATGATATTTTGTGAGGTGGTTGCGTAAAAGCAGGTGCCATATGTATATATTTCTCATGTGCAATGCCCAAAACACTGAATATTACTCTGATCAAAAATGAAGTTAGTTGTGATCTAAAGGTTCACTTTTAAAGAAAGCAAAAGGTGAGCCCACTATATATTTTTCACAAATGGAGGCGTGCCTCCACATATAAATATTTAAAACGCAGAGATGTCTTGGGCAACAGGCTGACAGCCCAACAAAGACCATCAAGGACGATCTGAGGATAGGGGTGATGGATTGGAAAGGGCATGGCTTGGGTAGGGTCCTCACCAAATTTCAGAACCTTATGATCTATGATGATCATGATATGGGGCCAACCTAAAATCAACAATCTAAAAGAGACTGGAGTCTGGATCTCAAATCCAACAGTAAGAACAGTCTGCGCAAGTGTCAAACTGGGTTTAGTAATGTTGTAGTGTGTGACAGCTTGATCATGTAAGTACAGGGAATCACAACAGTGGTTAGAAATAAGAATCAGTGATTAACCAAGAAAAAAAAACAACTAACCATGCATTTGGTAAAGAGAAGGCCCACTTCTACAATGGCATCCATTCTCCTTTGGACACATCATTCAATGGGAAGAATATTGGATAGATATATGCCACCAATCCATTAGGTGCTTATTCAATTATCATTGTTATTCATTCATTCTGATTTCTTTCCATTTTTCAAATCTAGCTCTCAAAATAAAATAAATACACTCTTCTCCCCTTTGTTTTCCTTTTGTAAGTGTTTCATAGGAGGTATTTTGGATTTACTGGAGGAAGCTTCAACAGGTGAAAAGAAATGAAAACTAACACTGAAAAAGCTACAGCAACAGTTTACACAGATAAGCAGGAGCAAACAGAATAAAAATAGATTAGGGGGAATGATTCTTTGATCTAATGCTAATGGCACCAGTTTGGACTGGGGGGAGAGAGAGAGAGAGAGAGAGAGAGAGAGAGAGAGAGAGAGAGAGGAGAAGAGAGAGAGAGGAGAAGGACAAGTAGTTGGTGACAAGGGTGATAGGACGAGAGGAGAGAGAGAGAGATGTGAAGGACAAGTAGTTGGTGACAAGGGTGATAGGACGAGAGGAGAAATGATCAAATATTTTCACCTAATTAAATAAGATTAGATGCGGCAAACGGAATGCAATCAGTCCACATATATAGTGGAATTTTCCTAAGCACAGAATGGCCTAGCTTGTGGAACCCACCTGACCCACCCTACTATGATTTGAAAACAAAGAATAAAAGCAAGAAGAAGAGAGGAAGAAAGAATTGAGGAAGTAAACATATACACAACCTCTCTTTCTTCCCCTTCCATCTCATTTCCCCTTTTTATTTATTTTTTATTTTTTTGGTAGAACCTTCCCTGTTTATTGAGCACTTTAAAGAGCAATTGTAGTACAAAAAGGATTCAATAATCCAATGGACTTATAAATCCTAATTCTAATAAGATTCCCAATCACTTCATGGTCCCCAACATTACATGACAATAGATGGGACCTGGTGGGACCCTGGAACCCTTTACATTAAATTCCCAAAACTATGTTCAGTCTAAGCCCCTCAAGCTTTGCCCCAAAATTCACTCTCGTCTACGTCATTAAATCAACCATGTGTTTGGTTTTTGTATGTACACCTGGAAACATGAGGGTACTTTACTCCATGGATCATGAGCAACCAAAAAAGACATTCAGTCTGAATCATCAAATATTCAAATATACTCTTATGTATTTAAAAAAATTGAATTGTAAAATGGCAATATAAAAATGAAACCAATCATAAATTAGAAACATCAAACGGGACGAGTTTTTGTGGCAACTCACACGAAGGTGCATGACATGCGGGTCAATCTTTGGAAGTATGTGTATTGCTTTTGTAATTGCACGCACCATATCACCAGGTACTGGCTCTGCAAGTACAATCATGTCATCTGGTAGGACCTGATCACCACAAGTAGTAAAAAGCTCACTTGATCACTTTGGTTTTTAATTTCTCTACTATGAGACGGTTCAGTTATAACCTTAGACCTTTATAATTGCCTTACAATTTAATTCATCAACATTTCAGTCTCATCCCATCAATCTAGGGTTGCAATTACTATACAATTACTTGTTCACTAGTAAATCTTATCATTAAACAAGATTACTGTTCCAATATTTCAGACTACTAAAATAGGAAGCAATCTGTGAAAACACAAACGTGTATAATTTTCCTGTAAAAGTTGGGTTTTCCAAAACATTCATATGCTGGGTCCGACAATGGATGTTGTATGCACCAAAATCTCGTCGATGGAAGAATTCGAAACCTACTAATAGATGTCAAGAAATTTCATGGGCCATCACTTGTGGTGATCATCCTATCAATGGCTATTACATGCTCTAAAAATGAGCAAACTATACACTTTCTAGGGCAACCCTTGTAAAAATCTTCTTATTTTTGACAGGCTGGTTTTCCAAACGCAAAGAATGCTACTGTAATGGGAGACGATCTAGTAAAGTGTCATGTGATTCTTTGCACAACTTAAATGAAGGGGCATTTTTGTAAGACGATAATTAGGCCTAATTTCGTGTATGAAGTTGATCAAATGTTGGGCTGGGAAGAAAAAATGAGGCTGAAGTACACATGGTCGAAATGTGCAAGTTAAGAAGGAAGAATGGAGTCAAAAGAACGCAGATAAATAGGAATCAGTACAAAATAGGAAACCTACATAACTCCAATAGAAATTTTAAAAAAAATCAAGGAATGTTGTCTAGGATATAATGGGCGTGCTTTCAAAAGGGCAAAAATAGCCCCTGTAAGATGAATTGAAGGGTTACAATTTTAAGGAACTAGGAAGCGGGGGCAGTGAGGAAAGACATCAGTACGTTGGAGTTCATAGAGAATGGCTTTAGATAGGGTCGAGTGGAAGAACAAGACTAACAAAGGCAACCGTAAATAGATGGTAAAAGTACAAGGAAAATAATAACGATGGCACATCATGGTGAACTGACAAGTCTAAGGGTAACATAAGCATTGACCAAATGATGGTCGGGTAGGGCTCCAGATTCTCTTTGTATATAGTAACATGTTTGTCTTTTGCCTAAATTTACATTCCTTTCATCAATGTCATCATCAAGTCTCATTAAGTCGCACACATGCAGATTGTTCAGTTTTTATTGATAAGATTTTTGTCTTAGCTTGTTAAGAATTTGTAAGCAAAACTCTTCCATCCAGCCACAAATTGAGGATATAATGCTCTGATGATGCTGATGGTGATGACATTGATGAGGATGTCATTTTCCCACATACAGCAAAAGATGCAAACATCGAAGAAGAAAAGGAAGAGGTATCTTAAGCGCATGCCTCTGGAACGCCTCCTACTCGAGTGCTCACAGTTAGCAACCCACAACTAGCTGCCTCCAATATGGCTATACAAAAGGCTTCTGTAAGAGAACTGCGGGAAAAAAAAATCAAATGACCAAAGCATGTAAATTTCTTAAATCAGCGCAATAAACCATATTTTGAAGCATGTATAATAATATTATCAATGGAAATAGATGAATGTGTATATAATCATAACACCAATTAAAAAAATGTATATAACTATACTAGATGCATATTTATAAAATCATGATACTAGATCAAAGTGATGGGAACATCAGCCAAATCCCTTCAAGATCTATCAGCGACGGAGGCATAGAATTGTAGACCAAGCAAATCTGTGGATGGATTATGCATATCCAGACTTTGATCGCCAAGATGTTGAAATTCCATTGTTGGATTTCCATTCTAACAACATCCAACGGTTGGATCTCTTCAGATCATGCAGCTGATGGACAGAAGGCCCGATATGAGCAATCATATTAAAGGCCCTACACTAGGAAGTGTGACATGGGATGATGGAAGGGATTAAAATAGTTTAAAAGAAATCAAGAGGGGCTCAAGAGAGATAAGAGAAGAAATTAAAAGAATTACCAAGGGGGGTCCAGATGGGGACCCATGACTTAACCAAGAAGCACCTTGGGATTCTCCCATGTGCATGGCTGATTTCTATTTTTTTTTTTCTTTCATGCTTTCTATTTTCTCTCGTTATTTCTTTTTAGAAAGTTTGAGAATTATTCATATGGAGAGACTTGTAAGGCTCTTTACAATGACAACTAATGGAGAATTTTTTAGTTCTTCAACCTCTAGTTCTAGTTGTGAGAGATTCTCTTCAGTCTACTGGATTGGAGTTTGGCGCAAGGCCAATTACAGGTAATCCTGATCATCTTCTTCTATTTTCTTTCATGCAATCTTTTTTTCCTTTCAAACCCTAAGATCTAGATCATCCCCATCATCCATTAGTTTTTAAACCCATTACTACCAGCAACTCCACTTTCCAAAACCCAAACCCAAATCAATCCCAAAACCTATCAACTACAACCGTACCTCACCTAGACCAAACCCAACTTGCCTGAGCCCTAAGTGGGCAGCACCTAACCAGTCGAACCCTTACTGGGCCCCACCTGACCAGGGAACCCTTAGTAGGCCCCACTTGATTCTTCTGAGCCCTCCTCTAGCCCTAATCAGCCTAGCGACCCATTCCATCCCTCCAAACCAGTGGCCAAATCCAGTCCCCTACCAATTTTATTAATTTTCCATTGTTTCCACTTCATAACCTTAAGATTAATTAAATTCTCTGAATCTGAACGCTAATTTGAGCCTTACTATTGTTGTGGGAAATTATTTTCTTGATCTAACATTGTTATAAATTCCCAAATTATACATTGAACACTTGCAAACCCTTTGCAGCACGAGAGAGGATACTTCATTAGCAGAAAGTACTTTTTTCCCTAGAATTAAGGTGGTGGAAGTGATGAAAGCATTGAAACAAATAAATACAAGAAAGATGAAATGTGCTTAAATGTTTACAACTGAAACCCTAATATTTGATTTATCTTGTGCTAGTTCACTATTACTTTATTTGTTTTTACATTGTTTTTTTGTTTTTTTATGCAAAGGTCAAAAGGAGCCAAAAGAGAAGAATTTTAGCAATTGATTAATTGAGAGATTCAAGTGTGAATCCCAAGGGATGTACGGCCAGGTGAGCCCTCCCTATTCTTTTTGGGGATTTGAAATTTGAAATTAAGGTGGAGCCCTAGAAGGAAAGTGTTGGAGACTCGTAGCATAAACCAAAAAGGAAAGAGAAGCAAAGAAGGAAAAGGAGAAAAACCCAACCATGTGTTGCATGCCCAAAAGGGGTCCCACATCTATTGCAAAGATTTGAATGTCAGAATTTGGAAATTCTTTCTCAAGTCCAAGTGGCGCCCAAGGAGAGAAGAAAAAGGAGAAAAAGAAGGAAGTTGCTAAGCAAGAGACTAAGCTAGGATTAGAAGTCCAAGAAGGGGGTTCCACACTCCACCTTGCTCGCCCTATATGGGCCCACTCTCATGTTCAAAGATTCAAATTTAGTCCCTTGAAAATAAATCTCCGATTTGTAGGTGCATGTGAGAAACTTCCAAGAGGACCGGAATTAGAAAGTCTTGCACACCAAGAAAAGACGACTTCTTTTCTCATCTAACTAGGAAACTTACTTGAAAAAGTAAGCAAGAGGTTTAATCACAAAAGGAAACAAAGCCTAAAAAGGAGGAAACTCTTTACTAAAGAGAGTTTTTGAAAAAAGCATAAAAGGGAGCCAAAGGGGGGAAGACGACCAACACTCAATACCAGCCCTAGCAGCCATACATCAGCAAGGAGGAGCTTTTTGGAGCAAGGAGAAAGCAAGTTGCTGCTGGCCGACCCCTTCATTTTCATCATCTTCAAGAGTTTTTCTTATGACTATCTTTTCTATGTTATTTTTCATTCCAAACATGAGTAGCTAAACTTTTTAGGGCTAGGGTGTAATTGAAACCCTAGCCTAAGTTTATGTAGTCCCTTTTGGCATTCTTTAATTGAGATTTCAGTTTTGTTGGTTGAGTTTCTAATGTTTTCGATTTGATGAGTTGTGTATATGCCATGCCTGTCAATCCAAGCCCAGGCCCATTTTGGGCCCAGTCTTCAAAGCCACTTGTACATTCTTCGTTTGTAATACAGTTGTTAGGCTTTAGATAAGATATACTTGCTGTAGATAAGAGATACTAGCATGTAATCAGGGCATTAAGCCCCTTTATAATGGAAGAACAGTCGACCCTAATGGGCACTGTGTTTTAGACATTCAAATCAACATTCTTGTATTCGATATTCCATATCTCTAAATGTCAATGCCAACCATATCATGTTCAATTAAATTTAATATTGGCTAACTTATCTTTGATTGATCTTGATGTTAAGCATCTAGGGTTTAGAACCATGAATAATCTAGGTATATGCCATGCTTAGACTCATGCATTTATCATTCCCATTGTTTTTATGCATCATGCATGTATTGACTAGGACATATGCCATGCTTGGTTTTTGCAACTTGATGAACAATTCATGCAGTATGCCACTCATGAATTAGGTTTAGGGGAATCATAATCTAGATACATATGCCATGGTCTAGGTTGATAAATGTTACCAATAATTCTGATTTTGATTAAGGGATAATAAGGGACATGCATAGGATAGGTTAGGGGAGTAGATGAAACCCTAGTTCATTCATTCTCGTTGTTTTAATCCTAGCAGTATTCTTGTGTGTTAGGTTACTTTCCATTAAGCTTTTGATTTATTTTAATAGTTTAACTTACTGTTTTTAGTAGTTTCATTCAACCAATCAGCATTCAACCGCTTTTTCATCCATTTAATATTCTGAATTTATAGTTATTTTTTACATTATTTTATCACAAGTCTTTGTGGGATTGACCTCACACTTACAATTCATTATACTAAATAGTGCTCTTTTGCGCTTGCGAGTTTTAAGTTGTGTGCATATTAAGCAGCTTATTTCTAGGTTACTTGGTGCATACCAAAAGACTACAGGTCCATATGACATTCCAATAGAGGCTTGGAAATGCTTAGGAGAAGTTGGGAGATTTGGTTAACTAGGCTCTTCAATAAGATATTAATGACAAAGAAAGTGCCGGATGAATTGAGAAGAAGTGTTATAGTACCTATATGTAAAAACAAGGGAGATATACAAAACTGTACCAACTATCGTAGGATTAAACTTATAAGTTATACAATGAATCTATGGGAGAGAGTAATGGAGCAAAGACATAGATAAAAGCACAAGATATCTGAAAATCAATTTGGTTTTATGGCAAGATGGTCAACGATAGAAGCTATCTTCTCACTTAAACAATTAATGGAAAAATATCGAACAAAGAGGAAAAATATGTATATGGTCATCATCGATCTACAAAAATGTTACAAATGGTACCTAGAGATTTAACTTGGTGGGTTTTAAACAAAAATGAATGTGCCAAGAGGTTATATTGAAATTATTAAAGCCATGTATGAAGGAGCGGTAATAAGTGTGATAATTACTTGTGGAGAGACAGGTAAGTTTCCAGTGACCATAGGTTTGCATCAAGGGTCAGCCTAAGCCCTTATCTCTTTGCATTGATTATGGATGATTTAACTACTCAAATTCAAGAGGAGGTACCTTGGTGTATGTTGTTTACAAAGGATATAGTGTTGGTGGCTGAATCAAGAGACTGTGAATGCAAAACTCGAGAGATGGCGAGAGGCTTTACAATCCAAAGGCTTTTAAAGTAAGTCATTCAAAGACAGAAGATATGGATTGCAACTTCAGTGGACACATACAAAGAGCTGAAACTACTATGAGAATTGAAGCCCGAGAGATACCACAGAGAGATTCATTCCGTTACCTTGACTCGATAATTAGTAAGGATGGGGAGATTGATGAAGATGTCGAGCATAGGATTAAAGTGGGATGGTTGAAGCGGAGACTTGTTTTTGGAGTACTTTGTGACTAACCAATGCTAACAAGATTGAAAGGAAAATTTTACACTGCAATTATTAGATCAGCCATGACATATGGAGCAGAACGTTGGCCAATCAAGAATTAACATAATCACAAACTGGATATAGCAGAGATGAGAATGTTGAGGTAGATGTGTGGAAAAACTAGGAAGGATAAAATTAGAAATGAGAGCTTTCAAGAGCATTTAGGGGTAGCATCAATATGGAATAAAACTGGAGAAATCCGTTTGAGATGGTTTGGGCATGTCCAACGCAAACCGGCAATGGCCCCGCTAAGAAAAAGTTTGGCTATGCAAGTTGATGGCCCACTGAGAGGAAGGGGTAGAACGAGGAGAACGTGGATGGAGGTAGTACAATTAGATTTGAAGAAGTGCAACTTATCTAAGGATATGGTTCAAGATAGATCGGAATGTAAAAAAAAAAAAACAAAATAAAATTCATGTAGCTGACCCCAACATAGTTGGGACAAGGCTTTGATGATGATGGTGACGACTTTCAAACCCTTTGATCCAAGGCATTGTTTCAAATCCCCGCAAAGGGAACAGATAATCTACTTGAATCAACTATTCCTTAAGCAAGTGGAAGTTCTATCTTCCATTAGATCCATCCCTCTCTTACCGAAGGGACCATTCCTGCAAGATTGTAATGATGTGCCTACATAATTTTCTTATTCTAATTTCAAAATTAGATTGTGTGATTGGTGTGATTTACAATTCAATTGGATAATTAATTCTTAATATTGATCTCACATTCTCACCAACCATATTAGATTAAATTTCATATCATCACAAAGAGATGTTTATTGACACCATACTAATCACATGCATGATGAGCGGTGTGCATTAGAAATGGAAGTAGCATCAAATTCAATTTCCATGAAAAAACATCTGGAGGGTAAACTACGAAAAGGGTGTATTAGAAATCGGACTAACTGAATGCAAACACTAGACCTAAGAAGATCGGATGCCTGTATGCCCTAGCTTACAAAGCTCATTCAATTGCCTTCCAATGAGCTCATGTAGCAATGCCATCAATGAAATCCAACTTGTTTCATAGAGTACCAGCATTTATCTCATATCATAAAGACCAAAGGATCACCGCAAAAGTCATACCTCAATGGATCCACCTTCTCTATCAGAATGAAACAAATGCAATCTATTCTCGAAAACAGTCCTTGGCATCATGCAGCATGACCTAAAGAGGCAAAGAAAATAACCGCAAACTATGGCAACAGAAGGGCAATGGATGGGCAAATGATTAACACTTTGTGTCCCTAAGACACAAAATGCATACATTAAATATAATTGTGATGAAAACTTCTCAAGTGATCTATTGTGAGAATCTTGCAAAGCCTTGCAACTCATCAAAAACCAAGAATACAAGTTGGTGACCAAAATATGGAATAGATAAGGAATCCCTCACACAATACTAGGCCGCCATTCAGGTAGTAATGAAGGATTTTAACTGGAAGACTTCCTCAAATATCTGGCATCCAAATGCACCTGTTCTTCCTTAGCCAAGGAATAAATATACCATAAAACTCTCAAAATACAGAAATAAGCTGTTCCATTCCAGCATCTAGAGGTTTCATCCACAAATAGAAGCTGATACAATACTATCATCAATAATATCATAATACTTCCTAACCATGGTGACTTTATCAAGAGTAAGATTATAACAACGAAAAGTGCACGCATAACAAATTAGGACCACACAAAAGATCTACCCCAAAAAACATATTCAAAGTACCATCACCAACATAAGACCTAATGAGATTTTCTTGGGCGTAGATGAGTTTCTCCTTGGGTGGTTTCCAATGCTCTTGTACCCTCTTTTTTTTTTTTGGGTGTCTAGTGTATGTGTCTCTTCCTATTATATATACATATATATATATATATTTCCTTTGATTGGTAAAAGTAAATTTTATTCCACCAGAAGCACAACCAAAAACATGAGGAAGAAGAAAAACAAGAGGAAAACAGGGGATAGGAGCACTAATGAAAAACCTAATGAAAGAGTCAAGACTCCTTTAACACGAGCACAAGACCATCTCGTTAGTTACACAGTT
This sequence comes from Persea americana, assembly GCA_029852735.1. Lineage (NCBI taxonomy): Eukaryota > Viridiplantae > Streptophyta > Magnoliopsida > Laurales > Lauraceae > Persea > Persea americana. Next base: position 45,174,481 of record CM056813.1, read on the forward strand.
ACCATCTAATTAGATAATGAGGTTGTATGTGGAGAGAGGCCCAGATGTTTCTAAGTTCTATTAACTCAAGTAATAAATTTTCAGATATTGAAATTTATTGCACTTTTTTTGTGAAATGGGAAATATTTTCCAATGTTAAACATGAGGCTTGAAATGTTTCACTTGTCATTTTGATGGTTACCAATTATGAAATATTATGAAACTCAAATGGTATAATATTAGGATTGCCATTCCTATCTCAGCAATTAGAACAATCTACATCACGTGATAATCTCTCTTTAATGTTTTACATCACATATAATGATGATGCATCATAATGAACACAACAATATAGTATTTCATAGGTGCATAGAAACAGATAACACTTTGGAATAAATTCAAAAACATGAAGTTTAATTGCTTAAATTAGCATTAGCATTTCCAGTGTCGACACAAACTTTAAGTTTACATGGCATAATTATCATAATGGTTGAGCAAATTGTTTGAAAGTTATGACTAGCATGACTAGAACCAGCACCCTTGTCCCTTGTGCTTGGGACACTAAGCACCTATGGGCACTAGTCATATCAACCTAGAAAATTGGAGGCGAAATCATATAGAATATCTTTCCAGGAAAATACCTGTTCAAAAAAATATGACCAGAAATAAGGACAGAACGCACTTGAGCATGTGGAACAGCTCCCAACATTTCAACTCGATCTTGAAGTGAGTGTTTTTCCCTCATCTCTTCCAGCCGCACTCGTTTTGGACCATCTCCTCCAACAATGAAGCGGACCTTTATCAGAGAAGTTTTTCATAACTATGAGATGATCATGCTCGGTAAAGTCGAGATCTAGCAAACAACACATACATTTTCCATAATCTCGCCAAGGGTAAAATCACCTTTAAGAGGAAAGAAATTTAGAAAAGAACACAACAGAAGCAACAAAATATCATGTTTTGGACTGTTTAGTGCACACGTAAACTGATTGGAATGCCAATACATGAATAGCACAATAAACTAGCCTAGCAATTCAATCAACAAACTTGAAATGATAGTATGCCAATGACAGTTTACATTCAAGTCTTTCTCCCAAATAATTTTGATGGACAGAGAGAACCATGATATCCATTGAGGGACTGACCTGTTATCTAGTTATAATATATAGTTCTCATCATCACCACCACCACAGCCTTATCCGCCTATCTGGAGTCAACAATTCATCAATATATGTGTGACATAATAGGGAAGCATAAATTGACTTTTGATGTTCCTGAGTGTACTTAAACTGTCTAAAGAAAGAACAAGGAGTAACTATTAAACTCCACCCAAAATTCAATCTTGAAACCAAAAAGAGCCATTAAAATATCAAGAAACCAGGTAAAATGCAGGTTAGGAAGTCTCCAAGTGATATAAATCAAACATAATCCAAAATTGTGTCTTCCCATATCAAGAACCAGAATTTCATGTAATTCTGAATAAATGCAATAGATCATAACCATAAGGTCAAGAAAGCTCACATTTGGGAACAAACGGCACACTTCAGGAATGACTTCAACAAGCAGATCAGCGCCCTTCCGATAAACCAACCTACTTATCACAACTATAATGATTTCATCATAGCCTAGTCGTTTAGGAGCAGGTTTAAACATAGCAGTATCCACAGCATTTGGTACTACAAAAACCTTTTCTGGAGGTATCCCTGACCGCAGAACCGTGTTTTCCTTGCTTGTATGAGAAACACATATAGCTTGATTCACGTCCGCCAAAGTAAATTGCAGCACCTTATTCATGTGGATGCTCCCAATGTCAGCAAAACCATAAAGCGAATGATCAGTAAACACAACCTTGTACCCCATAGTTCGTGCATGCATCAAAGCTTCATGACAAAGAGTTGAGAAAGCTTGGTGTCCATGCACCAATGATATTCTCTCTCGTATGAGAATTGTCCGTAATATTGGGAGTGTCCCATAAAAGGTTGGCAACGTATTTTGCATAAGAAATGGCCTCCACGGCACATAATAGACTTTCAAACCATTGGTCATATATCGCACTCCAGAACGTTTTCCATAGGCATGTGTCATGACGACAACCTGAACTTGCACAATGACATGCACCATATTCATATGTTACGAGGGAAAATCAAGGCATGTATATTTTTGGTAATTAAAGTACAAAAAATTTGCATAATTTTATAGAACGATGTGCATAATAAGGTGCAATATAGATGAAAAACAAAAGGATTCAGGGAGATAAAGATAAGGAAGAAATGTATCTAAAGGCTTGTTAATTACAGAAAGTATCTAGAAGTAGAATATAATTTAAAACTTAATCAACGGCTGATTAACAAATATATCCTAGAGAAACACTAAGAAGGCTTACAAACTTCCAAAAACAGTATTATTTCTGATGCACCACCACTACAACATGTCATTTATCATGACAGAGTAGGTGATGGACAAGGCTTGATGATTATGTGGTTTATTGGCATAATGGAATTACCCTAAAGCGTGTTTTCTTTGCATTTGAGTGAAGTGGAGTAGAATTTGCCTCAACAGTAGGAAATTCTATTTCTTCATCTGTTTGGATTAAGGATACAAGTGGAGTAAAAATGTCCGCGGTGTGGATTCTCTTTTATTCCACTTCATTCTACTCAAAGTTACTCTCACAATATATAATAAAGTGCTTTTTACTCCATTCTCTTCATTTAAAACCTTTTATGATTTTACTTTACACTAACCATCCAAACACATGCAAAGTAACCTACTACTAATTTTATTTCAACCCACTCCACTTTAACTTTATGCATAATTTGACACTTACTCCACTCTTATTCTATCCCTCTTGCAAACAAACAGTCCCAAAATGTGAGTGAAAATCACCAATGGGATCTCATGCCTTGAATAAAACATAAAGAAACAGTGCTTACATCATAGACACTAGGAAGGCTCACAAAACTTCATACGAGGTGCACGATCATTTGTGATGCATCAGCAGCGTACGAGTGATGCAGCCATCAAGACACTGTCAAAGAATGGGCTTTTGGAAAATGGGCTAGATCTAGCCCAAGGCCCAGAGGCCTGACCCATGGGCCAAAATTCCACTCATGTATAAGAAGCCCATGGCCCTCCACATCTCTAATTGTCAGAGAAGGACCATTCACCTAACTATACAATTCAACACTTCTATCTTAAGAGATATGGTCATATGGGACCTATCCAACTTGCATGCTAGATATGTGGGACCACTTACACATTCCAAGAGGAAAGAATTGTAGACATATGGGCATGCATATGGATCCATATAATCTAACACACATGGCCCTGTTGTAATGTACATATCTTGTAAGATATAAGATAAGGGCTGAGTCAGAAGCCAACCGTTGTTTCCATAGTTAGAGAGATTGGATTATATTGATAGGTGCGTAATGACTGTAATGTAACCATTGATAAAGCAATAACACTGCTATATAATGAGAGATGATCCAAAGAAAGGGCCAAGAAAATCTCCCCACAAATCTATTCTTATTTTCATTTTTCTCCTCTTTTCCTGAGATGGTATCAGAACCCCAACAAATTTAGGAGGACCATACCATTTGCTTATGCTCAGTTGAAGACAAGAAATCATCGGACAAACCAGTGTGGGGGTTTGGATATAGCAGCTGCCTCAGATTTTGTTTCATTTGGTTTTGGCAAAGATCTGTAGTCACACATCCTCTTCTATTGTTATTCTAGACTTGGATTTTAAGATTCAAGGCCTGTTGAATCTTCTAGTGCATTGTCTACATCCTCAGTCACTGTCGATCATTGAGATTCAAAGGTGGGCCACACATCTGCAGTTTGGCATTGATCAGAAATCACACCAGCAAGGTCGCCTACTTTCTCTGGGATTTGTCAGCATTTTTTCAGAATTTCTTGGCATTCACAAGGTCAGTTTCTACTGGTTTTTTCCTAAACTATCAGTTTTCTCAAGTAGATTTCATCACATCCATTGAATTTTCTGTTCAATGGTAGATCACTCCCAAATTGTGAGGGTAGGAGTGTAATTAGGGGGCAAGCAAAACCTGGAAGGTTATTTTAAGAGTTGGACAAAGAAAAAGGGAACAATCCCCATTCCAGAGGTGGCTGGCTGGGACGTGTTTGTATCTTTTTTTTTTTTTTTTTTTCCTCTAGTGGACCTTATTGGACTCTCCGTTAGTAAAAATGGACAAAAGTGATATAATTCCTGTTAAATTGAATGGCAAAAACTACAGTGGGTGGTCTTTCCATCTAAAATATTATGAGGAAGGAAAAGGTCTTGGGAGTTATTTGGATGGAACTACTATTCCACCATCCAAAGAAAAGGCTAAAACCACTGAGGAAGGAACTTCTGAACCTACCATAGTGGAGTAGAAAATTCAGGTCATGTGGAGTCAAAATAATGCAACAGTAGTAACGTGGATCCTCAATTCTATTGAGCCCCAAATTGCTATTTCTCTGCAATCCTTCACCAAAGCTTTTGAAATGTGGAATCACCTTAAAAAATTGTATCATCAGACCAATAAAGCACGAAAGTTTTACCTCAACACCGAATTGACCAAATATTGCCAGGGAGATAAATCAGTCCAAGAGTTCTATAATGGGTTTCTTACACTCTGGAATGAAAAGGATTCTATGATTCTGGCATCTGTACCTTCAGAGTTGGCTTCTCATGTTCTTAGTGTGCAACAAGAAGCACACAACAGTCAATTCCTTATAAACTTGAGTTCTAATTTCAAGTCGGTCACAGCAGCTCTAATGAACAGAGAGATGCGCACTGACTTGGATGCTTGTGTCCAAGAAGTATTGAGAGAGAAATTCGACTCCAATCCCAGTCTCTCATCAATGCTACACCAAGGGCCTTTACAACTCAGCAATATGAGGAAACTGCTCTCCTAGCTCCAAACGGGCAGAAGGTTCAATTCTTTTAGTGCAAAGGTTATGGTCATATAGCCCGTCGGTGCAAAAAGAAAAGCTTTTGCAACTATTGCAAAAGGGAATGGTCATGTTATCTCTGAGTGCACTCGACGACCAGTTCAGCCATTTGGGAATATGCCTCCAAAGAATCAGACTGCATTGCTCAGACCAACAAAGATGATGTTGTGTCTAATGCAATCACCACGACCCCCACTTCTGATTAGATTAGGGACATGATTCAGAGCTCGGTTAATGCCTGTGTCACCTCTGCCTTCACTTCTATGGGAATCACTGGTTGGTCTCCTCCCATGGCTCTTTTTACTTTTTCACCCTCCTCATGGTACATTGATTCTGGGGCATCGAATCACATGACCTCCATTGCACAAAATCTTCATTCTATGGTTCCGTATACTGGACATGAACAGATTGTGGCAGCAAATGGTCAAAATCTGCCCATTTCCGGAATAGGATCAATTGGAATTACTACACCTCTAAAACAATCCCTCTTCTATATCCCTCATTTATTTCGTTCCAAATCTTTCAGCTAATTTAGTTTCTGTTGGGCAATTAGTTGATAATGGCTATGTGCTGATATTTTCTTCCTCCAGTTGAGATATTAAAAACCGGCTGAGTCAGAAGGTGATCAGGACGAGGTGCAAGCATGGGAGGCTCTTCTTGTTTGACATAGGACTTCCTTCTCCTTTTGTGTCTTCTATTAGTGATAATAAATGGACCCGCCGTTGCTGAGGCCATCTAAATAATGATCGGTTATGTTATCTATTTAAGAATGGCTGCATAATAAAGATATATCTTCATTTGTGAAATCTAAATGCATTTCTTGTTGTTTAAGCAAAAGTCACATTTTGCCCTTTCCTATCATGCTTCTAGAACTACTGCACCTTTTGATTTAATTCATACAGATGTTTGGGGCATTGCACCAACATTGAGCAAATTAGGATATAAATTTTATATCACTTTTATCAATGACTATTATCGGTATACTTGGATTTATTTTATTCGCAAGAAATCCGAAGTCTATGACGTCTTTAAAAAATTATATACTCTTATTCAGACTCAATTTCAGAAAAATATAAAAAAGATTCGTTTAGACTCAGGGGGAGAATACACCCCATAGGAATTCTCCTCCTTTGTGGCAGAAAAAGGAATTGTGCATTAGAAGTCTTGCCTCGATACCCCACAACAGAATGGAGTTGCCGAACAGAAAAATAGGCATATCATGGAAACAATTCGAGCCTTTCTTATTGAATCAATGGTTCCACAAACATTTTGGTGTGAGGCAGCTCACACAGCTGTTCATTTAATCAATCAGCTCCCTCCTAGTGTGTTGAATAATGTTACTCCCTTTGAGTGTCTTTTTGGTTCTCCTCCATCTTACACACATTTACGTGTCTTTGGTTCATTATGCTTTGTACATCTTCCATCTATTGAACAAACAAAGCTTTCTTCTCAGTCTGCTAAATGTGTTTTCGTGGGTTATAGTGATGAACATAAGGGTTTAGTATGTTATGATCCTGCGGATAGACGTACTTGTATTTCAAGAAATGTAATCTTTTTAGAACATACACCCTTTTATTCTCTCTCCTCTTGATCTCCAAATAATCAAATTTCCTATCTTCCTAGGTTTTGTTGCTCAAATCATCACAGCACGCCTTCATTATCACCACCACCTCCATCTCTGAAGCTCTATGTCTAACAATCCCAGCTACAATCTCGAGCTCCTAATCCCTCTCCTTCGTCGGATCCTCCCTCTCAAAGTAACACTTCTACACCTACATCTAGATCGAGACATTCAATTCATGTGTCTAAGTATCCTAACCGTTATGGTTTTTCAGCCCTTATTACCACTCTACATTCGGTTCCTATTCCCTCTACATTTTCACAAGCCGCTAAAGGACCATGCTGGTAGAAAGCAATGGCAAAGGAATTGTTGGCTCTTGAATCCAAGCAAGCCTAAGACCTTGTCCTAAAACCTGTATCTGGATCCATTATTGGCAGCAAATGGGTCTATTCTCTCAAAATCAAGTTTGATGGCACCCTTGAACGTTACAAGGCTTGACTAGCATCACAAGGGTTCAAACAAGAATATGGTATTGACTATGAAAAAACCTTTGCTCCTATGGCAAAAATATTGTCAGGTCTCTTCTAGTAGTGGTTGTTGTACGAAATTGACCTATTTGGCAAATGGATGTGAAAAACGCCTTTTGCCACGGTGACTTACAAGAAACGGTATATATGGGTCCCCCGCCCGGATATTCTTGCACCCCGAACATGGTGTGTCACCTAAAGAAGTCCTTATATGGTCTCAAACAGGCCCTTCGTGCTTGATTTGATAAGTTCTGGAAAGCAATTCTTCAAGCAAAATTTTCTCCGAGTCAGAATGACCATTCTTTATTCATTGGAAGAACTCCTCACAAGTGCACTATTTTATTAGTATATGTGGATGATATCATTATTGACATTTGATAGAACTGAGATTAGGAGAAGAACTTTAGAAAACTGGATGATCCAATTGATTGATCCCTTGCTCCATTTATACTCTCTCTTTAGCCTTAAGCAAGGCAATTTACAATCTATTACAATCTAACTACATGGAAAGAAAATATATTACACTGCTATAGCATAGGAATAAAATATGTTACATTGATACTAGTCAACTACAGTATCCCATGTGGTGGGTTAGTGTATTGATGGATTGGGCCAAACATTCATGGGCCAGCTGGTGTTAACACCCCCCCTCAAATTGATGCTGGTCAAACAGTAGCAATTTGCGAACCAGGAACTCATGGCGGGGCCTAGGTCACCCTTTTGTAAAGATGTTTGCAAGTTGGAGTTCACTATAAACATGTGGAAGACCGATGACCTAGCGATCATATTCATCTCGGATAAAGTGACAATCCACCTCGATATGTTTTGCATACTCATGAAAAACCGGATTCTCAGTGAGACGGATCGAACTAGTATTGTCCACATGAAGAGGTGTAGTTGAGGTCTGAGGAAAACCAAGATTTGAAAGTAAACCACGAAGCCATAAGCAGCGGACATAGCACGATATTCAGATTCTGTGGAAGATTTTGAGACCCTTTCTTGCTTGTTGCATTTCCAAGAAATAAGTGCTTCGCCCAAATAAACACACCAGCCGGTAGTGGATCTATGAGTATCTGGGCATCCTGCCCAGTCTACATCAGAATAAGCAATAAGTGTGAGTGGTGTGCCAACTGGAAAAAACAATCATCGCGTTGGTGAACCAAGAATGTACCGAATGATCCGTTTTACAGCCACCAAATGGTGATGTCGTGGTGATGTCATGAATTGCCTAGCAACATTCCCTGCATATGAATGTCAGCCGAATGATGGTCAAGTAGGCAAGACAACCTAGTAAGCATCTGTAAGAGGTGGGATCGGATAGGAGGTCCCCATCATCTCTCCGGAGGTTCACATTGACTTCTAATGGTGTGTCCACAGGTGTGGCACCATTTAGGCCAGCAAGGTCAATGAGGTCAGTAACATACTTATGTTGATGTAAAAAAAAGTTCCTTCCTAGACTGTTGAACCTCAAGTCCCAAGAAATGTGTTAATGGACCCAGATCTTTCATATGGAATGCAAGGATTGAAGACTATGGATCATGTTACTGTGAGTGCCAGTGATAATGATATCATCCACACATACTAGAAGTATGGTTGTAGCTTAAGCAGTTTTATTCATGAATCATGAAGGATCATATGAACTTTGAGCAAATCCAAGGTGAAGCAAAGTAGAACAAAATTTCTCAAACCAAGCTCTGGGTGCTTGTTTGAGTCCATACAAGGAGCGATGAAGCCGTGCCACCTCATTTTTAGAAGTAGAATCATATCCTTGAGAAAGACGCATGTACACTTCCTCTTTAAGATCTCCGTGGGGGAAGGCATTCTTCACATCCATCTGATAAAAAGGCCATGAGTGTGATGCTGCAATAGCAAGAATTGTACGCACTGCTGTCATCTTGGCGACCGGAGCAAATGTCTCATCATAGTCAATACCATACTCTTGACGGTTGCCAAGTGCTACTAACCGAGCCTTATAACGGGCCAAAGTACCATCAGGACGTAACTTAATAGAGTAAACCCACTTACATCCAATGGGTTTTATGGACGGAGGACGTTGAACAACATCCCATGTGTGATTCACTTTGAGTGCGTCAAGTTCTTCCTACATGGCCTGACGCCGACACTCATGTTGCACTGCTTGGGAAAAACTGGTTAGGTATATGAACAGAAGACATAGTAGTAAGGATGTATGGGTGAAACCGAACCGATCAGGGGGGCGGGGAATCCTAGATGATCGACGAAGACGAACTTATTGGGAGATGTCTGGTGTAGGAGCTGGGTCAAGTGCCAAGGAAGTTGACATATCAGGGGGCTCGGGTGCAATAGTATTTTCCCGTCTACACCTTTCATACACAAGTATAGGCTTGATATTGTCCGTCAGCGGAATAGGAGTATCACCAAAGTTAGGAACAAGTGAAATCAAAATAGATGTATCATGATCTAGATGATGTTGGAAAAAATATTGATTTTAAAATTTAAAAAAAAAAATACACAACATTACGAGAAATCCAGATATGTTTTACCTTTGGATCATAACATAAAAATCCTTTTTGGTCATTCTCATAACCTAAAAAGGCACACTAAGAGGATTGGGCAAATAGTTTTGTTTGTTCAACAGGGGGAAGAAGAACAAAACATACACACCGAAATGTATAGAGATGAGAAAAAATAGGATGCCTATGAAATAAACAAAAAATAAAGTGTTTCATTCTTTATACGAGGTGAGGGTAGCCTATTTATAACATGAACTGCTGTGGACAGAGCTTCTGGCCAAAATTTCGGAAGAACAGAGGATTCTAAGAAGAGTGACCGAACAATGTCCAAAAGGTGTCTGATTTTCCTCTCAGACACACCATTTTGTTGGGGTGTATGAGGACATGACTTTTGAGAAATTATTCCTTTGTTTTGTAAAAAATTTTGAAACTCATTAGAAACATATTCACCACCGGAATCTGTGCAAAGTGTTTTAATGGACGTGGAGAAGTGGTTTTCCACATAAGCTAAGAAAATTTTAAAAGTATCAAACACCTCAGATTTGAAATGCAAGAAATAAATCCATGTAAAGCGACTATAATCATCAATGAATGTAACAAAATACTTTAAATGGGAATGTGATAAGACAGGTTCTATACCACATACATCACTATAAAGAAGATCAAAACATTTCAATGATATAGAGGTACTGATGGGAAAAGGAAGAGTCCTGCTCTTGCTCATTTTACAACTAGAACAATTAAAGGAAACATCCTTAAGAGAAAACTTATGATCATGTAGCAAACCAGATTTAAACAAAGACAACAAAGTACAAGAATGAGGATGGCCTAATCGATTTTGCCATAATTGGCTCTTATTTGAACTAGAAGCAGAAAATAAGACAAAGGCAACCAAATTCCTATCTTGTATAGATAGTTGCAGCTGAAAAAGACGGCCACACTTAGGCCCCTTTGCTATCACCTTCCCCGATGCTTGATCATGTATAACACAACCAGAACAAGAAAAGGAGACAAAACAATGATTATCAACTAGTTGTCCAACAGATAATAAATTGGTAGATAATTGTGGAGAAAGAAAAACATGACTCAAAGGTAAGGGATGTAAGATCTCACCGATGGCAGTAATGGGTATACTGCCACCATCTGCAGTATTGATTCGGAGATTTCCATCATAAGGCTTTAAATGAGAAAAATTATTAAAAGAGTGGGTCATATGATTAGAAGCTCCCGAATCCAGATACCAGGTAGAGGTTGAAATTTTTGTTTTACCTGAGAGGCCAAGGGCACAAAAGGCATTTACGATCATTTGTTGAACCATTTTAGGGGTAAGAGAGGATGAAGAAGCAGGCTGAGCAGGCATTATTGTATTGGCAGGGGGACTCAATGCAAAGGAAGATGCATCCAGGGTTGCCAGATTGGCCTTCTGAGAAGAAGCCTGAGCACGGCGCCGACATTTAGGAAGAACATGGCCCTTGCGTTTGCAGTAAGTGCATAATTTTTTATTGCATTGAGTGGCAACATGTCCATACTTCTGGCAGCAATAACATTGTACTTTGGTCATATCTCGTGTCTGCGGTTTGTCTCGAGCAACATGTGCAACAGTTATTGACCACCGTTGTAGCCTGCTAAATAGCAATCTAGGTTGCGAGATGCTGTTCTTCACAAAGAAGTTCACTTAAGCATGTATCAATGGAAGGGGAAGGCACCCGGCTCATTAGATTAGAACGGACTTGTTCAAATTTAGATCGTAGTTTCATTAAAAATTGATCCCTTCGACTAGTGGAATGAATGTCTTGAACTACAGTGATGGAAGCATTCGGTAGAATAGAGTAAATAATCTCAGTATAATTAGTCCATAAACGAACAAAATGAGAATAATACTCCTAAACGGACATAGTCCCCTGAACAAACTGAGAAAGTTCATGTTCTAAATGAAATCTGCGAGACAAGTTATCCTGTTGATAAATCTGTTTCAAGTAGTCCCACATTCCTTTTGCAGTTTTATAGGATCTGAGATTGAGAATATATTGTGGATCAACTGACCCCAGGAGCCAAGTCATAATCTGGGCATCTTTGACTTCCCATTTGACGACTACTTTAGTGTCATCGTTGGGTTTGGGATCAAACCCATCCACATGACCCCATAATTCTATACCTTTAAGGTAAATTTGAAATTGGAAAGCCCACGACGAGTAATTAGTCCCATTAAATTTAACCAGGGAGATGTCACTCTTTTCCATGACAGCACAGTGCAGAAATAGGGCAGAACAGTGTCTTTCTTCACACAAAAACTATCCCGTAGGTTGAGGCTTGATGAAATCCAGAGAATATGTGAGTTACTTCAAGACAGAACACTAGATCTTGCTTAAGAACAAGCTCTATGTCCGATAAGGAACCAGATTGCAGAGAAAAATGCAAAAAAAAATCCCAAAAGTGCCCAGACGACCTTGAAAATGGGGCTAAGAGTGCCCCGTGGGACCCACTTTCTGTTCACAGTCAAGATCAGAGTTTTGAATGAGATGAAGACTCAAAATATCTTCCTACTAGAACAGGAATTTCTGAAAAACAGACTGTATCCACAGTTTTGTACGGTTTTGATGAAAACCGTTCAAAACAATTGGAGAAACACATAAATGATCAGAAGGCCTACCATTGATGCAGCCAAAAATCTTCAAAATATTGAGGAAAACCAGTCGACCAGATCTGGGTAGATATATGATGATGAGTTGATGATCCCAAGTGGGCCACGGTTGATCACAGCAGCCTATACCGAGAGACTAAGATCTTCTAGTGATGGGATGAAGAAGATTTCTGGAATCCACGAACCTAGGATCTTCTGATGATCAAAAAAAGAGGAGAAAACTTTGCTTTTGAATCCAAACAGAGATATTGCCTAGCTCTGATACCATGACATTTGATAGAACTTAGATTAGGAGAAGAACTTTGGAAAACTGGATGATCCAATTGATCGAACCCTTGCTCCATTTATAATCTCTCTTTAGCCTTAATCAAGGCAATTTACAATCTAAGTAAATGGAAAGAATATATAGTACACTGCTATAACATAGGAATATAATATGTTACATTGATACTAGTCAACTACAGTATCCCACGTGGTGGGTTAGTGTATTGATGGATTGGGCCTAACATTCATGGGCCAGCTGGTGTTAACAATTATTAGTGGGAATGATGACATTGGCATATGTGAACTCAAAACATACCTTATGCATACATTTGCAATGAAAGACTTGGGGCAACTAACATATTTCTTAGGATTGGAGTTTGACGTACCAAGGATGGGATCCATGTTCATGAAAGGAAGTATGCTGAAGATGTAGTTTCCTAGGCTCGCCTATCTGATGCTAAAGCTACTGAGACACCTATGGAACTCAATGTAAAATTCAGCAAAGATGATGGGAGCCCTCTTTCTGAACCCACCATGCATAGGAGGTTAGTTGGGAGCTTGACATATCTCACTATGACATGCCTAGATATTGCTTACGTTGTTCAAGCTGTCAGTCAATTTGTGAGTGATCCTCATACCATTCACCTTGTAGTTGTCTATTGTATATTCCACTATATTCGCAGCTCTAATGATAGTGGTCTCTTCTATTCCTCTCTCACCCCACTTTATCTTCAGGCATATGTCGCCCCACTTTATCTTCGGGCATATGTTGATGCGGATTGGGCAAGATGTCCTAATACTCATCACTCTACTACAAGTTGGTGTATGTTCTTGGGAACCATGCCAATCTCCTGGAAATGCAAGCAGCAGCCCACCGTTTCTAAATCTTCTGCCTAAGGCGAGTATCGCTCAATGTCTTTCGCCGCCAGCGGGATTATTGGGCTTCGTCATCTTCTCCGTGAGTTGGAGGTTCTCTTGATAGGTCCCACACTATTATTTGTGGACAACACTAGCGCCATTCGTATCGCCAATAACCTCGTCTTTCATGAAAAGACGAAGTATGTTGAAGTAGATTGCCATTTTATTCGTGAGAATGTTGTCTCCAAGTCCAAAGACATTGCTCTTCCTCGTGTCTCCTCGAACAATCATTGGCCAATCTTCTCACCAAGGCCATGACAAAATCTCGGCATGATTTTCTAACTAGCAAATTGATGCTTCAACCATCAGCATCAATTTGAGGGGGAGTGTAGACATATGGGCCTAGGCTGATCCATATAGTCTAACACACGTGGCTCCGTTGCAATGTACATATCTTGTAAATTGTAATGTAGCCATTGATAAGGCAATAACATTGCTCTATAATGAAAGATTATCCAGAGAAAAGATCGAGAAAATCTTCCCAAAAATATATTCTTATTTTCATTTTTCTCTTCTTTTCCTACAAAGAATCACAATGGATTTTTCTTTTTTTCTTTATAACAGAGGGTGTCCCAATCCTTTAGGCCGGACTAATCCCTACAGGCCCAAGGGGAACCAGGTAGATCCCTTGTGGCCCCAGTGTGGTACCACGGTTTTGAAACCCTCAACCTCCGGGAACAAACCCTAGTCCTAGCCCCTAGGCCAACTGAGCTACCCCTCGGGCTTGAATCACAATGGATTTAGATTAGTTTAGTTTGATATCCACTAGAATCTATATATTCATGTATTCTTGCAGTTGTGGAGAGTCTAAAGAAAATGAATGATATTTGAATGATGATTTGAGTGGTTTTTCTTTGCTTTGTTGTTGGAAGACTAATAATGACTGACAAGAATATGGGGATCATGGATACAACTCTACACTTTTGAAAATCTAGGACACGGCGGGTGTCCTAATATTTTCTTATCATTGCTTACATTCCTTTCTAACATTTTTTTATGTTGAGAAGTAAACAAATTAAAAGAATGATACGAAATAATGAACTTGGTATTTGGAAAATATGCTAAACTAGTACCTTAGAACAGTGGCGGACCCAGGATTTTCGTTTAGGTGGGTCTAAAATTTTGCTAGAATTTTTCCATATTAAGGGCCCGTTTGGATGTCTACAAAATAAAATATTTACAAATTTAAATATTGCAATAATAAAATAGTATAGAATACAATAATGCAATATTATAATAGTATAATATTTTTACTGTTTAGCAATTTTTGAAGAATATTATAGATTTTAAATTGAGCAGTTTGGAAGGTGTTATGATTAAAGTAAATTACATTATAAGAATATTTTTTTATTAAATATTTTAATTTATATGTAATTTATCACGTCTAGATAAAAAAATAGTGTAATAAAGTAAAGTTTAACTTTCATGCTTTTACTATAAGTTACTTTTCTTTTATCACATAAAACCATGGTAAAGTATAGTAAAATAAAGTCAATAAAAAAAACCTATTGTATAACTCTCTCTCGCCCAATTTGCTTTACCACATACTTCATCTGACCTTACTTTACCTCACCTTTAACCCTGATATGACATCAATCTTTATTTTACTTTACCACACCTGTAAACAAGTCATTTTTTTTTACCATATAAAAGTATGATAAAATGTAATAAAGTAAAGTAAATAAAAGAAACTACTTTACCATTCCTTCTCATTTTACTTCACCATGCACTTTATCTCACCTTTACTTTACCACACCTTTACCGTCCTGTGAGATTTACTTTTACTTTACTTTACTATATATGTAAACATACACATTATAATAGATTTGGTAAACTAAAATCTTTACTTTACTCTACCACTTTGTAATAGTCATTTTAAAAGATTCTTATCTTGTAGAAAGTTTTCTATAGGAGGAGCTGTAGGAGAGAATATTGAGCTTTTTGAAAGAAAAGAATCTTTTCTTCAAATTTTTCTTGAGTTACCGAACGCACAAGATTTTATTATTTAAAAAATGAAAAATTATATTCTATAAAATATTATTTTCTTGTGTTTTCTTGTGCATCCAAACAGGCCTAACAATATCAAAAGACATGATTTTAAGCAGTTTTTTCTTTTTGTAAGGAATCCTACTACTAACACCGAATTCGAAAACAAACTTTTAAACTATAACACCCAAATTGTGAATCCTCGAGAAATTAGCACAAAGATTATCAACCAAACTAAAAAAGTAATAAAGAAACTCAAAAGAAGTAATACACATTATCATGTAAAAATTAGTACCTATTTATTCTTTCCTTAAGCTACAAACAGTTCCCTTATCATACAAATCCAAATGAGAGCCCTGTATTTATAAATGAACATTATCATCATAATTATAAACATCATATTACGGGCCAAGAATAAAATTTCCAAAAAGAGAAAGGAGAAGAAGAAATGGGTAGCTAAAGCTAAAACATTGATCAAGACATTGGACCTGAACTACATCAGATGACTATCATGTATTCACTCTAATCAGTTGAGGCCTAAAATGAAAGGTTAAGTTGGCCTGATTAGAGTGATATTTTGGCCACCCAAATTTGCATTACAATTTAAGGTAGCTCTGATCAGTCTAGAATCTAGATTAATTAAGGTTTATTTAAAATAGATATGCATCACTTGACATGAACATTGATTGTTAACCAGCATTCAAAATCCTGTATCTAGTTATCTAATCGAAGTATAAATGAAGACGGATAAGAAAACAATGTAAATGAAAACGATATCAACAAAAAGAGAACCATCAAATTTTTTTTTCCTATTGATCTTTATCACAAGAAAAGCATATGTTCCATCACATCCTAACAAACAAGATGCTAACTCGGGACAAACCAATCAAACAGATCATGTGCTAGGCCTCAAAGTCCTTGGACCCCACCACCCTTTACAACAACAACAATAAAAGCATTTCTTAGACAAATCCACAAACAAGAACACAAGATCCACAAAACCCAAAATCAAGTAATGTAACAAAGAGAACCATAAATAAAAATACCTAAAGCAACACAACCCTAAACGGAACCTAACATTGAACAGAAATCAAACAAACAAAACCCCAACTTTTGTGCAGCTCCTTAAAACAATGAATGAAATAAGGGAAGAGGGAGAGAGAGGCAACATAAAAGCTCCATTAAAAGAGAGAGGGCAATAGTGAAGTAGAGATGCAAAGAGGGAAAGTGAAGAAGACTAGAAGAGAGAGGCGAGTGAGAAAGGGAAATAGATTTACCGACAGAGAGAAGCTCGTGAGATCTTTCGTGCATGCGTGCATGAAGGAAAGAGGAGCGAGGGTTCTATTCTGCCTAGGTCAAAAGGAGAAGAGAAAGAAGAAGGGGTTGAAGCCTCCAAGGTTTTTGTCGAATGGAAGTTTTAGAGGTGGGGCGGTAGTTTTAGACATCTGGAGTGTGGGCCAAGGCCCATTACGATTTTAAGGGAAACTTCTAATTCGACCTAGGTCGACCGCCCCAGATAACTATCACGTGGGTCAGCCCCTGCCCTATAAGTATCGGTGCAGTATCAGGTAACAATACAAGTGTCGTATCAATCCAATACGGATACATCGGGCTTGCACAAGTATGTAGGTATCATAGTGGAAGACCAATGGTGCTAATTCCATGGTCATGCTTGTGCAATTTTGAGGATTCAGCTTTGAAGTTGACCGATTGGTCAATCTTCCTCCTCCTTTGGCTGCATCAACATGGTATGTGCCGTAATTGACAATTGAAGCCCTTGATTAGGTGAGTTGCCACAGGAATAGCCATTGCCCAAAAGTAACAAGGATTTAATACTCTCCCTAGCCAAGCAGTATAAATGTAGAACATTGAATATGGATTATTGCTTATTCATTCCTGCACTTCTTCTTCTTTTTTTTTTTTTTTTTTTTTTTTGAATGATCATTCCTGCACTTTTTTTCCTCAACTTGCCAAGTTCTAGCTAGAGACAACTGGCAAGAATCTCTCTCTCTCTCTCTTTCTCTCTCTCTATATATATATAGAGAGAGAGAGAGATACAGGTTATTGACAAGATAGCTAACAAGATCAATGGATTTAATTTTACCAGAATGTTGTCATCCTGCCTGGTAAATCTTCATATTGTATAATTATTATTTTTTACCATATTCATATCGTATAAATAAAGGATGTTGAATCCTGAAGTGATGGAGGAGAGAGCTGCAGGAACTCAATGGACTCCTCTACCGCAACAGATCAGAAAATTCAGAGAGAAGTCATTCTCAATCTGCATCTCCAATCTCTCTCAGCAGATCAGCAAAAATGAGCTGGAAGCTATGCTCTGGAGGGCGGGGAGAATAGTAGATGTGTTCATCCATATAGACAAGAGGAGCAACAGCAGGAGAGGCTTTGCATTTGTCAGATTCCAAACCCTCAGAGAAGCAGAGAAAGCGATAGAGCTAGCAGAAGGGAGGTTCTGGGGAGGCAGGGAAATCCAGGCAAACATTGCTAAGCAAAGCCATAGCAGACATGAAAGAAAGGATCTGGAGAAAAGAGCCATGCCTACACCTCTCTGGCTGGAAGAAGAGCCTCCTCCGATGTGCTTTCCAGAGAGGGTAAAAGTCAGAGAAGAAGAGGGCAATAAAGGAAGGCTGAATTCACAAGTAGCAGGATGGATAGTGGCAGATGACACTAAAAGGGGTTCAGGGTGGCACCATGGGTTACAAGAGAGCAGAAAAAATCCCTCCATTGCAGTCTTGTGGGATTTTTGAAAGTACAGTCTCATGGCATGAGGGAGGTAGAAAAATGGCTGGACAGATGCTGGGGGAACAGGGCATGCAATGTTCAACTATTGGAAGAGCGGGTCATTTGGATGCAGTTTCCTTCACAAAGAGAGGCTGAGGAGGTTCTCCATATGTATGCCACCAGAGGCTACCCATCCCCTTTTTCTCTTCTGGAGAGATGGATGGAAGTACTGTATACACCTCCGAGACCTCTTTGGGTGACAGTCCAAGGCCTGCCCCTCCAGGCATGGCATGAAGGTACTTTCAGGCTAATAGGGGATTGCTTAGGCCAAACTATGGAGGTAGATGAAAGGTCGATGAAGAAAGAGAATCTGAAAGCTGGCAGGATTAAGATACTGTTAGACAAATCGGTGACTCTGCCCAGGCCGGTGACTGTTTGGGTGGAGGACTTGAGGTTCGTGGTGCTTGTGGAAGAAGAAAAGAGTCAACAAGAGAGTAGGGATGGGAATGGTGAAGGGCTGGGAGAGCCGAAGCTTGATAGGGGTTGCTGTTGCAGACGTTCGTGCGGGAGAGAGGTAGGAGACAATGACGTCAATCAGATGGGTTTGAATTTTGAACAGCCCGCCCTTCTCCAGTCAGGCCAGTTAATGGAAAGGAGCCCATTTGATTGTATGGGCTTGGACTCAGCTAGCGATGATGGGTTAGACCGAGGCGGGTCGAGTAGGGCCAAGTCCAGCAAACAACCTTATCTTAAGTAAGGGCGAAATAAAGGGGTGCTCGAAAAAGAAGAGGGAGATGAAGAAGAAGACTTCAATGTAGAAACAAGGAGTCATCGTCCCCTTCCAAGATGGACGACCAAATTGGCGACAGAAGGACTTTCCAAGGCGGAATCAAGCGACATCTTGGGAAACTGCTTCACAGGGATGGGGACAAGGAACAGCATCCATCAACTAGCCAGGGAAGGGGTCGTTCTCTGTTCGCTAAGTGAGGAAGCCTCAGGCGGGCGTGACGCGCAGACAGACCCTCCTATCAGCACAGGATCCACAACAGGAGGAGGCAGTGGAGAACAGAGCAACATCGGGATGGAGGAGAGCAGCAAATCAATGACAGGGGAAGTCGAGAAGGCAGGCATATGTAGCAGCCGGGTAAGATCTCCCTCGACAGACTCTCAGGGATGGATTTCGGTTCTCAAGAGGCGACCTGGCTGCCAAGAAACGCAGGCGAGAAGGTGCTCTCGGTCAGCGCCACCCCAAGTTCGTCATGGTCACCACATGCAAGTCAGTTCAGGGAGGTATGCCGAGCGCTTGTCTCTGACTTCACCGAGAAGAGCTTCAACACTTGACAGAAAGCCAGGTAGGCCATTTTTTAATGGGGATTTGGGGCTTCAGGAATGCAGTCACAATCAAATTGAGGGGTGCCATCAGGACTTCCAGCCTGGGGACGAGGAACCCAAGGGAGGGGAAGAACACTGGCTGCCAGAAAGAGTCATTGAGTGTGGAAAGGCAGTCAGGGTGACTATGGAAGAGTCAGAAGGGGGGTGGGACTCTTTGACAGAGTTCGTTCAACGAAGACAGAAGCAAAAAAAGGACGGGAAGAAGGAAAACAAATCTAAGAGGAAAGGGAAGAGAGAGCTAAATGGCCTGTGATGTTCCATTAATTATGACAGAAGTAAGGAAAGGGAGGGGGAAGGGGGGCATGGGGGCAGCAAGAGTGGGAGGAAAAACCAGGGGGACATATCAGGTTCCAAATGAAGATCCTCGCATGGAATATTCATGGTTTGGGGGGAGGCCTCTAAAAGGCTGCTGGTCAAAGAGGTTTTGAGAAGGAACAGGGTCCACATTGCAATGTTGCAGGAATCCAAGCTAAAAGAGATGTAAGATAGGGTAGTCAAAGAGACTTGGGATAGGAGGAATGTTAAATGGGTGGCTGTTGATGCTGTAGGTGCTGCAGGAGGATTACTGTTGATGTGGGATACTAGGGCAGTCGTGGTGTTACAGTGCTGGAAGGATGCTTTCTCCCTCTCAGTTTTGGTAGAGGATCTGAAGAGTACTTCAAAGTGGCTACTAACAAATGTCTATGGCCCTAACAATTTATATATATGAAAGCCGGTTAATTTCTAATTAATTTTGACCATATCCTAGGTTGATTTGACCCTCGAATTTAACTCATAAAAACTGTTTTCTCTCTTCACTCCCCTAATTAATATTCCTGTAGTTACGAAACTCTTGCATTACCCACTCCGAAACTTATTAACATCTCTATTACACTTGTAACCCCTTCCAATCTCCTGACTCCTCCACTTCCCTCATTTTTTTTTTTTTCTTTTTCAGTTTCAGGAAATTCCAACTGCAAGTCCTACAATGAGTTCCCCTCTCATTTATCATGAGTTCCCCACTTGGATTGTGCAAAAAGCACAGCCCTCGGCATTCATGGTCGGTCTTGCTATTCAAAGATCGTACTCAACCGAAACCCTAACATGAGCATAGCTCCTAAGCTGGCTGGTTGGATTGATGGGGGTAAGGCAACTAAGGTTCTCACGAGCACTACTTCCATGGTTGGGTTCATCAAACTTTTCCTTCTTTATTTCTTTTGAATTATTTTTTCCCATGTTAATTCTCGTGCTTTGGGATGCTAATGCATCAGTGATATAATGTTCAGAAAAATTCTGTTTCACTTCTTTATGGTGTTTGGAAGAAACTCCATTAGCTTGATTGATTTGGTTCTCCTTGGTGATATTGAGATTGGGTTGAGTCTGAAATGTGTTGGGAAATGATTTAGATATAGAAAAACAAAGTGGTGCGGTGTAGGAAGAGATCATGAAGTCTTATTGATGGCCGTTAATATTGGAAGCTCAATCTCCATCTCCTGAAGGGTTGTACGAATACCATCAGATGATCTCATCTGTTTAATTTAAACATTGCTTATGGCTGAGAAAAATATTATTACACGTTTTCTTCTTTTAAATGTTTATTTGTTGATTATTTACTCAGGTTAGCATTTGTACATTGTTTTCTTCTTCTTTTTTTTGTTAATTTTCTTTGATTTATTGTTATAGGCATTTTTTTTTCAGAGTGTTTTTGTCCAAGTAATATATACAGGCATTTGCTCATGTGAGAACATCTCTCAAGGAAAGGATATGCGAGAAGAAAATTATAATTGTTGTTGTGGTTTCTTGAGAAGCATGTGCTCTATCTTTCTGTCCTTTGACCCTATCTTCCATTTGTGAGGGTTGCATCTTATAATAATTTCTTTTGGAGGCATGCCACGGCATTGCACTCTATTATCTATCTATTCTAGATCTTTATTCCCTCTGTAATTGTATCTCCAGTATCTCTATTTATTTATTTTACCTTTAATTTCTTTCTTAAATAGATGAGAAATTCATCGATATTGGCCTCAAGATAGAAAGATGGACGAACTTTATGCACTGGGAAAAATAGTTGAAGAGAATAAGAGATAGCAAATGCTTGGAAAGGATTCCTTAAATTAATTTTTTCGCATTTTTTAATTTTAATTTTTATTACCAAATTGCTTTTAATAGATTTTTTTTTAGATTTTGGATACCAATAGAATTGGTTTATGTCAATTTCATTTTTATATCTAAACCTTTACTCATCTATATCAATAACCATACCTTTCTTAGTAGGAATTATCATATTTTGAAATTTTTTTATATATTTTTATACCGCAAATTAAGTTGCCCGTGCTGCTTCGCCAGCAGTCAGAGAAGAAAGGAGTTTTGGAGTGAGCTGGATATGATTAGGGGACAGTGGAACGGTGTGTGGTGCATAGGTGGAGACTGGAACATCACCAGGTTCCCAAGTGAGAAATTGGGAGGAAGCAGACTAACAGGAGACATGAGCAGTTTTTCAGATTGGATTAATTCCCGTTCTCTAGTTGACCTACAGCTAAGTGGAGCTTCCTTTACTTGGTCTAACAACAAGAGAAACCCAGCAATGTCAAGACTGGATAGGTTCTTGATTACCACAGATTGGATGGAGATGTACCCGGAAGTATCACAGAGTGCCCTTCCTGAACCAATTTCAGATCACTATCCTATTGATTCCGAATGGGAAAGATGGGGTCCCTCTCCTTTTCGCTTTGAATTGATGTGGCTGGAGGAAAAGCAACTCCCTGGATTGATTCAGGGGTGGTGGGAGGAGCTCAAAGTGGAGGGTTGGGCAGGCCATAGGTTGGCTACTAAACTGAAAATGTTGAAGAATAAAATTAAGGATTGGGCTAAATCGAATTTTGGGGATGTGCAGACCCAAAAATCTAATGTCCTTCTGGAAATTCAGGCGTTGGACAAAAAGGAAGAATCTGGCCAGCTATCCTTAGATGAGGGGAAGAAAAGGGCAGAGCTAAGAGAAGAGTTCCAGCGCAAGGTGAGAGAAGAGGAGATCAAATGGAGACAGAGATCTAGATGTCAGTGGTTGAAGGATGCCGATAAGAACACTCAATTCTTTCATGGGGCGGCTTCATCAAGGAGAAGGACCAATAGGATATTGGTTATCATGGATGAGCAAAAAAGACTGGAGAAGAAAGAGGATATCATTAATCACATTGAAGATTATTTTGGATCTCTTTACGCAGAGGAGGGATGGAAGAGACCATCTTTGGACAACTTGGCTTTTGATGAAATTGGAGACTTCTGGGTACAATGGTTGGAAAGGGAGCTTGAGGAGGAAGAAGTTCGTAAGGTGGTTTTTGATATGACAGGGGACAAGGCTCCCGGACCAGATGGGTTTCCGATGTCTTTCTTTCAAAGATTCTGGACAACGCTGAAAAGGGACATCATGGCATTTATGAATGAATTTCATCAGAGGGGAAAGCTATCCAAAGGGTTGGGGGCATCGTTTATTGTGCTTATTCCGATGAGAGTGGGTGAAATAGGAATAAGGGGCCAATAAGCCCCTTAGGAAGCATTTACAAAATTTTAGCCAAAGTCCAAGCTGGGAGAATTCAGATGGTTTTACCGGGCATTATATCCAAAGAGCAAGGTGCTTTTGTTAAAGGGAGGCAAATTCTAAATGATATCCTGGTAGCAAACGAGTGTCTGCACTCAAGATACAGGGATAGACTTCCGGGGATTATCTGCAAGTTGGATGTGGAGAAGGCTTACGATAGAGTGGTGGACTGGAAGTTTCTTCAGTACATGCTCAGAAGAATGGGGTTTGGGGAAAAATGGAGAAATTGGATTCAGGAGTGTGTTTCTTCAGCTTGGGTATCTATAATGATAAATGGCACTCTTAAGGGATTCTTCCCGACAGAGAGGGGGCTCAAACAAGGGGATCCACTATCTCCGTTCCTCTTCTTAATTGTAGGGGAGGCGTTAGGCAGGATGATAAAAGCATCAGTGGGCAAGGAGTTGATCGAGGGATTTAGAGTGGTTGGAACTTCTCCTGCAGTCAGAAATGTTGATGACACCCTCATCTTATGCGGGGAAGCAGAAGATCAAATCAGAAATGTTAAAGCTCTCCTCCTTTGTTATGAAGTTGTGTGAGGCCTTAGATTCAACTTCTCCAAAAGTGAGCTGATTGGGATAAGAGTGGAGTGGTCTGTGCTCCATCACCTCACAGGCATCCTGGGGTGCAAGGTGGGGGATCTGCCATCAACATATCTGGGGCTGCCTTTGTGTGTGAGATTGGTGACCAAGTCGTTGTGGAACCTGGCGGTGGAAATGGTGGAGAGAAAACTGTCTTCATGGAAGGCAAACTATCTATCCATTGGAGGAAGGGTCACCCTCATCAAATTTGTCCTCTCTAACATGCCAGTTTATTATTTCTTTCTCTTCAAATGCCCCGCTTCCGTGATTAAAAGACTAGAGAGGATGGAAAGAGACTTCTTATGTCATGGAAATAGTCCGCATAAAAAGTATCATCTGGTGGGGTGGGTCACTATCTGCAGACCTAGGGAAGAGGGAGGCTTGGGAATTAGACCTCTCAAACAGATGAACCATTCTCTTCTGGGCAAGTGGCTGTGGAGGGTTGGAGAAGGATTAGATGGTCTTTGGAGACATGTTCTGGAAAGGAAGTATGGCCTCCCGAGAGATGGGTGGGAAGTAAAGGACGCATCGACTAAATCGTTAGCTCTTTGGAAAGGAATCCTTTCAGTTAAAGATCAATTTATGAAGAATATCAGCTATCATATCGGGTCGGGGGAGAGAATTCTCTTCTGGAAAGACCAGGGGGTGGGTGATAGGCCTTTGGCCAATCAATTCCCTGACCTTTTTAGCTGTGCTGCGGATAAGGAATCAAAAGTTGCAACATATATGTCAAGAACAGGGGATAAGATGGTATGGAGCCATATCTTAAGGAGGAACTTAAAGGATTATGAGGAACTACAATTCATCTCGCTGCATAACACTTCAGAAGATGTGCACATCCAGGAGGGGAGGGAGGATACAAGGGTGTGGAGGGCATCAAAGGATGGGATATTCTCAGTCTCCTTTTTTTCTACCATCCATACTAGTCCGGTGGATGGGATTGCGATCAACAACCTTTGGAAGATCAAGGCCCCGCCAAGGGTGGTCATCTTTGGTTGGGTGGCTATCCAGAAAAGAATTCTTACTTTGGATAACTTAAGAAGGAGGGGGAGGATTGTGGTTAATGGCTATCCAATGTGCCTAAGCGAGGAGTCGTCGGTGGACCATCTCATGGTGAATTGCAAATCTGCCCAATACAATTGGCGGTCGATGGTGAAGTTGTTTGATTGTTGCAGGGTCTTCCCTGAGGACACTTCCAGAGCTTTTTCAATCGTGGAGACCACCAACTGGGGTTCCCAGGGGCAAGGAATTATGGAGGCTGACTTTCCTTGCAGTTATTTGGACAATATGGAAGGAGAGGAATTTAAGGTGCTTTGAGGGTGTTGGTAATAGTGAGAGCTCGTTGGTGGAGAAAACAAAGTTTTTGGTCGCGCGGTTGGTGTCTATCAATCCGTCTTTCAAGAGCTACTCATCCGAGCAAATAATGATGCATTGGAACAAGTTGGCTTTCTCCCTGTCAGGGCCAACTTAGTCTCGTTTAGTGCACTTTTCAAGTTTATTTTGGTTTCCCTGTTTTCATGCTTTTGCTTGTCAGTATATTTCTCTTGTACTGATTGTGTGTTTTTATTAATCAAAGTAGCCATTCAGAAAAAAAATTATTGTATAAATCCAAATAATTAAGAAAATAACAGTGCTAACATCTGACCTTGTGACCAAGCTTAAGTAAGCATTGCGATAGATAGAAGATGTGGTTCTCCACACCCCCAAAGTTGGGGTAGAAAAAATCTGACACCATCAAAATGTTTCGCCTTTCCCGCTCATCCATCGCAGCAACTGGCATCGAGTTCCTACCACAAATAGATAAACCAGTTTTAAAGCATAGCTAATGTACACACACAGCAGTATTACATAAAAGACAAAACCATCATATCATGCACTCTTCAAGAGGCATTTGCGATTTGCATGAATTTAACTATAGAGATTAAAGATTACAAGAAATTACAGGGCCCTGAAACTTGAGAGTCAACAAGTATATAGTATCCCAGGCACCCAACTTATAATCTGCATCTGAACTTGTGAGGCACCCATTGGTTGATGGAAAATGACCCAATAATCGCATAGATTAGCCTTTACTCGCACTGTTAGTCAATAGCGTAGAAAAGATGGTTACACAAAAGAATTACAACAATGGTTCCCTAAGGGTTGATAAATTGCTAGATAGGATCTTATAGTTTAAGCATTTTGTTGTCATCATCCTTGAAGGGGCGCATAAAATCAGTAAAGAATCTAGCCTGACATGTCATAAGTTATACACCTAGAGATGTGCAACCCACAACTCCTTTGCAATTAATACTTTTCAGAAACTTATTCATGAACTCGAAACTCAACCAAAGTCTAGCTAGTTCCACCAAACTTGATGCCAAGTGTTCATACTCAGATTTCTACAGATCATAGGTAGAAAAAAAAAAAAGTATGCATCAAAAAATCCATAGGAAATCATGAGTTGAAAAAAAAAAAAAGTTTATCTGCAAGTTAATCTCCATGCCATTTTCATGTGTAAAATGGTTATGAAATAATACAATGATTGAAGCAATTAACCAGGCATATAAAAAATAAAAATAAAAATAAAAGAAGCAAATTACTATATAAGAACTTCACCAGGTTTGCAGTTTTAGTATATTTTACAATTATTTTCATATGGAACGAATTCTGATGTGCCTGTTTGGGGTGACGCAGATGAGAAAATCTTGCTATTTGACACTCATCAAGAACAAATGGATTCAGATTGAGTCCCACTAGATGAAGTAGCAATTGTAACGCCACAAAAGAAGCACCAGCTAAATCTACAACTCGAGACCGATGCGATCGCGCACCCAACCGTTCTCCAGCTGCTTCCCATTCAACCCATTTTGAGGTATTTGCCAGCCCAGAAGGCGAACATCATGATTCATGACTACCCTTTGTTTTGGAGGGGGAAGGTGGAATTTAGTGCTTGGGGGTTTCACGGTTTGGTTGCATTTGTTGGGAAAGATGAGAGAAGAAGAAGAAGAAGAAGAATACCTTATTGGAAATGGAGAGATCGACGAGCATATGTCAAAGTAGCTGAGTTATTGTTGGGGAGATCGCTGTGAGAGAGAGATCCAGAGAGAGCAAGAGACAAGACAATTGAATGCGCCCAGCACAAATACGAATCAAGCACTCCAAAAATGACTAGGCGAACTCACGCTTCTCCTCACCCTAAATGAGTTCAGAGCGCTTCATCTTCCCCTTCTCCTTCTTCCTTCTTTCTTCGTTGCTCAGATCTGAGAAATGAGACGATAGGAGGAAAGGATATCACGAGATGGAGTTTTGTTCTCCGTGACTGAACATAGATGAGGGTGAGGGAGGGCAGCGGGACTCTGGAGAGAGGATCTGGCCCATCTGGGCGATTGCCGCTTTGGGTGAGTTGGGGTTTGAGTTTGAGGAGGTGGGCCGTGAATGGGGATGTGTGGAAATCCACCGAGGGTCCGTCTATTCTAAATAAGTACCTGTTAAACGTTTGTGAAAGGTAAAATAAAGCCTCCATTTCTCAGTGATGAAAAGAGCCATGGTCATATCAAAAGCACACAAATTTAAAATTCTCTCATATCTGAAAAATTAAGGTAGCGTTTGGTTCGCTGGAACGGTTTTTAGCAGGAATGAAATGGAGAGTGGAATGCGCCTAGAATGGAATGAGGCAGGAATGGTCATTTCCATTCCAGCATTTAGTACGCTGAGGAATCAACCCAATAATAGAGTTCTGGATTCCTATTCTTGCGTTTGGTACGCTAGAATGATGCCCATAATGGAATAAAATTAATATAAAACTGACCAAAATACCCTTGTATGAATTTTTTACATAACACACAACTGGAAGATGTAGGAAGTTTGTTATTGACCAGATCCTATAATTGAAGACAAATTTGGATATGATAAACTCTCATCTTGTAATTCATAAAAATTTATGATGGTCTTTTCAAGATTTTCATTTTAATATTGTTGTTTGGACTTGATCTTTAACCATTGGTCCAACAATTTCTTCGGTTGGGCTTGTTCTCATCTTGGAGATGGATTTTCCAAAGACTAGTAACTTTTACTAGCTAGACTATCAACCTTTTTGAATCGATGAATAATACTGAAGTTGTATTTTTTTATTGCCCCATTGGCAACTCATGTATGATCAAAACCCACCTTTTATCAACTATGACCATTTAGTTATAGTTTAGGTGATTAAAAAATGGGTATGTAGTAAAAAATGGAAAGGACTTCTGTGAGTTGGGATTGGATATATGCTTAACTGCCGATCATCAATAAACCAGAAACCTTCCCATATTACATCTTAAACAATCACGGCTGATGCCACAGGTATGGAAGCCTTTTATGATGATCTAAAGAAACAAAAAGAAGATGTCGTAATTGATGTCAGCTCAGCGATGATTAACAATTCTCTTTCAAATTTTGAGGACCCGTAAGTTTGCACTGGAATATATAGGAGTTCATGGTCAAATGAGTTCATGGTCATGAATTCCCTACATCCAATTAAAAAAAAGATAAACCATCCGAGGTAATTTCCTTGATCCCATGACAGTTTCACATGCAGGTAATAACGCCATATATATAATTATGAATTTTCGTCTCACTGATAGCATAGAAATGCAGCTAATATATCAATAAAAAAGTTCAAACAGGGTAATTTATTCTATTGCAAGTATTCAATTGTGTCCATGTGTCTGGCAAAGATACAATTATCAAACTAGGCAATTTCTTTCAGAAAAGGGAGTATACTAGGTAAAACTTGAACATACAGATGTGCTTTGGTGTCAGGCAAGGAAACAAGAAGTCAATGAGAGGGCCATCACAAAACACAACATCTGAAAATACAACAAAAATACTACATTGTAGTGTATATGATAGGATTGGACACATCTAATTATCAATAAGAAGATACATGTGCTACCAAAATATCATAATGGAAGATATTTTTCTGGCCAACTATTGGCATTGAAACGTGCCTGTGTATCTGAAACATGCATGACAGTCAATGGTAGCAAATGTTTAGAAAATGAAGTGCCTTGTAGAGTGGTTACAAGTACCAGCCAGTCAACCTGCAAAACTTGAAAGTATTCCAGTCTTTATGCAGCAATGAGCCAGTGCTAAAATGAACATGAAACATAACAAACAAGATGCCAGAATCATTCAGAGTTTCTATTATTTCAAGCAATCATGACATGTGCATATAAGATAAGAAATATATTATACATGAATTCAGAGACATTCAGGCTTCAGTAATTTCTGGGAGGTCATAGAAATCTTGAGTTTAAGTTCATATATGACTAGTGTATATAATTTAAGCTATCTTTTAAAGGGCACTCTGGTTTTTGCCTCCTTCACATGACCCATGATACTTCTTCACCAGGATAGCCCTAGCGCCATCTTTTATTAAAGAAACTTTTTTTTCCTATAAGTTTTCCTTCTTTTCCACTAAAATCCACACATGATGTAAAATCACTACTAGAGAAAAAAAAAAAAAAAGTAGTGAATCACCACAAAGGGATTCTCCCCTTTTTGGAATTCTCCTCATTTCTTCACCAAGCACAGATTCCCCAGCACCTTTCAATTTCTCCCCATCCAAACTGACCCATAAAAAAAAACTCCAAACATCAAAACAGTTTTTTTTCCCTAAACTAAGATCAAAACCACCAAATAAGCCTCTCCCAAACAAAACCCATCACACCCAAACATCCTCGTAAGAAATTCTCCCAAAAAAAAAAAAACTACTAACATAACCCCACTTACATACACAGAGAGAACAGGTCTGATTGCTGTTTGGGTTCAAAATCCGTCTTTTGATTCCTCAAAAACTCAGGGAAAAGGGATGATAACCGTACAAATTACAAGGAAAAGAGTATTTCAACCTGAAGAGATATCAGAAAATGGATAGAGAGTATGATAGAATAGAAAAGATACCCCCTTTTTTCTTCTATTCTTGTGGGGGGTTGAGAAGAATGAAAGAATCACCTCGAATCCGCAAAGGAAGAAAAAGAAGAGTGTAATGCGTCCAAGTAACCACGTTTCACCCAATGTTGCGGTCATACATCTCATTTTAGACTGCTTCTACTCATTCTGCATTATGTATGTCATCTCCAATCACTGTTTCAAATCTGCTATTATAATGATCAAAGATTAAGCGAAATGATACAGCAGAATCAGCGTATAATGGGCTGGCAAAGTCTCTCATCTGAGCTGTATATCTCTTTTGGATCTATTCAAAACCCAATCCCCCCTTTCTCCCTTTCCTTTTGTAGAAATGCATAAAACCCAAAAACCCACATCCCTCCACGGACAACCCAATTGCCTAAAATCACCAGATGGGGAAAACCCAATACCCCACTTCTTTAAATTACTTAAAACTCAAGGATGCCAAAAAAAACAAACACATTATCTTCCAAAATGTGATCATGGGTGATGTGAATGATCAAAGAAATCAAGCCATCTTAAAAAAAAAAAAAATTTGTGTGGAAAGATAATGACGCGCGCGCGCACACACGCACAGAGACAGAGAGAGAGAGAGAGAGAGGGACCTTAGAGAAGTCTGTGTTTGTAAAGAGACCAATCCGACGCGCAATCACGATCCTCGCAGCTGTGATCGTGCAACAGAGAGCAGTTGCAGCAGTATTGAAAAAAATGGGGAAAAACAATGGAAGAATAAGAAGAAGAAACTGTGTACCTGCAATCAGAGACAGCGTGGCTGGGACCTGGGCTCCGACTGGAAGTGGCACGGGCGACGGCTTCGCTGGACTTGAAACGGAGAAGAGGGAGATGGAGATGGAGATGGAGATGGAGAGGAAGGGCTTTTCGTTTCGCTGGAATGGGGAGAGTGACCTGAGAAATTTTTTCACTTCAAAAGGCTCTCCCCACACTTGCATGTTTTTTTTTTTTTTTCCCCTCAAGGGGACTTGCTATTGGCGCACTAAAAAAACTTTTTCCACACAAATTCTCTCTACACATATTACAAAAATTTAAAAATTACATTATTCCTTTCCACACACATCAAAAATTCTCATTTTACCCATCTCCCCATTTCCCTCTTTCTTCCCACACACATCTCCTTCCTTTCTCTCCACACACAAAACGAACTCAAAAGGCCATCTCCACTTCGAACCTACGGCATCGTCCTCTGTCTTTCCGGCGTCTCTATCTCTCCGGCGTTCCTCTACACCATCTCCTATTCCCTTCCAAAGGTACCATTGTCATTTCATTTTTCTTCACCATCTATTCTTTACCATTTTCTCTATTTTAGATAACCTTTTTTTTCATAAAAACTTTTAATGGAGGATAGATTCTCATTTAATGTAAGATTTTACAAATAATAATAGAGTTTTTTCATGCATTGGGGCTGGTTTTCATCCATAATCGCAAAGTTTTTTCCCAGAAATTGCGAACTGTTCGGACCTGAAATCCCGAACAAAATGACTTTGTTCGGATACACAGGTCCGAACGAAGTAAGAATGTCCGGACCTTAACATCCGAACAAAGTCATTTTGTTCGGACATAAAGGTCCGAACATTCTGACTTTGTTCGGACCTGTGTATCCGAACAAAATCATTTTGTTTGGACCTCACAATATTTGTATTTTCTATTTCAGCTATGGACAGACCGAGCTCTTCTAGGGTGCGACCTACTGGTTTAAATAGAAGGAGCCGCCACAGCGTGGAAGAAGTTATAGAAGAACCGGATCCTAGTGAGGTTAGTGAGGAGGACATTATTGAAGAAGAAGCTGAGATGGAAATGCGATCAGGTCCGTGGCCAGAAGATAGGTCCTTATTGACCAGCTTTGATACACATATAGCTCAGTATATTTGGAATAGAGAGGTGTGTTTCGTTTGTTTCATATCAAGATTGATTGATTGATTTTGGAGAGAATTTATTCGCTAATGTTTCAATGGTTGAATGCAGGATCGAGGACCACTTAAGTGTCTGAGTCACGATCAGAAAGTGCCATAGTGGCAATGGCAATTGAATGGGTCTGAAAGGTTTAGGGAGTGGATGTCCATGTCCAGATTGGCTCCCTTGGTGACTGCATCATACCGCTCCGTCAATAAGATTATTGTATCGGGTTTTGTAGAAAGGTGGCAACCTGAGACTAACACCTTTTACATGTAATTTGGTGAGATGACCATCACTTTAAATGATGTTGCATCCATCATAGGCATCCCAGTAACAGGGCGGACTGTCTCGTATAATGATAGAATGGCATATGAAGAAGCTCAAGCACTCCTTGTTGATGCACCAGGACTAGAATCCATAGAGGCACATGATGAGCTTATCCAGGTGCGGGGCCAATCTGTTAGATTGGAGTGGTTACGAGAAAAGTTTGGCGGTATAAATGACGATGATGGGGAGGAGATGGTTGATTGTGCAGTCAGAGCTTACCTTCTGTACTTATTGGGTTGTACGTTGTTCACAGACAAGAGTGGGACACGGGTGCCGATCATATTCCTTACACATCTGGTGGATTTGGCTAACGTACATTCATATGCATGGGGTACTGTTGCACTGGCATACTTATACAGGCAGTTGGGGTTAGCAACCTGGCATGAGGTTAAACAAATAGCCGGTTACTTGACTCTATTGGAAGCTTGGGTGTACGAGCGCTTCGAAAGTTTGGCTCCAACTCCAAACATTCACTATCAGCCCGAACATCCCCATGTCCATCGATAGATCCCTCGTAGGGAGTCTGCTCCTTTACAAGCACTACCAGAGAGACTTGATTCCATGAGCACTGACTTGGTAATTAAGCATATTTTCATACTCATTTTCTATCACATGAAATTATTATTCTGTATTGTATATTTTCATATCTTAAGTTTGGATTCACTATTTTTAGGTCACTTGGGACCCATATCGTGATGTTAGGCGCTATCACCCTTTCAATGAGGTGGCATACTACTGTGGATGCATCAAGTGCGTGGATGTTGTTGAACCTTATCATCCGGATAGGGTGCTCAGACAATTTGGGAGAATTCAAACTGTTCCTTCATTGCCATTGGCCCCCATTCACACTACGTGAGGTCCGACTGCCCGTGACTACCATATCGCGTATCAATACATCAATCAAGTTTGGGAGGGATGGCCTAATCACCTATTGTCTGCATTCAATCGTAGTCAACTAGTAAGGCGTCCTACAGATTGCGTACCCGGGTATATGAATTGGTATAAACGAGTCTCGTGGAGGATTTTACAAAACCCAAGCTCTCACTCTAGTTTTGCGCCCCTTCCCAAACAAACAGAACCTAGCAGTATGGTGGACTACGAGCAGTGTAATTCGGATGCACTCTTCATTCTTGATGAAGTGATGGAAAGGGGTGAGGACCATTGGGTTGAAGACCCACGGAGACTATATACCCATGTGAATCAGGTGTCCCATGTGTTACGAGGAATGTAAATTGCCGATGCTCAACGTATAATTCAACATCCGCACATGAGTTCACAAAGCTACACCCGCACTAGGTCAACAAGGGGAATGAAGAACTAAAGAAATTTTAAGATGTTTGACTAACAAAACGGGAAAATTGTATTTGTTTTCATTTATCTAGTTTGGATGGTTGTTATGAAACTTGGAACCTCTTTTAAGAAGATTTTACTTTGGAATATATTTTGTACTTTTTTCACCTGTTTATATGCATTTTGTTCTCTTGCATGAATTGTTACGGATGTACAAGGTGAAATCTTGTGTGGATACAGGTCTAATTGTATTGTTCGGATACACAACTTCGAACAACTGGATACTGTTCGAAACTGTATGTCCGAACAAAATGCTTTTGTTCGGACATACAGTTCCAAACAGTATCCAGTTGTTCGGAGCTGTGTATCCGAACAACATTATTATGTTCCGAACATAATGATTTTGTGCTTGAACAATTGTGTTTGAGCAGTAGTAATGTGATTTTATGAATGCTCAGAAATAAATAAAAATAGCATATCAATGACTCCACGAAGCTCAATGACAACAATAACACAAAAAAACTTGTTACATGCAAACTTGGGTTTTTTGCGTTCTGTTACATTCAAAATTGTTACATTCAATCCAAATCTATTGTCTCACATGTTGAGACGTCTGGAGTTACAAGCTCTTTGAAACGTTTGATCCGTTCCCTATAATTAAACTCCCAACCATCCACACAGGAATGATAAAACTGTCTCCACTTATTTGCAATAGGCGGAATTGGATGACCTGGTTCTAAGAACAATTGCACAAAATGATTTCGATTAACAAAACCTATTGTTCTCTCATTCCGGGAAGGCATAGGAACTGGCACAGACCGCAATGGGAGAAAAGTCAAACACTGTTCTATGCTCAAGTGATATAACACCAAATTTTAACGAGATGTTATGAGATGCCCCATGTCAGGCATAGTCATCCAATATTCCACTGATGGGTTGTCATCATAGTATGATAATGTATCAATCAATTCCTCAACTTTGTTCTCCACTCCATATTATTGTTTGTAGTTGTATACATGTGTGAGCAGCTCCTGTAATAAATCTTTCCTTACTTGTTTTCATCCATCCTCTGTTAGGCTAACCAATCCAGCGATGGCTCTGAAGCCACAGTTACCATCAGCTGAGACGTCCTTGATATGTCGAATGTAAGGTCTCAACCCCACAGGAAATGAGAGCACATAATTATTGATGTTTTTTTACCTTGTACGAACCGCCCTAGCCTTTGTTCTTGTATTCTTGGTGCATTCCAGCCGTCCTTTGTCATTTGCTTCTGTCTTTGAAACTGATTTAGGAGAGTAGCTATCCTGTGAAGATGACACCAACTCAAAAGCGCTTGGATCTCGTCGAGTTGATGTGTCAACTTTCATGGTTGGTCTACCTCTTGTTCTTATTTTGACTTCGGGTTCTATCAAATGATTACTGTCCGGCATAGTTAGCTCTCGTATCTTCTTTAGAAGTTGAAGCTTTCTCGTGGAATCATACTCATTGAACCGTTGTTTAAGCAACTCCAAATCTGCCTTACAATCTAACCCCGTAGAAGAACTTTTTGGTGGGACAGTTGGCAACATATCAAGCTTACACCAATGCGGATGTATACAACTTAGAGGAATAGGCCGCCCTTGACTTATATATTCTGCAATCTCGTGCATACAAGGTAATCCATGTGTGCGTCGAATGACACAACCACAAACATTGGCGTCAATTCCAACTAGGTTGGTTCTCTTGGTTTCTGTTAAGATCTTTTCAAGTGCATTTTTGGAGACATTACCGCGAAGCTCCTTGTATTCACCCGGCTTGAAATTATGTTGCACAATTGTCTTACTTTTCTCAAACGAAGCTTTGATACTAGTATGCTGCAATTCAAGCAAACTGTGGATCGTAGTCCAACAAGCTTCAAAATTTCCTTGACTTGATCCAAGTTGCTTCTTGAGCTGTGCATGTGAACTCTCAACCCTGCATAGAATTGTTAAGATGTGGGGCATCGTAATTAATATGCATAAATCAAACTATTAGTAGTCGTTAAACAATACCTGTTCAATGTCGTATTACCAAAATGGATACATTCGTCTGTCCATGCAGAGACAAATCTTTCCTTGTATGCATCCAACCAAGTACCTTTCACGTAATTTAGTACACCGGGACACGTACTGAATTCTTGATTTAGCTTACAGAGTTGTTCACCAAACTCCTCTTCTGTGGATGAAGACACCAGTATATTCCAGCTCATAATAAACCTATCCCATTTTTCTTTCGTTTGGAACAATTTCTTGCATCTCGCCAATACGTTTCTATTAATGTGCCATTTGCATAATAAATAAGTAGCACTAGGGAATACAGTGCTAATGGCTTTCATAAGTGACAATTCTTTGTCCGTCACAATCACATCGGGGAGAATACCATCACCAATAATAGAACGCAAAACGCCCAGTGCCCATGCATAATTCTCTTCACGTTCAGCCTGAAGGTATGCAAAGCATACAGAAAATGTCATGTTTGTGGATGTGACTCCAACAATCTCCAACAGAGGCATGCGATAACTATTGGTCTAGTAAGTACAATCCATTATTAACACGTGTGAAAATGCACGCAACAAATCTATACTGCTTGGGTGCATCCAAATCAAGTCAGTTACAGTCTCGCTATTCTCACAATTCTTATGCCATTCTATGTAATTGTGCTCTGCCAACTTCCCAAGCAGTTGTTGCATCTGACTTCTTCCACCCCGCTCATTAACTTTATATCTGTAACGTGCATTGTATATTGTCTTCATTGTGGTTACGTTTAGCTCACTTCTTTGTTTCAACATAACCAAAATTTCTTTCGGTCTAACCATGCTCTTTGACATATCAACCAGCAACTTTGTTTCCTCCTCTGATAATCTGCTTGCAAATGAATGGCCCTCTAAATGTTCCGCGGCCAAGTGATTATGCATGCCACATACGACCTCCAACATCCAATCATCATTTGAGTCTAACTTTTTGCCCCTTAATGCGAAAGGGCATCCACATTTTTTGGAACCTGTTTGTTTGATCATTTTTCGCTTCTCGCCATGTTCATGCTCATATTGTCCGCTTCTCTCGCATGCAAGGAGCACTCTAGCTTTGACACCTACCCGAGCGGCATTTGAAACCTTTATGACAATGACAAAACCGTTTTTCCTTCCTACACCATGAGCCCAACTAATCAATGAATCCCGACTGTGAAATATCTACAATAAAAAAATTTATTACGAAATTAGTAACAACCAATTGTAATTTGAGTAATAAATTCACAATAGGTCTTACCTCTTGAGTTATAAACTCACTGGTATAATCCATGACAAAGTCCGATCCAACCTGACTTTCCTGTGTAGATACCTGCAGAAGAAATATTCTGAGTCATACACTGTTCGGATACAAAGGTCCGAACAAAGGCATTTTGTTCGGACTTAAAGATCCGAACAAAATGCCTTTGTTCGGACCTGAATTTCCATACACATCGGGAACACTAGTAGTTCCCGGGAGAGAAAATTTTCACAAAAAAGGGCCAAAAAAACGAAAAAATAAACATAGAAACATATCTTTCCACTGCTGCTCTGATTGAAAGGCATCATTTCGTTGTTCTTTTCTTCCTTCATTGCACTTGAGAGATCTAATGAAAAAAGTTAACTAGAAGAAGAAGGAAAGATAAAGGAGATGGAGGAAAATGAGTTGGCTAGGAACATCAAGAGCATAGATGAGTTGCCTAAAACAACAATGAAGTGGAGAATGAAAAGTGGAATGAGAAGTGGAGAGTGAGAAGGTACTTGGTTGGGGAGTGAGCTTACAAAGAAGGTACAATACGTTTAGGGAGGAAGAAGGCATGTTGTGTGTGAGAAGAAAAAACAATTTGAGTTTTGGTGGGAGATTGGCTATTTTGGTCATTTCATGAAGGGGTTAAAATATATTAAAAAAAAGTTAACATCCTTGTGTGGGAAAAGTTTTTTTTGTGTGCCAATAGCAGCACTCTTTTTTTAAATAATAAATAATAAAAAATACCTAGCCTACCCCTCTCCCTCTCTTCCCCCTTTCTCCCTCTCCCTGCTCCGGCAAGCCCACCTGTTGCAACAACCCTGCGCCGACCCTTCCCGCCGCCACCCTAAGCTGACCCATCTCCTTTTCCCCCTCCTTCCCTATCCCTGCTCCCAATTCTTTCTGCCCCAACCTGCCCTCATCCCCAGCCCATCACCCTTTCCATCACCCTCCATCCCCTGCGCCCATCTCCATCTCTGCGCTCGTTTCCTCTCCAGACCACCATCATCATCTCACGCGCATCCATCTCTCTCCCCTTCATCATCACAAAACCCATCTCACGTATCTTCTAGATTTCATGTCTCCCTCCTCCATCAGAACCCATCTTGGAACTCCCACTGCCCATCATCCTCCATCTCAGAAACCCCCAGGCGCAGAACAACTTCATCATTCCCTCTCATCATCTTCCTCTACGCACGCAGAACCCATTCCATTTTCCATCCTTCCCACGTAGAACCCATTCCATCTCCATCAACCGCCCTGCATCTCACTGCACTCCACCTCTCTCTCACTCCGTCTCACTCCCACCTCATCCCCACTTCATCCTCTCTGTCGTCTTTCCACGCAAGACCACCATCTCCCCTCCATCATCATCTCGCCCTCCATCTCTCCCAGACGCATGCCTGACGCACGCGCAGAACCCATCCCTCTCCATCTCTCTCCCCTTCATTGTCCTCCTTAGCCATCCCTGCGCAAGACCACCATCTCCCCTCCATCTGCCATCTCCCATCCCATCAGCACTCCTAGAACCCATCGCCCACCTCTATCTCCATCGCAACCCACTTTCATCCCTCTCACGCTGCCCCCCTGCTTGATCAACTCCGCCAGCTGAGGTAGGAATCCAGTGGCGGAGGGGGATGAGGAAAGGGTCCTCGCTGTCGAGGTGGAGGCAAAGGCAGAGAGAGGGAGAGAAAGGAGGAGATGGGGAGAGGGATGGGGTTGCTGGAAAGGGGGAGATGGGGAAAGGGAGAAGGAGAGGGCTGGGAGATGGGTTGGCGCAGGGCAGAGGTGGCGGGGTCGACGGCTAGCGGGGGAGAGAGATAGGGAGAGGAAGAGAGCGAGAGAGATCGGCGTCGGGCGGAGGTGGCCGGAGCAGGGAGAGGGAGAGGGAGAGAAAGGGGAGGAGAGGGAGAGGGAGAGGGGTACTTTAAGATTTTAAAATTTTTCTTTTTTAAATGCAGTGTGTAGAGAGCCTTTTGCAGTGTGCAGGTAGCTGCTCTTTTTTTTTTTTGTTAAAGTGAAACAAGGGTATTTTGGTCCCAACGAAAAGTTATTAAGGAATGGCATGGCCATTCCTTCCCCTCCGAGTCCCATATGTAAAGAAATGGTGATTTTAAAGATAATGGTCATTTCATCATTTTTTTGCAAACCAAACACAGGAATGATCATTCCGTTGGAATCTTTATTCCATTCCTGCTTTTATTATGGCGAACTAAATGCTATCTAAGAAGTAAAAAATCAACTCTCCAAACCACTAAAAGACAAAAAAAAATTACTTTTTACGTAAAAGCCTTTCCCACTACCCAACAAGGGTTGAACACAAAACTACTAATGTGACCGGTGTACATGATTTTTTTTATGGAATTCGGTGCAGCAGCGTTGGTGTAAATGATGAGTAATAACACACAAGATTTGAACAACTCCTATTCATATTGGAGTAAAAATTTGGGGTGTACCAAGAAACTAGGGACACGTCAGTGGCAAGGGTTTCCAATCTCACACAGCTTTTAAAGATGAAAACATTAAGTTAGGAAAAAAAAGAGGGATTTTTACAAAAAAAAAAAAAACTAAATTTTAATTATAATTAAATGATTTTATGAAGAAAAATCATAAAATGATGAGATAATGATTCGAACATATTTTTGGACAAAATTAACCAGGTTGACGATATCATCAACTTCCTACAACTTTTCTTCTTTTACTTGGACTTTTTTTCTTCTTCGATTGTTTTTATACCTAATTGTCTTACGTTTGTAGGCGATGATGCTGAGATTTGGCAAGAGATGAATACATACCCATTTCAAATAAATGAAGGTAAATCAAAAGGAGGTGATGAATGCATAAAAGAAAAAGGGTTTGACAAGTCTTTCACAAATCACATAATGAAGTGTATTCAATCCATCCACTGTCAAATTCATTCTTAATGGTGTGTTTGGTAGTAGGCATTCCTACCAAGAATTCCGGTTGTCGGGGATTCCTAGAATTCTTGTCAGAAATGCAGCATTTGGGATGAGAATCTTTGGGAGATTTGAAATCCCTAGATTCAGAGAAGTAACAAAAGGTGAGTTTCCTAATGCTAGGAGGGTCTCAGCATTTGGGGATTTTCGATTTCAGTGGTTTTCTCAGGTATTCCGACAAAGTTCGACAACTCTCCAACGATCAGTTACGATCCACATCAAACCTCTTTTTCCTTAATTTTTTGCAATAGACAACTATTTTCCCCTTGCTCCTTCTTAAACTTAATATGGAGAAAGTGTTGCGTTTATCATTAATGGGATAACTCATTTAAATAAGCTCTTTACAAACTATATTCCCTTTATTGTAGGGATTTGAGATGCACACTGTTACAATTGATAAGATAAAGATTTACAATAATGGGTCAACATAGAATAAGTCAATACTCCACCTCAAGTTGGAGCGTGGATGTCAAGAATGCCCAACTTGCAAATCAAATGATGAAATTGATCTTTCCCTAATGGCTTTGTAATTACATCAGCTAATTGTTGTGTAGAATGAATATAAGCCGTTTGAATTAGTCCTTACTGTAGTTTCTCATGAATGAAGTGACAATCAATTTCGATATGTTTCGTTCTTTCGTGGAAAACTAGATTTGTAACGATGTAAATTGCGGCTTGGTTATCACAATGAAGAGTCATTGGCCGAGGATGTGAAAGGCCAAGATCATGAAGAAGATAATGGAGCCATTGTAACTCACAAGCAGTTTGTGTCATTGCCCTATATTCAGCCTCTGCAGAAGACCGAGAGACAGTGTGTTTTTCTTAGTACGCTAAGAGAGGGGGTTAGATCCAAGAAATGTACAATAACCAGTTGTGGAACGACGCATTGTAGGACAACTAGCCCAATCAACATCACAAAAGGCAGTGATATGGAGAGAGCTATCAGAAGATAGTAATATCCCTTTTTCCATTAGAGCCTTTTAAATAGCGAAGCAATCTTAAGGTAGCATGAAGATATGGGCGTCGTGGAGTTTGCATAAACCGACTTAAAATGTGAATAGGATAAAGAGTGCTTGAGCGGGTTATCGTGAGATAGATAAGTCAGCCTATCAACTGGCAATATTGGGAAGGATCTTCAAGTAAATCACTATTTGTTTATTTAAGTTTGAGACGTTGTTCATTGGAAATGGAGAAATACGAGCACCAAGCATTCCCATGTCATGTAAAATGTCCGAAGTATATTATTGTTGGCGGAGAAAGAGACCTTTATGAGAGCAAGCAACCTCAATGCCATAAAAAATACTTAAGGGGGCCTAAATCTTTGAGATGAAAGTGGCTATTGAGGAAAGCTTTCAGAGATGTAGTGGACTGCAAGTCATCTTCGATTACAGGAATGTTATCAACATATACTAACACGTATGTGGAAGATGCCTTTATAATTTTAGTAAAGAAGGAACAATCTGCTTTGGATTGAGAAAAACTAGCAGCAAGGAGAGCTATAGAAAATTTAGAAAACCATTGTCTTGAAGCTTGCTTCATGCCATATAATGATTTTTTATGTTTGTAGACATGATTCTCCCCATGTCGAGAGAACTCGGGAGGAATTTGCATGTAAACCTCGTCGTCTAAGTCACTGTGTAAAAAGGCATTTTTTAACAACCAACTAATGAATATGCTATTGTTTCACTGTAGCAATAGCTAAGAGACAACGTACAGTAACCATTTTTGCAACAAGTGCAAATGTCTTATGATAATCCAAACCTTCTGCCTGAGTATAACCTTTAGCGACGAGGCACGACTTGTATCTATCAGTGGTTCCATCTGCCTTAAATTTAACTTTATAAACCCATTTGCAGCCAATGGCGGTCTTATGCATTCGTAAGGGCGTAAGGATCCAAGTTTTCTTAAGTTCAAGAGCCTAAATTTCAGCAGCCATAGCATGGTGCCTATGAGGAAACTTAATAGCTTAAGAAAAAGATTTTGGTTCAAATGTGGAATCAAGAGAAACAAGGAATGATTTGTGAGCCTTAGATAAATTTTCATAAGAAAGAAAATGTTGTAAAGGAAAGTGTGTACAAACATAGAAGCAGAAGATTGGATTGAGGTCGGTGCATGAATGATCGTAGAGCAATAATAATCTCGAAGATATCCTGGTTTGCGATGATAATGAGCAGGTCAAGATTGTTGATGCAAATTTTGAGAAGTTGCAGATTCATTGGGAAAAGTATCAAGATCAGTGCAGGTGGGTTCGAGTATTGGATCAGTAGGTCCCACTTTGTCGGTTTGAATTAGGCCTAATGAAGGACTACTTGTATTAGCTGGTATGGATGGTCTTGTGGAGGACATTTTAGGGCCATGTGATGGATCGATGGCAACAGAGAGGTCATGTGTTGAAATGGAAAGGTTAGGTGTGGGAGTAGTGGGTGCATGTGTTGGAATGGTGGGGCCATGTGTTGGATTATTGGAAGTGGAAAGTTTGAGTGGTGAAATGGAGGGTACAAGAGTGGAAATGGTGAGACGATCGACTGGACCATGAATAGCAAGAGGTGATGATGGATGTTGGGTTCTTACAGATGGCAGGGGATGGGGAGTGGGACTTGTCCAAAGGAGGTGATTGAGTAGGATTAGCTAATGGTTCTGCTTGGAATGGAGTGGCTGAGTCCGGACCTGAGGTGGATGTAAAATGCAAGTCAATGGCTGAGTCTAGACCTGAGGTGGATGTAAAATGTATGTCTGGAGGGGCCAATGGAAGTCCTGGATTTAAAGAAAAATCCTGAGAATGATCAAGGGCAGCATTCTTGAATGGAAATGTTGTCTCATAAAAAAACTGGATCTCTCGAAGTGTAAAATTTTTTTATAAGCTAAATCATATACACGATATCGCTTTTGGGCATTATGGGTAACCAACAAATATGCCGGGATTGGCGCGGGGGTCAAGTTTATGCCGAATAGGATCGGCATTGTGTGCAAAACAAAGACATCCAAAAACACGAAGGGAAGAGTAATTTGGTTTATTTTGAATAAGCAATTCATGAGGAGAACGGTTTGATAAAAGAGGAGTAGGGGTTTATTAATAAGAAAAGTGGCAGTTATAATACAATCTCCCAAAAAAATTAATGGCAAGTTGGCTTGAAAACGAAGGCCACGTGCAACCTCAAGAAGGTGCTAGTGCTTTCTTTCAACCACCCCATTTTGTTGGGGAGTGTACACACAGCTACGTTGATGAACAATCCCATTTTCTTGAAATCTTTTTCTGCATATCTTTGGGTAAAAAATCAATCCCATTATCGGAATGAAGCTGTTGAATTTTGCAATTATATTGAGTTGTAATGAGGGCAAAAAGATTTGAGATGAAGATTTGAGATGAGTCTTAGTTTCAGATTTATACAGCATAAGACAAACTCAAGTTCAACGGATATATACGGGTATATAGTCATCAACTATTGTAAAAAATAATGACCCCCAGATAAAGAAAGAATAGAAAATTGTCCCCATAAATCACAATGAATTAATTGAAAAGGAGAAGAAGTTTTATTTGTGCTAGAATGAAGGGTAAACGTGTACATTTACAATTATTTAAAGCATAAATAAATGGAAAATCTTTAGATAACTCCACTAATCTTGATTGTGCTAAGTGACCCAATGCTAGATATCAAATGATGGATAAAAAAGACAATTACGGGACTTGGTGAGTTGAGTGATAGATAATAGGTTATATTTGAAAGAAGGAATGTAAATAACATTATCCAAATGAAGACTGCCTGAAAAAGATATAGAGCCTGTGTGGGTAACACTGGCTCTACTACCATTAGGTAATTGAACAAAAGAAAGAGATGGACATGGAGAATATTGAGTAAGTAAAGAAAGAGAAAAACAAATGTGATTAGAAGCACCAGTATCTATAATCCAAACATTGGATGGGGAAGAAGAAATGGCAGTACTTGCAAGATGAGCAGAAGGCTGTGAAGTACTTGCGGATGTCATGGCGAGAACATTCTGATATTGCTCTTGACTAACCTTTCCCATTGAGGAAAGTCTGATGGAGAAGATGGTTTAGTGATGTCACCTGTGACAAAACCCAGTGTACTCTTGGCAAGAAGCGCCATGCGCATAGCGCACCCAAGTGCTGTAATTGTCTCCGATCAAAGATGGAGCAACAAGAGCAGCCATGGGACTATTAGAGTGATGAACATAAAATGGGCTGTCTTTGTCACTGTTGGAGGATAACTTAAAAGTAGTACTAGCTTTGTCAGTCTTTCCATCCATGAATGATACAAGTTTTTTTTTCGTAGGAACTAGAGAACAGAAACAAACGTCTCAAACTCTGTAAAGTTACTGTGTTTCTGCAACAGCGATTGCAACAAACTCTGT
Organism: Persea americana; assembly: GCA_029852735.1. Lineage (NCBI taxonomy): Eukaryota > Viridiplantae > Streptophyta > Magnoliopsida > Laurales > Lauraceae > Persea > Persea americana. Next base: position 45,218,147 of record CM056813.1, read on the forward strand.
AGCTGACCATGATGGAAAAAATGGTAAGAAATGGAAGTGATAAGGTTGGGTATGATTTAAAAGGGATAAGGCTCTCATACCATCTTAAACTTAATATGGAGAAAGTGTTGTGTTTATCATTAAGGGGGTGTTTGGATGAAAGAAGAACATAATATCACCAAATTTAAATATTGTAAGATTTCATTATCACAGAATAAAATAGTGTCATATTATAATATTGTGTCACTTATGGTGTTTGGCAATTTCTACAAATTTTAATATACCTTGAAGTGTTTGGCAATTTATAAAATTTCCACTAGATGATGCACCGAAATAAGAAATGAATAGAGAAATCGGGATGATTGACCCAATGGGAACCCACTAACTAGTAGTCATACTAGATTGATTTAATATTGGTACCATCTAATATGAAAATCATTAGACTCAATGTTAAAACCCACGAGTAATGTATTTAATCAATGCGGGTCCACCAAATGTTAATAACCATAATGTAGTACATAAAATGGTGATTATAGTGGAGACCCCTATCTAGTGTTAAACGTCATTGAAGAATCCATTTATGAAAAATCAACGTGGAACCCATTTGATGTTAACAGTTATTTTAACCAAGCTAATTATAGTAATCACTAGGGGGCCATTAATATTGGTAATCATGGTAGAAATTGCCTAATGTGATATTTGCATGACCCACCTAATGTTAGTAATCAATAAAGAAACTATGTAATTATGATAGGGCCAGGGACCCACATAAAATTTATAAACACTAAAGGACTCATCTAAGATTGAGAGTCATAGTAGGATTTCTATAGAAACCATCAATATTCAAAAAATATAGTTGGCCACCATGGTAGGAGTTACTCATAAATTTCCACTCAAACCCTTATTTTGGTTAGTTTTCTTAACGAAAGATTGTTGTATACAACATATAATTGAATATTATAATATGAAGGTTTTTATGAGAAAGTGAGATATTGTAGAATACTTTCTAAGTTATCCAAACACCTAGTTTTTAGGTGTGTAAATTACATTCTAAAGTAGGAGATAATATAGCAAAATCTTTAGAAATATTTGCTTTCCAAACATCCCCTAATGTGATAACCCATTTAAATAAGCTCTTTACAAACTATATTCCTTTTATTGTAGGGATTTGAGATGCATGCCTGTTACAACTTATAAGATAAAGATATACTAGAATGGGTTAACATAGAATAAGTCAATACTTCTCAAACCCATTTCTCTATTTTTTGCAATTGGCGATAAGGAGTGGGATTTGATGCTCAGGAGGAGCTTCTCTGACAACCCCAATTTTGCAATTATGGAATTTGGAAATAGACCCGATATGTTTTTATTGGCAAGGTCGGGCACCTATAGAGATATGGATCTATTGTTGTTTGCAAGGGATTTTTGTCTTGACGTATTGGTGGAGAAAGCCCATCTAAGTCTATTGTGGTTGTCTTTGTTCAAACGTTGATATGGATCTGTTTCTTGTGGATGTAACTAGTTTGGTGTAAAAGATATATGATATATTAGGGCCTGTTTGCATGTACAAGAAAACGCAAGAAAATAATATTTTATAAAACATAATCTTTTATTTTCTAAAGAAGAAAATTTTGTACATTTGGTAACCTAAGAAAAATTTGAAGAAAATGTTCTCTTCTTTCAAAAATCTCAATATTCTCTAAGAAATCTCAATATTCTCTCCTACAGCTCCCCCCTTAGAAAACTTTTTACAATATAAGAATCTTTCAAAATGATGATTACAAAGTAGTAGAGTAAAATAAAGACTTTAGTTCACCAAATTCATCATAATGTGTTTGTTTATATATATATATATGAGATAAAGTAAAGTAAAAGTAAATTTCACAGGACGGTAAAGGTGGGGTAAAGTAAAGTAGGATAAAGTATGTGGTGAAGTAAAGTTGGAAGGAATGGTAAAGTAGTTCCTTTTTTTTTTTTTTTTTTTACTTTATCACATTTTATTATAGTTTTATATTGTAAATAAAAAGTGACTTGCTTACAGGTGTGGTAAAATAAAATAAAAATTGATATTATATCATGGTAAAAGGTGAGATACAGTAAGGTCAGATGAAGTACGTGGTAAAGCAAAGTGCGAGAGAGAGTTATAAAGTAGTTATATTTTCCATTGACTTCACTTTACTATACTTTACCATAGTTTTATGCGATAAAAGAAAAGTAACCTATAGTAAACATGAAAGTTGAACTTTATTTTTCCACATTACTTTTTTTATCCATACGTTGTAAATTACATATAAATTAAAATATTTAATAAAAAATTATTCTAATAATGTAATTTATTTTAATCATAGTACATTCCAAACAGCTCAATTTTAAAATCTGTAATATTCTTTAAAAATTTGCCAAACAGCAAAAATATTATACTATTATAATATTATATTATTGTATTCTATACTATTTTATTCTTGCAATATTTAAATCTGTAAATATTTTATTCTGTAAACACCCAAACGGGCTTTAAACTGTATAAAAAGACTTTTGAGAGTCTACTCAAATGGGATTTGTTTTTCCTTGTTGGGTTTTTTCCGTCTTTTTTCAGATTGCATTTTTTTTTTTAATAAATGGTTTTGACTTGGTTTAGTATGGTTTGATTATCTACTTCTTTTCATTTCTTTTTGGTGGATTTATGGATCTGTGATGGCTTAGTTTCTACCAATGCTCTATTTCTAAAAAAATGAATAATTAAAATGGGTAAGAATGAAAGAGGCAAGAAGAAATCTGTTTTGTGTAGGTATTGACTTCTGTATTACTCGTATTACAATCATTGCCTCTAAAAATTGTTGTAGAAAAATTGATCGTCAAACTATATCTATGATTGTGCGATTTCGCCTATTTATATTCTGAATCATCACAAAACCTAGCTTCATCTCTTATCATTTTTGAAGATATTATTTTTTCCGGCCCTTGTTATATAGATCAGCCATATTCCTTCAATAGTATTTGTTATTTCTCATTGCTTTATTCTTTTTTATCGCAAATAGAATTTACATTTTTAATGACATGTGATGATGTGAAATCATCAATCCATTGTTGAAGTATTGGGCTCTATGGACTAGAAGCTTCGCTTGAAATCCATGTAAATATGTTTTATAAAGTGTTGTGTGACCCAAATTCAGAAGGTGCAGATCTGATTGTAAAAGGCAAAACCAAATTGGATGGTTTGATGTGGTTGGTATATGAGCCTAATATTGTCTGGTCTTGTCTCAACATAGTCGTATGATGATGATTTCTTTGCTTTTCAATCATTCAACATCCATTAAGCACAAACACAAAATCCTAACCTAGTGAGTGATAAATCAAACCCGATCATCTGTAATTCATTACTTTTTAGAGATGAAGATGTATCTTTAAATGATTTGGCCTTACACTTTTTTTTATCAATACAATCAGTTAATTTTACTAGGTCTTGTTAGATTGTTTTAGCATGTAATGAAAGAGAGGTGTTTTAGCATGTAACATGTTAATTTAGTCTCTTATTTTAGGCTCTTTCTCATGGTTGGGCCCACATATGGAAAATTTATATTTTGTAAATGAGATGAACATAGCCAAGTATATTTATGTATAATTTATATTGCATTCTTCATTCAGTGGATGGTCATACATGTGTTATTTTTTTTCTAGAATCCTAGTAACTTATCAAATAGTGCATTCCTAGAATTCAAGGTGCTTGGAATTCTCAGGCATGAAATTTCATCATAAATCAAACAGAGAATTGGAATTCAGAGAGAATTTAGCAGCATTCTGAGTTCCAGCATTCCTAATTCTCCAAATTACACCAAACATGAATTCTCCAAATTCCTACAACCAAACGGGCTCTAAAGCTGGTTCAAAGATTCTAGGTTAATGAAACAAAAAACACTATTGGGATATAAAACTCTACACAAACAAATACGATACCTATGAGAAAACCTTACATTGACTATGCAAAGATTGCCCGACATGGCTCCCTACATATTGCTCGTAAACATAAAATCTTATGAAATTTTTACAAGCACATGACTTCAAACTCTAAATGTTCACATAAGCATACCCAAATTCATTCTCTTCAACCTCACTTGAAGCCACTGCCAAATTGAAAGAAAATCCTCATTTAGGCATTTCACCAAACACCTTGCACTCCGAACTTGAACTCTCAAAACTCATACGAGGGGACGACGAATGTATAGAAACTAAGCATGGGACCCACACACTTAAGTTAGATTGCGAGTACTACTTAAGAAAGACCGCTAGGACATAAAATGCAATGATTTTCAAAAGCTTTCCATTAGTACGTAGATTAAGATGGAGCAGAAATCGCTTTTTGCAATGAAAGTTGATGATATCGTCAACTAGGGTGATTTTGTCCAAAAAAATGTACGAACAATTATCTCTTTATTTGATAGTTTTTCTTCATAAAATTGTTTAATTAAAGGTTTAAGCTTAATTTTCTCATAAAAGTCCCAAAAAATAAAGAGATTTTTAAAAAGGTATAAAACTATTTCCTCATTTTTTTCAAAAAGTACATGAAAATCTAATATTTCAAAAGAGAGTAAAAGTTTTTCATATTTATTTCAATCAAGAACTTACTAGGAAGAATTAAAAAATGATAAAAATACCCTAATGTCATTTTTCAAACTTTTTCCTTAATAAGTCTTTTCTCTAAAATGATCAAGTCCAACCCAAATGACCTATGAGGCCCACTTCAGCAAATTAAGATGCTTGGCTTTGGGGAGAAGAAAGTTTAATAGAAGACAAAATTGTTGTAAGGAAAGGATATTTTTGTTATTTTTTAAAAAACTTTTTTATGAAAGGACTTGACTGAAAGAATTGTGAAAAACTTTTATGATTTTTTTGGAATGGTCAGATCTTCATGTTCTTTTTTGAAAATGAGCCAAAAGTTTTATACTTTTTATGGAGCTTCCAAAATAATATAAAAAGAAAAAGAATCTAGGGTTGACCAATGAGGCGCATAGAATTTATTTTGAGCCAATCGGATTTACAATAAATGGAGCCCACGATCGAGTTCCACACATCCAGGTCATGATAAGCAAGAGGGAGACACTTAGCTAAGGTCACATTGTAAATCGAAATAGTAGGCCTCGTGCTCACAATTATAAAATGCCCACATAATTCCTAAAAAAGTGGGTCCAATGTTCCTAAAGGTCAGTCTTAAGTTGTAATTTCTAAAGCGTGTTCATATATAACAATTTTAAAGGTGAGTCTACATTGTGGTTCCTAAGTATGTTGTAATCTTAAAAGGAGGGTCCATGCTCACAAATGCGAAAAGGTGGGTCCAATGTACCACTCTGCATAAAAGGTGCAATCCAGTTAGGAATTCTTGCAACTATGAAGTAGGGAATTTATAATATTTAGGATGCATAAAATTCTCAAATAAGAAGCCGAGCATGATAAACACAAGGATTTTTCTTTTTTTTCTCGTAAAAGGGGATCGTATTATTGATAATATATAAGCAGTGCTGCAAAAGAAAGCCTCTCTATGGCTCAAATACAAAAGGCTTGAGAGTTTTGCAGATCTGTTGCAGTGCTCGAAAACAAAGCCTATGTGGCTCAAATACAAAAGTTCTAATAGTTTTGAAGATCTGTTGCTTCTTCCAAGAATAATCAGCTTGCTTCCTCATTAGGATTGTTCAAAACAAGAGTTGTGCTTTCTCAAAGCTGTGTTTCCAAACGATGAGCTCCCTGAGTCTGCCCCTTCTCCTCCTGCAAACATCTTTCCTTTAAGTAAATGGGCCAAATGTGGGCTGGCAAAGTGTTAGTAAATAGCAATTCTTGAGGGGGTCTTAGTTTGGTAAGAGCATCAGCTAGGCTATTTGTGTTACGTCTCACAAGGATGGCCTACCACCGAGGGAGCCGGTCCAGTGTGTGTTGCAACTTTCTCCACAATGGCATCATCCAACATGGCATACCAATGTCCATGTGTATGCTATTCCAAATAATGAAGGAGTCTCCTTCAAAAGTTACATCTTAGAGATGAAGATGACAGCAAATTTGTGAGCCGCGTAGGAAGGTAGGGAGTTTTACCTCAAGTGGGTTTTCAGCAGCTGTGGCTGTAGCGAATGCCTTGATGATGGACCCTGTATGGTCGGGGAGGATTCCCCCGATACCAGAGGTTGACGTCTGATGGGAGAAAGACCCGTCAATGTTCATTTTATGAACGGAATGGGGTGGTGGTTGGCATGGTTCTGCAGGGAGGCTTCTGGGGTAAGGATTTTCCGATGGGTAAGAGGCTACCTACCATTCATGCATAGCATGAGAGGCTTGTTTAAGGATTGATGGTGGGTGACGTGGCTGGTTGCAGAATATAATATTGTTTCGGGCTTTCCATATGTACCACCATATCCAGCCCAGAAGTTCTTTGCGAGGAGTCGTTTGGTTCCAAACCAGCTCCCCACCGGGCGCTGAGGGGGTGACAGGAGGTGATGTCTATGTAAGGAAAGCCAAAGAGGGATGGTCGCCAGGAGGAGGTGAGCCTATGAGGTGTTCAGTTGTTTCTGGTTCCCTGTGGCATAGGACACATATATGGTTGATGGATGGGATGATTTTCTGTAACCTGGTCCTCAAGGGTAGCGGTTGAGGAGGCATTTCCAAAGGAAGAGTTTATGTTTGGATGGTATGTTTAGGGACCATAATGAATTCCATGGCATATGGGGTCCCATGGTTGGAGGGGTGAAGTACTTATATAAGTTTTTGATGGTGCAAGTGCCTACATTTTCGTTATTCCAGCAGGCCCTGTCCCTGCCCCTTAGAGAGAGAGTGATGATGATGTCCACCTATCTTCATCCCACCACTATCTCAGAGCTTCAGTGTTCCATTGCAGCGTCAGCTGCTTGTCCTTGATAATTAGACTAGTGACTGGAAGAGGGTCCGATGTGTTATAGGTGCAACTATAACTGTGGACTCATTTTCCTTGCATGGGATCCATCTATCCCGGAAGGCATCTATACGTGTTCCGTCCCGAACTGACCAGAAAAGGTTGTTCAAGATATGATGCCTTTGCTCAAGCATTTTTCTTCTAGATGGTTGAGTCCTTGGGTGTAGGGTTGCAGTCTCTGAAGGTGGTGTTACAGAGGTATTTTTGGGAGAGGATAGTGGCCCGATGTGTCTCTGGGTTTGTGTGGAATCTCCAGACCAGGTGGGTGAGGAGAACTTTGAATTGCATTTTCTAATCTCTCAAACCTAACCCATCTTCCTGGATTGGTCGAGTTACCTTCTCCCAGGCAACAGGGTGCATGCCGTGGCTAGTGATTGACCATCCCAAAGGAAGTTGGAGTTGATACCATTGATTTGTTTGGTCACCTTAACAGGGATAATATTGTGACGCAACCAGTATATAGGGATGGCAGTGGTAACTGACTGAATAAGGGTTTTCCTACCTACAGGGAAAAGGATTTTGCCCCACCAACTAGCAATCCGGGCCTGTATGCGACTAATGGTGTTAAGCCAGTTATTCCTTTGAATGCAGCTTAATTCGAGGTCCGTGCCCAGGTATTCAAAGGACGTGACCTCCCCTTGTATGTGCAGAGCTTCTTTGGTTTAGCGCACTGTTTGCTGAGTAGCTTTCTTTGAGAATAGGAGTTGGCTCTTGGTACGATTGATGCGCTAACCCGCCTCATTTTTAAATTGGTTAGGCGTTGGTTAAGGCTGACGAGTCTTTAAAATTGCACATTTCTCATCCTTTATTTTTAACAATTAAGGGCTTAATCATCTAATCGTGCTTGATTTCATTGGGAAATGATGAATTTATGTTTTTAAGTCAAAATCCTTTGAAAAACAACATTTTCACTTAACATTATGAAAATTTCAATCTTTAGCGTGAAAAGCCAAAAATCTCTCATGACTTTTGCTTTACACATGAGATTATTTTTTGTAGGGTATCTACGTATTTTTGGGATCCGCCTTAAGAGAGAAACAAAGGAGAAGAAATTTCGCTCGAGCGATATGTGGGACCAACACTTGTACATGTGAGCACCACCCATAGGTGTGAACGCAGATGGATTGTCGTAGCCTTAGTATTGAAGACCTATCTATGCCGCGTGAAGACTTGTCCATGCACCGCAAGCGAATTCAATTTCTTGACGAAACTCACAGCCACAACCAAATGAACAAGGATATTTGTCCCCTGTCTACCCTTATAAAAAAGGGTGGAAATGAGTGATTGGCAAGGAGGTGTGTGTGGGGTGTAGAGTGCTCACGGGAGATTGGTGAGGTCGGCTCCATCTCATCTTCCCTCTTCTTCTTTCCAGTGATTTTGTCTTTTTGTATCCTTGGGCCATATCCAAGGACTTGTTTTGAAGGAAGATTATTGTGAAAGAGGAGTTGTAAATGTGCATTCTTAATGATAAATCAAGAAGTATCATTTGCTATGGCGGGCTAATATCTTTGATTGGAGCTATGGATGAAGATAAGTAATCATTTTTTTTTATTAGTTACAATTTGTGTTGCATGTTTATGTGCATAATGATTAATAGACTTACCTTTGTGCCCTAGGCAATCCTCCATTCTTAATTTCTGAAAATAGAAATTTATTTTTTACTATCCATGCTTGGGTTTGATAGCCCATACTTAGGACTGAGTTTCCTTTGATGGGTTATACTTACCTTTGATGGATAGTACTTAGATTAATTCTATACTTCTCTCAGGTGAAGGAAGTCTTGGATTTTGGGTTTTTGTTAATTAAAAAGGTTTTTAAAGTTAAATTATCCAAGTAAAAAACATTGATTTGTCTTTGGTTTGAAGTAAAAGTTGGACCAAGTTATGATTACTTGATAAATAAACGGGTGGATGCCTATTAGATTCCTATACTCTAATCATTTTCATCAACTGTTATTTTTCATCTTCTAATTGATTGTGTGATTTTGTTTTCATTGACTCATTTAAAAAATCGTCTTCATTGATTAATTAAGTTTCTTTAACCAGCTCCCTGTAGGTTCGACCCGTATCTGCCACCGTCTCAAATAGATAGCCGTGCACTTGAGGTTAAATAACATTGTTCTTAAGTTACTGGAGCTTAGACCAAACACTGTCACGCAGAGGACCTGGACTCACCATATTCATGAGTGAGTCCAGGAGACAAAACCGCCTAAAAATATTATAAAGAATTCAATTCGTTGCAATTTAGTTATTATTTTATTCTTAAATCCACGAATTTGGATTTTATAATATTTTCTGTTGAAGTATTTTATTCAAATGGCCCATACAGACTAATCTTTACTGCAGCTCCAGTAAGACCTTGTGTTTTGATCTCCCTAGATATACTTGGGACATCATTCAAGTTCTGGTCACATCAAAGGCCAAATAGGTTTCAGGTGTTAGGATGAAGGAAAAGGAGAAGGTCATCTGCAAATTGTAGCAGCCCAACCCGGTCGCCGTTTGGGGCAATTATCGGGAAGAGCATGCGGTTGGATTGCGCCATTTTTGTTACATATCTGGTGACAGTTTTGCCACATATGATGTAAAGATAAGGTGATAGTGGATCTCCCTGACACAATCCACGATCAGGCTTGGATTTCTTAGTGTGGGCTCCATTAACCCAAACCATGAAGTTAACTGATGAGATGCGGCGAATAATTTTCCCAATGAAAGACTGGTTGAACCCCAACTGAATGAGGCAGGCTTAAAGGAAATCCTAGCATATGGTGTCACAGTAGATGGTGTACAAACCAGTCAGGGTACTTGAGAAACCAGGAATCTGAAGCCATGCCCCTATTAAGCTTTTCAAGGATGCAGCCCGTACCCCTTTGCATATTGGGCCAGGTGAATGGTTTTCCAATATAGCCCATATCAATAAGAGAATTCTGGGTGATGAAATTCTGAAAATCTCAGACAGCAGGTAAGGAAATGAAGTTTGCTCCCCCTCTTTTTTCATTTAGGTCAACGATGCAGTTAAAATCACCCATGAGGATCCACGGAGTACGGTGATGGTACTGGTTTAGATCATTCTGAAATTGGGATATGGAGTCCCAGAGTCTACGACGCTCAACCTAATCTGGAGAGGCGTAAACTACTATGAATTGCCCCACGGCTGTGGGGTTATCAGAGAAGGTATGGGATAACATGACATGTTGATCTAAGGCATGGATCAAATCAGCTCTTATTGCCTGAGGGTCCCAGCATATCCACATACCTCCCCCATGGCCCGTTCCGGGGACAATGACATTCGACGGAAGGGTTTGGGAGAGAATGCGGAAGGTGCGGTTATTTTCAGTGGTATCCACTTTCATTTCCAAGAGGGCCACCATCTTGGGTTTATGATTTTGGAGCAGATATTACATGTTGTGATATAGAGTTTTACGCCTCGCTCCCTTCACATTCCAAATCATCATAGACATTTAAAACAATATGAGAGTACGGGCATGGTGAGGAGTTACCTTGCTGGAGATTCATCCATTGAGTGAGTAGAGACCAGGTATCCAGGGAGAGCCCTTTCAGCTTGATTCACAATGTTGGTTCTAATTTGGTGGATTTGAATTTTGCCAGGGGGAGGCAAGGTTACCCCGTTGACGATATCTTGTAGCAGTCCATTCCCCAGCATCATTGCTTCATCTATAAAGTCCGGCAGGTTCAACTATATTCCTCCATGTTGATGGTCCTGCATGGCGTGTCGTTCTGACTTTCATGTGATGACACTTCTAGTGTGACTCCTGTTCCGGAGTGTGGTTTTCCCACCGGCAGCCGTTGCTGAACTGTGGATGGGTTGGGGTCCATGTGTTTTGCATCAGCAGGTTGATCATGAGTGGCATCTAGAATGCCAAGGCTAGATGGAATGATTGGGGAATCGTCGGAGTTGATGGGAGGGTAGGTGAATGTGAAGTTGTCACTGACGTACCGGTGATCGGAGAACGCCATGCAGGAATCCATATCTAGTTCGAGAATGGGTCGAGGCATTGGTTCAGTGGATTGGCCTGTGATATCGGAAGGTTGAGCTATGATGTGTGAACCAGGGGGGCGGAGTTATAGAGGTTATGTTGGGTGGGGGCTTGTTTAGGTTTGGGTGAAGGGGTTGAAGGTTGGGGGACTGAGAGATGTCGATAAGGGATGAAGGTGTGGAAAGGGTGGTATTGGTTGCATGGAGGGTATGTGAAGGGATTGGGTTGAAATGAGGGCAGTGCCTAGGTTGATGGGTAGCGGGTTGTGGGAGTGTTCAGTATTAATGGATGTTGGGGTTGAGGGCGTAATGGGCAGGGTCGGTGCTGGTGAGGATTCATGGTGCATGGACAGGGAAGTGGATGGGTTTGAACAGTTGTTTGGATGGTGGAGGAATGGATCGGCTTCTATGTTTCTATTAGTGGTAGGGATGTAAAGGGTCGGTAGTGATAGTGGGAGGTGAGTGTGATGTGTTGGCGCTGGTTTGTGTTCCAGGTGTCCTAGGATTGGCACCGGGGGGGGGGGGGGGGGTTGTCATTGGAGACGTTGTTGTTGATGTGGACAATGGTGGCGCGGCAGGTTTTTGGGTGGTGGTGATGGCCTTTGGAGAGTGCCAAGTGGCTTTTTGATGGGATTGTCCCTTGGTTTTCTACTGTGATTGGGAGGAGAAAGCTTCTGACTGTATCACTGGGGCCAAATGATTCGAAGATTCTTAAGGACTAGAGGGGTTCTCCCGACTTTTTCCTAATGTGTTTGGTGCAAGGCAAAAAGGGGATGATTGAGGATGTGCATGGTGGCCACGTGGTGGAAGTAATCTATCTTTGTTGCCTGTGCCACTCCATACCTCCATTCATTATTGTTGAGTCGGGTTCGGGTGGCCTGAATCTGTTTGTGTTTGGTTTATTGGTGCCTGAAGGGCGTAAGGGTGGTGCTCGACTTCATTGCGACTGTGAGTTCGTTCCTTTCTGCTTGTGTCGTCCCTGGTGGTGTTATTGGCATGGGTAAGTCAGGGGGTTCTGGAGGGAGATCGCTTGGCAGCAATTGATATTGAAGGTGTTCTTCCATTCACTCTTTCCCAATGGCATACGAATTCTTTAGTTTATAAACACAAGGAATTTAGAAATGACAATATTTAGCTGCATTCAACGATTTCATCATTTTAAATTCACAAACAGCCATCAAAATGAATTTTAGAAGTTCCAATAAAGAAGCGAGCCCAAATACCTTTCTTTTACAATAATTTATGCAATTCATGTCTAGTGGATGTATGCACATCTCAGGCATTGGGTCTTTTAAATGCTATTAAATACTGTCATTCCTGAGTTCTTCATTTCACTGAAGCTGGTTTTCTACTTGAGGATTTATGCATTTTGAATTCCATAAATTTTCTATTTCATAGCTACAAATTCCTTTTGGAAATTGCACCTATGTATGCATATAAATTCAAGTGTACAGATAATATAGTGTATGCAATGTATAAATTTGCAAACATTAAAGTGCGCATCGAATACTGTACCTATATGGGGACTTGGTCATAAAATGTGACATTTAAATGCAGGCCCACCTTTAGGAATTAATCAAGAAAAGAGTTGTAAGCCCACTTGATTCATAGCTACTAGAGTGGTCATCAAATTACTATACTCTACATAATGAGTTCTATTTAGTCCAAAATGTAATACTCTAACATAGGACCTACCTTTAGAAATTATAAAAAGAATTTAGTCCCACCTTTTCAAGATATGGAATATATATACTCAATCATGTGATAAAATTAGGATAGATAGAATTAGAAATAAGCGCTTTCGAAAGCATTTAGAGGTAGCATTAATATGTGATAAGTTAAGAGAAACTTGTTTAAGATTGATTTAAACTTGTCCAATAGAGGCTAATGGCGTTGTTTAAAAAAAGTTCTATATAGATTGGCCAACCAAAGTGTAGAGGAGGATTGAAGAGAATATAGATGAAAGTAGTAGGGATAGATCTGAAAACATACTTTAGGATTTGACTTGGGATATTTGGGATGAGAATTAATGATAATAATTATGGAATCTACTCGATCCAATATGAAGACAACCTTATACGGGTTTAGGATTGTCCATAAATGCAAGTTGCATGTAGCTGCCCTTTTTTGAAATGATTGTGAGATATCATGGTTTCGCTACAAAGTTGACGAAATTTCAAAATTTTGACAATCTCATATGCTTTTTAACAATTGGGGATTGTTAATTTTAGACATTTGAAATTACTAGAACTTTCTCAAGTTTTATTGAAAATACAATGAATTTCTTGTAGGAAAACTCATAATTATCATAGAATTAGAGATTTAATAAGGAAACTATTGACATATAAAAAATCACAAGTATGCTTCCCTAGACAATAACCCCTTTATAAAGCAATAAGAAACAATGATATTTGACTTCCAAGGCAATCTGATCAGTTAGACAATGTACCAAAAAGTATATGTCGGCTCCCTTTTTTAAATTCAAATTTACGCCAATTGCTCTAACCACATCAGAGACCTATAAATAGATCCCTTGGAGATGCATTTGCAAAAGAAAAAGAAAGAATAATTGAAGAAAATTATAAAAGAAAATCAAGAAACCACCACTCCAAAACCAGTACCTTTCATAACTTCGTATAACTACCTCTAAAAAATGTGAAACTCAGTTCAAAACTCCGCAAAACTCATCCAAAAACTATGAAATTGGTGCTTAATTTCTAAAGTGTTCTCCAGAGGATAAAACCAAGCATCAATGTATTTTACCAACTACTTTACGCCCGAAATCTATGCCTCACAGGATTTTTTTGTCTTTTTCACTCAAAAGGACATGAATGTCATTGACTTCAAAATGTTGTTGTATGCACTTCTTAGTCCTCTTTCTGGATTGCCACTTTTGGCCCTAGATTGACACAACATTAGATAATTAGCTGGGACAAAGACCAATAACTCTCTCGGGTCCGCATATATGCAATGTTAACAAGTGTTGAATTCCAAAGATGATTGTTAGTCAAAACCAAACTCCATCCATCAAATTGTTTGGTAAAACCATTCCAATTCAGAGCCCTTGGCAACCATTTTAGGAGAGATAGGAAGAAAAAGAGAAGAAAAACAGTCCACATAAGGCATTGTCCAGCCATAGTGAGTGGCGCAGCGCTGGATCTTGATCGGAAGTATAGACCAATCTCGAAAAGATTGATCGAATCCAAAAGGATTCCATCCCTAAGGCACAACACAAGAGAAAAACTCACGATAACTTGAATTGATTGAACAAAGCATGAAACATAACAATAGGGCTCTTTTGTATATGTTGCGACCCCGGACTGGCCTCCCGACCAAGGGCCGCGACGCGCAGTTTCCCACAAGTTCCCATGGTGAGGATCCCGAGAGAGACGAGAAAAACTCACACGATCATGGTTGCGGAAGCATGTATCAAATCACATTAAGACATATCAAAATAATTTCAAGATGTATATGTAAAATCATCAAGACAAAAATCTCAGAGGGAGAAATGTAAACATATCATTTCCAACATTATTTAAGTTTCAAAGTCAGCAAAAGTACGTTAAAATTAAGTTTACAATCCCATAAGAGGCATTTCCTCCCAAAAGACACAAAAGATGAAACCCTAGTAATATGGAACGCATCTTAATATCCCGCTCAACGTCTAGATGACATCGTCGGGCTGCCACTCTCTAGTTGGGGGTGGCTCAATAGCCTCCTCCGGGCGCTCATCAAGGGCATCGGCGCCTGCACGTGGGCACCAAAACAAAAGAATCTGACACGACGGTTTGGCAGGTGATCAATTTAGGTATGAGGATAAATTAATTAAAGTTTGAAAGAAACATTGTTAAAACAATTTACTGAATTTAAAACAAATACATGACTAAGATACATTTCGAAGAAACAAATGTCAATGAACGATATACGAACGAAACTAGCATGAATACATATAATATCGTGATTAGTAAATCCACATTAAGCTCATCATTTCTCTATCATACATGATGACAAGAGTAAGCAAAACAAAACAAAACAACACAAAGCTAAACGAAATCCCACGCCACACGAGGTAGACGGGGACCGGCCACGGAACCGGAAACAAAACGAAAGTGTATATATAAATACACTACTAATCTGCAAATAGTCTACATGTTTAAGGATCCCCGGACAGTGGATCAGACTGAAGGGGCAGTCTAAGCTCAGTGGTATTCACCTAAATTCATGAATGCAAAAAACAAAGCGATACATATACAAGACATATCGAAAATAGGGGAAAATCAATTATCTAAACAAAGCAAAGCAAGACTAAATAGAAGTAGCCTAAGCTATAAGCATATCAAAGCATAAGAAGTGATCAAGTTCTCAAAAAATCAAGAGTTTTCCGAATCAAAAATTCCCTTTTGGTCATTGAACTAATACTTATAAGTCAAAACAGGTAAAAACCGATAACCTCCACATCAACCCTAAGGTTTCAAAACAGACTTTTCAAACATATGTTAAGGCCCATCACTTGAACATTGCGTATTTGAAACCCAAATGTCGGAATTTAAAAGCGAATTGGTGCCCGTGAAGATAGAAGCCATTTCAGATATCAAGTGCACAATATCAAGTTAAAACCCTTAATCATATTCTGGTTTTCATTGATCTAAATATCCACTTCCTTTTCCAATCTTTGATCATTACGATAAGTATACCATTGGATTCCCCGCTTCGAGAGCTTTCCAACGATATACAGATTTCTAAAATCCGACGAACTTGTCAAGAATTATACCCGTTTGAAAATCTGCCTAAAATCGGTCAACTATCAGAGTTACCAAGAGTTCGAACTCTCAAGAGCAGAGTTCGAACGTTTGGTCCAGGCCAAACGCTTGAGAGGCCAAGAGTTCAAACTCTCAGGAGCAGAATTTGAACGTTCAAGTGCAGAAAGTTCTGTTTGCTGAATTTTTGAGTTCTATTCATTCCTAAACCATCTGTGACGTTTTGATTATTGTAATTATTTTAATTATTTATTTTATTACTATTATGTAATTGATTGTATTTTAGTTAAATACGAGATTAGTTTAAGTGTGGACCACGTTAAGCTTAGGTTTGGTGAGTTAGGCTTATTGGGTAGGTGGCTTGACCCATAGTTAACCCGGGCCCAGTTTAGTAGGTGGAATTCTTCTCTAATTAAAACTCCTATTTCCTTCTAAACCAAACTCTCATCTATTTAGAAACTCTATTATTTTCAGAATTTAAGTTAGATTACAACTCCTATTCCCATCTTCTATTTATACAACACCACACTCTTTTATTTTCCCACACAACTTTCTCTCTCTTCCAACTTTTCTCTAGGATATCACTTGGACTTTGGCAATAGGAATTCTAGACCGTCTCGCTCAATCGCGGATTTCAGGCAAGTACTTAACCATAATTTGTAGATTTAATACTCGTATGCTTCCTTGATTTGCGCGTTAATGCATGTAGAAGCCCATCGATGCCCTTGTTATGATGTTTAATGTTTTAATGATAAAGATTGGAGATTGGGGATGAATCATCGTTTTTCCCTTATTGAGTAGCACTGTCGCAGTATTTTGCTTAAAATTGATGTCGACCTTTACCCAGCCATGTTACTGTGTAATGACTGTGGGAACCAGGTGGACCCCTTGATGCTAGATCAGGACCGTAGATCCGGTGGTAAACCCAGGGGCGACCCCGGTAGTTGTAGACCTGTGAGGAGTGGGTCCCATATGGCCCATCATCCAGATCCTTCTGTGCTTTGGGCGTGAGTCACTGATGTGGTATTG
Source organism: Persea americana (assembly GCA_029852735.1). Taxonomy (NCBI): domain Eukaryota; kingdom Viridiplantae; phylum Streptophyta; class Magnoliopsida; order Laurales; family Lauraceae; genus Persea; species Persea americana. The sequence goes on from CM056813.1 coordinate 45,234,833, forward strand.
TCTTGGTTTAAATCTTGATGTGGGGCTCGGGGAGCAACTTAGTGATTAATTCGGAACATAGATCTTTTAGTGGGGCCCTAGGCAACCTTGATGGTGAGGGATAATCGTGGACTCTTGATTAGTGGGCCACTATCCGATTCGCATAGTTGCTGTTGACGCCAAACCCATGACAAAACTCGTTCTGTGTGAGAGAAGATGGAGATAACCTGACGACAGGGCATGTATGGGAACAAGGGAAGGTGGAGATGACTTAGGACTTGTCATACATGGGGATAAGAAAGAGAATGATGATGACGTGGGGATAAGAGAGAGAGAATGGTGATAACGTGGGGATGAGAGAGTTCTGTTGTGACAGAACACAACTTATGACCTTTACCACCTGGCCCTATTAGATTTTAGAATTTAATAAAAGGCCTAGTTGTTTTATAAACTTTAATGAGACCCTTTGACTTATTTTGAATGTGGACAATATTTTTGGATGGGTCCTTAGGTTTTCTAAAATTATAAAATAAGGATTACTACTTTTTATTGTTATTTACAAATTAAATTTAATTGGATTTTTAATGTGTTAAAATTATATGTTTGTACTTTATTACTTGAATCATTGGACCTGAGTAAATACTGTCTGGGCACACGGTATCCTACTAACGTGGGGTTTAGTGCTTCATATGATTTCGGAGAAATCCTAGTGGATTCGAGCTCAACCCATCTCTGTTGAAAAACCCTTAATTGGGTCTATGCACCATCGATTGAGAAATGATGTGTTGATCTTTCATCTATTAGAGATTCCTGTGGTTGATGGGTACGAGACCTTATGTTTGACCTTAAGATTGGCTTATAATTATTCCTTGACCCTTGGGTTTGCATACATGATTAAGATTGATGTTGGTCTATTAGTTGCATACCCTATGATTGATTGGATATGGATCGTGATGTGGCTTGGCAATTGATTGGGATATTGTGGATGTTTATTCAAATAACTCATTGGTATTGATTGTGGATTATTGTGTAGCCAGCCCTTCACTTTGACTTAGGTTTCTGTGTCAGAGCATTACAAGTCACTAGGTTTATTTTTTACTATGATATGTATATATATATATATTGATTGGGTCATATTCGAACGACTGCAGTTGTAATTAGACGGCTGATCACCGATGTGTGCGGATACTGTAATATCTGAATTTATTCGAACTGATTTATCCGGCCTTTGATTACGAACCGGTTTATGACCGCCGGCCTTTCGAACGGGTTTTCCCGCTTCATTAGGGTTGACCACCCAAAGCAGTGGCATTGTTGCTGCGTGATTACTGTATTGCTCTATTGTGTAGATTGGATTTAGGTTATACGTTCTTTTCGTCATTGTCACAATGTTATTCTTGTATGATCATTACCTATCATTACTCTCATTGATCTTGTGTTTTATTTATAAATTATGTTTTAGTGCTTGCTGTTTACCTTGTTTATTGGTACATAGGTACTAACCCTTACCCTGCAAAGGAGACGGATGAGGGTCAAACGTTTGAAGCGTTTGAGCCAGTTAATGAACCCGAGTGGAGTGCTGATGATGGCTACGGAGCCGTCTGAGTCTGCATAGGAGTGACTTTCATCAGAAAGACCACTTTAGTACCAAATTATTCATAATGAACCTAATTTTATGTAGTTATTGTTTAGTTTATTTGGAAACTTTGACATTAAATATTCAGCTGATTATGTGCTGGTTTGGTTTTGGATATTGATACCAATTAATTTAATGCTTCCTCAAATATTTTATCATGATTCATCATGTTTCGGAATTTTGTGGGTCCATATTTGGGAGCTTGTGTTGCATTAAACACAGGAAATTGAATGTTAATCTTTATTTTTCACATTATCCCTTGGGTGTATTTTGGGGACGTGACAGTTGGTATCAGAGCCAGCACGTTTCTCGGAACTTAAAACTGGATAGAAACAATTAGAACGTGGTGAGGAATTCGATCTCGTTAGATAGGTTTTACGTGCTAACGGTAAAGTCTATAGTGTTATTTGTTAGATTATTTTTAGGACTCAATGCTTAACACTTTTTCGCAGGAAATGGCACACCAAGAAACTCAATTGCAAGATAATAATGGAAGAGAGGGAGACAGACAGGGAAAAGGGGAGAGAGAGAGAGAGAGGGTGTGGGCGGAGATGTGCGGAGAGCTGGGAGAGGGAGAGAGAGGGAAGGAAAGGGAGAGGGGTAGTTTGAGAATTTTCTTTTAAGGGTGCCAAGGTTTTGAATAAAAGGGACGTGGAAGGAGCAACTCGTGGTGTGAAATTAGCAGCTTTTTTATTTTTGAGGATTTAACCGAAAAAAGCACTTAATGCGCACATGTTACGCAACCAAATACTTTAGCACTTAGGGCACCAATTCAAGCAATTGTGCCCAATTTCCATTTTTTTACATATTTGGCACATCGTCGGCGCCGACCTTATTTACACTGAATAAGGTCGGTGATGACACTGTCCGCGAACCATTTTAGGGCTCTTTTCCTTGTTTCTTCTCATTATTTTCTTCTCTCTTCTCCACTACACCATCGAGATTGACCTTGGAGAGTACCGACAAGCGGTTGCTTCCATTTCCAGTTGCACCAGGCTTCAAACTGAATTCCTCAACTGCTTCTCTTTACTCTCATTCGTTTTTTCCATCATCCGTTGTTTCCCCCTAGACTCCAAGGTATCTATCTCCTTCCATTTTTGAATCTTTCTCAATGTTTTTGTATTTTCCCTCCTTTTGGTTTTCCCGCCATCCCGCATATGATATGGAAGTGCATGGTAGCTTCAACATTGTTGTTCGATTTGTACATTATTTGTTTGCATTGTGATTAGGGTTTGTAGGTGAATTTGGGAGAAGGATGATGGTTCCGTAGATCTAAGAATGCAAATGCAGCTATATTGAGTTTACCAATCTTGATCAACGCAAATTCAGATGCAGCGTTATTGGATGAAGAGTGCTCCTTAATCAATTTCAGATCATTGTTGTAGTGATGAATATGAAATGGACAAAGTAGAGAATAATGGTTATAGGATACTGTAAGTGGATTGAAGAGAGGAGACAGTATGTTCCCTCGATTAAGAAGGGATCAAGGGGATGAGATCTTATCCACAATCGACTCTCAACTCTGATAAATGGTTAAAATTAAGAAATTTGGCTCCAGTACCATGTAAAATAAAAGAATACCATAAACAGATTTCCTGCATCGACTATTGACATCCCTAAATAGATTACAATGATAGTAATTCACAGAGAAATATAAACATCATATCTCAAAATTTAAATCTAATCATAAATCCTTGTCTTAAGATCTCTTCAAAACATACCAAAAATTCCTTTTACAAACCGATAAGACTCAATTTTGGCTGAATTTAAAACCCTGGTTATTAGATAATAAATGCATCAATTTTTAAATAGTACATTTCTGTGTTACATACCTCATCATCATCTGAATCTTCTCCATCGGATTCCTTATCATCAGAATCATCATTAGGCTTTTTTGCTTCCACTATTTTCTCCTTCGGTTTAGCATCAAAGGATTTAGGCTTGGTAGCATTAGCCTTAATAGAAGCTGGCTTGGGCTTCTCATCCTTGACCTCATTATTTTCTAAAGCATCAATGTCATGTCACAATGAAGTAATGCCAAAAACAAGCATTTCATTGTTACACACATTAAATTAAATTTTCAGAAAAAGCAAGAAAAACACACCATTTTCTTTTCCTAGAAGTGGATGTTCCCCTTCATAATCATAATCAGAATCTGTAGGTTTTGGAATTATATAAGATTTCACATATTGAAGGAAAATGTATCAGAATAATCCAGAGATTAAAAAACCAACCATAAAGAGTCTAAAATAAACATTTCAAAGTTACATGAGAAGTCCTCAGTAGAAACCATGAGAAGAGTATATGGTCAAGGATCAAAACATATAATAGAATATCCACCCAAAGTAACAAGTCTACACAATGCAGTCATTCAACAACAAAGAAACACTTGAAAGGAAACAATCAAAAGGATATTCTTCTTCACCAATTGTTGTATAATAACCACAAAAGTAAACACTCCCATGCTTCCAGTTGTGAGATAGTTCAAATTCTTTTTGAAAAACTAGATCGAGTGACATATGCGAACACTTCTCTGATGAAAGTATCCCGATGACTACCTTCTGATCACCAACATTCACCGAGAGGGGTACAGAGTCACTTCCTTTCTCCTTTTTTACCTCACCCAGTGATGCTTACAAGAGAGCAAAAAGAGTATTTCATTGCAAAATGCAAACATTAATAAGCATTTCATACATTAATAAACAAACTTATACTATTCCAAAAATAATAATAATAAAAAACAGATGTGTTTGATTTCAGACATGTACCTGAGAGAGATGCAAAAGTTTGCCATCAGTTGCAGGATCACACTTAATAGGCTGTCCAGCTTTCACCTCAACACCTGGACAACATTAAACATTACATAACATCCCGTTTCAGAATGAATTAGTTAAATGAAAAAACCAAAAATAAATGGTTATAACAAATGATACAGCCCGATATTTTCTAATTCATAATGTCATATGAACAATTTTCTTTTTATCGGAGTGTCGCATTATTTTTCACAATATCAAATCAAATCTTTTTTTTATTCATATATCACATCATCATGATCCATTGTATTCATCAATTTTTCACTTCTATTTCCATCTTCTAACATTTGGGTTTGAGTTGCATCTAGAACCTGGACAAATCAAGCCTTTTTTTATGTATGTTTGCCCTTTTATTCATACTTTCCTTCATAACATTCAATGCTATCATATCTAATTTAGACGTACACAGACGTCTAAAGAAAACACAAGGAATGGAGAATTGCCTCGCAACGAGGCTAGTACCTCAAGTGCTCAACCAGCAGTACTTTTGTGCGAGCAAGAGCATCATATATCCGCCGCTATCGAACGCAGTTTGGTATACTCTCTTCCACACAACCACTAATCAATTGAACTTCTTTCCGATCTATGTCTAACGTTATTCAAACTGTCATTTTTCTCGCAAGAGTTGGGTACCTACAGATGCTTTCCCACTAACCCCAACTATGGGAAGTGGGACCTGAATGAGCATCAGATGCAGTGGATAACGGACGTTGGGTTGTATCATTTTGCTCAAGTGAGGTGGATGAGGATCGACTATGCCTTGATCACGGGGCTGGTTGAGAGGTGGAGGCCGGAGACGGGCACTTTTCATTTTCCATCCTGCGAGGCTACCATCACATTGGAGGACGTAGCTTACATCTACGACCTTCTTATAGATGGTCTGCCCGTAACCGGATGTACGTACACCCACTATCAGATTGACGAGCTTTGTCAAGAGCTGCTCGGTGTTGTCCCCCAATAGAAAGAAGACTATAATGGGGTTTCCCTCAAGTTTACATGGCTAGAACGTGTCCTCTGTCCCACTCTGAATGAGTTAAGGGACAGGGAGAAGACCAAGCAAAAGGAAAATAAGAAAAGTAAGGGACAGCCGAAAAGGAAGATACAGAGGCCGATGAGATGTGCAGAACTCAGGACTATTTATTTTTTTTGGTTGCTGGACAGATTATTTGTAATTCTTCAGGGGCACGAGGTCCCTTTTATATTTTAGAGTTGTTTAGAGAGTTTAGGCCCTACTCATGGGCCTTTACATGTTTAACCAACCTATACAAAATGCTAAACAAGGGAGTTCATTGGGAAGGGCTGAAGAAGCATGATATGCTCCACCCTACCGATGAGGCAATGCTATTGAAAAGAAGTTTAAGTCTCTTTCTGGCCCCTTCCAGCTTTTGCAGGTGAGGTCGATATATTTCTTTTTCATACCTTCACTATTTATATGTTAATGTTCTAATGATTCCCTCTCTTTTGACAGATCTGGGCGTACACCAGAATGAAGATCGGTCGGGGTTTATGTCCAAACCAGCGTTTGAACTATGACATACAGTTTCCGCTAATGGTTACATGGGCCAATCAACTTCAAGGAATGACTCAGCTGACGACCGTGCGAGAAGTGCGGAAGCAACTCAATAACCTCACGTTTAAAAAGGTAGAATTAGTTCATTTCAAGTTTTCTGTCATTTTCATACTTGCTTTATGTGTTCTAATTTATCCAATGTTTCATTCACAGTTTGAGTGGCGGCCATACAGAAAGTACAGGAAGGAATTTTTAAACCACATCTCGAAGGCCGACTAAGCAATTTTCATCACTGACTCTCCCCTTATATCATATTGGGCGTTGGAGCGTCACACTTCCCTTAGGGTTATGAGGCAGTTTGGCTTAAGACAGACAGTGCCTCCATGCTACTCAAGCCCATCGTAAGGAAGGAAAATAAGGGGAGATCTCTTATAGATTGGAGTCTAGTGCAAGAGGAGGAGGTGAAGTCATGGGAAGCACGGGCAAACAATGTGCTGAAAAGAAAAGGAAAATCGAAAGGCGGGGGAGGAGGATGAAGAAGCATACATGAGATGGTATAAAACAAATACCATCATGCGTATTAGCCGTGTCAGGCAGTGTGACGAGCCACAAAAGGATCCTCCCCCACAGCACGATGCCCCTTCTCCTATCATCCTACGGACTCAGGTATGACGTTCACTCCATTTGTATCCCTTACTATGCTTCACATTGATTTTGTGAATATATTTTCTAACGGGATCCTTTCAATATGTGGACTGCAGGTCTCTCTCTTTCTCGACCACGTTGTACGGTCATGCGATCATTCAATCGCTGCAAATGTGGACCTAAAACACTTCATAACTTCAATCAAGAAAAAAGTCAGAGATTTAGGTCCACATTTGGGACTATATACGAGGACTACGTCAAGACGTGTAGTACTTCTGCTTCGGAAGATGATGACCCGCTGGTAAGTATATAAATCAATTCCAAGGATATGAATAGGTTACAATCTTTGGTTATGTGATTTCTTCACCATACTTTGCTTCATTTTGCAGGCTGTCAGAAAGCCAAAGCGCGCAAGGATTAAGGTGAGGTCCTAAAAAAGCCCCGCAAAGAAGCCTCGAGTTAGTGTCGATGCTCCCTTAATGATAGATGACTCCCTCATGAAGGCATCAGCCTCTCACACTTCGGCTGAGGAGCAACCACATGAAGCCAATGCCAGCAACCTTGACGCGGCCTTTGGTGACGTGGATAACATCCCTATTGAGGATGTTATCTCTGTCTCGCCCAGTCCTTAAGGATACAACCTACCTACGAAGGTCACTTGCCAAGCAATCATTGTAGCCCTTTCACCGGCTACAATTGATTAATTGATATGGAGGTGCAAGCACATACCGAGGCTGAGGAAGATCCCAGAGAGGTTTCTTGATTATCAACATCCATTACCCCAAACGGGTTATCTTCTTACCGGAAGTGGAGAAGGAATTTTTGATGGATTTTTACAAATATTACACACATAGGTAACTGCAATTGTTGAAAACACTTCCATAGTAATTATCAAGTTATTGAGTTTTTACTCATTCAATGTCTTTCAACTCATTGCATTGACATGAAAGAGGAGCTGGATATGATCATCTCCTGCGTCGATTCTAAGTCCCACAGAGATTTATTGGACGAGGGCACTTGGATGGATTCGACGATCGTATATTACTGGTTCGTAGTGCTACGGGAAAGGTGAAAGGATGCATACTTGGTTGACCCTAGTATATGTGTAAGTGCAATAAAAAATTAAAGCCTCTCCAATTTTTACTCAATAGGTTTATGTCTTAGTTGTTGAAAGTTCGGGATCCGAACACAAGAGGGGGGTGAATAGGGTGAGCTTCTAATTAGTGACCAATTATGTCAAATTTTAAAGTTCTTTAAAATTAATTAGTCACAAGTGATGATATGGAACTAAAGTGCGGAAGCTAACAAAAACAATCATCACAAAGCATTCACTATAATACATTGATTTATAGTGGTTCGGCCTCAATGCCTACATCCACTACCGGCTTGTGATCTCACACCCCACCAGATTTCCAATATCTATGCTTTTCAAAAGGCTAAGCAATAACCTCTAACAATGTGCTTTTCTAGGCTAAGCAATAACCTCTACACTATGCTTTCTAAGGCTAAGCAATAACCTTTTGGGTTTTAAGGTTCACCCCTAGCCTCAACACTTGTGCTTTTCTAAGACTAAGCAATAACCTTTACAACAAGATTAGTTGCCTCAAAGCAGTGTCTGCACAACACTCGAAGAGATATAAATTTAAGCTAAATTACAAAGCCTCTTAATTAGGTGGATATGAAAGTGTAAATCTAACTCACACAACACACTATGTAATGCAAAGATGACTGTGAAATGTGTTTATGTGAAAACTTCAATCAAGTTTAAAAATGATAGCTCAAAGAAATTTTTGAAAGTTTAAATCACAAATATTTTGATTGAAGGATAAATGCTAATCATATGTATAAAAATAACTTGTTGATAATATTACAATCAATGGCTCACAAGTTGTTTTGAAATTCCAAATCTAAAACATGTGATGCAAGAGCATAGTTGTTTTCAAAACAAATTAGTTTCCTATGTGTTCAACGAATGAAAACACTATCTAGAGATTCAACCAAGTATAAGATTCATACTATGAGAGAAATCAAAGTTTTAGCAAAGCATGAACCCATTATGAAATGAAGGTTAAAACTAACTTGGTTTGAATCTAAATAAAGAATCCAAAACAATAAGGCAATTCAAAGTGAAATACATGTAATGAATTCATCAAATCATAGTTAGCATGCTAAAATAGATTTTTCAAATATTTAAACAAAACATGAAAACATAAGATAAGGAAAACTAAGCTTATTTAGATGATTAACTCATGATTCCAAGTTTTAGCTTCCTTTTATGACCAACTAACATCCCTTAGCTCATTCCCCTTTGTTTTGCCTCAAAACACTTCTAGGAGGGCCTCTTGGTTCCTCAAATTTGGCTTTGAATGAGCTATATATGTAGAAAAAGTTACCCAACAGCTAGTTTGTTGGTTAACTGACTTCAGGTTCGGTTAACCAAACTCCCAATTGTAAAAAAACGGCTAGTTTAGTTTACCATTTTGGAAAATGAACCGAAGTGGGTTTGGTCAAGGTTCGGTTAGCCGACATCTTAAGTTCGGTTGACCGAAATCACTGTAGCACAAACACTGTAGCAAAAGTACTATAGCACAAAAAAAGTTTTGCTTTTAAAAAGATTAAGTAAAAAGCTACTCCAAAGTAATTTGCTAGTGGGAGTGATGGGCCAAGGAAATCATGCTTAAACTCATGTTTTAATCAATCTAAAAGTGTTTTCTAAAACATGAACCTATCAAAGCCTAAGATGATTTAAAACTCTAGGTCCAAAGGCTAACATGATTCGAAAATCTTCTTTCCAAAACTTAATGCATCCAAGTTCAAAATCCAAAACATGCATGTAACATAAGTTCAAAAAGCTTTAAAACAATGCAAGTGAAAATCAAGATTTCAAGTTTTTCAAATTCAATGCTCATGTGAAAATTCGAATGATGCTAAAATGATAATGCATCCATCAAATTGCAAAACACCAAAAACCCTAATGATCTCCCCCTTTGCAATTTGATGGCAACACACACACTCACTGAATTTTCACTCTAAGTCTTCAGCTTCCCTTGAACTGGACAAGTCTTGAAATCTCTCTTGGATGCTTTTTTAACTTGGCTTGGGCTCTTTGACTCTTTCTTCATTCCTCTTGATGCTTGGAGCTTGATCATTCTTCAATCTTCCTTTTCAGCTTTCTCTCTTTTGCCAAGCATCTTCTTGATATCCCAAGCTTTTTATCTTCTTTCATCTCTCCCCCTTTGACCATGCAACTGTCGGATGTGAATTTCGACCCCCCCCCCTTTTTCTCTCCAAGAGAGGCATGGTTTGGGGAAATCTCCATTCATCTATATATGCTATTTAAATTTTACATCGAAAATGAGGATTCCGACTACCCTTAAAACCGATGGATCACGATCGCCAGCTACGATACTGCCGTAACACCGTTTTCGACAAAAGTCGAAGAAATATGGGGAGAAAAATAATAAGGTGGGTTCTTCCTCTCGTCTAATGTGCTGCCGGCAACACACGACGGTTGTCCTGTCACATTAATCTGGGTCTCTTTGGGTCTCTTTAATTTGGTTCAATTCAGGGTCTTGAGTTAAAGTCCAAATAAAGATTAATCCTCACATAGCATAATCAAAACATATCCAAGTAGAATAAAATAACTAAAATAAAGAAAATAAACTAAAAGAGGGGGAGGTGCCAAATATTTAAGAAGATGATCGGCCCCATTCTCGGGTACCCCCTTCTGATCCCTTGGCAAAATAGGGTTTAAAAGCTGATTTTTTCAAACAAAATGATGATGCAAATGAGACTTTTGATTTGTGATTTCTGTGTTTTTCGTGTGCGATACACGAGTGATAAAAGTAAAAAGCCAATGGGCCGTAATTGATTTGAAGGTGGCCGATGGGCCAGGATTGATTGGAAATGGCCGATGGGCCAGCGTTTGTTTTAGGGTGGCCGATGGGCCGTGATTTGATTAAAAGTGTGTGCGAAATCACTCATCTCATCTCGTTATTATCTTTTATTCAATTTTAGAAATCAGTTCTTTATTCCCTTTATCATTAAGTTTGATTAAATATCTGGCACCTGAGGTGGAGGAAGAAATAAAAGGAAAATCTTTTTGGGTTTATTTTGTTGGTTTTATAGTTTTTATGGCTTTTTTATATGGGGCTAGAAGGGCCTAACTAAGGGATTTTTACTTGGATTTACATGATTAGTGCTTTACTACTGATCATCGGATTAACCCTAACCTAAGGTCCTAGACCGCCCACATCAGCTTTCCCAGTCCCCTAACGGAACAGGAAAAGTGACGGGATGAAGCCTAATGCTTTAATCTATCTAATGGGGAAATCCGATCTAATCCTAGGGTATGAATAGCCTGAATTTGATGGTTCAGCGCCTAAGCAACTTATTAATTGTGATTTTTAATTGGTTTGGTTTGTTTTGAGTTGAAGATTGATTAAGAGGTGGATTAAATGTATTTTGGGGTTCTGTTTAAGTTGTTTAAGGTTCTGGAATTTATGGTTTACTTTAAAATGTGAAACGATGTCGAAATCAGTGAAACGGGGTTGGCAGAAGACTTAGGCGCCAGGGGGGTGGCGCCTAGGATATTCTGGTGACTTGGGCGCCCAGACAGTGGCGCCTAAGTGGCTATTTCTCGGTGGTTTGGCTAGCAACGATGGTATCGATGTTATTTTCGGAATCCAAGGAGTTCTTACTTGGTGAATTTTAATGTTTCAAATTGTTCTAATTCTCTGATGTTCAAATGTCAAAGGGATTCGGATCTGGATTTTAAAACAAAATTTAGAATTCGCGTTTTAGTGCAAATGAGAGGATAGGCGCCAAGGGGGTGGCGCCTAGGTTGATGGCTTGTGATTATAAGTATTCCGTTGGGACTAAGTTATTGGTTTTCGGACCTAGAGACTATTTTAGATTCTGGTCTTAATTAATTTAAGTGGTAAGGTGTTTAGTTACTCGTTTTAAATTGAAGTTGTGAACCAAGATTAGAGTGTAGGATAGGCGCCACAGGGGTGGTGCCTAGGTGGTTGTTTGTTGGTTCGTAAGGGCTTTGGGTGCTAAGTCCAAATCGATTAAAGTTTCAAGTGTTTTAAGTTAAAAGTGTTTTAATATGTTGATTTGGATTGGTTCGAATGCTAATTAATTGTATTAAGTTGTTCGCTAGGGATTTTTATGAAAACGGGTAGGCTGGGCGCCCAGGGTGTGGTGCCCAGGTGGATTTGCAGGATGGGCGCCAAAGGGGTGGCGCCCAGTTGATTGTGTTGAGGTTTGGTCGGTTTGGTGACTCTTAGGTCAATTTAAGTTTAAATTGATTTAAGGGCTTAGTGTGTTTGGGTGTGGGATGCTATTCGTATTCAATTGGGATTTATTTAAACGCCAATTAATTGGGCTAAGTTGTGAATCGGGTTTTTTTAAAAACAGGGAAGCTGAGCGCCCAGGGCGTGGTGCCCAGGTGGATTTGACAGATGGGCGCCAAGGGTGTGGCGCCCAGGTGAATTATTTTGTGGTTCGGGTCGGTTCCGTATTCTTTAGGTTGATTTGCGGTTGAGCGTTTATAGTTTGATGTATTTTAAACTAAAAGTGTTCTGTTGCGTTGGTTAAGTTTAAATTCCATTTCAATTAATTTGGCTTTAGTGACAGGAGAGGCTGGGCGCCCAGAGAGTGGTGCCCAGGTGGAGGTGACAGGATGGGCACCCAGGGGGTGGCGCCCAGGTGTCTGTCTTGTGAGTCCGAGTTGGTTCGATGTTTTAAGTTAATTCGGGCTCTTGGTTTCAATTGTTTTAGATTTCAAGGGTGTTCCAGTGTGTTGATTGTGATTGAATTCGAATTTAATTTCAAGTGGGGTTTCCTAGTGATTGGGTAGGATGGGCGCCAGGAGGGTGGTGCCCAAGTGGATGCGGAAGGATAGGCACCAAGGGGGTGGCGCCCAAGTGGATATTTTGTGGTTTATTTGTTTTGTATTTTCTAAATTGGTTTGAGTCCAAATCGATTGTGGTTTCAAGTCTTTTAGGTTAACAATGTTTTAAGGTCTTAATTCGGATTTAATCAATTAAGTTTAATTAAGTGGTGGTTTCTAAGGGAATGGGATAGGATAGGCGCCAGGAGGGTGGTGCCCAGGTGTATAGGCAGGCTGGGCGCCCAGGTGTCTGTTTTGTGGTTTCGTGTTGCTTTTGCGTTCTTAGGCCGGTTTAGGTCTAAATTGATTGAAGTTTCAGGTTTTCTTAAATTTAAAAGTGTTTTGTTATGTTAACTAGGATTAAATTTGGGTCGTGATTAATTAGAAGTTTTAATTAGGGGTTCTTTAGAGACGGGATAGGATGGGCGCCAAGAGGGTGGTGCCCAGGTGGCAGTGCAGGCTGGGCACCCACGGGGTGGCGCCCAGGTGGACTTTTTGGAGTTTTGTTGGTTTTGAGTTTTTGAGTTAATTAGAGATTAAGTTGATTAAGGTTTACTTATTCTAGGTTTAAAATGTTTTACTGTGTTGATTTAGATTAGTTTAAGGTCTTAACTAATTAACTTAAGCTTTAACCGGGTTGTCTTAGGGAATGAATAGGCTGGGCGCCCAGAGGGTGGCGCCCAGGTGGCTGTGGAAGGATGGGCGCCCAGGTGGCTGTTTTTTGGGGTTTTGGTTTTTTTGTGTTTTTAAAGTTCTTAGTTATTTCTAAATCCGAATTAATTAGGGTCTTAAGGTTTTAGGGTTCTTAATGATTTGATGTTTCTTAAGTTAGCTAATTATGATGTTTTAATTAATCTTATGATTTATCCTACTTAGGCGCTAAACTCAATAACCTAGACTATCTAATTATTATTTTTGGGTTTTATGGATATCTTTTAATTTGTTTTTGGTTTCTCCTCTAATTTACTAGAGAGTAAGGAAAGAGAAGAAGGGATTTTATGTTTTTATGATTTTTTGTTAGGTTTTTCTATGGATGCGTGCTTCAAATGACATGATGTGGAGTGTGACAAAAATGGTAATTTGAAGTTCAGAACATGTCAAACAAACATACATATCATCATCATGCAGTTTCTAAATGAACTAAATGCGGAAGATCGGAAGTGGTGCACAAAAGTGGAGAAATCCACTTGGGCGCCACTCCTATGGTGCCTACTCTGCTCAGTCAGGGTTTTTAACGGAACACAACGAATGCACAAGAATCTTAGTGTTTTCAACACAACTTCCAATATTCAGCGACTGATGCGAATGTTTTAATTCGGACTACTAATGATGCAACTAACGAACCTACGAGCAAACAATGCAACGGGCGGAGATCTAGAACCCGGACCCTGTCTCAGAAGGGTAGGCGCCCAGGAGGTGGCGCCCAGGTGGTTCGAGAGAGGGCAGGCGCCCAGTGGGTGGCGCCCAGCCTTTCTGCCAAGGGCTTCTCGCGACCTCTTTGGTATAAATGATGATAATGATGATGCTAATGCAAGATCTAATCTAGTTATGCAATTAGAACTACGAAATCAAAGCAAATCTACTATGTTAGAATGAACCTAAACATGTTCCTAATATGATGAGATGCTAATATCAGATTTATCACAAGTTAATGTAGATCTACGATGCTCAAATGGTCCTAAGCATATTTCTAAGCATGAATGGTAATGGAATGTAGAAAAAGAAAGGAGAGATCTAGGAATACCGGTATATGACGCGTTCCTCAAGTTCCTAAAACGAAGCTTTCGCAAAGATCCATAGCTCCAGTTGAAGATATGGAAGCCTCCTCCTCTCTTTCTCCTTCCTCTACTATAGATCTGAAGTTCTTCTCTAATGGTGGCTACCTTTCTTCTTCTTTTTCTATTCTCTCCTTTTGCCTCTTTTCTTAGGGTTTTTGGGTAGCCTCCCTTGTAAATGAAGTTAAGAAGGATTATATAGGTTTGGGACGAGTTTAGAAGGGCTAGGGCTTCATTATTTCGGGTTTCTAGAAGGTCTCACGCATCCCTAGGCGGCTTAAGTTGTTTTAGGGTGAACTAGGGTTTGGAGGGAGGATGGGCGCCCATGGGGTGGCGCCCACATGGCCTGCGCAGTCTGGGCGCCCACAAGGTGGCGCCTAGGTGGTCCTGGAGAGAGTGGGCGCCCACAGGGTGGTGCCCAGGTGGTTGTGCTTTGCTTTTGGTCCTTGGTCCCATTTGGAGTCAAGATTGAACGGATATATCTTCAGCTGGGGGACCTACACTAGCATTAATAGGCTGGGCGCCACATGGGTGGTGCCTAGATGGATTTCAAGGCTGGGCGCCACATGGGTGGTGCCTAGGTGAACTTCAAGGC